>JAQPPZ010000431.1:5103689-6399878 GCA_028583015.1 Wollemia nobilis | reverse complement strand
TAACATTTAACACATTTCTTGACATACGCAATGTAATACTTCTCCATAGTGGGCCAATAATAATCCATTCAAAGCATGCACTTGATGATGACCATGTTGCTGAAATGATCACCGCATGTACCATAATGATATTGTGATATTGTTCAATCTGATTCTTGGAGATCAAGACAATGAAGGAAGAATCCATCGTAGCTTTGATGGTATAAGATATATCCTAGCAAGACATAATTTATTGCTTTTTGTTTAAATGTACATTTCATAGCATGCGATAATCCCTATGGGATTAACCCAAGATTAAGGAATTCATGTAATTATGACATCCAATCCTGATAAGCTTCTACCTCAACCGACAATATGACTTGTTTCTCTTGTGGTTAGCTATGCACAAATGCAGATTGGGATACAACCTTGTGATGAATGGTGGTGCCATTCCCCATAGGACCTTGCAATATCAAAGACCCCCAAGGTGCCTTCTTAAGAAAGTCTCTAGCTTTATAGAACCACTCATGGTTTGGTTCTATATGAATCATGTTGACTGATTATTTGTTATAAAAAGCATCATGCTACATCATGACATGCGAGAGTGTGTTCACATGAATGGTAGTAAAATCGGCAAAAAAATTCTGAGGGATCAAGGACACCAAAGATGCCATAGTGTCTACGAATATGTTCAATGTACGAGGGACCGCCTCAATGTCATAACACTCTATCTAGGCTAGAAAAGTGTAAGAAATATCCTTATAAGTTTTCAATATAGGACACCTACATTGAAAAATTCGCTTAACCTAATTGAAAATGAGAAGGGAGTCACCAAATATGTTTAATCATTTAATATTCATGGTGATTGTTGTTTGGAGACCCAATATTAGGGCCTCGTATTCAACATTATTATTGGTATAAAGAAAGTCTAGCTTAAAAGACAAGGGCATTGGAGCACTTTGTGGCATGAAGAAGAAAATTCTTGCACCACCCCCTTGCTCACACTTAAAACCATCGAAGAACAAAGTCATGTCAGTTTTGTTATCTGGTTCTTCAAGTTTAGGAGATTCTGATAATGCAAAGATTGCATCATCAGGAAAATCTATGACAAGAGGCTTACTATCTTCAAGAGGTACCTCTACTAGCTAATCAGCTATGAACTGTCCCTTGATGGACTTTTGGTTGATGAATTTCAAATCAAATTTTATCAATAACATGGTCCACTTCACAATACGTGTATTATGATGTCTTTCTCATCATATACTACAAATGATTTTATTTGTATATTACATAGGTCATATGACTTAACATGTAATGATGCAACTTCATTGAAAACACCACTACTAAACACAACATCTCCACATATGCATACCCTAGCTCTTAACTCACCAAGGTGTGGCCGATATAAAATATTGCTTGCTCTTTGTCTTACACGTTCTTTTGGGCTAACATGGTTCCCAGTGCAAAGTTAGTAGTTGATATATAAAGCAGGAGTGACACATCTGGTCTTGGTGGAGCTAGCACTGGTGGCATTACCAGGTATTGCTTAATTTTAGTAAAGGCCACTTGACAGTCCTCATACCAATTGAATGGTACCCCCTTGTGTAGCAGTCAGTTCATGGGTTAGAATTTATCCAATAATTGTGTGATGAATTGCTTTATGGAAGCTAATTTGCCCTATAGGCTTCTTAACTCCTTGATATTTGTGGGAGGATGCATTTCTAGTATGGGCTTGACATTTTCTGGGTCAAATTTGATCCCTCATTTAGAAATTATGAACCCCAAGAGCTTT
The DNA here is from genome assembly GCA_028583015.1 of Wollemia nobilis. NCBI lineage: Eukaryota > Viridiplantae > Streptophyta > Pinopsida > Araucariales > Araucariaceae > Wollemia > Wollemia nobilis. The sequence continues at coordinate 6,398,107 of JAQPPZ010000431.1, read as the reverse complement.
CTTGAAGTTACAAAAAATATGTACTTCTTGGAATTCAACCTGAATCATGCTCTATAAGGCGATCTAAGACCTTTTTGAGAAACTTTGCATGCTTTGAATACAAAAATGACTTTACCAATAAGTCATCTATGTAATCCTCTAGGATCTTGTACATGTAGTCATGAAAAATGTATGTCATGGCTCGTTGATATGTGGCACTAGCATTTTGAAGGTCGAATGGCATAACTTTATAATATAATATTCCCCATGGGATTGTAAACGTACTTTTGTTCTGGTTTTTGGCTTTAATCTAAATTTTATTGTAAAGAAAAAAACCATCCCTAAGGAAAAGCATCTCATGACCTACAGTTGCATCTATGAGAGCATCTATGTTGGGCAACAGGAATGAATCCTTTGGTGTTGTCTTATTGAGATATCTAAAATCCATACAGATACGAATCCTTCCATCAGGTTTTACTACAAGTACCATGCTTGATACCCATTTTGGATAGTTGATGGAGATAATAATCTCTACATCCAATAGCTTCTACAAGTTGTATTTAACCATTAAAGTGATGGTTGGATGCATTTTTGTGAGCTTTTTATTGATAGGATTTTTAGAGGGGTCTAGTGAAAGATTATGAGTAACCATTTTTTGATCTATTCTCGACATATCCTTGTATGTCCAAGAAAATATACCAATTTTCTATTTTAGTAGAGGGATGAGGTTGGCACACTCATAAGAAGATAGAATATCTCAAAATTTAACCTTCTTAGGATTAATGAGATCATCATTAATATCCACAACAAAGGTTTCCTCTACTGACATGTGTGATCCTTGCTCAAGCTGGTGAGGTTTAGGAATTAGGTGGATATCATCAGTTGGATTTAATGATTCCACATTGGAATTACCCATAGTATGATCAACATCATGTGTGTAGCCTAGTGCAAAATGAAATGGTTGTAATATTTATTTGTTGGGGAATAAATATTCAGGATATATTGGTGAATCAGCTCAATCTCAATCAATAGCATCTAGATTAAGACACAATGGTTTGGAAGGATTGACTGGGTTGTGGAGTGGAGTGGTCAAATAAGATATCATGTTGATGGAAGGATTTAGATCTCCAAGACAATGTGTGTTCCATTCTACATTATTAGTACTATTTGCATACCCAAGATGTGGCTCTGGGGGTAAGGGGATCTCAGGATCATATCTATGAATAGACTAGAAAATTGGATCATTTGGCTTTAGGAGCTCTCTAAATGTAGGCAGATTAGGGAAGACCCTATGATAAATCTTTTTCAAATTAGCTGGTATGATCGGGATGCAAGGGCTAGGAAATATTGTTTGATACAATTCTTCCATGTCAACTGGATCCACAAGATGATGTAAGTTTTGTAGTCCAATATAGGCCATATCAGTATCATATTTGTAATCGCTATCATCTATGAAGAATCCCTCATTCCTACCTACTAGAATTAGGTGTTGAGCAGTATGTCTAGGCCCAAGGTAGGCCATTTCTATTTCATCCTCATATTATTCATTATTTGAGGACTTCTCATCATCATCACTCCCAAAATCACAATATGGTCCATCACTTTTAGAAATGGACTCTGCTTTAACTTCCTCAGAAGCAACTTCTAATTCACTATCTATTGTTAGGCCCAAATTTTGGATTTGCATGCCAATATCATTTGTAGCTTCACGGATTTCAATCTCCAAGTCAGATCTTGGAATGTCTTATGTATTGACCTCTACCACGATGTTATCATGATAGATCTCAGGTGGTTCTATAGAGATGTAGGTCACTAGCCTATTACCCCTTCATATGTATGAAGGGTTAGGATGATAAGGATTTCAATTCATATTATCCCCTAAAATAAGGTTCAGGCGATCGAGAGATGCTGTTGAAAGCTCATCCTATCCTCTTATATGGTAGCCCGACTTGAACCTATCAGTTGGCAACTAATATTGTGGTTCATAGGGATTTTGGTGCCCTTGCTTTAATAAGCCTAGACCGTTACCATGCCAATGGTAATGTTCAAAATAATGCAAGGTAAAATATAGGTTGGACAAATAATGAACATTCATTGAGAATGGTTCATCATCACCTTCATCTATAGGCGTGTGATTAGCAAGTTGATCAAGACCTCCATAGATGAAATTTGTTTGGTTGGGTGGAATTCCTAGTGGTACCACCATCCCTATGGGAAAGTAATGAGTTTGATGTCGGTCCATGTCCTGTGCAGTCTCAATAAATGGTATGAATGTCATGTTCTACACTATATACTATGCTAGCCTAGGATTAACCAAATGGATGGTAACCTATGGTGTAGATGACCTAGCTAAATAAATAGGTGAGGTAGGTTGAGGTTCATCCTCGACTTGGTTGTAAGCATCCCCTTCGTTCATGGGACTAGGAATCTCAATAGTAGCTACTTTGGGTGCTTACTTTGGCTTCTTTTTTCCCAAATTGCCTTAAGATTCTTGTCATTCCTAAGAATCATGGATACTATAGGTTTTATTTAAGTAGCTATTGTGTGCTCTAATAGTTGTGGTGCTGGCATGGAAGGTCCTGTACACACCTCCTTTAGTTTACCTTATAGATGTTTGATGGGCAACATTGGTTGTATATCTAGGTGCATTGAAGGTAGAATGAAATCTCCAAGCAAATATACTTGGTTCACATATTTAAATGGTTCCTCATTGGAAATAACCATGTGAACTTGTCCCTCATGTATATATTTAATACATTGATGTAAAATTGAGGGAACACAATGCATATCTTTGATCCAAGGCCTCCCCATGAGGATGTTATATTGCATAGCACCTTCAAGTACGTGATACATCATAGGGATGGTATTCAGTCCAACCTAAATAAGCAAGACTATAGTATTGACCATTGAGCATAGTGCATCGTTAAATGCTCTCAAAGTGAAGGTTGAAGGTACAATGTGTAATTTTGGCAACTTCAAGTATGCCAATGCCTTGGTAGTAATAATATTGATTGATGATCCTATGTCAATCAATACCCATTTAAATGGTGTGTGGTTAACACATGTAATTATATGCAATGGTGGGTCCACTGTAGTAGTAGAGATCATTTTAATATCATGATCAAGACCTCAAGATGTCCATGAGCATCTCCCTGTGCTTAGGAGACTGTTGTATCAATTCATAAACTAATAAATTTGCTAAAGCTATCTATAGGCTTTGCATAAGCCTATTTTTGATGGTCACCATCGATCTAGTTGGTGGGCCTAACATATTGTTTTGCATTGGCCTTTGTGGAGGCACAACTTATACCCTGATTGGAGATGGAGGTGAATCTAGTCACTCATACCTCCATTTTCTTGTGATAATGTTCACCATTCCTATGAAACATTATGTAGGTGGATTAATATGCATTTGGTTCACCTGACCAATATTATTCCTTGGAGGCTCATGGTTTGGAAGAGGATTTTTTAAAATCCCCATATTTTGGTTGTCCAAAGCCTAAGGGTTATTGACAATTAGCTCACCTTTATTGATCATGTTTTACGCCATGTAATTAAAACCATAACATCCTTCAATATCATTTCCTTTCATATGTGGTATGAGAAATACTAATCCTCCCTATATACTTTTGGTTTGGGTTGGTTAGGGTCTTGCAACTTGATCTCTAATAAGTTAATGGCCTTAGACTCGCACAGTTGATTGAATATCGATGTCATCATATTTGAAAATGGTGTGAATTGGCAAGGAGGGCATTGCTATTTATTATTACCCTATTTATTATTATTGCACTGGTTGTATTGTGCAAGAGGTTGGACCTGATAGCTCTATTGTTGTTGGCCCTTGTCCCCATTTTGAAGGTTTAACACTACTTGGTTTACATGGACCAGCTTGGCTTGGTGATTTTGATTTTGAGTGTTCTTCTTGTTCCAGAGCTTCAAGTTACCCTCCTATAACTTGATGTTCTTAATTACCTTAGCTTGTGCCAAGAACTCAAATATTTGGTATTATTATAGCTACAACAATAACAAGATGTGCTTTGCACAACTCTTTGTGAACATTGGAGTCAATTTTGTGGTCAGAATAGAAAATGGTAACTTTACCACTAACTTTATCCATCTATTTCCATAGTCATGATCAAATCATCATCGTATTGCATTAGAGCAGCCAAATAAAAAAGATTTATCTTCTTCTTTATGTTGAAGGAGAAGCATTCAAGAAAAGCATTAGCCATTTGCCCAAAACTAGTTATGTTGTGCCTCTTTAGTTAGTTGAACCATTCTAGGGTAGGACCTGAAAGTGTTGTAATGAAGGTCCGTAGTAACAGAGCAACATTACTTTGTATATGAAAGCAGTTATTCATAAATTTTGTGACATGATCTTGAGCATCTTTATCTCCTTGAAACTTATCCAGCTTTGGTATCTCAAAGTGATCGGGATACACTAGAGTAGGCACTAAAGGGCATAAAGGCACATTGTGTATTTTTTTCAAGGTTGGCTTTTGATAAGCCATCCCTTGTTTCTCAATGAATCTTACCTTTTATGCCAAGGTCTTGTAGGATTTTGAAGATAGAATCTCCTCTTTTCTGAGAGGTCCTTGAGGAGCCTTTGGAGGTAGATTCTTCTTCGATAGAGGTGGAGTACTAGGCTCATCCTTTGCATCCACTAAGGAGATATTAGGGTATTCCTATTCTTGCTCATATCCTACTGCTTCCTCGTATTGAGAATACCCATGATACTCAAGTGCTTGGTGCTACAACATATTTTGGATTGTGTAATGAGTATGGTTTCCAATGTGCTCAAGGCACAATTCAGGTTGCCAAGCAGCTTGTCTGTGATGGCACTCCCTGTATTCACTCTGAGGAGGCAAATTGGAATGAGCCAATCTATCCTCTCTCTCTGCATGCTCCTTTTGGTCAAGGATGCATTGCTCATGCATGTGCTACTCATATAGATGTTGCCTTAAAAACCTCTATCTTTGAGTATCCTCATTTTTGAGGTGCTCATGCTTTATGTGCACATATTCTAATTGATCTTGGAAGATTTTCTATCTTGAATTGTCCCCTTTAATGCTTGTCAAACATCATTCAGGAGGATTTTGTGGTTGAGGGTTCAATGCATTGTTTTGTGTATCTGGTGGAGCTTTATATTCAACCTTGATTATGCATAGAGGTTGGCCTCTTCGTTTACTAACCATGATTAGTAAAAAAACAAGGATGATTATCTCTTTTAAAATTTCTTTGTGATCCCTAAATTGGTTTTAGTGTGTTTCAGGTTTGTTGTAATCATAAAATAACTCTCATCATGTTTTCAAATTTTTTGATGATATACTTGTTTAGTTTAATGGATTTCACCTGTATGCTCGTAGCTCAACAACCGATAATGAAAGTCATGGTCAAGTAAACCCCCCAAAGTGTGGATATGAAATCCACACTTGGGTAGGGAGCACAAGTCCTTTTTATCCTCACCTAGCACACCATGTGCAGTGATCCACCCTTCCAAATAGAATGTGTGCTATTTTGCACAGATATAGCGGATCTTGGAGTCGATATTGGCCAAAATAATAGGGTTCATAGGATTTGAGCCAACAGATGGAAATAACTACCACCGTCATTGAACTCTACTAGTGGATGGGTGTGAATTCCATCTCACTAGAATTTAAGTTTTGCATGGTGTGTGTGTGTGTGTGTTCATTTTAACTTGCATGTAAACAAAAAATGCATCACCAAGCAAACATGATCTTTCCTATATGCCTAAAATAAATATGTTTCAAATTTAGAAATATGCATGTATTTTGACTATATGAACTTTAGAGAATGCATTCTACATGATAAATCGGCCTCTAATTGGGACTAAATCAAGAAAATTGTACACATAATTTTTATCTGCTAACTACTGTTATGTACAACAGCTAACAATGTTGGCTGCGGGACAAAGCTGTAACCCAAAAAATTAGCTACTATTGATAGCAGCATCTAACAGTGCTAGCCACTGTTGTAAGATTTCTCATTAAATTTCTCATTAAACTTAACCTTTACTATTTTTATAGATGAGTTAATTAATAATAGGTAAAAATAGTAAAACATGAAAATCAGAGGAACAAGATTACCTAGAACTATTTTGATGGAGAGATAGGCTACTTACTGTCTATCTTTCTGCTTTGCTGCTAGTTGTGGCTTTTAAGAATGGCTAAGACTATGCACCATAGGTGTTAAGTGTGGCTAATGCTGCAACATAAAAACACAAAAAAATAGTAATATACAATGCAATTTTTGGGGTTTCCACTATGATCACCATCTGTACCACTCTAAAAGCATGCACCTAGGCTATTGAATCAAATGTACCAAGAATTAAAGCATGAAAATATGAATAAAAATGAATTGAACAAGAAAGAAATTCTTTATATTATCATTGCAAATATCTTTTACAAATATGTCCCTCTTAGGGATACCGAATTATTTTATACAATTGATACAATATTTTGAGTCCCTCAAAGGGGATGGTGCAATACGTAGGCTCTTAATGTAGACACGAACTACTTAAGGCTCAAGGAAGCCTTCTTATCACTTGATTGGAGGAATATGCTGCTAAGAATTCTTTGAATATGACCAAATCCTGTAAATCTACATTCAATAAACAACATAAGACAATTAGAAGCAAAGGAGACCTCTCATGATGAGGCTCTTGATAGGAATTTGCATGAATTAGGAAAAATATAACAAGAAATCATGGAAAATTGTAAAGATGATTACAAAACCTCTGAATTATTATAAATAATGATGAGAAAGCAATAAATCTAGCTATTATGATGCATAATTTTTTGTTAAAGCTTGAAATGAACCAAATCTAATGAAACTAGTACAAATTGACAAAATAGAAGGAAATAGAGTAAAGCTACCTCTAATTTCTATAATTACCCATGTGAAAGCATACATGTAAGCTAATATATGTCAGATCTACCTAATTGTATGCTTAGAATGAAAATCATACATCTAAAACGAGGGAAATTGAATGTTAAACCCTCATCGGGGGTCTGAAGCACAATTGGCTCTGTTAGCCGTGGTTGACAGCCATGGCTAAGGAGAAAATCCTCTTGCTCTTGCAATCAGGGTTTGAATATCAAATTCCTCCATGGAATTGATGATCAAGGGTCACCTATGTGTTCTAGAACTAATTGGTGATGTAGCTTCTTTGAATTTGTAGTGGAAGTGGTTCAATTAGGGATGAATGATCTCTTCAAGCTCTTGAAACCTCCATAGCTTCGAATGCAGTTATGATTTCTAAATTGGTAGCATGTAGAAACTCCTAAAGGGTTGCAAATGGCTCTCCAATTCAACAGTGCTTCACTGCATTCGATTGAAAGCTTCTCTATACTTTTCCCCAATTTGGAAGGGGATCTTATAGCACTCTCAATTCCTAATCTTAGCTTCCTTGAGAAGCCAAGATCAAGAACCAGGATGTTAAAGAAATTGGGAGGAATAATATAGAAGCTTACTCACTTAAAACTTCTTGAAATCCATTACGAGGGTCATTGTAACTAATTTTGTCTTGGTTCAAGAGTTTGTGATAGTTAAAAAGTTAGCTGCAACTCTTAGGCGCAACTAGATCTGTTAGCCGTGGGTATCAACTATGGTTGACATATTAACTATAGATGATATCCATGAATAAGGATAATTAGGCCAAATTTGCCTAAATTGAGTGGTTAAAACCACTACTTTGTCTTGGAATGGTCCAAGATCATTCATATGGTCTATTAGGATGCCCATATGAGTAGTCCCCTACACATGACGCATTTTAGGTGTCTATAGAAAGTGACCTATTTATCTACCCTTCTCCCTAAACTTATCAAAGTGGAAAGGTTTCAATATTTCATTGGGACCCCCAGACATCCCATTTTTCTTCCCACTCTCCTTTTACTTCATTGAGTGGTAAACTTTCGAGATTTCATTGGGGTGCCATGGCATCCCATTTTTTTGTCCACATTAATACTTGGTAATTTTATTTTGCAACTATTCGTTGATTGCAAAGGCATCTAGACTTATGTATTTTGGTAATTCCATGTCTTGTGAAGGATTTTAATTGCCTGAATATGCCTTTCTAATACTAGGAAACAAATTAAAAAATGCTTGGAAGTGATTTTCATGAGGTGCAAAATTATGATGAAAAATGAAAATGCCTAGAATTTGACAAAAATTTCCATATGTCTAAAGGAGCCAAATGGGTACCCAAATACACTGATATAACCCAAAAATTAATTTTGTATTATGATATATCACAATTAGAAGTTCTTAGCCTGCTATGAGAAACTACTATTTCTAAAAAAATTCACACCTAAAATTCTATAAACCTGGCACCACTGTAAGGATGAAATCGATATCTTTCCACCAGTATTTGAATCACCTCAAATAGAGTCTCCTTTAAAAATTTATGGTCATTTCAAATTTATATAAAAATAGGGCAAGATGGTGAAAATCAAAGAACCCTAAAATTGAATTGAATTTTTTTTTGAACCTTAGGATAAACCTTTGGAAATTAGATTTTTGAAATATTTAACTTGAAATAATGCCATGGAAGAGTGGATATTCAAAATATTCAAAGCAAATAATTTCAAAATGCTTTGTGCAAGCAATTTCAACACCTTGACGCAGCCAATTCTAAAAAATGACGTAAGAAAAACTTAAAATCTTGAGGTAAACAAAATCTGAAATTAAAAAAAAAAAGTTCAAGTGGGTCCCCAATCCAAACTAGGGTATTTTAGGCAAGCAAAAAAATAGGTATTAATGAATATCATCACATGGAATATTAGAGGACTCAAAGGGAGTCTTTCAAAACAAAATAAAATTAGAAGAATGATTCAAATAAACCATCCACATCTTGATATCCTTCAAGAAACAAAGATGTCAATAGAGGAAATGGATTCAATTACTAGCAAAATCTAGGTTGCTGGAAAAGTTACTTCTATCAGTTCCTAGGGAACTTTTGGTGGCATTGCTTGCCTTTGGGACCCAAAAAAGGTAATTATTCACCATATGGTTGGTAGTTGGGGTATTTTATCTATAGTTATTCAAAGTAGACATTCTAACCAAAATATTATTTGGAGGACTATTTATGCTCTGACTACTTTGGAGGAAAAGAGAAGACAATGGAAGGATATAACTTATATTATCTCTCATTTTATTGAAGCTTGGATCTTTATTAGAGGATATTTCAATACCATCTTCTCTCTGGATGAGAAAATGGGGGGAAATAGAAAATTGGAAAAAAACACTGACCTCATGAGTGAATATATTATAACCTTCATCTTGTGGACATCCATCCAGATAATGGTCTTATGACTTAGTCTAACAAAAGGTAAGGCTTAGCTTGTATCATGGAGAGATTGGATAGGTTCTTATTCTCTGATAATTTATTAATCCATGGTCACATTCCTAAGGTGAATATTATTAACAATGTTGGTTTGGATCATTGGCTAGTCTTGGTGGAAATTTGGAAAACCAATGTGAGTTTCTTGCATTTTTTACTTCAGTTGATGTGGCTTAGAGATAGTTTCTTCAAACCCCAAGTGTAGTAATGGGTGGAAGGAAGGTAAACAAAGGTATGGGACTAAGATATTTTGTTTTTCCAAAAGGTTGCAATACATTAAATCCAAAATCAATATTTAGAATTGGAAGGATTTTGGAGATGTCCAGCAAAAAAAACATAAAGTTATTTCTTAGCTTGAAATTTTGAATAAGAAAATCCATTTATATGACCTCACAGAGAGTAGAAGTATAGATGAAATTAGACTCACAACTTAGTTAGAGGAATGGAAAAAATAGAAGAACTCTTATGGAAGAAAAAATCTAGGATCCAATGGTTCAAAGAAGGATATTGAAACACAAATTTCTTCTACAAATCTCTTCTAGCTCAAAGATATCACAACTTTATTTCTTTCTTGAAATCAGATTCTGGAGATATTGTCTACACTTGGGATGACATGAACTCTATTGTTGTCAATTACTTTTCCAATATTTTTGTTGTTGCACCTCTTGACTTGTCTTCTCAACAAAATATTCTTCAAGTGATCCCTACTCTTATCACTTCTAAGGAGAACTTTATTTTGACTACTCTAGTTACTATAAATGAGCTTCAATGGGTGGTTTTTAAAATGTAAAAAGGAAAAAACCTAGGTCATGATGCTTTTCCCATTGACTTCTATCATGAGTTTTGGAAAATCCTTCATATAAATTTATTAGAGTTGGTGGAAGAAGCCAGGAAAGCTAGATATATTTTGAAAGTTATCAATAAAATTTATATTGCTCTTGTACCAAATATCAAGAGGTAGATCATATCTCAGCTTTTATACCTATAGCTTTATGTAATGTTCTTCTCAAAATCATTACAAATATCATGGCATAAATACTGAAGCCTATTTTGCATAAGATTATTTCCCCTAAATAAGGGGGTTATGTGGAAGGGTATCAAATAGTGGATGAGATAGTTATTGCTCAGGAAGCCATCCATGTTGAGCAAAGTGCAACAACAGGATTGTCATTATTGTCAACACAATCAGCTAGATCATTTGATTTAGTGCAACAACAGGAAGTTCAGATGTAGCAAATAGGAAGTTCAAATATCTCTCAGAATATATACAGTGTTTTTCCAAAAATACCTAAGTGGCCCACATGCAAAAATTCAAAGAAAATTACAAGGAAAGTTTCGCGATATCGCGACATATTTAGAAAATAGGAAAACTATCACGATTTCACGACATATTGGAGGAGAGAGAAAGTGCAAAGATAAATGTCATGATTTCGTGACATATTGGAGGAGAGAGAAACAATAGAGAAAACTGTCATGATTTCGCGAGTAAAACTGTCACGATTTCGCGACATGTTGGAAGAGAAGAAGGCAAGTTGAAAAACTGTCATGATTTCATGACATGTTCAAAGCAGAGGTGCAAGCAGGTTAAACTGTCGTGATTTAGTGACATGTTGAGCAAGAAGGAAAAACTATCACGATTTCATGACATGTTAGAAGAGAGAGAAGAAGAAAGAAAAACTATCACGATTTCGTGACATGTTAGAAGAGAGAGAAGAAGATTGAAAAACTATCACGATTTCGCGACATGTTGGAAGAGAAAGAGGAGAGAGAAAAAGGTGTCACAATTTTGCGACATGTTTCATTTTCATAGTCCAAAATGAAGAAAATAGGAGAGAGAAAAATTTGTCACGATTTCACGACATGTTTCATTTTCGTGGTCCAAAGCGAAGAAAAGAGGAGAGATAAAAAGGTGTCATGATTTAGCGACATGTTTCATTTTTGCGGTCGAAAGTGAAGAGAAAGAGGAGAGAGAAAAAGGTGTCGCGATTTCATGACATGTTTCTTTTTTGTGGTCCGAAGCGAAGAGGAAGGCAGAGAAAGAAAAAGTGTCGTGATTTCGCGATAGGTTCGAGAGAAAGAGCTCGCAAAGAAAAGTGTCACAATTTCACGACAATTTGCAAGAAGGATTGTACGGATGAGAAAAGTGTTGCAATTTCATGATAGGTTCAAGAGAAAGAGCTCACAGAGAAAAAGTGTCGTGATATCGTGACATGTTGGGTTTTCGTGACCCAATGAGAAGAAAAGCGCTAAGGAGAAAAAGTGTCGCGATATCATGACAAAAGGAAAGAAGGAGAGTATAGAAGCGAAAGTGTCGTGATTTCTTGACATGTTCTATTTTCGTGAGGTCAAGGCAAGAAAAGGCACAAGGAAGAAAATGTGTCACGATTTCGCGACATGTGTTTTTGCGGGCGAAAGATAGAGAAGAGCATAAGGTAGCGAAAGTGTCGCGATTTTGCGACATGTCATGTTTTTGTAGGTGCAAGTCGAGAAAAGGACAAAGAGGCAAAAAGTGTCATGATTTCATGACATGTCATGTTTTCATGGGTGCAATCTGAGAAGAGGACAAGAAGTTGAAAAGTGTCACGATATCGCGACATGTCATGTTTTTGTGGGTGTAAGCTGAGAAGAAGATAAGGAGGCAAAAGTGTCACGATTTCGTGACATGCTACGTTTTCGCGGGTATAAGCCAAGAAAAGAAGTACGGCAATGAAAGTGTCACGATATCATGACATGTTATGTTTTCATGGGGCCAAAGTTAAGAAACAGAGCAAAGAGAAAAAGTGTAGCGATATCGCTACATGTATTCTCGCAGGCCGAAGTTGAGAGAAAGCATACGGAAGAAAAACTGTAGCGATATCGCTACATGTTGCATTCTCACAGGCCAAAGCTAAGAGAAAGCATTCAGAGGTGAAAGTTTCATGATATCATGACATGTTGTGTTTTTGTGGAAACAACTACAGAAGAGTTACAGAGGCAGTTGAAGCCAAAAAATATTGATGTTAGCCGATGAAGATTAGGGTTTGCAGCCGACAAAGATTAGGGTTTGTAGTCGACTAAGATTAGGGTTACAGTTGACTAAGATTAGGTTTTTGATATTCAAAATATTTTTATAAAAGGAAGGCTATTTGAAGAGTTTGAGGAAGTAGAGTGCGACGCTCGGAGACATTGCATAGAGTGCGAAGTTTGGTCGAATATATCGTCGAATAAGTGTCAAAGCGGGAAATGTGGCCGTAAGAGCACAGAAAGCGCAGAAGCGACGAAATGATGGCAAAGTGCACAAAGTGAGCAAAGAAGTCAAATCATGCTAAGTGTGAAATTTGCAAAGGAAGCAGAGTGCAAAAAAGGGGGAAGACAATCGTGAAGCTCGACAATGAAGCAACAGATTAGGCGAAGTGATTGCGTAGAGAGAACAGAGTGCACAGAGGACACAAAGGTGAAATAGACCAGTTAGGGTCTTGTAAAAGCAAAGATATTTTTTCATAAACTTATAGATTCAAAATTGAAGTCCAGGTTGTAGTCTGGCACTAGGGGTTGGTGCTCCTTCCAGTAGGTGCTAGTAAATCAGGGGTTGTTGCTCCTTTCTGTTGGTGTAGATAAATAAGGGGTTGGTGCTCCTTCCAGTGGGTGTTGGTAAACTGATTGTAAAGTTATTGCTTTGCAAAGGCTAGATTTGGATGGTAGTCCAAGCAGTAATTCTTGAGGAGTAGCCAAATTGGTGAACCTCATTAAAATCTTGTGTTGTGTGATGTTCTCTTGCTGTACTTGTTGTATCTGTTTATAAGTTTTTAATTATTGCTGTTTTAAGAGCTATAAATTCATGATTAAAGTACCACACTGATTCACCCCCCCATATTAGTGTCATTGTAAGACTAAAAATCTATTCCATGGAAATGCAAAAATATCCATCTATGTTCTTTCATTTAGACTTATTTAAAAACTTATGACAAAGTGGATTGGCACTTCCTTGTCAAAGTTTTAAGGCAACTTGGCTTCTCTCAAGATTGGATGGATTGGATTATGAGATGTATATCTTTGGTGTCCTACTATGTTCTTATCAATGGTAGACATTCTAAGTTGTTCCTTGCTTCCAAAGGTATTAGGCAAGGTGACCCCCTCTCCCCTTATTTATTCATCATTATTATTGAATGCTTAGGAAAGACTATAACCAAAAATAGAGAAATCAAAAATCTTGATGGAGTAACCATTGCTCATGGAGCTAGGCCTATTTATCATATTCAATTTGTTGATGACTCTACTCTATTAGGTAAATCTATAGTTATGGAAGCTTCTAAAAGTAAGCAAATCATTAGCTATTTTTCTAATGCTACTAAGCAATTGATCAATGAAGATAAATCTAAAGTCATTTTATTCCATTGCTCTTCTAGATAGGAATCCATGGTCTTGGATAATTTAAGATATAAGAATACCTCCCTTTTGATCACTTATTTAGGCATTACTCTCAATATTCAAAGACGATTTTTTTTTGAATTTGTTTTTGAATAGAGTTAAGAAGAAAATTGGTAAGTGGACCAATAGATAACTTTCATTTAGGGGTAGAATTACCTTGGTAAAATTAGTCCTTCAAGCTATACCTATTTATGTTTCTTCTGTGTTGAGTATACCAAGGTTGTTCTTTGAGAATTGGATCAAATCAATCATTGGTTCCTTTGGAGTGCTACTAAGGAGAAAATAAAATGGGCTTTGGTGAAGTGGGATATTTTATGCCTTTCCAAGAACAAATGGGGGTCAAGTTTTTGGTCTACTATTAATAACAATAAGGTTTTAGCCACTAAATTGTATTGGAGGATTTTGCATAACCCCAATGCTCTTTGGGCCAAGAATATTCATGCTAAATATGCTGAGAACAAAAGTTTTGAAGACCTTGTTCACTTTCAATTGCCTACCAAAGCTTCTCCAATTGTAGTTGTTCTTAAGATTGATGAGGATTTCATTAAGAAAAATTTATTTTGGTTCATTCATAATGGTCAATAGGTAAATTTTTGGATATATTCTTGGGATGGTCACTAGCCTTTGATAACTTAGTTTCCTTATTGGAGGCCTTGGATGGAGGAGCTTCATCGAGCTAACTGGATAAAGGTTTCTAATTATTATCGGTACCATACTAGTAATTTAGAGGTTGGTAGATATTGGATCCATATTAAGGACTAGTCTATTCAAATGCTATAAAGGCAAAGAAAATACATCCAAATAATCCTTCATATGAGATCTCTCCCTTGGTCCCATGATAAATATTATTTTGAATGGAACAACTCTACTAAGGGTGAGTATTCGGTTTCTAAAGGTTAATTGACCTTATGCCATAATAATCCCAATCAATAATATGACACATTTAATCAGTTGTGGGCCCAAAAGCTCTAGCCTAAGGTAATATTATTTCATCTGCTACTGTGTAAGGTAAGGGTAGAGTTTTTAATTAAATTTTAAAAGGGATATATAAGGATTTATGTTATAAGATTTTATTTTGCAAGTTTTATAAAAGGGAGATATAAGGAGTTATGTTATAAGATTTTATTTTACAATTTTTAAAAAGGGAGATATAAGGAGTTATTTTAAATTAAGCTTTATTGTGAATGTTGTTAAAAATAGTGATAAGAATATTAAGTATTTGATTTGGAATTTAGATAAATAAGTAAAAGAAAAATTATAGATCAGATTTGTATGCAAGATTTGTCATTATTTATGATTGGATTTGGGAGTAGATGAGCAGTGTTTGTGAGCATATTTGAGCATATTTTATGAGAATATTTTGGAATATATTTGAGTAGTATTTATGAGAATATTTTGGAATAGATCTGAGCAGTATTTGTGAGAATATTTTAGAGCATATTTGAGCAGGTTTTGGAACAGATTTGAGCAGTGTTTGTGAGAAAAATTTTGGACCAGATTTGTGAGTAATGGGATTAGTGTCTCCTATGGATTGGTGTCAAAAAACTTGAGCAAAAGGGGATTGGTGTCTCCTATGGATTGGTGTCCATGAACTTGTATAGGGTATTGGTGTCTCTTTTGGATTGGTTTCCATGAACTTGTATAGGGTATTGGTGTCTCTTGTGTGTTGGTGCCCACAAAATTTATTGAATAAATTTATAAGCAATATTTTATCATGGTTTTCTCTTAAGAGGGTGTTTACACGTAAAGACTTGGTATCTTATGTGTATGGTGATTTGTGAATTATTTAATTATTGCATTGATGTTATTTGAAGTTACTACTTTGGAAAGAAAAGAATTTTTTTTTATCTTATACTGTTCACCCCCCTCTTAGTATAAGCTTATGTTCTTAAATTGGTATCAAAGTAGGTTTCTTCATGAAAGCCTAATGAATTGAAGGAAGATCTTACAAGAAAACACATGGCCATGGAGGTGAAATAAAATACTCCTATTTTTGAAATCCAAGAAAAGGAGCAAAATCCAAAAAATGAAGAGGAAACCATAATGACATAGAAGAGGAACTTGTTGTTGCTCTTGAAGAAGTGAAAAGGCTTAGAGAGAAAATCTCAAGATTTAATATTCAAGTACAAGAGGATGAGGAGACAAAGGCAAAGCTTTTTCAAGATCTCACCAACGTAGAAGTTAAAATTGAAGAGGTAAAGCAAATTGAAGAAGATATAGCTAAGAAATTAAATGCAAAAGAGTTGGAATGTAAAAAATTGTAGCATGAGGTTGTTTCTCTGAGGAAGAAAGTTGAAAAATCTAATGATAAGCTACAACAAAATATTAAGTTTGAGAAAAACACATAAATATTGGATGATATTATCAAAACATAAAGATATTTTGTTATAAATACTGGACTTGGTTTTGGAGAAGGTCAAAAGATACAAAAGGGGGAGTCAAGCTCAAAAGGAAGAGAGGCATCAAAGAAAATAAGTAAATAAGAGCCTAAGACCTATGCTGATGTATTGAGAAGTGGAAGCATTAAGAAGGAAAAAAACAAAGAATCATCATAGACCGAATTCAATCATAGAAACAACAATGAGAGAACCATGTGACCATATCCTCTAAGGCAATCAAAGAGGTTTCAATATTTATTCCATGGTTATTTTTTTTCATGTAATAAATTTGGTCATAAAGTTGTACATTGCATTATCCATGCTAAAAGTGATTTTGGCTTCACCAAGAGAAATTTTAATTCATTTGCACCTCTTATGGATAACAATATCATTTGTTACAAATGTGATAATTTTAGGTATAAATCTAAATGGTGTAGAAAAGTGTTTCTTGAAATTCCTAAACCAAGTAAGGATGAAGGTCAAACTTTTCAAAAGAATATGACTTCCAAAGTTTGGAAAAAAATATGAAACAATAAAATGAGAAGTCTATGTTGGTACAAATGACTCTTCATGTAAAAAATGAAGGAAATCAGTGGTACATTGACAATGGTTTTTCAAGTCGTATGATAGGTGACAAAAGCAAATTTCTCTCTCTCAAATAAATAAATGGAGGCACAGTAAAATTTGGTGATAATGTTTCTGCCAAAAGTGTTGGAAAGGGAACCTTGAGCCTGGATAAAGGAATATCAAGGATAGAGAATGTGTTATATGTTGAAGGGTTGAAGCACAATATACTAAGTGTAAGTAAACTATGTGATCAAGGGCACACACTCACATTTCACACAAATGGATGTGAGATCAAAAAATCCAAGATAGGAAAGCTTATTGCAGATGTTGGTAGATTTGCAAATAATATCTACATGTTGAGCAAAATTAAAGGGGAAAAATATTTTTTATAACAAGAATATGAGAGCTAGTTGTGGCATAGAATAATGGGCCACTTTAAATTTGACAACATAGTAAAAATTAGCAAAAAACAAGTAGTTAGAGATTTAACCAAGATAGAAAAACCCCTAAGCACGATTTGTGTACAATGCTAGCATGGTAAGCAAACAATATCTAGTTTAAAATCAAAGGAATTCTCTTCATCCAAGCCCTTGGAGCTAATTCACTCTGATCTATGTGGCACTACAATAACAAAGAGCTTACAAGGTTAGAATTATTTTATGTTGTTTATTGATGATTATTCTCGAATGACTTGGGTAACATTCTTAAGAGAAAAATTAGAAGCTTTTAAAATTTTCAAATCATTCAAGGCACTTGTAGAAAATGAAATATGCAAAAATATCAAGTTTCTAAGATCAAACATAGGAGGTGAATTAATTTCAAATAAATTTGTAGAATTTTATGAACAACAAGGAATCAAGTGACAGTACTCAGCAGCAAGAATTCCACAACAAAATCGAGTAGTTGAAATAAAGAACATAACTATTCAAGGTATGTCCAGGGCCATGCTAAATGAGTCTAATATTTTTGATACCTTTTGGAGAGAAGAAATTCATACAAATATTTATATCATCAATAGATCTCAAGTAAGAGTAAATCACCACAAAACTCAGTATGAGCTTTGGAAGGGAAGACCAGCTACTGTGAAGTACTTAAAAATTTATAGAAGAAAATGCTACATTAAACAAGAAGAAATTTTTTTGGGTAAGTTTGATTCTAGGTGTGATGAGGGTATATTCCTTGGATACTCTTCAAATAGCAAAGCCTATAGATGCTACAATAAAATATCACATAAAATTGTGGAAAGTGCAAATGTAAGAGTTGATAAAGAAATAGATCTAAGAGAACCAACTCAAGAGACCGTGTATCAAGAAGGAGAAAGTTGCAAAGATGAAGAAACTAAAGAATATGAGAATGAAAGGACACCCTCAAGAACACCCCCCAATATATCATATAAAACACCATCTAGATATGTGCAAAAGAACCATACTGAAGATATGATTATTGGGAATCTAGATGAAAGACAAACAAGGAGGAAAATAACAGGTACAGGTGAACATGCCAACTTCTCTGTACTATATAAAGTTGAGCCAAATAATTTCAATGAAGCAAGTGAATATAAATATTGGATTAAGGCAATGGAGGAGGAGTTATATCAAATAGATAAAAGTGAGACTTGGGAACTTGTCCCACGTCCAAAAGACAAGAATCTAATTGGTGCCAAATGGGTATATAGAAATAAGTTGAACAAATATGGTCAAGTTATCAGAAACAAAGCAAGACTTGTATGCAAAGGCTATGCACAAGTTGAGAGAATTGATTTTGAAGAGACATTTGCTCCTATTTCTCATCTTGAGGCCATAATAATGTTCTTGGTATTTTCAAGTTTCAAAAACTTCAAAGTATACCAAATGGATATAAAATAAATATTTATTAATGGTTACTTAGAGGAAGAGGTCTACATTGAGTAATTAGATGGTTTTAGCTTGATATACAAGGTAGACTATGTATGCAAATTGAAAATGGCTCTCTATGGAATAAAGCAAACCCCTAGGGCTTGGTACTCAAGGTTGGATAAATATCTCCAAGAATAGGGTTTTATAAAAGGTATAACTAATAGCAACCTGTACATCAAGAATTAAGGAAAAAAATTGTTAATTATAGTAGTCTATGTGGACGACATCATTTTTGGAGGCAGTAATGAAAAGATGTGTCAAAAATTTACAAAATGTATGCAAAGTAAATTTGATATGTCAATGCTTGGTGAGATGTCCTTTCTTGATTTGCAAATTTCACAATCAATCTAAAGGTATATTTCTCTCTCAAACCAAGTATGTAAAATAAATGTTGAAAAAATTCAAGATGGAGGATTGCAATCCTGTGAGTACCCCCATGGTTATAGGATGTAAGTTAAGTAAATATGATGAGTCTCCTAAGGCTAATCAAACTTCTTATAGATCTATGATTGGAATTTTACTGTATATCACAGCTACAAGGCTAGATATAATGCAGTAGTCATATTGCTGCCAATATTTCAAGCTGCACCAAAGGAAACACATGTATAGGAAGTAAAAATAATCCTCAAGTATTTTAAAGGAACTATGGATTTTGGACTGTGGTATCCCAAAGGTGATAATTTCACTCTCATTGCATATACAGATGTCGATTGGGTAGGCTATGTGGATGATAGGAAAAGCACAAGTGGAGGAGTATTTTTTCTTGGATATTGTTTGGTCTCTTGGCTAAGTAAAAAATAAGCATCAATATCCTTATCTACTACATAGGAAAATTAAATTGCAACAACTACTTGTTGCACTCAGGTTTTATGGATGAAACAAATCTTAAGCAATTTCAAAGTAGAGCATGATCATACTATCTCTATACTTTGTGATAAAAAAAGTGCCATTAATATTTAAAAGAATCTGGTGATGCATTCAAGGACCAAGAACATTTTGATCAAGTATCACTTTTTGAGAGCAAGTGAATGATCAGCAAGTCAATTTGGAATACATTGCTACAAAGGAACAAATTGCTGACATATTTACCAAGCCACTTCCAAAGGAGACCTTTGAGTATCTTAGAAGTAAGTTGGGAGTAGTTTCACTCCCATATCATCATTGATTATCTTAGTAAGAGTAGGGAGGAAGGAAGCATTGTCAAGTGTCTTATATTACAGCCTAGAGGAGCCTTTGCCATTGATGTCAAATAGGGATAATTTAGTAATGGAGAGAAGTTTGTGATCATGTTGCAATAAAGGAAAATTTTATTGTAGGGTTGCCATAAGTGACAAAGGAGGAGATTTTTAGAAATATTGAGTTGTGTTGGTCACAAATCTGCCTAAGTACAAGATTTAATCACTTGTGCGCCCTAGACTCGGCCAACATTGAAAGGTCGAGAGAAAGAGAAGTCTCCCGGACCAATCTCTAGAGAGGGCTGGCTCCCAAACTAAGCTAAACTGGTTTCAAGATAAGGATGCAGGAAAGAAATGGGAAAATAGAAAAATAAATGGGAAATAATGCAAAAAGAAATGGGAAATATGGCCAAGGCTAATAGTTAATGGGGAACAACCTTCGATAGCAAAACACTCAAACTAGATCCTGAAGCTAAGTAGCAACAAATTCTTAGGATGCATATACAAAAATTGGATCAAGTATTAGCCGCAAGTTCGCCTTCAAATAAACTTCAAACATTCAAATGAAAATACAACCAAATTCAAAACAACAGAATTCAACTGATATTAACACTAGACTAAATAGAAGTAAATCACACAGAAAGCAAAATATGGACAACAGTTTGGATCACCGATTCAAAAGACGCTAAGAATAGAGCAAAAGGCATCTAGAATTTCTACTTCAACTTCTGTAAAAGGGTCTTCCTCCTTTTGCTTGATATTTTACATTGGTATTTATAGAGGCCTTCCCTCTTCCTTTCGTATTATAGCATTTAATACATGAAATAGATTTTAAAGAAACAATCCCCTTAATATGCCTCGGAGAAATGACAGTCCCTATTTTTAATGGATTACAACTAAAAATAAATAGAAACAAGGGACCATATTTCTTCATTAAATGACCATTATCAGGGGAAGCTAGAAGTTGTTAAGAGATCATGAACAGGAGCTTTGAATATTGGAGGCATCTTTAATTCTGGCGGCATCGAAAACTGCCTCAGGTTCTTCCATCTAGTGCACATTGGTAATCAGCAACATTTAATCTTTGAGCTTCTTTGACCACGATCTAAAAATTACTTGTAGAGATTTTACTTGATCCTTATCTTCTCTACACATTCTCCTATGCAATTCTGAAAGAAAATACAAAAAAAATTGTATCGGGCCTTTGTTATTGCTTCGATCACGAAAATGTGATAGGTCACGAAAATGCGACATGTCGCAAAATCGTGACACTTTTACCTTACTGCTTTCTCTTCTGCCACCGATCGTGAAAATGTGACATGTCATGAAATCACGACATATTCTCTTCGTTCAGATTTTTTGTCATGATATGTCATAAAATCATGACATTCTCCTCTGTCTGGCTTTGTTTGCTGCTCCTTATCGTGAAAATGAAACATGTCACGAAATCATGACATCTTCCACTCGACACTGTCTTGTCTGCTTTATACCCATGAAAACATGACATGTCATGAAATCACAAAAATTTCCTTTGCCTTGTACAGTTCAACTTTCATTATGTGAAAACGCGACAGGTCACAAAAATGTGACATGTCACAAAATCACGACGTTTTTCTGCGCTTTACCTTCCTGTCCTGACATGTCGCGATATCATGACAATTTCTTGTCTTCTCTATCATTGCCGCTTCCTGTCATGATATCGTGATAGGTTCCTCTTACTTGGATTCATTTCAAAAAATGTCATGAAATTGTGACATCTTTCTTGCCTTGTGTTTATTTCCAATCCTTCCCACGATAACGTGACATGTCATGATATCGCACCAATCCGTACCATTTGCTCCTTTCTCTCTTTTCTATTGTGATATCATGACAAGTTTCATTGAAATTGCCCTTTGCTACTGTATGTCACGATATCATGACATTTTCTATCACTCTGCTCTATGGCCACCGCAAGTCACGAAAACATGACATGTCGCAATATCGCGACAACTTTTCAATTTTCACTTTCTCACCGCAACAAGTCGCGAAACTCTAACATGTCACGATATCGTGATAGTTTGGCCTCTTTGCTTCCATTGACTATTTTTACCGCGAGAACGTGACAGGTCGTGAAATTGTGACATGTCACGATATCACGAAAATTTTTGGACTTAGCTAATTTTTGCATTTGACGCCACGAAACTGCAATAGGTCACGATATCGCGATAGTTATAGTTACTTTGCTCTAACAAAAAAATTGTAGAGATTTTTACATTTTCCCTTTCAAAGTGCATGGAGGGACAAACAGAAGAATTAGTATCTCTACAATTTGTGCATTCTTTTACATTAACAGTAATAACAAAAACAATGTGGCAAAAATGCCAACATTCTTGGTGGCTCGCGGGGTATACAGTTCTGCTGTATGCACGAACCTCAGGCCTTTATCCATTGGGCAGTAGAATAAAGAAAATGGAGGAGCAAAAATAAACTAGTGCTGGTTGATGCTGGACATGTCTGCAGGCTGCTGCAACAAGCTCTTGCTGGTACTCGGCTCTCAAAATAGGACCTTCAATAGAAATTTATGGAAGAGCAGAACTTCCTTTATTTCTTTAGAACTACTGCACTTTGCCTAGCTTGGTTGAGCTGGGTAATCACCAGGTGCTATGCAAGGATCTCCATGGTAGTAGTGAAAAGCACCTGAGTTGCAAAAATATAAATGAATGGAATGGATGACCGACAGATGTGCAGGTCATGAAACAAAAATGGGGAATGATGAAATGATGGAAAATGGAGGAGTAGAAATGGTAGATACAGCAACAGGGTGCTACTGTGCTACCAACTATTGGGTTTTGTTGAAAATAGAAAATGAAATGGAAGTGGATGGAATGGAGAAAGTGGTGGGAACTGTGGTGGTGAAGAAGTGCTCAAAAGACAAAGAATTAGAATAAATGGAAGTAAAGAAAATGGGACATCAGACAGGGGAGTAGAAACAATAGTAGTGGCTTGATTATTTGCAGAATAAGGAGTAGGAGAGGAAGGGAATGAAGTAAGGAAGTGGAAGAAAGAAGTAGAGGAAAGCCACTATCTACTGGGAAGGAAAAGAAAAGAGAAAGAAATAAACATACCTATGGGCTCGTGAAGGAGCCAAAGATTTTTTTTTTCTTTTGTCTTTACTTTTGTTTTTTGTTTTTGTTTTGTATGTACAAGGTAACTCCCAAATTTAGCTATGAACTCTCAGAAGAGACACGTACCCAAACATGGCTCTATGATCTCTTGGATCCCAGACCTTGGACAGACACTCATTAGTCTCCTGATTGATAATCAGCTCGAAGTCACCAAAGATTTGCAACTGTCACGTTCCAAGTGTCTCAGCCGTCTTGAAACCTAAGCGTAAAGCCTCATCATCTACGGTATTATCTGTGCAGCTCCAGGTCAACTGGTATAAATAGAATCATGGAATGCTAGAAGGTAATACTAGAACAGTCCCAATGCCAGCACCATTTCTGCATTATGCTCCATCAAAATAGATCTGATATTGACTTCCATTATTCTATTCTTGAGCATTTTCAGTATTGAGAATAGAATAACACCCCAAATCAGTTTCTATCATGGCATTAAAATTGAGCATTGAAAACTCATCCTCCAAGCAAATCTCATCCAGGACTTCATCCATCAAATCAGGATCTTTCAATTCTTCAGTTATCATGTGAACAGAATGTGTGGACTTTTCTTCTTCTTCCATCTTCTCTATATGAAAAGTAGAAGGCTTATTATTGTAGATCGAGACTCTTCTTCCTTTGAAAGGAATCTCCAAGTGAGAATAATCTAGAGAAAGGTAGCCTCCCAGCTTGGCAGTGAATTCTCTTGACAAATACATACTGAAATATGGTTCCAAATCAACCACAACTATCTCCTAAATTACTGTAATTTGAGGCACACTATGCAAAGCAATAGGAACATCCTTGATCGCACCCACTATTTTCACTGGGGTCCTATCCAACTACAAGACACTAGGGCTACTTCTTGTATACTCCATACCCATGACTTCACAAACTGCCTTTGGCATGACAGTTGTCACAGCACCAGAATCAATCATACAGTTATGCACTATGAGTGACAAATAAAATGGGGGTGATCTATTTTTTCCAGTGACTGAAGTAGTTAATGTTTGAGAAAAAATCATCTGGGTAGGATGCTTCTCATTATCTTTCATAGACTTCAAGGATTATTGTAACAAATCAACTTGCCCAGGTAATTGTAATGCATCATAGAGACTAACCTTAGCTGGAACCTTCTTCAATTCTTCAACAATATTGTATGTAGATGCACCAAACTCCCTCTTTTCATCTTCATATTTGCTTCGATATTGCTGAGTAGCTTCTACCCTCAGTCTCTTAGTCAAATATGGGTACTTGAGCTTTTCTCTAGACCGTTCCTCCGTTTCAGATCTTGCCTGCGAAGCTGAGGCTTTTTCTTGCAATTTTTCCTTTGCTCGTGGTGGCAAAAAATATTTTAATAGAATAGGTGAATCTGGATTTGGTACTAAAATAGGAGCTTTCACTTGTACTTGTTTTCTTTCATTTTGCATCTTTGGATCAGCCGGTACCCTTAATGGTTCCATCTCTGCTGGATCTACAATGACTGGCTTCTTCCCAGTTCTCGTGAGAACTGAGACTTGTTCTTTAGATGGAACCATAAAATTATGATCTACCTCAGTAATCATATTAACTTGTCCTCCAAAAGAGCTTGCGGCCAATGTTTGTACATAGTTCAAATGAACCATACAAGTCTCCTCACCGTGTGGATCATTACATGTAGAGCACCAATATGTTCTTTCTGCAAGGCCAGCCTCCTCATTCGTCAACATAGTCGAGTTCTTTTCTGTCACTTTGCTTGTTGACGCCGCTTGTTCTCTAGTGATCAACAAAGGTTGAAATCTCCTAGGTTGGAAATCTCTCTCGGCCTGCTTTCTTTCAATGATTGTGATTTTATTTCCCATCGCTCTTATAGCTGAATTAGCAGATTGTACCTCTTGTAATAGGATTGTGAAGGGATCAGGATTTGAGGGCGCAGGAGGTGTCGATAAAGGTAGGGGTGCTGGTGGTGCAGGTAATGCTAGGAATGAAGTAGGAGCTGGTAATCGCAAAATGCTTGGTGTAGGAAATTGTGGAATAGTCAGAGCAGGGAGCTGGGGAACTAGAATGGGTGCAATATGAGGCACACTTGAGCTCCATGAGGGACTAGGATACATGGGAGGCATAGGCTGTGAAAATGAACCAGAATACAAATTCTTAGGAAGATCAGGTAAGATAGGCATTTTTACCTTTGGAGGAAGCCTACCTATGGCAATCAAGTCAGCTTCTGCCTTTTGTGCTTGTTCGAACAACTCTAGAAATGTAGTCACGTTGGACTTCCGGACAACCAAGCCAATTTCTGTGTTAAAATATCTGAGATAATAGAATGCAGCTAGCTCATGAGCGGGCTGAAGACCATCAGGAATTCTCTGCCAGCTTCTGGTAAATTTGATATTGAAGTCGGCTATCTGCTCCTGTGGGTGCCTTTGAATCGCATGAAATTGATGCAACAAGGAATATGGATCAGCTTGTTCATGAAATTTTTTGACTAACATCTCTCCTAATTCATCCCATGATGCAATAGTGCCTGGTTGCAATGATCGGTACCAATACAACAATTTACCTCTTAATGACAACACCAACAATTTTATCATTACATCTTCATCCGTTATGTCATGGATAGCTACCAAAGAGGCTACATAATTAATATGCTCATAAGAAGTTTTACCAGTACCATCATAGGTTGACAAAGCTTTCAAAGCAGCTTGAGGAACTGGATTTTGTGTCGATAAATTCAAGGCTCCCAAACTATTCCATTCCGAGAACTTCCTTGGTGGAGGATGTTGGGCCATTTGAACTGCTGGATCTGGATGTAGCAAGCTCGTAGTAGTACTAGGAGGAGTCGGAGATGGCACAAATTGACCTACAACCTATGATGAGATAACAAATGATGGGTTCATAGGACTTACCAATCTTGAGCGCTCCCTCCAGTTCTGAACATCAATCTCGAAGAATTCGATTGGATCTTCTGATTCTTTGGCACTTGATCTTATGATCATGAAGCAAATATTTTCACCAGCTGCACAATTAGAAATTTCTAGGTACTATATAGTCACCTTTAGCAGAGTCACCATATGAACTTACAATCTCCGCTTTGAGGTCAAGACAGTTCATCAAAATCTTGATTCCTTCGGGTGTCAAAAAATGGAACTTGTGTGTCCCACCGATTATGGATCTTTTTGAGATAGAAATAGTCTGTCCCACCGGGCGTGCCAAAACTGTTGGTCACAAATCTTCCTAAGTACAAGATTTAATCACTTGTGTGCCCTAGACTTGGCCAACATTGAAAGGCCAAGAGAAAGAGAAGTCTCTTGGGCCAATCTCCAGAGAGGGCTGGCTCCCAAACTAAGCTAAACTGGTTTCAAGATAAGGATGCAGGAAAGAAATGGGAAAATACAGAAAGAAATGGGAAATAATGCAAAAAGAAATGGGAAATATGGCCGAGGCCGATAGTTAATGGGGAACAACCTTCGATAGCAAAAACACTCAAACCAGATCCTAAAGCTAAGTAGCAACAAATTCTTAGGATGCATATACAGAAATCGGATCAAGTATTAGTCGCAAGCTCACCTTCAAATAAACTTCAAACATTCAAATGAAAATATAGCCAAATTCAAAATAGCAGAATTCAACTGATATTAACACTGGACTAAACAGAAGTAAATCACATAGAAAGCAAAATATGGACAACAGTTTGGATCACCGATTCAAAAGACACTAAGAATAGAGCAAAAGGCATCTATGATTTCTGATTCCTCCTTTTGCTTGAGATTTTACATTGGTATTTATAGAGGCCTTCCCTCTTCCTTTCGTATTATAGCATTTAATACATGAAACAGATTTTGAAGAAATAATCCCCTTAATCTACCTCGAAGAAATGATAGTCCCTATTTTTAATGGATTACAACTGAAAATAAACAGAAACAAGGGACCATATTTCTTCATTAAATGACCATTATCAGAGGAAGTTGGAAGTTTTTAAGAGATCACGAACAGGAGCTTTGAATATTGGAGGCATCTTTAATTCTGGCGGCACCAAAAATTGCCTCAGGTTCTTCCATCTAGCGCACATCGGTAATCAACAACATTTAATCTTTGAGCTTCTTCGACCACGATCTGAAAATAATTTGTAGAGATTTTACTTGATCCTTATCTTCTTCGCATGTTCTCCTATGCAATTCTAAAAGAAAATGCAAACAGAACTGTATCGGGCCTTTGTTATTGCTTCGATCGTGAAAATGTGACAGGTCACGAAAATGCGACATGTCACAAAATCGTGACACTTTTACCTTACTGCTTTCTCTTCGCCACCAGTCATGAAAATGCAACATGTCACGAAATCATGACATATTCTCTTCGTTCAGCTTTGTTTTCATGATATGTCACGAAATTGGGACATTCTCCTCTGTCTGGCTTTGTTTGCTGCTCATTATCGCGAAAATGAAACATGTCGCAAAATCACATCTTCCACTCGGCACTGTCTTGTCTGCTTTATACCCGTGAAAACATGACATGTCATGAAATTGTGACAATTTCCTTTGCCTTGTACGGTTCAGCTTTCATTTCATGAAAATGTGACAGGTCATGAAAATGTGACATGTCGTGAAATCGTGACGTTTTTCTATGCTTTACCTTCCTGCCCTGACATGTCACGAAATCGTGACAATTTCTTGCCTTCTATGTCGTTGCCACTTCCTGTCGTGATATCGCGACAAGTTCCTCTTACTTGGCTTCATTTCCAAAAATGTCACGAAATCGTGACATCTTTCTTGCCTTGTGTTTATTTCCAATCGTTCCCACAATAATGCGACATGTCGCGATATCGCGCCAGTCCGTACCATTTGCTCCTTTCTCACTTTTCTATCGTGATATCATGACAAATTTCATTGACATTGCCCTTTGCTGCTGTATGTCATGATATCATGACATTTTCTATCACTCTGCTTTGTGGCCACCGCAAGTCGCAAAAACGCGACATGTCACGATATCGCGACAACTTTTCAATTTTCACTTTCTCACCGCAACAAGTCGTGAAACTCTAACATGTCGCGATATCATGAAAGTTTGGTGTCTTTGCTTTCATTGAATGTTTTGACCATGAAAATGTGACAGGTCACAAAAATGTGACATGTCGCGATATCGTGACAATTTCTGGACTTCGCTAATTTTTGCATTTGATGCCGCGAAACTGCAACAGGTCGCAATATCATGACAGTTACAGTTACTTTCCTCTAAACCAAAACTTATAGAGATTTTTACATTTTCCCTTTCAAAGTGCATGGAGGGACAAATAGAAGAATTAGTATCTCTACAATTTGTGCATTCTTTTACATTAACAGTAACAACAAAAACAATGTGGCAAAAATGCCAACAAGTTGTCATTGATGGCAAAGGCAAAAATATCTTCAAGAATGAAAAGTTGATTTATCATTGATAATAAAGGTAGATATATCTTCAAAGGTGATTGCATATGCTTTCATATTTAAATAAAAATTTTAAATATTAAAGTGGAAGGTTTATATTTAAATCAAAATATCTAAATATATAAAAGTTTAAATGAAGTGGAAGGTTTATATTTAAATCAAAATATTTAAATATATATAAAAGGTTAAAAATTAAAATATGCATGAGAGAGTTTGAAAATTCAAATAATGGGATGACATCCTTGGGTGTGAATGACAAAAAGTATATTAATATAAGGCCTTTAATTCACCTTGAATAGGGAATGAAATTTGAACATATCCTTCATGTGGAGAGTGAGCGGCGAGTAGAAGACAAGGGAGGAGAGTAGCGCAAGTTTAGTGGTGTAGTAGTGATCGAAAGAAGACTTTAAATATTTGTCCATGCCACTTCTATCTCAACCAAATGGTTAGACCAGTTGGTAGCCTAGCTCGCATTGGAACGCTATGGTGCAGAATGTCTAAAGGTCAAATTCCCTCGATGCATGTTTTGTTGTTCAAAATAGCATGAAGAAGGAGCTATATAGTTTATGGTGCACCTTTGGTTTCATCCACTAGGTTAGCCCAGTCGATTGCCTAGCCCGAGCTAGGGTGCTACGGTGTAGAAGGTTAGAGGGTCGAATCTCTTTGACACTTTTTTTGGTGAAGCATTTGAGATAGCAAAATGAAGGAGGTAAATATTTTATTGTGCCTTTTGGTTTCATATGTTGCACTAGCTCAGTTGGTCATGAGCCTGTGTTAGGGTGCTACACTTCTAGAGGTCAAAGGATCGAATCTCATCCACTACTGTGTAAGGTAAGGGTAGAGTTTTTAATTAATTTAAAAAGGGAGATATAAGGATTTATGTTATAAGGTTTTATTTTGCAAGTTTTATAAAAGGGAGATATAAGGAGTTATGTTATAAGATTTTATTTTGCAAGTTTTAAAAAGAGAGATATAAGGAATTAGTTTAAATTAAGATTTATTGTGAATGTTGTTAAAAGGAGTGATAAGGATATTAAGTATTTGATTTGGATCTAGATAAAGAAGCAAAAAGAAAAATTATAGATCAGATTTGTATGCAAGATTTGTGCATTGTTTATGATTGGATTTTGGAGTAGATGAGCAATGTTTGTGAGCAAATTTGAGCATAGTTTATGAGCATATTTTGGAATAGATTTGAGCTGTATTTGTGAGCAGATTTTGGAATAGATTTGAGTAGTATTTGTGAGAATATTTTGGAGCATATTTGAGTAGGTTTTGTGAGCAGGTTTTGGAATTGATTTGAGCAATTTTTGTGAGCAGAATTTTGGACTAGATTTGTGAGTAAGGGGATTGGTGTCTCTTGTGGATTGGTTTCCATGAAATTAAGAAGAAGGGGATTGTTGTCCACAAACTTGTATAGGGGATTGGTTTCTCCTGTGGGTTGGTGCCCATGAAATTTATTGAAGAAATTTATAAGCAATATTTTGTTGTGGTTTTCTCCTGAGAGGGTGTTTCCATGTAAAATATTTATCTCTTATGTGTATGGTTATTTGTGCATTATTTCATTATTGCATTGATATTATTTGAAGTTATTGCTTTGGAAAAAAAAACAATTTTTTTATCTTATATAGTTCACCCCCCTCTTAGTATAAGCTCATGTTCTTAAATTTATAATTCTAGTCTAACAGAGCAAGACATTTGGTGTGGGTTTTAAATGAATCCAATGTGCAAATATTTTTAAAGGACGTATTATTTCCTTGAGCCCAAAAGGAAAATAAACTAAGAGTTTGGTTTGATTTTTCTTAATAATGTATAATAGTGTCCAAATTTTTTCATTATTAAGCTTTAATCCATTAAAGACTCTATTATCTATATAAATATAGCTTTGATGTTTGTTAGGCGAGATTGAAAACCTTCAATATAAACTATTATTGAATTTAACATAAGTGTTGATTTTTCTTTGTGTGGCATTATGCAAAGGATGCAATCTAAATTCATGATTGAAAGATTAAATGAAATCCTTCTTCAGGTTGAAAACTCTCTTTCATTAAAAATATGATTATGGCATTTGGTTTTAAATGGATCTATAATATGTATTGATAGAGATATTTTTTTTTAATATTAAGATTTAGGAGCTTCTTAAATGTAGAACGAAACTTTAGCATTTCCTGAATGTTTTGTAAAATGATGTGAATTAGAAATAAACAATGTAAATATTAATTACCCTTGAGCATGAGTTAAACCATTTAGTTATACCTTTAGAACTATGTGGTAGATGCGTATTTTGAAATCCCTTTCTATGTAGGCATCCACTAGTCTATTCATCATAAATGCATCAATATTTATTATGGTTATTGTTGGTAAGAAGTTTGTCTAATGGTAAGGTTTGTGCACCCATAGAACTTGATCAAATTGGAATTGCCTCAAAACTGGAAGCTTCAAGGCCAATCTCCATATAAGGTTGGTTCTTAGGGGTCCTAGCTAACTAAAATTGGAGAAAAGGGAGCTAAAAGAAAAGAAATAAAGCTGAGCCTAGAACTTATGGGATGGATTTAACTGCATAAAAATATCTACATAACCTAAATACCCAATAAAATTATTATAGATAATCTAACATACCATCAAATATTTCCCATTAACATTCACCACAAAGAGTTTAATTATGAATTCCAAAATTAGATAATAAAAAGCATGAAATCTAGAATGTAGAATTATAGCTCATTCATTAAACTAATTATGAAAAAAATAAATAATTGAGCAAACATACATACATGAGATATTTTTGAAGGCAAGACAATGATCCAATTGTATTTTAAGTGCTTCAAATTTTACATGCAAGTTGTAATGGCTAAAGATCCAATATCTTGAAATGCATTACAATCATACATATATAGCCCTAGGAAAAGACTAATGTTACAAGTGAACTAAAGCCTCATTAATGGAGTATGGTTGCACCAGAGGGTAGTTGGGCTATGCACATCCTCTATAATCCCTCTACAATTTATGGAATATTTTAACGGCATTTGGATTGGCTATGCTAGCTGTATCTATTCAGTTCCTTCCTTTGTTGCTAACTTTGATAGTCTTGCCTTCTTAAATATCGATGCTTACTTGAGGAAGCTGAGTATTTAGGGCACTTATGTCTCCTACAACCTATCTAAGAGGTTGTATATTCATCTTGGTTCAAAGGGCCATATACCACCCACCAACTATATGCAAAATTTTCTTTAACTAGGCATTAAATCTACTCACCAACCCTTCACCTTGGGCATAGTGCTTTATCACCAATGGTGGCAAACTAGCCTCTTGGTATCTTCTACAAAATTGTGATCTCCCCTTACTATTTCAATGGGATTTTGGACCTCTCATGAATCTCAATTACATATTGATTCCCTATCAAACATCTATTCTTACATAGGGTAGACCTTTGGGTCAAACATGCAATCTGAGCATATTCCAGTATTTCGCCCAACTCTACTTTTTACTCCTTTATGGTGGGGCTTTGGGACCTAGGAGAGATCTCATCTAATCCTATTTTATTACTCTATATTATCACTCGATCATATTTGGGTGGCATTTTGGGACTCCTCTACCACTTTATGGTTGCTTAAACCTTTGCCTACTTTTAGGGTGGGGCTTTGGAATCACCCACCACTCATTACACACCCAAAATTTCATCCACCATGGGACTTTATAAGGGCAGAATTTTTGAAAAATCACAAGAACGTTGATGACCTAATTCTTTGCTCAATGCCCCATCTTCACTTTTATTTATGGTAGAACTTTGGTTTCTACCTAGAGTTTGGTATGAGATTGATTCACCACCATCTCACACACTTATTATTTTTTGGGTAGTCTTCCATATTTTTTACCTTGAGGAGTAAGTGGGTGTAAGAAATATACCCACACTTTTGGTGACTTACTGGGGGTTTTCACTTGCTAAAAGCAAGGAACCCAACCAATAGGGGAATCCACCATGCTAGTTTTCAACAAAAAAAATTCTTTTGTCCAGCATTCATTGGGCCATGGAGTTAGATTGAAAATTTTAAAATAGGACAAAAATAGATGCCCCCACAACTCAAGACTCACTCTTTAGTTCTACCCATTGTTTCTCTTGGGATTTGGAAGAATCATCTTGGGGGAAAACTATCTCGGTCACTTGGACCTGAAGCTTTTGATAGATTCACTTCCAAGCTTTAGTAGTGGTAATAGGGGTGCTTTTGATTTGGTCAACAATGTATCGTAGTATATAGATTTCCTTGCAAGGAGGATCACTATATCTTTAAACCGCCTATTCAAAATTGATAGAAAGGCTAAATATCTTGAGTGTAGTTTTGAACACTTGGTCCATCATTATCAACTCTTGCAATGCTAATATTGCTCTCATAATTTTACTAATTTTTGAACAACTTCCTGAGGTTTATCTTTGTGTAGAGATATTGCTTGTTATCCCAAAATCTTGGGGAACCAAGCAATTTAAGTTGTACATTGAGCTATCCATATTTTCTAGTTTTTTTTGAGTGGTCCTTAATGTTATTACCCCTCACAATACAAATGCATAACATGAAAAATCTTCTGCATCATGATTTGGCACTATTCAATTTCTCTCATCAAGCACATGGATGGTTGAGTATCTTTTATCATGAATATTATTCTCAATGCTATTGCCTAGGCATCCATGTCTTGGACCATGTTCCTTTTCCTATCTAGCTTAACCTTTACCTCCATGGAGACTACTAGGCTTTCTTTTATCACTAGTGCAAAAGGAGGGAGGATTTTTAGAGCTATCTCTTTTTATTTTCTCAAATGAACAAGTCTGATATTCCTCAAAGATTCCTTTGAAATTATTGATCCACATGTCTTGTCCTTTTATTTCTATAGCTCTATCAATACAACATCTAGATCATATTCTTGTTGTTGCATCTTGATCCTACACTTGTTTAGTGAGTCATCTTACTACTACAATTTGGCATTGAAAATTTCATCCTAGTCTTCAAGAGCACTCTTCATCACTTGCAAATTGCCTTCTAGACTAAAAATCTTCTCATATATCTACTATAGAACTTTTGGGGAGAGTGCCTTCTCCAAGGTGTTTCTCAATACTTTAACTCTATTATTGAGGCTCTACTAGTCCCTTTGCTCGATAGAGTTGAGCATCCAAGGTTTAAACCCTTTTCTTTGCAACCTTGATATTCTTCTCTACATCTCTATATTTTAGAAAGAGGGTGTCAATGTCGACATGGGCTGCCTTCACAGCCTCGATTAGAGTGATTTCAGTAATATTTTTGGTCTAAATGTCTAGATGTCAGTCATCATATCCCATATCCACCATAGCTTTCTTCTCCTTATGATAAGTTGTTATCTTGTGCTTCTCTCCTTCAATTTGATCAAGCTCATGGAGAGTAATAGGGTAAGATTCCACCTTTTTCTCGTACGACTACTGTAGCTACTCATCCACACACATTCTTTGGTTATCTCATGTAACTCACACAACCCTAAATTTTTTTTGTGTATCCTCTTTCATTGTCTTGGGCATGAGTGGTGCAGTCAAGAAAATTAGCAACGGGGTCAAAGGATGTGTTACTATTACTCAAAATATGATTGCACCAATGATTCCACTTGAGGGCCTTGATTTTGATGATAGAGATGGTAGCAAGGATTGTTTAGTCAAGGTTTGTATTGATTGTAGTGGAATGGATAAAGCTATAGATAGAATTAGAGGTTGAGGTGGAAGAGGTAGAGTTATTTATGGATTGGATGTGGGTAGGGGGATGGGATAATCCAATATATTTTGAGGATGATCGAGCATACACAAAGGATGCAATGGGGAGACCAACAAGGATTTGGGATGCTATTTTCTAAGCAAGGAAATCATGTCTAGGATTTCTTCTAAGTATTAGGAGTCGTGAGAGGGTGAATTAAGGGAATCCTCAAGTGAATCAAGGGAAGGAGTTTTCTCAAGAGAAGGAGAACAGGTTTGCATGAGAATAGGGGTTTGATTTGAGTGTTCTCTAGCTATCTTATTTCCTTTATCTAATGGGCCGCCATTCTAACTTCCTCCACCTTTGGAACATCCAATTGCAACCGTTGATGTTTGGGCCTTGGTTTTGGTACCTTGATGACATTAGAGCTAGAGCAACCTTTTATTTTTTCACTTTTCTCTAGCCTTTATGATGGAGGTCCAAGCAGCGTCTATACCTCTACTTTGAAAGACTTGGTTGACCTTGTTCTTTTGATGCTTCATTGAGTTTATGCATCGGGAACCTCCTTCTCAACCATATTTACATGGGATAGGTATTCCTATACCCAAAGTAAGCTCTAGAACTCTTGATCTTCACTCTCTTCTTCTTCTTCTTAATTGTATCCCACTTCCTCTAAAGGATCCACTGTCTAATTTCCTCAATAATTTTAGGGAGAGGTTATCATATTCCCTTTTATTCTATGCAATAATGTTAGCATGATATTTATATTCAAACTCCTTATCTTCCCTTCCTAGAAGAATCTCTTAGAAATTATCCTTTTCACACTTCATCACCCACCATTTCTTGATCTTGTTGTCATCCCACTTCTTCCATTGTTGTTCCACCAACCAGGTAAATGTTGAGTCATACACTAATCAAGATTTTGCTCAAGGTTAAAAACCCTCATGTATGGATAAGAGGACCTCCATGGTGGCTGCTCATGCATATCAAACTATGTGATTGACAACACCTAATCATATGGTAGGTCCTTGAACTTTAAGACCTCCTGATTGACCTCATTCTTTTGATGCCTAAACTATCATGGCTTGACATTGCCACTAAGCCTTATTCTAAGAATATCATCTGGGTCATAATGCCATTTGGAGGACACTATAGGGAGATCTAGGACAAACAATCTACTATCTAGCTTATGGTACACGGTATTATCCCTCCTTGACATGTTGATGAAACCCAATTAAATGGGAATCTGGAAGATCATTTTTTTATTTGCTTCCAAACCTATTTCTTTTCAACTACAAGGGCTTGCCTGCACACGTCCATGCCAAAGACCCAATTTGTGGTGTAATAAGGGAGCAGGTAGAGAAATCCATATAAATCATACAGGTGGATGCAAGTACCTTGCTTTAATAAATACCAGTCCCCTATCTCTAGCATATTTTACCTCAATAATTTTCTAGCTATTTAAGATAAATGAGGATAGACCTCATAAATATATGCCAGGGTGGATCCCAAGAAGTTCTTATTGAACTCCAAGTATGGCTTACTCCTTTTGAGCATGTGCATCCAATATACCACTGGATGTATCTCTCCATTATCATCCATATCAACAACTAGCACAGAGTACCTTGTGCAAGGCATGCAGAAAAAAATAGCCATGCCAAGTAGGATGTGTAATGGAATTCCATGTTGTACTTTGATTGGTATCCTACTAGTTGTTTTCTATTGTTCTTGGACAGGAAATCTACATAGTCCAATTTAATAGAATTATGAGATCTTAGTATTGCATGTACCATCACCATCTATTTTGGGTAGACTATTTTATCCATTGCTAGACCTTACAATATGGTTAGCATGGATAGGATCAATTGGACTTCTTCCTTGAATTCCACCAATGTTCGTGTCTTTTCCATATAGTATTCTAGTAGTATTTGGTCCTTCAACACTTCCATTAGAAAAATATTTGGGCTATCATTACCCAATATATCTTTCTGCACTTTCAAGTTGATAATTTTTAAGTGCCCTCTAGGCAGCTCTTCTACAGGAGACTCTGATATAGCAAATGCCCACCTAATAGTCTACCTATTTATCTAGAATAGGAGTTGCAAGTTTTGGTTCTGAACGATACCTATACTGGAATTGTATAATTTTATAACAACCTCTATTAATTCTAGGCATGGGTGCATGATGATTGGCATAAATTTGCTCAATTGGGTTGTTCATGGAGCAACTCCCACAAAATTTACAAGGTACTTTACTCCTTTCTATGTTGCACCCTCTCATGAAAGCTTGGTCTTGGACTTGATGGATAAATGTGTCTACGATTCCTTTGAACGAATCCTCCAGTAATTTTTTGGACTTAGCCTTTGTCATTATATCTTGTTTCACCTTTTTTTTCTCATAGTTTTCCCTACTTGGAAGAGTGTAGACTCAAACAACCAACACCTTTTTCCTAACTGTGCAAGCCCTATAAACTTAGGCATGGTAACAATTTGAAGGAGGTGAAAGTAAACATTGAAATTGCCTATTTCTTACTTATAGTATCTAGGGAAGAAGGCCATAAAGTTAGCTAATAGAAATATTGAGGAGGATCTTGCACAAAATGAGGAAAATCTCATTGAAACATGTTTCATCTGATAAGCAGTTTCTATCAATATTTATTGGGGTGTGAACCATCAACCAATGGGATTACTTGAATAGTTGTTTCCATTGGTTGAGCATGTTGCATCTATCTTGCATTAAAATTTTTCCATCATCATGCTATCATTATTCATCAGAGTGGAATTTACCTAGGCATATCATGCTCAGGATCTTTCCCACTCAATCATTTATGACACACACTCCAAATTTCTTTGGAAAGTGTGCCTTGATCGCTACTCTGCTGAAGGTTCCTAATGTGTCTAGCTAAGGGACTACCAGCTAGAATGCCATGTTGCTCCAGCTATTATCTCTTTGAGTGCTCTTGATATGAGTACCCCCTCCAAATAACATAATTGATTCACTTGGATTTTATTAAGATAGAGCTTGCCCTCTATTGTACATGTATTTTTGATGTTGTGCATGCGATTCAATTTGAAAAATAATTTTATTGATAGCATTAGGGTCATAAATAATTAATATGCTTTACCTTCATGCTTACACCTAGCGATTGACAGCTGGTGACCACAAATTATTTTACATTATCTTGGGGCGGGGATTGGGGATTACATTTGAACAAATCAAATCTCATTTTTTTGTTCACATTCAGTTTTTCTTGTAAACCCATTGGTTGGATCTAAAAGGATGGACCTTTGGGATATTCACATCCTTTACTAGGCTCTCATTTTACTGTCAGGTACAATTTTGCATCCTTATGTTGTGGTTTTTTTGGTTCCACATAAATGTTAAAGGCTTCCCAATTCCTCACCAAGAAAGGGCAGACATTCAAGAATCTCTAAAGCTGAATGAATTTCCATTTTCCCACTGAACCAATAATTGTTTAATGACATAATTTTAAGTGCAAATAGAATTTAAGTGCTAATTCATTTTACTGCCCATCTCAAACATAGTTAATTTAATGCTTTGGTAGACGAGCAATGGATTGAGCCCAAAACTTAGCAAAGTGGATGCTTTCTAATTCTATCTCCAAACCTATACAACTAGTAAAATTCAAAGGAAAAGTGAGAAATAAGCTATGTACATATCTATATAATACTACCATTAGTGAGGCTAAGCATAGTGCTTCAAGTGCTGATTGTTCACCAGAATTGGGAGCAGCCACCCTTCAAGGTAACATAGTTGATACACATTTGTGTCTCTGTAGCTCTCAATGAGATAAGGTCCTAACCATATGAAATCAAACTTGTCATGTGCTCCTAGCTTAGCCTGATATGCATCCCATTTTAGGATAATATCACCCTCAAATAATTCTTTTGGTGCCACCCTTTTATAAAATCAATGATTGACCATATTTTGATGTTGGCCTAAATTGTTGTATACATATTCTTGTTTCTCTTCAAATTCCATCAATTGTGAAAACCTATTTTCCATTACTAGGAAATATTTCATGTCTATTTCACTCATGAATTTTAGTATTGTGATATCCAAATTTATTGGAAGGACCACCTCTTTTCCATAGACTAGAGCATATGGGGATGCTTTTAAACCTTCTTAGGGGTTATCCTATCCACCCATAATGCTTTATCGAGTAGGATATACTTGCTTCTAGGGTTATGCTCAATATTTCGCTTTATTATCTTGAGAAAAATATTATTTGTAGACTAGGCTAGACCATTCCACTATGGATAATAGTTGGAGCTCAATATTTTGCTTTATTATCTTGAGCAAAATATTATTTGTAGACTCGTCTAGACCATTCCCCTATGGATAATAGTTGGAGGAGGTATTCCAAGAAATGCCATACTTTATGGAAAAATATATTGTTTTGGAACCTATGAAGGGTGTGCTATTGTACAAAATGATAGTGGTAGGAACTCTAAACTTGGTGATCAACCTTTCTAGAAAATAAATGATTGTTTATTGGTCAGCTTGTTTGGTAGCTTCAACTTCAGTCCACTTTGTGAAGTAATTTACCACCATCAGGATGTATATGTGAATAGTTGATGAATTTTAGATAATCACATCAATGAATTTTAAACCCCATTGTTGGAATGGTTCTTCTATAATTATTGGTTGTAGAGGTATGGCAGGATGTTTACCTTTCCCAATAAACCTTTGGCATTTATCACATACTCTAACTAGTTTGAATGCATATGGGAATATGGACGGCCAATAGAATCCTACCCTTAGAAATTTGGTTGTTGTGGTTTGTATTGAGTAATACCCCCTTGAAAATATAGAGTGAAAATCCTCAAGGACCTTTTGGGATTTCTCTAGAGGTATGCACCATAGCAATATCTTGTTAAAATTTCTTTGATAGATAATATTTGTAATCAATACATATTTCCTGGCCTATAGCTTGTATCTTCTTCTTTAGTATGTTATCAACCCCTTTGGACATCTATTGAAGTGGAAATAATGAGTCAATTTGGTGATACAGGTATCAGATGATACATACCCTTCTTCTAGCTCCATGATATCTACTTCTTATATGCATACATTATAATCCACAACTGTAAACTCTACCAGTTGCTGACAAAGTGTTCAACCTCTCACCAGCTTTATTGAATGGATTTCTACAACAAAATATTGAATCTTTATTGTCCAACCCACTCTTCTATCACCCAATTCTCCTTGAATGATAAAATTTATAATATCTAGGTGCACAACATATACTAGAGTTTTATTCTAAGAGATGAAATGTCTAAACTTCTTCAAATATTTCATGATAGCATAGACCTATCTCTCAATGAAATTATATGACTCTCATGATCATGCAGGGTTTGGCTAAGAAATAAAATTGGTTCTTCAATAACATCATCTCCTTTCTATGTGAGGATTGCAGTGTAGTTCTCCTCTACTCCAAAAACATATAGAATTAAATTGTAACATCCCTCCCAAATGCACCAATTAGTTTGATTGCTTTATCTACAAGAATATGGTACTGCTGATAGTTCGGTAGATGCAGGTACAGGTAGAATATGTGAAGGGATCAAGAAAGCAAACTGGACATATTCTCATGACAATAATATATTATTAGAGATAAAGGTAAGTTGGGGATATATGATGAGTAGAAGGGTAATTGCGGTTTTAGGGTGAAAATACCCTATTAGCAATACACATGTCCAGTGGTTCATATAGGTGCATACATGTAGTTGCATTTAGAAATTTGTGATTGTATGCAAAAATTATTCTTTTAAACCTATCAAATATATATACTAATACTTAATACAAAATAAAAATAATAATGTTTTTTGATAAGATTTTAGTAAGAGTTCCTTTGAATTAAAAATGTGCCACTCATGAAACTATGGTCTAGGCAAGACACAGAGCTAGGGTTTCGACCAGCAGAGCTTGGGTTTTGACCAGTAGAGTAGCAGAAGGGTGAAACCAACAGTCACCAATAGTTGGAGAGTGGAGCAGTAGTATCCAAGTGCGGGGAGGGAGGAGATGTTGAAGGGCGGGAAGTCGTCTGCAGGGGAGCCTAGGAGCGGCTATGGTTCGTGTCTTGGGCACAACGGAGCAATCGAAGGGCACCAGGGATTCGAAGGTGCGAAAGCATCCAGACCCATTGAAGAAGACCGGGCTATTGACGGTGTCAGTCGGGGTAAGGACCCACTAGACAAAGGGGGTGGTGGGGCTCAAAAGTCTTATGCCCAGGCAATGGCCTTAGAAACCCTAAATGGGTTTTTTACCAAAGAGTTGTTTTCGGTTGGGGATGAGCTGGACATTCCAGCAGAAGTTCTTTCAAGGTTCATAGAGTTTGAGAAATTTACCCTCATAGGAAAATTCATTGGTTACCGTCCTGACATGGAAACTATCTGAAAGTGGGCAGCAAGCAAATGGAGGACTTCTTGTCATATGGAGCTAGCGGCCCTATCTTGAGGTTTTTTTGCCATTAGACTGAACAATAAGGAAGATTACTATAAAATTCTGGCTGGCGGGCCATGGTTTCTAGGCCACAGAAGTTTATTCCTTAGGAAGTGGGACATGGATTTCAGTCCTAATACCCAAAACATCAACATTGCCCCAATATGGGTTAGGCTCCCGAATATTTCCCTATTTGGCTGGCATGAAAATGTCATAAGGGGTATTGCGTGCTCCATTGGGGAGTTGATCACCATTGACCCACCCACCCGAGCTCGAACAAGGTTTGTCCAAGCCTGTTTTTGCGTTCTGGCAGATTTGGAGGCAGAAATCCCAACTTTCATCACTCTTCGGTCTGGAGGTACCTTTCTTCATAAACAAGCTATTGTCTATGAAAATAGACCAGCTTTCTACCCCCAGTGTCGGTCCCAAGGGCACCTCCAATCCCAGTGTCCTCTTCAAAAAATGGGTAAGTAGAAGCGTGAAAATGAAAACCCCCTGGAGCATGGGGAAGGTCAGGTGAAGCAGTCAAATATTCCAGATGCGAAGGGTCATGAATCTCCAAGCCCCTCTAGAGTCTACGTCAAACTCTCTCAGCCTGAATAGAATCCCACTCTCCAATCGGACCCTGAGCAACTTGAGGATGACAATCATCAAGGAGCAGAATCCCACTTGGAAAGTGAATCACAGGAAGAGAAGGAACGAATCCCATCCCAAATTGTGACTCAGAATGTTTCTCCGCCCCAAGATATGGGTCATCCCAATTTTAGCCAGTCATAGATGATGCTAGAAGATTACCTCTTAGAAAGGAGGGGTGAACAATCCGGTCACATTAGCACCCAAAACATGAGGAGACAAAAGCAAAGTGTGGATTTTGGTAGTGAGAGGAAGTAGGGCCATCCTCCTAACAAAGATAGGCAGGACAAAGAGACAACAAATGACGTTGCAAATGGAACCCAAAATTTGCTAGTTTTGGATGACTATGGCGCTTAGACGGATGAAGCGCATGCATCAAAACCTCCCCCTCAACAAGGAAGGGGAGGCAAGAAAAACCTCAAACTTTCCAGATGAAAGTCCTCTCATGGAATGTGAGAGGATTGAACAGTGCAGCCAAACGAAGGTTAGTGGCTGATCTCCGTAGGAGGACTAATCCTTCCATCCTTATTTTGTTAGAGACCAAGGTCGATGCTATCTCCTCTGATAAAGTTGTGAAGGCCATTTGGGCCAAGGAAAATTGTCTATCCATCCCTACAGTGGGAACAACGGGAGGACTCATGGTTCTGTGGGACCCTTCGAGGTTTGAGGGTAGCCTGCTATCAACTTCCAACGGAATCATCAATGTACTGTTCCAGTCCAAAACCACCAATTTTTCCTGGATTCTGTCCAATGTTTATGCTTCAAATTCTACCATAGAGAGAGCAGAATTGTGGAAAGCTATCTCTCAAATGAGGGAGAATTTTAGTAATTTTCCTTGGGTTTTTGGGGGTGACTTCAATTGTCCCCTTCATCCTTCAGAAAAAAAAGGAGGATCCGACCACTTCAACCGCAGCTTGGAGGACTTTAGGTATTTTGTCTCTACTAATGGATTACTCGACATTGAACTCAAAGGGGCTTCCTTCACTTGGAGTAACAGAAGGATTGGGAGTAGTTTGATTCAAGTAAAGCTCGACAGATTTTTTATGTCCCAAGAAGCCATTCCTATCCTTGGCGGGGCTATCCTTTCGGCTCTTCCAAGGATTGGGTCTGAACATAACCCTATTTTCTTGGAGGTGGATGATGGGCCTATTTTTAAAACCCCCTTCAGATTTAAATCCATGTGGATCTCTCACAAGAACTTCAAAGGTTTGGTTTCAGCGTGGTGGAAATTGAAGGTGGAAGGA
This sequence comes from Wollemia nobilis, assembly GCA_028583015.1. NCBI lineage: Eukaryota > Viridiplantae > Streptophyta > Pinopsida > Araucariales > Araucariaceae > Wollemia > Wollemia nobilis. The sequence goes on along the minus strand of JAQPPZ010000431.1, from coordinate 6,355,765 downwards.
AATGCTCCTAAGAGGGTGGCTCTAAAGCTCAAAATGGTCAAAGAAAAGCTGAAATTTTGGAATAAAGACGTTTTAGGCAACATTTTTGAGTCCAAAAAATCCATCTTTGAGAACTTGAAGGTTTTGGAGGAAAGGATGGAACTCGAAGGTTACACTGAGGGTCTCAGGGAGGAAGAGCAGTATTTTGGTGGACTTTCATTCTATTCTCGCTAGGGAGGAAACGTTCTGGCACCAAAAATCTCGTGACCTTTGGTTGAATAATGGAGACACCAACATGAGGTTTTTCCATGCATCTACTATGAGGCATAGAGGGGCCAAAAATATCAGAGAAGTGGCTTGTAAGGAACCAACAACAACCTTCAGGTCCATAAATCTCTGCTCGCCAATTTTCTAACTGAAGTCCCCCATGAGGTAAGCATTAAGCTTCTGGAACCTTTTTCCTCATTCAATATTAAGGAAGCATTGTTCTCCATGCAACCAGATAAGGCCCTTGGCCCTGATGGTTTCCCCCCTTGATTCTTCCAAGTCATGTGGGAGGTCATGGGTCTAGATGTGTGCAATGCTATTCGGGTTATTCAAGCTTCCAGATCCATCCACCCAAAACTCAATTCCACATTTCTTGCCCTCATTCCTAAGTCTCCTGCCTACAAAATTTTCTCTGACTATCGGCCCATCAGCCTGTGCAATGTTTTTTACAAGATTCTTACCAAGTCTATAGCCAATAGACTCAAAACGGTCCTCCCCATCCTGATTGATCCTTTTCAAGGAAGCACTGTTAAAGGCAGAAACATTCTTGATGGTGTCATCACTATCCATGAGACCCTTCATTCCGCTTACCACTCCAAGAATGCTACTATTTTTCTTAAGCTCGACATGAACAAAGCCTTTGACCAGGTTGATCAAAATTTTTTGTGTGCAGTCCTCCTCAAGTTCAGCTTTCATCCCCACTGGATTGACCTTGTCTATAGTTGTATATCCACTCCATTTTTTCTATCCTAGTCAATGGGTCCCCAGCTGGGTATTTCCAAAGCACCAGAGGCCTTAGACAGGGCGATCCTTTATCCCCCATCCTTTTCATTCTTCTGGCGGAGGTTCTGAGTTGGTCCATGAAAGAGGCTCTTCGTCAGAACAAGATTTCTGGCATTTTGCCGACTTCTAGAGTTGATCCTATCACTCATCAACAATTTTTGGATGACACCCTCATCTCCACTAGGGCGTCTATTGCCCAAGCCAAATCATTCAAGAGGATCCTGTCCTATTATGAGCAAGATGCAGAGCAAAAGGTCAATTACATCAAGAGCAAAATCTATTTTATTAACACTCCCCTGCGCAGGCAACTTTGGATTGCTAGAATTCTTGAATGCACTATTGATTCCCTGCCTACGTCCTATCTGGGGTTGCCTTTGTCTTATAGTGGGTGGGCTAGTGGGGATATGTGGAACATGATTCTTGAGCGCATTCACAAGAAACTCGAAACTTGGAAGGGCAAACTCCTGTCGCAATCCGAAAAAGCCACCCTTACCAAAGCTTGTATTCAGGGGATCCCAACCTACTTCATGTCAGTGTTCATGCTTTCGGTTGCAGTTCACTCCAAAATTGAGAAGATTCAGAGGACCTTTTTATGGTCTGGCAGCGAAGAGAAATCTAGACTACCCCTTGTTTCCTAGGACAAGGTGTGTTCGAGGATAGACCAAGGCGGTCTGGTGTTGAGAAGATCAAGACTTATGAATTTGGCTCTGATAGCGAAGCACGCTTGGAGGATTCTATCTAGCGACCTGGTGGAGTGGGTTAAGCTGGTTAAAAATAAGTATCTTGGCCCCATTTACTTCTTGGATGCTGAGACCTCCTTCGTGGCATCAACCTTTTGGAAATCTATGCTCCAAACCCGGTATTTGATCAGCCTGGGAGCCTGCTGGATTTTGGGTGATGGCAACCTCATTTTATTTTGGAAGGACAGGTGGGCGACTGAAGAAGCCCTTGGTTCGACGGTGGATATCGCTGGGCTGAGAGGTTTGACTGACCCTAACTCCCAACGCAGGGTGGTAGAGTTCATAGACTGGAGCACCTATTTTCCTCAGTGGAAGATTCCAGTTGTGGAGGGGTTTAATAATGAGGTTACCTTTCTTGCAAATATTCTCTAGCCATTTTTAATTCCTTCTGCCAGGAGGAATGGTAGAATCATCTGGAGTGGTATGGAGGATGGGCTTTTTTTTGTTAAATCAACTTATGAGTTTCTTACCACCAAGACTACTCTAGACTATAGGTGGAATACTATGTGGAGGAAAGGAGTTGTCCCTAAAATCAACTTCTTTGCATGGATTGCTTTCCACAACAAAGCCTTAACAATTGAAAACCTTCACAAGAGAGGTTTTGCCTTCCTCAACAGGTGTTACTTGTGTCTTGTAGATTGCAAGACGAGGGATCATTTATTCTTGCATTGCCTATTTTCCCACTCTGTTCTTAGTATTGTCCTATCCTCCTTCCAAATCCTATGGTGCTATTCCTGTTCCCTCATAGATGCTTTCCACCAATGGCCTAATCCTTTCAAGAATTCCAAACTTTGCTTCCTCCTCGAGGCCTCCTTCCATCATTCAATTTGGCAAATTTGGTTAGATAGGAATTCCAGAATCTTTAGTAGAGCTCCTAGAGGGCCCCCTTCTGTTGCTCAAAGGGCGTTGTCCTATGCCATTGAGAATTTGATTGCTATTCCCAGTCCCCATACCTACCTTCCGAGCGAAGAAGTGATTCTCAAAATGATGAATCTCTGGCCATTTTTGGAGGTTGTTAAAGGGCCCTATCGAAGGAATATTGTTTGGACCAAACCCCCCGTGGGGTGGATTAAATTAAACTTTGATGGAGCGACTAAGGGGAATCTTGGGCCCGCTGGTGCTGGGGGTGTTGTCAGAGATCATGATGGGAATCTTATGATGGCCTATTGTGAAGATTTGGGCTCCTCAACAAATCACTATGCCGAAGCCTGAGGTGCTCTAAAAGGTATTCAGATACTCTCTGAGGATCCTCAGCCCCTTATTATTGAGGGTGACTCGCTCAACATCATGAATTACCTTCTTGGCACCAAAAATCCATCTTGGAAAGCCTACAACATCATCCTCAAGGCAAGAACACTTCTCTCCTATCGTGATAGGTGGAAATAAAATCATACTTTGAGAGAAGGTAATCGCGTGCTTGACCACATGGCCAACAAAGGGCTCACGACCACATGTCCAGTCATGTGGTGGTCTCACTTCCCATTCGAGGTGGAAATATTGGCCAGAGCAGACATCCATTCATGATGCTTTCCTTGCGTAGTTTTTGGAAAGCCCCCTCCGACGAGTTTTGGTGTGGCATGGCAATTTTGTCTACTTAGCTGTCCATGGTGTCTTGTCTATTTTGCTTTCCTCGTTTCATTTCTTTGGGCTCTACTTGGTGTTCCTTTGGTTTTGTCCTATTTCTTTTTCATTGGGTTTCCAGGCCTAAAAGCCCTTTTTACAGTTTCCAAATCTTTAGCATTAGGATGACTTTACTTGCAATTAGGCTTATTGTTACAGCCAAGAGGTATGTACATAAGGTTTTGGGATCCTCTATAAAAACCCATTGTTAATATATTAAAATAATTACCAAAAATAATAATAATGTTTTTTAATAAATATATATAAATAAATAAATAATTAAATTAAATAAAAATATAATAAAGAATAAAGTATAAATGATAAATTTTTTATGTGTTAATTAATTAATAAAAAAATATATAAAGTACTATCCATGCACTCGGAAGACCACTTGGATAGCTAGGATCCAAGAATTCTGCATGGCATATACAGGTGTTAAACAAATTTTATGAATCATCCATCTATAAATTCTAGGGAAAAATAGGAAAAAGTCATCTTCACCGTTCATTTTACATCTCTGATATTGAAGTTGGCCATCAAGGAGAAGAGTGTACTCATAAATTTTAGTTCAGATTCTTGATGATTTTATCATTGAGATCCAAAGTTATTATGTTCATGATAGAATGTTGGTTTTCTCCAAGTTTTTGAATTATAAAGCTGGTGATTCTAACATTAAAGCATTTACATTTTGGCTGCTATTGAATGCTAATTTTATTTTAAAATTTTGGTGTTGGATGACTATAGGATAACAAAGAAATTGATGTGTTTGTATGATGCATTGAATGTTTGCATTCTAGTTTAGTATGCATACAAGTGAAATAAATCTCTCTGACTCCCTAAGAATAAGCCCAGACTTTCTTACCTTTGTTATAATAAATTTGGCTACCATAAAAATATTCTTACCATATTTCAAGTTGGCTATCCCAACAAAATGACTAAATAGTCGAGTGACTGACACGTTTTCTATAAAAATCACTCCTCAAATTTTGACTCCATATTAGGTGAGATTCTGGATTCTAAAAAAAATCAGTCTTTGTTTCTTTTCCTAGTGAAAATTCTATTGTATTTATCTCATATTATACCTTTGTTGTTCAAAATCATCAAATAAATTTTAAATAGAGGCTTTCCTAATTTCTTGAAAGCAAGCATCGCATTAGTGTATAGATCTATTTATTTGTGAAAGAGCGTAAGAAAAATAGTTCTTAAAAATTTTAGATTTAGTAATTTTGACTTTATGTCTTATACAAGGGTTGGTTTTAGAGGATATGGTAGCACAGATTATGTGATATAACCTTAAGGGTGTTTCCATAGTTTATAAATTTTGTAATATCCTTTGAATATAGTAAAATTGTATCCTATCGTAAGATGAAAATTTGGATTTAAAAGTAATTGGATTGTATATAATCGAGTAATTGGTTTGTTTATAATCGTTAAAAAACCTAGATAAGAACCTAGAATTAGAACTCACTATATTTGCTGGAAAGGAATACATTTACTTCATTTAGATTGAGGTCAAATATGCATTACGAATTGTTTGGTCTTCCTTTATATTTCGTCACTACTAAGGAGTGTTTCCAACCATAAACTAGTTTGTTTAATTTATGATATATTTGGTGAGTTACCTTATTAAGGAGATCCATGTTGATAGTAAGTATTTGGATAAGTAAGTTATATTGGGATGTGTAATTAAAAAACCTTGAAAATATGAAACCTAACTATATTATTAAATTTATCTATGATAACTATCTACTATTTCCATCAAGTTAATGATGAATTGTCTCCGATAGCATAGCCGGGTATGATTACGATATTGAATATTGTAGGAAAACAAATCCTATGTTGGAAGTTCGATTGCTGGTAGATAATAGTCGATGAAGGCCTTTTAAAGTTATAACAAATCTTTGTTATTGGTGTGACATACCTACCTATATGTGATAAGCATTATAATTAAGTCCACTTCTAGGTGATTACCATATTTTCGAATGCTGAATGTCACAAAGCTAAAGTTTTATTTCTGAAATAGTGAACATGTTATCAACAAATGGGAATACCAAACCTTCCTATTGTATAATCAAAAGCTATATAATAGTGATATGAAAATAAGTATAACCTGTTAAACCCAAATACGTACTTTCCAGAGTAGGAGCAGAATCCAATAACATCATTGATATACCACAAATCAAACGGTAGCAATCTTGGGAAGAGATCGATATGCTAAATAATAGCTTGGAAATGTTTAAAAATATAAGCTCTTCATACTCTTGAATGGAAACATAATAGAAATCGAGTCAATAAGAATAACAAGCTTTTGCATGACTTAATATGGAATAAATAATTAATGTTTGAAAAGGGATAGTTCTTCAGATTGAATAACAAATAAACAAAGGTTTTTTGAGACAATGTATTTAAGAAAAAAGTAGTTGAATGGGTTGCATATATTAGTAAGTAGTCTAATGACTAAAACATTATGTCCTTTTAGATTCACTTTGAAAGAATAACATAAACAGGATAAACATAATGATGGCAAGGTCGAGATTCAAACAAACAACTTCTCATTAATTTGCAGTAAAATTGCTTAATACAGTCTTCTGTTACAATTTCCAGGCATACTTCTTCCCCCACAATCCCGAACTCACCATCCCCTCCTTTACAATTTTTCGGGTTTTTGTCGAGGCCCCGATCCTCTCGGCAATTAATGCCCCACCTAAAAAAATTCAATTCGAATTCCCCCCTTCCCTGGGTTTTTCAAAATTTCAGTCTTAAATGGCAATCTGCCCGATCTACCATGGTACTAGCATTGATGGCCTCCCTGCACCGGCCGCATTGTTCTGACCGTCCTCTGCACTGTTGTCTCCTCCATTAAGCCATCACCTGTAAATGCTACAATGCCAAAAATGTCAAGAAGGAAATGCGCGGCCGACACCTCCCTTAACAGTTTACGTGACCCTCATTTTAGTTTGCATACACGTGGCCGACTGCGTGTAAATCTATCCATGCCTCCTCCTTGTTGCAACATATTTGACCCACGTGCCCTTCACAACCGCCACGTGTTCAGCTTGGCCTTGCCCGACCGTTCGCTCATTCACCTTTGGTTTTGTTCCCTATCTTCTTTCAACTTTCGCAGCTATCGGAAGACCGGCCACGTGTCGGCCCTTAACTGGCCGCGATATCGCGACCGGTCGCGATATCGCGACGGCACTTCCCCTTTAGTCTTGCCCTGTCTTCTACCTTTCTTTAAGTCTTGCGGCCCTTTGGTTGACCAGCCACGTGTCGGCCCTTAACTGGCCGCGATATCGCGATGGCACTCCCCTCCTTTGCCTTGCTTTACATTACTGTCGCGATATCGCGACAACACTCCCCTCCTTTGCCTTGCTTCACATTACTGTCGCGATATCGCGACGGCACTCCGCTCCTTTGCCTTGCTTCACATTACTGTCGCGATATCGCGACGAAACTTACCAAGTCACTATGCAGCCTTCGGAGGTCACGATTTTGCGACATGTCGCGATTTCGCGACCCCACTTCCTTGCTTAACAAAACCCTTCCCAAACTGAAAATTGCTTAACAAAACTTCTTTCGAACTGAAAGTAATAAACCAAGATGCAAAATACTTAGAGAAAACTGGAAAAATTTTGGATGATGCAAGATTGCCCTACTGTCACCGGATGCTCCTGCATCAGACACCCGGGGTAAAATAAAAGTGATCCTCACTTCTGTTTTGTTAGGGGAAGACCCAGGCGGTCAACCTCCGCTTTTGATAACCAAGTTGCGTCTTCAACAGGTCTACCCTTCCACTTTATCAAATATTCTGAATACTGCTTATTTCTGGTGCTTCTACCTTCACGGGTGTCTAGTATTTCTTCGACCTCGTCTGTGGTTGGAGCAGGTGCTGGAAATTGCCATACTTCTGCACTTGGTACCTTTGTACTCTCTCCCTCATGATATTCCACTAGATCTGAAATATTAAAAATAGGTGAAATATCAAGCCAACTTGGCAATTCCACTTCATACGCATTTTCGGACTCCCGCTTTCCCAGTATTCTGCATGGCCCAAATTTCTTCATCTTCAATTTGTTATAGGTCTTGGCAGGAAATATCTCCTTCCTGAGATGCACCATGACCTCATCTCCTACTTTGAACTCCTTGAACCGCCGCTTCTGGTCTGCCCTTGTCTTATATTGAGTATTCATTTTTATAATTTGTTTCCTTACTTCTTCATGCAGACTTTTCATATGTTCTGCAAATTCTTCTGCCTCGGCACTGCATTTTTCTCTCTTGTCCAACTTTCTCAGTTCAGACACATTTCTCGGGCTGTTCCCGTATATTATCTGGAATGGAGATTTATTGGTGCTCTTATTAACTGAACTGTTATACGCAAATTCCGCTTGCGGTAAAACTAAATCCCATCCCTTGGGTTGATCTGCTATCAAACATCTCAATAAATTACCCAGGCTTCTGTTCACCACCTCCGTCTGTCCGTCAGTCTGTGGGTGGTATGCAGAACTGAATTTCAGATCTGTCTTCAACTTCTTCCACAGAGTTCTCCAGAAATACCCAACAAACTTTGTATCTCTGTCAGAGACTATGCTTCTTGGCAGACCGTGAAGTCGTACCACTTCCTTGAAGAATAACCCTGCAATGTGAACTGCATCACTTGTCTTCTAGCAGGGAATAAAATGTGCCATTTTGGAGAATCGGTCAACCACCACAAATACAGAGTCATTTCCCCTCTGTGTTCTCGGTAATCCAAGAATAAAATCCATGCTTATGTCCTCCCATGGCCTCTCAGGTACAGGTAATGGCTGGTACAGTCCTGTGTTTTGCCTTACACCTTTTGCCATCTGGCATATTCTGCAACCTTGCACAAACTTCCGCACATCTTGCTGAAGTTGTGGCCAGTAGTAATTTTCCTCCACCAGGGCAATGGTCTTATCCCGACCAAAATGCCCAGCCAGTCCTCCGCTGTGCTTTTCTTTGATTAAGTTTTCCCGCATGGAACTTCTGGGAATGCATAATTTACTACCTTTGAACAACATTCCATCTTGGATTAAGAAATCCAACCATTTTGTTCTGTCCATAGTAACAGGTATCGAGCAAGCCTTCCAGGCTTCTACAAAATCCGGATCTTCAGGGTACAAACCCTTCAGTTCTTCAAATCCCACTACTTCCACTGTCAGTTTAATCAGTAAAGTCTGCCTTCTGCTCAAGGCATCTGCAACTCTGTTCGATTTCCCACTTCTGTGCTTCAACACAAAGGTATAACTTTGGAGGAACTCCACCCATTTCATGTGCCTTTGATTCAGTTTTGTTTGACTGTTAATGTACTGTAAAGCCTGATGGTCAGTAAATAGAACAAACTCCTTTGGCAATAAGTAGTGTCTCCATTTTTTTAGAGCCTGAACTATAGCATAAAATTCCTGGTCATAAACTGAATATTTTTTTTGAGCATCATTTAGCTTCTCACTGAAATAAGCAACAGGTCTGCCTCCTTGACTCAGTACAACCCCTATTGCACTGCCACTGGCATCACAGTCCACCTGAAATACCTTGTCAAAGTCTGGGAGTGCTAAAACAGGTTGTTCTGTGACCTTTCTCTTTAATGCATTAAAGCTCCTTTCAGCTCCTAATGTCCACTTGAACTCTTTTTTATCCCCCCTCATGGTTTCTGTGAGAGGTGCACAAATGCTGCTGAAGTTCTTTATGAACTTCCTGTAAAAGCTAGCCAGACCATGAAATGATCTTACTTCCGTTGTGCTTCTTGGGGTAGGCCATTCGATGATGGCTCTCACCTTCTCTGGGTCCATTTTCAGACCTTCTACTGAGATTACAAATCCCAGGTATACTAACTCCTTCTTGACAAAATTACATTTTTTCAGATTTATTAATAACTGCTCCTCCCGCAGCTTTTCAAAAACCCTCCTAATATGTATTAGGTGTTCCTCCAGGGTTCTGCTGAAAATTAATATGTCATCTAAATAAACAATGACAAACTTTCCCAGAAACTCCTTCAGTACTTCATTCATCAGCCGCATGAAGGTACTTGGTGCATTGGACAGCCCAAATGGCATGACCAACCACTCATACAAGCCCTCTCTTGTCTTGAAGGTTGTCTTCCACTCATCTCCCTCCCGGATACGGATCTGATGATAGCCACTTTTTAAGTCGATCTTTGTGAAGTATTCAGCTCCACTTAAATAGTCCATGATATCATCCATCCTTGGCAACGGGAATCTGTATTTAATAGTGATTTTGTTGATGGCCCGTGAATCTGTACACATCCTCCATTCCCCATCCTTCTTTGGCGCCAGCACTGCAGGTACTGCGCATGGGCTCAAACTTTCCCGAATCAATCCCTTCTCTAACAATTCCTGGACCTGTCTATTTAACTCCTCAGTCTCTACAGGCGTCATTCTATGTGCAGCTTTATTTGGCAAACTCGATCCTGGCACCAAATCTATATGGTGGCTGATTTTCCTTACTGGGGGTAAACCCTCAGGCACATTATCAGACACAATATCTGGAAATTCCTCCAGCAGGTCTAGGACTTCTGCTGGGGTATCCTGGCATTCCTTCTCCCCAACTCTAGGAATTATTGCATAACATAAATGTTCATGCTTCAACCCGTCCAGGAACTTTCTCCCTTCAACTAAACAGATTCTGGAGTTGTTACATACCTTTTCATCCGCTTCCTTTAAGGGCTTTAGTTTATGGCGTACACCACTCTTTGTCAATGAGTAGGTGTTGGCACGACCATCATGCACTGCACTCCGGTCGAACTGCCAGGGCCTCCCCAGCAACATATGGCAAGCATCCATAGGCAGGATGTCGCACAGGACCTCATCACAATAATTTCCAATATTAAATTTAACGGAGCACTGTTCATTGACCAAAGCTTTGTGGTCCTTCTGCAACCATGCGACCCGGTATGGATGCGGGTGCTTCTTCCTTTCCAACCGTAGCTTTGTAACCATTTCTTCTGAAACCAGGTTATCCGTGCTACCATTATCAATAATAATATTGCAAACTTTACCCGCACACTTACATCTTGTGCGGAATAAACTTCTTCTCTGATCTGGGTCCTTCTCCTCATTCAGCAGGACTCTTCTTACAATCATTGCCTCCCCTCTCTCCGCTTCTTCGGAATGTTCAGACTCAGCTTCTTCCTCTGCCACAGCAGCCCTGGCTGGACCTTCAGGCCTCTTGTTCGTCCTTTCTCGGTGTTGTGGACACTCAAATGCCCGATGTCCTTCTTCACCACAGTGGAAACATGTCCCACGAAATACTCCTCTTCCAAATCCTCGTCCAGATCCACCCCGTCCTCTTGGGTAGCTATTCTGATCTCGAGGTGGATAAACATCCTCTTCCCTTTGATCCTGGTTACTACTGGCTTCACCAGTCTTCTTCGGGTCTTTATACTTTTCTCCACTGGTTCTCCCACCAGTTCTTCCACCACGGCCCCTTCCTCTTTGCTTGCCTTCAAACCGCCTATTCAGTTTTTCTTCCACCTTTAAGGCAAATTGGTAAGCATCCTCAATGGTGCTTACCCGAACTAGGCTCAGCTCTTCCTGGATGCCGAGTCTCAACCCATTGATATAACGGGCTACTTTTTCTTTGTTTGCCTCTAAATGCCCAGTTCTAATAGAAATCTTGTAGAACTCCTCGGTGTACTCTTGGACAGTTTTGTTTGTCTGTCTTAAACTCTGCATTTTTCTTAGCAGATCCAACTCGTAGTCTGTCGGGATGAACTGTCTTTTCAGCTTCTCCACCATTCTTTCCCATCTTGTTATTCTCTCCTTCCCTCTTCTGTTCCTCTCCAACTGTATTCCCCTCCACCAAATGCTGGCATGACCCTTCAACTTGGTCTTAGCAAATCTGACCCGATTAGGGTCTTCAACCTCCTCGTACTCAAAATATTCTTCTAAATCATTTATCCAGTCAATCACTTCTTCTGGATTTAGGTTTCCCGAGTATGTAGAAACCTCCATTTTTGGTTGCTTTCCAATCTGAGAGATGGCCTTGTACAACCGGGCTTGTGCAGGATCCACAGCCTCTTCTTCTTCCTCAGATTGGTCTTCTTCTTCAACTTCGTCTTCACTTTCCTCATCCCTTTCGGGCTCGCGCCTTCTGCGTAACTCTGCTTGCAAGGCTTGAACTTGTCTCTGCAAGGCTCGAAAGTCTTCGGCCGGCACCACATTTCCTACTCCGCCATGGTTTCTTCGTGGAGGCATTGTATTTTTTTTTTTTTATAAAATCCTTCCACAGATCCTGGTGTAACTGCTTCTCTCCGGTGATCTGTTACACGCTCAGGAGCTCCCGCTCTGATACCACTTGATGGCAAGCTCGAGATTCAAACAAACAACTTCTCATTAATTTGCAGTAAAATTGCTTAATGCAGTCTTCTATTACAATTTCCGGCATACTTCTTCCCCCACAATCCCGAACTCACCATCCCCTCCATTACAAATTTTCGGGTTTTTATCGAGGCCTCGATCCTCTCGAAAATTAATGCCCCACCTAAAAAATTCAATTCGAATTTCCCCCCTTTCCCTGGGTTTTTTGAAATTTCAGTCTTAAATGGCAATCTGCCCGATCTACCATGGTACTAGCATTGATGGCCTCCCTGCACCGGCCGCATTGTTCTGACCGTCCTCTGCACTGTTGTCTCCTCCATTAAGCCATCACCTGTAAATGCTACAATGCCAGAAATGTCAAGAAGGAAATGCGCGGCCGACACCTCCCTTAACAGTTTACGTGACCCTCATTTTAGTTTGCATACACGTGGCCGACTGCGTGTAAATCTATCCATGCCTCCTCCTTGTTGCAACATATTCGACCCACGTGCCCTTCACAACCGCCACGTGTTCAGCTTGGCCTTGCCCGGCCGTTCGCTCATTCACCTTTGGTTTTGTTCCCTATCTTCTTTCAACTTTCGTAGCTGTCGAAAGACCGGCCACGTGTCGGCCCTTAACTGGTCGCGATATCGCGACGACACTTCCCCTTTAGTCTTGCCCTGTCTTCTACCTTTCTTTAAGTCTTGCGGCCCTTTGGTTGACCAGCCACGTGTCGGCCCTTAACTGGCCGCGATATCGCGACCCGTCACGATATCGCGACGACACTCCCCTCCTTTGCCTTGCTTTACATTACTGTCGCGATATCGCGACGTCGCGATATCGCGACAACACTCCCCTCCTTTGCCTTGCTTCACATTACTGTCGCGATATCGCGACATCGCGATATCGCGACGACACTCCGCTCCTTTGCCTTGCTTCACATTACTGTCGCGATATCGCGACGTCGCGATATCGCGACGAAACTTACCAAGTCACTATGCAGCCTTCGGAGGTCGCGATTTCGCGACCCCACTTCCTTGCTTAACAAAACCCTTCCCAAACTGAAAATTGCTTAACAAAACTTCTTCCGAACTGAAAGTAATAAACCAAGATGCAAAATACTTAGAGAAAACTGGAAAAATTTTGGATGATGCAAGATTGCCCTACTGTCACCGGATGCTCCTGCATCACATAAATTCATACAAATCTGATAATAAGGGATTTTGTAGTGGCAAATATACACTTGAAATTTATATATTGGATTAGACAAATAGTTCATCTTCAAGAATGCAACCTAATCGATAGGGGTATCTACTCGATAGTTTTAAAAAAATATTATTAGTTAGAATGAATGAGTAACCTATTACCTATTTTATTTTCCTTAATTCAAATACTAAACGATGAACATGAATGTAGTATCTTGACAAATAAAAACAAATCTAGGTACAATTAGGTTACAACTGGTTGATAAGAAGAAAATATTTAAATTAATGTGTAAATATTGAACTTTACGATACATGATGGGTTGGAATTAAGTGTTAATTAAACATTTAATTGAAGTGGATATGCGTTAGAATCATAAGAATAAATAAAATATACTCATCGCATGTTGAAGTATTCAGAATGTGATTTGGTCACATTCTCAAAGGATGTTTAGTAGAAGACAAATCAATAGTTTAAAAGTCCTATGATGCATTATGGTATAAAGTGAGCACCTAGGTATAGAAAGGCTCATTAATACTTATTAGTGTAGAAAACATACAATGTTTTAAATAGTTTAAACATATGAATTAGATATTTAAAGGAATAAAATAGAAGTGTAGTACAGATATATACTTAAACCATATGAAACTTAAGGCCTTATAGATACTTTTCCTTGATTATGATTTAAGAATTGTGTAAAAATATATATGTCATGTTTATAATAAATGTTGACTTAAAGTCGAGAGCTATTTCATGTAGAAACCTTTTAGCAAAAACATATATCTTTCTAATAGGATCTACTTTTACTTTAGAAAACAAGCTAGTCAATGCTTAAATAAAAGCAAACCCACATGAAAAATAAATAACATTTAAGGTTTAAACACTAGAATTAAACAAAAACTTCAATAATTATAAAACAACCACCCAACATACAATATTTACGGAAAAGACAAATATTGTGATTCATAATCAATTGTTTTCAAGCAAATATTTTAGGACGAGAAGGTCCTATAACCTTGAACATGTAGCGAGGGGTAGAATGGGACACCCACTCTAGACTGATATACAAGTGGTATGTGAAGGTATCCCACGATCCAAACTCAAGTGGATAATTATTAGTAATCTCGACAAGTTCAAGACCTATTTAACTCCTAAGCTAAAAGGTCCAAGCGGGTGTTAGAATGGGATAAAACTCTGTCACCTAAAGTGAGGACTGAGTTACATGGTCCTAAACCAAAGAAGTGGTGGACCTTAACTAAATATTGGGAAAGTGGATATTCAGCTAAGCAAAATGTATTCATACGCTAAACAATAGCATGTGTCAAGCACAAATAATGAAAGAGATATTTCAAATTTAGCATACTATGGGCAAGGAATTATGTCTTCATCCTTTCAGATGAAATGGGCTCTAAAAGGACAACCCCACACCATGGACATAGACTTCCAATAATAGATATGAATGTGTCCATATAATGGTACTTAATGTGGGACTTTTCCAATCTCGAACATTTAAGGGACTGTCTGCAATAGCCATTCACCTTGAAATGGATATTCAATGCTTGTGTACCAATTAAAAGGTTACGTGTAGACTTGATTTATTTGAAATTTTTTCTTGTGAATTTTGGACATGTTGGAAATTTTGAGTAGTTTTGTTGTCATTGATGTCAAAAGAATATTGGTTTAATGTCATCGTCATTAAGGACATCAAGTGGTTTTTCCAAAAGCAAGAAGGTCTTGGAAAGGAATAGGATATAATATTTATTTTTAATATTATATGCCTAAAAAGGGCCCAAAGGATGAAGACCCGAGGAAGGAGAAGCAAGTTTAAATTAAATAATAATATTCTATTATTATAATATTTCGGGCCAAATAACAAGGTGAAGAAAAATGAAGTTCAAATTGAAAAGACCCATGAGCAATTTTCAAAAGGTTTAATTTAAATTAAAATATTTTAATCTTTGATTAAAATTTTAATTTAAATTAATAATGGAGGCAAAGGTTTTTAAATTTAATATTTAAAAACTAAATTCAAATTTTTAAATTCAAAAATGGGCCGACGTGAGAAATCAAAAGATAATGTGCATTTATATAGGAAATGATTTCCATTTCCCAAAGTTCATCTATACACCATCGAATGCGAGAGAAGAGAATTTCGAGCGCTGCATCTAAGAAGAAGATAATTTGCATTTCAAAGAGCTTGGAGGAAATTGAGGCAACAAAGGCCACATAGTGGTTTGACATCCCACCGACGGTGGTAGCATAGGCGGTAGTTGGGAGAGTGTTAAGGCTTGCATGGAGGAGATCGTGGTTCGATCCACGTGATCGACATTTTGGAGGAAGAGGCCTTCGTTTGACTTGCTCGGCATTTTTGTGAGGTGGATTTTTGGGATAGCGTGCACCGTGTGTCTCATGTGGGCATGCAGCCCACTTGGTGGCCTAGCTTGGAGCTAGGGTGTTGGGAGTGCAAGGTCACGTGGTCGAATTCATCGAAGTCAGCTTTTTGTGGGCAGAACAAATTAAAGGTATGCCATTCGATTTTATTTTCCAAGGTGTTGAAAATTAAGTGTTTTAAGATTGTCGTGAGTGCTTGGGGGAGTTATAAGGTAAAGAAAAATTAAAATATTTTATTTTGATTTTTGGTGATTGAAATTTATAAGGTGTGGAGATTATAAGGTGTATAAGGGAGTTTGCTATGCATGTTGTTTTAATGAAATTGTTGAGTTAGATATTGTGAGTTTGGAGATTATAAGGTGTACAAAAGGATTTGATATTTTGTATGAAAAATAATTTTTGAGAAAATTATTTTGTGGAGATCTTGAGATAGGTTGTGGTAACCTAACCCTAGTGTTGGCAAAGAAAATTTGATTGTGGTTAAGACAAGGTTTTGAAGATATATCTCCATCAAAATAAAAGGTATGGGTACATCTTCCTTGTGAGTAAAATATTGTTGGATTGGATGTTGTGAATGCTAAGTTGGAGTGAAAAGGATTGTTTGATAAGCATTGTTGAGTTTGGTTTTGAGATATCCAATATTGATTGATGAAGGTTTTTATGGAATAAAGGTTGATGATAGAAACCTTGTTTGATAAGCATTGTTGGAAATATTGAGTGAGCCTTCATGTGCATGATTAGGGTTTGTGAAATATCATGAGTATCATTGTTATGTGAAGTTTGTTTGATAAGCATTGTTGAATAAACTTTCATTGAGTGATTGGTTGTGAGGAGTTGATTGAGCATAATTGATTGGAAGTGTTGGAGTGATAGTTCAAGTTCTGTGAAACAAATTGTTCTTTATTTCTAGATTGAGTTGAAGGAAATATTGAAAGTGATTAAGCATTGTTGTGAGTGTGAAACATATTGAGTCTCTAACAATTCTCTATATGTTTATGTTAGAGAGTTGAAAGTGATTAGGGATTGAGATTTTTGAGTGTGAAACATATTGAGTCTCTAACAATTCTCTATATGTTTCTATGGTAAAAAAAAGAGAGATTGAAAGTGATTGAGCATTGTTGGAGTGTGAAACATATTGAGTCTCTAACAATTCTCTATATGTTTCTATGAGATTGGATAAGTTCTAGTGAGGACTTGTTGAGTAGATTTGAAGTAAGTCTTGGTGAAGACTTGTTGAGTAGATTGGACAAGTTCTAGTGAGGACTTGTTGAGAAGATTTAAGGTAAGTCTTGGTGATGAGATTGGACAAGTTCTAGAGAGGACTTGTGGATAGATTTGAGGTAAGTATTTGAGAAGACTTGTGAGCAGAGTTGATTGATTGATTTGTTCAAACCTTGAGTTAAGGTTTGGGGTAGATCTAGCAGAGTTGATTTGTGATTGAGTCAAGCTTTGTGTTAAGGCTTGAGGATAGATTTGAGGATAGAGTTTGGTGTAGATTTGAGGATAGAGATTGAGTAGATTTGTGCTAGATCGAAGGACTATGTTTAGTGAGGTAGTGAGAATTTGTGTAGAAAGGATATGTTTAGTAAGATTTGAGATAGAGGAGAGTAAGCTTTGGAGGTGATAGAGTAGAGGATAGTAGTCTCTAGTGGATAGAGATCCATTAGCTAGGGTAGTGAGGATAGATATTTTGAGTGAGGATAAGAGTCTTCAGTGGAGAGAGATCCACAAGCCAGTGTAGTGGAGGTAGTAGTCTTCTAGAGGATCACCAACCAGAGCAGAGGAGAAGGAGTTCTCCTATGGATAGAGATCCATGAACCAGCTGAGGGGATTGGTGTCTCCTGTGGATAGAGATCCATGAACTTGATTAGGGGATTGGTGTCTCCTTTGGATAGAGGTCCATAAACATTGTAATAGGGAAAGGATTCCCAAGAGATTTGTTGAGAAAATTTTAGTGAAATATTTTCTCCATGGACATAGCCCACATTGGGTGAACCACGTTAAATTGGTGTCTCTATTGTGTGTGGTGATTTGTGCATTGCTTTGATTACTATTATTGATATTGCCATTGATATATTGCATAATATTGTTTGGGAAAGAAAAGTAAAAAGTGGTCTTATATTGTTCACCCCCCTCTCAGTATAAGCTTGTGTTCTTCAATTGGTATCAGAGTGGGTTCCTTCGAAAGAGTTTAATAACTTGAAGGAAAAGCTTACAAGAACATAGATGGATTCTCAGACTGGATCTTCAGGGAATTCAACACCATTGTTCGATGGGAACAATTATGCACTATGGAGCACAAGGATGAAGTTTCATCTAATGGCACTTGGAAATGAAATATGGGAAGCAATTGAGAATGGATACATACCACCAGCAACTCCACCTACAGATAAATATGGTAAGCTTCTACATCATTACAATTCAAGAGCAATGAATGGAATTTTGAGAGGTTTGCATGAAATAGAGTTTATAAAGGTTATGCATTGCACATCAACAAAGGAAATTTGGGATAAGTTGCAAGGCATATATGAAGGAGATAAAAAGGTCAAAAGGGTAAAGTTGTAAAATTTCAAGAGAGCATTTGAAGACCTAAAGATGAAGGATGAGGAAAACATTGTGGCATATCTACTTCGTGTGGATGAGGTTGTTAACTCCATGCAAGGACTTGGGCTTAAGGTTGAGGAAATAGATGTTTGTGATAAGATTCTAAGGTCACTTCCAAAAAGGTTTAGTGAAAATATTTCAGCTATAGAAGAGGTAAAATATATTGAAATTTTGACAAGGGATGAATTACATGGCATTCTCACAGATTTTGAGATGAGGATAAAAGAGGAACCTATTCCCTAGAAGGAAGCAACCTTCAAAGTTACTAAGAAGACAAAGGGTAAGAAGTCAGATTCAAGCAATGAGTCATCTAGTGATGAAGAAGCAAATTATGGTAGAAGGAACAAGGACTCAAGAAAATATAAAGGTACGAAATTAGTTAGATGTTTCAATTGTGGAAAATATGGTCACTATGCATCTGATTGTCCAGAAGCTGGAAATAGCAATGATGAAGAAAAATAGGATCATAAGAATAGGGAAATAGGAAAACATAGGTACCAAAAGAAAAGTAGGGATGGACAAGGCAAGCAAGGAAAGAAGTTTTTCCAAAGGCATAAGAAGAGTTTCTATGCAGACAAGGCAAGTAAGAGCTCAAGTGATAGTGATGAAAGTTCCTCAGATAATGATAAAGATGAAGTACTATTTCTAGCAAAAGAAAAGGATGATGTTAGAAAAAGGGCACCAATGATTCTCAAGTGTTTTAGATGTGGTAACTTTGGTCATCTTGAAGATAGTTGTACAAGGAATGGATTCAGTTTTAGTGATGATGAATATGAAGATACACTTGAAGGACTAGAAGAAAATTTACTTTTGGCAATAGAAGAAGAAGGAGGTGATCCTATTGAAGATAAATCAGAAAGGAATGAAGATGATCCCAAAGGCAAACAAATAGAGGAAGAATCAGAGAAAGGAGAAGTTGATCTTGAGGGTGAGCTTATTCATGCCCTTGATGCATTAAGGGAGGTAAGAAAGCAAAACTCAAAACTCAAGCTTAAATTTCAAGAATGTGATGAAGAGAAAGGAAAGCTTATAGAGGATCTAACTAACTCAATAGCTAAGACAAGGAGATTCAAAGAGAAGTTAGAAGCAAAGGTTTTAGAATGTGAAAAGTTAGAGCATGAGGTAGCTTCACTAAGGAAGGAAGTAAAAGAGTCTAAGGACAAGTTACACAGGTTTGGGAGAAGCTCAAAGAAATTGGATAAGATTATCAAGACACAAAAACCTACATCAAGCAAGACAGGTCTTGGTTTTGAATAGGTACAAAGAAAACAAGGAGAGGAGTCAATCTCAAGCTCTGAAGAAGAAGAAGCTTCAGAAGAAGAGAGTGTAAGAGAGAGTGAGACTTCTGAGGATGAGTTGGACAATAGAAAGTTCAACAAGGAAAGGAACAATGCACAAATGAGGAACAGATGGAACATGAACCAACACAGGGTAAAAGAAACTAGGAGACCAATGGGGTCAAGGCAAGGTAGTTTCAATGGATGATGCTTCTCATGTCATAGGTTTGGGCACAAGGCTACACAATGTAGGACACATGAAAGATAGGAATATGGAAGTTTCAGAAATAGGCAACTTTTTCAAGGGTATTGCTACTCTTGTAATCAGTTTGGTCACAAGGCAGTAAATTGCAGGGTTCATGATAGGAATGGATATGGCTTCACCAGGAGAAACCCCAAGATATTTGCACCTTTAAGGAATAACAACATTAAGTGTTATAAGTGCAATAATGATGGGCATACAACAAAGTGGTGTAGAGCAAAAATCCCAGAGACAAGCAGGAACATGAATAGTCAGAGGAATCAGAAGGATCAGTTGAGGAAGAAAGTGGACAAAGGTAAAGATCAGTGTATGCTGGGAGTAGAAATACTCCCACCCCAAAATTAATCACCTCAAGAGGAGGTGGGGGAGGGGCTAAGCTAAGAGTCTCATTCTTAGCCCCGAGCCCCAAAGGTGACCCTTTGCCATTGATGACAAAGGGGGAGAGATTTGAGTTAGGGGAGAGCATTCAGTCAAGGGGAGCAGTTTCTTAGGGAAAGCAACTTTTGAAAAAGAAAAAGGAATGGTAAAAATAAAGGGGTTGCCATCAATGACAAAGGGGGAGATTGTTGGAAATTTTGAGTAGTTTTGTTGTCATTGATGTCAAAAGAATATTGGTTTAATTTCATCGTCATTAAGGACATCAAGTGGTTTTTCCAAAAGCAAGAAGGTCTTGGAAAGGAATAGGATATAATATTTATTTTTAATATTATATGCCTAAAAGGGGCCCAAAGGATGAAGACCCGAGGAAGGAGAAGCAAGTTTAAATTAAATAATAATATTCTATTATTATAATATTTCGAGCCAAATAACAAGGTGAAGAAAAACGAAGTTCAAATTGAAAAGACCCATGAGCAATTTTCAAAAGGTTTAATTTAAATTAAAATATTTTAATCTTTGATTAAAATTTTAATTTAAATTAATAATGGAGGCAAAGGTTTTTAAATTTAATATTTAAAAACTAAATTCAAATTTTTAAATTCAAAAATGGGCCGACGTGAGAAATCAAAAGATAATGTGCATTTATATAGGAAATGATTTCCATTTCCTAAAGTTCATCTAACACACCTTCGAATGCGAGAAAAGAGAATATCGAGCATTGCATCTAAGAAGAAGATAATTTGCATTTCAAAGAGCTTGGAGGGAAATGAGGCAACAAAGGCCGCGTAGTGATTTGACATCCCACCGATGGTGGTAGCGCAGGTGGTAGTTGGGAGAGTGTTAAGGCTTGCATGGAGGAGATCGTGGTTCGATCCATGCGATCGACGTTTTGGAGGAAGAGGCCTTCGTTTGACTTGCTTGGCATTTTTGTGAGGCAGCTTTTTGGGACAGCATGCATCATGTGTCTCATGTGGGCACAGCCCACTTGGTGGCCTAGCTTGGAGCTAGGGTGTTGGGAGTGCAAGGTCACATGGTCGAATTCCAAAGATAGTTTTTGTGGGTAGAACAAATTAAAGGTATGCCATTCAATTTTATTTTCCAAGGTGTTGAAAATTAAATTGTTTTAAGATTGTCGTGAGTGCTTGGGGGAGTTATAAGGTAAAGAAAAATTAAAATATTTTATTTTGATTTTTGGTGATTGAAATTTATAAGGTGTATAAGGGAGTTTGCTATGCATGTTGTTTTAATGAAATTATTGAGTTAAATATTGTGAGTTTGGAGATTATAAGGTGTACAAAAGGATTTGATATTTTGTATGAAAAATAATTTTTGAGAAAATTATTTTGTGGAGATCTTGAGATAGGTTGTGGTAACCTAACCCTAGTGTTGGTAAAGAAAATTTGATTGTGGTTAAGATAGGTTTTGAAGACATATCTCCATAAAAATAAAAGGTATGGGTACATCTTCCTTGTGAGTAAAATATTGTTGGATTGGATGTTGTGAATGCTAAGTTGGAGTGAAAAGGATTGTTTGATAAGCATTGTTGAGTTTGGTTTTGAGATATCCAATATTGATTGATGAAGGTTTTTCTGGAATAAAGGTTGATGATAGAAACCTTGTTTGATAAGCATTGTTGGAAATATTGAGTGAGCCTTCATGTGCATGATTAGGGTTTGTGAAAGATCATGAGTATCATTGTTATGTGAAGTTTGTTTGATAAGCATTGTTGAATAAGCTTTCATTGAGTGATTGGTTGAGAGGAGTTGATTGAGCTTAATTGATTGGAAGTGTTGGAGTGATAGTTCAAGTTCTGTGAAACAAATTGTTCTTTATTTCTGGATTGAGTTGAAGGAAATATTGAAAGTGATTAAGCATTGTTGTGAGTGTGAAACATATTGAGTCTCTAACAATTCTCTATATGTTTCTGTGGTAAAAAGAGAGATTGAAAGTGATTGAGCATTGTTGTGAGTGTGAAGCATATTGAGTCTCTAACAATTCTCTATATGTTTCTATGGTAAAAAAAGAGAGATTGAAAGTGATTGAGCATTGTTGTGAGTGTGAAAATATTGAGTCTCTAAAAATTTTATATGTTTCTATGAGATTGGACAAGTTCTAGTGAGGACTTGTTGAGAAGATTTGAAGGTAAGTCTTGGTGAAGACTTGTTGAGCAGATTGGACAAGTTCTAGTGAGGACTTGTTGAGAGATTTGAGGTAAGTCTTGGTGAAGACTTGTTGAGCATATTGGACAAGTTCTAGAGAGGACTTGTGGATATATTTGAGGTAAGTCTTTGAGAAGACTTGTGAGCAGAGTTGATTGATTGATTTGTTCAAACCTTGAGTTAAGGTTTGGGGTAGATCTAGCAGAGTTGATTTGTGATTGAGTCAAGCTTTGTGTTAAGGCTTGAGGACAGATTTGAGGATAGATTTTGGTGCAGATTTGAGGATAGGTTTGTGCTAGATAGAGATAGATATTGAGTATATTTGTGCTAGATGAAGGACTATGTTTAGTGTAGATCAGAGATAGATATTGAGCAGATTTGTGCTAGATTGAAGGACTATGTTTAGTGCAGATCAGATAGAGATTGAGCAGATTTGTGCTAGACCGAAGGACTATGTTTAGTGTAGATTTGAGATAGAGCTGAGAGCAAGCTTTGGAGGTGATAGAGTAGAGGATAGTAGTCTCTAGTGGATAGAGATCCATTAGCCAGGGTAGTGAGGACAAAGATCTTCTGAGTGAGGATAGGAGTCTTCAGTGGAGAGAGATCCACAAGCCAGTGCAGTGGAGGCAGTAGTCTTCTAGAGGATCACCAACCAGAGCAGAGGAGAAGGAGTTCTCCTATGGATAGAGATCCATGAACCAGCTGAGGGGATTGGTGTCTCCTGTGGATAGAGATCCATGAACTTGATTAGGGGATTGGTGTCTCCTTTGGATAGAGGTCCATAAACATTGTAATAGGGAAAGGATTCCCAAGAGATTTGTTGAGAAAATTTTAGTGAAATATTTTCTCCGTGGAGGTAGCCCACATTGGGTGAACCACGTTAAATTGGTGTCTCTATTGTGTGTGGTGATTTGTGCATTGCTTTGATTACTACTGTTGATATTGCCATTGATATATTGCATAATATTGTTTGGGAAAGAAAAGTAAAAAGTGGTCTTATACTGTTCACCCCCCTCTCAGTATAAGCTTGTGTTCTTTAGGAAAACTAGGGGGGTAGACCTGGTTTGTTACAAGAATCCTTAGAGTAGTTTGGGTTGGTAAGAATCGAGGCTTGTAAAATAGATTCGTTGATATTCCTAAAAGCATCCCTTAGGGCATCTATCCATTTCAACTCCATTTATTTCTTCAACATCTTTGTCATAGGCTTTGATGAGGGCATCAAGTTCCATTACCTAGGCATAGGTGTATTTCTATGATTCCTAGGTTATTTTATTATTTGCTAATAATTTTGTGTCTTTTTCTCACTTTAGCCCTAGTGGGCATGTGGTTAGGTAGTTATTAGGATTAGTTGGCAATCCATTAGCTATTGTTAGGATTAGTTGGCACATTTTTTATTTGCTTGACTTCCTATTATTTTACTAGCATGATCTTAATGTATGGTTTGTATTTTAGGCAGATGTCTATTTAAGCATGAATTGTTAATGAAACTACCAATTATGTTTTGTACCTTTTAAATGGTATTAGAGCATAATCCTTGTGACCTATGCTTATTGGTAATTGATATTTCCAATTGGAATTCGTCGCTCCATTTTGCTTGTACCATTTGGCTATGGATTCTACTGACTTGCAATTTTTTTGTGTTGTAAATGTTTTTGGGCAATTTTGGTTTACACAACAATTTTAAAATTTATTGAAGTATTGTTCACCACAATTCTAGCAGTAAGTTTTCTCTATCAGCATTTTGGTAATTTTTGCTGCATAGCAAGCAATTTGGTTGCCATAATTTTGCTTATATTTTTTTTTTCAAATCTACCTTGGAGAAGGTGGCTAATCTAAGCAAATAGTTGATGATTCGGTCCAATGGCTAAACTAGCCATTAGGTGGTCAAATTAGTGGTCATAGTTCAGTCTAGTGATTAAACTAGCCATTAGGTAGTTAAATTGGTGGTCAAATTACCGTTACGAGAATTGGATAATCTATAAATGATGACTTGTGGCTAGTTAAATGTGGTCAACAGATCGTGAAACTATGATGTGATAACATCTCAGCAGAAATGACCATCGAGACTAACTAACAGATCACCATCTAGACTTGGACTTACTAGAGAGTGGACAACCTAGCATGAGCATCGAGACTAATTGACATGGAATAACTTGAGAGTGGACAACCTAGAACTAATGGTATAGTATAAAACCTAGAAAAGGGTATACTGATGCTACGTGTAAAATATACAGGTATAATTTTCAAGGATGATGAGCAAGCGTGCAAGGGAGGATCGACCACCATGTGGTGGTTATAAACAATTGTGTGTATTTTTCATTTTAAACCTTTTATTGAACTTCTACATCCAATATGTGGTAGTAATACTCTCATTTCAATTATACTTCCAACCTACATTTTCTTCCCTACGAGGCTATCAAACCTAGTGGCAAACAAGGACTAGTTTTTGGCATTATTTTTGGATCCTACGTGTGTTGTAGGTTTTAATTTTGCATAGCTTGATAGTCAAATATTCACACGATTAGAACATTATAGATATATTAAAAAATGAAGGATTTGGATTGCTATTTTTGGTACTACATGGTTCATTTGTAGACCAGGAGACTTCGTACTAGCTCAAGTTCGGTTTGGGATAGTTGCAAATTTTTTTTGTGTGGCCTAAATATTTCAATCACTTCTTGAGAGGAGTTTTCTAGGATCTATTTGATTGTTGTCCGATCATAGGAACATTGAGGAAATTGTAGCTATTTCAAGCTATACCTTCCATAAATCCTTATAGGTGGCATCACCTGGAGACTGGTGATTTCAAGCTAAAGTTATGTGTTGTTTTCATTCCAAGGTAAAATCCCACATTCAAGGTGGGAAATTCTTTTGGCAATTTAAAATAGTGAATGCACTCTTTCCTTGGTGAACACCTTGTGGTGGTCAATTTTGGTTTCCCTAAAATTTCCTTTGGCATGCTACTCTTCCAATTGGCATGCGTTGACTTTGTTTCCATATTGGTTGTTGCTTACATTGACCAGGGGCCATACAAGGCCACATAAAATTTTTGCTCAAAATATTTAATTAATTGAATTAAATTATTTTAATTATTTTTTAAAATTAATTAATTCTAATGTTTAATTAATTTAATTAAACATTAAAATTGCATTCACATTTTTTGCAATTCCTTTTTCAAGCAATATTTGTTTTGCTTAGACAAAGGTTGCAAGCCTTATTATAAAAGCTCATTGTAGCTTCTTGTAATAGCCTAGATGGATAATATTTTGGACTCTTGAAAATTTCCTAAGAGGCAACAAATTGTAAGCCTTTTACAACTCATTGAAAGTGCTTGAAACTCATAGCACCATTGTAATTTCCCTGCAAGGCAAATTTTGTAACTCTTTTTGAGAATATTTTAGTAGCCCTCCTAGCTTACACCAGATGTCATATGGCTACTGATTTGGTGAAAACGTGACCATCATAGATGAAGTTGTCAGCATATTGGTTTACAAGGTTCAAAATATTATTGGGCCTAGTCCACCTAGTCCAACTCCTAAACCTCGACCTCAAATCAAATGTGAGGTTAATATTTATAATGGCTCTCAAGATCCAGACATTCTCAATAGCTAGATTCTCAACATGGATACATGGTTTACCTACAAAAAAATTAAAAATATGACCAAGTTGCTTTTGCAAAACTAAAACTTTTTGGCATTGCTAAGGTTTTGGTACAGGATCGTCAAAGCACTCAAGATCCCATAGATACTTGGGATGATTTGGTCAAGGCATTGAAGGATACATCTTGACTTCCAATGGCTTCAGTTGAGGCAAGGACACAACAAGAGTGTTCAAGATTACATTGGGAAGATCAACAAATTGTAAATTCTCAATGGAATCCTAGATCACACTCCTAAACTTATCAACAAGTTTAAGAGTGGTTTTCAAGATCAACTCTTTAGAGAGTTGAAATATGCATATTTTACCACTTTGAATAAAGTGTATAGTAAGGCACAACTTGAGAAAGATAAAATTGATATGAATTTAGGTGCCTCATCCAAGGCACCCAAACTAGGGCCACCACAGTAGCAGTAGCATTTCAAAAAAGCTTCAACAATTCCTTCTTTTTTTTCTCCTTCTTCTCCTTCTTCCTCTTCTTATAATGAAAAAGTTTTATGATCATTGTAAGAATAGAGGACACATTGAGGTTGAGAGCTTCAAAAAGAAGAAACATTTGATTAAACATCCTCAAATAGAGACCCCAAAAGATGGTCCCATTGATTCTATAGGAGAAGATACGGTGTATCTAGAACTTTAGGGTAAAATAAAAAAAGTGACCCTCCTAAATCAGCAAAAACATAAAGACAGTTTGTTCTTCACAAGAGCACATCTTCTACATAACATTATTGTGAGTTACATCTTCGACAATGGCTCCAAGACCAATTTCATTCTCAATCCATGGTTGATCAACTCAACTTGCAAATATAACCTCATCCTTACCCATATTCACTGGGTTGGAAGGATGAGGGAACTTCCTCTGTAATTACAACACATTATACTTTGTCGTTTGCCCTTTGGCCCATACTATGTGGATCGAGTCACCTGTGACATGACTCCCATGGACTTGTGTGGAATGATTCTTGACCAACCTTATCAATATGATAAGCAAGCTTCATATTATGCTTATCAAAAAATATATTATTTGCATCATCAGAGTAAGAGCTTTCTTATTCGTAATCTTCCACATACATAATTCTTGGTGTCTTCGCCAAGGATTTATTTAGTCTCATGGTCAAAGGACCTTCATATTTTTGTTCCTAAGGAGGTCATTCCTCATCAACACCTCCTCCTATTACTCCTACTTCTCATCCTATTGTTACACATTGAGAACTATAGTGGACCCTTTCAATATCACCTTCACAAGTTCCAAATGTTCAGCAACCTTCGTAGATCCAGCAACAGATCATTACTCCTTGTACTAGTTTATCATTCGACAAGGGAGTTCTCTCAATGTTGTTTCTCTACACCAACAGTGCATGGTTTCCAAAATGTTCTTCCATCTGGTTATAAGCCTTCTTTGCAATGTTTGGTGACTCCACCTTCCACTCCTATTGTAAAAGCATTGGAGTCCAATGCTTCTTGAGTGGGGAGGTATGATGAGGGCATCAAGTTCCATTACCTAGGCATAGGTGTATTTCTATGATTCCTAGGTTATTTTATTATTTGCTAATAATTTTGTGAGTCTTTTTCTCATGTAGCCCTAGTGGGCATGTGGTTATCTAGTTGTTAGGATTAGTTGGCAATTTGTTAGCTATTGTTAGGATTGGTTGGAATATTTGTTATTTGCTTGCATTTCTATTATTTTTTGAGTGTGATCTCAACATATGGTTTATATTTTAGGTATTTTTATATCTATTTAAGCATGAATTATTAATGAAACTACCAATTAGGTTTTGCATTTTTTTAGTCTTGACAATTTGAGCAAATCTAGAGAAATTTTTGCGTAAAGTTGATTTGCCCAAAGTATTATTAAAGTTCCTTCTTGTTCAATGGCAAAGGTAGGTCAAGAATATCCTTGATACTATCTAGGTCTATAGAAAGTCCCACCCTAGATACCACGTGATCCAGGAGTTTATCTTATTGCACAATGAAAATAGACTTTTTTGGCTTTAAAGATATCCCAAATTCTTTGTATTTTTTAAAGACTTGCCTAAGGTTCTCCACATGATCCTCCTTGTGATAAAATATGGTCATATCATCCAAGTAGATGAAAATTACTTTGTTCAAAATTTCACAAAATGCTAAATCCATTGCTCTCTAGAATATAGCACCAACATTGGATAACCCAAATAGCATATGTTGATATGCAAAGGTTCCCCACTTAGTGGTGAATGTGGTCTTGTACTGGTCTTCATTCAGGCCCAAATTTGGTTGAACCCAAAGAAGTTATCTAATAGTGAGAATATTTTTTCTCCTACCACTATGTGTAATA
This sequence comes from Wollemia nobilis, assembly GCA_028583015.1. Taxonomy (NCBI): domain Eukaryota; kingdom Viridiplantae; phylum Streptophyta; class Pinopsida; order Araucariales; family Araucariaceae; genus Wollemia; species Wollemia nobilis. The sequence goes on along the minus strand of JAQPPZ010000431.1, from coordinate 6,327,801 downwards.
TTTGGTCTATTTGGGGTAAAGGATAATGATCCTTCAAAGAAGCTATGTTTAGGTTCTAGAAGTTAACATAGATATGAATGTCTCCATTATTTTTCCTTACTGGGACCAGATTCGCAACCCAAGTGGAATTTTTGATGGGATATATTATCTTGGTATTCAACATCTTTAGGAGCTCCTATTTTATTATAGTTTCTATATTTGGGTTAATTGGTCTCTACTTTTGTTGAAAGGGATCTGAATTAGGTTCTAGCTCAATGGTATGTTTAATAAAATCCTTGTTGTATACTTTGAGATCATCATAGGTCCATGCAATTATGTCATCATACTTCTTGCACAATTCCTAGATTTGGTGGAATTTTTCATCTGAACATTCCACTCCTATCTTCAAACTTTTTTTAGTGCAATTTGGACATCCTTGAAATCTTTAGCATCGACCTTTATCCTACAACCCGTTGGGTGGTTGCTATTATCAAATAGAATTTCAAGTGTGATCAACCCTCTTGGTATATGGTTATTTTTCAACTGAAAGAGCTCTCCTTCATCTTCCCGATCTTCACTTTGTAGGAGTCCATCAGCTGAATAGTTCATATCATAAACCAAGAAGTCCACTATCTACTCATTACTTTCAAAAATTTGCCAAAATATATTATTATCTGGAATAGAAGGCCTGCACACCACCTAACTATATTTACCATGTGAATGGTATTAAATACTAGGTAGAAATTTATTCCCATAGATTCCAGCATATCGATATGTCTATTCTGATCTCTTGGGATAACCTTGATATTTAGGGCCTTGAATGCCTCCAATAGGTCCCATAATTTGTTTCTATAGACTTTGAGGTAGTGTTTGTAGCTAACACACTTCTTAGTGATCTGGTTGATCACCAATTTTGAATCTCTAATTATCTGCAATCACTTGAATCTAATATTCTCTACCTTCTTTAGACCTAGGAATAAGGCTTCACATTCTATCACATTGTTAGTGCAACTCCATATCAATCTATATGAGAAAGCCTTTTGGACTTCCCTAGGTGAAATTAAGACTACCCCAACCCTTAAACCATTTTTACATCTTACCCCATCAAAGTAGAGCTTACATAACTGATGGGGTGAAGAGGTCAATTGATCCTGAGCAATTGGTTCCTTTGTTTTTGGCTTCTAAATGGTATAAGTTTCCACTTTTGTCTCAATCATAGCATTGAAATCCTTTAATAAAAATTGATTCTTTGTTTGCAGTTCCTCCAATACTTCTTCCATTAGGTCTTCTTCCTCAGTTATCATACTCATTGGTCCTGCCTACTGATATGCCTCCAATTTTCTATATAGAATGAGGATGACTTTTTTGAATAAATATTTATTCTCCTTCCCTTTTAGGGTATTTTCATATGATAATAATAAAGGGAAATATAACCACCCAAATTGGCAATAAAATCCTTCAAGAGGCACATCCCAAAATAAGGTTCCAAGTCCACCACCACAATCTCATGAATGACAATCACCTGAGGTAGTTTATGAAGCACCATGGGTACATCCTTAATGATCCCCATAGTTTTAACTAGGGTACCATACAACTACAAAAAACCAGGGTAGTTCCTTGTATATTCCATGTCCATAACATCACACATCACCCTGAGCATAATTGTAGTGGTAATACCTAAGTCAATCATGCAGTTGTGCACCACCCATCCTTCCATTTATAGGGACAAATAAAATGGGAAAGGCCTATTCTTTCCTACTCCCATAATAGAACTACCTTGGGCCAAATATTGCTCCATATGAGCCTTATTTTATCTTTTGATCAGCTTGAGGTAATCTTGGAGCAAATCACTCTATCCAGGTATTAGTAGCATCATACATACTAGCTCTTGAGGGTGTTATTTTTAGCTTTTCAATAATATTGAAGGTGAGAATTTTAGAGTGCCTTTCCTTATATCTAGGAGGGTGTTCAAATTTACTCCTATAATTATGGGTGGCCTCAACCATCTAATTATTAGTCAGAGAGGGGTATTTTAACTTGTATCTAGCCTCCTAAGTTTACCCACTTTTTGCTAAGGTTCATTTGGTTTAGCCTCCCTCCTATGCTACTAAAAAATCTTGTGAATAGGGACCCTTTGGGAAATTTCCTTTTCAACCTTGATTTTGTCTTTTGCATTAGTGCATACCTTAATTTGTTTAATTACTTTTGGCTCACTTAAAAAGGTTTCTTTTAGACCTTATTAGAATAGACACTTGCTCAATGGATGACATCATAAAATTATGACTGCCTTCTCTGATCATATTGATCTACCCTTTCTAGGCCCTTCCAACCTTTCAGTAGCCATATTCTACACATAATGTTGATGCATCATACAAGTAATTTCACCATGGGGATAATTGTACATAGAGAACCAATTTTCTAATTTAGGTGTAGAGGTTAAACTTCCCCCTCTTATTTGATGAGGATTGTATTGGATTTCTCAGGAGGCTTGCTGGTGGAAGGAACCTGGTCTCTAGCCACATATGGAAACCTTCTTAGTTTAAAGTTCCTTTTATATTTACTTATATTCATTAGAGTAATTTAATTTGTTAGAGCCTTCAAGGTATTCTATATTTCCTTTATGAAAGTAGTCTACGGATCTAGAGCCAACAATGCAAGCACTATAGGAGGAGCAGGTAAATCTGGCACCATCATTGGAGCTGGTAGAGCTAGTATAATGGTAGGACTAGGACAATGAGGGAAATTTATAGGAGATGAAACTATAGGGTAGGAAAGGGCTGAGGCAAGTGCCTAAGGTTGAATCTAAGGAAGCTTAGGGAATATAGGTATCATTGACCTGGGAGGTAGCCTATAACAATGAGGATCTTTTCAACCTTTATTGCCTTCTAAAAAATATTAGGAAATATAGGACATTAGATTGCTTTATCATCAGAGCTAAATCTGAGCTAAAAGCTCTTAGGTAACAATATATAGCTTGCTCATTGGACAATTGAAATCCTTCATACACTCTTTCCCAAGTGTTATTGAATATAATATTAAATTATACTCTCTTCTTGTAGGTACTTATGTATCATCGTGAACTGGGTGATTAAGTAAAATGGGTCTACCTACTCATTGAACTCTTCTATTAGTTTTTTGGCTAGATCAACCCAAGATGTGATACTACGGTTAGGTAGAGTTCTATACCAGTACAAAATTTTCTCTTTTAGAGAGAACCAAAAAATAGATCATAATATCTTCTTCTTGAATGTTGTGAATAATAGCTAATGAAGCTATATATTGATGGTGCTCATATATCATTTTTCCAATACCATCATACGTTTGTAGGGCTTTTAGATATTCCTAAGGGATAGCATGTTGATCTTCAAGATCAAGGTGGTCTGTATAATTCTAGTTGGGGTATCCTAGGTTCTGATTATGATTCATTGTCTTATAAGGAACAATAGGTACTTGATGTACTAAGTGAATATCATCATGATCTTCCTCTTGATTCTTAGTTAAATATGGGGATGGGTTGACTCACTAATTGATATGGGCTACTTTTTTCCAAAGGATAGTTCAGGAACTCAACTAGCTCTTTAGAGAGGCTAATATTATATCTTGTGAAAATGAAAGGACATCAGGGTTAATATGGATTTTTGGGTCTTCTACATGAATGGAGTCACCATGTGATCATGAAAGGATGGCTTAAAATAGAGTATCACCAAAACCTAAACCAACCAAGAAATGAGATGGCATCCCACTGGGTGTGCCACAAAATATTGGTTAAAAATTCATCTAATGGTAAGGTTTGTGCACCCACAGACATCAACCAACTTTGAATGGCCTCAAAAATAGAAGCTTCAAGGCCAATATCTGAAGAAGACCAATTCCTAGGGGTCCTAGCTAACTAAACCTAGGGAAAAGGGAGATGAAATAAAAGAAAAAAAACTAAATCTAGAACTTATGGTATGGGTTCAACCACATCAAAATACATGCATAACATAAATATTCAATGCAATTCTCATAGATCATATAGCATACCATTATATATTTTCCATTAACATTCACCACGCATAGTTTAATTATGAATTCTAAAATTAGAGAACAAAAAGCATGAAATCTAGAATACAAAATTACAAATCATTCATTCAACTAATTTTAATATAAAAAAACAATTGAAAAAACATACATACATGAGAGATTTTTGAAGGCCAAAAAATGATCCACATGTATTATAAGTCCTTCAAATTATACATGCAAGTTGTAATGGCTAAAGAGCCAACATATTGAAATGCATTACTATCATACATATATAGCCCTAGGAAAAGACTATTACTACAAGTGAATCAAAGCCTCATTAATGGAGGATGACTATGCTAGAGGGTAGTTGGACTATGTACATCCTCTACAATTCATCTACCATTGATGGAATATTTTTGTGGCATCCATTTTGGCTGCGCTAGCTATATCTATTTAGTTTCTTCCTCTATTTCTAACTCTAATAGTATTTCCACCTTAAGTATCCATGTTTTCTTGGGGAAGTCGAGTATTTGGGGCACTTATATTTCCTACAAACTACCTCAGAGGTTGTATCTTCCTCCTAATCATTCAAAGTGTAATATTCCATCCACCAGCTACACGTAGAATTTTCTTTGACCATGCATTAAATCTACTCACCAATTCTTCACCTTGGGCACAATACTTTATCACCAATGGTGGCAAACTAGCCTCTTGGGGCCTTCTACAAAATTGTGATCTCCCCTTGCTGGTGTAGTGGGATTTTGGATCTCTCATGAATCTCGAAACATCTTGATTCCCCACTAGACATATATTCCTGCATATGGTTATTCAGTCTTAGTTTCAAATTTGTTTTTCATGGAATCCTCTTACCATCCTAAATTCATCAAGAGGATGAATTATCCAAAAACTTGTTAACCATCATGGAGGATGGTGAAATTCTAAACACCCAATACTAGTGATTACAAGTAAGGTAATCACTATGATTTAGGAGTGGCTACATTCCTAATGTTATAGGTCTGGATGTGAAGGTCATGGTGGATGGTATGGGACCTCATCTCTAGGTCATTGAACGAGTAGTATGGTGATAAATACCTTGCTCATTGTATGATTAGGAGATATTTGGTAAAATTATAATGCTAGTATACTCAATGATGAGTTGGTATGGGATAAATCATTGCTAATAATGATATGATAAGAGATTCTAGGTCTTGATCCAGTGCAATGGTAAGGCCCTAGTTGACTTTAGTGAAGTAGGACTCTCAACTATGTACAAGGTATAATATGCTAACCCCTTGCATGTTTAAAATCTAGGATATAAAATAGATTAAAAGGAACCTAAGTCCTTCATGCTAAGGGATGAGGAGAGTATGCATCCATGCTATAGGTGTTATGGAACCTAGAGGATAACCCCAACTGTGAACCTATGCTTTCATGGATGAGAATATAGGTTCACAAAAAGGTACCTTCTATGGGATTTGGCAAATCCCATCCATTTGGGAGACCATCTACAACGGTCAATATTATTAAAAGTAGGCTTACAATACCTCATACTAATAAACATTGGGTTATCATTAAACCTTTTACATAGAAAAGTTTACCTTGTGTCTTGATTCTAGTTAAAATTTTTACTTTATGAATCTAGTGTGCAAGACTAGGTTGGACAATAGTTGTGTTAGACTTGGGTTGTTAAAGGTACAATCCCTTAGCTACCTTGGTGTGATCACTCTTTAAACACAATAGTTTCTAAATTAAATAAAATATATATTTTCAATATTCTTCCCTCCTCATTATATATGTGTATGTGAAAGCATGATGCAAGTGCATATCATGATTATATGAGCATACTCCACATTGTGTTGTTTGTGTGCCACTACTTAGAATATTTTCTAGACTATTTTCCTTTTAAAAAAATTTAAATTTATAAAATTGATGGGAAATATGAAAATTTTTAATGCAAAATAACAAGTGCTTAGAAGAAAAATGGAGAAAAGTATTGAACTTAGACCCTCTAAAATTTCACAAAGAATCCAAACATGTTGATGATTTATTTTTTCTATCATGGTTTATCCTATATAAATTTTTTTTTGAATGTAACCAATAAAAACATCCTATTAGATTTTGAGGCTTATTACTTAAGATAATCAAACTTATAGAAATGAAATAAAGTATCAAACTAATGTATATGTTAATGGAAATATTCTAGAAGTATAAAATATTGAAATAACTAAAATAAATACTGCTAAATATGCCATAAAAAAATATCATGAAAATGGAGCCATAGCACTAAAATAACCAAGTAATGTTATCACAATCATGTCCCCTTACATATCCATATTACCATGTATATATAATGTAATGTGACTCTTCACATGAAGCACTCTTGGTCTTCCCACTTCTAGACTATTCAAATTCCTATTCTATGGACTCATGTACACATGGACAAATATGCATATTTACAATATTAAATATTATGCATCTATGTGTATTTATTACAACACAAAGTAAATCCTAATCTAATACATGTACCAAATAATGTAATATACTCTAACACCCCTCGTATTACATTATTTGGTTATTGAAGACTTGTCTTCAATATGAGTCTTTAGTCTCCTACTAGAACTTGTGCTCTTCTTCATTTTGTTCCTTGCATGTATCCTAATCAAGCAAATGATTAGTATCATCATAAAATATAATTTATAGGGTTTTGACTTCATGCTTTTCTATAAATTCCTCTAATTCCTGCATCTCTTAGACTAGATTACCCTTTTGATTTCCTTCTCTATATTGTAGCTGAAGAGGATTGTACTATGACTAAAATTGTGACTAAGGTGGTCTATATTTATTTATATATTACATTTGTTGAGGCTACCTATTTTTTTAATTCATTTGATTCCCTTGGAATTGATACCTTGGATTAAATTTGCAAGAACTTGTACTATGACCTCTTATCTTACAAATATGACAATATTGATCATTCCATTTAGGTTTATATTTTGAAATAGAAGTAGTTTTTCCTTTCTGATTATATTTTGATACTAATGCATTATTAGTCATTCCATCCTTAACTAAATTTATCACTTCATGTTATTGTAGTATATTAACCAATTCATAAAATAATGTATCTTTACCTAGAATTTTGTAAAGATGTAACCAAGTACTTATAACTTTCAAGAAGTGCTCTCAAAACTACTTGAACCAGAAGGTTGTCTTCCACTATTTCTCCTAGGTTTAATAAATTTCCCTTTATATATGCTACTCTCATTTGAAAAGATTATATACTTTCTCCATTGTTAACTTTTAGAGAATGTAGTTGAGTTTGAAGATTCAAAACAGTAGCTTTGTTCTTTCCTTCAAATATTTTGGCTAATGTGTTCCATGCATTGTAGATGTTCCTACCAAACTAATATATGGCTGAATTTCATATGTAATTACAAAATTTATTATCATTAAAGCTATTGCTTCATCTTCTTCATATTTCAGAATTTCTCTTGCATCTTCAATAGGTTTAGCTTTTGCCCATTTAACTATATCCCAAAAATTTTCTACTATCAACATAGATCGTACTTTGTTTTTCCATGATGCATAATTAGGGCCTTTAAGTAACTGATATTCTAAGAGAAATAGCTTATGTGATGTCATGATTAACCTTATACCTCAAAGCTTTGAAATATAGAAAAATGTATTTGCAGTTTTTATAAATTCAATTTGTTGTAGAAACCCTTATTACTTTAACTCAATTAAATTGAAAATATTTTAAAATAGTTTTGTAGCTTTAAATAAATAAATTACAAAACTCTTATATATATATATATTTCTCCAATATCTTCTACTAAAGAATTACTCCTTTACTAACTCTACAATTTACTATTATATCTAAGGTTTCAAATATGAACTTGTTTTTCTCAAAATACCTTACCTTTTCACCTTAGAAAATAATATCCTTATAAAATTCCTTATTTCTCCAAACTCAAGCTTATGAGTAATTTGAATGAAATAAATTACTTTAGTCTTAGAGTGTATTCTCTAATAAATAATGCTTGACTTCTCTGCAAATTTTCCATTGCGTACATCTATGAATGGTGTTGTATTCACACATGCTATCTTGTCCTGATTCATTGGCTTATTCAAGAGATAACTTCTCCTACTATGGCTTCAATAAACCTGCACACTAGTATTAGCTTTAATTATGCAATTTGTAACTTCCAAAGGTTCTCTTACTACATCCAATCATTGATATCCTTTGCATGTTTCTTATTAAACTAATATTTCATCTTTATTAATGGAATATTCAATATTTTGGTGCCTTGGGAGAACGATTCCTTCACTAGGCATGAATTAACCTTTGACCTTCCAATTTCTACTTGCCACTTGGAAAAATGGGTGCTAGACTCTTCAAGTTTCTGTATTGTATGTTCAACTTGGCACTCCAACTCTTATACATCACTTGCAATACATTTCCCTTCTTTGGTGGATATAATTATGGCATTGGGTGTTACTTGTAATGCTCCTTAAATATTTATCCAATGTTAATCAACGTGGCACTTGCATGTAGACTATTTCTCCTAGGATTGCCTATTGCTTTCAACGTAAATATTCACTATTTCAATGCTTATTTCTTTTCATATTTCAATATGTTTCAATATTTTTGTTCTTTACTTTTCATAGTAGTATGCTTGTTTCTCAAGGACGGATGTCCTTTTTTTCTTTGATGCTTTCACAGGTGGGTTTGTCTCTTCAATGGCATCCAATGGTGTAGAAATCATCTATGTATCTTTGACAGTGTGGAGCTTTTATCCACATATCTCCATTGGTATAGATATTAATTGCTTTCCCTCCTTAGATCAATGGTAACACTCCTTTTGAGTGGTAGTTCATCTTGATATTTTGAGTGGTGATTCTTCTTCTACAATGACGCTTTCAATACCTCTCGATGCTTGTGCTTGTCCAAGACTCTTATGCTTATTCTAGTATCTTTTGACACTTAGAATTTTTCCCAAATTTCTTACCCTTATTTGGTCTTTAATATTTTGACACTTAGAATTTTTTCCAAATTTCTTACCCTTATTTGGTCTTTATTTAGCTTAGATTATTGCTTTCACTTTGCTTTAATAAATCTAAAATATCCAAGAATTCATTAACAATACTATACACTTCTTATTTCTCCTTAGAATTGCTACTTTGTCTTTGCAGATCGTTAATATGTAAACACTACTAACATCTTAACTTAAAGAACTCATTTAAGTTCTTAATTTTTTTATTTTAAAATAATGATATATGGATCTCAAATAATAATATGGTGCTCTTAAAACTTGATGTATAGCTGATTTCAATACTCAAATAATAGACTTATGTTGCACCCATATTTCATACCTTTATTTTTTCTAATTTTCTAATTTTGTTTATGATTTAATTCACCCAAATTTCTATCTCAAACTTATGAACTTTGCACCAGTATTCTCCTTAACTTTTCTGCTTTAAATCTTACCAAATTTTTAGACTTGATTGTTTCTCAACTTCTCCTTGTTTGCTACCAAATAACCTTTCACAAAACTACTCCAAAACTCTCCAGATTTCTAGCACTCTATCCTCATTCAATTTTGTCCACAAAATATATTTTTGTGGCTTCAAATATTCTTCAATATTGTCTTCACACACTTTGAAATTAGAAGCTATTAATGCTGCCTAAATTGATGTTCATAAACCTGCAACTCTACATGCAAATACTTCCTTATTTTGTTGGCTTTAATTTGCAATGAGAGTCTCTAGAATGTTGTATTTTTTTGTTGTCTAAAAACCTTCAATCCCCTATCCATAGTTACTCCAAAATATACCAAAAAATTCTCTAAATTGTAGCTCTAGGCTACCTTCAATCTACTCTTCAAAACCTGTAATCTTCTCCTGCAAATCAACCTTCAAAAATTTGTGGCTATCCTTAGATTTCCCAAAACCTTGGGCTCCTCAATATTATATTCTCCTACAATCTCCTTGTTTAATTCTAATTTTACAACTAATATCCAATGCTATCTCCTTTCTCAAGAATCTGAATATATTGAGATATTTTAACTTTGTAGCGACCCCGGGACGCACACACCGCTTTACTCTACTTGCAGTATTATACCAAAATGAAAATGAAAGACCATGAAATGCATATAACACGAAAATAACAAAGAGAGATCCTTTTATTGATATTGAAACCCGGTTACATGTCGGTCCCTCTGAGGGATACCCATTTTGATACAATGAATTACAAGTGGGTAAGATGTCCCCTCGCAAGGGGTGGTGCGCTTTTAAAGGCTTCCCGATTTCGCACACAAAAATGTATGAGGGCTTACAGATGCCTCCTTCTCCAAGTCTGATTCCTGGAGGGATCTTTGTGCTTTTGAATGTTGCTAATCTATCTGATGAACCTGTAGTCCTGTGATCATGAAAACAACAACACACGCTTAGCTGTCCGAGATTGCCTCCCCGGATGAGGTTGTTAATAGTAAATCTGACAATAAAAGGAAATATGCTCAATGATAATAAATGCAATGAAACTAGTGCTATGAAAGCAAATAAATGAAGCAAAATGGATCTTATGCTAATGATGTGAAATATAAAGAAAGCATAATAAGAGAAACTAACACCTAAACCCTAGACTAGGTTTGTGGGCCACTATCCAGGACAACGACCGCTAAGATGAAATCCCTCTCTATTGACCCAAAGACTATGGGCTTAAGTTGCTACTAATGTTAAATGATTACCATATGTGTATGGATGATTACCTCTCAGTTGGCTAGCACTTCGTTGCTCCTCAAGGGTGCTCAGATCTGCTCTCCAATCCGATAGGGCTTCGTTGTGTATGCTCTCCAAGAAAAATCTCTCTCAAAGAAGTCTGCTAAAAGATCATCCTTGGTCTCAAAATTGATATCTGATCATGGATGGATGATTATGGATCCCTTGGTGCTCTCAGGCTTGCACCTTTTATAGTGTGAAACCCTAGGTCTATGTCCAAGCCCTAGGAATGAATTTCTCATGCATAGTGAGAGTTAGCATGAGAAGCTTTTTGTCTTTTGTCTATGTTTGGAGGCCAGTTAACTAAAATATAACTACCAACTTGAGTCTTCCATGTGAACTTGTTGTTAGCATGAGAAGTTTTTGTCCTTTGTCTATGTTTGAAGGTCGGTTAACTAAAGTCTAACTTCCCACTTGAGTCTCCCATGCAACCGGTTGTTAGCATGAGAAGTTTTGTCCTTTGTCTATGTTTGGAGGCGTAATAGTTAACCTTGATTTTATGTTTGGTAGGAGAGGTTTGTCCTTTACTAAAGTCTAACTTTGGACTTGAGTCTCCCATGTGAAATTGGTTGTGAGGGGGAATGCAAAGTTGTCCTCGCTCACCTTTATTGCATGTAAACTACCACTTCCATCCCTGATTTGGCCTATTTTTTCAATAAATTGCATATTTAAGGCTTAGCCATTGTATGTAGTGTGGCTTAAGGGTAATTATATGGCTAAATTTGGGTCTAGTCTATAGCGCTAAAGGTGGTCTGCTAGTGGCTAAGATTGGTCTAGCTATGCTAAAGGGGGCTCTAGCCTATAGTGGCTAAGCTTAAATGGGCTAAAACTACCATTTTGAGTGGTTAGGACCACTGATTGCTCTTGGAAAGGTCTAAAATTGGACATATGGTCTTTAGATGTGCTCATATGAGTGGTTTCCTAAACATGACATGTTTTAGGTGTCTACAGTAATGCCCCTTTTTGTGATGCGTTGTGTGGAAAACACAACATGGTAGCAAAAACGATGGAGCGATATGTTGTGGGGTGATTTGACCAAAGGGTTGTGATTCCTTTGGGGCATTTTGTTAGGTTGACCAAAGGGCTTACATCCTTTGGGGCATTTGTTAAGTTTGACCAAAGGGATTATGTCCTTTGGGGCATTTTGTTTTTGACCAAAGGGCTTATGCTCTTTGGGGCTTTTTGTTTTTGACCAAAGGGCTTATGTCCTTTGGGGCATTTGTTAAGTTGACCAAAGGGCTTATGTCCTTTGGGGCATTTGTTAGGTTGACCAAAGGGCTTGTGTCCTTGGGGCATTTGTTAAGTTGACCAAAGGGCTTATGTCCTTTGGGGCATTTGTTAAGTTGACCAAAGGGCTTATGCTCTTTGGGGCATTTGTTAAGTTGACCAAAGGGCTTGCATCCTTTGGGGCATTTGTTAAGTTGACCAAAGGGCTTATGTCCTTTGGGGCATTTGTTAAGTTGACCAAAGGGCTTGTCCTTGGGGCATTTGTTGTGACCAAAGGTTTTTGGGATTTGCAGTTGCCCTTTGGGGAGTTTGTTAAGTTGACCAAAGGGCTTATGCTCCTTTGGGGCATTTTTAGTTGACCAAAGGGCTTATCTCCTTTGGGGCATTTTGTTTGACCAAAGGGCTTATCCTTTGGGGCTTTTGTTTGTTGACCAAAGGGCTTGTGCTCCTTGGGGCCTTTGTAAATTGATTGCTTAACTATTTGATTTTTTTGATTAGGGGAGGTATGATACCAATATTGCCCCAGTCGATGCTTGAAAATATTTTTGTTTTGATTTTATGTTATGGTGCAATGATGAATGCAATGCCTAGATAATGATTTGATTATGCTATATGTATGCAATGTATTGATGACATGTACTAGCTAGATGATAGATATATGATTAGATGGTATGATTTAAATGATGATGATGGATGCATATGTGGATGCATGTTTAATTTTGGTTTATTGTATGCATCTAACTCATGTTGTTATGATATGGTAAATGCAATGTGTGTTAATGCTTTATCTAGATGGTTTTGATTTGATGTAAATGAACCTGTATGCTTTAATCACTTAAAACATAAGGGATACATATGATATGAGTTTAACAATCTAATGGGAGACACCACAGAAAGTAAAAAAACAATCATGAATTTAAATGATCACTCTTGTCATAAGAATTGATTAAGTATTCATATGTGAGATGTAATGGCATGAAATGTATGTATTTTCTTGATAAGTTTCTGTAAATTAAAAGATACAAAATAGTCAGTGGTCGTCTATATATCATTTCTAATATATATCCGGTATCTATCCTACTCTATTGATACCCCCTAATTTATAGAATCTTATAAATAAAATTGATGATGTGATTGATGATATGATTTGTTGCTATGTAGGAATTTTTGAGGTTTTTCCTGAGACTCAAACACTCTAGTTACCCTATCAAAAATTGTGTATTGACCAATCAAGGCTTTTGAACAGTAAGGTTTTCATCATGGACCTAGATACTCATTATCCCTATGTGTGCAAATGAATATATTTAGATAGAACTCAAATATTTCCTCCGATGTCAGGCAGGATTCTTTCAGCCCATTGCTAAGATCGGGGATCTTCAAGTGTTCATCTGATTCTTGTGTTGGACTTAGTTGGACTATACCACTAGGCAGTATTGGGTTACCTAAAGCTAGCTCATCCACATTCAAACATTGGTCTACACAAATGCATAGCTATTGTGTTAGACATATCGTCATGCGTAAGGATATCACCATTGCTAGGTTGGCTATGCACCAAACCTATAATGGAGATCGCCTTCCAATTTTGTATAATGCTAAGAATTCCAAAGCTCCATTCCCTTCTTTTCTTCCTTTTGACTTGGGATACTTGCTCGTGTTTAGTGATAAAAATCACTGTTTATTTTTGACTGATTTTTTTTTCTTTTGAGAAAGGGATTCTTTTAGTGATGATAATCACTATTTATTTTGTTTTTTTCCTTTTGATACTTTGAACTATGACTTTGGATGTCGATGTATGACTTTTGAGGATTTTGAACTTTGCTTTGACTCTAGGATTTTTGCTTGTTTTGATTAAAGCAAGGGATTTATTGGGTAGGGCGGAGCTTGTCCTTTTGTCAATTCTCAACACTTTTGAACCGGTTGCATAGGGGGATAAGCAAGGAAGACCCTTTTCACTTTAGGTAACCTAACCACTTTTATAGCTTTCATCTTTCCCTTGTACCAACTAGAATTTAGTGTTTGTAATTAGTGATGGGATCCTGAAATATGCTAAGCTTTGTCACCACTAGACCTTACTCTCTACTAACCAATATGGCTTTCCACAAAAGTTGATAGGATCACTAGGTATGGTTGAATAACCAGAAAACCATAGTATATTATGTATAGCAACAAGTAATGGTTGTGTTGAAAAACACAATTACACACATGTATGAGTGGATGTAGATGGATTTGAGTATTTGTGATACAAACTGTGGCATCGTTTGCTAGATTGTGATCATAACATATGCAAATGTAATGGATATGAATGTTTAATTCAATGCAACTATGTGGATGCAAATGTGAGATGCAAATGTTTTTGTATTTTTGGATGCTTTCAATTTTTTGATCTTTTGATTATTTTGAATGTTTTGAACTTTTGATTTTAAATTGTTTTTATGCTTTTATGTTTTGCTTTTGACCAAAGGACTTTAAGATGCCTTTGGAGCATTTTGTGATTTGATTTGACCAAAGGGCTTTAAGATGCCTTTGGGGCCTTTTGTGATTTTTTGGTTTTCTATTGTTTTTGCGATTTTGAAATTTAATGAATTTTTTTGAACTTATTTTGATGTCTTGACCAAAGGGCTTATTATGCCTTTGGGGCTTTTTGTGGGTTGACCAAGTGGCATGAAGATGTCCTTGGAGCATTTTGATTAATTTGACCAAGCGGCATAAAGATACCCTTGGAGCATTTTTATTAATTTGACCAAGCGGCTTAGAGATGCCCCTGGTGCCTTTCATTTTTGACTTTTTATGTTTTATGATTTGTTTGTATTTTTGATATATTTGAATGTTTTTGTATTTTTGATATATTATGGGGGGAAGGTGTGACACCTTAAATACCCCCAATGTGTGCGCCACTTAATGAAAGTGAGGAAGGTGTGATACCTTCAGAACCCTCACTTTGTCTCATTGAACTTGATGTGGATGATGGGGAAGGTATTTGACCTTTAAGATCCCCAGTGCACATGTTGTCCACTACAATGTAATCAACCTTCTTAGGAAGAGTGACGAAAATCAACTCTCCTAATTGGGGCACAGATCCTTGTGAGGTGCCCCTATCTGGGTAGGGAGGAATGAGTGAACCATCTGGATGGAGCTCATTTCGCTCTAATAGGTCTTGGACCACATTCTTGAATCCATGACAATCGCAAATGTCATGGCCCTTTATTCGGTGGTAGATACAGTAATGGTCCTCCCTATAACCCTTGGGTTTAGCTCTGTTTGGGTATAGAGGCTTTATGTCGGGTAAGGTGATGACCCTAGCTTCCTATAGCTTTTGAAAAATATTTGACATAGACTCGTTTAAAGGAGTCCAAATGCGTTGTTGTTGCTTTGATTGTTTAGCATGCTTTGGCCTGGTATGAGGACCAGGTTGAGCCCTAGGTATGTCACTTGCTAGCCTAGGGGGATCTTGTTGAGGCTTCTCTTGTGGCTGCCCAGGAGACACTTTGACCTTAGATAAAGGGTGCTTCTGTCTCTCAAGCTGGTTCATGATAAAATGCAATGCCTCATTTTGCTTATCCATTTGGACCTCTATATTGTAGAGGTGATTTTGCATATGCTCCAATATTGATAAGGCTCCCCTGTGTATTTCTAGTGATTGGTTCGAAATAACACTATCTATTGAAGGAGATGCTAAAGATCCACCAGGTAACTGTAACTCACCCATTTCCTTCCTTTGAGTTGATGTGGAGGCTTCATGATGATCCACTTTGTTAGTGGTATCCACATGCTCATGTTTATGACTTAGTTCATGTTTCTGTTTCACTTCGTAGTGTTGCATTGTACTAGCTTTGATACCCCCTATCTAATGTGGGGGGAATAATTGTTCTTGTTCTTGAGGAGGCACCATGAGAAGTGAGTTAGGGGTGACTAATGCCAATGGTTTTGATCCCTTCAATGGGAAAGCAACATCTGATTGCACCACATCTTGTTTTATCTGCTTTAGAGTCACTTGGTCCTCTATCTCGCTATTGACCATTGCCACAAACTCTTGAGAAGGCACTTTTTCTTGTGTCTCATCAACTTTCTTGTAATACTTGAATGGCTCAGGATCATGGGGGACCACATACATTTGTCCTTGATGTATGAATTTTAGGTTTTGGTGCACTATGGAAGGTATGCATTCCATATCCCTTATCCATGGTCTGCCTAGCAATATGTTGTACTACCTCTCACCCTCCAAGATATGGCACAATGTAGGTATCATATTTATCCCAACCTGTATAGGTAGGATTATTGTGCCAATTGTTGGGGAAGTAGCATCATTGAAGGCCCTTAATGTAAATGTTGTGTCCTTAATGCGTGAAGGTGGCAGATTTAAATACTTCAAAGCTACAGCTGTGATGATGTTGATGGATGACCCAGTGTCAATCAAGACTCTCTTGTACAGAATTTGATTGATTCTTACTATGATGTGGAGCGGAGGATCAGGTTCATCCTGAGAGATTGTCTTAATCTCCTGCCTATGAAAGGCAATCACATGGTCTTTTTGTAAGTGCATTGAACTTATTGTTGGTATGGACTGTGATAGATTATCAGCTTTAGTTGACTTTTTTGGTATGTTGGGCTGATCAAGGCATATTTTGCTTCTTATTGTAGTATTGATCATACCTATAAAACCCTCCTCAGGTGGGGCTATGTGCACCTCATTGACATGCTCAACTTGATTTTTGTTGGCCCCATGATTGGGGAGAAGATTTTTGAATATGTTGATGTCTTGCAATTCATTCTTATCCAACATATCCTGCACTATATTCTTGAATGCAACACAATCCTGGATATCATGGCCATTTTTCCGATGGTAAACACAATAGAGATCTTCCCTATACCCCTTAGGTTTGGGGCAATTAGGATCCAGGATGCGCTCCTTAGGCAAGTTTAAAACCTTGGCCTCACAAAGGCGATTGAAAATTGATGCCAAGGATTCAGGCAATGGTGTATAATTATGAGGGGGTTGTTTCTGTTTGCCCCTGCCTTGATTCTTGTTGCACTGGTTGTAATACATAGTAGGATGTTGAGCCTGATAGTTTTCTTGTTGTTGGCTCTGTGCTACTTTTGGAATGCTTAACATGATCTGGTTGACATCCGTAGGTTGGGCCTATTGTGATTGATGTTGCATACTCTCATTCCATTCTTTCTTGCTATAGAGCTTTAGGTCTCCTTCTTCGAGCTTTATATCTTCAATAAGCTTGGCTTGAGCCAAGGCTTCTTCGAATGTATCATACTTCTATAGTTGCAATAGTAATGAGATATGCTTGGCATAAATTTTTGTGAACATTCAGATTAACTCTTCGATCGGGATGGAAAATGATAACTTTGCCATGATTTTTCTCCATCTATCCCCATAATCCATGACTGGCTCATCATCATACTACTTTAGGTTGGCCAGGTCTAAGAGGTTCACCTTCTTCTTAGCACCAAAAGAGAAATGTTTTAAGAATGCATTCACTAGTTGTTCAAAATTGGATATGTTGTGCTTGGGAAGCTGGTTGAACCATTGGGTGGCAGCCCTCAAAAATGTCATAATGAAGGTTCTCAGCATAAGGGCATCACTATCTTCTAGATGAAAGCATGCATTGATAAATTTGGTGACATGTTCTTGTGCATCCTCTTCACCCTAAAACTTATCCAACCTAGGCATCTCAAAATGCTTAGGATATGTAGGGCTAGGAACTGATGGACACAATGGTTGGTTGTGTATTTTGCTTAATGTTGGTTGGTTCCCAACCATCTCTTGTTTCTCAAAGGACTTCATATTTTAAGCAAGTTCTTGGAATGCCTTTGAGGCAAGGAGCTCCTCTTCTTGTAGGCCCACTCATGTGGTAATGGAGGTAACCCTCTATCCACTTGTCTTGTTCTATTCTCCTCCCTCCTATGAGGGGATTCAGGATGGGTCTGATCCGATCTATCATGTTTACCCTTTCACCACCAGTTTGATGTTGCTCATGATTTGAGTGGTGGTTTCATTGTGGGCTTTCTTCTTGTCTATTGCGTCCCTCTCTTGGTGAGTCAGCATGTTTATCTCTTTGATGATCATTTCTATTTGCTTGTTGGTTGCTACGAGCTAGCTGCTCAACTTGCTCTCTTAAATATTGCTCATGTTGGTGCAACAATCGTTCTCTCTGTTTATCATGTTTGAGAGCTTCTACAAGCTCTCGCTCTTTGCGTAAGGTATTTTCTAACCATCGCATGCGGTTAACTTGCACGGTCATAGAAGACTCATGCTTATCTGACTTCGTTCTTGTAGTTCTGATTCATAGATTCCTCGAAGAGGTTTCTATTATTTCTCTGCTTTGGCTAGCTAGTGTAACTTGCTCTGTGTGCTCTGTATGGTGATAAGTGTCTCTATGGTCAGACTCTGTATGAGATTTATGGGGTCACTTTGAAGCATCCCTAGGTTGAGTGGTGCATTTAGCAGTCATGCTTTGTGAGCTTCTAGATGTAGAATATTCTGTGGCTATGGTTCTGGAAGTCGGTCTTGAATAAATTTGATCCCACTCATCCAATTGATCTTGGAGCATTTGTTCTCTCCGAATTGCATGTGACCCATGTGACTGATTTGATCGGTTTGTTGTGTTGGTTCTATGCCTCTGCAACTCCGTGTGAGGGTTCTTGCCTATTTCAAATTGTGCAACAAGGTCGGCAACTCTCTTCCCTCTATCTTGCCCCTCATTGGGATGATTTGAACTCTCAGTGTAATGAGATGTGGTGGGTATGGAACCTGATTCCCTCTCTAGATTGAAGGTCTTGCTCACCATGGGAGGTCTCCCGACCATAATTTTTGTTATAAAATTTTTGACTTCTAAAAAAGGTTGTGGGTGTCATATATTTCTTTGAAAAATTAGGGTTAGGTTGATTACCCCAACAATGAAGAAACACACCAAGCAAATAATATGATTATCTCTTTTAAGGATTAAATGTGTATCCTAAGAACTTGTTTTAGTGTGTTTCAGATGTGTTGTTGCTTTTTCTTTCTTGCTCTTGCTTTGGATTTAGAATGAGGGGACTCATCCATAGTGGGAACCAAGAACACCCATGCCAAACATGATTTTCTCAAAAAGAGACTAGGGTACACCGCTTAAATCCTAGTGGGGGGTTCGCCTAGCTCTTCCACTCTGAACCAATGATTGTTCCAATAGTGGGAGATAGTTTGAACATAAGTAACTAGTACCACTATGAGTAAGTGCCTTACTCCATTCTAGGATATCTAGGGGGCAAGCCGGTGGAAGGAGGTGAATTCCAATGTCACCGGATTGAATTGGGGGTTGGTGATGAAATCCAACTCCCCAATGTTTAAAATGATACGTGTGAATGTGTGTGATTATTTTTAGATTTTGAAATAGAAAGTGATGCATCAACCAACATTCATGACTATTTTCCTACAATGCCTAAAAAGAACATTTCATTTTCAGACAAATGCATCTATAACTAGTCTATATGATTTTAATGCACTCTCCTATTTTGTGATGAAAATAGCCACTGATTGGGCCACATGCAAGCAAACCAAAACACAATGGCCTAGCATGCTGGAGACTAGGGCGGACCTTATAGGCAGAGGTCCACTGTTCCTAGCAACACCTAGAGGAAATTTAAAAGAAACCTAGGAAATGCAAAATGCAGTTTTTATTTCTTTTTTCTTTCATTTTCCCTAATTAATCTATGTTTATGCTTGCTATTTCTCAAAATCAAATGCAGATAGAAAATTAGAGAATACAGGGAAGGGGTACCAACCTTGAATCCCACTCAGATGATAAAAATTCTGCCCTCTACTGCACTTCTCTGCTGGTCGCTGTTGATCAGAGCGGCTGAATTTCGGCCGCTGTTAGCAGGAGTGGCTAAGATTGTTGGCCGCTGTAGACTAGAGCGGCTAATTTTTGGCCACTGTAGCCCAAATCGTCTAGACCACTCACAAAAATAAGTCAGTATCCAGGCAGAAAAATGAAAAATCAGTGGAGGTCCCACCGTGATCGCCATCTGTAGCGACCCGGGACGCACACACCGCTTTACTCTACTTGCAATATTATACCAAAATGAAAATGAAAGACCATGAAATGCATATAACATGAAAATAACAAAGAGAGATCATTTTATTGATATTGAAACCTGGTTACATGTTGGTCCCTCTGAGGGATACCCATTTTGATACAATGAATTACAAGTGGGTAAGATGTCCCCTCGCAAGGGGTGGTGCACTTTTAAAGGCTTCCTGGTTCCACACATGAAAATGTATGAGGGCTTACAGATGCCTCCTTCTCCAAGTCTGATTCCTGGAGGGATCTTTGTGCTTTTGAATGTTGCTAATATGTCTGATGAACCTGTAGTCCTATGATCATGAAAACAACAGCACATGCTTAGCTATCCGAGATTGCCTCCCGGATGAGGTTGTTAGTAGTAAATCTGACAATAAAAGGAAATATGCTCAATGATAATAAATGTAATGAAACTAGTGCTATGAAAGCAAATAAATGAAGCAAAATGGATCTTATGCTAATGATGTGAAATATAAATAAAGTAGAATAAGAGAAACTAACACCTAAACCCTAGACTAGGTTTGCGAGCCACTATCCAAGATAATGGCCGCTAAGATGAAATCCCTCTCTATTGACCCAAAGACTATGGGCTTAAGTTGCTACTAATGTTAAATGATTACCATATGTGTATGGATGATTACCTCTTAGTTGGCTAGCACTTCATTGCTCCTCAAGGGTGCTCATATCTGCTCTCCAATCTGATAGGGCTTCATTGTGTATGCTCTCCAAGAAAAATCTCTCTCAAAGAAGTCTGCTAAAAGATCATCCTTGGTCTCAGAATTGATATCTGATCATGGATGGATGATTATGGATCCCTTTGGTGCTCTCAGGCTTGCACCTTTTATAGTGTGAAACCCTAGGTCTATGTCCAAGCCCTAGGAATGAATTTCTCATGCGTAGTGAGAGTTAGCATGAGAAGCTTTTTGTCTTTTGTCTATGTTTGGAGGCCAGTTAATTGAAATATAAATCCCAACTTGAGTCTCCTATGTAAATTGAGTTGTTAGCATGAGAAGATTTTGTCCTTTGTCTATGTTTGGAGGCCAGTTAACTAAAGTCTAACTTCGGACTTGAGTCTCCTATGTAAACTGGTTGTTAGCATGAGAAGCTTTTGTCCTTTGTCTATGTTTGGAGGCTAGTTAACTGAAGTCTAACTACCCACTTGAGTCTCCTATGCAAATTGGTTGTTAGCATGAGAAGCTTTTGTCCTTTGTCTATGTTTGGAGGCCAGTTAACTGAAGTCTAACTGCCCACTTGAGTCTCCTATGCAAACTGGTTGTTAGCATGAGAAGCTTTTGTCCTTTGTCTATGTTTGGAGGCCAGTTAACTAAAGTCTAACTGCCCACTTGAGTCTCCTATGCAAACTGGTTGTTAGCATGAGAAGCTTTTGTCCTTTGTCTATGTTTGAAGGCCAGTTAACTGAAGTCTAACTTTGGACTTGAGTCTCCCATGTAAACTAGTTGTGAGGGGGAATGCAAAGTTATCCCCGCTCACTTTATTGCATGTAAACTACCACTTCTACCCCTGATTAGGCCTATTTGTTGGAAAATTGTATATTTAGGGCTTAGCCACTATTGTTTGTAGTGGGTAGTTATGGTTGCTCTAGCCTATAATAGCTAAAATGGTTGCTCAGCTGGCTACTCTAGCTTATAGTAGCTAATATTTATTGGTCACTCTAGTATTTAGCTACTAAACTAGTTGCTCTACTGGCCGTTCTAACCTATAGTGGCTAAGATTTGCTGGTCGCTTTAGTCTATAGCTACTAAACTAATTTCTCTGTTAGCCACTCTAGCCTTCAGCTACTAAGCTTAACTGGGCTAAAACTACCATTTTTAGTGGTTAGGACCACTGATTTCTCTTTTAAAGGTCTAAAATTGGACATATGGTCTTTAGATGTGCTCATATGAGTAGTCTCCTAAACATGACATGTTTTAGATGTCTACAAACTCTATCTTCAAAATTTGGCAAACTTCTTGCCAACCACTTATTTCTATTGGGCTTGTTATCATATGGCGATAATTATCCCAAATTAGAAATTTCTCCTTCCTTGCAATATCTTATCATGAAATTTATTCAAATATCCTCTTTTCTTACACTCTCTTGCTTCTCACTTTCTCCAAGATGCCTTCAATGGCTACTTCTACAAATACTAAAACAAGGCTTTCTCTAGCCTTCTTCTTCTCCTTAAAAATCTCTTGAGACCTCTCTCTTGGGTCTTCTAGTTTTGCAACTCTTCAACTTCTCTTTGTGACTCTTCAATTTATTTTTCTCAAAAATTTACTGAAACCTTTTCCTAGTTTCTTCAATATCCCAACCATGGAAATTCTACAATGAGATCACTTTATTGGATCTCTAAATTATGATGCTCCTTAAATATATAGTAGAACCTCTTCTTAGGTATTCCAATTATCTTGTATCTATACTATGATGAGAACCTTCTACATGGGTCTCTTCAATCTATAATATATAGTCTTATACCTGTAATATTCTATATATAATATTCAATCTTCCAAAACTTGAAGTTCTTCAAACTAACCTCTTTAGGTCTTTTCAACTTCTTAAATTTATAGCTTTCTTATATACAATCTTCTAGGGGACTTCCTTCATGAGTCTCCTCCAATATTCAATCTCTAATTTTCTACAACACATAAATAAGTCCTACACAAGGAAATCACATGGAATTTTTGGAAATGAAGGTGAAATTCTTCTATATCCTTTGTAGGAAGCTTCTCAAATTTAGGGTGTTAATTTCCTGTAACTAGAAACTTAGATAGCAATACAAAATATATTAGAATTTCTAGAATTCTAAGATAAATAAACTTCACTAGTTATTCTAAAAACTGGTGGAACCAATTATATACTAAGTCCTAGTCTTCACAATCTTGTGGAAAGACTCCAATCTGTAATTTGTAGTCTTCTTCAATTTACCAATTCCTTCAATAATACCTCTTTTATGGGTCTCTTATTCTCCTCAATTTCCATAATATCAAGGTTTAACTTCAAGATCTAAATCTCCTTCTATTCTAAATTTGTTTTTGGAATATAAATTCCTCAATATTATTTGGTTTCACCTTCCAGAGATAGTCTCCTCACCTTCATTGGTTTCTCCTCCACAACTTCAAAAAATTGTGCAAGTCCAATCCTTGCAATAGCTCTCCCTATCTCCTGTCAAAGTCCCTTGTGGATTGATGCCAATGTTAGCTTTTGAGGCTTATTAATTAAGATAATCAAACTTACAAAAATAAAAAAAGTATCAAACTAATGTATATGTTAATGGAAATATTTTGTAAGTGTAAACTATTGAAATAACTCAAATAACTACTCTTAAATATACCATAAAGAAAGGCTCATGAAAATGAAGCCATAGCACTAAAAGAACCAAGTAATGTTATTACAATCGTGTCCCCTTACATATCCACATTACCATGTATATATAATATAATGTAACTCTTCACATAAAGCACTCTTGGACTTCCCACTTCTAGATTATTCAACTTCCTATTCTATGGACTCATGTACACATGGATAAATGTGCACATTTAAATTATTAAATATTATGTACACATGTGCATTTATTACAACATAAAGTAAATCATAATCTAATATATGTACCAAATAATATAATATACTCTAACACATCCTCTCATGCCAATGAAACAAAAATTGTCAAACCATATTTTGAGCTCTTTTCCATCCATTAAAATATACCCATGAATTTATGGCATCTAGGATTTGTCAAAAGGTATTCAACCTGTTCTTTTTTACTTCCTTAGTTGTCATATAGACTATCATCTATGGTAATATCAAAAACAAAATGCCAAAAGAGAAAAGGAAATATATTTTTTGAAAAAATTATAAAAGACAAATGAGATTTTTAAGAAACCTCAAGAAACGCAATAATATAATTAGGGCTTCCATCTAGTTATAAATTAATAAATTAAAAATATATATAGTTCTAAGAGAGGAACAAGGAACCTATTGTTGAATATTTATCCTATAGAAAATATATTAAATCTACTGATATCTTCATGATTCTATTTAAACTAGGGTCTTATAAAAAGAATACCTTTTTACAAATTGATAATGGCCCATAGGAAACCTTTATGTTGCTCTATACATTATTTCCCCTTAGGAGACATCATAGAAGCTAATTTGTTGAAGACAACCAATCAAGTAAAGGATATTCACACCTTCTCTAATACCATGTTCTATTTAATAATAGTTTTTGAAAATAAATCAAATCAATATACTACCCAAAATCATTTAAACGTAACACAAAAGAGATAATATGCATGATATAAGATGGTTTTCATAGACACCAAATTATCTCATTGAAGGAAAATATAATATTCTAAAGAACACAAGCTTATACTGAGAGGGGGGTGAACAGTATAAGATAAAACTTTTACTTTTCAATCCAAATGATAACAACAATAATATCAAGGCAGTAAATAATGCACACATCATCACACACATGAGAGAAATGGATTTAACGTAGTTCTTCTAATGTGGGCTACATCCACAGGGAAAATATTTCTTATAAATTTTCTAAACAAATTTCTTGGGAACCAAATCCCTATTACAATTTTTATATACCTCTATCCAAATGAGACACCAATTCCCTATGCTCAAGTTCATGGATATCTATCCACAGGAGACCTCTATCCCCACTACTCTAGTTGTGGACCTCTATCCATAGGATACTTCTATCCCCACTACATTGGTTTGTGGACCTCTATACATAGGAGACCTTTGTCCCCACTACATTATTTTGTGGACCTCTATCCACAGGAGACCTCTATCCCCTTTATGATGGTTAGCTCTGAATATTGCTCTCATCTCTTCTTAACTTTGATCAAATTTTCTCACAACTCTGATTAAATCTACTCAACTGTCTATACTTATCTGTCTCACACCTACTCATAAGTATGCCTCAAACCTACTCATAAATCCTACTTAGAACTACTCGCAAGCCTTCTCAAAAAGTCCTGCTCAAAACAACTCATATTTTTTCTCTAATCTTCTTACTATCTCTTCTCAACTCTCTTAACTTGCTTTGATGAAGATGTACCCTCAAAACCTATCTTCAAAATATTTTTTCTTTCTTATACCACTTCAAGGGTTACTTAGCATAACAATTTTTTAAATCATCCACATGAAAAACTTCTCTCAAAATATGTGCACAAAGATAATGCTAAAACATAGTGCTCTATAACATCCTCTTGTTTCACAAGATAAATATTTCAACCAATGATAATTTTCCTTATGCCTCCTTTCTAAAAATACAACAATTACAATTTCAAGATAATTCAAACTACACCTTATAACTCCTTTTCTCACATATAAAAATATTTCCTTTATATTTTCTCTTTATAATTTTTGCAAGATAATACTTTATAAATGCACCCTTATGACTTATTTTTTTCAAACTAAAATATTTTAAAACATACCCTTATAACTTCTAGTGTACAAGATAAAAAATATTTTAACACTTGTTTAAGATTCTCTAATTGCAAAATAATCAAACCTTTAACATATCCTTATGACTTCCTATATGCCAAAAGGAACAAATATTTAACACAACATTATGACTCCCTAATCAACGCATACCATAGGAAATTTTATTAAAATGTATGCCCTTACCAATATAGTCATCACGAATCAAACCTGCCACCTCTTACTTGCTCGTGCCCTAGTGCAAGCTTAGCTACCGCGTGAGCTAGCCACCCACACAAAAATTTAAGGCCATAAAATACTCTTTATTACTTCAGAAAACTTCTTCCTTGATCAAAATGATAACAAAACTGGATCCACCATGAATCAATGCATTGACCTCTTATCTGCCAGTGCCTTAGCTTCGACTAAATTGCTGCCTGATCTAGCCACCTGCTTAGAACAATGAAGGCATTTTCTTTGATTTATTTCCATGCTTCTACCCTAAAATTAATGCGTATGCTATCTTGCTCCTCTGCTCCCTTTACGAAATGTGAATGGATCGATTGCACTCAAAGTTCAACCTTAGCCCTAATGAGGTATTTTGCCCTCATTAAATATACACTTTGATTATAGTTTTCAAATGTCAATGGTGTAAAATTTGATTTTCAATGGCACCTTTTAAACCTTAACCTTAGTTATATTATAATATTTAAAAAAATATTATAATAATGAATTTTAAAATTTTACCTCTAATTCTGAAATTTAAATCTTTTGAAAGCAAGTAAGACCTTGTCCTTTTCTTGCATATATAACCATGGAGAACGACCTTGTCCTTTACAAATTTTGTACCTTTGATATTGCCTCCTGTATCCTTTGAAGATATTTACTTTGCACTTTAATATTTAAACCTTGAAGATAATTCTCAACATTTTCTTCTTTGACATCAATGACAACCAATATACTTAATTTTTCCAACAATCTCCGCCTTTGTAATTGATGGCAATCCTTCTAAAATATTTCCTTTTACTACCACTGGATTCCAAATCTGCTCCTCCTGAGAAGCTGCTCCCCCTTACTAATTTCTCTCCCCCTTACTGAAACTCTCCCTCTTTGACATCAATGACAAAGGGTTCCTTTGGGGCTAAAAATAAGACTCTTAGCTTAGCCCCCTCACCACATCCTCTCCTTGAGGTGATCAATTTTGGGGTGGGAGTAAGACTACTCCTAAATTTCATCTAAGATACTCAAAAGTTTTCTTTGGAAGTGTCTTAGTAAATATGCCCACAATCTATTCCTTTGTAATAACATATTCCAATTTGACTTGCTGATCCATAACCTGTTCTCTCAAAAAATGATATTTTATTGGAATGTGCTTGGTCCTTGAATGCATCACTGGATTATTTGAAATATTTATGGCACTTGTATTATCACATAGTATGGATATGGGATGATCATGCTCTATTTTAAAATATTTTAAATTTTACTTCATCCATAACACTTGTGTACAACAAGCAACTGCTGCAATGTACTCTACCTCTACCGTGGATAAGGATACTGTTGAGAAGCAACACACCCCCACTGAAAAATGAGATTCCATCCTTAGAAAATTTTGAACTTCCATTTTTGTAGCAGGGACCCTCTAGATGTTTTTCAGGTTTTAAATCCAAATTTGTTTGCCTCCTTTTTAAAGTTGTGCTTTTTCTTGCATTCCAGCTGTGTTATCCAAGAATTCACTTTTTACATGCTAGAATCATTCATGCACAAGCAAAATCTTGCACCGGTGCCGAGAAAATCCAGAAAACAGCTTGCATAAATTCATGAAAAATCAAACTTTCCATTTTTGGTAGTGTCGCGATATCGCGACACTTCCATTTTCGGACCTGTCGCGATATCGCGACAGGTAAGTCAAAATGCAGCTAAGTCTTGGAAGTGTAGCGAAATCGTGACACTTTCCATTTTTGGAAGTGTCGCGATATCGCGACGTTTCCATTTTTGGAAATCGTCGCAAAATCGCTGCCGGTCGGAGGAGAGAGAAAGAAAATGTACGGAAGGGCGCGATTTTGCGACATGTCACGAAATCGCGACATGTCGCATTTTCACGATAGGAGAGAGAAAGTGGGCTGCAGAATGAAAATCGGCTAAGTCGCAAATGTGTCACAAAATCACGGTCAACGCGGTCAACGCATGCAGGTAAGGGAACTGTCGCGATATCGCGACGTGTTCTATTTTCGTGGCTGAAAATCAAGAAAGCGTACGGAGGCCAGGAAGGTCACGATTTCGTGACATGTCGCGAAATCGTGACATGTCGCGTTTTCGCGGCCGACAGAAGATAAGTTGCCAATGCGCTGGGGACGTCGCGATTTCGCGACATGTTGCGAAATCGTGACATGTTGCAGAATCGCGATAGGAGAGAGAAAGTCATAAGTTGACCTAAAAATGCATTCCAACGGGAAACAAAAGGCATCCTGGGGTAGCGACACGTGTCAAAGCGTGTATGAGACAGAGCAGAAGTCGACATGCAAGCTTTTTAGCTGATTTTAATCTATTTTTAATGTTTAAAAGCTTCTGATTTAATGATTTTTAAAGTACTAATATAATATTTTTGTCTTTCATGCAGGATTCCATCTGGAACTTACGGGAAAACCGGGAAAGACCATAAAGGCAAATTTAAAGTGCAAATTTAGTCAAGGACCGCCATGCTAGGAGGGAATTTGCTGGTGAGAGCATTCAATGACAAATTTATTGCAGACTTGATAGCATGAAGACAATTTCAACTTAGGGATGGCTTTGCGGAGATCAAATTGATGGAGAAGTGGTGACTCATCCGGCTCACCAGCAGAATTAATGGAGGCATTTATTTGCAGCTGCGGATGAATGCAAGTTGCATTTGATTTTATCTTCTCCATTTATGGCAATTGACTGCATTGATTTTCCGAAGGGTTAAGTTCTATCCGGACTTTGATTTTAAATGGATTTTTATTGTAAAACCCGGGTCCTAGGGTTTAAGTGCGATAAGATTTAGGGTTTGAGCAAGATATTTTGAAAAGATCAGGGTCTGTCCTGAGTCTATAAATACATATTCTAAATGTAATCGCGGGAGGCGGAGACTTAGAAATAAAAGGCTTATAAGAAATTTCTTGCAAATGTTGTGAAATCCTTTGTTTCTGGACTTGGAGTTGATGTGCTTTAGCTTTTCTGTGATGGCATGGCCAGGAGCCTAATCTTTTGCAGAGTGTGATAAGTGTATCTTTTTTTGTTTTTCGTTCCATTTAAAGTTTGTTAGATATATGCTGTGAATCTGCCATTGTCAAGATTAAATATGCTGTTAGGCTTCAGTTGTTCTATTGTCTGCTAGGGGAAATTACAGATTTTAGGTTAAGTTTGTTCTAATTGCTCTGTCTTCATTGTGTGAGCTAGGTCGCCGGTGAAAGATATCGGCTTTTAACCAGTTGCCCTTGGATTTATAATTTTTTGCTAGATCTGTTTCACTCTGCCTTGTGCTCTTAGTTGAAAGTGATCTTAGACTGACTGGACACTTTCTTCTTTGATTTGTTCTATTGTGAAGCTGATAGCATAGATAAAATTGGTAGTTTTAAGTTTTACAGTTTAAAGTCTGATGAACTTCTCTTTCTGCCCTACCCTACCCTCTCTTTGTTTTCCATGAATGATCCATTTTTATTTTCTTTATTTGTATTTTATTTAAATCTGCTGACCCATGAGAGCTAGATCAAGAATTCAAGTTAAATCTGATTGTCAACAACTTTTGCAACTACTGAACAAGTTCAAGAACCCCCTGTAAGGTAATAGAGAAGTCCATATTGAAATCTATTCCAGAAGTGGAAAAGAGTGAATTGCCATTCGACCCAACTCTGTAACTCGCACCTTGGATAACCAGCTAGATCCTAAATATGAGTGGGATCCGTCTCGTGGGTGTCTCCGAAGCTTCCTTGCCTCATCCTTTCCCGGGGTGTGCATGAAAGCTAGACCAACAACCTAATTGGCACTAGAAGGAGGGCGAGAACATCTGTTCTTAGTGCACTTGAGTTGAGAAATCTGACTGTATGTGGTGCTTGACAAATACTGTATTGTATGTGCTGAGTCTGGTATTTTATCTTTTGAATCCTTTTCCCTCCTCCTCAGCCAACAACCTAATTGGCGCTAGAAGGAGGGCCCAGAACATCTATTCTTAGTGCACTTGAGTTGAGAAATCTGACTGTATGTGGAACTATAAAACTGTATTTTATCCAAAGTCTGGTAGCCAATTTTCCCCTCCTCCTCAGCCAACACCTAATTGGCGCTAGAAGGAGGGCCTGTTGAACTCAGTTCAAGTATTGTAAGGGCATAATAGCAACATTTGAAGGACCCACAGTGAACTCCGGACAATTTTGTAAATTGTCGACATGCTTTCTAAATTGTCGCTGCGGTTTTAAATTGTCAGTACAGTTTTTGAAAGTTGTCAGTGTAGTATTTAAAATTGCCAGAGAAGGCCTTAAGTTCAGTGGTTTGTTAAGAACAGTTCTATCATCACTTGCAGTTATCCAATTACAAATCAGAACATCACTGTTAGCCAAGTAATAATGGCAAATTGGTTGGGCCCCACTGCTTTGAATATCCCGGGTATAGCCCATGACCTACCTAGAAGTCCAGAAAGATACCTCCCTAGGTATAAACATGATGGGACAAGAACTGCAGAAGAACATCTGCTAGCTTTCAAAAATGCTTTAAAATTGTTAAATATACAACATGAAGATGTTGCCTGCAGATTGTTCCCGTTCACTCTCCAGGAGGGAACTTATGACTGGTTTTTAAACCTCACCAGCAATTCCATTACTAGCTGGGATGACCTAGAGAAAGCTTTTATATCACAATTTGGGGAAGTGATAGACCCCAGTGTGTTATACCAACAATTTTCCAAGCATCAAGAGAGAGTCGGGAGAAACTGTCAGGTCTTTCAATATGAGGTTCCAAAGAGCTTATGGTAGAATGACTGGACATTACATCCCAAATGCAAATATGGCCTTAGAAATCTACAAGAATGCATTGGATTCGGTGACCTCTATTTTTCTCAAGAGAGACATTAATATCACAACCCTGGCAGGGGCTTATAAAGAAGCCTTAATTCTTGAAAGACAGTTAGGACCTCAAATTCTGAGTAGTCCTTTGATATCCTATGTTACACAGAACATGCCTATTCCAGACCCCATTCCACATCATGAGTTAGTGCCAACATGTCATGCTCTACCCAAGGAGACTTCGTTAACTGTGACATCCACTCAGCATGTGCAAAATACAGAGAAAAGTTCTGACAAGTTCAAAGTGGAAGAGCTTGAGGTAAACAGTTGTGATCTGGCACCACCCAAATCTGAAGTTTTTCCTGGTGAGTTAAATTTTCCTAGAGATCAAAGAAATATTGATATTTCTAGTTCACCCAAAAATAGTACAACCAGGGTTTCAGATTCTTTCACTTTTCCTGAAGAGACAGAAAGTCTTGTACAAACTCCTATGGATGAAATGCAAGATTTTCAACAGTTCAAAAGAGACAGTTATGACTTGAAATGTGAGAGTCCAGAACTTAATAATGATCCTTCCTCATCAGAGGATGATGAAAGTGAGATTCAATCTCACTATGCAGAAGTAACTGAGGAGGATAACATCATTGAGGATATGAGGGAACTTAAAGCTGACATCACCCTCTATGAACTACCTCATATTGTTGAACAGAAGGTTAACTTGATTGAGGCTTACTCTGGGCCACCTGTTGAATTTCAAGAAAAGGAGGAAAATATGATAAATATGAATGTGGTCAGCCAACTTGGAATTGATGAACTGTCTCAACATAAGCTCGCAACTTCGAACATAATGTCAAAGAAAAGGCTATAAACTGTGTTGATGTAGATATTGGAGTTTATAATTTGGCAACTGAGGAAGTGAGAACAGTTACAACTCTAAACCATCACAACAGTGACAGTTGGATATTGCACATTGATGAGGTTAAATCTAAGCAAGGCTCAGGTGAAAAGGAAAATTGTAAGCATTCTACTAGAGAGATAAAAATTGAAGTCCTGGATATTGAAGCAGTACAACAACCACAAAATGATCAAGTTGTTAAGAACCAGGGCATACAGATAAAACATGATTTCTTTCAGTTGTCACATAATTTTGAAGATGTGGTGGCCTGGGTCTGTCAAGATTTTAAAGTATTTGATCCTGGGGGTTTTTTACATTCAGTCCTTTTGAAATAACTCTGCAAACACTTCAATTAGAAGCATAAACATGTTATCATATGATTTTTTATTATATGATTTGTTTAATTTGAATGAGTTGCAGATTTGTTTTTTCAAATGGGACAGGGAAGACAGTAAACACAAGTCTTTCCCAGATAGAAAATTTTTTAAGCACAGTCTGGAGTGCATTTCGTCAACAGGACCTGAAAGGTAATTTTTCTAAATTACTTGCACATGGTCAAAAAAATTTTAAGGCACCATTTCTCTGCTTTCCCAACTGCTACATTTTTTGAGTATGAAGGGAAGTTGTAACATATGTATACATTGTAAATAAGCTTTGAAGTTTTTCAGTTTATTTCTTTGTCAGTGCAGTTTTATTTTTTTAATGTCTGTACAGTTTTAATCTGTTTCAGTTTAATTTTAATGCTCTGCAGTTCTTTTAGTTGCTCCGTCTTAATTTTTAGTCTTTAGTTTTTCAGTTTTAGCTTGTGCAGTTTATTTCTTTTGTCAGTGCTTTTTATTTCCTTTCTTTGTCTTTTTATGTCAGCTTGTTGTTTAAGTCTGTATAGTCTTTTGTTTCAGTTTTATTTGCTTTAGTTCTTTATTGCAGTTCTTTTTCTTTGCTGTCTGTGCAGTTGCAGTTTAGTTTATTT
Organism: Wollemia nobilis; assembly: GCA_028583015.1. Classification (NCBI taxonomy): domain Eukaryota; kingdom Viridiplantae; phylum Streptophyta; class Pinopsida; order Araucariales; family Araucariaceae; genus Wollemia; species Wollemia nobilis. The sequence goes on along the minus strand of JAQPPZ010000431.1, from coordinate 6,295,440 downwards.
TAGTTGTTTTAGTTTATTTCAGTGTTGTTGCAGTTTAGCTTTGCTGTAGTTCAGCAGTTTTAGTTGCTTTGCTTCAGTTCTTTTAGTTTGTTTCTTTTATTGCCTGTACAGTTTTTATTTTCTTCCCTGCATTTCCTTTTCTTTGCTTTTATTTTAGTCTGTACAGTCATTTGTTTCAGTTCTTTTCTTTGCTGTCTGTTCAGTTTATTTTATTCCCTTGCCTGTACAGTTCTATGCTTTAGTCTGTACAGTTTTATTCTGTTTTGCTTTAAATCCTGTGCCTATCCTTGGAAGCCTGTATAAAGTCCTTTGGCTTCTAAAAATTCTGTCCTTTAACCTTTGCCTGAGCAATCAATGAAAAGTCAGCCTGCTGAAAATTGTTTTATTCCTAGCTGATAAATCCTCAATCCAGTGCCCCCCCATTCTGCTCATTATTCTAATTGAGATGGTGTATGATGGTCAGTGTTCTGATTCTAAATGTAATCGAGATATGCTTGCTTATAAGCCTTTTATTTCTAAGTCTCCGCATCCCACGATTACATTTGGATTTTCAGGTTTTAAATCCAAATATGCTTGTAAGGTGTATGATGGTCAGTGTTCTGACCAATGCATGATGGCCCAATCATGAAAGATGGTGCAAATACTATGAATCATTGCTTCAATTTTTTGAAGACTTAACTTAGCCAAGTGGCTTATGCACATTCAATTTGCACTCATTCCTCAAACTCAATCGGGTAGCTTCAGCTGCTACAATCAGATTCGATCGAAAGTATATCTACAAATTGAAGATGTTATGTTTGCTTACGTTCCTAGAAAACAAGGGAGATGTTGTAATTGTTGTATGTAATGATTCGTAGGATGAACACAATTTTGATATGATTGAGTGATTTGTTGTTGATTTTTACTATGATTATTTTGAAGATTTGAACTACCTCCTCACATAGTGAATTGGTGAGAAAAAGGCGATGAATAAAATGACAAGTTACTTGACCAGTATGACTAACTTGGTTTTTTTCTAACATATATTATTTCAATAGGTGAACCCCCATCCAAGTGTAACTCCAACTATTTATGATAATCATCCATCCTTATCTCGAGGAGTGGTCCAGCTATCAAGAGCCTTCTTAGGGAGTTAGGATGACTAATTCTATTTATGCTCATATTGTATCACTTTTGTTTAATGTTTTTGATTTCATAAGGGAACGAAGAAGATTTTATTACACTCTAACCATTTTTGTCTTCTTCAGATTTGAAATGATGCATCGTGGTTCTAAAATGAATGTTTTTGTCCCAAGTAGCCTTATGGTAACTTACTCATCTTATCGAGTTGCATGGAGTGTGAGTCGCTACAATCGCCAAGTTGATAGAGTAGGTAACTGAATACGAGGTCTGCTTGAGAATTTTTTTTATGCAATTTGTTTTGTTATTCTACTCATTATGGTGATTATGAACCACCAAAATATGCTTATTTGAAATTTTTGGTTGCTTCTCTTGGAGGGAAACAACTTATTTTTTCTTAGGATATTGGCCATTATCAGGTCCAGCGACCACCAAGTGCTTGGCCATGGCTGCTCCCATCTTGGGTGGCTATAAGATGTGGGCCAATGACATCAAAAGTGGCTAAGGCAATATAAAATATAGCCTAGGATTTTTTTCCTTTCATTTTGCCAGTTGTCAATTCTGCTTTCTTGAGCTCTGAGGCAAAAGTGACTTCTATAACTTGGAGTGTTTCTACAATTTGGAAGATCATGGCTACGTGGGGCAAAGCGTCTTCGAGTGGAGGAGCTGGAGCTTCTCGAGTACTCCCTCAAACCTTAACCTTGCTTGTTTATTTTTGTTTTGGGTAAAACTAAACCACATTAAGTAATTGGTAATTGAACCCCATTAAGCTTGCTAGCAACGAATCAAAACCCATAGCTAGGCTTAGTGTAGGTTTTTATGTGTTGGGATAGTCCCCATTATGTCTTGTTGTTTTTGTTACATTTTTTGGTATTTTCTGGCCTAGGGTTGACATGTCTACCTCGCTACCTGTTGGCTGCTATCGATTAGAGCATCCAAGAAGGCCTGCAACTTGGCTGCTGTCGCTGGCAGTGGTTGATTTGAATCCCAACGGTCAAAATATTGATCGTTGGGGCTTGTCCATTATCAGCTCCAACGACAGATTTTTGGACGCTATAGGTGATAGTGGCCAAGAACACTTAGTGAAATTTTTTATTTTTGGTGCATTTTTTGGGTTGACTTATTGATTTTTTTTTAATTTTTTATTTGTTTAATTATGTGCAATTTTTTCCCTTTGCTTAGACTTAGAATAGCCCATCATTATTTGCACTATTTTCATATTTGTTGTGAATTATGCCTTAGATGCATTGAGTTATGATTTATTTTATTTTACTGTTAGATTCTTACTGCTCGAGCTCAGGACCCGAAGCTCATGAATACACTTATACCCCTCTTGGATGGTGATGATTGGGCTTGGCTCAAAATCCGTAGGCTACAGTATGTCACTAGACTGCCCACCATTATGGTTGATCATGCCTACCTTATGGATTTGGTCCATCAATGGGACCTTCAGACCAATATATTCCACTTTCCTACTGATGAGATGACCATCACACCAAAATATGTGTATAGGATATTTCGAATCCCCTTTGATGGAGTAGCAATTGTCTCTTCGACCACTAATGATCAGACTATTTTTTTCATACAGGTGTTCAGAGGGCACTCTAGGCAGGATCTCAAGGACACCAAATCTGGGGGAGTATCCATCTCCCAGTGGTATGAGGTAGATGTTTTCTCTGGGAGGCATGCAGTGTTGTTGATAATCATCAACAATATCTTGATTCTAGATTACTCAGGTTTGAGGTTCCTGTGGAACCTTTTGGCAATGTTTTAGGATTTGTTGGATAGTGAGGAGCCTATCATCTATGTATGGGGTAGATATTTGTTGGCTCAGTGCTATGATGAGTTGTACCACATCTTCCTGCGATATCACATCAGAATTGCTTGCAGCTTGCTTCTATAGGTATGGGGATGGGAGCACATCAAGATAGATCATCCCAAAGTGCTTCTTCCTATGATCATAGATATGGATGAGTGGATGTAGTGCTATGATACTAGATGGGCTCAAGAGCACAAGCTACATAAGAGCTGCCCTGATGCAGGGGAGCTTACCCACTACACTGCTACTTTTATTGGGCTGAAGGTCGATGATGTCATGTGGTGACCATATCATGAGTGCCTAGATTGGGATAATCTTGCTAGTTTCATAGTGATGACATAGCATGAGTAGTGTCTTATTGGATACAATGTTGGTATCCAAGAGTATTTCTTATACTCTCGAGTTCTTCATTAGTACGGGCTACAACAGGATGTACCTTTGGTTCCATTTGTATACAGGCGCATCACAAATGAGGGAGATCTCCCCCTGCCATAGATCACAGAGTTGTCAGATGATGAGGATGCCCCAAAAGTTGACCCAAGAGTCACTGGGGGTGTCACAGAGGCATATACTCAATGGTGGGGGGATCGAATGTGGCATGGTGATGACAAATTGGATCATGAGGATTATGGTAGAGGTGATGATACAGATCCAACAAGATAGATTCTGAGCTAGGACTGAGGTACGGGGCCAGCGAGTAGAGTAGGTGGTAGTGGAGGAGCAATATTTTCATAAGGAGGAGGAGGATTTTGAGCTTGAGGAGAGAGATTATACTTTTAGAACATAGTTGCATGAGGTCAAGGTCGAGCTCCAGTCGATCAAGATCCAAGTAGAGCAGTGATATGCTACTATTGCATAATGGGATGCTACCATAGAGCAACTCACACTACAAATCTAGGCTTTGTAGGCTACTATCAGGGGTGGTGCTACTAGGATGTAGTTTTTTGTACCTCCCTCTACTCCACGGGGTGCTACAGGGACAGACTCAGGGGCAGAGGTTCTACACCTGAGATCATTATTATAGGAGTATGATACGATGATCCATGGGCATGTTGGTCATATTACCACCCTCCAGATACAACTCAGGAGGTATGGGATTATGCCTAGGGAGGCATCATGTGCAGGTGGTTCACAGGTCAGTGGGCACTCCACCTTAGGATAGTCTTCCATCCATTCTATCTAGAGGACTAGGACTCAGACAGAGAGACCAAAATGTTCACACCATTCGACCTGTGACACCACCACAAGGGGAGGTGGCACTAGGAGAGGTGGTGTAGGAGGTTCAGGCCCTGTATTTGATTGATGATGCTCTTAGTTTTTCATTTTTGAGGTCGGCTTGACCTATATGATTGTAGCCCTATGGGAAATTTTGTATACCCATCTATTTGACACACACATTTATATGATATCTTTATGTTTACAACTCATTATGTGTATCATTTATTGCTCATGTTTTTATTGTTATTAATTTTATGATGAGATGTGATGATGGTATTATGATGATTTGATATATATGATAAATGATATATGATATTGGTGGTGATGTGGATATTGGGATAGATGCTCATGTAGATGTGATATGATATACCTATTTTGATATGATATGATGTATTATGCAATGATTTGATGATGGATTTATGATTGTATGCAAATGGATATTGTGTATTTGTTTTATTATGTGCTTTATAATATGATGATGGATGATTAATTACTTGTGTATTTATGGATGCGATGTTGGTATGTTAAATGCATGTTTGATTTTGATTTCAGTGTGCGCACTTAACTTATGTTATGATATGGTAAATGCAATGTGCAATGTGCTATGTATATGGTGAATGTAATATGTAATGGGTTATGTATATTATGTATGCAGTGTGTAATCTAATGTGAATGAACTTGTATATTTTAATTAATAAAAACACAAAGAATGCATATGCTATGATTTTGACAATCTAATGGGTGCTATCACAGAAAGTATAACAACCATGGATTTTATTTAATAATCATTCTAATCATGAGAATTGATCATTTACTCCATCCATATGTGCAATGTAATGGTGTGGGATGAATGTTTTTTTTGGATAAGCTTCTATAATTTAAGAAATATAAAATAATCAGTGGTCATCCAAATATCATTTTTGACATATAATCGGTATCTCATATATTTTATTAATAACCCATAATTTATAGAAGCTTATGAAGAAATTTGCTGGTGTTATTAGTGATATGATTTATTGCTTATGTAGGAATTATTTTTAGCTGTTCCTAAAATTCAACCACTCTAGTTATCCTATCAATAGCTATCTATTGACCATTTTAGACTTTTGGAAAGTAAGGCTTTTACCATGGGCCTGGATATTCATGATCTATGTGTGTGTAAGTGATTGTATATTTGGAGATAGAACTCAAGAATTTCCTCTGATGTCAGGTGGGATTCTTTCAGCCCATTTCTAAGATCAAGGATTCTCAAGTGTTCCTCTCATTCTAAGTTGAACTTAGTTGGACTATACCACTAGGCAGTGTTGGGTTACCTAAGATAGTTCATCCACATTAAAACATTGGTCTACACAAATGCATGAAGCAATTATGGTAGACATATCATCATGTGTAAGGATTTCTCCTTTCGATTTTGTACAATGCTGAGAATTCCAGGGATTCAAGTTTCATTCCCTTCTTTTCTTCCTTTTGGCTTTGGATATTTGCTCATATGTAGTGATGAAAATCACTGTTTATTTTTTATTGATTTTTTTTCTTTATTGAGGGCTCTTGTAATGATGATAATCACTATTTATTTTGCTCATATTTAGTGATGAAAATCACTGTTTATTTTTTATTGATTTTCTTTGAGCGGGGATTCTTGGAATCTCTGATTTGTGTATTGGATCATTGCTTTGAAATTTGGAATGTATTCTTGGCTTTTTAAATTTGTACTTTGTTTTGAGCTTTTGTTTATTTTGATTTAAGCAAGGGATTTGGATAGGGCAAAGCTTGTCCTTTTGCAAATTCTCAACACCTTTAAACCGATCGCACAAGGGGATAAGCAAGGAAGATCCTTTTTGCTTAAGGTAACCTAGACTGCTTTGCAGCTTTCATATTTTCCTTGTACCAGTTAGGATTTTAGTGTTTCAATTAGTGATGGTATCCTGAATATCCAAGGCATTATTATAGCTAGACCTTACCTTCTACTAATCAAGGTGGCTTTATACAAAATTTGATAAGACCACTAGACATGTTTGAATAACAACATAATATTAGCCTATTTTGTATAGCAACATAAAATGGTTGTGCTGACAAACACAGTTTTACACATGAGTGCATGGAGGGAGTTGGATTTGAGCTTTTGTGTTGTGATACAAACTGTGGCATATTTTGCTAGAATGTGATAATAACATATGCGAATGCAAATGGATGTAATGCAACTTATGTGAATGCAAGTGTGAAATACAAATGTTTTTGTATTTTTTATTTTTACATTGTTTTTGTGCTTTTTGATTTTGTTATTTGACCAAAGGGCTTTAAGATGCCTTTGGAGCTTTTTGTTTGATTTTACCAAAGGACTTTAAGATTCCTTTGGAGCTTTTTGTGATGAAGGTGACCAAGCGGCGTGAAGATACCCTTGGAGTATTTTTTACTGATTTTGACTAAAGGGCTTTAAGATGTCTTTGGAGTTTTTTGTGATGAATGTGACCAAGTGGCATGAAGATACCCTTGGAGCATTTTTATTGATTTTGACCAAAGGGATTTAAGATGCATTTGGAGATTTTTTTGATGAAGGTGACCAAGCGGTGTGAAGATACCCTTGGAGCATTTATGATTGCTTTTGACCAAAGGGCTTTAAGATGCCTTTGGAGCTTTTTGTGATGAAGGTGACAAAGCAGTGTGAAGATACCCTTGGAGCATTTCTGATTGCTTTTGACCAAAAGGCTTTAAGATGCCTTTGGAGTTTTTTGTGATGAAGGTGACCAAGTGGTGTGAAGATACCCTTGGAGCATTTTTTATCATTTTTGTGTTTTGATTTTTGACATACTTGAATGTTTTTTTTTTATTTTGACATATTTGAATGTTTTTTTATTTTATGTATAAAATGCCTTCAAGTGAATAATATTGAGAGATTTAGGCTCTTCAAAACCATCCAAAAATGTAAGGCGATATGCTCTAGGCCCAACCATTTCTAAAATCATGTAGGGGCATATCTAGTTTATCATAAATTTGTCTCGTAGGTGTGGTGGCAGGTTTGAGTTCTATTGGTTTTCTTTGAGCACAAGATCCCAAAATTTAAATTCCCTCAAGTGGACTTTACTATTGTAAGCTCATGCAAGGTGATTCTAATAAATGTGGAGATGCTCCAATGCATTGACTCAATGTTCATCAAGAAGAGTTATCTGATCAAGGTGGCATTGCCATGCAGTGTCATCATTTATGAAGTCCTTCATGGCTACTCGTAAGGTTGGAATCTCCAACTCTAAGGGCATGATGGCCTCAGTCCCTTATACAAGTGAAAATGATATTGCCCCAGTGGGTGTCCACACACTAGTCAAGTATGCCTATAGTGCAAGAGGTAATTGCAAGTGCCTGTCATTATGATTTTCTTTTACCATCTTCCTCAAGATGGAGACAATTATTTTATTTGAGGATTTTGCTTACCCATTTGCTTATGGATAATAAGACATTGAAAAACTATATTGAATATGGTATTTGTTCATTAAAGTACACACATTTTTGTTCTTGAAAAATGGCACATTATTCGATATTATATTTGAAGGGACCCAAAATGACTTATGATATTGTGGAGTATAAACTTTGCAATCCTTGGTCTAGTTATCAATGTTAAGGGGATCAATTCAACCCATTTAGTAAAATAATTAGTGGTCGTTATGATGAACATGTGTCAGCCCAAGGATGGGGGTGAGATATTCCCCACCAATTCTAGTCCCCACTGCAAGAATGACCATGCTTCCTGGATGGGTTGCAAGGCTTGTGATGGCAAATAGGTGAGATTTGCATGATTTTGGAACTTAATGCATTTCTTGAAATACTCACAAAATTATTTTTCTATAGTGGTCCAATAATAACCCATCCTTAAGATACACTTAATAATAGTCATGCCACTGAAGTGGCCAACACACGTACCATCGTGAGCTTGTGAAATTTCCTAGGATTCTTCTTGGGGCTTAAGACAATGAAGGAGTACTCCATCATAACCTCACCTATAGAGGACTTCTCCTAGAAAAATGTACCTAGTCACCTTTTGTTTAAATGTTCATATTTCACCATGCGATAGATCTTGCGGTAGCATTCCCAGCTTTAGGAAATCCAATCCTAATAAGCCAAAACTTTTATTAATAAAACAACATGTTCCTCCTATGATCCAACATGTGCGAACACATATTGAGAAACAACTCCATTGTGAATGGTCATGCCACACTCTGTAGGTCCTTGAGAAACCAAAGATGCCCAAGGTGCTTTTTGCAAGAAGTATCTAGTTGTGATGGACCAATCTAGATTAGGTTCAATGTTGATCATGTTGAATGATTCTTGATTATCCAAAGCCTCACATTGTATTGCTGAGTGTGAGAGCACTTTCACATGAATGGTTATAAAATTAGTGGATGAATTATAAGGGATTAAGGATCCTAGAGAGGCCATGGTGTCTTCAAATTTATTTTATGTATGAGGGATTGCCTCGATGTCATACCATTCTAGACGGACTAGGTAGGTGTCAAAAATTTCCTTGTAAGCTTTCAGGAGTGGGCACCTGCATTAGAATAGGCCTTTAACTTGATTTACTATGAGCAAGGAGTCACCAAAGATATTAAATATTTTAATGCCCATTGCTATGGTTGTTTGGAGTCCCAAGATCAAAGCCTCATATTTTGTGTTGTTGTTTGTGCAAGGTAAGTCTAGTTTGAATGATAAGGGCAACGACGTTCCCTGCGATGTGATAAATACTATCCCTTCTCTGCCCCCTTGCTCTCATTTTGAACCATAAAAGAACAACATGTCACTTTCTTTCTTAGGTTCTTCAAGTTCAGGCAGATCTGATAATGCAAATACTACAGCATTAGGCAACTCTATGATGAGAGGCTTGCTATCCTAAAGAGGAACCTCTACCAATTTATCTGCTATGACTTGTCCCTTGATGGACTTTTGGATTATGAACTCTAGATCAAATTCTATCAGTAAAATTATCCACTTTGTAGTATGAGTATTGTGATATATCTTGTTTAGCGTGTAATACAAAGAATTTTGTTTGGATATAACGTAGGTTGTATTGCTCAGCATGTAGTGTCGCAACTTTTTGGTTGCAAAAACTATTGCTAAATATAATTTTCCTACATACGCATATTCCAACTCATAACTCACCAAGGTACGACTAATCTAATATACAACTTGATCTTTGTTTTACACATTCTTTTGGGCTAACATGGTGCCAAAAGAAAAATTAGTATGTGATATGTATAACAAATATGGAATATCTGGTCTTGGTGGAGCCAACACTAGCAGTGTGGCTAGGTATGTTTTGATCTCTGCAAAGGCTTGTTGGTACTCTTCATCCCAATGAAATGGGACATCCTTGCATAGCAATCGGTTCATGGGTTGACACTTGTCTGATAATTGTATAATGAACATTTTTATGGATGATATCTTTCCTTGTAGGCTTCTTAATTCCTTAATGTTGGTAGGGATGGTCATTTCTAGTATAGCCTTCACTTTTGCTGGATCGACCTTGATGCATCTATTAGAAATGATAAATCCCAAAAGCTTGCAAAAAGTTACACCAAATATGCACTTATTAGGATTCAATATTACATTATGCTCAATGAGGTAATTAAAGACTTTTCTAAGGACTTCAACATGCTCTCACTGCAACAGGGACTTGGAAAGTAAGTCATCCATGTAATCTTATAAGATCTTATGCATGTAGTCATGGAATATGTATGTCATGGCTCGCTGATATGTGGCACCAACATTCTTGAGCCCAAATGACATCACTTTGTAATAGAATGTTCTCCATGGAGTAATGAAAGCAATCTTGTGTTGGTCTTCGGGTTTAATCCAAATTTGATTGTATCCAAAAAACCATCCATTAGGGAAAGCATCTCATGACCGGCGGTGGTGTCAACAAGAGCATCTATATTTGGAAATGGGAATGAATCCTTTGGAGTTGCCCTATTTAAGTCTTTGAATTCTATGCAAATACAAACTCTTCTATCGGGTTTCCCCACGAGCACCATGTTGGATACCCACTCAGGGTAGTCGATAGGAACTATGAAAATTGCATCCAATAGTTTTTGTAATTTGTTCTTTACCATCAAAGCAATGGTTGGATGTGTTTTCCTCAACTTTTTCTTGACTAGTTTCTTCATGGGATCCAATGAAAGGTTGTGAAAAACTAACTTTGGATCTATCCCAGGCATGTCTTTGTAAGTCCAAGAAAAAAGATTTGGCCTTTCCTTGAGGAGGGGGATTATGATGGATTGTTCTTCTGGAGATAGACTTTCTCCAAACTTGAATTTCTTTTGTTAAGTAGGATCATCGCTGATGTCCACCTAGAAATTTGCTTGTATAGTCATATGTGACCCATCCTCCAGCTGATGAGGTGTGGGTACTAAGTGGATGTCATTGGCAGGATTTACATGTCCTACTGACTCAGGATCCAAACTAGCATGAAATATGTCATATGCACAACCTGATGCAAAATGAAACGGTTGTAAAATATCTTCATTAGGTAAAACATCTTCAAGATCTATGGGTGAATCAGCACAGTCCCAATCAATTGTCTTTATATCAATACACAAAGGTTTTGTGGGATCGATTGGATTATGAAGTGGAGTGGTAAAATCAATGGATATTTTATTGATGGATGGAATGAAATATATATGACCACATGGGTGAAATATTATTACTCACGATGAGGCTCTAGAGGAATGGGAATTTTTGGATCTAGCCCATGAGAAAGGCTAATAATAGGATCATTGGGCTCTAACCATTCTCTAAATGTAGGCAGAGGGGGATTGACCATCTGGTGAATGGTAGTTAGGTCAACAAGTATCCCAAAAAACTATAGATAAGGGTCTATGGCATGAAGTGCTGCCTCTCTCTACCATCATGTTAACTTTCCCCAAGTGGCAAGACCCAAGATAAGCCATCTTAGTTTTAGAGTCAAAGTCATCCTCGCTTATCCAAAAACTATTAGCATTAGTATGCAGCCCTAAGACAAGAGGATCATGCCTTGGCCCCAACTAGGCCATATCTATCTCATATTCATATTATTTGTCACTTATGAAGAATCCATTGAAATTAGTGTGCGGCCCTAAGATATGGGGCACGTATCTTGGCCTCAATTAGGTCATCTTTGTCTCATCCTCATACTCTTTATCACTTATGAAGATGCCATTTGCATTAGTATTTTACCCCATTTCATGTGTCCAATGCCTTGGTCCTAAGTAGGCTCTCTCTGTCTAGTCCTCTGACTCATAGCTACTTTCATCTTATATGTATCCACTCTCATTGTGGATGGACCAAGTAAAGCTTTGTAAATAGCGAGGCCCATGATAGGCCAAGAATTCTTGTGCTTCATTATCACTTGCCACATATATTTTTTCTTCTTACTCATCATCCCATGAGTTTTATCCTACTGGTATGGCATTAGTTGTGAGTCTTGTGTGATATATCTCAGGTAGTGGGATGTTCACTACGACAACTTTTCTATTGCACATAAGACTTGAACTTAGTTGGTGATAAGGAATAAAATTTATGTCTTCTCCTAACGCCAAGTTCAATCTATCTAAATCTACTGCAAAAGAGTTATCATGACATATGATGTGGTAACCTACCCCAAACCTATCAGTAGGAAGCTAGTATTGCATTCAAGTGGCCGCCTGTGCCCCTGATCGTATATACTAAGACTGTAACCAAGCAAATGGCAACGTTCAAAGTAGCTTAGAGAAAAATCAGGATTAGAGAGATAATTAACATTAACAATGAATAATTTGTCATTGTCCTCTTCCTATTCAGTAGACTTATGGGTGCAGTCTAGTCCAACATAGACAATAGTTGGAAGGGATTCCAAGCAAAACCACTGTCCCCACTGGTGGTCTCAAGTCTTTTGGTTTTTCCATGTCTTGTGTAGATTCTATGATAGATGTGAATGTTATGTTTTGTACAAGGTATTCTCATATCCCTATTCTTGCCAATTTTATGGTTGCATACAATGTGGATGATCCCACAGATGACACTAGTGAAGTAGGGAGGTAATCATCATCTTCAACTTGCTCTTGGAGATATTCTTAATCCATGGGACTTGGACCTTCCTCAATGGATATGGTTAGCGCTTCCCTATGATTTATTTCCTCTACTAAGGGTGCCTTTAGCTTTTGATTATCTTTTGGCTTAGTCATTTATGGTTTCTTAGAATCATTAGTCATGTTGTGTGCATGTTGAGGTGTTGATGTGGATGGGTATTTTTGTACCCCTTTGTATTTGTCCTTCAGTTGTGTAATTGGAGATGAAGGCCCTACATATATGTGGGTATAAGGGATCACAAACTCTCCTAGTAGATCTACATAATGGACATACTTGAATGGCTCATCATTGGAAAACACCATATAGAATTTTTTATCATGCAAATAATTGACACACTGGTATAATATTGAAGTGACATACTTCATGTACCTTATCCAAGGTCACCCTAAAAGGATGTTGTATTGCATGGACCCTTCCAAGATATGACACATCACGGGGATGGTCTTATGCCCTACCTTTATAGGTAATACTATCATTCCCACAGTATTGCATAAAGCATCATTGAAAGCTCTTAATGTGTAGGCTCCTGAAATGATATGTGACTTGGGGATTTTTAGGTGTTCTATGGAAGTTGTTGTGATGATGTTGATTGATGAACCTATATTGACCAAGACCCTCTTTAAAGGTAAATCATTTACTGATGCCATAATGTGTAGCAGAGGGTCCAGTAAGGCAGTTGGTACTATCTTAATATCATAATTGTAAAATTGGATTATAGGTGCTTGGAATTATTGTACTTGTCCCAAAAAATGGGTGAATGCATGTGGGTCTTCTGCTTGAAGCTCAATTACCTTTAATATTTCCATCAAAGTCTCCCTATGATTCAGGGACTGTTATATGAGCTCGTAGATAGATAGCTTTGTCAGAGTCATTTGTAAATTTTTCTCAAGTCTACTCCGAACAGTCACCATAGGTCGAGTTGTTGGACCTAGAGTATTGTTTTGCTCTTGTCTTTACCTGGGTGTAGCTGGTACATTAAAGGTTCCATAGGAGGTTGTGGTTGACCATATCGTCTACTCTTGGTTTTTACATTGAGAATTTCTACCATCCCAACACATTTTTGGGTAGGTGTATCAATTCATACCTGATTGACTTGGCATCCTTGCCCTTTAGGGACCTCATGATTTGGCAGTGGGTTTTTGTAAATGCCCATATCCCTATTATCCAGAGCTAGTGGCTTGTCCACTTTGAGTTCTCCTACCTCAATAATGTTTTGAACTTGGTTCTTAAAACCATTGCAAACCTCAATGTTATACCCCAATATCCTATGATAAGGGTAAAATTGATCTTCCTATATCCTTTTGGCTTAATATGGTTGGGATATATAAGAGGTATGTCAGGTAATCTGATATTTCCTACCTCACTCAATTGGTTGAAGATTTATTACATTGATTCTGTTAATGGTGTAAAGTAGCTAGGGGGTTTTCATTCTTTGTTTCTCCCCTGATTGTTCTTTTGATCATAGTTGGCTAGTGGACGATGTGCTTGATAATTCTGGGGTTGATGTACAGCCCCATCCTTAGGTGCATCCAAAACTACTTGATTAACTAGGGCAGGTTTTGCCTGCTTCTACTTATTTTTTCCATTTTTTTCATTCTTGTTCCACTCCTTGTTTCAGAATTTGATGGTTACCTCATCTACTTTTATGTCCTCAATGAGTTTGGCCTATGCTAAATTTTCCTCAAATGAGGGATAAAATTGTAGTTGTAGCAAGAGGGAAATGTGTTTGGAACAACTATTGGTGAACATGTGGACAATATCTTCTATGGGGACGGAGAATGATAGTTTTGCCATGATCTTTCTCCATCTATTTCCATAATCCATTATTGGTTCATCATCATAATGTTTCAAATTGGCCAGGTCCAAAAGGTTCACTTTTCTCTTAGTACCAAAGGAGAAACACTTCAAGAAAAGCATTTACTAGTTGTTCAAATTGTGTTATCCTATGCTTGGGCAATTGGTTGAATCATTGAGTGGCAGCGCCCAAAAATGTCATGATGAATATCCTTATCATAAGATCATCATTGTCTTCAATATGAAAACATGCATTGATGAAATTGATGACATGTTCTTATGCATCTTCTTCACCCTTAAATTTTTTTAACCTAGGCATATCAAAGTGCTTAGGATATGCAGGGCTAGGAACTGATGGGCACAATGGTTGATTATGTATTTTTCTCAATGTTGATTGGTTCCTAGCCATCTCTTATTTCTCAAAGGACTTCATATTTTTAGAAAGAGCTTGAAATGCCTTTTAGGTGAGGAGTTCCTCTTATTTTAGACCCCCTCATAGTGGTAATGGAGGTAACCCCCTATCCACTTGATTTATTCTATTTTCTTCCCTCCTATGAGGGGATTCATGACATGTCTACTCTTGATCTATTAGGCTTACCCATTCCCCACCAGTTGGATTTCACTCATGATTCGATGGGTGATTCCATTGTGGGATCTCTTGTCTAGTGTACCTTTCTCTTGGTGAGTTAGTGTGTTGATATATTTGATGATCATTACCATTTTTTTAACAGTTGATGTGAGCTAGCTGCTCAGCTTGCTCTCTTAAACGTTGCTCATATTGGCGCAAGAGTTTTTTTCTTTGCTTTTCATGTTCAAGAGCTTCCACAAGTTCTCACTCTTTGCACAAGGCATTCTATAACAATCACATATGGTTAGCATGCACTATCATAGAGGACTCATGCTTATATAATCTTGTTTTGGTGGTTTTGACATGCAGATTCCTTGAGGAGGTTTTTGCTATTTCTCTACTCTTGCTAGCTAATGTAACTTGTTTAGTGTATGTTTATGTTTAAGTGTTTTTATGATCAAATTTTGTATGTTTATTGTGAGTCCACTCTGAGGCACCTCCAAACTAAGAGGTATTCTTAGAAGTCACAGTTCGTGAACTTCTAGATGTTGAGTTCTTAGTAACTATGGTTCTTTGAGTTGGCCTCTGATGAAACTTATCCAACTTGTTGGTCATGAATCTGCCACAGGAAAGGATTTTCTATGTCTATGCACCCTAGACCCGGCCAACATTGAAAGGTTGGGAGAAAGAAATGTCTCCCAGACCAATCTCCAGAGAGGGTTGGTTCCCTTACTATTTCTAAGCTTGATTAAGACTAAAGTTACTGGAAAGGAATTATAAATGTGCAAAAAGAAACGGGAAATACACGAAAGAGATGGGAAATATGGCCACAGGCCGAACTTATATGATCAGGGAAAGAAACTCAGCAAGAATTTAACCTCAAGCGCATAAACAACATATAATAATAGAATACAACATAATCCACTTACGACCTTGCACAGACAACCTTCAGGATTGCATTCCAGAACTCACTTCCTTATTAGCAGTATTCAAACTCAGATGCAGAATTGAAATCTAACAGCAAATTAGAAAGATGAGCACAACTGAGAAATGCATGAAATAGAAGGAAATCATTAGAAAGACGCTTGCAAAATCAGAGGCCAAATATCTCTTATTCATGCAAAGAACTTGAATGCTTTCATGCAAAATGTCTCTCAAACTCCCGATCCCTCTTTCGGAGATCTACATTGATTTATATAGAAGTCTTGCTTCTTTACAACATTTAAAACTTGCAACGAACTTCCTCGAGATCTACAACATATGCAACGGAAACAAGGAAACGATCCCCTTAAACCAGCCTCGGAGAAACCAGAAATTGAATGAAACAAGGAGTCGGTCGTCTTCATTAAATGGTCGTTCTTGAAACATGCTTGAACCGTTAGAAAAATCATGAACAACAGCTTTGGATAATGGAAATATTTAATTCTGGTGACTTGGACACGTTCTTCTACCTTGCTCGCATTGGAAAGTAGCAAAACATTTAATTCTGGAGTGCTTTTAATCGTTGGAAATCGCAAAACTTCATCGGGCCGTTTGAACTGCTTTCTGGCGCGAAACTGTAACAGGTCGCGAAAACGCGACATGTCACGAAATCGTGACGTATCTCTGCTCCATACACTTTGTCACTTTGGAACCGCGAAAATCAACCATGTCACGAAATCGTGACGTATTCGGCTCCTTTGGCTCCTTCGCTACCTTAGCTCGCGAAAACGCGACGCGTCACGAAATCACGACGTTCCGTACCATTATGCTCTTTCTCCGCTCTGTTTTCGCGAAAATGTGACAAGGCACGATTTCGCTACACCTTTCTCTCTTTTGGCTTTGTCTCACTTATATGTCGCGAAAACAAGACAAGTCGCGCTTTCGCTACGTTCTCCCATCGGCATCTTTGTTTTATCTCTGGGTCGCGAAAACCAAACAAGTCGCGAAATCGCTACACTATCTACCCGCTGCTCAATCTTCTCTTCTATGTCGCGAAAATCCGACATGTCACGATTTCGCGACAATTTTCATCCACCCTGTACGGTCCTGCTTCTAACCCGTGAAAACGTGACACTCTTGCCTCAAGTGGTTCTTTAATCTCCATCATGTCGCGAAATCGCGACAAGTTCTATCTCCTTGGACTTCACTGCTTTTGAACCGCGAAAATTCGTCATGTCGCGAAATCGCGACGTTTCGCACAATCTGGCTGCCTCTTTGCTTCCTCTTCGCGAAAACGCGACATGTCGCGAAATCGCTACAATTTTTTGCACTTGGTCCTTCCGCCTCAATATGTCGCGAAATCACGACGTTTCTCTGTTGCTGGACTTCATCTCCGAAAGTGTCATGAAATCACGACGACTTTCATGCCTTAAGCTTTTCTTTCCAAATCTACCGTGACCATGCAACACGTCGTGATATCGCGACGTCTTTCACCTTTTGCATCTTGCTCACTATTCTGTCGTGATATCGCGACAAAATTGATTGTCATCATCCTTTGCTTAGTTATGTCACGATTTCGTGACCATTTTACTGTGCTACCTGCATTGACCACTTTGACCATGAAAATCCAACACGTCGCGATATCGCGACGGTTTTACCCCTTGCTGTCGTTGACTGTGTTGACCATGATTTTGGAACACGTCGCGATATCGTGACGACTTTGCAGCTTAACCCTTTTTTGCCTTTAGCGTCGTGAAACTGTGATAGGTCATGATTTTGTGACACCTTTGCGTTTGATTTCTCTCTCCTCAATAGACCCACGATAACGCGACATGTCGCGATATCATGACGGTTTTCAAACTGTGCTCTCCATGCTGCTTTTTGTCGTGATTTCGTGACAGTCTTCGGACTTAGCCTTTTTTTGCATCAAAACCTGTAAAGGAGTGAGAACTTCAACATCTTATGCATGAATAATCAACAATCAAAATAATGTGGCAAAAATGCCAACATTCTTGGTGGCTCACGGGGTATACAGTTCTACTGTATGCACGAATCCCAGGCCTGAATCCATTGGGCAACAGAGTCAAGAAAAACTGAGAACAGAAAGCTGGCTGATGGGGTACATCTCGACGGACTACTGCAACAACTCTTGTTGAATTACTGAAAACTCAAGTGAATCTGTATTTGGCTTAGCTGACTAGGTGTTGTAAAATAATCTCCATGAAAGCACCAGGGGTTGCAAAATGGAAATGAATGAAATAAGTGAAGTGAGGACTATGGAATGGAAATGATAAATGATGGAATAATGGAATGGAGGGAGTGATGCGGTAGATACAGTAACAGAGTGCTTCTGTGCTACTAGCTGCTATGAAAGGGAAATGGAGGTGAATGGAATGGAAGGTGGGAATGAAAGGAGTGAAGTGGTGGAATGGAACTGATAAATGCTAAAACAACAATGAAATTAGAAGAAAAGGAAAAGAAGAAACGGGAATAGTAGGAAGGGAAAAAGAAACAACAACAGTGGCTTGATTACTTGCAGAAGAAAAAGGAGTAGGAGAAGAAGGGAATAAAGAGGGGAAGGGAAGAAATAAAGAGGAAGCCACTAACTGCTGGGAAGGAAGAAGAAAAAAGAAAGAAATAAACGTACCTACGGGCTCGCATGCAAAAAGAGCCGAAGTTGACAGAGGAAAACAATACTTTTTTTTTCTCTTTTTCTGTTTTTTCTTTTTTTTTTTTTATGTACAAGGTGATACTGGACTCACAGTTCATGGAGTGTAGGCTTTCAGATGAAAGTCGTTCACCGAAATAGGAAGTGGGCTGCCATCCAAATCTTCCAGATGAAACGAATTTGTTGCACCAGCATTGACAATGCGGAATGGGCCCTCCCACAGAGCATCAAACTTCTTGTGCTTCCCAGGCTTGGCTTTCTTTTCATTCCATTTCAGGACCAAATCACCCACCTTAAGCGGACGATCAGTGGAATTTTTATGGAACCACTTTGAAATAACCTGTGTATGCTTAGCAAACTCCTCATAGGCCAAAGAACGTTGCTCTTCCAACTGTAACAACTGAGCCAACCGCATATCCATGGAATCTACATCTGCTTCATCATCCTGAAATCCTTGCAACTGCTGCAATACTGGAAACTCTAGATGAACAGGCAACCTTGCCTCCTTTCCATATACCAGGGCATATGGTGAAGTCTTGATAGACTTCTTGATTGAAATCCTATCTGCCCATAAAGCTTGATTCAACAGAAGGTGCCATGATCTCTTGTTATCCCCCAAAGATCTCTTTAAAATCCGTAGCAAATTCTTGTTTGTGGACTCTGCCAAGCCATTTCCCTGAGGGTAATAGTTAGAGGATGTCTTCAAGAAAACACCATACTTATTTGCAAATTCAGCTAGCTCAGCTCCAATAAATGGAGTTTCGTTATCTGTAATAATAGCATCAGGAATGCCAAAACGTGTGATCAGCCCTTCAATGAAAGAAATCACCACCGCTTGATTTGCAACCCTGGTTGGAATAGCTTCAGACCATCTCGTAAAATAATCTGTAGCTGTCAAGATATATTTGTGTCCAGCTGAAGAATTCGGATCAATAATCCCAATAAAGTCCAATCCCCACTGCTGAAAAGGTGCTTCAACTTGAATTGGATGCAGGGGCAATGATGCATTTCTAACCCTTCTTGTATACCTCTGACATTTGTCACATGCTTGGGCAATCCTGAAAGCATCTGTGAACAAGGTGGGCCAATAGTAACCAGCCCGAATAATTTTTAAAGCCATTGGTCTACCTGCATAGTGTCCTCCTGATATGCCAGAATGAAACTCCTCCAGGAGCCTTGCCTTCTCTGATTCCTTGACACACCTTAAAAGAACGCCATCAATGTTCTTAAAAAACAATCCCTCGGGCAGCAACACATACCTGAGAGCTTGCAGACGAAACCTTCTCCGTTGTGAGGCATTTAACTGTGAAGGGCATCTACCAGTTGTGAAATAGTCAATGAGGTCATCTGCCCAATCTTGTTCTTGAACTAGGAGATTCATCAGATTGTTATCTCTAGCAAGATCATCTGCTTGATAATCAACTATCCCAGATGTTGCAGTCTTTGCTAAGTGCTGGCATAAGGCCTTACCCCGCACTAGCTTGGTCGGATGAATCTCAACATCAAATTCTTGAATTTTGGTGACCCAACCTGCGCGTTTATCACCCATCTCACCCTGAATGATGAAATTCCTTACATCGGGATGAATAACATAGATGACTGTCCTACTCTGAGATATGAAGTGCTTGAATTTTTTAAGAGACTTCATGACAGCATACACCTATTTTTCAATGAAATTATACTTTGCCTCATGGGGTAAGATAACCTGACTAAGGAAAGCAATGGGCCTTTCATTCCCATCATCTCCTTTCTGTGTGAGTACTGCGGCATAGCTTTCGTCTTCCCCCACTGCATACAGAATGAAATCTTTTGAATAATCTGGATTAATTAATACAGGAGCCTGCACTATTCTGTCCTTAATTTCCTGGAATGCCTCCTTCCTCTGAGTTGTCCATTTAAATTCTGCATCCTTCTTCAACAACTCAGTCATGGGCTTGACAACCTGGGCAAAATCAGAAATGAATTTCTTGATGAAATTAATCTACCCAAAGAAAGACTGCAGCTCTTTCTTATTGGCAGGGAGCGATAGTTTCTTCAATGCTTCGACTCGAGATGGATCAATCGCCAAACCATCTTCTGAAATGACATGCCCCAAGAGTTTACCTTCCTTCACTGCAAAAACCGACTTCTTTGGATTAATAGAAATACCAAACTCTCTACATTTTCTGAAGATTTGCCTCAGATGAGAACAGTGATCTTCCCGTTTATGTGAAAAGACAGTCATATCATCAAGATAAATAACAATAATCTTGTTCAAAAGCTCCTCAAATGCAATGTCCATGGCTCTCTGGAATGTGGCCCCAACATTTGATAATCCGAAAGGCATTCGTTGATAAGCAAAAGTGCCCCACTTAGTTGTAAATGTTGTCTTGTATTGGTCCTCATCCCTAACCCAAATCTGGTTATATCCAGAGAAACCGTCCAACAGTGAAAAACGCTGAGCCCCAGCAACAACATGCAGTATCTGATCAATGCGAGGCAAGGGATAGTGATCTTTTAGAGATGCACGGTTCAGATTTCAAAAATCTACACACAGTCGTATGTCTCCATTTTTCTTTCGAACCGAAACCAGATTAGCAACCCAAGTCGAGTGCTTAACCGGGTATATAATCTTGGCCTGCAACATTTTCACAAGTTCGGCCCTCATGAGAGTCTCAATCTTTGGATTCACTGGTCGTTGCTTTTGCTTGAAGGGTCTGACTCCTTCTTCCAACTCAATGGTATGCTGAACAATCTGTTTATCATATCCCCTCAGATCCTCATAACTCCAGGCCACAATATCAAAAAATTCTTGACACAGTTGCCTGATTTCTTGCAGTTCATCAGGAGTAGAATCAGTCCCAATCTTAATGGCCTTATTGGGTTCTAATTGCATCTCCATATACTCTTTCTTGTCGATCTCAATCCGATGTTTCTTAGACCGATCATGCTGATCAAACAAACTTTCTAGAGTGATAAGACCTTTCGGAATATGATTATTCCGCAACTGAATCAGACCTTCGGTTTCTTCGTGCTCCAAGGTTCTTCCTTTGATGGTGGCGACTTCTTGAATCAAAAAGTTAACAATTTGCTCATCACTCTCGAAGACTTGCCGAGAAAGTATCTTTGTCCGGGACACTAGGCCTGTACACCATCCTTACTGTCTTTGGCTTCTTGACTACCTGCTCAATGGGAGAAAAATTTGCTCCAAGAGATGCTAGAAGATCTGCATGCTTATTCAGCTCTCGAGAAATAGCTTGAATATTCAGAGCTGTGAAAGACTCAAACAGGTCCCAAACTTGGTTGCGGTATGCTTTGAGATAATGCTTCTTGGAAATACACCTGTTTGTTACTTGGTTTACAATCAGCTCAGAATCACCAAAAATCTGCAACTGTTCGATTCCCAACTTTCTTGCCTTTTTCAAGCCTAGGCATAATGCTTCGTACTCGACAGCATTGTTAGTACAATTCCAAGTAAGACGGTATGAATATGTTCTTTGCAAACCAGAGGGAGAAATCAAAACAATACCTGCTCCTGCACCATTTTTGCATCTTGCCCCATCAAAGTATAACTTCCATAGTTGATCCGTGACAGAGCTCTGATCATCTTGGTTAGGAAATACCTACATTGCGCCATCCTCGGGCTTT
This sequence comes from Wollemia nobilis, assembly GCA_028583015.1. NCBI lineage: Eukaryota > Viridiplantae > Streptophyta > Pinopsida > Araucariales > Araucariaceae > Wollemia > Wollemia nobilis. The sequence continues at coordinate 6,273,618 of JAQPPZ010000431.1, read as the reverse complement.
GTGATAGAATAACAACCGATTTCGGTTTCCAGCATAGCATTGAAATCAAGCATGGAAAACCCGTCTTCCAACTGAAGCTCATCTAAAACCTCATTCATCAAATCAGAACCCTCTAACTCTTCGGTTAGCATGTTAACAGACTGCATGGTCTTTCCTGCTTCATCCAACCTCTCAATATGAAAAGAGGAAGGTTTTTCATTATGAATCCGGAGTCTTTTACCTTTGAAAGGGATTTCCAAGTGGGAATAATCCAGTGCAAGGTAACCTCCCAACTTTGCAGTAAACTCTCTGGATAAGCACATACTGAAATACGGTTCTAGATCGACCACAACTATCTCTTGAATGACTGTAATCTGAGGCATAGTGTGTAAAACAATCGGGACATCCTTGATTACACCCACCATTTTCATAGGAGTACCATCTAACTGCAAGACTCCAGGGCTACTTCGTGTGTATTCCATACCCATAACTTCACAAACTGCCTTTGGCATGACAGTTGTAGCGGCTCCAGAGTCGATCATGCAGTTATGCACGATCCAACCCTCTATTTGCAATGACAGATAAAATGGGGGTGGTCTATTTTTACCAGTGATAGAAGTGGTTAAGGCTTGAGCATAAATTGTCTAGGTAGAACCCTTTTCACTATCCTTCACAGATTTCAAATATTCTTGCAATAAATCTACCTGCCCAGGCAATTGCAATGCATCGTAAAGACTAACCTTAGCTGGGGTCTTCTTCAGTTCTTCGACAATGTTGTATGCAACCGTAGCAGATTCCTTCTTTTCAATGGGGTGATCATATCTGCTCCGATACTGCTGGGTGGCTTCTACTCTCAGCCTCTTTGTCAATGAAGGGTACTTCAGCTTTTCTCTAGCTTGCTCCTCTGCTTCTGATCTTGCCTGTGCAGTTGCGGCCTTTTCTTGTGTTCTGTGTGGAACAGGATCTTTCGAAAAAACAGGTGCATCTAGCTTTGATGCTTGCATAGGAGTTTTCACTATTTTCTTCAAATCAGCTGGCACTTTTAATGGCTCTAACTCAGCAGGATCTACTATAACAGGCTTCTTTCCAGTCCTTGTGAGAACCGAAACTTGCTCTTCCGATGGAACCATTAAGCTATGGCCTACCTCAGAGATCATATTGACTTGCCCTCCCGAAGAACTAGCAGCCAATGTCTGCACATAATTCAAATGAACCATGCAAGTGTCTTCTCCATGTGGATCATTGCATGTCGAACACCAATATGTTCTTTCCGTAGAGACTACATCTTCATTTGCCAAAACAGTCAGGTTTTTCTCGGGTGCTTTGCTTGTTGAAGCAGCTTGTTCTCTAGTAATCGGTGGGGGTTGAAATCTCCTAGGTTGGAAATCTCGCTCAGCTTGCTTCCTTTCAATAAGCGTGATCTTATTACCCATTGCTCTTATTGCCGAATTGGCAGATTTTACCTCTTGCAGGAGTGTCGTATAAGGATCAGGATTTACAGGCGCAGGAGGTGCTGGTAAGGGCAAAGGTGCTGGTGGTGTCGGTAATGCTGGGAATGAAGTGGAAGCAGGGAATGGCAGAATGTTGGGTGCAGGCAACTAGGGATTTGTTGAAGTAGAGAGCTGAGGAACTGGGATAGGTGCAATTTGAGGTGCACTGGAATTCCATGATGGAACAGGGGTACATAGAAGACATAGATTGCGAAAAAGAACTAGGATATAAATGCTATGGAATATCAGGTAAAATGGGCATTGCTACCTTTGGGGGAAGCCTGTCGATTGCAATCAAGTCTGCCTCCACCTTTTGTGCTTGCTCGAATAGTTTTGGGAAGGTCATCACATTGGACTGCCTGATCGCCAAGCCAATGTCTGTATTGAACGCTCGAAGGTAGTAGAACGTAGCTTGCTCAGGGGTAGGGCGAAGTCCTTCAGGCACTCGTTGCCAGCTTCTGGTGAAACGAACATTGAAATCTGCTATTGCCTCCTGCGGGTGCCTCTGGATTGCGTTAAACTGATGCAACAATGAAAATGGGTCAGCCTGTTCATGAAAATTCTTCACTAACAATTCTCCTAGCTGATCCCAGGATGCAATAGTGCCTAGTTGCAGAGATCGATACCAGTACAACAATTTTCCTCTCAAGGATAACACTAATAACTTCACCATCACATCTTCATCTGTTATATCATGAATGGCTTCCAGAGAAGCTACATCATGAATATGTTCGTATGCAGTCTTTCCCGTGCCATCATAGGTTGGCAAGGCTTTCAAAGCAGCCTGGGGAACTGGATTTTGAGCCTGCAAATTCAAGGCCCCTGAGCTGTTCCATGCTAAAAACTGCCTGGGTGGAGGATACTGGGCCATTGGGACTAGTGTATGTAACTGAGAAGATGGAAAACTAGTAACAATACCAAGGATTTGTGTAGATATGGCAGATGATGCAAGCGATGGGGAAACCAACCTAGAGTGTTCACCTCTCTTTGTGCTGTCAAGTTCAAAAAACTCAACAAGATCTTCAACTTTTTTGGACTTTGATCTCGTGATCATGAAGTACAACTTTCATTGCATCCACGTTTAGAGATTTTTGGGTACTGCAGAGTCACCAAATGTTCTAACTATACGGCATGAAGGCGAACATTAAACCCTCAATACTATGGGATCTTTCTGAGATAGAAATAGTCTGTCCCACCAGGCGTGCCAAAAGATGTTGGTCACGAATCTACCACAGGAAAGGATTTTCTATGTCTATGCACCCTAGACCCGACCAACATTGAAAGGCTAGGAGAAAGAAATGTCTCCCAGACCAATCTCCAGAGAGGGTTGGTTCCCTTACTATTTCTAAGCTTGATTAAGACTAAAGTTACTGGAAAGGAATTATAAATGTGCAGAAAGAAACGGGAAATACACGAAAGAGACGGGAAATATGGCCACAGGCCGAATTTATATGATCGGGGAAAGAAACTCAGCAAGAATCTAACCTCAAGCGCATGAACAACATATAATAATAGAATACAACATAATCCACTTACGACCTTGCACAGACAACCTTCAGGATTGCATTCCAGAACTCACTTCCTTATTTGCAATATTCAAACTCAGATGCAGAATTGAAATCTAACAGCAGATTAGAAAGACGAGCATAACTAAGAAATACATGAAATAGAAGGAAATCATTAGAAAGACGCTTGCAAAATCAGAGGCCAAATCTCTCTTATTTATGCAAAGAACTTGAATGTTTTCAGCAAAATGTCTCTCAAACTCCCGATCCCTCTTTCGGAGATCTACATTGATTTATATAGAAGTCTTGCTTCTTTACAACATTTAAAACTTGCAATAGACTTCCTCGAGATCTACAACATATGCAATGAAAACAAGGAAATGATCCCCTTAAACCAGCCTCGGAGAAACCAAAAATTGAATGAAACAAGGAGTCGGTCGTCTTCATTAAATGGTCGTTCTTGAAACATGCTTGAACCGTTAGAAAAATCATGAACAACAGCTTTGGATAATGGAAATCTTTAATTCTGGTGACTTGGACACGTTCTTCTACCTTGCTCGCATTGGAAAGCAGCAAAACATTTAATTCTGGAGTGCTTTTAATCATTGGAAATCACAAAACTTCATCGAGCCGTTTGAACTGCTTTCTGGTGCGAAACTATAACAGGTCATGAAAACGCGACATGTCATGAAATCATGACGTATCTCTGCTCCATACACTTTGTCACTTTGGAACCGCAAAAATCAACCATGTCACGAAATCATGACGTATTCGGCTCCTTTGGCTCCTTCGCTACCTTAGCTCGCGAAAACGCGATGCGTCACGAAATCGTGACGTTCCGTACCATTATGCTCTTTCTCCGCTCTGTTTTCACAAAAATGTGACAAGGCACGATTTCGCTACACCTTTCTCTCTTTTGGCTTTGTCTCACTTATATGTCATGAAAACAAGACAAGTCACGCTTTCGCTACGTTCTCCCATCGACATCTTTGTTTTATCTCTGGGTCGTGAAAACCAAACAAGTCGCGAAATCGCTACACTATCTACCCACTGCTCAATCTTCTCTTCTATGTCACAAAAATCCGACATGTCACGATTTCACGACAATTTTCATCCACCCTGTACGGTCCTGCTTCTAACCCGTGAAAACGTGACACTCTTGCCTCAAGTGGTTCTTTAATCTCCATCATGTCATGAAATCGTGACAAGTTCTATCTCCTTGGACTTCACTGCTTTTGAACCACGAAAATTCGTCATGTCATGAAATCGTGACGTTCCGCACAATCTGGCTGCCTCTTTGCTTCCTCTTCGTGAAAACGTGACATGTCACGAAATCGCTACAATTTTCTGCACTTGGTCCTTCCGCCTCAATATGTCATGAAATCGTGACGTTTCTCTGTTGCTGGACTTCATCTCTGAAAGTGTCATGAAATCGTGACGACTTTCATGCCTTAAGCTTTTCTTTCCAAATCTATCGCGACCACGCAACACGTCGCGATATCACGACGTCTTTCGCCTTTTGCGTCTTGCTCACTATTCTATCATGAAATCATGACGAAATTGTTTGTCATCATCCTTTGCTTAGTCACGTCGCGATATCGTGATGGTTTTACTGTGCTACCTGTGTTGACCACTTTGACCATGAAAATCCAACACGTCGCGATATCGCGACGGTTTTACCCCCTTGCTGTCGTTGACTGCGTTGACCACGATTTTGGAACACGTCGCGATATCACGACGATTTTGCGGCTTAACCCTTTTCTGCCTTTAGCACCGCGAAACTGTGATAGGTCACGATTTCGTGACACCTTTGCATTTGATTTCTCTCTCCTCAACAGACCCGCGATAACGCGACATGTCGCGATATCGCGACGGTTTTCAAACTGTGCTCTCCATGCTGCTTTTTGTCGCGATTTCGCGACAGTCTTCGGACTTAGCCTTTTTTTGCATCAAAACCTGTAAAGGAGTGAGAACTTCAACATCTTATGCATGAATAATCAACAATCAAAATAATGTGGCAAAAATGCCAACACCAACTCATCTAGTTGTCTTGTTTTCCATGGCTGATCCCATGGGGTGCCATTCACTCCAATAAGGTCATATTCTATGGGAATCCTTCCTCTTATGTAAATGTTATCTTCTATTTTATGCCTATGACTTGATATTTCTCTAGTTTCTTTCCCTTCAGTAGGCATACCAGTTCCATATGTTTCTTGTGAAGCTTGAGAAGTTGTAACTCTTGTGTGCCCTCTTGATTAAGAAGGTTGCTATATCTCCATGATAATGGAGATGTAGCAACCTCATCATCCTTATGTGAAGATTGAGCTTTAAAACCTTCTTTATGTCTATGTGAGGAGGAAGCCTTTGAAGCTTCCTCATGCCTTTGAGAAGTTTTTCTGTGTTTATAGGAGGCATTTGAGGTCCCCTCATGTCTCCTTGATAAGGATGGCTTTGAAGCCTCTCTTTGTTTATGTGACTTTGTTCCATGATGTGGTTCCCTACTTAGGGTTTCTTGAGAAGAACCCCCAAGGGTTGAGTTATCACCCCTTAGGCTCACGAACCTACGTCTCATGGTCTTGCAGGTAGGTCGTCCAATATGACTACGACTTAGAATATGGGTATGGGCTACTTCAAACTCTACTTCAGCATTAGACTGAGGGTGTTTACTTATTTTTTTGGCTATTTTTGCTTTTAGGAATTTGTCTTTTGATTTGCAATTCAATATATGCAAACAATATCAAGTAAATGTTTATCTTGATTATCAATTTGAGTGTGTCCTAAACTATTTGCTATATTTTTATGATTTGTTGTTCCTTTGATTTCTTGATTTTGTTCTTGGATTAAGAATGAGAAGGATCATACATAGTGATAATCAAGTACACCCATGCCAAACATGATTTTCCCAAGAGATGCTAGGGTACACCACTGAAGACCCAGTGGGGGGTTCACCTAGCTCTTCCACTTTGAACCAATGATTGTTCCAATAGTGGGAGATAGTTTGAGCACAAGTAACTTAGTACCACTATAAGTAAGTTTATCAATCCTTTTCTAGGAAGCTCTAGGGTGCAAGCCATTGGAAGGAGATGAATTTCAATATCACTAGATTGAATTGAGGGTTGGTGATGAAATCCAACTCCCCAATGTTTAAATGATGTGTCTGTTTGTGGTATTCCTTTTAAGGTTGCATATAGTAAAATGCATCATATAGTAACAATGAATCTTTCCTATATGCCTAAATGCAAAGAGACATTTTGATTTTCATAAAAATTCATGAACTAACATGATTTGTATGCATGCACTTTATTCCATGTAGCTATGGCCTCTAGCAGGGCCTCAAAGCAAGCAAACAACATACAATGTCTAGCATGTTGGATTCTAGGGCGAAATTTACAATAAAAAGTCATTGTTCCTAGCAAAACCTAGTGGAAAATCTAAAAAGGAACTCTAAGATGTGCAAGATGCAAGTTCTTTTTCTTTTATTTTTTTAGTTTTCCAAATAGAAATATGTTTTAATTTCATTGTTTTAAAAAATTAGAAGTAGATAAAAACCATAAAATACCATAAAATCTATACTGACCTCTAATCTATCTCAGATAACCAAGGTTCTGGTCTCTGATGCACTCTTGTGTTGGCCGTTGTCGACCAAAGCGGCTGGTTTATGGCCACTGTTAGCAAGAGCGGCTGACTGCTAGCCGCTGTAGATCAGAGTGACTAATTTATAGCCAGTGTAGCTCAAAACGGCTACACCTGTACACAAAACTAAGTTAGTTTCTAGGCATAAAAATGAAAAATCAGTGGAGGTCCCACTGTGATCTCCATCTATAGTGGCCCCAGGATGCACGCACCGCTTTACTCTACTTGCAATATTATACCCAAGATGAAATGAAAGAACACAAAAAAAAATATAACACAAAAGAAACAAAGATAAATATCTTTATTTGTATTGAAAATCGATTACATGTTGGTCCCTATTAGGGATACCCATTTTGATACAATGAATTACAAGTGAGGAAGAGGTCCCCTAGCAAGGGGTGGTGTGCTTTCAAAAGCTTCCTACTTCTGTACATAGAAATGTATTAGGTCTTATAGATGCCTCCTTATCTAGGTCTAATTGCTAGAGGGATCCTCTAGCAATCCCTCTAGATCAAATATTTCATCAAAATCAATCCCTTCAACCTGTGCATAGCCTTTGCATACCAGTCTTGCTTTGTTTATGACTACCTGACCATATTCATTTAACTTATTTTTGTAAACCCATTTAGTTCCAATTATATTCTTGTTTTTTGGTCATGGTATAAGTTCCCAAGTCTCATTTTTATCCAAATATTCATCCATTGCCTTGACCCAATATTTATCTTCTCTTGCCTCATTGAAATCCTTGGTCTCAATTTTAGACAACAAAGAAAGATGTGCATGTTCACATATTCCTATTATCTTCCTCCTTGTTTATCTTTCATCTGGATTCCCAATAATCAGGTCTCTTGGATGATTATTTTGCACATACCTGGATGGTGTCTTATATGGTGTTATTTGTGTTTCATCTTCTTTTGATTCTTCACCTACTTCTTATTGGTAAATTTATTCTTCTTGATATATAATTTCTTGAGCTAGTTCTCTTCACCCTATTTGTTCATGAACTATTATATTTGTATTTTCCATAATTGTGTGTGTCATTTTATTATAACATTTATAGGCTTTTATCTTAGTGGAATAGCCAAGGAAGATACCATCATCACACCTTGAATCAAACTTGCCCAGATTTTTCTCTTCTCATCTAATGTAGCATTTGCTTCCAAAAACTCTAAAATACTTTATAGTAGCTGGTCTTCCCTTCCAAAGCTTATATGGGTTTTTGTGATGATTTACTCTTATTTGAGCTTTATTGATGATATAGACAACTGTATGAACTACCTCTCTCCAAAAACCATTTGAAATATTAGGCTCACTTAGCATAGGTATAGTCATATTCTCAATAGTTCTATTTTTCTTTCAACTACTCCATTTTGTTGTGGAGTCCTTACTGTTGAGTATTCTCTTTTGATTCCATGTTGTTCATAGAATTCTATGAATTCACCTAAAGTGAATTCTCCTCCTCTATCTGATATTAGACACTTGATCTTTTTACCTATTTTATTTTATACTAAAACCTTGAATGTCTAAAACTTCTCAAAAGCTTATGACTTTTCTTTTAAGAGTGCCACCCAAGTCAATATGGAGAAATTATCTATAAATAACATGAAATAACTTTCACCTTGTAAAATATTTATCCTTTTAGGACCACATAAATAAGTGTGAACTATTTTCAATGGTTCATATGAAAAAATTTCTTTTGACTTGAAACTTGTTCTTGTTTGCTTACCATGCTGACATTATGCATAAATTGTGCTTTAGGGTCTTTTTATCCTAGGTAAATATTTAACTACTTTTTGCTTATTTTCACTATGTTATCAAATTTCATATGACCCAAAATTATATGCCATAACCAAATCTCATCCTCTTGTTATAAAAAATATTTGTCTCCTTTAATTTCACTCAACATGTAGAGATTGTTTGTAGTTCTAATGGTATCTGCAATAAGCTTTCATGTCTTGGATTTTATGATATCACATCTATTTGGGTGAAAGGTGACTGTGTGCCCCTGATAACAAAGCTGACTTACACTTAGTAAATAGTGTTTAAATCCCTTAACATACAATTCATTTTCTATATTTTATTTTCCATTATCTAAACTCAAAGTCTCTTTTCCAATAATTTTTGTTGAAGCATTATCATGAAATTTCATTGATTTCTTTAAGTGAAATAAATTTACTTTTGTCACCTGTCATATGAATTGAACAACCACTATCAACATACCACTGATTTCCCTTATCTTGTGCATGAAGAGTTGTTTGTACCAACATTAACTTCTCCTTTTATTGTTCCTATTTCCTTTTCCAGACTTTTGAGGTTGTATTATTTTGAACCTTCTGATCCTCCTTATTTTTGCTTGATTCAGGAAACACTATTTTACACCATTTGGCATTGTGCCCAAAATTATTACATTTGGAATAGATTATATTGTTATCAATGAGAGGTACAAATGAATTAAAATTTCTATCAACATTATTTCTCACACAAACCATGCAATGTACAACTTTATGAACATATTTGTTACATGAAAAATAATAACCATGGAAGAAATTTTGTAACCTGTTAGATTGCCTTGAATTATATGGTCACATGATTATTCCTTTGTTGTTTCTATAACTTTTGTCCATGATATTTCTCTATTTTATTTCTCCTTGATACTTTTGTCTTTCAATATATTAACATAGGTCATGAGCTCTTCTTTCTTTGATATCTTTGTTCCTTTGGATCTTGACTCCTCTTTATGTTTCCCTAACCTTATATTTTGTTGTAACTTATCCTTAGAATTTTCAATTCCCTTTCTTAGAGAGACAATTTCAAGTTCCAATATTTCACATTCTAACTCTTTTGTCTTTAACTGTTTAGCCATGTCTTTTTCAATTTTCTTTACCTATTTAACCTTTACCTTTAGGTCTATGATATTTTATAGAAGCTTTGTCTTTGTTTCCACATCCTCTTGAATTTGAGCCTTCAAAATTGAATTCTTCTCTCTAACTCTTTCTAAATTTCCAAGAGCAGCGATAAGTTTCTATTTCATGTCAACCATGGCTTCTTCTCCATTTTTTGTGGTCATGTGTATTCTTGTAGGATATTCCTTCAAACTATTAGGATTTTCATGAAATAACTCACTCTAATACAAATAGAAGAACACAAGCTTATACTAAGATGGGGGTGAACAATATAAGATAAAACTTTTTACTTTTTAATCCAAATGATAATAGCAATAATATCAAGACAATAAATAATGCACACATCATCACACACATGAGAGACATGGATTTAATGTGGTTCACCCAATGTGGGTTGCATCCATAGAGAAAATATTTTTTATAAATTTTCTCAACAAATATCTTGGGAACCAAATCCCTTTTACAATGTTTATGGACCTCTATCCAAAGTAGACACCAATACCCTATGCTCAAGTTCATGGATCTCTATCCACAAGAGACCTATAACCCCACTACTCTAATTATGGACCTCTATTCATAGGAGACCTCTATCCCCACTATACTATTTTATGTACCTCTATCCACAGGAGACCTCTATCCCCTTTACACTAGTTAGATCTGAAGCCTGCTCTCAAATATATTCAAATTTAATCAAATATACTCACAAATCTAATTAAATATACTCAACTACTTATACTGATCCATCTCACACCTACTCATAAGTTTACCTTAAAATTGCTCATAGATCTTACTTAGAAATACTCACAAGCCTTCTCAAAAAGGCCTGCTCAAAATAACTCACAATCCTTCTCTAATCTACTTACTATCTTTGATCAAATCTCTTAACTTGCTTTGATGAAGATGTGCCCTCAAAACCTATCTTCAAAATATTTTGTCTTTCTTATACCACTTCAAGGGTTAGTTAGCATAAAACATTTTCAAATCATCCACATGAAAAACTTCTCTCAAAATATGTGCACAAAGATAATGCTAAAACATCTTGCTTTATAACGTCCTCTTGTTTCACAAGATAAAGCTTTCAACCAATGACAATTTTCCTCTTTATCATACAACACACAATTTAACAATAAGCCACAATACACCTTATGTCTCCTTTCTAAAAATACAACAATTATAATTTTAAGATAATTCAAATTACACCTTATAACTCTTTTTATCACATGCAAAAATATTTCTTTTATATTTCCTCTTTATAATTTTTGCAAGACAATACTTTATAAATGCACCCTTATGACTTATATTTTTCACACTATAAGATTTTAAAACATACCATTATAACTCCTAGTGTTCAAGATAACAAATCTTTTAAAACTTCCTTAAGATTCCCTAATTGAAAAATAATCAAACCTTTAACATATCCTTATGAATTCCTCTATGCAAAAAGGAAAAAACCTTTAACACAACCTTATGTGTAGCACCCTAAAATTGGCACGGTTAAAACCTTAGTAAAAGATAAAAGATAAAAATTTAAATTTTAACCCCAAAACCACTTGTTACCCGCTTCCCTTCTTTTTCGTGCCATTTTTAGGATTTGTTTTGACCGTTGGACGATATCGTCGCAGATCAGACGAAATCGTCCCCGATCTGACGAATTCGTCTGGAACAGAACGTCCAGACGATTTCGTCCCAAAACCAAATTTTCATAATTAGCTTCTGTTTCAACAGCCTCTCCAACTTGGGCAGAAGCGCATCTGCGTAGTTGGAGATTTCCCTGTTGGAGATCTCCCAAATTGGGATGATCTCCAACCTCCTGACCTCCCCCTAATCCTATATAAACTAGGATTTTTCTAGTTTATCCCCCTGATTCTGATTCCCCTTGACTCCCCTGAACCCCTTAGCTGATGGATTTCCCTACAGATTTAGTTCCTTATTCACTAGAGCATCCTCGCACTACTATCTGCATTCTGTATTTTGCATTTTCTTGCAGGAACTCTACTATTTTTTAGTCGAAGCTAGCTCGGATCGTCGCAAGCGATCCCGGATGATTTTGGACGATCTTGTCGAGGAGCGCAGACGATCTCGTACGATTGGAGGCGATCCCGACTGTAGTCCAGATTGGGGGCAATCAGAGTCTAGAGTTTGCATTTCCTTAGCTTTTCTGCATTTTCCTATTGTATTTCTGCACTGTCTTAAATTATTATGTTTATGCATCTTGGAGTTCACCTCATCTAATATAAATGCATGATAAAATCAAAATAAATTGTGAAGTTGATGCTTTTCCTCTTTAATTACTATTTGGATCTATCATTTAGACAAATTTACAGTTATTTCTGTCATTTCCCTTCGCTTCTATAGTTGCATCTTGGGTATTTTGTATCTATTTGTGTGATTGCAAGGTTTCTGACGAATTCATCAGATTTCAGATGATTCTATCTGATCTCAGATGATCGACTATGATTTGAGATGATTCGATGTAATTTCAGATGATTACGTATGAGTCGAGATGATCTGAACTGCTACAAGACTCAGAATCTTCATCAAACATCCGAAATCAGGTATGTTATGATCTAACTAGCATATTTTCTATGTTTAGCATTCATTCCTGTTCTCTGTATTCATTTAAATCAGCATTGGCATATAGAATAGTTTAGATTCATCTTGGCCAAACCTAGGAGTTGAATGATCGAGTATAAAAATGAACACATCAAACCCACTATCAACCTAGGCGTGGAAACTGCCACTCAAAAGTTTCCTGGTGAACCCACCATCCATCGAAAATTCACCCTTATACCCCTCCCCGAGAGGCGAGACCTTCAAAGGGCCTCTCAGTCCGAGGTATTGTCCCATCCTTCTCGCATCCTCCTTCTGGGCATGGATCCTATAGCCTGAGGGTAAGGATGCAAAAAATTTGGAGCGATACATTTTGGTGAACCCGACGTGAAAACTAAAAACCTTTTGAAAACAATCCAAAAAAAAAAACAAAAAAATAAATGCATTTAGAACTAAAGATTGCATATTGTATTTAGATGGTAGATTATAACAAAAGACGAGTTGTTACCATTAATGTTGAAAATCAATTAGCAGCTATAGAGATTAATTCTTTACTTAGAGTAGCTCCAACATATAGAGTCCCACCTTTATGGGACGAGCTTAATAGGAGATTGAATCTCATTTCATCTAGAGCAACCGAACTTAGGCAAATCAAGAGGTTTGTCCTAGATAGAATCCTGGATCCCGATCAAGTGACTTTGTATCATGAGCTTCAGAGAGCTTGCCATAGGTGGTTAGCAGATAAAAGAGCCCTTGTGTCTTCTGAGTTGTATACCTTTGAGGAATACCTCGATAATGCAGCTGTAGTACATAAATTTTTGTCTCGTATAGAGGACCAAGAGGTCGTTCTTATGGATAGACAAATATGGAATAGAGTTCCCAGAGCTGTGTTATATCGAGAGTATTGCCATGAGATTTATTTTTACAAGACAAAATCTGAAACAGATAATATTACTATAGCACACTTTATCAAGTTCCTGAAAAACCATTTCCAATTTGAAGAGGAGCATTTTATGACTCCTGATGAACTTGATCCTATCAATGACATTCATAAACTATTTATAGAAAACTAAGCTATTCTTTTATTATTGTTATTTCTTGTATTTAGTGTGTTGTTTGTTGTCTTTATAAGCATAAAATAAAAATAAACAAAAACAAAAAAAAAAATCATAACAAAAAATCAAAACATTTTATTTTTAAGCATTATAGTAGGTATATAATTAAAATATATACCTCCCAAATCTATTGCAAATATATTAATATATATTTGCTAAAATCTAAGATTTAGACATAATGACTAGACTCAGGAATGGAAAACAAATTGAAGTAGAAGAAGATTGGTTAGGGAAAACAGAGAATAACCCAGATGTCCTTCCTGAAGACCCAATTCAGGAAGAAGGAACCTTCGACCAACAAGAAGAAGAATTTGCTGTAGGAAATGAACAAAAAGAAAATGATAGAGAGGAAGGATCCTCATCCCCTAAAATATCTCCAGAAGGAGCTGTTACTTTTGAGAACATGGAACATTTCTGGAAGTTCCTCAGTACTAATATTGGCACTCTTAATAGAGCAATCCATATGGACAAAGATCAAATTAGTGACACTCAAGCAACCCTAGAAGAAATATATCACACACGCACTAATCCTTTGTCCTTTGTTGATCAAGAAAGTGATCAAGCTGGACCATCCAATTTGGATATGGCCGCTATGATCCAGAACACGCAACAACAACAGGTTACCCAACCACCTAGAGTGCCTGTTACTAAGCCTAGGGTTATTCCCACACAAAAGAAACCTTCATTCACTGCTCTATTTCGCCAAGCTATTGATCAATATACCTCAAATCAACAAAAGCCTAAAACAAAACCAAATACCAATTTCCAACAATCTGGGATACAACATAATGCTACAACAAATCTTCTTCATAATACTCTTCCTACCAACCATTTGCATAACAACAATATAGCATCTAATCCTTATGTCCCGCCTTCCTACGCTCACAAATCCCATGCTCATGTACCACCAAACCAATATGGTGGACAAACTGGTAATCTGGAAGCCATGGTGAAATAGTTAGTCTCCCGTATGGACCAAATAGATCCCTACCGTCCCTCGTATAATTATCGAGAGATGTGTAGTCAGCCTTTAGATCCTATAGTTGTAGCACAACCATATCCCAAACACTTTCCTATGCCTGTCCTACCTATATACAAAGGAACTGAAGATCCCATAGAGCATCTTCGTATGTTTAGGATAGCATGTCATGATATATCACATGATGACTTGTTATTACTAAAAATGTTCCCAAAAAGTTTAGGGGGATGGCATTGGAGTGGTATTATCAATTGCCCACTCATTCTTTGAGAAATTTCGAAGAGACCGCTGAGTCTTTTGTGCATCAATTTAGTGCCTATATCGAAAGGCATGTAACCATTAAAGATTTGTACAACCTAAAACAAGACAAAGATGAGTGTTTTGCTGACTTCTTAGCTCGATGGAGGCAGTTGATAGGAAAATTACACTTTGTGTTACCTTATCGGGAAATGTTGGATATTTTTATCAATAATTTACAAGAACAACTATCCTATGAATTATCAACTGCTACCTTGACCACCTTCGATCAAGCTATAGACTTAGCCCGAAGAGTGGAAGATGCTCTCATTAGAAGAGGTCAGCTCAAAAAGAAAGATGATGAGAAAACATCCAGAAATCAATATAAAAATAAACAAGTTGTGGGTGATGGAGTCACTGATAGCAGAAACATTGCCAATGTTAATACTGCAAAAACAATAGAGAAGTTCATATTAAAACCTCCTGATAAACCACCCCAAGAATTTACTAGGTTAAATCAACCTTTATCAACCATTCTCCCACAATTACTAGCACGAGGATTGATCCAATTACCAACTATCCGGGAACTTGATCCAACTATACCCGGATACAGAGCTGATTTACATTGTGATTTCCATAGAGGACCTAGACATGCTACCAACTCTTGTAAATGATTAAAACATAAAATACAAGATTTAATCGATAACAATGAGATGGAGGTGCAAGCCTTTCAACCTAAACAAAATCCTCCTAATAATGCTCAAAAGAACACCCCTCAAAGTCGAATCAGAATGCCAATCAATCATTGGACATATTTCAACATCCTTTACCAAAGCATGGTAAAGAGGTGGCTAATCAAATTGAACATCATAATGTTCCCCCTCCTACCCGATATGTAGGAGCCATTAGTGGGCATTTACCTATTCATGACTTAGAAATATTTGATACAACTTTATCCATGGTTACGTCCAAACCTCTATATAATATTTGAACACCTGACCTTAGTGATGTAGAATATGATACCGAAAGTGACATGGAAATCACCTCAAATCAATCGAATAGTTCTGAAGATGAATCAGATCCTATTCAACCCATCACAAATTCTATGGTTCCGAAAGAACCATTCCCTAGAAGAGTTACTACTCGACCATCTTCTCATCAGTTACTTTCTAATGAACAAGCCATAAATGCTAGACCAAGACCTATTCATCACCCACAAAATAATATTGTAGGAACCATCGGAGCCGTTACCAGACAACAGGCTCAAAACTCTCAACAGAATCAAACTCAGAATGATGGATCAGCTCCATTTGTTTTGAAAATTCCTAATAAAGGGAATTATGCGCCTAATGTTCAACCTAAGCCTCCTTATAATATTAATGAACAATTATCCAATACTACAGCTAGAATTTCCCTTTTGGACCTTTTAAGATCTTCTCCTACCCATAGGGATGAATTAATGCTCACATTAAGCCAAATGATGGTACCACAAAATATTCAGCTTGAAGCCATGACCAATACTATCATAACTCGAGAAGTCGATTGTATTGACTTTCGGGATAGAGATATACCACAACATAGTTTACATAAGGATAACCCCTTATATATTACTGCCCTAATTGGGGATGTAGCAGTTAAACGGGTCTTGATTGACAATGGTTCATCTTTAAACATATGCACTTTTGACTTCTACCAAAGATTTGGGTTTAGAAGTGACGAAATGAAAAGAACGGATATGATTATAAAAGCCTTCAATGACGAAACACAAGAAACATGTGGAGTCATTACTATACCCTTGCAAGTTGGTCCTAGAACCTTAGATACGACCATGTTTATTGTACATTGCCCTGCATCGTACAATATACTTTTGGGTCACCCTTGGATCAACGCAATGCGAGCGGTTCCATCCACTTTACATCAGTGTGTTAAATTCAAATTTAAAAATCAGTTGGTTACCATTCATGGTGATCCTAGACCCTTTGATATGTGTGCTTTGGCAGAACTTGTTGGAGTTCAATTTTGCCCTGCCTTGTCATCCACACATCCTAATTCTCATCATCCACCTAAACGTGTGAAACACACACCCATAACATCATCTACTCTTTCAACTACACCTATACATATAGCTCAACCATCTTCTGAACAAACCATAGTAGGACCTCAAAAAGATCCCAGAACTACAACCAATGCTTCTTGTTTTACCCCTATAACTTCCATACCTATAGACTCATCCATCGATATCCCTATAACATCCACATCCACTACAGGCATCCTTTCCACATCTGATGATGTAGGAAATATTCCTTCTACCTCTTATGCTCTTACTGATGAACTCTTACCCGATTTATCTAAAATTCTTATATCAAAAGAAACCAACACTGCCATGCAAGCTTCCCTTATTTTAAATAAACTCCCACCCTCTCCTCGTACCTTGGGCCTCCCACAGCCTATGGGAAGTATTTACCAAGTCGGGAGTTGTGCTTTTATTTATAAGGGATATGATTGGGGAAGAATACCCAGAAACATCAAGACACATTGTGATGGATATGCTAGATGCTATTTTGCTAATGAGTATATTAAAGCTAAACCCATAATGCTTAAATTGGGATATAAAGGGAAAGGTTTGGGACCTTCCCAAAATGGTATGAAAGAACCTATTGAGGTAGAACCGTGGCCTGCCCGATGTGGTGTGGGCCTATTTCCTAGTAAAGGTCAACCCTTCCCATTTGAGGAGGATGACCATCTTACATGTTACCAAGATTATCTGGATAAACAAGATTCTTTGCATTCAAAGAATAATCCCTTTACTTGTAATATGCTATCTCTCGCCTACCCTGAGATGATTGCCGAATCCGACGATGAGTTGGAAGGGGATATCTTCCATGATGTCTCCGTTGATGACTTGTTACATAACAAATTTTATTTTGATGGCTCTATACCTAGTATAGCCCGACTTGAGGCCTCGACTCCTCAAGACGAATTATCCAAGCTAACCTTGGAAGAATTACAAGAATTGGGTGTTTCACCCCCCCCACCTAATTTTGAGAGATATTTACATATGGAAGTGGAAAACGTTATAAAAATTAACATTGGAACCGAACATAACCCTCACATAATCAATATTGGATCAGAATTAAGTCAAGAAAAACAAGATAAATACATTTCATTTCTTAAAAACTATGAAGATGTCTTTGCTTGGACATATGAAGACATGCCAGGTTTGGACCCTTCCGTAGTTATGCATCATCTAGTAGTCCATCCAGATGCTAAACCTGTTAAATAAAAACTTAGAAAAATGCATCCTAAAGTGGCCTTACTAGTCAAAGGAGAACTAGAAAAACTGTTGAAGGTCATTTTTATACAAGCCATTGATTATGTTGAATGGATCTCAAATGTAGTTCCAGTAACTAAGAAAGAAGCCACTAAAGTTAGGGTTTGTACAGGACTTCAGAGATATTAATGTTGCCTGCCCTAAATATGATTTTCCTCTTCCTAACATGGATCAAATCATTGATTTTACTACTTGGAAGTGGAATGATATCCCTAATGGATGGATTTTCCGGTTATAATCGGATCAGGATAGCTCCTGAAGATCAGGCTAAAACAACCTTTATTACCCCTTGGGGAACCTTTTGTTGGAAAGTGATGCCATTTGGTTTAAAGAATGCAAGTGCAACCTATCAACGAGCCATGACTTATATCTTTCACGATATGATGCATGATATTCTACATGATTATGTAGATGATATTATAGCTCGTTCCATCAAAGAAGATGATCATTTAAATGACTTGAGAAAAGTATTTGATCGGTTAAGGGAATATCTTATCCGACTAAATCCAGCCAAATGCATATTCGAAGTCAAGTCCGATAAATTATTAGGGGTTATAGTTTCTTTATGTGGCATTGAAATTGACCCTCTCAAGATCACGGCTATCACAGATATGCCCGCACCCACCAATATATCAGAATTACGAAGTTTACAAGGTAAGCTTCAAGCTATTCGTCGCTTCATCGACAAGTTGGCAGACAAAACCGGACCCTTTCTTAAACTTCTTAAGAAAGACGTCTCTTTTCATTGGGATGATGAATGTCAGGAAGCATTTGAACTCCTTAAGCAATATCTTCTTAAACCATCGATGCTTTCCCCACCTAGATCTGATCATCCATTTATCTTGTACATTTTTGCTTTCGATTCTGCCTTAGGAGCTATGTTAGCTCAGCTTGACGATGAGAAGAAAGAACGTGCTAATTATTACATCAGCAGAACCTTAATCAGTTATGAAACTCGCTATACCATATTAGAGAAATTATGTCTAGCAGTTGTATTTTCTACACAAAAACTACGACATTATATGCTCAGTCAAAAAATGTATGTTATTGCCAAATTCGACCCTTTGCGATATCTCATGAGTCGACCGTACTTATCTGGTCGTACAACAAAGTGGGTTCTTGCGCTAAGCAAGTTTGAACTCACATTTATAGGACAAAAGTCTGTTAAGGGTCAAATCATAGCAGATCAATTAGCTATTGCACCCTTAGAGTCTACCCATCCCCTCATCATTGAGTTTCTCGATGAATGCCTTAAACTAGAGGCAGACCATCCCGAGCAATGGTCCCTATACTTTGACGGAGCCCGATGCATGAGTGGGGCTGGTGCGGGTATTATTTTAATATCTCCACAAAAACATCTTATACCTCTGTCCTTCAAATTAACATTTGCTTGCACCAATAACATTGTTGAATATGAAGCTCTTATCCTTGGCTTACGAGCTGCTTTGGCCCTAAAAATTAAAAATTTATTGGTTTTTGGTGATTCTCAACTTGTCATAAATCAAATCAATGATGTTTATCAGACCAGAGATGATAAATTACGCCCATACAAAGCATATGTTTTGCAATTATTATCCTTATTTGATCAAGTTACCTTGGAAGCTATTCCTCGAACTAGCAATCGTGCGGCTGACGCTATGGCTACAACGACATCTCTTTTGCCCTTGGAGTTAGATGATGAATATGCTACCATCATTATTCATCGACTCCAAGAACCCGCTTCAAGCAAATCATGCTTAGAACCTCTGGATGTGTTTCTAATCAACGAAACTACTCCTGAACATTGGTACATTGATATCTTTAATTTTCTCCAAAATGGGACCTTCCCTGATGGTTGTACTAGCAACCAGCGTAGGTTATTACGTAGACGAGCAAGTCGCTTCATGATTATTGGAAATACCTTGTATAGGAGATCTTTTGAAGGCATCCTATTGAGATGTTTGAATCTAGAAGAATCTAGATCAGCTTTGAATGAAGCCCACAATGGATCTTGTGGGGGACATTTTAGTGGTAGCGCCATTGCTAAGAAACTCCTTAGGATAGGATATTTTTGGCCTACCATGGAGAATGATGCACATAATTATGTGCGACATTGCGACAAGTGCCAGAAACATGCTGACCTTGTCCATGCGCCTGCACAAGAACTGCAGGCTATTTCATCTCCTTGGCCCTTTTCAAAATGGGGCTTAGACATCATTGGAAAAATCAACCCTGTGTCATCCGATGGACACAAATTCATCATAACCGCCACCGAGTATTTCACGAAGTGGGTTGAAGCTATGCCATTAGCTTCTTGCACTGGAACACAAGTTTCCAAATTTATTTTTAATCAAATTATTTGTAGGTTTGGAATTCTTGCCAATCTCATTTCAGATAATGGAACTTGTTTCAAAAATAAAGATGTCAAAAAATTATGTCAAAAATATAAAATTCAACATCGTTGGTCCACTCCCTATTATCCTCAGGGTAATGGCCAAGCAGAAGCATCTAATAAAACATTAATCAAAATTCTCAAAAGACTGGTCAATAAATCTGGTCGAGATTGGCACATCCAATTATATCCTGCTTTGTGGGCCTATCGAACTAGTGTTCGAACCCCCACTGGAACTTCACCTTTTGTCTTGGTTTATGGTGCTGAAGCCATTTTTCCCTTTGAATTAGAAGTTCCTTCTTTAGCTCTACTACTTCAAGATACTGAAGTAGGAGATGAATATCGTGCTGGCAGGTTTAGTCAGCTAGAACTTCTGGATGAAAAGCGCATCAATGCTTTGGAGCATCTTCGTGCCTACCAAAACAAGCTTAAGAGAGCATATCTCAAGAAAGTTCATCCTCGATCCTTTGAGATCGGCGACCTTGTCTTAAAAGAAAATAAAAAAAATACTAATGCAACTAAAAACCTTAAAGGTAAATTTGAGCCCAACTGGCTTGGACCATATGTCATCACTGCTAAATTTGGATCGGGAGCATACAAATTATCTACCTTAGATGGTAAAGAACTTAAAGAACCTATGAACATTATGCATCTCAAACGCTACTATGCATAAAATTTGGTCATTTCATCATTGTATATATTTGTTTTGCATATTATTTCCTTTTAGTCACTTATATAAAATGTTTCAAAAACAATCACATTGTATTTCTTTCAATTCATAACTTAAAATCAAAATACAAAAACATCAAAATCGTCAAAATCTTCAAAAACATCTTTTATTTCATACCTATCAATTCTTGAAGTATTGCAGTTATATTTTCAATTATTGTGGATAAATTAGCATTTATTTTGGAATCCCGCACTTTCACACTCACATGAATAAATATCTTGATTTTATTTTCTATGATTATTTATCTCTCTTATATCAAAGTCCACATTAGCATTAAATAAAGTTTTGAGCATAGAGAATTGATCTTGTTATTTACTTAAACCAAGTACATCTCTTCACATTAAAATGATTTCATTGCAAATTCGATATGATGCTACATAGTAGAAATGGTTTCCTGAGCGAAAAGTTTCCCCTGCTATCCTATCATGCACATGGTCTAGAATCTTTGAGAATTGACAAAAGGACAAGCTCACCCCTACCCAGAATAAAAATCCCTTGCTCTACAACCAATCCGAGCAAGTATCCCTAGCATAGGAAGAAAAAGAAAAGTCAAAGAAAATGAGAAAAAAGAAAAATATTATTTTGTACCATCGCAACAATATTTCAGCATTATCTCAATTCCAAGCAAAAATACAAAAAAAAAAAAAAAAGAGAGAAAGAAAAAACAAAAGTGAAAAGCAAAAGCAAAATGCAATAAAATCCCTTTCCCTACCCCTTGAAAAGAAAAGAAGGGTGAATGAGCTTGAATCCCTGGAATTTTCAATTATTCGAAAACTGTGAGGTAAGCCCCATAACAGGTGGTTTGTGCCCAACCCGCTTGGCCTTGGGTAATTCCTAGCGTGGTGATATGTCCGTCACATTAGCGACCTTCTTTTGTACTGGACCTATGTCAGCTTATGGATTAGCTAGCTCTTGATAACCCGACTTACATAGTAGTCCGGTACGGTTACATGCATATAAATCATGGTCAACGAACACTCATTTGGTTAAGGCAAATTACTTGTATCAAATTATCTTGCTCAAAATTGGTGAATGAACAATACAATCGCACACACATTTGTATTTGAGAGATTTTGTATCATTATGATAAATCAAGATCGGTAATGAACTCACATTTGCACATGAGGATCCCTTAATAAATCTACATTTGTCTTTGCGATAATTTAAACTATTTCTGTAATTCTTTTCGGAATAGTTTTATCCGCTTATTTCAGAATTTTTGTTTTGTTTTCAAGCAATTATATACTTTGTTTCACAAAATCACAAAATGATTTCAAACAACATGTTCATATTATTATTATTTTGTTTATCAACAGTCAAAAATTAATCTTGCAATAAAACTAAAATATCCATTTTCTTCTTTGGATTTCACGATGATGGTATAAGTCTATACCTATAAATTCTATGCCTAGCGCAAACCATTGTTCTAATTTTATTTTCCATTTATTTTAAAACAAATTCATAAAAACATATGACTTGCATCATTATGTTACACAATTATGCTTTAAAACGAACAAACACTTATTCTATTTCATTTCATTATGTCAACATTCAATTTTGCAAACCATGGTATAATTTCTAAGGAATTGTTCAAAATTTTATCACACTTAGGAATTTATGCCTAGCAAAATCATATTTCTTTTAGTATCTCATGCATACTATTTTTATGAAAATCTGAAAACAAATCATCACCATCATCATTTCCATCATCACAACACAAAGTCTTAAGACAGTCTCTTAAGCACTCTTTTACTTTTTAACAATATTTCTATACTGGGATTAGCTTGACGACCGAGTGAGCGGCGACTCCATGAAATGGTCTATAACAATGACAATGTCCTTTGAAATTATTGTTAGAAGTCTCTTTTATTTTTTTATCAAATCACACCAAAACAACCAATTGTTTACATCAGATTATTTCATTTAAATTTTACAGCATGACATCAAATTATAATATTTCCAAATGACATAATTACATGAATCATCAATCAAACAAACAAACAATTCAAATATTGAAGCATCATAAAAACATATGAACAAGTCATATCACAAAAATATCATATATATATATATATATATATACACAAAAATTATATACATCATATCAAAACTGGATTGGTATGCCACAATCTATACCCTGGCATACTCAATCCTCTCAAAAATCTATACAATCTCTATGCAGTCTATAGCCGCCTAGTCTCGAGAAGCCCTCGAGCTCTCAGCCTCATCTCCTCCCCCCCCTTGACATGGAGGAGGTGGTCCCATAGTAGTCTATGCTGTGTCTCGGGTCCTCATTGTCGATCGTGAGGATGTCCTCACCGATCCCATCCGGATTGGTTCCGTAATGTTCGCTGGCAATGGTACCCTCTGACCCTCTGGAGCCAGTTGAAAGTATACTCCCTGGTAGAATGTGGTCTGCATCATAGACCACACTAGCTCATCCCTGCTCACCCCTCCGCTCCATGCCCTGAGCCGTGTAGTCTCATCCTGTAGTGTTCCTACCTGACCCCTAAGCTGAGTAGCCTCGTCCTGCAGTGACTGCACCTGAGCTCGGAGGTGGGCAACCTCAGCTCGAAGAGCCACCGTCTCGCTGCTCTCCCCTACATCCACACCCTTGCCCTTACCAGGTGATGGTGGTCTCTCCCCCTACTGCGAAGGGAGTCTCTCCTCCCTCCGCCCTGTCTCTCGTGGCCTCTATGGAGCCTGACCCATCCGTTGGCATCTCTCCTATGGGGACCATCATTGCTCTCTCCCATTATGACCCCGTATTGCCTCAATGGTAGCCTATCATCACCTCCCCATCTGGCGCACCATGGCATGCACTGGACCCTACGCCCTCATCATCCGAGGAGGGTGGATGCCTACGTACCAGGCATCGTAGCCATCTGCAACCCCCATGTCATCACCATCCACTGGCTGGATGGGGGCATCGTCAGCGTCCTGACTCCAGAACCATTGCATGTCTGGAGCCCCGCTCAGCGTAGTACTATCTCGAATAGTCCGGGAGTACTCGTAGTCCCTGAGAGAAGGGATCCCCTATTGTAGACCGAACTATCATAGTACCCGATCATAGCGGTGGAGCTCTACCTCTCCCCACTCCATCCTCAGCCAGCAGACTCGCCTGATGCGAGCCAGCTCTTGCCCATCCTCTGCCCACCCGGGGTGCTCTCGCCATGGCCTCCAGGTGATCTGGTCTGGGATGAGGTCATCTAGCAACCTCCGTGACATCGACAGATCTATCCACCATTGTGACCCCCTCTGTAGCCACCAGTAGAAAACCTAGGGCCTCTCTCGGTCAACCCCTATCAGTGGGAGCCCTACCGGCCTCCGCACCGCAATGTGCTCCCAGCACCAAACCTGTAGCAACGATGTCAAGACCAGACATCGACCTCCCTTGTATACGACCCCATGCAGGATCCTATACAAGCGACAGAGTACAAAGCTGCCCCATGTAAACCTGTACCCGTGGTCTCTCATGTCGCAAACTATGTTTGAGAGCACCCACGGTAGCTTGCATCCACTCTGGTGGCACAACAGTAAACCACCTACCACTCCTGCCAAAACTCGAGTCAGCCTAGATGCCCCAGGCATCTACCGTAGAGACTCGATGTTCACTCCGCCCTTCTCCAGGGTGAAGCTCGGGTCTCCAGTTAGTCTCATCATCGCCTGGCCCTGATTGGCCATAGGCATCATGAGCCATCCCCGTATGGGGATCCTCATGATCCTCCATACGTCCTCTAGAGTGGGAGCCATCTCCCCTATCGGTAACCGAAAGCAGGACGACCCCGGATACCACCTCTCTGCTAGGGCTGTCAGTAGCCCCATATCCGTCGATACTTGTGGCATCTCTGCCACATGCCGTAGCCCGACTTGTGCTAGTTGGTCATGCTCTGCTTGGTCGAGAGCGGCCAAGTCATCTCTCAGCCCATCGTATTTCCATTCTCGGCTCTTTAGTAATCCTTTCTACAAAACAAACAATAAAACAACAAAATTTATTAATAAATCAATCATTGCAATCAAATTAAACACATTTTACATCAAGTTTAAAGATGATATCATCCACCATTGGATGATATCATCCCAAATTGGGTAGCATCATCCTTTGTTAGGATGAAATCATCTCCGATTTTGCAACTCGTGGATCGCCCCTTGTTGGACGAGATCGCCCCTAGTTCATCGATTTCGCCCTCAGACGAAATCGATGATCTAGAGACGATTTCGGCGAAATAGGGACGATTTCATCCTGACGTCGTCGACGGCCTAAAAACGGCCGTGATGCCCCAAACAATCAAAATTTAAATCCAAAAATTGCACAAAGTTTAATTCAAACCTAATCTACTAGGATTAGATCCTTACCCGTAGCCCGCGTCGGACCTCTGTCGCTCCGTGCACTTGTCTCCACCATTTTTTCTCTGCAGAGCTCTGGAACAGTAAAAATGAATAGTAAAAAAAAAATGAATTAGGGTTTTCCCTATTTTTCTTAATTTTATTCAAAACCAACAACATTTTAATTTTTTTTTTTTCGCGTTTTTACCTCAAACGTTCGATTTGGGTAAAAACACGGAGGGGGCACCATAGTCAGCAGTCGTACGATTCGACCAAGAATCATCGTCTAAAAAATTGAATAAATTTTTGCTTCCTCGTAAAATGGGAAAAACTCGTCTTTAACGCATTTTCTTCAAAAAATTCGCTAAAGAGGGGGCAAAATGTAGCACCCTAAAATTGGCACGGTTAAAACCTTAGTAAAAGATAAAAGATAAAAATTTAAATTTTAACCCCAAAACCGCTTGTTACCCGCTTCCCTTCTTTTTCGTGCCATTTTTAGGATTTGTTTTGACCGTTGGACGATATCGTCGCAGATCAGACGAAATCATCCCCGATCTGATCATCCCAAAACCAAATTTTCATAATTAGCTTATATTTCAACAACCTCTCCAACTTGGGCGAAGCGTGTCTGTGCAGTTGGAGATTTCCTCGTTGGAGATCTCCCAGATTGGGATGATCTCCAACCTCCTGACCTCCCCCTAATCCTATATAAACTAGGATTTTTCTAGTTTATCCCCCTGATTTTGATTCCCCCTGACTCCCCTGAACCCCTTAGCTGATGGATTTCCCTGTAGATTTAGTTCCTTATTCACTAGAGCATCCTCGCACTACTGTCTGCATTCTGTATTTTGCATTTTCTTGCAGGAACTCTACTATTTTTTAGTCGAAGCTAGCTCGGATCATCGCAAGCGATCCCGGATGATTTTGGATGATCTTGTCGAGGAGCGCAGATGATCTCGTATGATTGGAGGTGATCCCGACTGTAGTCCAGATTGGGGGCAATCAGAGTCTAGAGTTTGCATTTCCTTAGCTTTTCTGCATTTTCCTATTGTATTTCTGCACTGTCTTAAATTATTATGTTTATGCATCTTGGAGTTCACCTCATCTAATATAAATGCATGATAAAATCAAAATAAATTGTGAAGTTGATGCTTTTCCTCTTTAATTACTATTTGGATCTGTCATTTAGACAAATTTACAGTTATTTCTATCATTTCCCTTCGCTTCTGTAGTTGCATCTTGGGTATTTTGTATCTATTTGTGTGATTGCAGGTTTCTGATGAATTTGTCTGACGAATTCATCATATTTTAGATGATTCTGTCTGATCTCAGATGATCGACTATGATTTGAGATGATTCGATGTAATTTCAGATGATTACGTACGAGTCGAGATGATCTGAACTGCTACAAGACTCAAAATCTTCATCAAACATCCGAAATCAGGTATGTTATGATCTAACTAGCATATTTTCTATGTTTAGCATTCATTCCTGTTCTCTGTATTCATTTAAATCAGCATTGGCATATAGAATAGTTTAGATTCATCTTGGCCAAACCTAGGAGTTGAATGATCGAGTATAAAAATGAACACATCAAACCCACTATCAACCTAGGCGTGGAAACTGCCACTCAAAAGTTTCCTGGTGAACCCACCATCCATCGAAAATTCACCCTTATACCCCTCCCCCGAGAGGCGGGACCTTCAAAGGGCCTCTCAGTCCGAGGTATTGTCCCATCCTTCTCGCATCCTCCTTCTGGGCACGGATCCTATAGCCTGAGGGTAAGGATGCGAAAAATTTGGAGCAATACATTATGACTCCCTAATCAATGCATACCATAGGCAATTTAATTAAAAATATTTATGCCCTTACCAATGTAGCCATCGTGAATCAAACCTGCCACCTCTTGCTTGCTCATGCCCTAGTGCAAGCTTAGCTACTGCGTGACCTAGCTGCCCACAAAAAACTTTAATCTCGTAAAATACTCCTTATTAGTTCGGTTAACTTCTTCCTTGATCAAAATTCTAACAAAATTGGAGCCATCATGAATCAACCCCCTAACCTCTTATCTGCCAGTGCCTTACCTTTGTCTAAGCTATCACCTAAGCTAGCCACCTACTTAGAACAATGAAGGCATATCCTTTGATGTTTTTCCTTGCTTCTACCTCAAAATGAATACATGTGCTATCTTTCTCCTCTACTCCCTTTATGAAATGTGAATGGATCAATTGTGCTCAATGTTCAACCTTAGCCCTAATGAGGTATTTTGCCCTCATTAAATATGCACTTCGATTATATTTTTCAAATGTTGGTGGTGTAAAATTTGATTTTTCAATGACACCTTTTAAACCTTAACCTTAGTTATATTATAATATTTAAAAAAATATTATACTAATAACTTTTAAACTTTTGCATCTAATTTTGAAATTTAAATCTTTTTAAATCAAGTAAGACCTTGTCCTTTTCTTGCATATATAACCTTGGATAATGACCTTGTCCTTTACAACTTTTGTACCTTTGACATTGCCTCATGTATCCTTTGAATATATTTACTTTGCACTTTAATATTTCAACCTTGAAGATAATTCTCAACCTTTTCTCCTTTGACATCAATGACAACCAATATACTTAATATTTTTAACATATTTTCCAATTGATGATTAAGTAATTTGTATAATGGTTAATTATATCCAATTACAAATTATGTTTAGGTCCAGGTTAAGAAGTTGACCTTTAATAAAATGGTATTAGCTCAACCAATTATATTTCTATACATTTAAGGAGGAGACCTAGGTTTAAATATTATCAAGTGATACATTTTTTTTTATAGATTGGAGGAAGGGGTTTCGAAATGGTACCTGAACCTTTTATAAAATAAAAAATATAAAATAAAATATAGAGCTCTCCAACACAAGGAGAGCATCACCTAACCAAACAAGAAACTCTAACCAATAGGATCTCTAAACTAAATAGGGTATATAGAACCAAACAAAAAATAATAGTAGGAGAATATCTAAACGGACAAGGTATTGAAATCCAAACCAAAAAACAAAAATAAGAGAATCTCCAAAGGGATAGGGTACATAGACCTGAAACTAAAAAATAATAGAATTAAAAAAAGATAGGGGCAACAAGACTCAAGGAGCAATCCCCTTAATCAACATTACCCAGGGTAGGATACAAGGGGCTATCATTCTAATTATTCACAATAGATAACTTGTATTCATTGAGGATGGCCTCAACCTACTGAAGGAGAGAGGAGGTCATCCTAGCCACCTTGGTCAGGGCCTTGAGAATGTTGTTGAGGTCATGGATATGGTTGGTATTTTTGATAAAGGAGACACTCAATCTCTCTTTGGAGATGGATTTATTGCTCTCACTAGAAAAATCTAGTATTGATTGCCTAGCAAAGGGCTCTTCCCTCTTGCTAAATTTAGGGGGAGGATGTGATTCTTTGAATATGTTCTCATCATTCTCAATAATTATAAATGATTTTCCTTTCCCAATATAAGCCTTAGTCCTAGAAGAGTGATGACATGGCTCAACCTTTATAGTAACTAAACCATAATTGATAGGAAAATCATAATCAAGCATTCGATTGGAGGCTGGATAGGGATCCAAAAATGTTCTATCCTTAGGGATACCCCCATGGGAGCTGCCATCCACATCAATGCTCAAAGGATTTTCTAGAGAAGATACAATTGCATGGATGATAGGGACCCTCTAAGATATCTTATGGACCATATGTTTGAAAATAATTAAGTGAAGCCCTTGGTGAACAAGGTAGTATGATGACCCATGAGAATAGTCCTTTTGATCGACATGAACATATATTTAGGTATATTGATGATTTTCTTTTGCTAGAGGTGGTTGAGAAAAGAAATATGGAAGCTCCTCAAGGGGTTATTAGCTCCATACATGATAAAATACTTCAACATTGTGATCATAATCTTGTCCAAGGGATTAGGAAGAGATTATTATATGATACCCTCTTTATCACAACTTAAAATTTCTCCTTTATCCCTAAACTGGTTTAGTTCATCCACGATGGAGTGTTTCTCATACAAAATCATTTTTCCATTATTTGGAATGTCAATTACCTCGGCTAGAAGACTACTATTTATCTAAAAACTTAGGCCTTTGATTATGATTTTCCCTTCATTCCATGAACGAGTAATTTCAATCAATATATCTTTATCATGCCATATAATTTTTTGGAGAAAGGGCAGAAGCCCATGGTCTACAAATATATCCTCCACAAGAGCATCTAGTTGGAGGGTCTTAGGCTCAAACCAGTAGTTAATATCATCCATGGGAGCCATTGGGGATTGAGTAGCTAGATAATTGTAGAGTTGAGAAGCAAGCAAGGGGAAATAATTGGGGCTTAAGGGATAATTGTTGAACCAATTAGAAATTTTAAAATTAAAGGATGCATTACCATTCCTCTGGGTATCATAAATGAAAATCTTTGACTATTAGTTTGAGGAGTGATGAGGCCTATTCCAGATGGGTTGATAAAAATGTTAGAGTTATAATATATTACATCATTTGGGTCATGTAAATGTACCACCTTTGGTACATAGTTAGAGTAGAGATTACTTTAGGGGGAAGTTAGCTACTTACTTCAAGCAATGTAATAAATGCACAAGTGTCAATGTGCAAGGTGTCCACTTGTACAGCTAGGTAGAGTGTTGGAAAAGGAATATATTTTTCTACATAAAGGGCCTCATAGTGATAGATAATAAGATGCAACATTTAGATATCAAGATCATTGTAGTAGAGAGTAGATTGTGGTAGAGCTCTTGTATGGAGCACAATGTGGTTCTTTAGATTTTATCAATGGAGTGACCATACCCTCCATACTGTATTGTATTTTTACCACTTATATATATATTATATTTCAATAATATTACAAACTCACTTATTTTCATCTTATTAGGGTTTGTTTTAGATCTCTCCCACTACATATATCCTTAAAATCTAATAGTGGTATCAAATCCATGGTGAATCAAGATAGGAATAGGAGGGCCTACACCCATCATAGTCCAGTAGGTCAATAATAATAGGGAGAGAATAACACGTGAGGACTAAAATAAAATCTCAGTCACAAAAATTTTGAGATTATATTTTGCTAGTCTTTCCATATAGTTTCAAAAAAACTCGTGAAGACTAGGACTCAACATTCATACCACTAGTTTGATAAATCAACTAGTCAATATTATTACCTCTAGAGTTATAAATCCTTTCATTCCAATTTATAACAACTTATTGCAAGAAAAAAATATTTAGGAAAATATTGGGAAGCTTCCTCCAAAAGATTTAGGAAGAATAACTTCTTAGAGTCATTGTAGCACCTACAGTAACAAGGAGAAGAGTGAATATTTCAAAGACCTCAAGAAAGGTCCCATTACAAGAGCTGTAATCCTACAAAATGTAAAAGTGAAGAAAAAGGTCTCAGTAGTCTCACAATAGACTCAAGGAATAAGAGACTCTAGAAAATGATTCAAGAAGGAGATAGGATATTGATGATCTCATTTCAATATCAATACCTAAAAAATTGTAAAAGAAGAATAGGCCAGAGAATTCTTTAAGAAAAATAGGCTAGAGAAGCCTAGAAGAAGAATAGACAAAATAAGCCTTGAAGAAAAATAGGCTAGAGAATCCTTGAAGAAGAATAAGCTAGATAAGCCTAGAAGAATTATAGGCCAAATAATCCTATAAGAAGAAAAGTCCAGAGAAGCCTTGATCCAAAAAAGGCCATAGAAGCCTTGATCCACAAAATGCCATAGAAGCCTTAATTCTAAAGAAAATTTTAGAGAAGAATATCTGATTTAGAATGAAGTTGTTATTTTAGAAGAAGAATCTAGAGAAGAGTCCAAGAAAGAGGATATTAGTGATCTCCATCAAAGCTTGCAAATTTTAGAAGAAAGTGAAAGGACCAGTGAAGTCCTATTCCATAATCTAGAAGTAGTAGAATTAGATATCCAAGAAGAAGATATCATCACCAACACTTCCATAAGTAGAAGGTTGAAGAAAAGGTCTTAGTTGGAAGACCAAAGAAGTTGCAAGATAGAATACGTAGGAGAAGTCTCAAGCAAAAAAATAAGAAGGCTTGGTGAGCCTTATTGCAGATCTTGTAGAAGCATCGTCAAATGATTTCCTAGGAGAACTTGTTGGATAAATCCACCACCAAGAAGAAATATCCTAATATTTAAGGACTTGGGATAATTATCGCCATCCAACAACAAGCCCAAGAGAAGAAGAATTTGGCAAGGAGTGTCAAATATGAGAAGAATAATATGGCAAGGAGTGCCAAAATCCAAAAAAATATTCCAATGAAGACCTTAAGACATTCAAAATATTAAGAAGAAGAAGATCCTATTTGAAGTTAGAATTCAACAAGAAGAAAATTCAGATAGAAGCCTACCAAATCCAAGATATTTGGATATTACCTCTCATAGAAAGAAGGTACAAGTTCAGAGCAAGGAGTTCTCTAAATCTACAATAGAAGGTAGAATATCATTGGAAGGACCAAGCCACCAAACCTAAGGCTTAAGATAAGAAGTTCAAGACCTTAGTTTGGTGTAGTAGGAAGTTGTTTTGGATAGACAATAAGAAGTTATGAATTCATCCACTACAAGGCAACAACCTGGCGAAACAAAAAACCAAGATCTACATCTACTATAGACGCCATTAAAGGTAAGCAACTAGGGTGCAATTATTTGAACTTAAATTATGATTTATTATCAAATTCCATTAAGCACCATATTTTGATTAAATTTGCATGAAGAAGAGCTCATATTATAGTCTTCCACAAAGTGCAAAAAGGAGAATTCATTTTAATATATATTTGCATATTAATAGGAGTTGGATATTTTTGAAATAAATAAAATTAGCATCTACCTATTGTCTATCTAGAAAGCAAGAAGACTACATCCTACAATATTGATTGTAGTGAAAATTCTAGAAGATTATTGTATCGCTCCAAATTTTTCGCATCCCTACCTTCAGGCTATTGGATCCGCGCCCGGAAGGAGGATGGGAAAAGGATGGTGCGGTACCTCGGACGAGAGGACTTCACGAAGGTCCCGCCTCTCAAGGGAGGTGTATTTTGGTGATTTTTCGACGGATGGTGGGTTCACCAGGAAACATTTGGTGGCAGTTTCCATGCCTAGGTTTTGGGAATGAGTTTTGATGAGTTCGTTTTATTTTTAAACATTCATCCTAGGTTTGGCCGAATGATTCTAACTTAAACTACATGAAAATGCAATTTAAATGAATACAGCAAACAGAAAAGAAAGCAGAAATAGAGAATTTGCAGGAGGCCAATGAAGATTACCTGATCCGGAAGTCTGATGAAGTTTTTGATTACTTGTAGCAGTCTGGATCGTCTGCAATTCAACAGAATCGCCTTCAATTTGATAAAATCGTCTAAACTGACAGGATCGTCTGCAATCTGACGAATTCGTCAGACGAATTCATCAGAGACCTGCAAAACAGCAAACAGATGCGAAATACAAGAAATTCTATTTTGTAAACAGGGGCAAACTATATGAAAAAGTAATATGAGTATTGAACAATATACAAGAACAAAAGTAAATGCAAATCACTGTGTTTAGATAGCAGAATATGATCTTAATATGCAAACTAGACAAAATGGGTGAACTCCAGATGCAATATAGTATAAAAACTGAATAGACAATCTAATTTATAGCATAAAATGACAGATAAAAGAGAAAGAAGAGCAAACTCCAAGCACTGATTGCCTCGATGTGTGTTGCAGTCGAAATCGTCTCGCATCAGAACGAGATCGTCCCAAATTTGATGAGATCGCCTCCGATCTTGACAAGTTCGTCGGCTGCGATAGATGCTGGCTCCGACTGAAAACCGATGGTGTACCTGCAATAAAATTAATATAGGACTAGTGCAAGAGCAAATTTGAAGTGTTTTAGCGCATAGGGAGTTGATTTACATAAAAATTCAGCCAGGGGTTGGGGAAGGAAAAGTTTTAGAGTTAAATAGGCATAGGATAGTTGTTGGGAGGTTGGAGATCATCCCAATTTGGGAGATCTCCAACGGGGGAAGGGTCCCAACGGCGCGGACACGCTTCGCCCGGATTGGAGACCCGTTGGAATGGATTCCAACTATGCAAATTCAGTTTTGCGACAAAATCGTCTGGACGTTCTAGTCCGGACGAAATCGTCAAATGCGGGGCGATATCGTCTGATCGGAGACGATATCGTCAAACGGTCAAAACAACTGCTAAAAATGGCACGAAAAAAGAGGAAACGGGTTTCTCGGCGGTTAAAGGGCGGTTTGGGAGGTTAAATTTGAATTTAAATTTATTTACTAAGGTGAATGTAATTATTCCAATTTTAACTGCGCCAATTTTAGGGTGCTACATTTTGCCCCCTCTTTAGCGAATTTTCCGAAGAAAATGCGTTAAAGATGAGTTCTTCTCGATCTACGAGAAAGCAAAAAATTATTCCCATTTTTAGGCGACGATTCTTGGTCGAATCGTACGACAGCTTACTATGGTGCCCCCTCCGTGTTTTTACCCAAATCGAACGTTTGAGGTAAAAACGCGAAAAAGCAAAAAATTATTTGTGAATTATTTTTGAATGAAATTATGTTTGATATATGATATGTTTTTGATCATATGACTTGTGTTATGTGTATGTTTATGATGCTTTTTATGTTTGATTGATTGATTTGATAATTGGATTGATGATTCATGTAATTATGTCGTTGGAAATATTATAATTTGAATGTCATGCTATAAAATTTTAAATGAAATAATCTGATGTAACAAAGTGGTTGTATGTGATGCAATAATTTTGATAAAAATAAAAAGGGACTTTTAACAATAATTTCAAAGGACATTGTCGCTATTATAGACCATTTCATGGAGTCGCCGCTCACTCGGTCGTCAAGCTAATCCCAGTATAGAAATATTGCGAAAAGTAAAAGAGTGCTTAAGAGATTGTCTTAAGACTTTGTTGTGATAGTGCAAATGATGATGATGATGGTTGGTTTGTTTTCAGATTTTCATGAAAAATATTATGCATGAAATATTTTTAAAATGATTTTTGCTAGGCATAAATTCCTAAGTGTGATAAAATTTGTGAATAATTCCTTAGGAATTATACCATCATTGCAAAGTTGAAAGGTTGACATAATGACATGAAAATAGTGAAAAAATGGGTTTGCTTTTGAAAAGCATAATTTGTGTAAAATGAAGTCATATGGTTTTTATGATTTTTGATAAAATGGGGAATAAAAATTGTTACAATGGTTTGCGCTAGGCATAGAATATGTAGGTATAGACTTATACCATCATCGCGAAGATCAAAGAAAGGATAGTTTTATTGCATGATTGATTTTTGATGAACAGAAAATATGAAAATGAGGACTTGCGCTAGGCATAAAATTCCAATTTTGGTTTTGAAACTATACCATCGTCGCGAAAGTCGATATGATATATATGATATGTTTTGAAAGAAATTTTTGATTTTTCTATTATATAGTTGTCTTTGTGGTAAATAATTGTACTTGATTATTCCAAACAAGTTGCAAAAATAATATTTCAAAGTATTTTGAAGACAAAAATTAGATTTATAAGGAATCCCATGTGCATAAGTGAATTCATTGCCAATCTTGATTTATCATAATGATAGACAAAATCTCTCAAATACAAATGTGTGTGCAATTGTATTGTTCATTTACCATGTTTGAGCAAGATACTATGATACAAGTGATTTGAAGAAACCAAATAAGTGTTCATTAACCATGATGTAGATGCATATAACCATACTAGGCTACTATGTAGATCGGATTATCAAGAGCTAGCTAATCCATAAGCAGACATAGGTCTATACAAAAGAAGGTCGCTAATGTGACGGACATATCGCCACGCTAGGAGTTACCCAAGGCCAAGCGGGTTGGGCACAAACCACCTGTTATGGGGCTTACCTCACGGTTTCGAATAATTGAGAATTCCGGGGATTCAAGCTCATTCACCCTTCTTTTCTTTTCAAAGGGTAGGGAAAGGGATTTTATTGCTTTTCTTGCTTTCTTTTGAACTTTGCTTATTTTTCTTTTTGTATTTCTTTTGCTTGATAATGCTTGGAACATTGTTGACATAACATTTTCTTCTTTTCTTTTCTTTTTATTTCTCTTATTCTTTTTCTTTTTCTAGGGATACTTGCTCAGATTAGCTGTAGAGCAAGGGATTTTTATTCTGGGTAGGGGTGAGCTTGTCCTTTTGCCAATTCTCAAATATTCTAGACCATGTGCATGATAGGATAGCAAGGGAAACTTTTCACTCAAGAAATCAGTTCTACTATGTAGCAAAACATGGAAATTACAAATATAATCATTTTATTGTGAAAAGATGTGCTTGGTTTAAGTAAATAACAAGATCAATTCTCTATGCTCAAACTTTATTTAATTGAATTTTGTGAACTTTGATATAAGAGAGATTAGTAATCATGCCAGATAAAATCAAGATATTTATTGTGTGAGTGTGCAAGTGAGGGATGCCAAATAAATGCTAGTTTTATCCAAAATAAGTTGAAACATATAATTGCAATAATTGTAAGAAAATAATGATTTTGAGAAATTTTTGAGAATGTTGACTCTCTCTTTATTCCGTATATTGTTTTGGTTTTGAAAGAGTCAAGCATATAGCTGTTTTTGGATTTTTATGTTGATTTTTGTTTTGGAGCAAAAGGAACTTTACAAGTGCTTTAAATAAATGCAATAAATATTTTTGAAGATTTTTGAAGATTTTATGAATGTTTTTGAGGTTTTTGAATAAATTGAAAGAAATACACGATAATGATTTTGAACAAATATATACATGGATGAAATGACCAAATTTATGCATAATAACGTTTGAGATGTAAAATATTCATGGGTTCTTTAAGTTCTTTACCATCTAAGGTAGATAATTTATATGCTCTTGATTCAAATTTTGCAGTAATGATGTATGGTCCGAGCCAGTTGGGCTCAAATTTACCTTTAAGTTCTTTGGTTGCATTTGTATTTTTTTTTG
Source organism: Wollemia nobilis (assembly GCA_028583015.1). Classification (NCBI taxonomy): domain Eukaryota; kingdom Viridiplantae; phylum Streptophyta; class Pinopsida; order Araucariales; family Araucariaceae; genus Wollemia; species Wollemia nobilis. Next base: position 6,237,413 of record JAQPPZ010000431.1, on the reverse strand, counting down.
AAGATTTTGAGGATTTTGATTTTTTTTTGTATTTTTATTTTAATTTATGAATTGAAATTGGTGGTATATACAAGATGATCTATATACACTATACAAGGTTATTTGAGTATAGCATGTCTAAGGTTGCTTCAAAATCAAAGGAGGTTTTGAAGGATAATCTAGTTGTGTTGAAGGTAAGAACAAAAGGTGATGAGTAAAAGATAGTGATAACAAAAGCTTTGTTATAATGTAAAATAATGTAGCAAAATATTTGACTTTTATATGTGTAAAATTGATCATATTACAAAATAAAATGTCATAAATATAAGAAAGTTCTTCATTCTTATTATTATATTCCAAGTTTTGATAAGATGGAGAAAGTATATGTGAAAGACATGCATGGATGTTATTTGATAAACAAGGATGATCATATATGGATGAAGAAAAGTGATGGATAGAAGATAATTGTGATAATAGAGAATGTATAGAACTTGATGTTTCAACCGTTAAATATTCTTCAAATGGTGTTGGGTCACCATGTATGGTAACAATTTTATTTGCAAGTTCAAACTTCAAACATTGGTGAAGAGTGGAAGGGAAAACCCTCATCGTATGAATCCAAGGACTCTGGAGAAATAGGTTGTAAGGTGAAGGACAATATCCTACATAGAATAAAGTATCCAGGATCTTGGATCCAATATTAAGGGGAAGAATTATAGTACCTTGAGCTTCTTGAATTTCATTGTTAAAAGATTTTATAATAACATTTGATTCATTAATATCTTCTTCCTTTGTTTTGAGTTTTTGGAATAATTGATAAGTGCATAAATTAAGAGAGGAGTCATTATCTACCATGATAGCTTTAACAGGTGTTTCTTTACTAGCTCCGATAATGTAAATATAGGGGTCTTCTTGTGGAGTAGAGGAAGGAATATCCTCATCATAGAATGAAATATGGTTAACCTCAAGAGGGTTTACACCATTAATTATGTTCTTAGGGAAAATATGATGAGGAACAAATTGTTGGCTAGGTATTTTGAACAAAATTTCCTTGTGATAAATTTGTAATACTTCTAAAAGGGATATCTTTGCTTGAGGATTAATCACTTGTTGTTGGCTATCAAAGTGGATTTCAGATTGAGATTTTGATTCTAAAGATGAGCTTTCTATGCTTACATTCCATTTTGGATCATTCTCTAGAGTCAAAGATAGTTTTGAAGGTTGGTCAAATGAGGAATCCATATCTTGAATATCAGATTGGGTTGATTGAACTTGAGGTTGCTCATTTGTAGTTTTTGTTACAATATTAATAATATCATCATGATGGGACACATTAACATGCAATATTTGATTGGTTTCTTGTTGTTGATAATTGAGTAGGGGTTCTTGGGAGATCCCCATGTCTTGATTGATTATTGGTATTTGTTGTGTAGGAGTTTGATTGTTTATTGGAGATTTATAATCAGTTGTAGATTGTAATTCCTTTATATTAAAAAGATCCTTATCAATCAAATCTTGAATTGCACATCTTAAATCTTTACAATTTTGTGTCATATGTCCATCTACTCTATGATATTCACAATGTAGCTCAGGTTTAAACCAATCTGTTGTGGTATCGAGGTTGTCTTATGGAAGGAAGTTCAATCTTATTTGTGTCAAGTAAATACTTGAGAATTATATCCATTGGTTGATTGAGCTTAGTAAATTTACGTGATGAAGGTTTTTGAGAGGTTTTTGATAAATGCCTTAGGAATTTCGTCATAAAAGGACCTAATGGTTTCTCACCTCTACTTTCTTTATTATGGGTAGAATGATGATAGGAATATTGCGATGTAGGAGGTGAGTGCATGGTAGAATTGGAAGAATAAGTATTTTCTTGTTGAAATGGATGTGTTGTATTGAAAGAAGAGTATTGAAAAGGTGGAGGAGGATTATATGTGGGTTGATAGACATAATATGGATATATGGGAGAATAGATAATATCATTATGAAGAGGATTGGCAAAGGGATTGTTTTGTTGGGTTATGGATGAAAAATAAGAAGAGTGTGATGGAGGTGATGTTGAATAGGGATAAGGTTGATCATAATCAACAAATGTATTTGGCTGAATTCTTCCAACATTACCGATGGACTCATATTGATTTGAGTAAAAACTCATGGTTTCTTTAGTACTTCTAAAAGTAATATTTAACATCTACCATTTAGAATTGAATCTAAAACATATAAACTTGAAATGATGATTTTGTTTTTGTTTTTCTTGTATATATATATTATTTTTTGTTTTTGTTTTCAAAAGGTTATGATGCATTCACGTCGGGTTCACCAAAATGTATCGCTCCAAATTTTTCGCATCCCTACCTTCAAGGCTATTGGATCCGCGCCCGGAAGGAGGATGGGAAAAGGATGGTGCGGTACCTCGGACGAGAGGACTTCACGAAGGTCCCGCCTCTCAAGGGAGGTGCATTTTGGTGATTTTTCGACGGATGGTGGGTTCACCAGGAAACATTTGGCGGCAGTTTCCACGCCTAGGTTTTGGGAATGAGTTTTGATGAGTTCGTTTTATTTTTAAACATTCATCCTAGGTTTGGCCGAATGATTCTAACTTAAACTACATGAAAATGCAATTTAAATGAATACAGCAAACAGAAAAGAAAGCAGAAACGGAGAATTTGCAGGAGGTCAATGAAGATTACCTTATCCAAAAGTATGATGAAGTTTCTGATTACTTGTAGCGATCTGGATCGTCTGCAATTCAACAGAATCGCCTTCAATTTGATAAAATCGTCTAAACTGACAGGATCGTCCGCAATCTGACGAATTCGTCAAACGAATTCATCGAGACCTGCAAAACAGCAAACAGATGCGAAATACAAGAAATTCTATTTTGTAAACAGGGGCAAACTATATGAAAAAGTAATATGAGTATTGAACAATATACAAGAACAAAAGTAAATGCAAATCACTGTGTTTAGATAGCAGAATATGATCTTAATATGCAAACTAGACAAAATGGGTGAACTCCAGATGCAATATAGTATAAAAACTGAATAAACAATCTAATTTATAGCATAAAATGATAGATAAAAGAGAAAGAAGAGCAAACTCCAAGCATTGATTGCCTCGATGTGTGCTGCAGTCGAAATCGTCTCGCATCAGAATGAGATCGTCCCGAATTTGATGAGATCGCCTCCGATCTTGATAGGTTCGTCGGCTACGATAGATGCTGGCTCCGACTGAAAACCAGTGGTGTACCTACAATAAAATTAATATAGGACTAGTGCAAGAGCAAATTTGAAGTGTTTTAGCGCATAGGGAGTTGATTTACATAAAAATTCAGCCAGGGGTTGGGGAAGGAAAAGTTTTAGAGTTAAATAGGCATAGGATAGTTGTTGGGAGGTTGGAGATTATCCCAATTTGGGAGATCTCCAACGGGGGAAGGGTCCCAATGGCGCGGACACGCTTCTGCCCGGATTGGAGACCCGTTGGAACGGATTCCAACTATGCAAATTCGGTTTTGCGACAAAATCGTCTGGACGTTCTAGTCCGGATCGAAATCGTCAAATCTGGGGCGATATCGTCTGATCGGAGACGATATCGTCAAACGGTCAAAACAACTGCTAAAAATGGCACGAAAAAGAGGAAACGGGTTTCTCGGCGGTTAACGAGCGGTTTGGGAGGTTAAATTTGAATTTAAATTTATTTACTAAGGTGAATGTAATTATTCCAATTTTACTACGCCAATTTTAGGGTGCTACAATTATTAAGTGCATTAGAATTTATTCTGATATTTTATTATCAATAAAAGTGCATTATTAATCCATTATAGCACTATGCTAGTTGTTCTTTAACTAGTTACTCTCAAAAAATTAGTTTATTTTAGTAAAAGCATAAAAATAGCACAAGAATCTATAGCACTGCATGGCCAAAGGAAGCCACCATCATAAGAAAAAAGGTGGAGAAGGAATCCACCATTAATATCCTTGAAGGAAGCCTCAAATTGAGACTTGGTGAGTCTCAAGATTCAAGGAGAATATAAGGATTTCATTTAAGTGTAGAGAGCGTAAATCCTTACTTCAAAAAAATATTTCATTGTCTTGGATTAAGTATCAATAAAATATCCAAGGAAGAAGATTAAAAGATGCAAGAAGGATTTCACAAAAGAGGTCCTTCATATTGGTGCAAATCTAACTATTACAAAGCACCTGTTTTGTTCCTTTGAGAGGATAAAAGCTATCATATTTACAGGAAGCAACACAAATGTTATATTTTGCATGTGTAAGCGTAGAGTTTGAGAAAGAGGAAGGAGCCACTGAAGAGTTCATATGTATAATAATAAAGGTATTTAAAACACCATTTCTCCACATACAATCTAGCCCTAGAAGAGCATATATCACCTACAACATTGGAGTTATAATAAGAGGCCATTACCATCCAAGTATACATAGAGAAAAGGGTAGCATACATAGGGATATCACCTACATAAGAAGAATCACCATTAAAACTAAGCAAAAGGCTAGCAATTAGCTATTATAATAGACATACAAACAATATAGAAAAGTCATTATCAAAGCCAAGAAAAAAGCCAACAATCATCCATTATAAAATATGTATGAACATCATATTATAGGTATGAAAAATACAAAGGAAGAAGTGCAATATCCAAGGTTTCTACTTGGATAAGATGACCACCATTTAAGAGCATAAGAAGCTACCATAAGACTGAACCAAGGATAAATACAACTGGTTCCATCCATTATCCTCATCAATACAATGCACAAATAGAATAGAGAATTCTTGTATTTTAAGAAACATAGTAAGCCAATGTATATTTTAAATATATAGGAAAATATAGGTCATCAATGCCCATCGTTGGAGCATTAGAAGAAAGTCCTACATGCACAACCATGAGTTCCACTTGGAACAAGAGCTCTAAGCATCCAATATTCATGAATAATCCAATGCTTACCTAGGAGGAGTTACAAGTCTTTGAGAGATTACGACCAACCTCATCATTGCATTCATTGGAATATCAACACTTGTATGAAAGTCAAAATAAAATATTCCTATTTAAGGCATCCATATTGAATAAGGAAAGCATTATATTTTAAAGGGAAGACCAACGTTAAATGGTGTGAAGAGGAAGAAGGCTAATTCAAGCCTATGCACCATTCATTGGAGAATAACTACATTAAAGAAGATATCATAAGATCATCCAAGATATCACCTCATTCGAACAACAATCCAACATCCAATTCATACAATAAAGATATCATAACAACATATAAATCACATAATATTAGACCAAGAATACCAATGCCAGTTACAGATAAAAGAAGCATTACGTAAGGGAGATTTCAGCTCTGATCATAGAGGGCATTGACTACCATTTCAAAGAATTCAAATCTGCCACCTCACAACATCAAGGGGAAGGAATACAAAGGTAAATCATAAACTATTTATTGCTTGCTATAATACTAAGGTTATATTGGAGTTATAAGGGTACATTATATTTACTATTGCAATTCATCCACTTAGCATTAGTAAAATATTAAACAAGCATATTCTAAAATATTTATATTTACAAATAATAAAGGAGGAATAAGGATTTCAAATTGGAAATTAAAAATCCTATTATTATAAATATTATATTATTTTCTAATATTCCATATCAAGGAGTCATAAGGAATACTATATCAAAGTAGGTAATTGGAATTTAGAAATATTAAACATTAAATATCAAAAGCTATAAATGAGGTCTATTAAGAAAAATCAAGAGCTAGAAATTCATTGGCATACTCGTCTCAAACTATATTAAAGGTACGAAAGAAATCCAACCACTAGAACATCATCAAATTAAAAGTGCTTAAGTTCAATAGGAGTAATAAGGTGTAATAGAATTTTATTGTTGCTACTTACAAAAAACTACAAAATCAACTCAAAATTGAACTACTATACTCAAAAATCACTTTATCTACCATATAACATATCCAAAAATACTAGGGAGTCATAAGGTATTCTACAAAACTTGATAATTATAGCATTCATCAAATATTATCAAGTACTTAATCCATTTTGGAATCATAAGGTATCTACAAAGCCTACAGGGTTTCTACTGATTCACATATCTTAAAATAGGGATATATAAGGAAGCCTACAAAAACCTAAGCTCTAAAAAGGTTCTACAATCCTAAGGAATAACAAGCAACACTATCTTAAATCTATCAAGAAGGAACATGGATGAAATAATAAGAAATGCCTTTATTAACAAAGAATTATTTCATGAAATGGAATTATATTCCCAAAAATTCATAGATACTCTTGAAGGATATGAGAATATATATGTTAGTGAAAAAGATATATTCTCATTATTTCTAAAGGAGGTAAAAGAGGGTAAATTTAAAGCATTAATTTGTTATCTTCATGAAAACCTATTCAAGGCATGGTGGAATTGACAAAACATAGTCATATTTACATCTGAGGAATATTTGATGATTTATCTATTATTAATAGTGTTTGTACTCACTCAATATATGAAGTAAGCTAGCAATACAAATCAATTCTATTGTGATGATACACTAACTCCTCATAAAGTAGAAACTCCACTAGTATCAATGCATAAGTGTAGTAGAAGAAGAATAAAAAGGAAGAAAATACATGCTAAAAGAAATCATAATGGAGAGAACATGAATACCAAAGAAATCACAAAGACTGAACCAAACGAGCATCTCCAAAATACTGAAGAACCCTCAACTAAAACTCTCTTTGCATCATATGAAGATACTGACTACTTGCTTAATCAGATTATAGTAAGCAAAGAAGAAGAATACAAGTTCATTTTTGACTCAAAATAGAAGAAGAACCAATTCAAGGAGGATTACAATACAAAAGTCCATTGATGAAAGAACCTAAACAAACCAAAGAGCATCCACAAGAAGAAGAAGAAGATACATATTGAATATTGAAATCTTCCATACCCAAATAATGTAATACATGGGGGTTTTAGAGTTAGAATATGTTACATCATTTGGGTCATGTAAATGTACCACATTTGGTACATATTTAGAGTAGAGATTACTTTAGGGGAATGTTAGCTACTCACTTCAAGCAATGTAATAAATGCACAAGTATCAATGTGCATGTTGTAATGTGCAAGGTGTCCACTTATACAACTAGGTAGAGTGTTGGCTAAAAAATCTCTTTCCTATATAAAGGGCCTCATAGTGATATATCATAAGACATAGCCTATAGATATCCAGATCATTGTAGTAGATAATAGATTATGGTAGAGCTCATGTATGGAGCACAATGTAGTTCTTTAGCTTATATTAATGGAGTGACCATATCCTCCATACTGTATTGTATTTTTGCCACTTTCTATTTATAGTATATTTCAATCATATTTTAGACTCACTTGTTTTCATCTTATCAGGACTTGTGTTAGATCTCTCCCACTACATGAATCCTCAAAATCTAACAAAAAATTAGTGGCCTACCATAAAATATACATTGGGAGGAATGCAATCATGGAGAGCAAAGGATGAGAGCCAATGAAAGTAGATTGGCATGAGATCATCGTCATCATAATCTATGTGGGTGTGAACAATAAATTGGAAAAATAAGTCCTAAGGTGGTGATGTAGTTAGATTAGGTAGAAAAGGTGACACAGTACTAACATGATGCAACATGATGGAAATAGGGGATAACAAGGGTCTACCAATTCCAATGGTGCAAAAAATAGGGTTTGAAAATGGTAAGAGGGGTATGAAAAATAGAACCCTCGATATTGAAATCCCATCCATATGGAAAGGAGACATTCAAAAAAGGGGTTACATGGGAATTGGGAGGCTATGTAACACTAATCATTGCAATGGGTTAGAACCAGAAGGCCTCAAAAATGTAAAACCATAGGACCTAAAATGACCAACAAAGAAAAAGCTATAAAACACCCAAAAGGAAGAGCCACATGGTATAAAATAGGAATAAGAGGGATTGCATGATAGTATCACACAGGATGGGTTTAGATAGATCAACTTGAAGAACACATGTGGTGATAATATAGGAAGCATGTATGTCAAAAGGGATGTGTTTAAAAATATCTTTGGACTTGAGACACACGATAATAGAAGGTTGTTTAAAAATATCTAAGGAAGTGGCCTGTGTGTTAATAAAAAAGTGTTTAAAAAAAAACGTTTTTAAAAATACCTAAGTGATTCATACACTAAGAAAAAAGTGTTTAGAAATACTATTGAGAAAATTCCATGCGTTAAGAAAAAGTGTTTAAAAACAGAGTTTGATAAGGTCCACACGCTAGGGTAAAAGTTTTTAAAAACACTAATAAATTTGGGTCACGTGTTAAAGCAATAATGTTTAAAAACACTAGTGAATTTTGATCAAGCATTAAGGTAGGAGTGCTTAATAGCACCACTTTGAAAGGAGTACGATCTTGCAAGCTTGAGGAGAAGAGACTCATTGGTCCACAAGGTCCCAAGATTGTCTAGTTAGCAATAGTTGATTAATCTATCAAAGACACAATATCTTCTTGCCACCTTGCTCAAGAGAGAATTATCACTCATAGTCAACCAAAAGGAAGAGTTTACCTAAATTTAAATGAGACAATCATGATATTTCAATCTTAGATTGCACAATATTTCTATAGAGGAGATAACTTCATCTCTTTCTCTAGCATTGCTGGGGGAATTGGACTTGGTTTGGATCAAGGTGAAGATTTTTTATTGGTTTGAATTATGAGAAAATATTGATTACCTAGGAGACTTTTTGGACCTATTAAAAACCTCCCACCATATGGAACTAGAACATAAGATCCACACTATAAGAATGAACAACCAGATTTTAGGGTTCATGAGAATAACATTAGGTGAGAACCTGAGGGAAATTATTCCACCATATTGTGAGAGCTTCTTGATTCAGACCCAATTTGGTGAGTCCATCAGTAGCATGATTTCCTTCATGATAAACATGCTATATAGTGAAATTGTTGAGATTGTGAAGGTAAATTTTAGATTCATCAATGATGTTATGGATGCTCCAAGAGGATTATTGTTCATCCTTAAGCTATTTGATTATATTCATGGAGTCTCCTTCTATGATGATATTGCCTATGTGAAGGTCATAAATTTGAGCTAGGCCTTGAAAGAGAGATATAACTTTGACAAAATTGCTGGTTTGGATTGCATAGGCTAGAAGGATACGACCATTGTAGTCTCTAAACATTCCATCAGTACTAGCTTTTCTAGGGTTTCCCTTAGCAGCTCCATCAAAATTGAGTTTTACCCACCCAATTGGGGGGTCCACTTGATTTGGGTTCTATCAATAAGAGAAGCCAAAGGGATTCTAGCTAGGAAACCCAAAGATCTAGCAAAGTGAGTTTTATTAAGAGGCTCATAGGCATTAGTTTCAAAGAATAAACAACCCTGACATTGATAAATGTATTTAGGGATAAAAAAATTCTCGATAACTAGTTTCTAACTTAGAAGAAGGTTGAAGAAGTTGGTACAATCAAGCTATCTTGTTTGGAGTATCAGAGAAGTTAGTCACTTTGATATTTATTAAATATTGTGTGAAGGAAGAACTAACTCAAGAGAAATTTGGTTATAGCCATTATAAAATTAGATATTGGATTCTCTAGTAAGGAGGAGAGTCATATTGGATTCTTAGGAATAGCCTAAGAAATTTCTATAGTGAATATTGATCTTTAGAAGTTGAGAAGCTTCCTACAATATATAGAGAAGACTTTCATATTTGATTTTAAGAAGAAGGTAGAAATATTTCCTCAAGAAGGGATTGATTAAAGTTGTAGACAAGTATAATTTTAGGTCTCAAAGATAGACCTTGATAAAAGTTTTAGGTCATTAAGATATTGACCTTGATAATATTAGATTGAGTTTACTTATTCCAAGTATCTATTTGGAATATAAGATAGTCTATAATATTTATTTAGATCTTGAAGATACACCTTGATATAGAAAGAATACAGAGACTAGAAACCCATGGAAATAGGTCCCATAGAAGACAGTGATAATAGATCTAAGAAAAGAGGTTCCATAGAGGTAACAAATATAGAGGAATGAGACCCATTTGAAAGAGGTCCATCATAAATGGATATATTGGTCCTTAGTAAGAGAAGATACCATTAATATAAGTTTGGTAGAGATAGAAGCAAGCAAAAAAAGATAAGGAAGCATAATTTTGGTACAAGGATATTTGACCAAGATAAATATTGATAGTTTGTGAGAAGAAGGAATACTAGGCAAGGACAAGAAGTTTTGAAGACAAAGAAGATAGAAATAAGGTAGTAATATTCCAAGTATCAAGCTTGTATAATAACAAGCTCATGATAGCATTTGGAGTTAGTAAACTTAAGAGTTAAAGCTCTTACATTCAGAGGTAACAAGTTCATAAATTGAAGGCATAATTTATAAGGCAAGCAACATGGTTTTAATTTTGGGAAGAATGATAAAATTACATTATAGAATAGTGAAAAAGGTAGCAAGGTTTGAGTGTATAATTAAGTGCAATAATGTAGTGAAATAAGAGCAAAGTAACATCATTATAATGCAATTTAAATGATGTTAAATATTTCTATGTGATCTAGTAAATAACCTACACCTACACCTGCAAGACAGACTATAATGTGAGACAAAATAAGTATAGTAAAATATCAAATGTGAGACAACACTAAGTGGAATATAAATAGATAGCATAAGCAAGGAGGATAATGTAATCTTTGTAAGCATTATGAGTTAGACGTAGCAAGCAACAAGCATCATAGAACGTGAGCACCACAAAGGAGTGCAATAGTATTTGTAAGCACCAAGTGCCATCAAGGAGTGCAAGCTCCCAAAAGGAGAACAATAGAATTCACAAGAATGGAAGTGTCATAAATCAGCACAAGCATCACTAAGAAATGTAAGCACCATGAAGGAATACAAGCATCAATCCAAGATAAATTACTTATGCTACATTTGTCAAGAAAAATGAAAATCACATGTGTAGCCAAACATAGATAAATTGAAGGACTAGAGAGGAAGGTAGAAGGATGTGAACACCTAGCACATTTTTATTGAAGGTCTTACACCAATTGAGAGTAAGTCTCAAGTGTAGAGAATATGAGCATTCAAGACACTCAAGTAACATCTAAAATGTCAAAGCCAACAACCGTACAATGAATATTTGAAAGGTCATGCAAATTAGTGAGAAGCCATGTTGAACAAGGGAAAAACAAAGTGCAGTAATGTAACCATTTTTTAAACCCCTCAAGAAGTTTCTCTTAAATGGAAATTATCACTCACTCAGAGCACACATGAATGTCAATGAAACATTCATTCAAGCACCAATTGATACAAATCAAGATCACCTGAGAAGTTTCCATGCATAATGTAGAGATATATTAGGGTTTTAATTATTCATTTTCTAAGGTTTAATAAGATTAGATGGAGAGATAAGAAGTTTAATAGAGTAATTAATACCTTAGTTGTTTATAAATTTTTGGAGTGATAAGTAGATATAATGAATGTTTAGTTTGAAGTTTTTCAAAGTCATTTAATATTTGAAAAGTTTATTTTTTATATATTTTTAAAATAAAATATATATATATATATTATTTTCAAATTATTTATTTTTGGAGAGATAAGTAAGTCTACTTCAAATTTAGGAATATTAAATTTGTAAATATTTTTATTTTTTAGTTTCCAAATCAATTAGGGGGACAAAAGGAATTCAACTTCATAGATTTTTTTAAAATTTAGAAACCTAGAAATTTATCATTTAAAACTTAGGGAGACATAAGGTAGTCAACTTCAAAGGTTATATGAGCACCACCATGTTCAACAACAAATTATTTCTTTCTAAATCTCAACTTCTCAAAGGTCTTAATTGTGCTTCATGAAAAAACAAAGTGAAATCAATTATGATAGTAGAAAATGTTTAGGAAATTGTTAGTGGAACAAAAAACAAACATGCTAAATATGATATAGAAATTTGAAAAGATGAACATGTAGAAGCCAAATATCTTATGATAATAAAATTTGAAATTATATATGAAATTAAACCTTACAAAAGCACAACAAAAACCTCTACAAAAGCTTGGAATACTTTAGCTAAGATATTTGAAGGAAATAACAAAGCTACTATTTTGAATCTTCAAACTTAGTTGCAATATTTAAAATTTAATAGTGGTGAAAATATTGATTTTTAAGAAGAGTGGTAGACATAAAAGCAAAGCTATTAACCTTAGGAGAAAATGTAGAGGACGAATTTCTTGTTCAAGTTATCTTCAAGGCTCTTCTACAAAACTATAAGCATCTAGCTACATCTTTGCAAATTCTAAGAAAATATACTTCATTTGATAAGTTAGTCAATATTCTACAAGAGTATGAAGTGGAGAACTCAATAAAAGATAAAATTATTAACAATTACTTAGTGTCAAAATATAACTCACAAGGAAATATTGCTACAACTTCAAGAGATGGGTCTAAATGGAATAATATATATTGTTAGATATGTAAGAACATGGGTCATAGTACAAATTTTTGTAGATATAATCCAAAGAGTTTATCTCAAGGGAATCAGATAAGTCAAAGTGGTCAAAATTAGTATCATCCACAACAACAACAATGTCAATGTCAGTATCCTTCTTAGTACTAATATAATCAACCTTAACTATAGTATAGACAAAAGAACATCTAGCATAAGAAATTCAAGAACTAGAAGAAACTATTGAAGAAAATGAAGTCAAAGCTCTTTCAAAAAAATTAGTAATTTATGAAGATGATTTTTTAAAGATACTAATCATTCATTTGATCATAATATAAAAAGGCAACAGTCTGAAGAAAATAAGATAAGGAAAAATAGGCTCCAAGATCAGGACGAAGACCACATTTAAGACTAAAGTCTTCAATAACAAAATAATGTAATATATGGGGGTTTTAGAGAATATTACATTATTTGGTACATGACAATGTACCACATTGGTACATCATTGTAAATATTAGATTAGGGTTGTGTCTTAGATTAGTGTGTGAGTAAATATTTTATGTAATGTAATAATGTGCAGGAAATGCACAAGTATCATGTAAATATGTGTGCAAGTGTTATGAGTGTAAATTTGCACAAGTGTCTAATATGTAAGTGTGCACATGTATCCTTAGATTAGGAAGAGTCATGTGAAGAGTCTAGTACAAGTGTGCATATAATATAGAGTCATGTGTATGCAAGTGTCAAGTAGAGAAGCCAAGAGTCATGAGACTTGGCATATGGAAAGGAAGATTCAAGTTATGATGCAGGAGCATCCGGCAATGGTAGAGCAATCTTGCATCTCCAAAAATTTTCTAGTTTTTCTAAGTAGTTTTGCATCTTTACTTACCTATTTTTAGCCTAGAATGAGTTTTGTAAAGCAATTATCACTTTGGGAAGGTTTAGTAAAGTAGGGGGGTGAGGTCGCGAAATCGCGACCTCCGAAATCTGCGTTGTAATTCGTTAAGTTGTGTCACGATATCGTGACAGTGTTTTAAAAGCTAAGGCAGAGGCCACGGTCGCGATGTCGCGACGTCGCGATATCGCGACGTCGCGATATCGTGACGGTGGTGTGGAGCAAAGCGGAGGGTGAAGGTCCTGTCGCGATATCGCGACAGGTCACGATATCGCAACCTATCGCGATATCGTGACCAGTGCGGAACTACCATGTGGCAAGATATTAAGGCAGACCAAAAGCAAATGCAAAGCGGAGGACATGGCAAAGAATTCGTTGGAGTAAAGGCACAGAGGTAAGGGGGAGGGGGTCATGAAATCGTGACATGTCGCAATTTCGTGACCCCAAAGGAACTTCGGCTTATTGGAGGCACTGTGGGTCGCGATATCGCGACATGTCGCGATATCGCAACGTGTCACGATATCGCGGCCTAGTAAAGTCAAGACTAAAGAAAACAGTGAACGATCGAGCAAGACCATATGTGACACGTGGAAGGCCATGTGTATCATGACAACTGTAAAGGGGTACGTGCATCATTTATATTATGAATTGGAGAAGGCATGGTGAGATTTAAAGACGGTCAGCTACGTGTATGGAGACAAGACGAGGAAAGTGTCGACCATGCTTTCTTTTGTTATTCTTTCTGGCAACGCAACCATTGCAGGTAACGACTTAATGGAAGAAACAGTAGTACAGAGTACGGTCAGAACCAAGTGGCCAGTGTAGGGTATGGGAGCCATTAATGCAAGCTTCTGGGCGGATCGACAGTTGCCCATTTATGGCAGAAAACCAAAATTTGAAAATGGAACCGGGGGAAATAGAATTTTGAATTTGCTGTTGGGCGGGAGCATTAAATTCTTGGAGGATCGAGGCCTCGGTTAAATACTCAAAATTTGTAAGGGTTGCGAGATGGTGAAGTTTAGGATTGAGGGAGAAGTTGTAGGTTGGAAAAGACTACTGTAAACTGTATTAAGCAATTTAATGAAATTACGATGAAATTATCGTGAATGTGTTTGTGTGAATCCCGGCTTGCCATCAAGTGGTATCAGAGCGGGAGCTCCTGAGCGTGTAACAGATCGCCGAAGAGAGGCAGTTACACCAGGATCTGTGGAAGGATTTTATAAAAAAAAAAATATATATATATATATATATATATATATATAATATAATGCCTCCACGAAGGAACTATGGCAGAGTAGGAAATGTGGTTCCGATCGAAGACTTTCGAGCCCTGCAGAGACAAGTCCAAGCCCTGCAGGCAGAGTTACGCAGAAGGCACAAGCCCGGAAGGGATGAGGAAAGTGAGGACGAAGTTGAATAAGAAGACCAATCTGAGGAAGAGGAAGAGGCCATGGATCCTGCACAAGCCTAGTTATACAAGGCCATCTCTCATATTGGAAAGCAACCAAAAATGGAGGTTTCCACATACTCGGGTAACTTAAATCCAGAAGAAGTGATTGACTAGATAAATGATTTAGAGGAGTATTTCGAGTACGAGGAGGTTGAAGACCCTAATCGGGTCAGATTTTCTAAGACCAAGTTGAAGGGTCATGCCAGTATTTTGTGGAGGGGAATACAGTTGGAGAGGAACAGACGAGGGAAGGAGAGAATAACAATATGGGACAGAATGGTGGAGAAGCTGAAAAGATAGTTCATCTCGACAGATTACAAGTTGGATCTGCTAAGAAAAATGCAAAGTTTGAGGCAGACAAACAAAACTGTCCAAGAGTACACCGAGGAGTTTTACAAGATCTCCATTAGAACTGGGCATTTAGAGGCCAACAAAGAAAAGGTGGCCCGTTATATCAACGGGTTGAGACTCGGTATCTAGGAGGAACTGAGCCTGGTTCGGGTAAGCACCATTGAGGATGCTTACCAATTTGCCTTAAAGGTGGAAGAAAAGCTAAATAGGTGGTTTGAAGGCAAGCAAAGAGGAAGGGGCCGAGGTGGAAGAACTGGTGGGAGGACTAGTGGAGAAAAGTACAAAGACCCGAAGAAGATTGGTGAAGCCAGTAGTAACCCGGATCAAAGGGAAGAGGATGTTTATCAGCCCCGAGATCAGAACAGCTACCCAAGAGGACGGGGTGGATCTGGATGAGGATTTGGAAGAGGATTATTTCGTGGAACATGTTTCCACTATGGTGAAGAAGGAAACCGGGCATTTGAGTGTCCACAACACCGAGAAAGGATGAACAAGAGGCCTGAGGGTCCAGCCAGAGCTGCTTTGGCAGAGGAAGATGCTGAGTCTGAGCATTCCGAAGAAGCAGAGAGAGGGGAAGCAATGATTGTAAGAAGAGTCCTGTTGAATGAGGAGAAGGACACAGACCAGAGAAGAAGTTTATTTCGCACCAGATGTAAGTGTGCGGGCAAGGTTTGCAATGTTATTATTGATAATGGTAGCATGGATAACCTGGTTTCTGAGGAAATGGTTACAAAGCTACAGTTAGAAAGGAAGAAGCACCCACACCCATACCGGGTCGCATGGTTACAGAAGGACCACAGAGCTTTGGTCAATGAACAGTGCTCCATTAAATTTAACATTGGAAATTATTGTGATGAGGTCCTGTGTGACATCCTGCCCATGGATGCTTGCCACATGTTGCTGGGGAGGCCCTGGCAGTTTGATCGAAGTGCAGTGCATGATGGCCGTGCCAACACCTATTCATTGAAAAAGAATGGTGTATGCCATAAACTAAATCCCTTGAAGGATGCGAATGAAAAGGTATGTAACAATTCTAGAATCTGTTTAGTTGAGGGGAGAAAGTTCCTGGATGGATTGAAGCATGAACATTTATGCTATGCAATAATCCCTAGAGCAAGAGAGAAGGAATGCCAGGATACCCCAGCAGAAGTCCTGGATCTACTGGAGGAATTTCTAGATATTGTGTCTGACAATGTGCCTGAGGGTTTACCCCCAGTAAGGAAAATTAGCCACCATATAGATTTGGTATCGGGATCAAGCTTGCCAAATAAAGCTGCACACAGAATGACACCTATAGAAACTGAGGAGTTAAATAGACAGGTCCAAGAATTGTTAGAGAAGGGATTGATTCAGGAAAGTTTGAGCCCATGCGCAGTACCTGTAGTGCTGGCACCAAAGAAGGATGGAGAATGGAGGATGTGTACAGATTCACGGGCCATCAACAAAATCACTATTAAATACAGATTCCCGTTGCCAAGGATGGATGATATCATGGACTGTTTAAGTGGAGCTAAATACTTCACAAAGATCGACTTAAAAAGTGGCTATCATCAGATCCATATCCGGGAGGGAGATGAGTGGAAGACAGCCTTCAAGACAAGAGAGGGCTTGTATGAGTGGTTGGTCATGCCATTTGGGCTGTCCAATGCACCAAGTACCTTCATGCGGCTGATGAATGAAGTGCTGAAGGAATTTCTGGGAAAGTTTGTCATTGTGTATTTAGATGACATATTAATTTTCAGCAGAACCCTGGAGGAACACCTAATACATATTAGGAGAGTTTTTGAAAAGCTACGAGAAGAGCAGTTATTAATAAATCTAAAAAAGTGTAATTTTGTTAAGAAGGTGTTAGTATACCTGGGATTTGTAATCTCAGCAGAAGGCCTAAAAATGGACCCAGAGAAGGTGAGAGCCATCATCGAATGGCCTACCCCAAGAAGCACAATGAAAGTAAGATCCTTTCATGGTCTGGCAAGCTTTTACAGGAAGTTCATAAAGAACTTCAGCAGCATTTGTGCACCTCTCACAGAAACAATGAGAGGGGATAAAAAAGAGTTTAAGTGGACATTAGGGGCTGAAAGGAGCTTTGATACATTAAAGAGAAAGGTCACAGAATAGCCTGTTTTGGCACTTCCAGACTTTGACAAGGTATTTCAGGTGGACTGTGATGCCAGTGGCAGTGCAATAGGGGCTGTACTGAGTCAAGGAGGCAAGCCAGTTGCTTATTTCAGTGAGAAGTTAAATGATGCTCAAAAAAAGTATTCAGTTTATGACCAAGAATTTTATGCTATAGTTCAGGCCCTGAAGAAGTGGAGACACTATTTGCTGCCAAAGGAGTTTGTTCTCTTTACTGACCATCAGGCTTTACAATACATTAACAGTCAGACAAAGCTGAACCAAAGGCACATGAAGTGGGTAGAATTCCTTCAAAGTTATACCTTTGTGCTGAAGCACAGAAGTGGGAAATCAAACAAGGTTGCAGATGCCTTGAGCAGAAGGTAGACTTTACTGATTAGATTGACAGTGGAAGTAGTGGAATTTTAAGAACTGAAGGGTTTGTACCCTGTAGATCCGAATTTTGCAGAAGCCTAGAAGGCTTGCGTAACACCTGTTATGATGGACAGGACAAAATGGTTGGATATCCTAATCCAAGATGGAATGCTATTCAAGGGAAGCAAATTATGCATTCCAAGGAGCTCCATGCGGGAGAACTTGATCAAGGAAAAGCACAGCGGAGGACTGGTTGGGCACTTTGGTAGGGATAAGACTATTGCCCTAGTGGATGAAAATTATTACTGGCCACAACTTCAGCAAGATGTGAGGAAGTTTGTGCAAGGATGCAGAATATGTCAGATGGCAAAGGGCATAAGGCAAAATACAGGATTATACCAGCCATTACCTGTGCCTGAGAGGCCATGGGAGGACATAAGCATGGATTTTATTCTTGGATTGCCGAGAACACAGAGGGGAAATGACTCTGTATTTGTAGTGGTTGACCGATTCTCCAAAATGGCACATTTTATCCCCTACCAGAAGACAAGTGATGCAATTCACATTGCTGGATTATTCTTCAAGGAAGTGGTATGAATTCACGGTCTACCAAGAAGCATAGTTTTTGACAGAGATACCAAGTTTGTTGGGTACTTCTGGAGAACTCTGTGGAAGAAGATGAAGACAGATATGAAATTCAGTTTTGCATACCACCCGTAGACTAACGGACAGACAGAGGTGGTGAATAGAAGCCTGGGTAATTTATTGAGGTGTTTGATAGCAGATCAGCCCAAGGGATGGGATTTGGTCTTACCACAGGCATAATTTGCTTATAACAGTTCAGTTAATAAGAGCACCAACAAATCTCCATTCCAAATAATATACGGGAATAGTCCTAGAAATGTGTCTGAACTGAGAAAGTTGGAGAGGACAGAAAAGTGCAGTGCCGAGGCAGAAGAATTTACAGAACACATGAAAAGTCTACATGAAGAAGTAGAAACAAATTATGAAAATGAATACTCAATACAAGACAAGGGCAGACCAGAAGCGGCGGTTCAAGGAGTTTGAAGTCGGAGATGAGGTCATGGTGCATCTCAGGAAGGAGAGATTTCCTGCCAAGACTTATAACAAATTGAAGATGAAGAAGTTTGGGCCATGTAGAATACTGGGAAAACGGGAGTCAAGAAATGCATATGAAGTGGAATTACCAAGTTGGCTTGGTATTTCACCTGTTTTTAATGTTTCAGATCTAGTGGAATATCATGAAGGGGAAAGTACAGAGGTACCAAGTGTAGAATTGTGGCAATTTCCAGCATCTACTCCAACCACCAACGAGATTGAAGAGATATTAGATACTCGTGAGGGCAGAAGCACCAGAAATAGACAGTATTCTGAATACTTAGTTAAGTGGAAAGGCAGACCTGTTGAGGATGCAACTTGGATGTCGAAGACGGAGGTTGACCGCCTGGGTCTTCCCCAAGCAAAACAGAAGTGAGGATCACTTTTAAATTACCCCGGGTGTCTGATGCAGGAGCATCCGGCAATGGTAGAGCAATCTTGCATCTCCAAAAATTTTCTAGTTTTTCTAAGTAGTTTTGCATCTTTACTTACCTATTTTTAGCCTGGAAGGAGTTTTGTAAAGCAATGATCAGTTTGGGAAGGTTTGGTAAAGCAGGAGGGTGAGGTCACAAAATCATGACATGTCATGATTTCGCAACATGTCACGAAATCGTGACCTTCGAAAGCTGCATTGTAATTCGTTAAGTTGTGTCACGATATCGCGACAGTGTTTTAAAAGCTAAGGTAGAGGCCACAGTCATCGCGATATCGCGACATCACGATATCACGACGGTGGTGTGGAGCAAGGCGGAGGGTGAATGTACTGTCACGATATCGAGACAGGTCACGATATCGCGACCTGTCGTGATATCGCGACCAGTGCGGAACTGCCACGTGGCAAGATCTTAAGGCAGACCAAAAGCAAATGCAAAGCGGAGGACATGGCAAAGACTTCGTCGGAGTAAAGGCACAGAGGGAAGGGGGAGGGGGTCGCGAAATCATGACATGTCACAATTTCGTGACCCCAAAGGAACTTCGGCTTATTGGAGGCACTGTGGGTCGTGATATCGTGACATGTCACGATATCGCGGCCTAGTAAAGTCAAGACTAAAGAAAACAGCGGACGACCGAGCAAGACCAGATGTGACACGTGGAAGGCCACGTGTATCGTGACAACTATAAAGGGGTACATGCATCATTTATATTACGACTTGGAGAAGGCGTGATGAGATTTAAAGACGGTCGGCTACGTGTATGGAGACAAGACAAGGAAAGTGTCGACCACGCTTTCTTTTGTTATTCTTTCTGGCAACGCAACCATTGTAGGTAACGACTTAATGGAAGAAATAGCAGTACAGAGTACGATCAGAACCAAGCGGCCAGTGCAGGGTATGGGAGCCATTAATGCAAGCTTCTGGGTGGATCGGCAGTTGCCCATTTATGGCAAAAAACCAAAATTTAAAAATGGAACCGGGGGAAATAAAATTTTGAATTTGCTGGTGGGCGGGAGCATTAAATTCCTGGAGGATCGATGCCTCGATTAAATACTCAAAATTTTTAAGGGTTGCAAGATGGTGAATTTCGAGATTGAGGGAGAAGTTGTAGGCTAGAAAAGACTACTGTAAACTGTATTAAGCAATTTAATGAAATTACGGTGAAATTACCGTGAATGTGTTTGTGTGAATCCCGGCTTGCCATCAAGTTATCCAAGATTCATCCTACAATGGCTATATATTAATCCTTAGAGATGCATAGAGATATAGAACACCATAACCTACATTATTTACATAGATATTTTCTATGATACATTCGTAACAGAAATAGGAGTAATACAAATTTGCATACATTTGAGTAACTAATATTGTAATTTTTGTTATATATTGTATTATTCAAGCTTTACATTCATATTTCGGCATATTAATGAATGTTATTTGGTATATTATTAAGCCTTGATAATACATATTAGTTGGCTCATATTATCTCTATTACAAATTATTATTGAATCCTTTATATTGCAACTTCATTATATTTGATCATGTGATTATTTTCCTATGATTTTTACATTAGTATTAAAGCTTCAAAAGCTAACACTCCCTACAACTATCCACAATATTATTATTATTATTATTTTGTATATATAGAGTTAAAATAAAAAGGAGAAGACTAGGGGCATGTGCGTATTTCATTTCTAGGTGCATATTGTAGTGAGTTTTCACTACACTCAAATATTTTTGCCTTAGACAATTTTTTTGAAAGAAGATTAAAGAAGAGGAAAAGCAGGTAGAAGGCAAGAAAAAAGGAATCAAAATAATGTAGAAAAAAAAAATTTGATCAAAGGGTTGGTGCCATTTTATAAAAAAATTTACCAAGTACAGAAGGCAAATTTTTTGAAAGCTTATGCAACTTAAAATTCAAGAAGGTAAAAAACAATAGAGGGGTTCAACAAGCACAAAAAACTCATGAATGTTAGAAGTCAACAAAATTTTAAAGGAAAAGAGAAAAGAAAAGTTCCAAAAATCAAACCATGAGTCATAGTAACTTTATAAAATGAATAAATTTACATCATACATAATTTTGAGGATGGTCGATTTTGGTTCAAGTGAAAAAGGTGGTTCAGGGCTTGTGTCATAGGATGGTTGGGTGGGGAGTTTACCCAGTGAAAATTCAAATGGTAATCATATGAGAATCCTATATATTCCTAGGCCAAGGCTTTCAATCCTAGAGAAATACCTTGATGCAAGTGGTGATGAGTGAAAGGAAGTTGTTGGTTTCCTTTTGTCATTTATTCCCAATTAGTGACCACATCAATATTATAAGCACCCTTGTAAATATGGTAACCTCTCAAGGAGATATTAGTTTGGTCAATAATTTTTTGGGGGTTAGGCCTGAACTAGATGCCATTCACAAGTTGACACATGAAAAGTGGTGGCTGCTTGTCCACATGGATATTGTTGCCTTTTCTAGGAATTTCTTCTTGGCAAAGTTCAACTATGAAGAAGATCTATAAAAAGTCATGAATTAGGGGCCTTGGTTTTTTAGTCAACGAGGGTTGTTCTTGAAGCAATGGTCTATTTATTTTGATTATCATTCTCAAAGCCTTCAGAAAGTCCTAGTTTGGATGTGACTTTCAAGGTTCCCTCTTTACCTCTAGCATGAAGATATATTTGTTGGTATTACTAGGCAATTGGGTTAGCTCCTTACCATCAACCTGGCCACTTCTTCTAGATCCAGTATTGCATATACTTGCTTCTACATTAATCTCAACCTAGACATCCCCTTGCCTAACTTGATTGATTTGGTTTCAATATTTGGGACCTAAAATCAAACCATTACATTTGAAAATATCCCAGTCAAGTGTGGGCTTCATAAAAACTTGGGTCATTTTTCCAAAGACTATCCTAGAAAAAAAACTTAGGTTCATTCCTGATATTGGTAGCCCAACAAAAGTATGGAAGCTAATCATTCTTTGAATTATAGTGTAACAACCTAGGTCTAGTACACCTGATTGTACAATCTAGTCTATCTCATTGGTTCCACAAGGTAAAAAAAAATTGATATTTTTACTAGCTAGACATGACCGAAGGAAAATGTTTTTGAGTTAAATGGTTTGATGATCACCCAATGTTTAATTAGTACAAGGTATAGTATGCCACTTTTGATAATTAGGATTGTTTTAGAAGGCCTCCCAAGTGGATGAGACTGGTAAAATACCATAGAAGGTACTTTTTTATGGATATATCTTCTCATCCTTGTGTTTTGGTATGAGGACATAGATCCATGGTTGGGGTTATCCTCTATGGCTCATAAAACCTAGAGGGTGGATGCATACTCTCCCTGTCCCTTAGCATGAGGAACCTAAACTTATTTTAACCTTTTTGATCCATAGTTAACATACATGGAGGTAGTGTATATGCCTTGTACCTAGTTGAGAATCCACTTCACTGGGGTCAACTAGGGCCATGCCATTACACTGTATCTTGGTCTTACTTGGCACATTATGAGTAACAATAAATTATCCCATACCAACTATCATGGATTGGTATATCTTCTTTTATCATGTTATACTACTCCTATTAACAAAATGTACAAGTAGCCATCACCATACTACTCACACAATGACCTAGAGATGATATCCCATACAACCCCTCATCACTTGTTCTGACCTATTTTTTCAAAAAGTGGTCATTCCTCGAATCATGATTATCACCTTCGCATAACAATTGGCATTGGATTTCAATAGTTATTCATCCTCCATGATGGTTATAGGTTAATAGTTAAATTTATAATATCATATTTCTCAATGATTCAATTAGCAATTATATCAAATCGGTTTTGGTGTAAACAAGGCTTCACTTCCTAAGATTACCATTCTCAAATTATAGTGGTTGCCTTGTAACCACTGTTAGTGGGTGTTAAAAATATTCATCCTTATGAAGAATTAATGGAGACCAAGGTAATTGATCCTTCATGATGAATTTAGATAAAGTTTTTGGGATAATTAGATTGAGGACTACTTGAGAAGGGTTCTTAATCTTACTATATAATTCTTTTTTAAAAATTTCCTTTCCTTTAAATATATATATGGCCTATAGTAACATTTCATGGTTTTACTTTTTGGTTTTTAAAAACAAATAAAGAACATGATTCACCATTTTTATTTTAAAATAGACTTTAAGGCTAAAAAAATAATAATAATTCCCTTTTGCTAAACATATTTCTTTAAAAATTAAATATTATCCATAATAGCATTTTACAAGAATTAAAGCATGTATTTCCTAATTTAATGAAATTTTATTCATCCTTAATTTTTAAGAAAGCTTAGAATCCTTAATTACATTAAATTTTCATATTTCATTAAAATAACTTTAATACTAACTATTAAAATGAGACAATCACACCTACGACATTTAGGTCAAGAAATAATATCTATTAAATTAAAATTTTATATTATTTTTTTTTTGGTAATTAAGGTACAATTTCATTACATCCGGGTTTTCCAGGTTGACCCAAAACCTTTTACAAAATCAGCACTATGTTGTTACGGATCAAAAACTCAATAGGGACAGTCTGTCCTTCGCTGCTAGTACCCTTCTGAGGTCCCCCTGCCAAGAAGGAGCACCGCCCCTTACACATATTTACCAACACCTAAGAACACAGGCAGTGGCCCACCGCATCGCTCTCTTGCTGCCCCAGCCTCGAAAATGCGACCTGTCACGAAATCGCGACGTCCTTAAGACTTCTCCTTCATTTGCTCTAAAGAGTCGCGAAACGGTGACATGTCACGAAAAAGAGACATGTCACGAAATCGCGACATTCTACCAACGTTCTGCTCCTTTGCCACTAAAAGTCGCGAAAATGCGACAAGTCACGAAAATGAACCATGTCGCGAAATCGCGACATTCGTCTCCCATATTGCACTCTTTCTGCTTCCAGCCTCCTTGCTCCTTTTCTTGGCTTTTGCCCGCGAA
Organism: Wollemia nobilis; assembly: GCA_028583015.1. Classification (NCBI taxonomy): domain Eukaryota; kingdom Viridiplantae; phylum Streptophyta; class Pinopsida; order Araucariales; family Araucariaceae; genus Wollemia; species Wollemia nobilis. The sequence goes on along the minus strand of JAQPPZ010000431.1, from coordinate 6,213,229 downwards.
AAACCAACATGCCGCGAAATCGTGACACTTTCGCCTCCTCACTCTTTCTCTTTTCTTTTGGTCGCGAAAATGCGACATGTCGCGATATCGCGACACTTTTTCCTTCCTCCTCTTTCTCTTCTCTTTTGGTCATGAAAATGCGACATGTCGCGATATCGCGACACTTTTCCTTCTTACTCTTTCTCTTCTATTTTGGTCACGAAAATGCGACATGTCATGAAATCGCGACACTTCTGCCTCTTTGACCTCTTTTGTTGCTTTTGGACACGAAAAGGCAACATGTCACGAAATCGCGACACTTTCGCCTCCTTGCTCCTTTTCTTGGCTTTTGCCCATGAAAATCCAACATGTCGTGATATCGCGACACTTTCGCCTCCTTACTCTTTCTCTTCTCTTTTGGTCATGAAAATGCGACATGTCACGATATCGCGACACTTTTTCCTTCCTACTCTTTCTCTTCTCTTTTGGTCACGAAAATGCGACATGTCGCGATATCGCGACACTTTTCCTTCTTACTCTTTCTCTTCTGTTTAGGTCGCGAGAATGCGACATGTCACGAAATCGTGACACTTCTGCCTCTTTGACCTCTTTTGTTGCTTTTGGACATGAAAATGCAACATGTCGCGATATCGCGACACTTTCTCCTCCTTGCTCCTTTTCTTGGCTTTTGCTCGTGAAAATCCAACATGTCACGAAATCGTGACACTTTCGCCTCCTTACTCTTTCTCTTCTCTTTTGGTCACGAAAATGCGACATGTCGCGATATCGCGACACTTTTTCCTTCCTACTCTTTCTCTTCTCTTTTGGTCATGAAAATGCGACATGTCGCGATATCGCGACACTTTTCCTTCTTGCTCTTACTCTTCTGTTTTGGTCACGAAAATGCGACATGTCACGAAATCGCGACACTTCTGCCTCTTTGACCTCTTTTGTTGCTTTTGGACACGAAAAGCCAACATGTCACGAAATCGTGACACTTTCGCCTCCTTGCTCCTTTTCTTGGCTTTTGCCCGTGAAAATCCAACATGTCGCGATATCGCGACACTTTCGCCTCCTTACTCTTTCTCTTCTCTTTTGGTCGTGAAAATGCGACTTGTCACGATATCACGACACTTTTTCCTTCCTACTCTTTCTCTTCTCATTTGGTCACGACAAAGCGACATGTCGCGATATCGCGACACTTTTCCTTCTTACTCTTTCTCTTCTGTTTAGGTCACGAGAATGCGACATGTCGCGAAATCGTGACACTTCCGCCTCTTTGACCTCAATTGTTGCTTTTGGACACGAAAACGCAACATGTCGCGATATCGCGACACTTTCTCCTCCTTGCTCCTTTTCTTGGCTTTTGCCCACGAAAATCCAACATGTCACGATGTCGCGACACTTTCGCCTCCTAACTCTTTCTCTTCTCTTTTGGTCGCGACACTGCGACATGTCGCGATATCGCGACACTTTTTCCTTCCTACTCTTTCTCTTCTCTTTTGGTCACGAAAGTGCGACATGTCGCGATATCGCGACACTTTTCCTTCTTACTCTTTCTCTTCTGTTTTGGTCACGAAAATGCGACATGTCGCGATATCGCGACACTTTTTCCCTCTTGCTCTTTCTCTTCTCTTTTGGTCACGAAAATGCGACATGTCACGATATCGCGACACTTTTTCTTTCTTGCTCAACATGTCGCCAAAAAGTGACACTTTTTCCTTCTTGCTCACCGTGTCGCGAGATCGCGCCACCCTTTCTTTCTTGCTCAACATGTCACGATATCGCGACACTTTTCCTTTCTTGCTCTACATGTCACGAAATCGTGACACTTTTTCTTTCTTGTTCAACATGTCATGAAATCGTGACCCTTTTTCCTTCTTGCTCAACATGTCACGATATCGTGACCCTTTTTCTTTCTTGCTCGACATGTCGCGATATCGCGACACTTTTCCTTTCTTGTTGTATTTTGCTTTTCCTTAACCAACGACATGTCACGAAATCGTGACATCGGTCCTTGGCCACTGCCTTTGCCCCTAACCCCATCACATGAGGCCACCATGCCACCTGGATCCTTCCCCCGTTGCAAAGAAAACTAAAGCCGTCACCAGAAGGACCGAAGCAATACTGACAAAACAAAAATGAAACTCCTCTCCCTTTTTCGATCCCCACAGGTTCATCATCATTGGCGATCATTTTGAATAATTTTTTCCACATCACTTGGGACCCCATGTTCCCAAGTGACCAGCCCAATGACTTCCACCCCTATATTGGCCAAGATATCAGCTATTTTATTTGCTTCCCTAAACACGTGTTGGGCCTTCCGATCATTCCTGGCCTGGTAGAGAATCCTAGCCTCTTCGATGACAGTCTTAATCCACCATGGAGGATTTTTCCCATTGCTGAGAAGGTTTATGACTTGCATCGAATCTCCTTCGATAATTAGATTACCTTCAATCTCCTGAGCCAACTGAAGACCCCTCCATAATGCTCTTGCTTCCGCCTCATTGTTAGTCCTTGTTCCCAACTATTCAGAAAAGGCCATCACCAGCAAGCCTTGATGATCTCTCACAGCTCCTCCAGCCCCTGCTTTGCCAGGGTTACCTTTAGAAGCCCCATCGAAGTTGAGCTTGAACCAACCAACCGGGGTGGTTTCCACTTGACATCTAATCTGGGATTGACCTTGGTAGACACAGGTTTCTCGCCCAGAGTAATATTTAAGGATTGAGCGATCAGCCTCTCCTAGGGGGAAGGATTTCGAGCTTCATGAGGAATAAGGCTGACGTTTTCATGGGCGAAGGTAAGAATCTTATTGGTGATGGAGGTAACATCATGGCTCGACTCATGGAATGCTCTATGGTTTCTTTCTAGCCAAACCTGCCAAAGAAAATGATGGAGACAAATCTTCCAAAAAAACCTCAGCCTGAGGCTAACAAAGGGATTTGGCCATTGGAGGAAGAGGTCAATGATGGTGGCTGGTCTAACCCAGCAAATGCTAAAGGCTTGAAATAACCCATTGAGGACCCTCAGAGAGACCGGGCATTCAAGGAAAATATGGAGGGTGGACTCCCAATTGGCCCTGCACAAAAAACAATGGTTAGCAACTATCATACCTTTCCTTATCAAGTTGTCAATAGTAAGAATCCTGCCTTGGATCACCAGCCACGAGAACATTGCAACTTTAGGAATAAGATTTTTGACCCACACCAGCTGAGTCTGGAGTGTGGGGTCCTCAGTATCTAACATTAGCATGTATGCAGATTTGACTGAGAACTGCCCATTTTCGGTAGCTGCCCATATTACATGATCCTCCTCAGGTCTCATGGAAATGAATTGTTGATGCAGGATGCTTTGGATTTCTTCTGATTCAGCTTCAAATCCTTGAATCCTTATCTATTTCCAAATAAGCCTTCCTCTGTCCTGGCTCATGAAATCAGCCACTTTCCTTCCTATGAGATCCTCTGTGATTCTTTTGATCCTCGCTAGGTGAGGAACCTGAGATAAAACTTCATCCTTGGCCCACCTGTCATCCCAGAACCTGATCTTCTACCCGTTCCCTAGAACCCATCTTAGGCCTTTCTTTATGACCTCTCTACTAGTTAAGATTGCTTTCCAGAATGCCGAACCTCTACTGTGCACCGTGACATTTAGGAAATCGGTATCTTGAAGATATTTTCTTTTAATTATGGCGGTCCACTCATTCTCCTCATTGATAATGAGACGCCAAGCTTGTTTGGCTAGCAAGGTTGTGTTTAGGTGAGCAACTCTTCTTAGTCCTAGCCCCCCATTTTCTTTCGGCCTGCAAACCTTGCCCCAGCCCACAAGGTGGATCCTCTATTTTTCCTCTGACCCAGACCAGAGAAAATTCTTTTGGAGTTGTTCAATTTTTTGGTATACTCTGGTTGGGGCCTTAAACACAGATAGAAAATAAACCGGAATGCTCTGTAAGGATGCCTTAGTGAGAGTAAGTTTCCCAGCCTGAGATAAAAAATGTCCTTTCCAGCCCGCCAATTTCTTTTGGATTCTTTCTACCACTCTATCCCACATAGATTCTCTCGGAGGACCATAGAAAAGGGGAAGGCCTAAATAAGAGGTAGGAAGAGTCGCTATCGAACATCCCAAAATCTCTGCTATTCTGGCTTGTCTCTGAATTGGGGTGTTGAGGAAGTAAAGCTTACTCTTGTTGAAGTTCACCTTCTATCCCGCCGCATCCTCGTAGAGTTGGAGAATGTGCTTAATCCTTCTGGCTTCAACCACTGACGACTGGGTCAACATCAAAGTGTCATCAACAAATTGTTGGTGAGAAACTGGGTTGGTGAGAGAGGTGGCTTTAATCCTCGAAATTAATCCAGCAATGCATGTTGCTTTAATAGTTCTACCTAATGCCTCTGCAACTATAATGAACAACATTGGGCTAATCGGATCTCCTTGTCTGAGCCCCCTATGGCTCTGGAAATACCCCGCTGTCATGCCATTAACCAAAACTGAGAACCAAGGTTCGGATATGCACTCTTTTATCAGCCTGACCCACTGAGGATGAAAGCCAAACTTCAGAAGAACAACCATCAAAAAATCCTAGTTAATGCGGTCAAAAGCTTTATTCATATCAAGCTTTAGGGCAAAGACCTCCTTGTTGGTTTGCCTAGCAGAGTGCAGAGCTTCATGGACTGTGATCACACCATCCACAATTGATCTCCCCTAAACTGAGCTTCCTTGACCAGAGTCAATAATGAGGGGCAATATTTCTTTCATCTTGTTAGCAATGGCTTTTGTTAAAATCTTGTAGGATACGTTACATAAACTAACCGGTCTGAAATCTGCCATTGTCTCCGGTGATGGGCCCTTAGGAATCAGGGCTATAAAGGTGGACTTGAACCCTCTCGGGATATGTTTTGAAGCCTGGAACTCTTTGATAGCAGAAATGACATCCTCTCCCACAATATCCCAGAAAACTTGGAAGAACCGAGGAGGGAACCCATCAGGGCCAGGGGCCTTCTCAGGTTCCATACTAAACAAAGCATTTCTGATTTCTTCATCAGTGAAGGGAGCAAGAAGCTTACCATTAATGGCCTCATCAACCAAGCTAGGAATGAACTGGAGGAGAGTGTCCTTGGCTTCCTCTATACACTGGGATTCATCCTCGAGAAGGGAGCTGAAATAAGCAATTGCTTCCTCTCTGATCTCAATCAAATCCTGGGTTTTGGATCCATCAGCTTTGGTCAACTCTCTGATCTTGTTATTACTTATGTTCCTCAAGGTTGTGACATGAAAGAACTTTGAGTTCAAGTCACCATCCTTTAGCCATAAAGCCCTGGATTTCTGTCTCCAGTATATCTCTTCACAAGCCAAAATATTGTGATATTCTGAAAGCTTGGCTTGCTCCTCCTTCCTAGTAGCTTCATCACCGATACCATTTTGTATCGAGTTGTCAATGACCTGCAACCTTTCTCCCACTTGTTTCTTGTTCTCAAACAGGTTCCCAAAAACCTCCTTATTCCAAATTCTAAGTTTATCCTTTACTAATTTCAGCTTTTGAGCAAGTTTGAAACCTGAACTTCCCTGAAAGGGTTGCTGCCACCATCTGGAAATATTTTCTTTTAACTCCGGGTGCCTGATCCACATTGACTGGAATCGAAAAGGTTTTTTGAAGGAGTTTGACTTTGGAACCTCCAAAAGGATGGGATTGTGGTCAGAGGAAATTTTGGGAAGAGTTTGCAGAGTAGAGTCTCCAAACCCAGCAATTGCCTCCTTTGATAAGAAAAACCTGTCAAGTCTTTCCTGGATAAGTTGGCTTCCAGTTCGCCTGTTGCTCCAAGTATATTTGGCTCCTCTTAGCCTCACATCCATCAGTTGGTTCGAGTTTACGAAGTCATTGAAGTCTTCCATACTTCTGGTTGGGAGCCCTGTTCCACCCTTTTTGTCCGAGGGGTATAATGGCGTGTTGAAGTCGCCTGCCACCACCCACGGGATGTCATGGAAAGCATCACCCAGTTTACCCAGGAACTCCCACAAAGAAGCTCTCCCTTGAACATCATTGGGAGCATAGACATTTGAGAAGATCCACGATCTATTGTTGTTAATATCATGGAAAAAAACACTCAGCACCCTGTCATCATCTTGGATAATGCTGCCATCCACCTCCCGAGGATCCCAAAGAACCATGAGCCCCCCAGAAGTTCCTCTAGCCGGTTTGCACACCATGTCCCCTTGACTCCACATCTTTTTTGCTATTGCTTTTGACTGGGCTTCGTCTAATTTTGTTTCTTGCAGCATCAAAATTGTTGGATTGTATTGCCTTCTTAACGAGCTAACCACCCTCTGAGTGGGTCGGCCATTGAGGCCTCTCACATTCCATGAGAGAACCTTCATTTAGATTGTTTAGAGTTTTTCCCCTTCCCCCTCCCTTGAGGAGGTTTTCCTGATTTGTTATCTTCATGCCCTGGGATAACTTGTTGTATCGGTGTTTTCTGTTTGCCACTGGCAATCTCATTGTCAATCCTCATTCTGTTGTGCTCTGCATTTGACATCCTCCCCTTCTTTCTCTCACTGCCATAGTCAATAGGTGACTTAGTAGTACTCCTGGTCTGCTTGGGGCTGAAAGGTGGATGAACTATCTGTTGTAGAACCGGACTAACGCATTCCTCACCATCATTCATGTCTACCACCTCAATCCTTGATTCTAACTCCTCCATCTGTTTCCTGTATTCTCCTAATTTTTGTATTGAACCTTCTAGATGGTTTGACGGGCTTCTGGCTATGATGGTGGGGAGGTCTGATTTCGAAGACTCTATCTCCTCCACCCATTTTCTATATTCTCTAGGATTTTGCCTTACCCCTCCCTGGGGGCTTGAGGGGTTCTTGGTTATGGGGTTTGCAGGACCCGCCCTTGATGGGGATTCTAGGGTTTCAGGGATTTCTCCTTGCAGGTTTCCTTCCTCTAATTCCTCATTCTCCTCTTCTACCATTAGATCCTCTAAAATTTTGAACTTATTTGAGCTTGGAATTTTAGGGCTTACCTGATTTTCCTGTTCGTCGGTGAGATGTTGCTTGTCTTTGCTCTGACCTTGCCCTGCCCCCTGTTTTGTCTTCTCCTGATAAATGTGGTTATTTTTAGAAGGCCTAAACCCTCCTTTGCCCATGGGGCCTCCATTTAGAGGAAGGTTCCTAGGAAACCCTTTCTCATTTGCTCGTTTGCCTTCCATCCTTTGGTTTTCTCTGCTAGCTGCTAGATTAGGGCACTGATTTTGCAAATGGCCTTGGGTTTTGCACTCAGGGCAAAAGGCTGGCTTGTTTTCATATTCCATCGCCTATTTTCTTAGGTAGTTTTCGTACCCTAGCTCCACAATATTTGGCAGCTCAGAGTCTAAATTAGCGTTGACACATATTCTTGCATGTGTCATCCTTGTCCTAGCCAAGGTTGCATGATCTATGGAAACCAGTTCTCCAATCGCTCTGGCGATGCCTTGCAGCCAATACTCATTGAAAAACTAAGCTGGTAGGTTAGGAAGACGAACCCAAATAGGGGCAGTATTGATATTCTATTTTTCAGGGTCGAAATCCTCCCCCCACTTCCTAAGGAATAGACTATGTTTCCCTAAAAACCAGGGTCCTCCGGTTAGAACGCGGTTCGCATCCTCCTTGTTATTAAATCTTATGATGAAAAACCCCCTGGACAGGGCAACAACCTCCATACTCCCCACCGTTCTCCATTTGGAAAGAGCCCAGGATCGTATAGTCTCTATATCCGGCCTTCCACCCAGAAACTTACCCACTAAAGAAAACTCTTCCATGGATAAAAAAGGACCCATCGAAGCAGAAGGAGCCATTATCCTATTATTTACCGGCAAGAGGGGCGGGAGTGAAAGGAAATCACTCTTTCTCCCCTTAACAGTTTTCGCAAAGGACCGGCCTTCTCTGGGGCCCGCATCGCCCTTCTGGGTCCCTTTGTCCGGATCTTTTTGAGGAGGGTCGAGCCCTCTTTGGACAACCCCACCTGACGTCGAAGGCCTCCCTTCCTCTGGATCCTCGCCTGATTCCTTCTCGAGGCTCCTTCCCAAACCCTCCGTGCCTTCTCTGCTTTTCCCGCCCGAAACTTTCAAACTTCCTCCGCTGCTCCTCTCCTCGCCTCTCCCAAACTTTTATATTCTAATAATAAGTATGAAATATCCAAATACATTTTCCTATGTAATAAAGGTAAGTGTTAACTCATCTTGTGCTTCTATAAAGATCTTTATACATGAGCTAAATATTTGTGTCCTTGTTGCCCATTATAATGAATTTAGAACATTTATTATTGCTTATCTAAAAGGGTGCACCCTATTGAAAGGAAGGAAAGAAAGTTAACTTGGTTTGCTAGATTAAATTTTGACATTGTCGAAGGCATTCGAAAGAAGCTTCATTTATTAAAGTAATCAACTTAATAGATGGGGTTTTATACTGCATGAAAGACAAGGCTAGAGAATATTATATTACAACAAAATAAATAAGATTAATAAAAGAATTATGATTAAGGAAACTTGAGTGATGGCACACATCTATGTGGAGGATGATTATAAATGGTTTGCACAAATAGTAGGCTAACATTCTGCATTGATCCCAACAAGAATTAAATAAGTAAACTAACATATGGAAGGGAGATTATATTTTTAAACTATGCTTATGATAGACATCTGTGCAACATAAAATAAAAGGATATTATTTTTTTCTTTAATAGGTAAGCTTGAACTACGTATTTCATACACATAAAAAATATAATTAGCAAGAAAATTATACTTATTATCATTGGGAAAAACATTGATATTTTATTTATAATAATAATGTTTTCCATTCAAAATTTCAAGTGTTAATGTAGTGTATAAATTGTCACAGTAAAACATTGGCGCACAACTACTACACATTTTGATAAAGTAGACACAACTACATATATTCATATTTTAACAAATTACTATGTTTAAATATATGCTACTCATGTATTAATCACTTCTATTATTCTAATTGAAATATAACAAGAATTCTTTTCATTAAATAAACCATATAATTTTAATTACTATAGTCGTATTTGGGAATCCGTCTTTTAATTTTGGCTACAAGATGAAAGTTTCAATATATCAAATATTTTGAAACTCTTTCTAGAAGACTCTTGAAACTCCCACCAAAGCTATTCTTCTAAAGGTATTCATAAACATTTACTCACCAAACATCTAAAGTCTATGATAGATTGGCAAATACTGCAAACTTAGGAAGGATTATAAATACTAGTCGAGTTTTAAACATACAAAAGCAAAATTAAAATTAATGAATCCATGATGAAAGTATTTACATTATATAAAAACCAATTGCTCTATATACAACTAAAGAAACACCTTGGATAATTTGACACAACTCCATAGGCTAAGTTAATACATACTTAAAGAAACTATACCGCAACCTTTAAATAATCATTTTATTCATAGGAGACATACTTCGTCAAGAAAGATTGCACATTAGAGTATTTTTCTATTCATAAGTTATCTTAGAAATAGTCTTTATCCACTGGTTAGACGTCAACACAACTCAAAGTGAATTAAACATAGTTTTCAAGCACTATAGATAATTAAATATGATACTTAAACTTCCATAAGTTCTCAAATACAAGTGCCTCTAAATAAATTATGCTTCTTTTTACTTTTCATCATAAATACAATATTATTTGAGGGCATCTAGGCTATATTATTATAATCAAATAAACCTAGAAACCATTTTCTTATGGAAAAAGTGCATCAGGCATAGAATCAACAGTTGTGTTTGCCCATACGAGCCTTCGATAATATTTTAGGTAATAATCCAACATAAAAGCTTAGAGAACCACCTGAACCTCATCTCCATCACCCCATTTATCAATAAGAAACTCCAATGGCATCGTATAATATTAGAACAATTCAATGTATGTAATATTATGAATGTATATGAAGACTAAATATTATAATACCCTTTTTTGATATACATGCAACAAGTATATTATCAAAAAGTATGTAAAATGCATAGACAAACACTTCCAACTGAAATGCAAATTCAACCAATATATTCATATTTAACGTTAATGCAATACAACACAGATACTCCAAAGCATCCTTCCAAAAAATAGTCAAACACTCCATTTATAGTATATTTGGTTTGGTTTGACACTCAGAGCATCAGCCCTTCATAGTTTGGATATGGCTCACAACTATTTATTCCATCAACAGTATGGATTAAATCTATATAAAATTTAAGTAATGAAACTTACATATGTAATCAATGCCATCATTTCCTTAAAGGTAATTTACAGCCATAAGAAAACCCACAGAGAATAATCACACATTTTATTCTAAACTTTATGTTACTATTTTTAATGGCAAATAAGGCATTAAATAGATAATTCAATATCACTAATCTAATGAAACTGTGACCTGTAAATTTTCAACTGAGATTCCAGCAACTTTTGGTCTACTTTGAAAGATATTCTTCTCAAATATTACCTAGTAAAACAAACATTGCATACCATGATTCCTACCTTCACATAACTTATAAAGGGACTACAATGAAATCCAACTTAACATCTAGATTAGCATGCACACATCCACATTATTTCCTTTGAATACTTCCAAGTGGAAGCTTAGTTTATATTCATGGCCAAAAGGGATTATACCAATAATTTTATTTTTAACACGATGAAATATTATTTTATATAATTTGTTTACATATATATTTTATTTTTTATAACATTTCACATTTATATCAATTAAATAAAAAATTATAAAAACAAGCATAAAATGATTATTCAATTACCAAATTAGTCTATACCTCCAATTCCTTTTCCCTACTAGCAATTCGATGTTTCCATATACCAGAAGAGAATAGCTCCCATGTTTTGGAATTTTTATTACCATCAAAGGTTTAAATTATTCATTCATTCATAAGCATTGAATATATGGCATGCAAACCAACAAGCAAGATATATGTACGATACAAGTCAAATTTAAAATGCACTTATATGAATGCAACTATATGAATGCAATTGTGTGAGCTTCCATGTACTCACGAGCCATGGTGATTTTTCACATCTCCATTATAACCCTCCTTACCTCTTGTGGTTAACATTTATCTACCCACCTAAAGGAGGGTACCTGGTCCTACAATCACAAAAGCCATCAATAGTACTGTATTCTAGGAGCAAAAAGTAAGTATAGCTTATCAATCCATATAAAAATAATAGTTGCGCTAAGAGGGTTGTTACATTCTCCCCTTATAGAAATAAACACAATATTTGTATTTTATTGCATTTTCAAACAATAGTCAAAATATACATTTATTCATAGATTCATGTAGTATTCAAAATATATACATTCGATATAAATTGCTTCTTTATTATATCAAATTTTTCTATGTGACACTTTATCAAAATATTTTTCTTAAATTCTTCTTATATTCCAGGTCTTAAAACTCAACATCTAGATAAGGCAATACTCAAGGTGGAAGGATTTTAACATCTGCAATTAGAGATATTTCAAATGTGAGGTGAGTCTACAAATTATTTTCTGAGGGACACATGGAAGGTGTCATGGATATTCAACAAATTGGGTGGCAAAGCTAGCTTATAGGCAATAGAACTAATATTGCCAATAATTTTCAAAAGGCCCTACAATTCTAGGGTTGAGCTAAGAGTATTTAATGAAATTTTTAGTAGGTTTCACCCTTAAAAAGACTCTATATTCTACAGAGAATTCCCTCAATGTCCTTTTGAGATTTACATAGATCTTTTATTGATCCAGTGCTTCTTTTGAATATTTTACGTATTATTCTTAGTTGTTCCTCTATTTCCTTGATAATGTTTGGCCTGATCACTACCCGATATTTCAAATTATCCCATGATAGAGGAGTTCTATATTGTTTACCCATTTAAATCTATTCTTAGAAAATCATGATGGCTAATAGTCTTCCCATTATGTAGTATGTCCTCTTTAAAATTTTGAAGTTCCACCCCTATGAAAGCTCTAATTTTCTTGGAATCCACAACAACCCCATCAATAGAGATTATATACCCCAAAAATTGTACATGAGTGTAGAACTCATACCTGGAAAAATTTCCATATAACCCAATTTTTTTGAGTATTTCAAGTACAATCCTCATGTGTTGATCATGTTCTTCCTTGGTTCGGGAGTGGATTAATATATCACAAAGTAATATAGTTGCTCCTAAAACACATTGTTGATGAGTTTCATAAAAGTAGTTGGGACATTCATCAAACTAAAGGGTAGAACTATGAAATTATAATGTCCATATTTTTTTTTGAATGCAGTTTTGTGAGCATCCTCTTCACAAATTCTCAGGAAAAGATAGTGGTTCTTCTTTGAATAACTTTAGAGATCCATCCTTTTCATGACAAAGAGGATATGGTCACCCTATGGTGAAATATTGGGATTGTTGTGTCCTAAGTTCTTGTAATTTAATGGAATCATTCTATAAGGTGACCTAGAAAGTCTTCAAGGATCACATCCCTAAACTCCTTTAGTATGGGGTACATCTGGGAAAGGCCTAAGTTGAATTTGATTTCTTCCTTATTATTCAACTTGAACACATACATTATACCACTTTTTCTTATTTCTTTCTTAACTTGCATGGTTGTCAATAAATGTGGTCTAAAGGAGCCATGGTCATAATGGATCCAAATTCACTTTGATACTTTGATTCATCCATTAAATTTTAACTATAATTCTTAAAATTCAAGGAGGGCTTTATGGGCTCTAAGACTATTTACACCAAGAATGATATTAAAGACATATAAGGGAGCTACATACAAGTACTAACTAGTTATAGGTATTGATTAACTGATTAATTTTATCTCGACTCATATTCTACTTTCCACCCATTTGCCAAAAATCCAAGCTATTTTGGTATGTCCCTTGTTTTACTAATAAATTATCTATTGGACTACAACAAGCAAAATATCCATATTACCTCTCAAGAATGTGGAGTGGCTTGCTCTTATCAAATTGAAGCTCAAAGTTTTGTACATGTTTCAGGAGGTTGCTCTTTAGGTTCTTCCTTCTAATAAAATCTTTGAGGGCATTTACTAGCATAGTGTGGCCCTCCACAAAAATAGAAACCTCAATAAAAATTTCCTTCTTAAGCACCTATAGGTTCCAAGTCATTCTTATAGTTATGTTTCTTATCTAGATTCTTTGATTTCATTCCCTGATTGATATTTTCAATTTTCTTCATAAACCCTAGTCTCTTTCCTTGATTTTCCTTTTTACTTCTATGTTATATCTCAACAAGCAATTTTATCATCTGTTGTTGTGATTCCATATTTTCCATTAATAATTTCATGTTGGATATGGATTGTTCTAACTATCCTTGAAATAATTTTATTATAGTTGTAAGATCCTCTATTTTAATCATAAAAGAGCTATGTTAATTATTTGGTTTAGGTTTACAAAGCTTACAGAAGATGACACTTAGAATCATACTACCTAAGGATGTTGTAACCTATAGCTATGATACCAACTGTAACAACCTAGGTCTAGCACACTTGATTGTACAACCCAGTATAGCTCACTAGTTCCACAAGGTGAAAAAATTACCATTTTTACTAACTAGATATGACCTGAGAGAATTTTTTTGAGTCAAATGGTTTGATGATCACCCATTGTTTAGATATTATGGGGTATAGTATGTCATTTTTAGGAATTAGTACCATTGTAGAAGGCTTCCCAAGTGGATGAGACTAGCCAAATCCCATAAAAAGTGCATTTTTGTGGATCTATCTCCTCATCCTCATGTTTTGGTATGAGGGTGTAGATCCACGGTTGGGGTTATCGTCTAGGGCCCATAACACCTAGAGGGTGGATGCATACTCTCCTTATCTCTTAGCATGTAGGACCTAGACTCCATAGTTAACATACAAGGGGGTAGCATATATGCCTTGTACCTAGTTGAGAATCCACTTCACTGGGATCAACTAGGGCCATGCCATTACATTGGCTCTAAACCTAGTCTTACTTGTCATGTTATGAATAATGATAAGTTATCCCATACCAACTATCATGGATTGTTATAGATCCTTTTATCATGTTAGATTACTCCTATTCAAAAAATGTACAAGTAGCCATCATCGTACTGCTTGTGCAATGACCTAGAGGTAACATCCCATACCATATTTTGTCACTTGTTCTAACCTATTTTATTATAAAATGTTTGCTCCTTGAATCATGGTTGTCACCTTTGCATAACAACTGGTATGAATAGTCATTTATCCTCCATGATGGTTCCAGGTTAATAATTTTTATAATATCATCTTCCTTGATGATTTAATCATCAATTATATCGAATCAGTTTTGGTGTAAGCAAGGCCTCACATTCTAATATTCCTATTCTCGAATCACAATGGTTTCCTTACTTGTAACCACTGGTATTGGGTGTTAAAAATATTCATCCTTATGAAGAATTAATGGAGACCAAGTTTATTGATCCTTCATGATGAGTTTAGATAAACTGTTTAGGATAATTAGATCAAGGACTACTTTAGAAGGGTTCTCAATCTTACTATATAGTTATTTCTTAAAAATTATCTTTCCTTAAAATATATATATATGGAATATAGTAACATTTCATGGTTTTACTTTTTGGTTTATAAAAAAAAATAAATAACATAATTCACCACTTTCATATTTTTTTTTTGAAAAATTTGAAAAAACTTGTATTAAAACAAAGATCAATTACAATTTTGGAAGAGAATTTTCCTAGCCGAAATCAGAGAGAACACATGCTTACAATAGTAAAAGAATATTTGCAATGGAGCCAAATATCTTGAACCAATAACTAGCTAATAGGGGGATTGGATTGGTTTGTTGAAGCAACTTGTCGCGATATCACGACACTCTTACCCTCTTCTCTTTTGGCCGCAAAAATGCAACATGTCGCGATATCGCGACACTTTTCTCCTTTGGCCACGAAAATGCAACATGTCGCGATATCGTGACACTTTTCTCCTTTGGCCGTGAAAATGCAACATGTCGCGATATCACGACACTTTTATCCTTTGGCCGTGAAAAATTAACATGTCGCGATATCGTGACACTTTTCTCCTTTGGCCATGAAAATGCAACTTTTTCCTCTTCTGTCCATGACATTGCAACATGTCACGATATCGCGACACTTTTTCCTCCTTTGGTCGCGACGAAGCAACATGTCGCAATATCTTGACACTTTTTCTCCTTAGGCAGTGACGTTGCAACATGTCACAAAATCGTGACACATTTTCCTCCTTTGGTCGCGACGAAGCAACATGTCATGATATCACGACACTTTTTCTCTCTTGGTCGTGATGTTGCAACATGTCGCGATATCGCGACACTTTTTATTTCTCGGCCGCGACGAAGCAACATGTCGCAATATTGCAACACTTTTTCTCTTTCAGCCATGACGAAGCAACATGTCGTGATATCACGACACTTTTTCTCTCTTGGCCGTGCTGTTGCAACATGTCGTGAAACCACGACACATTTTCTCTTTTGGCTGTGACAAAGCCACATGTCGCGATGTCGTGACATTTTTCTTCTTTGGTCATGATGAAGCAACATGTCGCGATATCACGACACTTTTTCTCCTTTGACCGCGACGATGAAACATGTCGTGAAATTGCGACACTTTTCACTCTTGGTCGTGACGATGAAAACATGTCACGATATCGTGACACTTCTCCTTTGGCCGCGACGATGCAACATGTCGCGATATCATGATACCTTTCCTCCCTTGGCCGCGACGATGCAACATGTCACGAAATCGTGACATCTTCCCTCCATTGACCACGATGAAGCAACATGTCGCAAAATAATTCACCACTTTCATATTAAAATAGACTTTAAGGCTACAAAAAGAATAATAATTCCCTTTTTCTAAACATCTTTCTTTAAAAGTAAATATTATCCATAATAGCATTTTACAAGAAATAAAGCATGTATTTCCTAATTTAATGAAAGTATATTCATCCTTACTTTTTAAGAAAGCTCAGAATCCTTGATTACATTAAATTTTCATATTTCAATAAAATAACTTTAATACTAACTATTAAAATGAGACACACCTATGACATTTAGGTCAAGAGATAATATCTATTAAATTAAACTTTTATATTTTAATAATAAGCATGAAACATCCAAATATATTTTTCTATGTAATAAAAATAACTGTTAACTCCTCTCATGTATCTCTAAAGTTCTTTATACATGAGCTAAAAATTTGCACCCTTGCTTCCCATTATAGTGAATCTAGAACATTTATTATTTCTTATCTAAAAGGGTGTACCCTACTGAGATGAAGGAAAGAAATTTAAATTGGTTTTCTAGATTTAATATTGACACTACCAAAGACATTCGAAAGAAGCTTCATTTAATTATAATTTTAAGTATTCAACTTAATATATAGGGTTTTATATTGCACGAAAGACAAGGTTAGAGAGTATTATATTACAAAAAAAGAAATTAAGATTAATAAAAGCATAATTATTAAGGAAACCCTAGTGATGACACCCATCTATATGGAGACTTATTATGAACGGTGCACACAAATAGTAGACTAACATTCTACATCAAACCTAGCAAGAATTAAATAAGTAAACTAGTGGATGGAAGGAAGATTATGTTTTTCAACCATGATTAAAATAGACATCTATGCAACACCAAAAAAAAGAATATTGTTTCTTTCTTTAATAGGTAAGCTCAGACTACATATTTTAGACACACAAAAAATATAATTAGTAAGACAATTATAATTATTATCCTTGGAAAAAAACACTGATATTATATGTATAAGGATAATGTTTTATGTTCAAACTTTCAAGTATTAATGCAGTGTATAAATTATCATAGCAAAACCTTTGCACATGACTACTACGCATTTTGATAAAGTAGAAACAATTAGATATATTGACATTTTAACAAATTACAATGCTTAAATATATGCTACCGATATATTAATCACTTCTTCTAATATTCTAATTGAAATATAACAAGAATTATTTTTATTAAATAAACCATATCATTTTAATTACTATAGTCATATTTGGGAATCCATCTTTTAATTTTTGCTACAAGATGAAATTTTCAATATATCAAATCTTTCCAAACTCTTTCTAGAAGACTCTTGAAACTCCCACCAAAGCTATTCTTCTAAAGGTATTCATAAACATTTACTCACCAAACATCCAAAGTTTATGACACATTGGCAAATACTGCAAACTTAGGAAGGATTATAAATACTAGTCGAGTTTTAAACATACAAAAGCAAAATTAAAATTAATAAATCCATGATGAAAGTATTTATATTATATAAAAGTAATTGCTCTATATATGGCTAAAGAAAAACCTTGGACAATTTGACACAGCTCCATAGGCTAAGTTAATACATACTTAAAGAAACTATACCGCAACATTTAAATAATCATTTTATTCATAGGAGACATACTTCATCAATAAGGATTGCACATTGGAATATTTTTCTATTCATAAGTTATCTTAGAAATAGTATCTATCCACTGGTTAGAAGTCAACACAACTCAAAGTGAATTAAACATAGTTTTCAAGCACTGTAGATAATTAAATATGATACTTAAACTTCCACAAGTTCTCAAATACAAGTGCCTCTCAATAAATTATGCTTCTGTTTACTTTTCATCGTAAATAAAATATTATTTGAGGTTATCTAGGCTATATTATTTTTTTTTTATTTTTTTTTAATTTACATGGTGGAATCGGTAGCCGCCACGAATCCGGGCAGGCTGTCCAACTTTTTATGGATGCCACAGTATTCTGCACTTTCCACCCCAGAAGCCGCCACACAGATCTTTGTGCAATCCGCCCCTATAACCACCATGCCACAATCATTTAAAACCTTTTATGCCGTTGAAAGCACCAGGAAAGGGACAAGCATTCAGTATGATGAATCTAGGCTATATTATTATAATCAAATAAACCTAAAAACCATTTTCTTATGGACAAAGCGCATCAGGCATAAAATCAACAGTTGTGTTGTGGACCAGACGAGCCTCCGATAAGATTTTAGGTAAGACTCCAACACAAAATCTCAGAGAACCACATGAACCTCCTCTCCATCAACTTATTTATCAATTAGAAACTCCAATGGCATCGTACAAAATTAGAACAACTCAATGTTTGCAATATTATGAATATATATGAAGACTAAATATTATAATACCCTTTTTTGATTTACATGCAACTAAGTATATTATCAAAGAGTACAAAAAATGCATAGACCAACACTTCCAACTCAAATGCAAATTCAACCAATATATTCATATTTAACTTTAATGCAATACAACACAAATACTCCAAAGCATCCTTCCAAAAAGCAGTCAAACACTCCATTTACAGTATATTTGGTTTGGTTTGACACTCATAGCATCGGCCATTCATAGTTTGGTTATGGCTCACAACTATTTATTCCATCAATAATATGGATTAAATCTATATAAAATTTAAGTAATGAAACTTACAAACGTAATCAATGCCATCATTTCCTTAAAGGTAATTTACGTCCATAAGAAAACCCATAGAGAATAATCACACATTTTATTCTAAACTTTATGTTACTATTTTTAATGGCAAAGAAAGAATTAAATAGATAATTCAATATCACTAATCTAATGAAAATGTGACCTATAAATTTTCAACTGAGATTCCAACAAATTTTGGTCTACTTTGTAAGCTATTCTTCTCAAATATTATGTAGTAAAACAAACATTGCATAACATGATTCCTACCTTCACATAACTTATAAAGGGACTACAATGAAATCCAACTTAACATCTAGATTAGCATTCACACATCCACATTATTTCCTTTGAATACTTCCAAGTGGAGGCTTAGTTTATATTCATGGCAAAAAGGAATTATACCAATACTTTTATTTTTAACACGATGAAATATTATTTTATATAATTTTTTTCATTTCTATTTTATTTTTTATAAAATTTCACATTTATATCAATTAAATAAAAAATTATAAAAACAAGCATAAAATGATTATTCAAATACCAAATTAGTCTATACTTCCAATTCCTTTTCTCTACTAGGAATTCGATGTTTCAATCTACCAGAAGAGAATAGCTCCCATGTTTTGGTATTTTTATTACCATCAAAGGTTTAAATTATTCATTCATTCATAGGCATTGAATATATGGCATGCAAACCAACAATCAAGACATACATACGATACAACTAAAATTTAAAATGCACTTATATGAATGCAACTATATGAATGCAATTGTGTGATCTTCCATTTACTCACGATCCATGGTGATTTTTCACATCTCCATAATATCCCTCCTTACCTCTTGTGGTTAGCCTTTATCTACCCACCTAAAGGAGGGTACCTGGTCCTACATTCACAAAAGCCATCAATAGTATTGTATTCTAGGAGCAGAAAGGAAGTATAGCTTATCAATCCATATAAAAATAATAGTTGCACTAAGAGGGTTGTTACATTCTCCCCCTCTAGAAATAAATACAATATTTGTATTTTATTGGATTTTCAAACAATAGTCAAAATATACATCTATTCATAGATTCATGTAGTATTCAAAATATATACATTCAATATAAATTGCTTCTTCATTATATCAAAATTTTCTATGTGACACTTTATCAAAATATTGTTCTTAAATTCTTCTTATGTTCCAGGTCTTGAAACTCAACATCTAGATAAAGCAATCCTCAAGGTGGAGGTATTTTAACATCTGTAATTAGAGATATTTCAAATGTGAGGTGAGTTTGCAAATTATTTTTTGAGGGACACATGGAAGGTATCATGGATATTCAACAAATTGGGTGGCAAATATAGCTTATAGGCAATAGAACTAATATTGCCAATAATTTTCAAAAGGCCCTACAATTCTAGGGTTGATCTTAGAGTATTTAATGAAATTTTTAGTAGGTTTCACCCTTAAAAAGACTATATTCTACAAAGAATTCTCTCAGTGTCCTTTTGAGATTTACATAGCTCTTTTATTGATCTGGTGCTTCTTTTGACTATTTGACGTATTCTTCTTAGTTGTTCCTCTATTTCCTTGATAATGTTTGGCCTAATCACTACCCGATATTTCGAATTATCCCATGATAGATGAGTTCTATATTGTTTATCCATTTAAATCTATTCTTAGAAAATCATGATGGCTAATAGTCTTTCCATTATGTAGTATGTCCTCTTTAAAATTTTGAATTTCCACCCCTATGAAAGCTCTAATTTTCTTGGAATCCACAACAACCCCATCAATAGATATTATATGCCCCAAAAATTTTACATGAGTGTAGAACTCGTACTTGGATAACTTTCCATATAACCCAATTTTCCTGAGTATTTCAAGTACAATCCTCATGTGTTGATCATGTTCTTCCTTGGTTCAAGAGTGGATTAATATATCACAAAGTAATCTAGTTGCTCCTAAAAAACATTGTTTATGAGGTTCATAAAAGTAGTTTGGACATTCATCAAACTAAAGGGTAGAACTATGAAATCATAATATCCATATTTTGTTTTGAATGCATTTTTGTGAGTATCCTCTTCACAAATTCTCAGGAAAAAATAGTGGTTCCTCTTTGAATAACCTTCGAGATCCATCCTTTTCCTAACAAAGAGGATAGGGTCACCCTATGGTGAAATATTGGGATTGTTGTGTCCTAAGTTCCCGTAATTCAATGGAATCATTCTATAAGGTGACCTAGCAAGTCTTCAGGGATCACATCCCTAAACTCTTTTAGTATGGGGTACCTCTGGGAAAGGCCTAAGTTGAATTTGATTTCTTCCTTTTTATTCAACTTGAACACATACATTATACCACTTTTTCTTCTTACTTTCTTAACTTGCATGGTTGTCAATAAATGTGGTTTAAATTAGCCATGGTCATATTGGACCCAAATTCACTTTGCTACTTAGATTCATCCATTAAATTTTAACTATATTTCTTCAAATTCAAGGAGGGCTTTATGGGCTCTAAGCCTATTTACACTAAGAATGATATTGAAGACATACATGGGAGCTACATACAAGTACCAACTAGTTATAGGTATTGATTACCTGATTAAGTTTATCTCGACCCATATTATACTTTCCACCCATTTGCCAAAAATCCAAGCTATTTTGGTATGTCCCTTGTTATACTAATAAATTGTCTATTGCACTACTACAAGCAAAATATCTATATTACCTCTCAAGACTGTGGAGTGGCTCACTCTTATCAAATTGAAGCTCTAGGTTTTGTACATGTTTTAGGAGGTTGCTCTTTAGGTTCTTCCTTCTGATAAAATATTTTAGGGCATTTAATAGCATAGTGTGACCCTCCAAAAATATAGAAACCTAAAAAAAAATTGCCTTCTTAAGAACCTATAGGGTCCAAGTCATTCGTATAGTTATGTTTCTTATCTAGATTCTTTGATTTCATTCCCTGATTGACATTTTCAATTTTCTTCATAAACCCTAGTCTCTTTCCTTGTTTTTCCTTTTTACTTCTACGTTATAGTTCAACAAGCAATCTTATCATCTATTATTGTGATTCCATATTTTCCATTAATAATTTCATCATGGATATGGATTGTTCTAACTATCCTTGAAATAATTTGATTATAGTTGTAAGATCCTCTATTCTAATCATAAAATAACAATGTTAATTGTTTGGTTTAGGTTTACAAATCTTACAGAAGATGACATTTAGAATCATACTACCTAAGAATATTGTAACCTATAGCTATGATACCAATTGTAACAACCTAGGCCTAGCACACTTGATTGTACAACCCAATATAGCTCACTAGTTCCACAAGGTAAAACAATTTACCATTTTTACTAACTAGATATGACCTAAGAGAAATTTTTTTGAGTCAAACGGTTTGATGATCACCCTATTTTTAGTCATTATGGGGTATGGTATGTTATTTTTAGGAATTATGACCATTGTAGAAGGCCTCCCAAGTGGATGAGACTAGCCAAATCCCATAAAAAGTGCCTTTTTGTGGATCTATCTCCTCATCCTCATGTTTTGGTATGAGGGTGTAGATCCAAGATTGGGGTTATCCTCTAGGGCCCATAACACTTAGAGGGTGGATGCATACTATCCCTGTCCCTTAGCATGCAGGACCTAGACTTATTTTAGCCTTTTGCTCCATAGTTAACATACAAGGGGGTAGCATATATGCCTTGTGCCTAGTTGAGAATGCACTTCACTAGGATCAACTAGGGCCATCGCATTACACTGGCTCTAAACCTAGTATTACTTGTCATGTTATGAATAATGATAATTTATCCCATACCAACTATCATGGATTGTTCTAGCTCCTTTTATCATATTATATTACTCCTATTCACAAGATGTACAAGTATCCATCATCGTACTGCTTGTGCAATGAACTAGAGGTGACGTCCCATACCATACTTTGTCACTTGTTCTAACCTATTTTATTAGAAAATTTTTATTCCTTGACTCATGATTGTCACCTTTGCATAACAACTGGAATTGAATTTCAATAGTCATTTATCCTCCATGATGGTTCCAGGTTAATAGTTAAGTTTATAATATCATCTTCCTCGATGATTTAATCATCAATTATATCGAATCAATTTTGGTGTAAGCAAGGCTTCACATTCTAATATTCCTATTATCGAATCACAATGGTTTCCTTACTTGTAACCACTGGTATTGGGTATTAAAAATATTCATCCTTATGAAGAATTAATGGAGACCAAGTTTATTGATCCTCCATGATGAGTTTAGATAAAGTATTTAGTATAATTAGATCGAGGACTACTTTAGAAGGGTTCTCAATATTACTATATAATTCTTTTTAAAAAATTATCTTTCCTTCAAATATATATATATGGCATATAGTAACATTTCATGGTTTTAATTTTTGGTTTATAAAAAAAATAAAGAACATAATTCACCACTTTCATATTAAAATAGACTTTAAGGCTAAAAAAAATAATAATAATTCCCTTTTGCTAAACATATTTTTTTAAAAGTAAATATTATCCATAATAGCATTTTACAAGAAATAAAGCATGTATTTCCTAATTTAATGAAAGTATATTCATCCTTACTTTTTAAGAAAGCTTAGAATCCTTGATTACATTAAATTTTCATATTTCAATAAAATAACTTTAATACTAAATATTAAAATGAGACACACCTACGACATATAGGTCGAGATAATATCTATTAAAATAAAATTTTATATTTTAATAATAATCATGAAACATCCAAATATATTTTTCTATGTAAGAAAAGTAACTGTTAACTCGTCTCGTGTATCTCTAAAGCTCTTTATACACGAGATAAAAATTTGCACCCTTGCTTCCAATTATAGTGAATCTAGAACATTTATTATTTCTTATCTAAAAGGGTGTACCCTACTGATAGGAAGGAAATAAATTTAACTTGGTTTGCTAGATTTAATATTGACACTACCAAAGACATTCGAAAGAAGCTTCATTTAATTATAATTTGAAGTATTCAACTTAATATATAGGGTTTTATATTAAACGAAAGACAATGTTAGAGAGTTTTATATTACAAAAAAAGAAATCAAGATTAATAAAAGCATCATGATTAAGGAAACCCTAGTGATGACAACCATCTATATGGAGAATTATTATGAACATTTTGCACAAATAGTAGGCTAACATTCTTTTGGTTACAAATCTGTTTAAGTACAATATTTCATCACTTGTGCACCCTAGACTCGGAAAAAATTGAAGGCCCAAGGGAAAAATAAAATTCCTTCGAACCGATCTGTAGAGAGGGTTGGCTCCCTTACTAAATTCTACACTATTTGAAGACTAGGGATGCAGGAAAGAAATTGAAAAATAATTGAAAGAAAGGGAAATCTAGCCACAGGCCGAAGTGTAGAATTTGGGGCAGACTAACAGCAAAAATTCCACCAAGTTTTATAACAACATATAATAAAAGGAAAGCTGCAGAATTTAACTCACACCTTTGTATAGATAACCTCTGGATTGCATTTCAAAATCTACTCACTAACCAGCAACGTTTGAATTTAGAATGCAGAATTCAAAACTTAATAGCAAGAGCATGAGCATAAATATAAATGATTTAAAAAAAAAGAAGGAAATCACACACATAAGAATGCTTGCAAATTTCAGAAGCCAAGTCTCTTCTATTGATGCAGATAACTTAGAGAGTTTTCATGCAAAATATTTAACCTCATTTTACAATAAGAATTTGATTAGTATTTATAGAGGTTTTCACCTCTTTCATTAAATACATGTGGAGGCAAAGTGTCGGCCACTCAACCACCAATAGCAACAAATTTCTCCTCGACCACAACAATGAACCAATGAGCAAATGCCAAATAAAATAACTAATGATTTTATCACATGGCATATCAATCTTCAGCACAAATCATCGGTCCAGTTGCAATCTCCATGGTGGCGCCTTGGAAATGCATGCCCATGAAGTGGTTGATGCCTCGAAAATAAACAATATTGCACTGTAATCAAGAGCAGATGCTTAAAATTGGTAGCTTCAGTGATCATATCACCTCAAGAATTATCTTTATCAATATTAATCTCTTTTCAAGGAATATTTGCACCAAACTTCACCCAAAATTACATCCATAGGAAAAAGTGTTCAATGTGTGAAAACACTTAAAAAAGAAAAACAATTTTTGAACAAAGATTACAACAAAATTCCAATGTGGCACCAATGATTACAACAAAATGTCAATGTGGCACACTACAACAAAATTCCAATGTGGCAAAAATGCCAACACATTCTACACCAAACCTAGCAAGAATTAAATAAGTAAACTAGTGGATGGAAGGAAGATTATGTTTTTCAACCATGATTAAAATAGACATCTATGCAACACCAAACAAAAGAATATTGTTTCTTTCTTTAATAGGTAAGCTTAGACTACATATTTTAGACACACACAAAATATAATTAGCAAGACAATTATACTTATTATCGTTGGGAAAAAATATTGATATTATATGTATAAGGATAATGGTTTATGTTCAAACTTTCAAGTGTTAATGCAGTGTATAAATTATCATAGCAAAACCTTGGCGCATGACTACTACGCATTTTGATAAAGTAGACACAACTAGATATATTCACATTTTAACAAATTACTATGCTTAAATATATGCTATCGATATATTAATAACTTCTTCTAATATTCTAATTGAAATATAACAAGAATTATTTTTATTAAATAAACCATATCATTTTAATTACTATAGTCATATTTTGCAATCTATCTTTTAATTTTCACTATAAGATGAAATTTTCAATACATCAAATCTTTCCAAACTCTTTCTAGAAGACTCTTCAAACTCCCACAAAATCTATTCTTCTAAAGATATTCATAAACATTTACTCACCAAACATCCAAAGTTTATGACACATTTGGCAAATATTGCAAACTTAGGAAGGATTATAAATACTAGTCGAATTTTAAACATACAAAAGCAAAATTAAAATTAATGAATCAATAATGAAAGTATTTACATTATATAAAAGCAATTGCTCTATATACGACTAAAGAAACACCTTGGACAATTTGACACAGCTCTAGAGGCTAAGTTAATACATACTTAAAGAAACTATACCGCAACCTTTAAATAATCATTTTATTCATAGGAGACATAA
Source organism: Wollemia nobilis (assembly GCA_028583015.1). Taxonomy (NCBI): domain Eukaryota; kingdom Viridiplantae; phylum Streptophyta; class Pinopsida; order Araucariales; family Araucariaceae; genus Wollemia; species Wollemia nobilis. The sequence goes on along the minus strand of JAQPPZ010000431.1, from coordinate 6,187,550 downwards.
TTCATCAAGAAGGATAGAACATTAGAATATTTTTCTATTCATAAGTTATCTTAGAAATAGTATCTATTCATTGATTAAACGTCAACACAACTCAAAGTGAATTAAACATAGTTTTCAAGCACTGTAGATAATTAAAGATGATACTTAAACTTCCACAAGTTCTCAAATACAAGTGCCTCTCAATAAATTATGCTTCTTTTTACTTTTCATCATAAATAAAATATTATTTGAGGGCATCTAGGCTAGATTATTATAATCAAATAAACCTAGAAACCATTTTCTTATGGACAAAGCACATCAGGCATAGAATCAACAGTTGGGTTTGACCAAACGAGCCTCCAATAAGATTTTAGGAAAGAATCCAACACAAAAGCTTAGAGAACCACCTGAACCTCCTCTCCATCACTACATTTATCAATTAGAAACTCCAATGGCGTCGTACAAAATTAGAACAACTCAATATATGCAATATTATGAATGTATATGAAGACTAAATATTATAATACCCTTTTTTGATTTACATGCAACTAAGTATATTATCAAAGAATGAGTAAAATGCATAGACCAACACTTCCAGCTCAAATGAAAATTCAACCAATATATTCATATTTAATGTTAATGCAATACGACATAGATACTCCAAAGCATCCTTCAAAAAAATAGTCAAACACTCCATTTACAGTATATTTGGTTTGGTTTGACACTCATAGCATCAGCCATTCATAGTTTGGCTACGGCTCACAACTATTTATTCCATAAATAGTATGGATTAAATCTATATAAAATTTAAGTAATGAAACTTACAGACGTAATCAATGCCATCATTTCCTTAAATGTAATTTACAGCCATAAGAAAACCCACAGAGAATAATCACACATTTTATTATAAAATTTATGTTACTATTTTTAATGGCAAATAAGGCATTAACTATATAATTCAATATCACTAATCTAATGAAACTATGACCTGTAAATTTTCAACCGAGATTCTAGCAACTTTTGGTCTACTTTGCAAGCTATTCTTCTCAAATCTTACCTAGTAAAACAAACATTGCATAACATGATTCCTACCTTCACATAACTTATAAAGGGACTACAATGAATTCCAACTTAACATCTAGATTAGCATGCACACATCCACCTTATTTCATTTGAATACTTCCAAGTGTAGGCTTAGTTTATATTCATGGCTAAAAGGGATTATACCAATACTTTTACTTTTAACACGATGAAATATTATTTTATATAATTTTTTTACATATATATTTTATTTTTTATAACATTTCACATTTATATCAATTAAATAAAAAATTATAAAAACAAGCATAAAATGATTATTCAATTACCAAATTAGTCTATACCTCCAATTCCTTTTCCCTACTAGCAATTCGATGTTTCCATATACCAGAAGAGAATAGCTCCCATGTTTTGGCATTTTTATTACCATCAAAGGTTTAAATTATTCATTCATTCATAAGCATTGAATATATGGCATGCAAACCGAAAAGAAAGACATACATACGATACAAGTCAAATTTAAAATACACTTATATGAATGCAGCTATATGAATGCAATTGTGTGAGCTTCCATGTACTCACGAGCCATGGTGATTTTTCACATCTCCATCATATCCCTCCTTACCTATTGTGGTTAACCTTTATATACCCACGTAAAGGAGGGTGCCTAGTCCTACAGTCACAAAAGCCATCAATAGTACTGTATTCTAGGAGCAGAAAGTAAGTATAGCTTATCAATCCATATAAAAATAATAGTTGCGCTAAGAGGGTCGTTACATTCCCCCCCTCTAGAAATAAACACAATATTTGTGTTTTATTACATTTTCAAACAATAGTCAAAATATACATTCATTCATAGATTCATGTAGTATTCAAAATATATACATTCAAAATAAGTTGCTTCTTCATTATATCAAAGTGTTCTATGTGACACTTTTATCAAAATATTATTCTTAAATTCTTCTTATGTTCTAGGTATTGAAACTCAACATCTAGATAAGGCAATCCTCAAGGTGGAGAGATTTTAACATCTGCAATTAGAGATATTTCAAAATTGAGGCGAGTCTGCAAATTATTTTCTAAGGAGGGACACATGGAAGGTGTCATGGATATTCAACAAATTGGGTGGCAAAGCTAGCTTATAGGCATAGAGCTAATATTACCAACAATTTTCAAAAGGCCCTACAATTCTAGGGTCGAGCTTAGAGGATTTAATGGAATTTTTAGTAGGTTTCACCCTTAAAAAGACTCTATCTTCTACAGAGAATTCCCTCAGTGTCCTTTTGATATTTACATAGCTCTTTTATTGATCTGGTGCTTCTTTTAAATATTTGAATTCTTCTTAGTTGTTCCTCTATTTCCTTGATAGTGTTTGGCTTGATCACTACCCAATATTTTAGATTATCCCATGATAGAGGAGTTCTATATTGTTTACCCATGTAGAGCTATTATTAGAAAATCATGATGGCTAATAGTCTTCCCATTATGTAGTATGTCCTCTTTAAAATTTTGAATTTCCACCCTTATGAAAGCTCTAATTTTCTTATCTTCAATTTTCTTGGAATCCACAACAACCCCATAAATAGATATTATATGCCCCAAAAATTGTACATGAGGAGTGTATAACTCATACTTCGATAAATTTCCATATAACCCAATTTTCCTGAGTATTTCAAGTACAATCCTCATGTGTTGATCATGTTCTTCCTTGGTTTGGGAGTAAATTAATATATCATAAAGTAATCTATTTTTTCCTGAAACACATTGTTTATGAGGTTCATAAAAGTAGTTGGGACATTCATCAAACTAAAGGGTAGAACTATGAAATCATAATTTCCATATCTGGTTTTGAATGAAGTTTTATGAGTATCCTCTTCACAAATTCTCAGGAAAATATAGTGGTTTCTCTTTGAATAATCTTAGAGATCCATCCTTTTCCTAACAAAGAGGATAGGGTCACCCTATGCTGAAATATTGGGATTGTTTTGTCCTAAGTTCCTGGAATTCAATGGAATCATTCTATAAGGTGACCTAGAAAGTCTTCAGGGATCACATCCCTAAACTCCTTTAGTATGGGGTACCTCTAGGAAAGGCCTAAGTTGACTTTGTTTTCTTCATTTTTATTCAAATTGAACACATACATTATACCACTTTTTCTTATTACTTTCTTAACTTGTATGGTTGTCAATAAATGTGGTCTAAAGGAGCAATGGTCATAATGGATCCAAATTCACTTTGCTACTTAGATTCATGCATTAAATGTTAACTATATTTTTACAAATTCAAGGAGGGCTTTATGGGCTCTAAGCCTATTTACACCAAGAATGATATTGAAGACATACAAGGGAGCTACATACAAGTACATACTAGTTATAGATATTGATTAACTGATTAAGTTTATCTCGACCCATATTCTAATTTCCACCCATTTTCCAAAAATCCAAGCTAATTTGGTATGTCCCTTGTTATACTAATAAATTTTCTATTGCACTACTACGATAAAAATATCTATATTACCTCTCAAGACTGTGGAGTGGCTCGCTTTTATCAAATTGAAGCTCCAGGTTTTGCACATGTTTTAGGAGGTTACTTTTTAGGTTCTTCCTTATGATAAAATATTTGAGGGCATTTACTAGCATAGTGTGGCCCTACAAAAATATAGAAACCTAAAAAAAAATTGCCTTATTAAGCACCTATAGTTTCCAAGTTATTCTTATAGTTATGTTTCTTATCTAGATTCTTTGATTTCATTCCCTGATTGATATTTTCAAGTTTCTTCATAAACCCTAGTCTCTTTCCTTGCTTTTCCTTTTTAATTCTACGTTATCACTCAAAAAGCAATTTTATCATATATTGTTGTGATTCCATATTTTCAATTAATAATTTCATCATGGATATGGATTGTTCTAACTATCCTTAAAACAATTTGATTATAGTTGTAAGAACCTCTATTTTAATCATAAAAGAGCTATGTTAATTGTTTGGTTTAGGTTTATAAAGATTACAGAATATGAAACTTAGAATCATACTACCTAAGGATCTTGTAACATATAGCTATGATACCAACTGTAACAACCCAGGTCTAGCACACTTGATTGTACAACCCAATCTATCTCACTGGTTCCACAAGATGAAAAATTTACCATTTTTACTAACCAGATATGACCTAAGAGAATTTTTTGGGTCAAATGGTTTGATGATCACCCAATGTTTAGTCATTATGGGGTATAGTATGTAATTTTTGGGAATTATGACCATTGTATAAGGCCTCCCAAGTGGATGAGACTAGCCAAATCCCATAAAAAGTGCCTTTTTGTGGATCTATCTCCTCATCCTAATGTTTTGGTATGAGGGTGTAGATCTACGGTTGGGGTTATCCTCTAAGGCCCATAACACCTAGAGGATGGATGCATACTCTCCCCATCCCTTAGCATGCAGGACCTAGAATTATTTAACCTTTTGCTCCATAGTTAACTTACAAGGGGGTAGCATATATGCCTTGTGCCTAGTTGAGAATCCACTTCACTGGGATCAACTAGGGCCATGGCATTACACTGGTTTTAAACCTAGTCTTACTTGTCATGTTATGAATAATGATAAGTTATCCCATACCAACTATCATGGATTATTCTAGCTCATTTTATCATGTTAGATTACTCATATTCACAAAATGTACAAGTAGCCATCATCGTACTGATTGTGCAATGACCTAGAGGTGACGTCCCATACCATCCTTTGTCACTTGTTCTAACCTATTTTATCAAAAAAAAATTGTTCCTCGAATCACGGTTGTCACATTTGCATAACAAATGGCATTAAATTTCAATAGTAATTTATCCTCCATGATGGTTTTAGGTTAATAGTTAAGTTTATAATAACATCCTCCTCAATGATTTAATCATCAATTATATCGAATCAGTTTTGTTGTAAGCAAGGCTTCACATTCTAAGATTTCTGTTCTCAAATCATAGTGGTTGCCTTACTTGTAACCACTGGTATTGGGTGTTAAAAATATTCATCCTTATGAAGAATTAATGAAGACCAAGTTTATTGATCCTTCATGATGAATTTAGATAAAGTGTTTAGGATAATTAGATCGAGGACTACTTTAGAAGGGTTCTCAATCTTACTATATAATTTTTTTTAAAAATTATCTTTCCTTTAAATATATATATATATGGCCTATAGTAACATTTCATGGTTTTACTTTTTAATTTATAGAAACAAATAAAGAACATAATTCACCACTTTCATATTAAAATAGACTTTAAGGCTAAAAAAAGAACAATAATTCCCTTTTGCTAAACATCTTTCTTTAAAAGTAAATATGATCCATAATAGCATTTTACAAGAAATAAAGCATGTATTTCTTAATCTAATGAAAGTATATTCATCCTTACATTTTAAGAAATCTTAGAATCCTTGATTACATTAACTTTTCATATTTCAATAAAATAACTTTAATACTAACTTTTAAAATGAGACACACCTACGACATTTAGGTCAAGAGATAGTATATATTAAATTAAACTTTTATATTTTAATAATAAACATGAAACATCCAAATATATTGTTCTATGTAATAAAATTAAGTGTTAACTTCTCTCGTGTATCTCTAAATCTCTTTATACATGAGCTAAACATTTGCACCCTTGCTTCCAATTATAGTCAATCTAGAACATTTATTATTTCTTATCTAAAAGGGTGTACCCTACTGAGATGAAGGAAATAAATTTAACTTGGTTTTCTAGATTTAATATTGACACTACCAAAGACATTCGAAAGAAGCTTCATTTAATTATAATTTTAAGTATTCAACTTAATACAGGGTTTTATATTGCACGAAAGACAAGGTTAGAGAGTATTATATTACAAAAAAAGAAATTAAGATTAATAAAAGCATCATGATTAAGGAAACCCAAGTGATGACACCCATCTATATGGAGAATTATTATGAACAGTTCATACAAATAGTAGGCTAACATTCTACATCAAACCTAGCAAGAATTAAATAAGTAAACTGGTGGATGGAAGGAATATTATGTTTTTCAACCATGATTAAAATAGACATCTATGCAACACCAAACAAAATAATATTGTTTCTTTATGTAATAGGTAAGCTCAAACTACATATTTTAGCAAGACAATTATACTTATTATTGTTGGGAAAAAACACTGATATTATATGTATAAGGATAATGGTTTATGTTCAAACTTTCAAGTGTTAATGCAATGTATAAATTATCATAGCAAAACCTTGGTGCATGACTACTACGCATTTTGATAAAGTAGAGACAACTAGATATATTCACATTTTAACAAATTACTATGCTTAAATATATGCTATTGATATATTAATCACTTCTTCTAATATTCTAATTGAAATATAACAAGAATTATTTTTATTAAATAAACCATATCATTTTAATTACTATAGTCATATTTGGGAATCCGTATTTTAATTTTTTCTACAAGATGAAATTTTCAATATATCAAATCTTTCCAAACTCTTTCTAAAAGACTCTTGAAACTCCCACCAAAGCTATTCTTCTAAAGGTATTCTTAAAAATTTACTCAATGAACATCCAAAGTTTATGACACATTGGAAAATACTTCAAAATTAGGAAGAATTATAAATACCAGTCAAGTTTTAAACATACAAAAGAAAAAATAAACTTAATGAATCCGCGATGAAAGGATTTACATTACACAAATGAAATTACTCTATACACGGCAAAAGAAACACATTGGACAGATTGACACAGCTTTAGGGGCTAATTTAATACATACTTAAATAAATTATGCTACAACTTTTAAATAATTATTTTATTCACGGGAGACATACTTTGTCAAGAAGGATTTCACATTAGAAGACTTTTCTATTCACAAGTTAGCTTGGAAATAGTCTCTATCCACTAGTTATACATCAACACAACTCATAGTGGATTAAACATAGTTTTCAAGTATTGTAAATAATTAGCGATGATACTTAAACTTCCACAAGTTCTCAAATACAATAAAGTATGCTTCTTTTATTTTTCATCATAAATAAAAGATCATTTGAGGGCATATAGGCTAGATTATTATAATAAAATTAACCTAGAAACCATTATCTTATGGACAAAGTGCATTAGACACAGTTCCAATAGTTTGGGTTGGCTAGATGAGCCTCCAATAATATCTTAGGTAAAAATCCAACACAAAAGCTTAAAAAACTACCTAAACCTCCTCTCCATCACCACATTTATCAATTAGAAACTCCAATGGCATCATACGAGATCATAATGACTCAATGTATGCAATATTATGAATGTAGATGAAGACCAAATATTATAATACCCTTTTCTAATTTACATGCAACTAAGTCTATTAAAAAAGAGCATGCAAAATGCATAGACCAACACTTCCAGCTTGAATGTAAATTCAACCAATATATTCATATTTAACATCAATGCAATACGACACAGAAAAACCAAATCATCCTTCCAAAAAATAGTCAAACACACCATTTACAGTATACTTGGTTCTGTTTGAAACCCATAGCATCAGCCATTCATAGTTTGACTATGACTCACGACTATTTATTCCATTAATAGTATGGATTAAATATATATATAAAGTAATGAGACTTACAAATGTAATAAACACCATCATTTCATTAAAGGTCATTTATAGCCATAAGAAAACCAACAGAGAATAATCACACAACATTTTATTCTAAACTTTATGTTACCATTTTTAATGGAAAAGAAGGCATTAAATAGATAATTCCATATCACTAATATAATGAAAATATGACCTATAAATTTTCAACCAATATTCCAACAACTTCTAGTTTACTTTGCAAGCTATTCTTCTCAAATATTACATAGTAAAATAAACATTGCATAACATGGTTCCTACCTTTACATAACTTATAAAGGAACTACAACAAAGTCCAACTTAACATCTGGATTAGCATGTGCAGGTCCACCTTATTTTCTTTAAATACTACCAAGTGGAGGCTTAGTTTATATTCATGTCCAAAAGGGATTATACTAATACTTGTATTGTTAACATGATGAAAAATTATTATTATATATTATATATTATTTATTTATTATATTGTTTCACATATATATTAATTAAATAAAAAATTATAAATATAAGCATAAAACAATTATTCAAATACCAAATTAATCTATACCTCCAATTTCTCTTCCCTATTGATAATTCAATGTTTCCATATACCAGAAGAGAATAGTTCCCATATTTTGGCACTTTTATTTCCATCGAATGTTTAAAGTATTCATTCATTCATAGGCATGGAATATATGGTACACAAACCAAAAAGCAATACATGCATACGATAAGAGTCAAATTTAAAATACACTTATATGACAACTGTATGAATGCAATTGTGTGAGCTTCTATGTACTCATGATCCATGGTGATTTTTCACACCTACATCATATCCCTCCTTATCTCTTGTGGTCGAACTTTATCTACCCACTTGAAGGAGAGTACATGGTCCTACAATCACAAAAGCCATTAGCAATACCATATTCTAGGAGCAGAAAGCAAGTATAGCTTATCAATCCATCTAAATATAATAGTTGTGCTAGGAGGATTGTTACATATAGGTTTCTCAACCCCCATGCTTTCACTTCCTACTCAAGCTCAATTTCCTATGAAAGAAGGAATTATCTCTATAGATAAGGAAAAAGTAAGTAGCCCTCTTATTTATAATCCTTTTATTTTAAATGAGGTTTCAAGCACATATATATTTGTTTACCTCTAATATTAGGAGGTTGTCTTGGATTTTAATATCCAATCTCATTCTCCTATGTAACCAAAGAATTTTTCTCTTATTGGCTCATCGAATGATGATATATTCCACATTTCCTCATCTAAGGCCCTAAACAATCTTCCCCATTTTGACTTAGGTTTTGATGTGTTAAAAACCTTGAGCCTTTTATGCAATCAATATAAAGCTCTAGCTACTTCCCTAAAGGAAAAAAATCCAAAAATTATCAACTCAGTCTGAATCATATAACCCAAAGAAATAAAAAATGGATAGTGGATGTTGGGTCTGATTCAAAGTAGAGGTATTATTTAGGAAAATATTTATAGTTAAGAAAAACATTTAAATATATAGAAAATAGAACTTAAATGACTTTGCCCTTGGAAGCATGAAAGAAGCATTCTACCAAAATACACAAACAAAAATCTTGTCCTAGAATATAAGGGGTTTGAATACCCATTAGAAGCAATGATTGGTTGTATATTAGATAAAATATTTGAAGCCCTAGATTTTTTTCATTCAAGAAACTAAATTTGATGAAGGTAATATTGATAAGATTAAGAAATCTATTTGGAAGGATGCCAATTTTAAAGCCCCTCTGGTGCACTTGGTGCTTTGCTTTACCTCTTGGATCATTCCAAGGGTGGTTTCCTCTTCTAGTAGGTATATAAACATGTATTTTTTGTAAATACTTAAAGATATATTTAATTCTAACTAATATATGCTCCAAACTCAATCGTAGGTAAAGGTCATCTTTGGGAAGAGTTGTCTTTTTAGAAGTGCTTTCCAAGATGAAGCCTAGATGTTGGCTAGGGATTTTAACTTCCCCTATTTCCTTCTAAAAATAAAGGAGGGATTCAAATCCCATACATTGGCATGGAGGATTTAAATATTTTATTAATTATAATGAGTTTATGGACATTGAGCTAAAAGATAGAAAGCTTACTTGGAGTAATAGGAGGTTGGGAGACCACCTTATTCAATCAAAGTTGGATATTTTTTTGTTTCTAAATAATCCCTTCAACATTTAGGTGATTTTGTTCTTATATCTCTCCTAAGGATAGGTTCTGATCACAATCCCTTGATTTTGAAAGTATCTTCTCCTAAAAAAATTAGATGCCCATTTCATTTTGAGGCTATGTGGTTAAAGCATGACAATCTCAAGCCCTTGATTTATAAATGATAGAGGAAGAAATTTTCTAGTTCCCTTATCCTACAGGTCACTAACAAGGTCAGATTCATTAAATTTAACTTAAAGGAATGGAATAGGTCTATTTTTTGTTAAATTTTTCTAAAAGACTCCCTAAAAAGTCATCTCTTAGCTCTTGAATCCTCTGTAGAAAATTATCCCCTTTAGTTGTTGATAGAGAAGAATAAAGGTGTACACTAGAAAAATTCTATAATACTTTGGCACGATACTCTCCCTCTATTGAAGATAAAAAAACCACCTATTGCTTTTTACTATGCCATGAGACAGGACCAGATCTAAGATGAAATACATATCCTGATGTTGATTTTATATCATCTAGGGATCCAAAGATAGTCAGAGTCAGTGTAACTCTGTATGAAGAATGAGTTATTCTTCTTATACTTTATACCATATTCTACACTACCTTGAACGTAGTGAAGAACACACTTTGCTGCTTTCTAGTGAGAGACCTTTGGTTCTTGCATGAACCGAGAAATATAGTTTACAGCGTAAGTAATGTCTGGTCTAGTATTGGTTAGATAGATGAGGCTTCCAATAATTTGTTGATATAGCATGCCATATACCTTTGATGAGTCATCATACCATGATAACTGAAGCCCTGATTCCATCGATGTTGCTTTGGGCTTATAATAAGTCATACAATATTTTTCTACTAAAGTCTTGGTATACTTTTTTTGAGTCACCCTAAGATGATTCTTCTTCTGTTCTATCTCAAGGCCAAGATAGTAGTGTAGAATTCCAAGATCTATCATATCAAATGACTCTTTCAAGTCATCCTTCATGATGTTAATCAATTTCTTTGAATTGTCGATAATGATCAGATCATCTACATATAATATAGGAATCACTATTTCAGAACCTATGTTCTTTATATAGATATTTGCATCTTATGGACTTCTCCTAAATTTGTGTTGCAGTAGGTGACTATCCATTTTTATGTACCATGATCCTGGGGCTTGTTTCAGCCCATATAATAATTTTACCAACTTGCAAACCTATTGCTCATGGCCTTCCTCAAAAAATCTTGGAGGTTGATTCATGTATACCTCTTCTTTTAAGTCACCATTTAGAAAGGCACTTTTTACATCCATCTAATGTAATTTCCATCCGAACTGTGTTGCCATAGCATAAAGAACTTGAATGGTGGTCATCCTTGTAGTGGGTGCAAATGTTTCCTCATAATCAAGACCTTCCTTTTGATCATATCCTTCACCACAATATGGGCCTTATGCTTGTATATGGTACCATTTGCCTTATATTTGACTTTGTAAACCCATTTGCAGCATATGGGTTTCTTTCCTTTAGGCAAATCAACCAGCTTCCATGTTTTATTCTTTATGATGTATTTATGTTCAACATCCATAGCTACCTTCCACTGAGGTTATCTAAATGATTCATCAACTATAGAAGGTTCATTTTCATCATATGATGACATGTAAACCCTCTCCTCATCAATTTCCATATCATCTCCACTTTCTAACTCTCTATCAATAGAAAGATCTTGAAAATCTGCACAAAGATCATCAACTAAAGTATTTGCTTCTGCCTTTCTTTGTCAAGACATGCTTCGTGTCTTTGGATGATTGAGAGTGAGATCTGGTGGTGAAGTGAGTTTGGAATCTCTCATAGTACTAGTATACCATTTTGGAAGCTTTTTATGTTGTGGAGGATTCTATGTTTGTTGCTCCTCATCTTCCAGGTATACTGATGTAGTGTTAGATGTGAAAGCTTCATCAAAAACTACATCTCTACTAATGTGTACTTTCTTGGTGTATGGGTCTATCAACTGATAGTATTTTTAGAATTTATCATATCTAAGAAAAACACACTACAAGGTCTTCTCATCTAACTTCTTTCTTTTCTCCTTAGGTATATGCATAAAATATTTACACCTAAATACTCGTAGATGAGATATGAAGGGTTTCCTTCCATTCCATGTTTCCTGATGAGTCATACCTTCAAGAGCCTGTGTGGGTGCCCTATTTAGAAGATATAATGTAGTTTTTACAGCTTCAGCCCAGTAATTGTGCTCAATATTGGCTCCCTTAAGCATACATCAAACCATTTCCATAATGGAACAATTTCTTCTCTCAGAAATTCCATTTTACTGAGGATAATAGGTTGTTGTTAATTGTATTTTTATCTCATGTTTCTGCAAAAATGAGGAAAATTATTTTTATGTGTATTCCCCCCTCGATTTGAATGAAGGGTCTTTATGAAACATCCTGATTCTTTCTCAACAAGTTTCTTGAACTGCTAAAAATAGTCAAATGCTTCAAACTTCAACTACAAGAAGAAGACCCACATTTTTTTGTGAGTGATTGTCTACAAATAATTGAAACTATATTTTTCCTCCACAACTGGTAGACATAGGATGAAAAAACTCTATGTGAACTAACTCTAAATGTACCTTAGCTCAAAAAGAGCTAAGTTCAAAAGGTAATATATTTTGCTTTCCTGCCAAGCAATCTGAGTACACTGGAAAATTATATGAAAGAGTAGGCAGTTCTTTCACCATTTGATACTTACTGATCTCAAGTAAATACCTTGAGCTTAGATGCCCAAATATCTTATGCCATAGAGAAGTGGCCTCTTTTTTTTTTACTGCCATTGCAACATGTGGTGAGGTAATTGCATCTAAGGTGAACAAACCATGTTTGTAAGAACATGTTGCTATTTTTTTCCTTTCTGAGTGATAAAGCAATGTTTATTCCCTTGGTCCACTTTGAATTTGAAATTCATGTTATTGTCCAAGATTTGTGGAAATGATAAAATATTATTTGCCAATCCTGGTACATAAAGAAAATTTTGAATCTGACATTCTCCATATGGAAGGGAGATAGAAATATTTCCTTCTCCATAGACTCAATAGGTATTATCATCATCAATGGTCACTGGTCTACCTTCTTGTGCCTCAAATGTCTATTATTGCCAGTCATATGCTTACTAGTGCATGAATCTATGTACCACATAGTATCCTTGTGAGGAGAATCTGTATGAGTCATGAGCACTTTGTGTGCTCATTGAGAGTCTAAACTAGAATCTTCAATGGTAGAAATATGTCTCTTTTGTTGCTTGTTCTTGTTCTTTGGTTTGCCTTTGCCCTTATTTTGTCCTTGTTCATTGGGTGGTTTGTTCTTAAACCAACATCTCTTGGTTTCATGAGTGTCCTTATCACAAATTTTACAATACTGCTTCTTATTATGAGTTTATTTTCCTTTACCCTTGTCTTTGTTAGTAGAATATCCCTTCTATTAATTCCACTTTTTCTTTCCACTTTGTTTGTTTGAGAAGAGTGCATTGTTTGATTCATTGTCTATTTGGATTTGATTAGCTTCCTCAGTTTGAAGCATGTTTACCAACTCTACAGAAGTCATTGTCATACCAGAGAATTGAAGGGAAGTGATCAACATTATATAGGAGTTTGGAAGAGCCCTCAAAATGATTGAGGTCAGGACTTTGTCTTCCACTTTTTCTCCTAAGGCTTGCAATTTTTTTTGTATCTACCACTCTATAGAGGAATAGCTCTACTGTCTCTCCAGATTTCATATGAAGAGTATGAAGCCATGTTTGAAGGTTAAGAATCATTGATTGATTATTTACTTCAAATATGGTTGCTAAGGCATACCATACCTCATTACTATTTTTAGCTTCACTTATATGAGGCTGGATGTCATCAGTAATAGCTAGCAAGATCAATAAAGAAAGTATTTTATCTTTTTTGTCATATGTTGTCTGATCTGCTCCTGGTGATGTGGGTGTAGAATCAGTGCCATCCACTATACCCCACATCTACTCTACAGTTAAAATATCTTTCATCTTAGTTTTATAGGAAGAATAATTTGAACCTTTAAGCAATTGGCTTTCATTAAGATATTTGTTTATCAGTGCCATGGTGAAGGTTTCAAAAATAAGTGACTAAGATGACTTTATCTTGCAGTATACTCTCAAAAGAGTATATGGAAGATCTTAATTTTCTCTTTAAGATATTTAACGGCTCCTGCCTTAACACCCTTTTGGAAGGATGAGAAATTTGAGGAATTTAAGCCAAAAAATAGAGCAAATTAAAGGGGAGGGTTTGAAAGATTTTTTATTATACTCTCTAGGACATTTAATGGCTCCTGCCTAAACACCCTTCAATAAGGATGTGAAGTTTGAGTAAATTAAGCCAAAAAAAGAGAGTTAATCAAGGTGATTGGATTATGACCTTTGATGGGAAGTAAAAATTTGACTTGTTTAACCTGTGTAAGGTGTAGCACAATTTAATGAAGTTTGGGTTTTTGAAATGCTCTTCAATGTTTATGATTTTTTAATTTCAAAAAACATGATGGTTAGTGCAATAATAAAAAAGAGAGAAACTTATATTTTTATCACTATAGGTGTCGGATGCAACTGAAAATGCACCTAGTGTAGCCAATTTTAAGAAAAGGTGTCAAGTACAATCGAGAATGCACTTTATTACTCTGAAATATCCCCCCTTTGTATTACAATTTTGCAAAAAAGAAGAATCACAAATGTGTCCTCTATTCCCCCTTAATTTTTACAAAATTATGAATCAAGCACTCCTTTCAAGACAATTTGACACACGACTCGCATTTGAAAGGCTTCCAGACCAATCAACACACAACTTGGTTTATGTCTTCAACACTCGAAAAATAGTTTGAGCATGAGGATCAAAAAAAGGTTCAAAATTCTTCTCAAGGTTGCAACAAAAAAATTTGCAATGTTATGTCTTATATCCCCTTTTGAGGAGAAAACAAAAGCAATACTTTGGTTGTGTTGCAAAAAATGACCCTTTTCCTTGCCCAATTTTTTTAATTTGCATGAAAGTGTGAAGTTTATGTCTTTTCAAAAAATTGAAATGGCCTTTGGTTTTGCAATATAATATGGAGTTCCTATGTCTCTTTATCTCCAAAAATGTGGGAGAAAACTATAGGAATAAGAGGAGGTATTGCAAAAAAAAATTGGTTTTCTTGTTGTTTTAAATATTCTCTAAGTTTTAAATATCAATAATCTATATAATAAAGCAATTTTTGGGAAAAAAATCAACTTAAATCTTGAAAAATTGATTACCTTAAACCAACATGTGCTAAAATATATAAAAAATAATCTAAAAAATATATTTTAAAACATTAAAAAAAACTTAAGGAAATTAGAATAATATCAAATTGTGCGATTTTCAGCCCCGCATGCATATCTTTGAAAAATGACGTCAATATTTTTATAGAAAAAAATATTAATTTTTTTTTTACGGTCGAAGGGAATCGATCCGGTGACTCCGCAGATCTCAGCCTTTCACTGGCTCATCCGAGCCAATTGGGATATCCTGCTCGATGGAAAGCGAGGGTAGGGCCTTTGTATTGAAGGCTTCCTCACTACCATATGGGAAAAAAAAAATAGGGACTTTTAGTCCCACATGCAGCTGATCGAAGGAGTTGGAGGGGTTTAAAACCCTCAAGGCTCACTTGGAGATTTGATTGCCTTTGGTAAATCAACTTTTACCGCCTCCCTTTTTGCCACCTTCAACCAGTAAGAACCCTCCACATCACCTACCACTCAGTGCCTTTTTAGTAACAATTAGAATACCACATGTTGTGATCAGGTGTCACCAGTTGTCAAGCTATCTAGGTGTTGAGATGTCTATCAGTCAAGGTGTCCAGTAGGCATGTCTACCTTTATGAGAGAGCCAAGAGTGTGAGGGTGCTCTTGCCCTCGATTCACTCTTGGTGGCCTACCCTTGGGGGTGTTATCCCCTATCGATGAGAGGCAAATAAAATTGTCCTACTTGCACGCGCTCATTCGTCGACAGACTGCATCCTACCTAGACGATCGCATTAGGGCGAGGCTCCTCATTGTGCTCATGTTGTCACCAGTTGACTGTGTCCTACCTGGATGATCATGTCAGGGCAATTATAGGATATATGGGCTTCTCGATGTATGTGTAGATCAAAAAATCTCCCACAGAGGAGATCCCTCTTGTGGATCATTATCGAGCAGGCAACACATCCAATAGGGCTAGTCATCATAGGTACCAGGTGTACCAGGTGGAACGAGCAAAGCTCGTATTCTCCACCCTAGTGATGATACCAATATGGTGAATAAGTCACACAAATGGAATTCAATAATGCAAATAATCAATATTCAACATTAGTTATAGCTTAGAAATAATAAGCTATTATATAGTTTACAAATAAACTTATTTATCTCTAATCACGCTAACAAGATGCGTTGAGAGAGACGTGTTGCTAACTACTAACCTAAGGTAGAGAAGTATGATTAAACAACTAACCTAAAATATCTGACCTAGGATATTTTAGGTATTAATCTAGGTTAACCATTAGATATTTTATAACAGTAAATATCTCCATGGTATGTAGTAAAAAGTAAATTTAATAATCTATGTAGTATAATGCAATATACTACCTATTTTACCCTAACAATGAGAAAGTGCCCAAAACTAATGGATTTCTAGCCCTTTTTAAACTTTTGGAATATTTTGTGAAAGGACATTTTAATGCTCTAGGTGAGGTGCAAAATTCCTTCCATATCCCTAGCGATGTTAGTTCCACTTTTTTTACCCTTATTCCTAAGGTTCCAGGAGAAATTTTTTTCAAATACTTTAGGCTTATCAGCCTCTGTAACATGCTATACAAAATTATAACTAAATTTATGGCTAATAAACTAAAGTTCATCCTCCCCTTGATTATTTATTCTCACTAAGGAGATTTTTTTAAATATAGGTAGATTATGGATGGTGTTATTACCATTCATGAAGTCTTTAATTCCATTGAAAAGAGTGAGAAAATGGTTTTTTACTGAAATTAGACATGAATAAGGTCTATTATTGAGTCTCTTGGGAGTTTTTAATCCAAGTTATAGGTAAATTCAAATATCATCCTTACTAGATTTCCTTCATTAAAGGATGTTTGTCTTTGGTCATGAAATTTGTTTTGATTAATGGATCCTCTTAAAGGTACTATAAAAGCCTCAAGGATCTTAGGCAAGGGAACCCCCTCTCACCCTACTTGTTCCTTCTTATAGAAGGGCCTTGGGCAGGTTCATTCATATGGTTTGTTCTTTGGGGTTAATTATGGGAGTTAGGCCATCTTCCTCCAACTCCCCTATTACCAATAAATAATTAGCCAATGACACCATTTTAGCTTCTAGATCATCTATTCCCAAAGCTAGATAGATCAAGAAAATGTTTTCTTCTTATGAGGTTGCATTTGGACAGAATATCAATACTATAAAGAGCAGGGTTTATTTCCTCAACACCCACCATAAAAGGTAGTTGAAATTACTAAAGGTTTTGGGTGTCTTATTGGTAGCCTTCCTTCTATCTACCTAGGTTTACCACTCTTCTATGGGAGGTTGCAAGAAAAATCTTAGTTCCTAATGGTGGAAAGGGTAAGAAAACAATTGGTGGGGTGGAAATGTGCTCTCCTCAGAGAATATGGTTAAGCCCAACTTTTCAAATCCACCCTCCAAAGTATCTCAGTGTTCTTCATGTCCTTGTTTAAAATATTATCCAAAATTTACCTCAAGATTGATAGTATTCAAAAATTATTTATTTAGACAGGCATATAAGAAAAGCAAATATTACCACTGGTTTCTTGAGAGCAAGTTTACTCTAACAAGGGTAGAGGTGGGCTGGATTAAAAAACTCAAACAAATAAATATGATGTTTATTGTTAAATAGATATGGAATATTTTTAGAGAAGAAAATATTGGTTGGGTGCAGATTTTAAAAGCTAAATATCTACGTAGGGCAAGCAATTTTCTTGATCTTCAAGTGTCTCCTAAGGGTTCTTCCTTTTGGAATTATCTCTTAGACTCTAAAATTATTATTCAAAAATGCCTAATATAAAGACTTGGTGATGGCATAAATATCAACTTCTAAAGAGATAGTTGGATTCGTAGCAACCCTATGATTGAATATCAATTTCTAAATTTCCTAGAACTACTCACTAATTACATTTACGGTCCCAAAGTTATAAATTAAATATCAACTTTTGAAGATATAGTTGGATTCATAGCAACCCTCTGATTGAAGATAAATTTCTAAATAGCCTAGAACTCCTCATTGCTCAAGTATGCAGCCCTAAAATTATAGATTTCATTGAAGTTAAGGATGGTATAAGGTCTTGGAAAACCATTCATCTCATTGACCCTACTTCTAAGTAAGCTCATGCTCTCAGTGTCCTCTCCAGTATTCTTAGATTCTAATTCATCAAATTATCCCCTTCAATTGATTCCTCTATTTGGAAATCGAATAATAAGGGCTTATTTTTAGTCAAATTTACCTACTTCTTGCAGATAGATGGAGAAGAGGATTGGTTTTCAATCAACAAAATCTAGCTTAAAAACTTCAACCTCAAAATAAACTCCTTTTTCTAGTTGGTTGCCCAAAATAAAATCCTTACCATCAAAAATATTCACAAAATAGGTCTACCACTTTTGAATAGGTGCTACCTATGTGAAGCAACTTGGGATAATTCTAACCATTTGTTTATTGAATACCCCTTTTTCTTGGATGTATTTTATCTTCTCCTTAGAAATATTAATTTAGCTTGGGTTCTACCAAATAGTATTATGGATTTTTGTTCATAGTAGACCTCCTCTTTCTACAATCCTAAGATGAAAACCATTTGGTTCTTCTATATACCTCGTTAAATTTAGAGAATATAGAATGAAAGAAACAATAGAGCCTTCCAAAGTGTCAAAAAGGACCCCAAGTCAATGGAAATCAAAATTGTCAATGCATTAAAAGAAAATATCTTGATGTTATCCTTCCAATATGAGAATTGGTCTAAAAGTGAATCCAATCTCCTATTATATCTTTTGAAAAATGAAGGCTTCCTTCCTCCCCCTCCCCCTCCCTATTCTTTTGTTAAATGGGTTCTTCCACCTCAATGCTAGATTATGTTCAACTTTGATGGGGTAGCTAATGGAAAACCAAACATATATGGTGTTAGAGGTCTTATAAGAGATGATAAAGGAATCATTCTTCTAGCCTATGCTAATAATATTTGGGTTCAATCAATTTTTTTTATTGAAGCAAGATCCTCTTGCAAGGAGTTTTGCACCTTGAAAACCTGAGCCCTAAAAATATTGTTGTTGAAGGGGATGCTTTATCCATAATCAAAAATTACAAAGGCCTCCATAAAAAATATTGTACCATTGAAGACATGTTATAAGAAGTCACCCAATATCTTGAGAATATGGAAATATTTTAGTTCATTCACATTTTCAAAGAAGGAAATAAAGAAGCTAACTTTCTAGAAAATAGAGGTATTTTGCAAGATTTCCTCCATGTTTTGATGGATAATTTCCCCTAAAATATTATTATTTAAAATGAATTAAGCTAACAATGTTGCATTGTACCCCTTCCATGTATGTTGGTCTTTACATAGTTGGCATCCCCCTTCTTTACAATTATCTTTAGAAGATTGAGACTCTTTTATTTCAGCCTTTCTTTTTCTCTTTTATTTTAGTATGGGTTCCCTTGCTTCATTAGTTTTATCCTTTTTATCTCATTTATTTTCCTTCATGGCTCTAGTTATGTGTTATTCATCAGTAAGGAGGTACCTTATGTAGTATTTGGTGTTAATTCATCAATATTATTTTATATTTCTTGAGTTGTGAAAGTTCTTATTGTCATGTCGAGTTGTCTTTCCAAGAACCACAGTCTAGTTCTAATGTTGACCTTGGAGTTAAATATTTCCATATTTATTTTGCTTAGGTAAAGCATGTTTTATCATAATCCTACATATCCTTTGCCATTTTTGTGCCACCTAAGGCCCACCCCCCTCCTTGAGCTTAGGTGGTGGATGATTCATAATTTGGTTTTGACCCTTTCTATGTATGATTTCTTTTCCCATGCCATCTTATATGTTGAATTTATTATCAAGTGTGGATTATCATTCATTCGCATGCTCAAAGTGTTTATTATTTTATTTGGCTCCAAGGCCATACATTACACAAATATTACCAGATTTTTTTCAATTTTTCTTCACCCCTAATTTGACCCTATGTTTTTCTCATGAATATGAATAGCAGTGACATCCTTAGCAGTGTTGTCTTATTATTGAATCTAGCTATGGAAAGTGAAACATTGATAGTGGATCATTTGAATTTTGTTATTGATAATGAGGTTAGTGATATTTTAGATACAGGGGATTCTTTGAAATGCATGCAGAAGTTTGATGGCCACAAAAAGTTGATATCTTTGCAAATTGTGCATTCATGGGTTGAAGGAAGAGTGAAAGTAAAAGAGATTGAATTCACCATAAATATATCCCTTATTATCAAAGCAACATCCTTGGCTATTGAAGGGGAAAGCATCAATAGATATAATCACTCTCTTGCTAAAGAGTTGGATAGATTCTTGAAGAAAAATGAAAAGACACAAAGGTTGGAAAATGGTATTCTTAGGGGATCCCTCCCCAACCTATGGGACAAAGCAATTTTTCCAACTATGAGGTATTTTACCTTGGATATAAAATTCAATGTAGTGCAAATTTTCCACTTTGCATTTCTAAATCACATTTGAAGGGGGAAAATCTTAATGTTATGGACTTCTTGATGTGCTCAATTGAGAAGATGATAGGTGAATTTTAGCATGGGAAATACAACATCCCCTTACACCAAGGTATTCTTAAAATCCTTTTCTACCATTTTGTGGAGAAAATTAATTAGCAGAACATCCCAAATTTAGGTCTTGACCATGGTAGGACCACGACTTCAATAGATAATTTTAAAGGAATTGGAGGAAATGAAAATCCTCCTACCTCGCTTTATCAGGAAAATAAAAATGGATTGCCATCACATACCATTTATATGGGTTATAAAAAGGGTAAGATTATTTCCCTTGGTCAGCATAAAAGAGTTTCATTAAAAATAAAGGATTGACATCATGGGCTAAGGAACTAGGGGCTCTACCTGATTGAAGAATTTTTTGAAGAAAGAGAAATCCCCTATTCATATCTGACATGGACTCTGAGTCTTCTCAAGAACTGAATCCTACCTATTAGGTGATTGTCTCTCCTCCTCATGCTAAGGGTAAGAAAATTTTGGTTACTAAAAAAAAGAGAAGTGAATATTTGAAGAAAAAGAATTTGGGGATTCCCCCTAGAGTCATCCTTCATAGTTGTCCCAAGCAGTGACTTCATCATCCTCCAAGACCTTATGAAATAAATTCATAGAATAAATAGGATAACATATATGATCATGGATGAGGTGGTCAACTACTTGGATAAATTAAAAAAAAAATGTAGTGACCCCCATTCCCGGTAAAGTATTTTTTATTGAAATGGGGGACCTTCCCATTTCCTTTCTATTGCTACTCCTCCTAATTCTCCTCTTCCCTTTGGGATCAAATGCTGATGATTTTTTTTCTCTTTAGAGGTCTTCTTCTACATCATTTTTCTATTATTAGTAATTCAATTTTTAGCCTTGTTTCTTAGGGTTAGGTTCTCTTGTTGATCTCTTGGTTTCTCTTGTCCTTGTTTCTTTTTTCTTTGTCAAATATTTGGGAGTCCTTTTAAAATACCTTTTTTAAATTTAATAAAAAAATTATAAAAATGGATTAAAATAAAAATTTATAATAAAAACATCTAAAAGGTCCAACAAAAGATAAAATAAAAGTCTTCCTCTAACCAACAAAATTATCCTAACCTTAAATGTTTATGAAATTCTAATGCAAGAAGACAAGGAAGTTTTTTGATAATTTTCTAATAGTTTGCATCACTTTGATAGATAAAATAAATTTGAAGAGAGAACATAAGCACTCTAAAAAGTGGATCATGATGCCAAAAGTGGTCATCAAGGAAGAAGGATTAGATCAGTTTACAAGACATCAATACTAGTGCATAAGCTCCCAAAAGGGAAGATAAACCAAATTGATATACCATTATTGGTAAAAGTTAGACCAATTATTGGAAACAATTGGGCTCATTATATAAGGGGACCAATACCCATCATAAAAACTTAGGTAAACTCATTGAAAAAAATTAGGCTCATTAACCCAAGAAAAGTGCTTGTCTTATTACAGGAATTAGCATTGTAGTTACAATAGTGGCAATCTTGAATCTAACAACATTGATTGCAAAAAGTGTTGTTATTAAATTTTTAGGATCCATAGGGTGGTAGTTGAACAAAATGGTATAAGGAGGATCAGATCAAGGATGTAGTAGAAATTTTTTTTCAAATGTTCCTATAAACATTTTCGAGGGAGAATCTCCCTATTTTGCTTATAAATAGTAGTTTTTTAGGCATTGTAAAGGATCAATGAGTTCTTTATTCAAGCTAGAGGAATTGTATATAATTTACTCCCTCATTTTATTTTATATAATTGTATGGACCTAAACCTTGAATGGTTTTGTAGGTAAGCTTCCAAGCCCTTAATTTTGGCATAATTTATAATTTTCATACTCATATATTGGAAGCCATGAATACTAGGATTTTTTAATCCTATTTATTATGTGTATGTATACTTATGCACATATATAACAAGTTGTGACTATCTGATTTCTATCCCATTTTTTATATGTGTATGCTTAACTATGTGCATTGGGAAGAGAAAGTATTTACTTTGAGTTGTCAATGCATTAGATTCACATGTTAATTTATCCTAATATTGTGTAGAATAATCTTTTGATCTTGGTGCATCACCCTTAGTTAGCATAGGTTAGCTTGGAAACTTTTTTCCTTTTTTCTATCTTTGTTTTCTTTGGTTTCTCTTTCCCTTTTCCTTTATGCACCCAATAGCTAGCTAGGTTAGGTTAGAGAGAAGTTAATATCACATCTTAAAAAGGATCCATCCTTATAAAATATATTGAAGGTATTTAGATCCAGTCACTTTCCATTCTCTCAAATCTACCCTATTGTGTCACTCCATGCGAGATGTGATAATATAGTCATTTGGTCCTTCATAAATGGTGACTACAATAATCAAAGAGGATAATAGTTTAATGGTATACCTGATGGGACACAATTGATTCATCTTGGTTGGTCCCACTATCAAGAACTCTAATGGAGTGAGACCCTAGTGAAGGTCCATGTCTAACTTCTTGATTGAATTATTTGAAAAATCTCACCTATGTTAGAAATAGATTATATTACATCATTTGGATCATGTAAATGTACCTTCCTAGATACATACTTAGGACATTATATTAATTTAGGTGGAAGTTATCTAGTTACTTCATGCAATGTAATAAATGCAAAAGTGTCAATGTGCAAGTTGTATATGTGCAAGGTGTCCCTTGCACAACTAGGTAGAGTGTTGGCCAAGGAACCTATCTTCCTATATAAAAAGGGCCTCATTGTAACAAGAAAAATATAGAATCTTAGAGCATATTCGTAGGTAGTAGCATAGTGTTGTGTAGATCACCATATATTGGTGATGGGTGTAATGTAGTCCAATAGCTTTATTCATGGAGTTTCATTTTCCTCCATAGCTACATTGTATTCATTTTAATTACTTTTATTTATAACATATTTTAGTTATCTCATAGATTTACTTTCTTTCATATTAGTATACATCTTGTGATTGCTATCTCCCATTGCATTATGCATCAAAAACTAAAAATGGTATCAAATCCATGGTATATCTAGCCACATTAGATCGATAGAAAAACCACCATTATCATTAAGCCTAAGTTTTTTGTCAATTTGATGTGTTGTTGGATCAACCACTATAAAAAAATATTAGAAGAGTCTAGGTGGTAGAATTAGGAAGAGCCAAAATGAGGACTAAAATAAAGATCAATTCCATAAATACTGAGATTACATTTAGCTAGAGTCTTTTCACAGAGTTGCAAGAAAAACTCATGAAGACTAGGACTCAACATTCAATTCACTAGATTGAAAAATCAACTAGTGAAGATCATTCAAGATAAATGGAATTTGTTAACTATTGCCCAAAGTTTCTTTTGTTGTAAAAAATTAATTCTCAAATGATTAGGACACCTCCTATAGCAAAAATATAGGATATTTCAACTTTGTTTCTTTAAGGTTAGTGTGCCTTCATAGTTCAGAGATTAGTTCCTTATGCAATAAAAGAATACTACGAGAGAATACTTTTGGAGAATATTCATGGTGAATTTAGGAGACTGGAGATCTCCATTACTATATTGAGAACTACATAGAATAATAAAAGGCTATAGAAGCCTTGATCCAAAATAAAAGAATACAAAAGCCTTGATCTAGAATAAAATGCCATAGAAACCTTGATCTAGAAGAAAAGGCCACAAAAACCTTGTTCTAGAAGAAAAGGCCATAGAAGCCTTGATCCAGAAGAAAAGGCCATAAAAGCCTTGATATTGAAGAAAAGACCACAAAAGCCTTGTCCTAGAAGAAAAGGCCATGAAATCCTTGATATTGAATAAAAGGCTACATAAGCCTTCATACTAAAAAAAAAAAGGCCACGAAATCCTTGATACTAAAAAAAGCCATAGAATCCTTGATCTTGAAGAAGACTCCAAAAGAGAGTATCTGATTCATAAGCAAATTAAGATTTTAGTACTAATACTTTGTTGTAGGGAAATGAGATTCAGTGAATTGGGAAAGACTCTACAAGAAAGTTAGGAAGAGTATATTCTTTAGAATAAATCCAAAACCTAAAGCAAAATTGAAGGTAAAGAGATCAGGAGAAGATTTTAAATGAAATGTATATGCTTTATTTTTAGGAAACACAAAGGATTGTGTTTACTCTAAGGGGGAGTATGTAATGACCCTCCATGACAACATTTGATTTTGATATTTGATTTATGTATTGATGAGTGGATATCAAATGCATAATATCATTATATGTTATCAATATATGTTATAGTTACACTTTATTATTTTATTATACTACTTTTGAAATATGGTGTTGCTAATGAATTTGTGGTTGCAGGACTAGGTATTCTCACAGATGGACTAGTATGGGACAACCACTAGAGTTGAGAGAAAAATGGAAATGATGAATGGCATTCTCATCAATAACTCAAGGTTAAAAATAAACCCTTCATATAGGTGCATTATTCATGTGTATGTTATTTTAATGCACCAATGGGTAAGGAGGTTTCTATTTGTAAAAGAGCCATCATTAGTAGGCGGGTGATAACATGGTAGTTATCATAAAACCATCTACTTAAGAAAAATATTTTTATGCTTATTATTGATTGCATCTTAGATTTGTAAATTATTATTGGGATGCATGTTCTTGAAGTATGGATATTTTTTGGATAATATTAATAATATTATGCCATTATTAATATTTGGTATATTTTAATATCGATGATAATGGTTAACTATTAACATTTGGTATTAATTTATTATATTGATTAATGGAACAATTAATTTGATTAATATATTACCCTATTATTAGTAGTAAACACTAACATAGGAGGTAATAATATTGTTCGATGAGCTAAGAGGATGGATTGCTAATGCATTAATAGCTTAATACTAATTTAATTAGCTATCTATATTAAATATAGAGAGAATCTTTGATTAATAGGGAATTTATAATCCATGAAATTAGAAAGATAGCAAAGCATATTGTTGAAAATTATTTCAACGTAGTCTTGAAAAATATTTCTTTTAACATAAAGGCATGTTGGAGTAAATCCATGCTCAACTATTGAACTCCTTGGCCTCTCTAGAAAGTCCATTTGAATCCATGTTTTGCCAATATTTAGGGTTTTTTGGGGGAAACAAGTGGAGGAGATAGATTGGGAATAGGGAAAAGAATCACAAGGTGAAGATTTAGGAAGGATAAAATGAGTACTTGGTGAAGGTATTCTCTTTCTTAATTATGCTACTAAAATTTCACGTAAGCCTGGTGCAATTGGTTTCACTGTTGTTATGGCTTTGGTTTATTTTTACCTATGTTTTTGCCTTTTTTTCATTGATTTTTAAGTAATATTTAGGTGGTAAATAGCCCACAATTTCCCTAGTTGATATAGCAACAACTTATTGCATTTTTTTTGTTATCCTATATATGTAGTCACTCTATTTGAGAATAGTGTTAAGTGGGTAACCTAAGAAGAAATATGGCATGATTTTATTACCAAAGGGGCTTTGTAGTGCTACAACAAATCTTTGTAGAGTTGTCTTGTTGCTTTAACCAAAGCAAATGGGTGCTTCTTTTCTTTGAGTTAGATGATCTAGTAATTAGGTGTTGGTTGAAACCAGTGTGTCCTTCTAGCCTATGGTTCATGGAGACATTTATGTAACCAGTTTATCCTTATTTTGAGGATGTTTTTCCTTCTATAGAATGATATTCCTATTAAATTGCTTTGTTATTAGAGTTTGTAATTTGGTTTTATTTGGTTGGAGCCTTCGTGTCTTGCATAATTACTAGGGATTAGTGCCCATGTGATAATTTTTTTGGCTCCATATATTTATTTTTTATGATGGTTGCTAACGTCCTTTTAATTTGGATGTTAATAAAGTGTTTTGTTGCCTAAATTTTCATCATTAGATTAGATAATTTTGACTAAATAATGTTTGTATAACATTAGAAAAATTGATAGTAGGAAATTATCTATTATTTAAATATTGCTTTATTAATGATGATTAAAGGTTTTGTTGTTAATCATTAATAACCAAATGGATATTGGTGAATCTTTCTCCTATTGGTTTTAATGAAGTTGTAGTTCTAATATTAATAGGGATTCAATGTATTTTTTTAGAAGATCAAGAGGGATTATTTTAGTTATAATAGAATCCCTCTAATCCCTCTTTTAGAAGATCAAGAGGGATTTAAGAATAGAAAATATTATTTCAATTTATATGGTAGAGGTAATTTGGTATTTTCTTTAGGTGGGTTCAAGAATGAGGAATGATTTTATGAGAGTTGTATTTGTTTTAATAGTGCATTCCTGAGGCTTGAGTAGATGAGGAATTCATTATTGAGTGAAGTGTGGGATTCTCTCTTTGGTTGCATGGATTACATCTTGCATGGTTGCATGTGCTTGCATAATGCATGTTAAGTTGCATATGAATTTTCATGAGTTGTCCTGATCTCTATACTTCTTGATCAAGTTTGTGGGAAAATATTTTCAAAAGGAGGACCTTAAAGAAGAAAAATATGATTAAGGACCATTATATTTCTGAAATGTAATAATGTTAGTGAAGAAGTGATTATATGTATTGAGTTAATGTAATTGAAATCATGCAAGCTTGTGATGAAGAAGAAGAATGTATTGTTGTTATATTATTCCTATAATGGAAGGTTAAGTGTTGATATTATTGTATGTTAAGATCTTGCTATATTTGGTTAAATGGAAGAAATGTATGTTTGAAAGGGAATGTTGGAATCTAGTTTATGGATTATAGTTTTATTTCTTAAAAAAAATGTTGGTTATTCTTACATAGATGGTAAAGGAAAAGCTAAGTGATAGTTTTGTGAATGGAAGTATTTATATTCTAGCAAAGTGCTATGATGCATTTATTTATGTTTCAATCATAAATATTTAATTTTTTTGAGATATATAATATTTTATTTTAAAATGCTTAAACTCTTGGGTTTGTATGGGAGTCCTTGGGCATGAATCTAGAGCCATATTAGGACCCTTGAGTCAATAATTATCCCAAAACATGGAATGAGTTGTCGTGATGCAATAACCAGGTATATATCTAGGAGGAGTTACGGTAGTGCAATAACTAGATATTCATAAATGATACACCTTGAATGGTGAGGCTTGGGTGTACACAAAGTGGTGAGGACTTTGGGAAGTCCTAAGTGATGAGTCTAGGATGTATTCCTAGTAGTAAGGACTAAAAATTATTCACAAAATAATATAGTGGTGGCACCTTGAATGGTGAGGATCAAGTGATCATGCTCATTGCTAGGTGAATGGAAATGGACTTAGTTAGCCCACAAAGGTGTGGTAACTAAGAATTAAAGCATTATGTTATAATGATCCTACATAGAAAAACTTATGTGGAGTTAGGGAAAAGGTATTCTCATTTAAGAATTATGGGCCTTAAAGAGTAATCATTATATTGTCATAAAGTTGTCCTATATTGGTGAGGGTATAGGAAAGGTGGGGGCACCACTATTGGAATCCTTTCTAAATGGTGAATTTTGGAAAATTGAACCTCAAAAATAAGGGATGTTGACCACTCATATCCACTTAAGTGTCATCTACAACAACATCAAACTCAAAATGTGGTTATGCCTTACAATGCTAAAAAACTATTAGGACTTCATTGTGAACCTTTACTTGAATATATATATATATATATATATCTTGGTTTGGTTTGCTGGGTTGTTACAAAATCAATAAGGATAGATGGAACAAAATTTTTGAAGACACCAAACACATAGTCAATCATGGAATACTTGAGCTTCAACCTACAAATGGTCAAGATAGCATAGAATGACATTTAGACCAAACAAAATTCAATAGTAGAAATGGTACAAGAGGTAAAATATGTCATGTAAACCTTGAAGGAGACACTAAAAGTACAATTGGTGGAATTCACGAGTAAATAACTAGCTAAAACAATGTACTTGGCCAATATTTTCTAAGAATGACATTCGTTGGTATAACAAGGATGTAGGTTCATTCAGTCATTGAGTGCAAAAGGAAATAAAATAGTTTCCACTTTGTAATACATCATTGGTCTTTGGATTTTCAAATCTCTAGGATGACAAAGGAAGGTTTTATACTCAATAAAAACTCAAGGCCCAATTTGAACTAGTAGATAGCAATGAACATGGGTTTGATTAGTGGTCAAAGCCAATTGAATAGGGCATAGTGCTTGCATTATTTGATAGGATAGATACAATACAAGCTAAAGTATGGGATATAGAAAGAAGATATCCAAACCCTTCTTATAAAAAGGTTTACCAACTAATATCTATGTACAATAAAATCAAGAAAATCAAGCTCCCATAAAGAAAGAATTGAGAAACCACCTGTTAGGTATTACTATTCATAAAAAATACCTCTATGAATAAGGGAATAAGAAAAAATATCAAAGGAGAGGAATCATGTATATAAGAGCAAATGGAGGAGATATAAATAAATTCTCTTGGAATATGTTAAGTGTGCTACCACATTCATCTAGCCTTAATTACCTTATTGCTTTCTCTCCCTTCTATCATAAAAGTGCAGATTAGGTACATTAGGCCGAATGTTGACATTTTCTAATTAATTATTATAATAACTTTATTTTAGTTTTTTAATTTTATGCCTAATTATTAAGGCAAAATGGGTCCTCCTTTTTGTAAGAAAAATTCCCTTGGAAGCACCAATAATGTGGGCCCATGTGAGTTCCCACATAGATAGTCCCTAGAAAATTTTGTTGGGCTATCAATTTTGTAAATGTTTGTTGAATTAATTTCAAGGAAAGCTCCCTAGTACTGATATCCTTTGCATAGAGCCTTTCCAAAAATTAAAATATAGCTAGTCGAGCCTAAAATTTAACTAAGGTGAGAGGGGATAACCATTCTAGGACCTAACTAGTCTCGAATAGAGTGCTTGAGGATCTACAAAATTAATATCAACCTAAGTCTTTAGAGGGATCTACTACCTAGATTAAAGAAAATCATGATTGGTTGGGTGCATGAGTAGTCAAAATTCCTAAGCAACAATGTGAATATATCCCCACAAAATTTTTGGTCAAGTCCCTAAGACCCTGATGGAAAACAAAAACCTATAGTAGATAGTGACAAAAGAGGAGGGCTCTTGGATAGGTATATTTTAATAAATAACATGTGAATTAGAGGCATGGGCCACATAGATACTTATTAGACATCCAAATTTAAGTAGTTAGAGAAAAGTTATAGCTAGTCTCCTAGATCCTACAATATCACTAACTACCATAGTTAATCATAAGCAAAGGTGTCTAAAATGCTAAAAACCATCTCAATAATAAGGTATAGTGGAGGAATCTGAGTATGCTTAAGGAAATTGAAACTACTAAGGACATGTGGCTATAGAAGGTGGTGGATGACATTTATCAAAACATCCAACTGAGATAGAGCAAGAAAGTGACACCCACTCTTTCAAAGCATGTTAATGAAGTACAAGCTCTAGATAGGGCTAGGTTATGCTATTATTATTAGGCCTATGGAAGGCCATCCTTGTAATCATTAGCTAGGCTAGTATAGAAAACTATAAATAGCACAATTTAACTTAGTATGATGGTTGACAATTTGAGTGTTTGGATGCTACAAAATATGCAATTATGTTCTATAATTTTAATGAAACATCTTGTTGTTTGACCTTTCATAGTAATGTGTTATTGAATTCTTTTGTATGTGAATGCTTTGTAGTCGATAGATATTTGTATAAAATATTTTTGGTGGTTTATTATATTAGGCTTAAGATGTTATTTGGATTATAAATTTGGGCTACTAGAATATTAGGGATACATAGCATTTAATAATGGTTTTGCTTTCTTTTATAAAATCTTGCTTAGGGTGCTAAGGGCTATTGAAGTAGTATAGGGCATTATTTGAGCTTAATTTACATTCAATAATGATTTGCATAGTGATTGGTATTTTAGTTCCTATATGTATTTTAGTTTTAGTGTGTTTTTTTGTAACCCCAAAACTAACCCAAGAGAGATAATTTTTTGTTTTTTTAAGGTTCACAACAGGAATTCCCAATATTTTTCTTTTCAGCATTCTTTAGGCTCTACCACATTTGAGTTCAATGTCATTACAAATTATACTTAGTGTATAGGAGTGGCAAAAATACCATAGTTATTGGGATTAACCTTACTAAGCATCATTGTTTATAAGAGCACCAAAGTGATCCCCTCACCTTTCTTATACCCTCTTAGTATAAGATAATATGACCATAGCATTGGTATTATCCTTTAAGATCCATAACACTTAAAGGGGAATGCATATTCCCCAACCTTACCCTAATTCCATATAGGGTGGTTAATTAGGTGTAGGCCTTGGTGATTAGATATCTCACCTTCGTGGGATAACTAAGGTCATTACCACTTAGCTAGAAATGAATGTGATTACCTGAAACTTCACATTCAAGGTATCACCACTATTGTCTTATGAATGAATTATAAAACTTCTTGGTTGTAGAACACTTGATCCTCCATGATCAAGGTATATCGATTCATAAGGATCTAGCTATTGCATTCAGGCAACTCCTTCCAGATTTTGCAAGTCACTAGCTATTGCATTCTCATAACTCCTAGGAATGACCTTTACCTAGTATTGCATCATCACAAATCCTCCCAATATTGGGCTATTGCTTTACTTGGGTCCTACAAATGATACCACATCCAACCCAAGACATACTTATCTCTATATAAGTAATTACACTTGAATAATAACATGCTTTAAGGAAAACAACAAAATGAACATGAACAATAAAGAACACTTCTCAACTAAAGCATTATAAAATTTAAACAATCCAAATTCTAAACAAATGGATAAGAATAATCTCATCCATTTAGAAGCCATAATTAATTTTACAAGTGCTAATAAAAAGATACATAAAGAAACCTTCCCACATTTGAGATGCCATAATTATATTTGATACAAGCACCATCCATAAAGCATTTCATCAAAAAATAACATAAAATAACCTTTAACCTTCAAATGTGCTTAGAGGGAATTGAATTAATATTTAGTTTTATACATAGGTCAAGTTTACATCACTATCTAGCTACTAGAACATTCCTCTACAAAGCTTCTATTTACATAAAAATTCTACATTTAAAGTAATATGACACCATTTTCCAAAAGTCTTTGAGCCATCTTCATTAAAGATGATTTCCCCTGATCTTGAGGAATACTTAGAGATCAAGACAACTCTTATGAAATGTATTTTAACATGCTCTATGTATATGCAAACATCCATGCAAGATACATTTCAAGCAAGAATGATAGGATCCCATACTTCTCTCTATAAAATTTTTTTATATACCGAAGACTAAAAAATCCTTAATAATTTTTTTTTACAAAAGTATTTAAATCATTTTTAATATTCTTTACCCATCCATGAATACAAAACAATAATATTTCTAAAAACAAACTTAAATCAAATGAATAATTCTTTAGGTATCCATGAATACAACAAAATAATCTATTTCTTTATATATACAATATTTAAAAATAATCTATTATAACACATGTGGTAGTATTCCCAATGAGGGAGGTGAAATGGAAGGTTTTGGGATGAATTCCAGCAATTTACACTCGATATGGGACAATTTGTACAATTGTACAACTCCAAAATTGTTCAACTTCTGATTGTATGGTTACAACCATATAATAACACTAAGTATATGATTTGTCAAAATGTACAATAGGCCTAAAACATTCAATTGGCAATAACTTGGTTTTATCGGTCAAATCTTACTATTTTTACTTGGCAATCACTAATATCACTCTGAAAAGTACAAACATGCAATTACAATTCAAATTCAAAGTTATTGACCAATTGTATAGTTAGGGAAGCTAATTATATGGTTACATTAAACCCTTATTACAATTACTCAATCTCATATATGCTATACTTTAGGTAATGTTTTGGTATAACAATATTTGGATGAATTTAATGATGGAATTACAGACTTAGTAATCCATCAGGCACTCTTGAAATCATAAATCCTAATCCAGATCCATCCACAGTACGTACTGCTCATTCCAAAAATTATAAAAAACCTTGAAAACATGGAAATTACAATGTACAAGAAGAAATTAATGAACAATTCTTCATCCACAATTCTCATACATAATTGGGTATCAATAAATACTTTATTCTCATTATAGAATCATTACAATACAATAGTATATCTATAAAATTGCATGATATTCTACAATTCATACTGAATTAACAACATGCATGGACACAACAATTCTTAATTATGACCTGTAATTCTCCTTAGCAATCCACAATCAATCATATCGGCTATGATCAACAACAATGCACATCCTCTATTTTCAATAGTCAACAATAATCTTGAACAACAATTAACAACCACTAAAAATTGAATGGGGGCTTATAATGCATGTCTAGGCCATTCCAAAGCAATTCCTGAGGCATCACATCATTTACAAATACCACCCACAACTTCTTAGTCAACTTGATTTCATTAATTTTTTTATCGAATTACATTTCATCTGCATGTCTTTACATTTCATTTTATTTCACATGGATTTACATTTATTCATATAGTTGCTTCTTTCATTCATCAATTTTATGGATCATAAGTTGTTTTTTATTTTCTTGTGACTACAGCTTGTCCTCATAGGCTTGCTTCATACTAGTCATTTCTCTTTCCACCTGCTTCAACTTCTCCTTATCTTTGTTCTTGTTGCATTCCAATTCCTTTTAAATTGAAGTGATTTATATCTTAGTCACTTCTCCTTTTTGATCTTCCTTAGCTTGATAGATATGCTCAAGTCCCAAGCTAAGCCATTCAATCCAATGTGTTAGGAAATTAAATTTTTGGAAAATGAAGGTCAATTCTAGTGAGACCCTTTGGTATTCTATGTTAGTTATATTCAATTGACACCTCTAATTTTTGTCCAAATCTAGATATACCTATGGGTGAACTATGTAGTTTGTCTTCATCCCTTCCAAAAAATCATCAAGTCCTAACATATTGCTTACCTCCCATATCGATAACTTCCATGGGTGTGGTGCATGTATCTATTTTATGCTCCTTGTTTGATATTCACTACACACCCAATCCATGACCTTCTCTATTTCCATAAAGGTTCTCTCCCTACACTACTTCAGCTATCCTATATAGCCTATTCAAAATTACAATCGGGTACTCAATAATATTTCACAAATCTGCTCTAGGAAATGGTCCACTTGTTCATCCATGTCTTATTCTTCTCCATCCAAAATTCTAAATTGTATGTGGTTCATATCCTATGTCTAAGTATTTTCCTCCTCTTCCTCATCTAGAAATGATATTTCCTCAATTTCCTTAATGGGACCTATCATAGCTCTTGCTATCATAAATTTTGGGCTATAGTTAATGCTTCACAGTCCTCTTCCTCTAATTTGATCTCATTGACATCAATGACTTCTTTAGCCAAATTTTGTTCTTGTGTAGGCACCTGGACTTCTTCTTGTGGCTATAATTTCTCTTTTTTCATTACTTCAAGTATAGGTACCATATCATATTGCTCATATTATTTTATTACATTTCCTTCCATCGACTGATTATTTCCACCTTTCATGAAGATTCATACTTGTGGTTTCTTCTTCTCCTTCTTCTCCTTTAGTGGGGCAACCATAACTTCTTTTGCTTTCATCTATGGTGGTGTGATGGCGAGGTCAAGATTCAGAACACACCAGTCTCACAAATTGCAGTAAATTTCATTAATATGGTCTCTGTTACAGTTTTTCTCAGCACACTTCCTCCTCCCAAATCCCGAACTCACC
This sequence comes from Wollemia nobilis, assembly GCA_028583015.1. Lineage (NCBI taxonomy): Eukaryota > Viridiplantae > Streptophyta > Pinopsida > Araucariales > Araucariaceae > Wollemia > Wollemia nobilis. Next base: position 6,153,160 of record JAQPPZ010000431.1, on the reverse strand, counting down.
ATCCCCAACCCTTACAAATTTTGAGTTTTTATCGAGGCCTCGATCCTCTCGAAAATCAATGCTCCCGCCCCACAACAATTTCAATTTCCATTTTCCCTCCGGTCGAATTTTTAAATTTTGGTTTTCTGCCATAAATGGGCAACTGCCCGACCAGCCTGGAAGCTTGCATTAATGGCTTCCCATACCCTGCACTGGCCGCTATACACTGACTGTACTCTGTACCGTTGCTTCATTCATTAATCCATCTCCCACAATTGTCGTGTTGCCAGAAGTAAAAGGATGCGTGGCTTACACCCCCTTATTAATCTCCTTGACCTTCCTCTTTGGTTTTCTTACACGCGGCCGGCTCATCGGGTCATGCTCTTTCCTTGTCACATTACAGTAGAAACACGTGTCCTCCACACTGCCCACGTGTCAAGTTGACCTTGCCAGGCCGTTCTCTTGTTTACCTTCGGCTGTGCAAAAACCAGGCCGCGATATCGCGACCTGTCGCGATATCGCGACAAGCCTCTCCCTCTTCGCTTTTCCCCACGAGATCGTCGCGATATCGCGACGTCGCGATATCACGACGTCGCGATATCGCGACGACTGTGGCCACTTCCCATAGCCTCAACAATGACGTCGCGACATCGCGACGTCGCGATATCGCGACGTCAGAGGACCTTTGCCAAAGCTCTCGACACACTGTCGCGATATCGCGACGGAACTCAACCATCACTTGGCAGCCTTTCGGAGGTCGCGATTTCGCGACATGTCACGATTTCGTGACCCCAACCCCCTTGCTTTGCCAAACCTTCTCCAATTTAAACATTGCTCAACAAAACTTCTCCTGGACTAAAATAAAATAAATAAAACAAGGTGCACAGAACTTAGAAAAACTTGAAATTTTTTTGGAAGATGCAAGATTGCTTCACTGTCTCCGGATGCTCCTGCATCAGACACCCGGGGTAATTAAAGAAAAGTGATCCTCACTTTTGGGTTGTTAGAGGAAGACCCAGGCGGTCAACCTCCGTTTTAGACAACCAAGTTGCATCTTCAACAGGCCTGCCCTTCCACTTGATCAAATACTCAGTATACTGTCTGTTTCTGGTGCTTCTGCCTTCACGGGTATCTAATATCTTCTCGGCCTCATCTGTGCTTGGTGTAGAGGTTGGAAATTGCCGTGGTTCTGGATCTTGCATCTCTGTACTTCCTCCCTCATGATATTCTACTAGATCTGAAATATTAAAAATAGGTGAAATATCAAGCCAACTCGGCAATTCCACTTCATACGCATTTCCCGACTCCCGCTTTCCCAGTATTTTGCAGGGTCCAAACTTTTTCATCTTCAATTTATTGTAAGTCTTGGCAGGAAATCTCTCTTTCCTGAGATGCACCATAACCTCATCTCCAATCTTGAACTCCTTGAACCGCCGCTTCTGGTCTGCCCTTGTCTTATATTGACTGTTCATTTTTGTAATTTGTCTTCTTACTTCCTCATGCAGACTTTTCATATGTTCTGCAAATTCTTCTGCTTCGGCACTACATTTTTCTTTTCTGTCCAACTTTCTTAGTTCAGACACATTCCTCGGGCTGTGTCCATATATTATCTGGAATGGAGATTTATCTGTGCTTTTATTAACTGAACTGTTATACGCAAATTCTGCCTGCGGTAAAACTAAATCCCATCCCTTGGGCTGATCTGCTATCAAACACCTCAATAGATTACCCAGGCTTCTGTTCACCACCTCTGTCTGTCCGTCAGTCTGTGGGTGGTATGCCGAACTGAATTTCAGGTCTGTTTTCATCTTCTTCCACAGAGTTCTCCAAAAGTATCCAACAAACTTGGTATCTCTATCAGAAACTATGCTTCTTGGCAGACCGTGAAGTCTAACCACTTCCTTGAAGAACAACCCTGCAATGTGAACTGCATCACTGGTCTTTTGGCAGGGGATAAAATGTGCCATTTTGGAGAACCGATCAACCACCACAAATACTGAGTCATTTCCCCTCTGTGTTCTCGGCAATCCAAGAATAAAATCCATACTTATGTCCTCCCATGGTCTCTCAGGCACTGGTAATGGTTGGTACAACCCTGTATTTTGTCTTACACCCTTTGCCATCTGGCATATTCTGCAACCTTGCACAAACTTCCGCACATCTTGCTGAAGTTGAGGCCAGTAGTAATTTTCCTCAACCAAGGCAATGGTCTTGTCCCGACCAAAATGCCCAGCCAACCCTCCGCTGTGCTTTTCTTTGATTAAATTCTCCCTCATGGAACTTCTGGGAATGCACAACTTACTACCTTTGAATAGCATTCCGTCCTGGATTAAGAAATCCAACCATTTTGTTCTATCCATAGTAATAGGTATCGAGCAAGCCTTCCAGGCTTCTGCAAAATCCGGATCTGCAGGGTACAGACCTTTCAGTTCTTCAAATCCCACTACTTCTACTTGTCAATCTAGTCAGTAGAGCACCGCTATCCGCTTAAGGCATCTGCAACTCTGTTTGACTTCCCACTTCGTGTTTCGAGCACAAAGGTATAACTTTGGAGGAACTCCACCCATTTCATGTGCCTTTGGTTCAGTTTTGTCTGACTGTTAATGTATTGCAAAGCCTGATGGTCAGTAAATAGTACAAACTCCTTTGGTAATAAATAATGTCTCCACTTCTTCAGGGCCTGAACTATAGCATAAAATTCTTGATCATAGACTGAATACTTTTTCCGAGCATCATTCAATTTCTCACTGAAATAAGCAACTGGCTTGCCTCCTTGACTCAGTACAGCCCCTATTGCATTGCCACTGGCATCACAGTCCACCTGAAATACCTTGTTGAAGTCTGGAAGTGCCAAAACAGGTCGTTCGGTAACTTTTCTCTTTAATGTATCAAAGCTCCTTTCAGCCCCTGATGTCCATTTGAACTCCTTTTTATCTCCCCTCATTGTCTCTGTGAGAGGTGCACAAATACTGCTGAAGTTCTTTATGAACTTCCTATAAAAACTGGCCAGACCATGGAATGACCTCACTTCTGTTGTGCTCCTTGGAGTAGGCCATTCAATGATGGCTCTCACCTTTTCGGGGTCCATCTTCAGGCCTTCTGCTGAGATTACAAACCCCAAGTATACCAATTCCTTCTTGACAAAATTACACTTTTTCAAATTTATTAATAATTGTTCTTCTCGCAGTTTTTCAAAGACTCTCCTGATATGCATCAGGTGTTCCTCCAGGGTCCGGCTAAATATCAATATATCATCTAAATAAACAATAACAAACTTTCCCGAAAATTCTTTCAGTACTTCATTCATCAGCCGCATGAAGGTACTTGGTGCATTGGACCAGTCCAAAGGGCATGACCAACCACTCAAACAGGCCTTCTCTTGTCTTGAAGGTTGTCTTCCATTCATCCCCCTCTCGGATACGGATCTGATGATAACCACTTTTCAGGTCAATCTTTGTGAAGTACTCAGCTCCACTTAAACAGTCCATGATATCATCCATTCTTGGTAACGGGAATCTATACTTAATAGTAATTTTGTTGATGGCCCGTGAATCTGTACACATCCTCCATTCTCCATCCTTCTTTGGCGCCAACACTGCAGGTACTGCGCATGGACTCAAACTTTCCCGAATTAATCCCTTTTCTAATAATTCTTGGACCTGTCTATTTAACTCCTCAGTCTCTACAGGTGTCATCCTGTGTGCAGCTTTATTTGGCAGGCTTGATCCTGGTACTAAATCTATATGATGGCTAATTTTTCTCACGGGGGGTAAGCCCTCAGGCACATTGTCAGACACAATGTCTGGAAATTCCTCCAGCAGATTTAGAACTTCTGTTGGGGTATCCCGGCATTCCTTCCCCCTAACTCTAGGGATTATTGCATAACATAAATGTTCATGCTTTAACCCGTTCAGAAACTCTCTCCCCTCAACTAAACAGACTCTGGAAATATTACATACCTTTTCATCTGCATCCTTCAAGGGCTTTAGTTTATGGCGTACACCATTCTTTGTCAATGAGTAGGTGTTGGCACGGCCATCATGTACTGCACTCCGGTCAAACTGCCAGGGTCTCCCCAACAACATGTGGCAAACATCCATGGGTAAGATGTCACACAGGACCTCATCACAATAATTCCCAATGTTAAATTTAACAGAACATTGCTCATTGACCAAAGCTCCGTGGTCCTTTTGTAACCATGCGACCCGGTATGGGTGTGGGTGTTTCTTCCTTTCTAACCGTAACTTTGTAACCATTTCCTCAGAAACCAGGTTATCCGTGCTACCATTATCAATAATGATATTGCAAACCTTGCCCGCACATTTACATCTAGTGCGGAATAAACTTTTCCTCTGGTCCGTGTCCTTCTCCTCGTTCAACAGGACTCTTCTTACAACCATTGTTTCTCCTCTCTCCGCTTCTTCGGAATGCTCAGATTCAGCATCCTCCTCTGCCACAACAGCTCTGGCTGGGCCCTCAGGCCTCTTGTTTGTTCTTTCTCGGTGTTGTGGACATTCAAATGCCCTGTGTCCTTCTTCACCACAGTGGAAACATGTTCCACGAAATACTCCCCTTCCAAACCCTCGTCCAGATCCACCCCGTCCTCTTGGGTAGCTATTCTGATCTCGGGGCTGATAAACATCTTCTTCTTTTTGGTCCTGGTTACTACTGGCTTCACCAGTCTTCTTCGGATCCTTGTACTTTTCTCCACTGGTCCTCCCACCAGTCCTTCCACCTCGGCCTCTTCCTCTTTGCTTGCCTTCAAACCGCCTGTTTAGCTTTTCTTCTACCTTCAAGGCAAATTGATAAGCATCCTCAATGGTGTTTACTCGAACCAGGCTCAGTTCTTCCTGGATACCAAGCCTCAACCCATTAATGTAATGGGCTACTTTCTCTTTATTTGCCTCTAAATGCCCTGTTCTAATAGAAATTTTGTAAAATTCTTCAGTGTACTCTTGGACAGTTTTGTTTGTCTGTCTCAAGCTCTGCATTTTTCTTAGCAGATCCAACTCGTAATCTGCCGGGATGAACTGTCTTTTAAGCTTCTCCACCATTCTATCCCATCTTGTTATTCTCTCTTTCCCTCTTCTGTTTCTCTCCAACTGCATTCCCCTCCACCAAATGTTGGCATGACCCTTTAACTTGGTCTTAGCAAATCTGACCCGGTTAGGGTCTTCAATCTCCTCATACTCGAAATATTCCTCTAAATCATTTATCCAGTCAATCACTTCTTCTGGATTCAGATTTCCCGAGTAGGTAGATACCTCCATTTTTGGTTGTTTTCCAATCTGAGAGATGGCCCTATACAACCGGGCTTGAGCAGGATCCACAGCTTCTTCTTCTTCCTCAAACTGGTCTTCTTCCTCAACTTCGTCTTCACTTTCCTCATCCCCTCCGGGTTCGCGTCTTCTGCGTAACTCTGCTTGTAGGGCTTGAACTTGCCTTTGCAAGGCCCGGAAGTCTTCGGCCGGCACTACATTTCCTGCTCCGCCACGGTTCCTTCGTGGAGGCATGATATTTTCTCTGTATTATTTTTTTTTTTTTTTAGAATTCTTCCACAGATCCTGGTGCAACTGCCTCTCTCCGGCGATCTGTTACACGCTCAGGAGCTCCCGCTCTGATACCACTTGATGGCGAGGTCAAGATTCAGAACACACCAGTCTCACAAATTGTAGTAAATTTCATTAATATGGTCTCTGTTATAGTTTTTCTCAGCACACTTCCTCCTCCCAAATCCCGAACTCACCATCCCCAACCCTTACAAATTTTGAGTTTTTATCGAGGCCTCGATCCTCTCGGAAATCAATGCTCCCGCCCCACAACAATTTCAATTTCCATTTTCCCTCCGGTCGAATTTTTAAATTTTGGTTTTCTGCCATAAATGGGCAACTGCCCGACCAGCCTGGAAGCTTGCATTAATGGCTTCCCATACCCTGCACTGGCCGCTATACACTGACTGTACTCTGTACCGCTGCTTCATTCATTAATCCATCTCCCGCAATTGTCGTGTTGCCAGAAGTAAAAGGATGCGTGGCTTACACCCCCTTATTAATCTCCTTGACCTTCCTCTTTGGTTTTCTTACACGCGGTCGGCTCATCGGGTCATGCTCTTTCCTTGTCACATTACAGTAGAAACACGTGTCCTCCACACTGCCCACGTGTCAAGTTGACCTTGCCAGGCCGTTCTCTTGTTTACCTTCGGCTGTGCAAAAACCAGGCCGCGATATCGTGACAGGTCACGATATCGTGACCTATCGCGATATCGCGACAAGCCTCTCCCTCTTCGCTTTTCCCCACGAGATCGTCGCGATATCGCGACGTCGCGATATCGCGACGACTGTGGCCACTTCCCATAGCCTCAACAATGACGTCGCGACATCGCGACGTCGCGATATCGCGACGTCAGAGGACCTTTGCCAAAGCTCTCGACACACTGTCGCGATATCGTGACGTCGCGATATCGCGACGTCGCGATATCGCGACGGAACTCAACCATCACTTGGCAGCCTTTCGGAGGTCGCGATTTCGCGACCCCAACCCCCTTGCTTTGCCAAACCTTCTCCAATTTAAACATTTCTCAACAAAACTGTTAGGATCTCATCCTAACCCTTAATGTAATAACTCCCCTTTTGTAATAATTCCTAGTGAACATGGGTAGTACCCATGATTAATATTTTGTAATGTTCTAAGTTTTAGCTTAGGTAGTGCCTATGACAAATGGCACCCTTTTTATGTAACACATGGTAGATAGGTGGCATTGTGCATGTAATTCGAGTGGCATTGTGCATGTAATTCGAGTGGCATTGTGCATGTAATTCAAAGTGGCACTATGCATGTAATTCGGGTGGCATTATGCATGTAATCCAGGTGGCATTTTGCATGTAAGCCAACCTTGGAAGGAAACTCCTTAAATACTCGAAAAGGCACCAATGTAACCATCTTTTGCAAAATTAATGAAGTATTGAAGGAGGTTGCCCCCTCGAAGAGGCCTGCGATTCAGTTCTATTTTGAGATTGTTCTTTATGCAAATTTCTGTTATATTAATGTGATGTTTATGTGAGTTATTTCCAAGCAATTGTGTGAGAGTGTGTTATTTGAGTTTATTTTATAGCAGGATCTTAACAAGTGGTATCAGAGTGCTTTCCAGGGCCAAGTTCTGCTACAACTGCAACGATTCTTGCCATCCAAATCCGCCTGTTAGGTATAAATTCCGTGTGTTTTTTCCATTCTGTTTTTCCTTATTAAAAAAAATCCAAAAAAAAATACAGTGTTTTTTTTTTTTTTTCCAGACCAAAAACAAAAAAATATATTATTAGTTGAGTAGGTAGAAACCCTGTATCGGGGGTTTTAAAATATCGCGAAGGATCTATCGTTATTGGCTAAGCTAGATAGCCCATAAAGCATCTAGTGAAGTGAGGGGCGATCAGGCTCCAATACCCAGGCCTCAGACAGAACTCACGCACGGACTTGAGCTCCCACGTATCTTCGGGTATATCGGGAGACCATCTAGGATTAAACAAACTTTTAGCCATTAGGAAGCTCTTCGGCCTTGTATTACTCATAGTCTATGGGACACAACATCCTGGACGATTACCCTCCCGTATTTTCAGAGAGGCAGGTAGTGTGCTCAAGGGTATGTGTGGAATCCTCCTTGAGTAGTGGCCTGAAATATTGGTCCGAGCACTATTGTTCATCGATGTCGGTATATTAGAGGGCCTATGGGTGGTACATACTCCTATACTTAGCATTCCCTGGTTCTGTTAAAACTACAACCTGTAAAAAATACAAAAATAAAAATCAAAATAAGAATCCAAACACCCCCATTCGTAAACCTGCATTTCAAAAGTGAGCATATGAGAAAGGAGTCCTCTACCAAAAAAATAACAAAAGGGACATGCATTCGGGATAAGCCATGAGGGTGACACTTAAGTTGAAATTCTGGAGAGTAACAGTCAAATTTACTGATGGCAGATCATAGTCGAGCCGATCAGAGTCGGAGAGGTCGACACGATCGAGCCAGAATTCACAGTCTTCAGAGTCAGAACAGAACTGTCATATCAGTCACCTGCAAAATACAGAGAATCTTGAGTGTGAAACATGGCCAGTTTTAGATAGTGCTCCAGTACCCAACTTTTGCTCAGTAGCTCAGAATCAGAATCTGTAAACACCGTTAGACTCAGCAAAACAAGAGATAAAAAAAAAAAAAAAAAAAAGTCTGGGGTGCCAAAAAGTAGTGTTAAGAGATATAGCTCATTGTGACCACCTCCTCCTGCTGATAATTTTGATATATAGCACCCAAGCACTTTTTTGGGCATTTACTAAAAATAGTAAGTCAAAATTCAATTCTATTTTTAGTAACTGGTCACAAAAGGTCAAAAAATGGCCCAGGGTACTCGTGGACACCAGAAAGAACTAGAACACTTGGATTCCCTAACAAAAGCCATTGAGAACTTGAAATCAGCTTTTCACTCCATAAGGGAAGAAGTCCAAGGTCTTCGCCTAGAGCATGAGGCCACTAGCAATTGCTTAGAAGAAGCATTGACTGAAGTGGACAGCAAACTGAGAAGAGAACCACCCAAATCAGAATACCAAGCTGAGAGTTCTACAAGGAATCGTGACCATGATACACCCTTCAGAATTCCCAAGTTAGACTTTCCCAAATTCGATGGGAAGGATGTTGATGGGTGGCTATGTCGGGTTGACCAATTCTTTTGACTTCATAATGTACCAAGTATTTCATCGAGTCCGGATGGCTTCCTTTAACTTGGAATCCGAGGCTCTACATCGGTTTCAATGGTTGCGTCTTACCTACCCAAATCTCTCTTGGGAGGATTTTGAATCCCAAATACTCACTCAATTTGGTCCTAGTGAGTTTGAGGACTTCACAAGAGCCTTATCCAAACTACAACAAACAGGGTCAGTTCGAGAGTACCAATCTCAATTTGAAAAATTGGCCAATCGAACAAGAGGATTGAGTGAAGGGTTCTTTCGGAGTTGTTATATCGATGGGTTGAAGATGGAACTCCAAGCAGAAGTCAAAATGTTGAAACCACGAACTATGATGGAAGCTATCAGTTTGGCCCGTCTGGTCGAATCTAAACTCTCTGCCCAAAGACGCCCATCAAAGTTTCTGCAAAATAGACCTTCATTTCCTCCTAGAGCCCAAAACCCAGTTGATAATAAACCTGCTGCACCAAAGCGCCTCACCACCGAAGAGATGGATGCACGTCGTGCCCAAGGATTATGCTATAATTGTGATGAAAAGTTTTTCAAAGGGCATAAGTGTGCACACAAAAAATTGTTCCTGATCGATGTTGAAGAACCTGATACCTCTGATGAGAGTGATAAGGATGAGGACCCTCTAGAAACACCTCCTCCACAAGAAGAAGTGAAACAGGAACCTGAAACAGCAATTACAGTCCATGCCCTTGCAGGCATTACTACCCCTCAAACCATGAAGGTTACGAGATTTTTCAAGGGCCAACGTCTTTCCATCCTTTTGGACTCGGGAAGCACACACAACTTTATTGACCCTAGAGTTTCTCAGCGGGCAAATTGCTATATCCACACTTGTAACTCCTTTGAGGTCATGGTAGCCAACGGGGGAACCTTACCTTGTAAGGGAAAGTGTCGCAATGTTAAAATCCAGATAGGGGACTATGCACTCAAGCAGGACATGTTTGCCCTCCAGTTGGGTGGATGTGATATTGTTTTGGGATCTCAATGGTTGAGTACACTGGGCACTATCAGTTGGAACTTTGCTGAACTTTGGATGCAGTTCTCCCAGAATGGCCAAACACACATCATCAAGGGCTCCCCAGCAGGAACACCTCAAATTATCAGTTCAAACGGCATGGAGAAATTGCTAAAGAAATCATCACGTGGGGTCATTGCACAACTATTCTCCATCCAACCATCCACATCCCCAATGGGTGAAATTCCACCAGACATGCAACAGGTTCTCCACAAACATGAGGCCATATTTTCAGAACCAATCACACTACCACCGCATCGCTCTCATGACCATGCCATTCCATTATTGCCAGATAGTACACCTCCCAATATCCGCTCGTACAGATACCCCCATGCCATGAAGTCGGAGATTGAGAAGATGATACAGGAATTACTCAAGGCGGGTGTCATTCGGCCTAGTACTAGTCCCTACTCTGCACCAGTCTTACTGGTCCTCAAGAAGGATGGCTCTTGGCAATTGTGTATTGACTACCGATAGCTCAACAAGATAACGGTCAAGGATAAATTTCCTATCCCTGTGGTTGATGAATTACTAGATGAATTACATGGGACCATGTACTTCACCAAGCTAGACCTTTGCTCTGGGTACCATCAGATCCGGCTTAGGGATGAAGATATTCCTAAAACTGCTTTTCGCACTCATGAAGGTCATTATGAATTCTTGGTAATGCCATTTGGTCTCACAAATGCTCCTTCCACATTCCAAAGCCTGATGAACAACATCTTTCGCCCCTTCTTGCGGAAGTTCATCCTTGTGTTCTTCGATGACATCTTGATTTACAGTCACACATGGGAAGAGCATCTCAATCATGTAGATCAAACTCTCCAACTACTTTGGACGACCATAAATTATTTGCAAAAAGGTCCAAGTGCTCCTTTGGTTTGATCGAAGTAGAATATCCGGGACACATTGTCTCAAAGGATGGTGTCAAGGTTGACCATAAGAAGATCCAAGCGGTCCAAGAATGGCCAAAACCTCGCACACTCAAGGGACTTCGAGGATTTTTAGGGCTTACAGGATATTACCATAAATTTGTCTGCAATTATGGAAAGATAGCCGCCCCCCTCACCTCCATGTTGAAGAAGGATTATTTTATGTGGACAAGGTCGGCTGAGCAAGCATTCCTGGACCTCAAACATGCCATGACCACCACTCCGATTTTAGCCATGCCAGACTTCTCAAAAAAATTTGTCATTGAAAGTGACGCTTCTGGTCGTGGTATTGGGGCAGTATTGATGCAAGAAGGACGCCCTTTGGATTTTACCAGCAAAGCCCTATCTGATCACAATCTGGGAAAATCCACCTATGCTAAGGAAATGTTGGCCATATTGCATGCAGTCCTACATTGGCGGCCTTACCTCATTGGGCACCATTTCTCCATCAAAATTGACCACCAGAGCCTTAAATACTTTCTATAACAACGAGTTGCCACTCCCGAGCAACAAAAGTGGGTATCAAAACTCATGGGCTATGATTATGACATCACGTACAAAAAAGGGAAGGAAAATCTTGTGGCAGATGCTCTCTCTCGCCAATTTGAGGCCCTTAGTATGCTGTGTGCCATCTCTGCACCATTGCCCCAATGGATTGAGCCCTTACGTCAGGAAATACTTCAGGATGCAGATTTGAAAGACCTGGTTTCTTCACTTAGGGATGATCCAGAGTCTACACCAGGATATAGTGGGGATGGCCAAGATCTGCGTTACCATCAACGTCTGGTTCTTCCTCCTAAGTCCCCACTTCGAGAACTCCTCATGAAGGAATCACATGCTACTCCATCTTCTGGCCATTCAGGGTTCCTAAAAATGTATGAATGACTCAAGCGCACCTTCTTTTGGAAAGGCATGAAACAGGACATTCGCTCTTTTGTAGCGGATTGCGACACTTGTCAACGGATGAAAGGAGAAACAGTGCGCTCCCCAGGCACTCTTCAACCATTGTCGATACCAGATCAGGTGTGGACTAACATCTCCATGGACTTCATAGAAGGGCTACCTAAATCTGGAGGCAAGTCTATTATTTTTGTGGTAGTGGACCGCCTTTCAAAGTATGCTCACTTTTGTGCCCTAACCCATCCTTACACGACATCCACTATTGCCCAAACTTTTCTTGACTCCATATTTCGCCTTCATGGCATGCCCGCCTCCATTGTATCTGATCGTGATCCCACCTTTACTAGCAATTTTTGGCAAGAGTTGTTTAAGTTGCAGGGGACTCGACTCAAAATGAGTTCAGCCTACCATCCACAAACGGATGGTCAAACAGAGGTTGTTAATAAATGCTTGGAAACCTACCTTCGCTGCTTTGCCTCTGATCATCCTACTCATTAGGCAAAATGGCTTTCTTTGGCTGAATGGTGGTACAACACTTCCTATCATACCGCCACCAAACTCACACCATTTGAGGTAGTTTACGGGCGCCCTCCACTCACGCCTTCCTCCTACATTTCGGGCAGCTCCAAGGTCCAGGCCGTCGACAATGCTCTGAGTCAACACACCGAGGTCCTCCGCCAACTCAAGCAAAATTTGAACATGGCCCAGAATCGGATGCGCCAACAAGCTGATCAGCATCGTTCTGAGCGTAGTTTTGATGTGGGTGATATGGTCTTCCTTCGCTTGTAGCCATACAAAAAATCATCCCTACAACTCCGCAGGTGTCAGAAGCTTGCTCCAAAATTCTATGGTCCTTATCAGGTTCTGCAACGGATTGGTCCAACAACTTACAAATTGGCTCTTCCCCCCACTTCCAAGATCCAGCCTATTTTTCATGTTTCCCTCCTCAAGAAAGTTGTGGGCACAAAGGTACAGGTTCAATCAACACTCCCTGAATTGGATGAAGAAGGCTCCATCTTACTTGCATCGGAACAGCTACTGGATCGCCGAACTCGCACTCTGCGCAACCGTACCATAACAGAGGTCTTGGTTCAGTGGCGTGGACTTCAACCTGAGGATGCTACATGGGAGTCTCTCCATCAACTCCAGCAACAGTTTCCTCATTTTCAGCTTTGAGGACAAAGCTCCTTTAAGGAGAAGGGCATGTTAGGATCTCATCCTAACCCTTAATGTAATAACTCCCCTTTTGTAATAATTCCTAGTGAACGTGATTAATATTTTGTAATGTTCTAAGTTTTAGCTTAGGTAGTGCCTATGACAAATGGCACCCTTTTTATGTAACACATGGTAGATAGGTGGCATTGTGCATTTAATTCATGTGGCATTGTGCATGTAATTCGAGTGGCATTGTGCATGTAATTCGAGTGGCATTGTGCATGTAATTCAAAGTGGCACTATGCATGTAATTCGGGTGGCATTATGCATGTAATCTAGGTGGCATTTTTCATGTAAGCCAACCTTGGAAGGAAACTCCTTAAATACCCGAAAAGGCACCAATGTAACCATATTTTGCAAAATTAATGAAGTATTGAAGGAGGTTGCCCCCTCGAAGAGGCCTCGCGATTCAGTTCTATTGTGAGATTGTTCTTTATGCAAATTTCTGTTATATTAATGTGATGTTTATGTGAGTTATTTCCAAGAAATTGTGTGAGAGTGTGTTATTTGAGTTTATTTTATAGCAGGATCTTAACAAAAACTTTTCCTGGACTAAAATAAAATAAATAAAACAAGGTGCACAGAACTTAGAAAAACTTGAAATTTTTTTGGAAGATGCAAGATTGCTTCACTGTCTCCGGATGCTCCTGCATCATGGTGTTACTATTCTATCTAGTTGGGGCTCGAATGCCTCCAAAATTTCAAACTCATTGACATCGATAAATGTAGAATATCTTATTATTTCTCCTAAATGGTCTATTTCCATGGGCACATCTATTATATCTATGAGAATTATTTGCAACTGCTCACTCTATACAGGATATTTTTCTTGCATTTACCTCTCTTTTTACCTTCGTGTTCATGTTGGACTTGGTGTTGATGTTGCTACATCCTTATCCTTGTAAGACATATGCTAATCCTATAGCCTTTGTATAGGTTATTATTGCTTAGATTCTATATGTAGTTGGCAACATCTTTTCCACTGATGATGGACTTCTTATTTTGAATTCTTAGTCTCTTTAGCCAAGGTAGATTCTAGTCTTCTTGTGTGCTTCTTTTGCTTTAGCTTTTTTAGAGTAGCCTTATGGATTGGGACTGTATTTACCCATCATAATATGGAAGGCTAATCCTTTGATAGATCATGAGGAGATATTAACCCATAGAATAGGATGTCTGCCCGAGAAACTACATTCAACATTACAATAATTACGTGGATTTCCATTCAATTCTTTATCCTCTACAACAACCATTGAATCCATTAAGTAGGCACTCTAGTCATACTGCACTCCTTTGGTTCCATCTAAGTCTCCTCCCAGAATTATGGTTTCTCCCTTCCTATACCACCACACCAATTTCTATGTCCCCTCCATGGCCTATAACCTATTCCTCTCCAAGGATGGTAACCCTATGCTCTTCATGGCTAAAATACTCATTCTTGGTCTTGTGTAGGGTAGGTCACTTCTCCTTTCTTGGGCCATGAATATCTCTTATGTAGTGGATCTAGTGAGTATTTGATTCTTATTTCCACAATTCACCATATATGAGCTCAAAATTCTTGCTTGATGCTCATCCTTCATAGACCTTCATCTTTGTGGGACCCCTCTTCTTCACTAATTCCATACAAATAACAAATTTTGGATAATTTGCACTCAAAATTTGTACAATATATCCTAATTTCATACAACTACATCCAAAAATGTATAATTACTCCTAAAATCATACAATTGCACTTGATATCATAAAACTACACTATAATTATGTACAACTACACCTAAAATAATACAATTGTATCCAAAATTGTACAGTTGAACCCCAAAATCATATAATTGCACTCAAATCATATAATTATGCCACAAAATCATAAAATTATACTCAAATCATACAATTGACCTCTTAAATCATACAATTGTACCCTAATTCATACAATTGTGTCCCAAATCATTCAATTGCACACCAAATCATACAACTTCACTTCTAAATAATACAATTTCAATTCCAAATCATACAATTAGCTTCAATTCATGCAATTGCTTCCCAAAATCATACAATCTACTACTGAAACTTGATCTTGATGCTAAATTTACTTGGTCAAATTTATATGATTTCCCTTTGCTTTTTACCATTGTGTAATTTTTGCTTCTCCAATACAATTTTTGGCTTACTTATGCAGTTTTATCCTTTTGAATGTGCAATTCTTCAGATGTACAATTTAAAATTTGTACAATCTCTAACTGTGTACAACCTTCTCCCTTGCATTCCAATGCATGCAATGGCTGAAATGACTTCTCTATGGAAATTTTCTCGTACGCGATTAGGGTTTTTAACTTCGTACTCCTTCCTTTGTTTTTTTCTAAAAAAACCTTGCAAACCCTAGTTTTTTAGAAAAAATCTAAAACCAACAAGCTAGGTTTTGTCTTAAAAAAAAATCTATAAACCCTAGCTTTTCTAGTAAAAGCAACTCTAGATTTTTCAGAAAAAGCATTTTGTCTGTTGAAATGCACTATGCATTATGCTTGCTTTTCCTTGCAATTTTTGAATAAAGGAAATCCATGGTGCAAATCCATAATGGGTGTGGAAAAAATTAGTTAACTAGTATTTGTTTGCATTACCATATGGTAAATTCTTCTGTAATAAAAATTGCACTGCTTCTTGCTCTTGAAATCACCTAATTTTAACTGTTCAATTCGTTCAAATGGTTAAAAAAAATTGCATGGTGCTCTCTTTTATAGCCAAAATGTCCAATTGCATTAAAATCTACCACATAAGCCTTCTTTGCATGTGTTTTTATCTGTTTGTAAGAGTGAATACCAACTCAGTCATTTTTGCATGCAATTTTATCATTTTCTTTGTTTTTCACTAATATTTTATTATTTTTTGCTTTTCTTTTTTCTTTTTATTTTTTCTTAGAAGAGACTATCAATTCTAGTTTTCAACCATCTCCGATCTTGATTATGTCTTGAAGGGATTTTCACAATCAATATTACTTCTATATATATATATATATTCATCATTTTTTTTCAAAATTGCCTACTTTTTAACTTACTATCATGGGAATCGTATAGTGATATTTACTTGTACAATTTCTTCTATTGATGTCTCAACCAGAGGTTCAATCACCTCATTCCATATAATTAGGGGTTGAGAAATCATACAATCTAGTTCCAAATGATCATTTGTATAATTTGTTACCCCTTGCTAGTCAATTGTACAATTTTTAACCATACAATTATCAATTGTATGATTTGGAACCATACAATTACAAATTATACAATTTGGAACCGTAAAATTACAAACTATATGATATTGAGCCATGCAATTATAAATTGTATGATTTGGAACTGTACAATTACAAATTGTATGATTTGAAATCGTACAATTGCAACCTATGTGATTTGAATTTAAAAAATTCCCTCCTTGTAAGGTTATATTCGATAATTCAAGGCTTATCCTTTGCCATGTTGGCTGATCATTTTATGGATATACCCTTGTTAGTTAGTTATAATTTGGGTGATTCCAACTTCTATCCCCTCAAACTAAATTGGCCTCCAAACTTGGAAAACAAGTCTTTTATCTACTTTGACTTCTTTCCTCTTGAAACTTTATTCATCCCATGCCAGCAAGATCTCTTCCTTGCATATGTTTGCCACAAATTTTTCTTCTTATTATAGAACCTCCTTGAGTATTAAATGGAACTTCTTCTCTATGAATCAATCATATTCCTGCTTCTACTCTTTGTGGTCCTCATCAGGGCATTGGCAATCATTCTAAATTTTCTTAATGCATATGCCATACCCTAAGGTTTGGCAAGAATACACTTCACCAATTATATCCTCATTGTGCATTCTTGGTCACATTAAAATGTGTGTGTGATGTCTCCCTAAACTGCCTAGGCCATCTTGGAGTAGGAGGTTGATTCCTTTCCCTCATTCCTCTATGTAAAGGATCTAAATTATTTCTACCTTCATTCACTTGTCGCACTCTTATTCGATGATATTCCTACCACATTGTAGTTCTTGGAATCCCTTGTTGATTATCCTATTGTTATCTAGGTTCCCTTATTTCCCAAGTATTGAGGATCACATCCATGAGCTCTATATTGGCTTGGTTTCCTTCATTACGTCATGCTCCTAGTAATATTTATTTAAATGATCTAAGTCTATTCTCTGTATGCCTTAGTCACTTTATCCACCTTAATTATTCAAAATAACATTGAGGGGTGAAGCTATCTAATTCTTCTCTATAGTCTTCTAAAAAATCAAAAGATGTGATTGAATCATTATGATTATTCATGTTGCACCAACCATTCTGTTGGCTAGTCCATTATTCTATGGAGCCTCAATTCCCTTCTTTACCTTATTAACTATCAATATACTATCACATAGGCATTCAAATTGGGATAGTCATGAGGTTCATGTACTTGTACCAAGAATTTATCACTACTATTCTCTTGACTACTATTCCTCATGTGTAAGGGAATTCCTTCATCACTAGATTCATTCGAATATTTGTGTAGATTCCCTTGAGGTTTAGGTGATGTAAGGTCTCCTTCAATATCCTACAAAACTATCTATGCCACTTCATTTAGGATTGGTAGATCCTAATTCAGGCCCCTTATTTCTATTTATGATCTTCCCTCATCATTAGAACTTAGACCTACTTGGTATTTTTTTCATCTCTCTTGTAACTGAGGTTCCTTGTTATTTCCCTCATCTAGTGAGTCAAGTTCTCTTTGCCTTCCAAACTATTGCTCATCAAGTCATTGCATTGTATCATCCAATTCTTGAATGATCTACCCACAAATTCATGCATTATGTGCTTTCAACATTTCATACTCCTCTTGAAACTATTGTGCTTAATGCCACATCCTTTGTTGTATCATACCTATCCAAGCTAATGGAGTAATCCTTAATAACTCCTCTATGATGTCACTTTTTTTTGAATTTAGACTTTACATATAAAAATTATCCATTCTATATTCATATTGTATCATTAGTCACATCCTACATCATTCTTCTACTTGTTGAGGTAACTCCCTCTGTTCTACTTATGGATACACGACCACTTCTTCTAATTGGGTAGATTCTTCTTGTAACTCCCAATTTAGTGCTAATGATGTCTGATCTTGATTTCTTATTTCATTAGGAGGAATCCATTCCTCTTCCTATTCTTCAATCCATTTTGTTCCATCTATGAACCTCACATGTATTCTCATATTTCTTCTTTCACTAGGATGAGATGCCAATTCCTATTTTTCTATGATTGGTCATCCCTCCTCCCATTTTAAAAATAGACATGTAATCCCTAAATAATTGTCCTCTTTTGATAGATCTTGATTATTTTGGGTTGTTTATCATGTTTTTCTAGATTATGCTTCTTATTATTGTCTTCTTTATATTTATAGTAAAGTGATGAATATACATTGTGCCTTACAAGGTTTCAATTTTGACCCATTCACTATTTTGGGTATCACTATCTCATCCAACTTCTATAATTTAACTACACCATTGTACAAAACTTCTATAAATCTAAAGGGACCAAGACATAATGTTTTCATTTTTCCTATCTTTATTTCTTGTTTACCATTAAAATTTAGAACTAAATCACCTTTATTAAGTTATAATTTTTGGAGATGTTTATCATGCCACAACTTCCTCCACTTTTGGGCCACATTGATTGCCCACTATACCATGACTCTCCTCTCATACAACTTGATGAGTGTTGCTCATTTTTCCTATAGATTTCATTGGTTATCAAAGCTATGCTCCACAACTACTCATAAACTAGACACCAAGAATTCTACTGGCACTACTGCCTCCTGACCATACATTGATTGAAATGGTGTATAATTTATTATCATTTTAAAGGTTCTTCTATAAGCCCATAGAATATATGGTAACATTTCTTCCCAATATTCTCCTTCTATTCCATAGGTTTTATACAATGTAGATATTAAGACTTTGTTAGTTGCCTCTACCTACTTGTTTGCTCTAGGATAATACAAACTTGACAATGAATGTAAAATCCTAAAGTCAGTTGTCAGCTTATTAATAACATCATTAACAAAGTGACCACCTCCATAACTTGGTATTCACAATGGAATTTTTAATCTTGTAATCATCTATTCATACAAGAATCGAGTTTTACTTTTTATTGTATTATTCGGTAGCACCCTTGCCTCTACCCATTTGGTTAGGTATTCTATTGCTACCATGATATATCAAAATTTCCATTGATGGGTTGTTCTTAGTGGTCAGAAAAAATCCATACCCCATATTTTGAATAGCTCCTAAGGTTACAATGGATATAAAGGTATAAAGTCTCTTCATAATGGTTTTCCCACTCTCTAACAAGTGTCACATGTTTGTACATATTATTTTACATCATGATATAGTGTAGGCCACCACAATCCTACCAAAAGTATTTTTCTAGCAGTAGCATCCAACCCCATATGTCCTCCTACCAAACCTTCATGGGCTTCCTTTAATGCTGATTTGACTTCCTCCTCCATTACACATCATCATAATATGTCATTTGCATCCATTTTGTACAATAATTCAACTATTAGCTAAAAATATATTGACTTCATGCACCTTTTTCTCTACCATTGCTAACTCTTGTGGAAATTTCCTTATGGATAGATATTCTTTGATCAACTTGTACCATGATGTTACAATGTTAATTGTAAACAATTATGCATTAGGTAATTCATCTAGAATCCATGTCCCTATAGGTTCTCCTGATAAAATCCGAGACAACTAGTATGCAATCACATACTTCTTGCCAGATCTCACCACTATCCGAAATATAAGTTCATGTAATATCATGATCCACTTGTTGACTCACCCTTCTATCACTAGTTTATTTATTAAGTATAATAGTGCCTAGTGATCAATGTAGAAGGAAAATAGATTTACCAATAGGTAATACCAAAATTTCTACCATTCCCAAAGCCTCTCATTTTGTTGCACTATAATTCATTTTTTCTCTTGACAAAAAGTAGCTTGCAAAGTATATAGGTTGGTCCAGCCTAAATTGCCCTTCTTGAGACAATGTGCATCCTATTGCAAAATTTAAAACATCAATATGGACATGGAACCCTCTATACCAATATAGAAATACCAAAATGGGGCTACATACAAGCTTTACTTTAAACTCTTTAGAATATCCTTGATGATTCTCTGTCCAACTGAAGGAAATATTATTGTTTGTCAATGAATCCAATGGGTAGGATATGTGTGCATAATTAGTGATAAGCCTTCGATAATATTCCATGGATCCTAAGAAGGTTTTTAATGAACTTACATCATATGGCTCCTCCATATGCAGAATGGCATAAATTTTATCAGGACTTGTCTTCAATGCTTCGCTACACATTATATGTCCTAGTAGCTTCCCATAAGGAACCATAAAGTAAAATTTCCATGGATTTAGGTATATCTATGCATTCCTACATCATCTCATACATTCACTTAGATCTGGTAAATGATCCTTGATTTTATCGTAGATGGACCAATCATCCAAGAATACCTTGAATTTCCCTATTGCCAATTGGTCAAATATATACAAGATAATTCATTGAAATGTAGTCGATGCATTACATAGCCTAAATGAAATTCTATTATATGCATAAATTCCATTCTCCATGACAAATATGGTCTTCAATTTATTCTCTTCAGCTATACTGATCTGATTATAGCCAAAAAACACATCCAAGAATGAATAAATTTCATGACTGGTGACTTCCTCTAGGATGGAATCTGTGAATGGAATAGGAAAATAGATATTTTATCATTATTGTATTCAAAATATGAAATTCAACATAGATACAAATCTTATCCACCTCCTTATTTAAGGTGACCACAATAGGGGAAACCCATTTTCTTGTGGTAACTCTAAAAATAATGCCAACATCCAACATCTTTTCTATATCTGTATTTACCAAAATTGCATACTTTGGGTTCATCCTATAGGGTATCATCCTAACCGGATATGCTCTAGGTATTTATGTAATCTTGTGGAAAAATACTTTTTATGGTATCCATTTTAGGTCCTTATATGTCCATGCAAAAACATATTTGTATTCCGACAAAATCTTGAAAGTTATTGCTTTCAATACTGGATCCCAATCTTTGTTGTAATGAATCATCCCTGGTTCATTCTCAGTTCCTATATTTAATTCTACTATTAGGGGTCCTTCATACTTTAACTTAATATTTTTAGGCTCTACCTTAGCCTTTACCACATTTTTTGGATGTGCTTATCTTGCATTCTCAGTTCCTAGATTTAATTCTACTATTTGGGGTCCTTCGTACTTTAACTTAATATTTTTAGGCTCTACCTTAGCCTTTGCCACATTTTTTGGATGTGCATATCTTGCATCTATATCCATATTTCAAATTGTATATACTATGAAACACTTAGGAAATATCCATTTTTCTTATTTCTCTTCTTTTGGTTTCTTGCTGATATTCTTCTCATATTATCTTTTTGTGATCCCCTCTATATTAATACAAAGGCAATTGGGATAAAATACTTCATACTCATCTTGAGTGGCTAATATAATGGTTAATTTACCATAGGCAGTTGATTAGTGGTATGAGTTACTTGTACTAATGTTATAGCTTGTCATGATTGGCATTGTCTATTGTATATTTTATTTGAGTATTTCTTAGAGCTTTAACATAATTAATTGGATTCAACATAAAAGGTTTAAAATTATTGTGGCATGGTGGTTATAGGGGTGAACTATGCGAAGAACTGTGTGGTGGCTTCTGAGGTGGACAACACATAATATTATGGCAGCAATAAGATCCAGAAAGCCTGCCTCGAATTCATGGCGGCTACCGATTCCACCATGTAAATTAAAAATATATATAATTAATTGGATTATACCTAGTTTTTCATGTAAAGCACCATAAAATACTTTATTTTTTAATACATATTAACCATAATGGCCTACACTTGATTACCTTATTAATTCTTAATTGGATGAGAAACTTGTCATGTATGATGTATGGGATATTAAACTACTACTTATTTGATTATTATCATCCATTTTTTGATTGTTAACAATTATTTTTTCTCTTTTCTATATTGCTATCACAATCTCTATCAATTCATTCACTTTATCCTAAATTTCATCATCCTGATATTGAGAAGAGTAGGTAGTACCTACACTATAATATTTTAGTGGGCCTGGTAGAGATTATAGATAGGGATGTAAAGTGGTAGATGTAGAAGTGTTTTACCTAGGAAAAATCACCATCTATGAGGTATTTTCTTATCTATATGTGGGTGTACTTAGATATGGTTAGGTTTGATGGTTTTATCACCATTCCATCATATCATGAGAAAGAGAGAGAAAAAACAACATATATTATTGAGAATGAAGTGATACATGCGATAGAGATATGAGACCCTTTATATAGGAAGATGTATTCCTTGGCCAACACTCTACCTAGCTATACAAGAGACACCTTGCATGTTTACAACTTGCACATTGACACTTGTGCATTTACTACATTGTATAAAAAAACTAGATAACTTCCCCCTATAGTAATCTAATATAAAAAATGATGTAATATATTCTAACACCCCCCTATATTTCATTATTTGGTATGAAGTTCTCTTGAATCACATAGATGATCTCTGAATGTTTAGAACTTTATTTTTCCAAGTGATTTTGTAAAGATTTTTGCCAACTGATATTCTATAGGAACATACTTGAGGATGATATGCTTGTTCTAAAAATTTTACCTAATGAAATGACATTGAGCTTCAATATTCTTTGTTATTTCATGTATGACTGGATTCTTTATCATATTTAGTACTCCTTGATTATCACAAAATATCACAGTGGAAGTTTGTTTGATTCCTATGTTAGATAGTATGTATTATAACCATAGACCTTCACAGGTTATATCTCTTGATGCTCAATATTCTACTTTAGTTGATGATTGTGCTATTATATATTGTTTCTTGTTGTGCCAAGATATGGGCCCTGATCCGAGATAGAAGATATAACCCGAGGTAGATTTCCTATCATCAATAGATCCAACATAATCTGAATTTGAGTATCCCTACAATAAAAATTATTTTACATCCTTCATATAAGTTAATCCATAGTCTATAGTCTTCTTGATATATTGTAATATTATTTTTGTAGATTTCCAATGACTTTCTCTTGGTTCTTGCATGAATCATGAAAGATAATTTACTGCAAATATTGTGTTTGGTTGATTTTTTATTAAGTATAAAATACTTCCAATCAATTGATGATACATAATTGTTGAAACCAATGGTGTTTTATCATTTTTGGATAGTTGAATTCCTTGTTCCATTGGTGTATCTTTGGGCTTACACTCTATAATTTTATATTTTTCAAGAAGAGCTTTTGCATATTTTTATTGAGTGATAACTATTTTGTCATTTCCTTGATAAATATCTAGACCAAGGCAGTAGTTCATTAGTCCTAGATCTATCATTTCAAATACCTTTTCTAGATCCTTTTTGATGTCACTTATTAACTTTTCTAAACTTCCAATAATTACTATGTCATTTGGGATCAAGATATCATTTCCAATTTTTTTGGTATATAGATTGGGATCTTATGAACTCCTTTTGAAATCATGATGTAATAGGTGATTATTGATCTTTATATTCCATGCTTTTGGATCTTATTTCAAGCCATATAGAGTTTTGTTTAATTTTCATACCTTACTTTCTTGTCCTTGAATGATAAAGCTTTTAGGTTGTGTCATATAGACTTCTTCTAAGTCACCATTACGAAATGCACTTTTTACATACATCTGAGGAATTTTCCAACCCTGATGTGCAACTACCATGTAGACTATTTGGATAGTAGTCATTCAAGATATTGGTGCAAATGTTTCTTCATACTCAATTTCCTCTATTTGAGTATATCCTTTGGCTACTATTTGAGCTTTGTATTTGTCAAGTGTTCTGTAAGCTTTTAATTTTATTTTGTAAACCCACTTGCATCCCACTATTTTCTTTCCTAAATGCAGGTTTACTAGATCCCGTATCTTATTCTTTTAGAGTGATGCATATTTATATTCCATAGCTAATTTCTAGTGTGAGTCTTTTAGTGCTTGAGAAGTTGATGTTGGTTATACTGTGTAACATAGCATTCCTCTATTCATTTTGGTCATGCTACAAGTTTGAGGTCTTATAGAGGTAAGATCTAGCATTATTTCTAGATTTTATTCTTTAAGAGTATCTTTGAGCCATATTGGTTATTTTCTAGGTAGTACTATTTATGCTTCCATTTATTGTTCTTGAGATTTTGGTTATGACTCTACACTCATTGCATATTATTTAGATAGATTTAGGAGGATTTTTGTGTTGCCATTGGATTCATCTGTGTCAATTTTGAAATTTTCATCAAATATCACATCTCTACTAATGTAGACTTTATTTGTATATGTATCTAGTATTATGTATCATGCAAATTCATTATCATAGACAAAAAATACCTCTTTAATAGTTTTCTCATCTAGTTTAGTCCTCTTTGATTTTGGAACATGCATGTAGGATTTGCATCCAAAGATCTATCATTTTTCTATGTTGGGATTTTGTCCTAACCATGCTTCTTCTGGTGTAATATGCTTGAGTTCTCTTGTTGGTAGTCTATTTTATATGTAAGATTTTTTCTTGTACTACTTCAACCCAATATTTGTGATCAAGTTGTGCTTCTTTTAACATACATCTTACCATTTCCATTATTGATCTATTTCTTCTTTCTGCAATTCCATTTTTTTAAGGTAAATATGTTGTAGTAAGCTATATTTTAATTCCGTTCTCTTAAATAAATGAGTCAAATTATTTGGAAAAATATTCTCCTCCTCTATCTAAATGAAGCACTTTTATAGTCTTCCTTGATTCTTTTTCCACTTGAAATTTGACTTGTTTGAAATATCTGAATGCTTCTAATTTGTACTTCATGAAATATACCCATATTTTTCTATTGTGATTATCAAAAAATAATTGAAATTATTTATTTCCTCCAACACTATCAACTTTCATTTGTCCACATAAGTCTATATATATTATTTCTAGAGGATGTTGAGCTCTGTATTGACAAAGTTTAAAAGGAATTCTATGTTGTTTTTTTGCTAAGCATTTTGGACATACAATAGTTTCTTGAGATAAGTTGGGTAGTCCTTTTACTATTTGATATCTGAATAATTTCTTCATTTATGTCTCACTAGTATGTCCTAGTCGTTTGTGCCATAGTTCTAAAACATTGATTGAAAGAGTTGAGTGAATAGCAGTGTCTAGGATAAATAAACAATTTTTATATAATCCTGATGCTATCATTCTTTCCTATCTAGAGATGTGATATTGTTTTCTTCTAGTGAGAATATTGAACTCAACAGTTAAGTCTTGATCCATGAGTTGAGAAACAGAAATAAGATTAGTAGTTAATCCTAGAACATACAATATATTTTTTTATTATAACTCTTCCATCCTTAAGATATATTGGAATATTTCCAATTCCTTTTACTTCATATGTTTTGTTATCTTCTACAACAACTGGATTTTCATTTATCTTCTTCCAAGAATTGAACCAATGTATGTTTCCTATCATATGCTTACTTGCACATGAATATATATACCAATAATCAATGATGTTATTATTAGGATTTGTGGAATGCCTTATGTCTCCCTAGTGATTTTAGAAATGTGAAAGTAAATTTGTGAAATATAGTTCAGTTTTGGATTGATTTTGTAAAGTTTTGAGAATCCCAAACTCAACCAGTAGTTCTCCTTATTACTCCTATTGAACTATGCACTTTTCTAGATTGAAGAGGTTTTAATGTTGGATTTATTTTGTCTCTTTTTGTGAAATTTTGAGACAATAATATTTCTAAATTCCAACTTTTGTGAACCTTTAATAAACCCCCTTTGATGTTCCTTGAATTTTGATTTTAGTATTTCTAATTTCCAAAACAATTAATTTGGTGTTGTAACCCTTATAACTCCCAAATTTGGAAAATTAGAAAATAATAATATTTGCAAATATTTAGAGAATTAATTCCAAGTAGTATCCCTTATTTCTCATAGGTTTATTTTGAGAATATTATTTTGATTTTTTATATTTCACCCTTTGGTTTTTTCTTTCAATATTGATAATTTCTCTAAGCGTTAACCTTAGTTTACAATCCTTATATCTCCTTAATAATGAAAGCAATGTTAAATAAGGGTTATTTCTTACCTTTCAACATTGTATTATCACAATGTTCAATGCCTTTTTTGGTTGTATATGATAGCAATGTACAATTCTCCTTTGGCACTATAAACATTGTACAAGATTTGGAATCTCCTTTCCTTCAATGCATGAACGCTGGTGCTTTAAACCATTGGGTCTTTCTCCTTCCTTGAACAAAGCTTTTAATACTCTCTTATCCTTACTTTCATGCTGCACTTTGAATTGCCTTGATTATGCTATGAACGTGGAATCCTTGGACTTGGGAACCTTTTTATGAAGGAGGAATCTTGGGCCTGGTGACAAGTGTTACAACCATTTCTTATGAGCATTTGAGAGAAGTAGATGTTAGAATTAAAGTGCACTATGCCTTCACCTTGACACTTGTCAGTTTATCTTGACAAGTGTCATGTGTTTCATATAGGCTTATGCCTATATATTGTAACCCAATTGTATCAATAACATCATCTCATCTTGTTCATTTCAATACTAGTCCCAAAATTTGGTATCAAAGCTCCAGGCCTTCTCTAGTCTTTTGAGCTTGAGGGGGGATTTCCCTCATGGAAATCCCCCCTCATTTTTCCCTTTCCCCATATTTTCCTTATTTTTCAAAAAAAATTTCGAATACTGAGGGAGTATGCTCTCCATCCTTAATGGATGGATCAGAAACCTGACGTTGAAGAAATTAATGGCTGAAATTAGGGGATAACATGTGGAGATTTCAGACTTATTTCAGACTCAAGCAGTGATAAGAAGTTACACAATTGGATTTACCCCTTGAGGGGATTGATACAGAGGGACTGCAAGTTGCACATAGAGAAGATGGGTATTTTGAGGTGAGTGGTCTCAAGGATATTGTTGGTTTGTAGATTTTTGAACCTGTGAAGGACAGGGCCGATTCGGAGCAGGATATTGCTTTGTTCAAAAATGACCGCTTGCAAGTGAAGGGCGGCAAGAGAGGCTCGAACTCTCAACCTCATAGCGATTGGAGACATTCAGCGATATGTAGGCATACAAATTTGTTTCTCTTCAAAGAAACAATTATTCATCACTGGTTTAGCTGTGGTCTCGAAGCTTTGCATGGCTCATAATCTGAGAAAGCATGGCCTCCAAAAGTTTTTGTTGGTGGAGGATCACAATCCACTTGTGCGCTTTCATTATGACATCAACACCCAAATCCAGTGGGAAATCAACTTTATAAACGTAGGTGATTTTTTGGTATCCTCAGCTATACAACTTGTTGGTGTTGCACTCTGGTTACCTAGTCGAGTCCCAAGAAAAATAAGAGGCTTCCAAGCCGCACGACCGTGGGATAATTCTTGGCTTCCTCCAAGCAGGAAGCATGCATGAACCGATTCCTGGGGCTAAAAGGAGGACATGAGGAGCTGATATGCCAGCGTGGAACCGAAAGATATGTGAAAAGAAGTAGCCACATCTTCCCGCAAAGTTCCGTAGGTGCCATAGATTTGGGAGTTTGGGCCCAGAAGCAAAGTGGCCTTGCATTTGTGGCACCGAATAACCCCGATCCTAAATTTAACATGACTTCCTCCAATGTTGGGAGTAGAGTTGTTGTTTCTGCCATCGACGAACTCAATCCTGCGACTTCCAGCAAATGAGATCTGACATTTTCCAGCAATGAAGCAATGTATTTTGTCGCCATCGAAACTAAAAATTTTTGCCTAAAAATGCAGAAGAAAATATTGTTGAAAGGTTTCAAGTCTTCCAGAGGAACGTTCAACATTGTGCAGCAATCAACAATTTTTTTTTAGGTATTTTGTTTGTTCATGGATGGAGTTTGGCACAGTTTATTCGTGATGGGCTGTTTCATTTTGAAGATTCCATACAAATATGTGAAGTTGAAATTTTGGCATTGTGAGCACCTTGTGCCTTGATGGCCTGAGAATCAAATCAAAAGGCAAGAAATAGTGTCACTGTGTATTGGTGTGCCCGTTATTTGGAAAATAAAAAGCTTTGATCGCTTAGTTCCACCGCTTGCTCTCTGGATTCTCTGAAATATTTTGCGGTCGCATTGCCATTGTGCATTAAAATGGAGCACCAATATTTCTAAGCAAATAATCATAGCAGTAAGGTGTTGGCAATTCCCTATTCACACCGAAGTTGAAGGTCAATTGAAAACTAGGTCGTGAATATTTTGTAAGCCAGCGTCCGTGTTTTCTAAATTTAGTAGAATTTTTCATGTCTTACCACATTGTTGATGTTCGTCGCTCTCCCACCTCTGCCATGTTGTGGCCCTAGCTCTGCCATGAGGTGGATATGTGGTGCCACCTCTTCCTCACTAGTGACAACTTCGATGGCAACATCGCCCACCACGTTGCCCGATGCACCGGACATAACGGGATACCCTTGGGTGGAAACAGACCCAGATCTGTAGTGAAATCAAGTTACACATGGAACGAAGGCTTTGGTGATGCTATGTGAGAAGGCTTAGTCAGATTTGCAGTACAGTGATGGCCACTGCCACACGAGATAGCCTAATTCCAACTTCTTGATGCACCCAATGCAATTGGGGTTGTCTCCTGCCTCCACATATTGGCCAAAATTTTGGCTTCAACGTATCACCCTTGCAACTCAAAATGATGCGGATGATTTGCTGTATTTTGAATTCGACGATGTGAAGGCTATTTTAGGTGGGCCGTAGTGTTCGCTATCACCATGGACTGAGCGGAGGTGGCGTTCTCGAAGCAACAACGTCCACGTAAGTAGAGGCAGAAATGTTTGACATATAAGAAAGGTATAATTTAAATTTTAAATATTATAAGCTTACTTTTTGGAGAGATAAGGAATGCCTTTCTTATAATAATAATGGACCCAATTTTTTTTTTAATCTAATGGCATGAGTGGGGACCTATATATTTTTAATTGAGGGGCAAATTATAAATGGCGTGCATAGCCCATGTAATTCCCTTGCGAGGGAAAATTTGAGATGTTTTTTATTCCTCCTTGAGTGCGATGCCACCAGAGTGCGATGTTTATTTGCTACCTAGAGAGGCATGTTGTTGTTTTTCCCATGGATGGAGGACTTATTGAGATTCGACTATAGTCATGTTTATAGTTGTTGGAAATATTTTTTCGATACGGACACATTGGTGGCATTCATTTGTAATTCTGAGGCTATTTCATTTGAGTTTTTAAGCCTCAAAGTTTTTCTACCTTGGAGTGCACTCTCGGTTGAACCCGACACTCCCAAGGCACTTGTAAGTGAACCTAGTATCTAGTAGTACCCTCTATCTACTTGGCGGATGCAGTGGATAGTTACCCATGCATTCCGATAAGATGAGGTGACTACCATAAGGACACTTATTCTAAGGACTACAGACATAGACACTCTAGACTCTATCCGAGGTTTTTTTTTGGATATACTTCTGAAGACTACAGACGAAGACACTTCAAAAGATTCTCTTCTATTCTTCTTTCTTCTCCTCCATATTTGGCTTTTATGGCTCATTTTATTGTATTTCATGGCTCATTTTTTCTTATGTATTAAGGTGCATTTTTGGCAGAGACCGACACCTTCTAGATTGAGTTCACCATGAAGAGGGATTTGAAATTCATGGTGGATCTAGTCAGTGACCTACGAGAGGCAACATCCTCTGAGGATGACCTACAGAGGCAACAGATCTAGAAGTGGCTAACCCTGAGGCACCCATGATGACCCTGAGGCACTTAGACGGCTGACCCAATGGCAACAGACCCGTGGAAGTGGCTGACCTTGAGGCAATAGACCGAGATGTATACATAGTGAATCTAGAATTATTCATAGTTGGAGAGCCAAGCGCAAAGAGCACGAGCCTAGACAAAATCAGCAATAAAAGAGGATGATAGGTTGCTTTTAGAGAAGTCAACATTAAGGGGGAATGTTACCTAATGTTGACTTGTTTCTTTTTCTTTAGTTAGGATAGTGCACTTTAAGGGGGAATGTTAGAATTAAAGTGCACTATGCCTTCACCTTGACACTTGTCAGTTTCTCTTGACAAGTGTCATGTTTTTCATATAGGCTTATGCCTATATATTGTAACCCAATCGTATCAATAACATCATATCATATTTTTTATTTCAATACTAGTCCCAATAGTAGATATGCCTCTTGCCACTTGTAAACATTCTGTTAGGTCTGAAAGAAACATTATATTATAATATAAGCGCTCAATATTTTCTATATTAATTTTCTCTTTTCTTTATAACATTCTAACCTCCTTTGTGTCATGCTCCTTGGTCAATATTATAATAGATGGGTACTTGTGTGGGTACTTGTGTGAGATATGTTAGGGTTATCTTCATCTAACAAGTGTAAGTACCTCCTTGTGCATGAGTCTTCTACATAACACCCTCTTAATGTACCTTGGAAAAACTTCTTATTAGTAATGTGCCTTGACCAATTCTTTCTTTGTTGTGAATGTTCGATGAGGTGGTTCTAGCTAATACTTTTGGAGGAGCTTTGGTGGTGCCTTGGTGGAGCTCTAGTAGTGCCTTGGTGGAGCTTTGGTGGTGCCTTGATGGAGCTCCTTGGATGTACATAAATTGCTATGTTTTCCCTATTTTTAAAAATTATTTTGTATGATCCTTTTTAGATGATATTACCTTATATGTAATGCTATTTCTTTACTTTGTATTGTGTCTTCTTTTCTTGCAGGTTCGGCCATCCAAAATGGAATAATTGTGAGCCTTTTGAGAGGCTTCCTTTATATGCTTGGAGTGGACTACTATTTGGTTGTTCTTGATTGTAATAATGTACCCTTAAAGCACTCTATATTCTACCCTAATACCTGTGTAAAACTGATTATAATGATGCACAATAATGTAATAACTTTTGGTTATAAGAAATCTTCTTGCACTCCTTTTTGCAGATCTAATTTTCTGGTTTTTATGGCAGAAATTTGAATGCAATGGTGAATTTGAGGTGGTATTATTGAATGGACACCTTTCCCATTTTTTCTTGGGTAATTTGATAATGATACCAAGATTATAATGGTGTATATATAAGCTTCTCTTTGATGTATGTTTCTGCACTTTCACCTTGAAACTAACCATGTAATGCTTTGGATTTGAGACTCACCAAGTATCTATTTTTAAGCTTCCTTTCCTAAATTTAGTTAGTTGCTATTTTATCCAAAATTTGGAGGATTCTAACCTATTTTTATGGCTTCCCTTGGCCACTATGTGTTGCATATTTTTGTGCACTAATAGTGTCTTTAGACACTTTGACAAATTCTGATTTTGTGCCCTTCTCAAGAACACAAAAAATAATGGTTTTTAGAGTAATAGAATAGTGTAAATAAACCTAATAATATTTCACTTTTAATGCACTAAAAATATCACCTTATCACTCCAATAAACTCTCAAAATAACTTATTAATGCACTTTAACAATTTACTACAACTAATCAAGAATGATCTGAAATGAACCTTCAATAATTATTTTGCAATTTTACTTTTTTGATGGATTTTGAAGTAGATGATGTAGATATTGGTGCTTATGATTCACCAAGTTGTTTCCTTATAGATGGATATGCATATCCTTTTTTGGATATCCTAAATAGCTTTCTCCTTCACCTAATTCATAGCTCCCTAGTGCTTGTATCTTCAAACAAGGCCTTCTTCTCAATATTTTGAATGTCTTAAGATATTCTTTAATATTATTTGCCTTCAATTTTGCTTTAGGTGTTGTATTGATTATAAAGAAGATACTCTTCCTAACTTTCTTTTAGGAAGTTTCCCAACTCACTGAATCTCCTTTACCGGCAAAAAAATATTAGTATTTAAATCTTAATCTACGTTTGAATCAAATACTCTCTTCTAGAGTCTTCTTTAGTATCAAGGATTTTGTGGCCTTTTTTTAGTATCAAGGCTTTTGTGGCCTTTTCTTCAATATCAAGGCTTTTGTAGCCTTTTCTTCAGTATCAATTTTTGTCTGTCCTTTTCTTCTGGGACAAGGCTTCTATAGCCTTTTATTCAATATCAAAGCTTATGTGGCATTTTCATCTTCTGTGAAGTTCTCAATATAGCAATGGAGATATCTAGTCTCCTAACTTCACCAAAAATATTTTCCAAAAGTCTTCTTCCATAATATTATTTTCTTGCACAAGGAACTAGTATCTGAACTATGAAGGTACACCAACCTCTGGGAAATGAAGTTGAATTCTCCTAGCTTTATGTTGTAGGGGGTGTCCCAATCATATGAGAATCAATTTTCTAAAACAAAAGAAACTTTGGGCAATAGTTAACAAATTATAGATATTCTGAATGATCTTCACTAGTTGATTTGTCAATCTAGTGGATTGAATGTTGAGTTCTAGTATTCACAAGTTTTTCTTGCAACTATGTGGAAATACTAACAAAATGTAATCTCGATATTTGTAGAACTAATATTTATTTCGGTCCTCACTTGTGGCCCTCCCTAAATCTACCACCTAAACTCTTTTGATAGTTTTTGATAGTGGCTGGTCTAGCAGTGCATCAGGTTGAAAAAAACTTAGGCTCAATGATAATAGTGGTTTTCCTATTGATATACTATGGCTAGATCTACCATGGCTCTAAAACCACTAATGGTTTTAGCACCATTCTATCATATCATGATAAATAGAGAGAGAGAGAGAGAGAAGCAACATAGATTATTAAGAATGAAGTGATACATGCGGGTAGAGATATAAGGCCCTTTATATAGGAATTTGGATTCCTTGGCCAACACTCTACCTAGTTGTACAAGAGACACCTTGCATGCTTACAAATTGCACATTGACACTTGTGCATTTACTACATTGTATAAAATAGCTAGATAACTTTCCCCTAAAGTAATATAACATAACCAAATTGAGTAATATATTCTAGCAAGTTTGTTTAGTATTCAAGATTGATGTTTTCAAAGGAAAAGACTCTTGTAGCTATAGATTTTGAGTTTGAATTACATGTCTTGCATTGCCTATGGGAATAATAGGTGGTAGTTTTCCAACCTTAATAAGAACATATTCTACATGGGATGCTTTCTCAAAAACATCAACTAAAGTAGTATGGTTAGCATTTACATGTGTTGCATAGGCCATAGGTATGGTAAGTAGTATTTTTCTAACCTTGATAAAAACATCTTCTACATGGGATGTTTTTTTAAAAAATCTAATTAATGTAATATGGATAGCATCATAGACAATTAGTTGCTAAATTTAAATATAACCTTTTAATATAATAAATAAAATATTTCTCGTCATATGGATGGATATTCAATGGGATTGGGTACAATATTCTTATGATTTTAGCATTATATTCATGGATATTTTTCTTAGGCATGCCTCTACATGGAATTTATCTCAAATAAATCTAAATAAGTATTATATAATTTGCCAAAAAAAATCATGAAGGGTTTAACAAGGGAATCCCAATTGATAAATAAATTATCAAAAAAGCTCATATACCATAAAGTTTCTTTATCCTTTAATGAATAAATAACTATACAAGCCATAATTTATTAATACTAAATTATATGTATAGAATTAAGTGTGAAAAAATCTTTAAGATCATCCAAAGTAGTTTTACTTTTATTTCCATCAAAATTAGATAAGGAATTTTTGTTGACAACTAGAATAATTGAATAAACAATTAAGTTTATATGTCCTTGGTATGTCTATTTAAGTAATTGATTTTTTGTCCTAAATAGAATTGATGCTTGATAATTAAATTACTAGAGAGCTTGTGCATACTATATTTGTTATGAATATTAAAAATGACTTTGATCTAGGACCATGTATCCTTGGAGTTGTGCATATTAAACCATTTACTATTATGGAACACCTTGCAAATTAGATAGAGCTATATGATATTAAGGCACAACTAGTGGATTGATGTTTTGTATAGGTTAAAATTTTTGATAAGCCTAGGGATTAGGATTAGGCATGGCTTGTGGATTTTGTATACACCATGGATTTTTAATCCATACTTAGGATTTTATTGGTTTGGTGAATCCAAGGCATGATATAGATTATATAGGGGCTAATTAGATGGAAAAAATGATTACTTCAAGGTAGTATCCTACATTATTTGTATCCTCAGTTGGATAGGTAGAGTTTGCTAATTCTACATAGTGTCTTATCTTAATATATGGGGTTACCTATCCTTATATGATGTTAATCATTTTATTGGAAAATTTAACTGACTTTCAAATGTGAGCTAACATGTAAGAGCTTGTATATTTGAAAGGCCCACTTATTGGATAGATCTAGGCTATGATTGACTAGTGATTAGTTATAAATTAATTTGGGAGCCTAGTATTATTTATGATTAACTTATTTTTACTTTTGGGTTGGACCTCATTTGCAATATGTAACTATTTTGGGAGGTAGTAATATGAGTAAATTAATCAATTAGAATCCCTAATTGATTGGTATTTTATGATGTAATAGACAATAAATATGATATTTGAGGCATATTTTACAGAGTTTTTATAATTATAGTCTAAACCAAAGGGCCAAAGGAGGCCCAAACTAGATTGGCACTAGGTAGGATAAGATAACATACAATGAGGCCACTAGTATAGCCTACTTAAATTGATCAAAAAGGAAATGAGGATATTGATATCACCTTAATTAGTGGGAGTTGCCATTGGTCATTTCCCTTTTAATGGAGTCAACACTAGTTTATCAAATTTGTGTATCCACATGGTATTTGACTTATTCCCCTTTGTATTTTTTCTATGATAAATAATAAGTTAAACTAGATGAAATTCTTTATTAGACTATTGAGCCTATCACCTCATGTTTAGAAACATAGATCTTGTCTCATTCATTTATGCATCCACAAAATCACATTTATCTTAGAAAATGAATCTTCCTAAAAAAACAAGTGAATCATCACTTTTGAAAAATGGTATTTGCTTCATATTAACTTGGATTTTTTTTCAAAGAGAAAGGGATAAAATTACAATTTTTGTGAATTGGGTAAAAAAAATATTCTAAAAATGGTACTTACCTATATTTTTACTTGAAAATTTAAGAACACAAGCTTATACTAAGAAGGGGGTGAACATTATAAGATCACTTTTTTACTTTTCTTTACTCAAGATATATAATCCAATATATCAATGCAATGTCAATAGCAGTAATCAAATCAATGCACAAATCACCACACATAATAGAGATACCAATTTAATGTGGTTCACCCAATGTGGGCTACTCCATGGAGAAAATATTTCACTAATATTTTTTGAATCAATCTCTTGGGAATTCTTTCCCTATTACAAATTTTATGGACCTCTATCCAAAGGAGACACAAATACCCTAATCAAGTTCATGTTGATCTCTATCCATAAGAGAAATCCTTATCCCCTGCTCTAGCTAGTGATATTCTAGAAGACTACTACCTCCACTGCACTAGGTTATAGATATCTCTCCACTAAAGACTCATGTCCTCACTCTACCCTGGGTAATGGGTCTCTATCCACTAGAGACTATTGTCCTCTATACTCTATCACCTTCAAATATTTCTCTTAGATCTATCTCAAATATGTACTAAACAAAGTACTTTGATCTAGCACAAATCTGCTCAATATCTGTATTTGATCTACACTAAACATATTTCTTCATTCTAGGAAAAATCTACTCAATACCTGTCTCTAGTCTGGCACAAACCTATCCTTAGATTTGCACCAAACTCTATCCTCAAATATATCCTCAAGACTTAAAACAAAGCTTGACTCAATCACAAATCAACTTTGCTAGATCTGCCCCAAACCTTAACTCAAGGTTTTGAACAAATCAATCAATCAATCAAATCTGATTTCAAGTCTTCTCAAAGACTTAACTCAAATCTATCCAACAATTTCTAACTAGAACTTGTCTAATATACTCAATAAGTCTTCACATAGACTTTTCTCAAATATGGTCAACAAGTCCTCACTAGAACTTGTCCAATATACTTAACAAGTCTTCACCAAGACTTATCTCAAATTTGCTCAAAAATTCCTCACTAGAACTTGTCCAATCTGCTCAACAAGTATTCACCAAGACTTATCTCAAATCTGCTCAACAAGTCCTCACTAGAACTTGTCCAATATGCTCAACAAGTCTTCACCAAGACTTATCTCAAATATGCTCAACAAGTCCTCACTATAACTTATCCAATCTGATTGTAATCTTCCACAAGAGCTCACACAAATTTTTTCTTAAGTCCACTCTAGGACTTACTCAAATCTATCCACTAGCTTTCACAAAATCTTATTCAACTCAATCTCAATATTTCACAGAAAACCTCTTCAATCACACAAACAAGTTTTACACAGAATCTTGTTTAATATCACAAAAACATATATAGAATTTTTAAATACTCAATATGCTTCACACTCACAACAATGTTCAATCACTTTCAATATCTCTCTTGATTTTACCACAAAAACATATAGAGAATTGTTAGAGACTCAATATGCTTCACACTCACAATAATGCTCAATCACTTTCAATATATCTCTTGTTTTTATGATAGAAACATATAGAGAATTGTTAGAGACTTAATATGTTTCACTCACAATAATGCTTAATCACTTTCAATATTTCCTTCAACTCAATTTAGAAATAAATAATAATTTATTTCATATAACTTGAACTATCACTCCAACACTTCCAATCAACTAAGCTCAATCAACTCCACTCAACCAATCACTCAATGAAATATTAGTCAACAATGCTTATCAAACAAACCTCACATAACAATGATACTAATGATATTTCACAAACCCTAGTTCAATATAGTTCACAACTTCACATAACAATGATACTCATGTTCTTTCACAAACCCTAGTTAAGCATATGAAATCTTACTCAATATTTCCAACAATGCTTATCAAACAAGGTTTCTAGTATCAAATTTCATTCTAGAAAACCAAACTCAACAATGCTTATCAAAAAATATTTCTAGTATCAACTTTCATTCCAAAAAACCAAACTCAACAATGCTTATCAAACAATCCTTTTCAATCCAACTTAGAATTCACAACATCCAACAATCACTCTCAAGGATAATGTGCCCTTACCTCTTGTTTGAAGAAGATTTGAATTCAAACACCTGTCTCAATCACAATCAATTTTTTGCCAATTTAAAAGGTTAGGTAGCAATATATTTTCAATCATTCACTTAGTTTTACCCCTCAAAATATTTCACCATACATAGCAATAAATCTCTTTTACACCTTATAATCTCCACACTTCAAAATGCAAACCAACTATTTGTGTAAAGAAAATAATCACAATAATTTTTCTTTATAAAACCTTATCTCTTTAACACATCATAGCTTATCCCAATTAAAATATAATTCCCTTTTTCAACCTTATAACTTCTATTTCAATTCACCTTATCAAAATCACAATAAAACAATTGACCTTTAATAATCCTTATAACTCCCCCTTAATAAAAATTAATCATGCCACCTTTTAAACCATTAATACTAAAAAAATTAAGTACCTTTTTCCTTGGTGGTATTTTAACTCCCACATGCAACTTCCATAGTGACTTAGCCATGGACCATGTTCCACATGAGCTAGGCACTCACCTTAGAACCAAAAAGTGCCTCGTGCACTTTGAAACTTTCCTTGGCACCAAAAACCAAACACATGCACCTCAAAAGAAATGTTGACGTCAGGGTTTAATTGTTGGTCCTCCCACTAGTTAGCACTCTATGCAACAGCCACCTACTATTGGCCCAACCACTATGGTTGGATATGAGGGTCCAAGCCTCCTTCCCTTTATGTGCTCATTAAATGCCATGTTAGCAAAGATATTTATCCTCTTCTTCCACACAGTTCACAAATTTCGCATGCACTTCGATTAAAAAATTTTGAAGGATAATTTTTTGTTCCAAAGTATATGGTATATATTAAATTTTCTCTCCCTTTTACATGTCAGTGGGTGGAAAGGATAGTCGACATTGACACCTTGAATTTGATTGCTTGCCTTTTGTAACCCTAACCTTAAGGTTATTAACTTTAAATTAATTTATAACAAAAGTTACTATAATTAATTTATAATTAATTTAATTATTAGGTTTATACTTTAGACCTTTAATATTATAATATAAAATTATAATAGTATTTTCTTGGGCCTTCCAATTGCTCTTTTAGACCTTATTTTACCACTTTAAATATTATAATAAGTATACTATAATATTATTTTTCCATTAGTCCTAGAAGCAATCTTTTTCTTGCCCTACTCATAGAAACTGATGCTTGACCTTATGTTGCTCACTAAAATTGACTATTGATATCAATGATAACAAAACTTGCTCATATTTCCAACAATCTCCCCCTTTGTCATTGATGGTAACACAATCACATTTTACCATTTCCTTTAGCTTTTTATGTTCTTCTCCCCCTAAGAAATTGCTCCTCCTGACTGAATGATCTCCCACTAACTCAAATCTCTCCCCTTTGACATCAATGGCAAAGGGTCACCTTTGGGGATCAGGTTTAAGAATGAGACTCTTAGCTTAGCCCCTCCCCCACATTCTCTTGAGGTGGTTAATTCTAGGTTGGGAGTATTTCTACTCCTGGTAAGCATTGATTTTTACCTTTGTTTACTTTCTTCCTCAACTGATCCTTCTGATTCCTTTGACTATTATTGTTCCTTATGATTCCTTTACTGTATGCCCATAATTGTTGCACTTATAACACTTAATATGTTATTATTTTGAGGTGCAACTATTTTAAAGTTTCTTCTGGTGAATCCATATCCATTTCTATCATGAACCCTGTAATTTACTACCTTGTGACCAAACTAATTACAAGAGTAGCAATACCCTTGAAAATATGCCTGTTTCTAAAATTTCCATATTCCTATCTTCCATGTGTCCTGCATTGTGAAGCCTTGTACCCAAACCTATGATATGAGAAGCATCATCCATTGAAACTACCTTTCCTTGACCCCATTGGTCTCTTAGTTTCTTCTACCCTATGTTACTTCATGTTCCATCTGTTCCTTATTTGTGCATTGTTCCTTTTCTTTTTGAACTTTTTATTGTCCAACTCATCCTCATAAGTCTCACTTTCTCTTACACTCTATTCTTTTGAAGATTCTTCTTCTTAGGATCTTGAGATTGACTCCTCTCCTTGTTTTCTTTGTTCCTAGTTAAATCCAAGCCCTATTTTGTTTGATGAATATCTTTGTACCTTGATAATATTATCCAAGTTCTTTGAGCTTCTTCCAAACTTGTGTAACTTATCCTTAGACTCTTTTACTTCCTTACTTAGTGAAGCTACATCATGCTCTAATTTTTCACATTCCAAAACCTTAGCTTTTAACTTCTCTTTAAACCTCCTTGTCTTAGCAATTGAGTTGGTTAGATCCTATATAAGCTTTCCTTTCTCTTCATCACATTCTTGAAATTTAATCTTGAGTTTTGAGTTTTGCTTTCTTACCTCCCTTAATGCATTAAGGGCATGAATAAGCTCACCTTCAAGATCAACTTCTCCTTTCTCTGATTCTTCCTCTATTTTTTTAGCTTTAGGATCATCTTCATTCCTTTCTAATTTATTTCCACTAGAAGTATTTCCTTCTTCTTCTATTGCCATAAGAAGATTTTCTTTTGGTCCTTCAAATGTATCTTCATGTTCATCATTACTGAAACTGAATCCATTCTTTGTAAAACTATCCTCAATATGACCAAAGTTACCACATCTAAAACACTTAAGAATTATTGGTGACTTGTTTCTAACCACTTATTTTTCTTTTTCTAGAAATAGTACTTCATCTTTATCATCATCTGATGAAATTTCATCACTATAACTTGAGCTTTTACCTACATTGTATGCATAGAAACTCTTCTTATACCTTTTTAAAAACTTCTTTCTTTGCTTGCCTTGTCCATCCCTACTTTTCTTTTGGTACCTGTGTTTTCCTGTTTCCATGTTCCTATGATCCTGCTTTTCTTCATCATTGTTATTTCTAGCCTTTGGAAAATTAGTTGCATAGTGACCATATTTACCACAATTAAAAAATCTAACTAATTTTATACCTTTATACTTTCTTGAGTCCTTTTCTTTCTACCATAATTTGCTTCTTCATCACTGGATAACTCATTGCTTGAATCTGACTTCTTACCCTTTGTATTCTTGGTAAATTTGTAGGCTTCTTCCTTTTGGAGAATAGGTTCCTCTTTTATTCTCATATCAAAAGCTGTGATAATGCCATGTAATTCATCCCTTGTAAAAATATCAATATGTTTTGATTCTTCTATAGCTAAAATATTTTTCACTAAATATTTTGGGAGTGACCTTAAAATATTATCACAAACATCAGATTCTTGAACTTCAACCCGAAGTCCATACATGGAGTTAACAACCTCCTCTACACAAAGTAAGTATGCAAAAATATTTTGCAGTAATCAAAGCAACGCAAAAATCACCACACACAATAAAGACACCAATTTAATGTGGTTCACCCAATGTGGGCTACTCCACGAAGAACATATTTCACTAATATTTTCTCAATCAATCTCTTGGTAATCCTTTCTCTATTAAAATATTTATGGACCTCTATCCAAAGGAGACACCAATCCCTTATCAAGTTTTTGGATCTCTTTCCACAAGAGACACTAATCTCCTCAACTGGTTTATGGATATCTATCCACAAGAGAACTCCTTCTCCTCTATTCTGGCTAGTTATCTTCTAGAAGACTACTACCTCCACTACATTAGGTTGTGTATCTCTCTCCACTAAAGACTCCTATCCTCACTTTGCCCTAGCTAATGGATCTCTATCCAGTGGAGACTACTATCCTTTGTACTTTGTCACCTCCAAAGCTTACTCTTAGCTCTATCTCAAATCTATACTAAACATAGTCCTTCAATATAGCATAAATCTCTCAATATCTGTCTATGATATACACTAAACATAGTTATTCAGTCTAGCATAAGTTTACTTAATCTCTATCTCTAGTTTGGCATAAACCAATCCTCAAATCTACATGAAACTCTATCCTCAAATCTATCCTCAAGCCTTAACACATATCTTGACTCAATCACAAATAAAATCTGCTAGATCTGCCCCAAATATTAACTCAAGGTTTTGAAAAAATAAATCAATCAACTCTACTCTCAAGTCTTCTCAAAGACTTACCTCAAATATGTCCAAAAATTTATCACTATAACTTGTCCAATCTACTCAATAAGTCTTCATCTAGACTTATCTCAAATCTGCTCAGCAAGTCCTTACTAGAACTTGTCCAATCTACTCAATAAGTCTTCACCA
Source organism: Wollemia nobilis (assembly GCA_028583015.1). Classification (NCBI taxonomy): domain Eukaryota; kingdom Viridiplantae; phylum Streptophyta; class Pinopsida; order Araucariales; family Araucariaceae; genus Wollemia; species Wollemia nobilis. The sequence goes on along the minus strand of JAQPPZ010000431.1, from coordinate 6,111,916 downwards.
AAACTTATTTCAAATCTTCTCAATAAGTCATCACTAGAACTTATCCAATCTGCTCAAAAAGTCTTCACCAAGACTTGTCTCAAATCTACTCAACAAGTCCTCACTAGAACTTGTCCAATATTCTCAACAAGTCTTCACCAAGACTTGTCTCAAATCTGCTCAACAAGTCCTCACTAGAACTTGTCCAATATGATTGTAAGCTTCCACAAGAGCTCACACAACTTTGTTCTAAAGTCCACTCTAGGAATTACTCAAATATTTCCACTAGATTTCACAAAAGCTTATTCAACTCAATCTCAATATTTTACTGAAAATCTTTTCAATCACACAAACAAGTTTCACACAGAATATTGTTTAATATCACATAAACATATAGATAATTGTTAGAGACTCAATATGCTTCACACTCACAACAATTATTAATCACTTTCAATCTCTCTCTTGTTTTTACCACAAAAACATATAGAGAATTGTTAGAGACTCAATATGCTTCACTCTCACAACAATGCTCAATCACTTTCAATCTCTCTCTTGTTTTTACCATAGAAACATATAGAGAATTGTTAGAGACTCAATATGTTTCACTCACAACAATGCTTAATCACTTTTAATCTTTCCTTCAAATAAATTTAGAAATAGATAACAATTTGTTTCACAGAACATGAACTATCACTCCAACACTTCCAATCAACTAAACTCAATCAACTCCACTCAACCAATCACTCAATGAAATCTTAGTAAAAATTGCTTATAAAACAAACCTCACATAACAATGATACTTATGATATTTCACAAACCCTAGTTCAAGATAGTTCACAACTTCACATAACAATGATAATCATGTTCTTTCATAAACCCTAGTTAAGCATATGAAAGCTTACTCAATATTTCAAACAATGCTTATCAAACAAGATTTCTAGTATCAATTTTCATTCTAGAAAACCAAACTCAACAATTCTTATCAAACAATGTTTCTATTATCAACTTTCATTCCAAAAAACCAAACTCAATAATTCTTATCAAACAATCATTTTCACTCCAACTTAGCATTCACAACATCCAACAATCACTCTCAAGGATAATGTGCCCTTACCTCTTGTTTGAAGAAGATTTGACTTCAAACACTTGTCTCAATCACAATCAATTTTTTGCCAATTTCAAAACTTAGGTACCAATATATTTTCAATCATTCACTCAATTTTATACCTCAATATATTTCACCATACATAGCAATAAATCTCTTTTACACCTTATAATCTCCACACTTCAAAATGCAAACCAACTATTTGTGTAAAGAAAATAATCACAATATTTTTTCTTTATAAACCCTTATCTATTTAACACATCATAGCTTATCCCAACTAAAATATAATTCCCTTTTTCAACCTTATAACTCCTATTTCAATTCACCTTATCAAAATCACAATAAAACAATTGACCTTTAATAATCCTTATAACTCCCCCTTAATAAAAATTAATCATGCCACCTTTTAAACCATTAATATTAAAAATTTTAAGTACCTTTGTCCTTGGCAAGATTCAAACTCCCACATGTGCCTTCCACAGTGCCCTAGTCGTGGCCCACGTGCCACGTGAGCTAGGTGCTCACCTTAGAACCAAAAAGTGCCTCGTGCACTTTGAAACTTGCCTTGGCACCAAAAACCAAACACATGCACCTCAAAAGAAATGTTGTTGATGGGGTTAAATCATGGGTCCTCCCACCAATTAGCTCTCTACGCAATAGTCTTCTACCATTGGTTCAACCACCATGGTTGGCTATGAAAATCCAAGCCTCCTTCCATTTATGCACTCATTAATTGCCATGTTATCTTCTTTCACATAGTTCATAAATTTTGCATGCACTTCGATTAAACACTTTCAAAGGATAATTTTTTCTTTCCAAAGCATATGGTATATATTAAATTTGCTCTCCCTTTTATACATTGGTGGGTGGAAGGGATACTCGACGTCGGTGCCTTGAATTTGATTGGTTTCCCTTTGTAACCCTAACCTTAGGGTTATTAACTTTATTTTAATTTATAATAAAATTTATTATAATTAATTTAATTATTAGTTCTAGACTTTAGACCTTTAATATTATAATACAAAATTATAATATTATTTTCTTGGGCCTTCCAATTGCTCTTTTAGACCTTATTTGACCACTTTAAATATTATAATAAGCATATTATAATATTATTTTTCCCTTATGCCTAGAAGCAATATTTTTCTTTCACTACTCATGGAAATTTATGCTTGACCTTATATTGCTCATTGAAATAGACTCTTGACATCAATGACAATAAAACTTGCTCATATTTCCAACAAAAATATTTCTATTTTATTTTTTAAATCACTCTTCAAAATATAAAATAAAAAAGATGGATTTTTTTCTTCCAAAATATGGTGAATCATTTTTATCAATAATGAATTGAAAATTTTGTCCAAGGAGAGTCAAACACTATTTTCTCCCTTTAGAAATTTTTGTGATCATTAGATCAATTTGATAAGTTCCCAAATCTACAAGTGTTATTAATGAAATATTGATCTTGCTTATTCTAAAATTAAATTATTGATGTTCCATAATGAATTTGGCATTCCATGAAGTACATATAGCTTCATAAGATAAGTAGAGAAAATAAGCTTGCTCAGATTTGAAATATTAGGAAAAGAGACTAGGTCATATTTCAACATGGAAATTGGGTCTTTATTCCCAATGAGCATGCCATAAACTTGTTGAATTATGGAAAGAGCTAACATCTAATTACATCTACAATCTCATTTTAATAATTGGAAGAAAAATAATTGTGTCTCCTTTGACCTCTAGATTTAGGTCAAATCTCCATTAACCATTCTAAATTCATCTAGCTTAAATGTACAAAAGTAAATTTTGAATGGTAAGGGTGCAAAATATTAAAATAAAATGTAATAAATTAATATACATTCATGACTATAGCAATATTAGTGTACATTTAATCAACACATTGGAAGATAATTAATAACATTAGCATGACCCTTTGCATATGAAATTTATAATTGTAGACACCCAAAATATCTCTATTTTTGTAACTCCCTAAATCCATTTCAATAATTTTTCTAAATTCCCTAAATTATCCAAAATCCATAATTAATTTACAAAACTAAATTAATTCCCCAAAATTCTAACCTATTTTCAAAATTCCCTACCTAAATCTTAAAACCCCCTAATTCCACCTTACAACCTCACAAAAATTAAATCCCCTATTTCTTAGCCTCTTTCCTCCAATTAAGCACCCTCCTACACTAAGCCCCTAGTCACTATGTAACTTTCCATCCCCCTAGCCTAGATGCACATCTCCCTAAATGTGTGCACATCCCTCCCCCTAGATTCCCCCCTATTTTACCCTAAAATAGGTCCACAACATCCTAGATATCCACATTCCCATACATCCTCATCACTTTCCATGTCCATTTATGAAACTTGGGAAGGGTGAGGATCCTCCCCACCTAAGTGTATTTATGTGGCATCATGTGCACATGCCACTTGGGTGGGTAAGGACTCTCTCCATCCAAGATCATTAATAGGGGAAGGTGCATATTCTCCTATATGGAAACCTCTAAATTTTCCAAGTCCTATCACACCTACCACTTAGTTTCCACATCATGCCATGTCACTTCCTAGTCACCACCCTCTCCCTTACCTAAATCTATAAATACCCCTTTTTTTCCTCCATTTACAAGAAATATTGATGTCACTAGCCAAAACTCTACCAAATTTACACTCATCACTCTTATCTTTTATTAGCCCCACTTTTATAGTCCATCCTCTTGGATAGTTCTCAATAATAATGAATATTAATGTGACCTTCACCATGCATACACTCAAAATTTTAGGCTACTCATAAACAAAGTATCATATCAATCCCATATTGCTATCAGAATTCCTTCACATCCTACTAGAGGTCCACCAAAAGTTTTAGCACCATTTGAGAACTAGGGAAGACATCATCTGACCCTAGATGACCTATAGTCTCCATCATCAGGCCTTAGGTGATTTATAGATAATACCACCAACCTCCTAATGATCATATTTTAGAGTCAAAAATATTCACAACCTTAGTTATAGATATAGTAGCAAGGTGCATTAAAGGAGCATTTAGTTTAGGGTGGTCAAGCTAGCAAAGCTTCCAAAAACCCATTCAACTTTCAAGGTTGCATAGAATATTTGTATATCACCATTATCATTAACGTGTTGTGAAAGGGACACCCTCCACTTTGGAGATCCTATTATAAACCCCAAGAGAGTCATTTGTAACAAGAAAATTTATTTGTAATATATTTTATTTAATTAATGAAATGGTGCATCTTCCATGTTACATCTTTGGTGATCACAATTGTAAATTTTTTTATAATAAAAACCATTAATGATATTGGAATTCATCCCCAACCATTGGTTGAGCCCCTAGAAACCCTAGTTTAGATTGCATAGTTTCCTATATTTCATCATTAGGAAGTTGAATACCCTTGGGACTAGCTTAGGGTTGTTTTAGGATTATACACCCTTGCTTATAAGGCTTAATAATCAATGGGTGTGTAGCTACCATTTTTTACGAAGTCCACCTAAGAGTGAAGCGAAATTCAATTAGGCCAATATATGTTCTAGATAGTGCCTCCTCTTTTTAGAGGTCTCTTTTTTCCCTATAGGATACTTGAAGCCAACCCCACCCTAGGAAGCCATTTTTAGCCATTTGTGTACTCCTCATAGATAAGTGTACATAAAAAAACCCTTGTAGATACCACCCCATCCACCCTTTTAAATATTCTAGGGATAGGCTACATAAAAACACATAAAAACCTCATAAAATACCACAAGAACATAGAAAACAATAACAAATACAAGTCATACAACACCAAAAACTTCCAAAGAGCATAAAACATTAAAAAATGCACTTATTTGAGAATTTATATTATCATTTTTTTGGTTACTTGCTTGTTTGTTTCCTTGTTTATGTATATAGCATTTTATATCACAAAAACCACCAAAAATAGCCACCAAAACCATCAAAACACCCCAATAATAGTCCTTTAATATTTCTACCACTTATCCCTACCTTTGTATCTTCTATAACCTATATTTGGAGTCAATAATTTGACACTTGATAGTTAACAATGGTAACCATATGACCCCAAATGGTTGATAGCTATAACCATCATCCCCTAGATGATCATACCCAAAATTAGTTTATATATTCCCATATTTTTCCTATCAAATCCTTCACATGATGTCCTATCCTCAATTATTTTATGGTCTAGATACAAATTCAAGCCAAATATCAAGTGCATACCTCCATGGAGCATTCTGATATAATCCCCCAATTATCGATAAATCCTCCAACTTACCTAGAGGACACACTTCATTATTTGCCTAGTAACATGTCCATCATTCACAATACCCCATGGCCAAGCGACACCCACCATCGATATTATGCATATCACATGGTCATCCTTACCACTCCACCTTAAACCTCTAGTGAGGTAACCACCCCTCACATCCCCCATCCCCTGGTTTACATCATCACATAGTATCATATCATTTTCCACATGATTCACCCTAATTCTCTTTACCTTTGATTTGTGTGCCTAAATTTCCATTCTAATTTTTATCCCAATAATATGCCTTCATAAAAATATTATATATTCCATCTGCTTCTATTCCACCTACCACCATTCAAACTATGAGTGTAGTGTCGGTTGCCACTAATACCAAGTATCTCTCCTCCTCTAGTCTCACTTATTCCTCATAATATACTCCTACTTCTACACCACCCTCACATACTTCTAATCTTAACCCATATTATAATTATTAAATATACATCACTCATTATCCTACTTCTTCTATCCCCAAGCCTCTTTTCACTTTCCTCCCCCACCATCACAATCTGCCTCTCAATACAACTCCCTATTTTACCCATTTTATTTCTTCCCTCATCCTTCCTTCTATTATAATGAATGTCACTTATGCTTCTATTTTGTAACCTCATCCTCCTCCTACCTCTAATTCTTTTCTATAATATTCTTCTTATACTTATTAATCTCCCATTCAATTATACCCTCTCCATCATCTTCCTAATTATTCTTCTTCTCAACAAGTTCATGCCATAAATTTTCAAAAACCTCCTCTTTATCGTAACCTTAATTTGCAACCACCTCCTCAACCTCCCATCTATCATAATTATTAATCTATCCAATCATTCTACTTTACTCAATCCCCCTTGTGGGCCTCCATACCACCTACTATATCACCAACACCACCTCCTCCTCCAACTTCTTATCAGGGGTTATCGATACAATATCAACCCCCACCTTCCTAATACCAACATTCACCTTCCCAATATAAATATCCACCTTCCCAAAATCAACCCCCACCTTCCCAATATCAACCCCCACCTTACCAATACCATCTTCCACCTTCCCAATATCAACCTCTACCTTACCAACATCAACCCCCACCTTCACAATATCAACCCCCACCTTCCTAATAACAACCTCCACCTACACAATATCAACCTCCACCTTCCCAACATCAACCCTCATCTTCACAATATCAAACCCCACCTTCCTAATACAAACCTCCACCTATCAAACATAAAAATCCACCTTCCCAATATCAACCTCCACCTTCCCAATATCAACCTCCACCTTCCCAACATCAACCCTCATCTTCACAATATCAAACCCCACCTTCCTAATACAAACCTCCACCTATCAAACATAAAAATCCACCTTCCCAATATCAACCTCCACCTTCCCAATATCAACCTCCACCTTCCAAAAATCAACCCCCACCTTTCCAATATCAACCTCCACCTTCCCAAAAATCAACCCTCACCTTCCCAATATCAACCTCCACATTCCTAATATCAACCTCAACCGACCCAACACCAATTCCCTCTAGGCTTTCATACACCCTATCAATATTCCCTTGGCCATACCCACTCGATGATTATACCACTAAAGAACCACCCCTTCTAAAATCTCAAGATGCACATCATCCATATTCTCCATCTAATCAAACACCTTCTTTGTAGATCCCCAAACACCTTCCACCACTCAACCTCATCATATTGATTATCCTTCTCATCATTATTACCCCTATACTTACCCTCCACCTGACATCACTTATTTTAACCCATAAACTAAGCCCCCATAGGCATCTCTTGAGTCACAAAATGAAATCCAAATATTGACCAATTAATTCAATAGTTTAGAGTTGCAATTCATTTTCTTGGGGTATCAAATTCCCACTCTTAGCCAGATACGAACTCAACCCATTCATTTTTAGTACCTATACCACCATATCCTTTTTATTTGGAGATGCCTAAATTTGAAAAGTTGAAAGGAAAAGAAAATCCCAAGGAGCATGTGAGAAATTTTATCAATGTTTGCTATCTAATCAATAAAAATGACCCTCTCATGCTTTGTATCTTCTGTATATTCCTTGCAGGAGGGGCTCTAGATTGGTAATAAAGTGTGTCCCAACATAGTATTTATATATTTTAATAATTAACCAATCTCTTTTTGGAATACTTTACCATCAATATAATGAAAAATACCACATTGATAAACCTCTATAACCTTTACAATTTTGATAATAAAAGAATTCATGATTGTGTCCCTCGATGAAGGAATGTTATCAATGACCTAAATTTTTTATTACCCCTTACTAAATTGGTAAGGTTGTTTGCTCAAATTTGTGTAAAGCACATCAACACAATCCTATAGCTTTAGTAACCCCACTCATTTTAAGAGACCATAACCCAAGAAAAGATCATTAAATACATCAAGATTCAAGTAGGGGAGCTTAAACTTAAAAAGAAATAATACCCTAGCAAAACAAATAAAGGCAACAATAATGGTCACCAATCACAAGACCCCTAGGTCAACCAAGTAGTGTTGAGCATTATTGCAATGCCTCCTCAACCTAATTATCAATCCCAACCTCCAAATTTTCTGGTTTAATTGGCCCCTATGCAAATCTAGACTTTTCCTTCTTCTCAACCTATCCCTCGTCCTCATTGCCCTCCTTGACCACCCAAAAATTTATCTCCTCTTTCTGAGCCCTTTTCAATAATTTCCCAAAAGCTTTATGAAGTACAAATGATCTCCTTGCCCAAAATTTGACCTAAGGACCCTTTAAAACCTAAGCCTAAATGGTACAAGTAGTACCACTTTTATATTTTCCATCACCAAAAGGTCATGATATCATTGACTATCAATCATTTAAGAATATGGTACAAGACATGATCGATAGGGGGGTATCACAATTAACAATGATCTTGCCTCTCCCAATAAAAACCTTGAAATATATCAAAACCCTTTACCATAACATGGTACTACATAGCACTATAATGGTAAATCAACTTCTACAACTATGCTTAATAAAGATGATCATGTAAACAATGTCCCACCTTATCATGGTTTTGTAGCAATGATCAATAATGTTACCAAAAATCAACATTACCCCAGTCGGCAACCCCAACTCAGTGACCCTCCAAGTGCATCTTCACCATCAATTGTGCCATCTCCACTAGTGCAAGTTGCACCCTCTTAGCCACGACCAGTCTTGCACCTCAAGAGTCAACTTGCCCACAACCTTAAAATTATATCAACTAAACTTTCAATCTATGAATTTATCCAACAATCTCACCCACATCAGGAAGCTTTTATGGATATTTTAAAGTCCATAAACTTGCATACTCAAGACCCCAATACCTTTGCCAACCTTATGGGTAAGATATGGATCTGCATGTCACCATTTATCATTCTTTATGACTATGAGATCAAAACTCTTCTAATAGAGGGATGTAATCCACAAATACATATCAAGGCTCATGTAGATGACATAGCTTTTAAGCATATTCTTTTTGATATAGGCTCTTCTATAAACATCATCACCTTCACTGCCTTCAAACATATCAACCTTCCTCTCTCTCATCTAGTCATGTCGACCTTCATCCTATGGGCCTTTAATTATGCACTATGTTCCACACTTGGTATGGTCTTCTTCCCAATATAAGTGGGAGTTAAGACCATCCATATATTATGTCATGTCCTTAAGGATGAAATGCAATATAATGTGCTTCTCAAGAGACCATGGATATGGGATATGTGGTGCGTACCTTTTGCTTTATATCATTACCTCAAATATATTTATGAGAAACTCATTTATTGTATTCCCATAGATGAAGAACCCTTTAAACATAACCTTATGGTCTCTCACCTAAATTAACCTACCCTATTGTCCATCCATTAAGACCTTACTCCTGTCTAATCCACACCCTCTACTCAACCAACTACTCCTCACAACATCTCATATAATTCATTGGTGGCCCATCCCTCACCTACTACTCAACCTAATCATCCACCTTTATCCTCTATACAATTCTCATGTCCTCCTACCTACTCACCCCCACATAACTATCCCTCTTCTACTTTAGCCATTCATTCTTTTATTACTCGCCCTTATACCACTCCTCTTCCTCTTTTATTTCCTTCTTCCCCCATAGCTATTAGAGTTAGAGTATATTACATCATTTAAGTCATGTAAATGTACCACATTTGATACATAGTTAGGGGGAAGTTATCTAATTACTTCAAGTAATATAATAAATGCATAAGTGTTAATGTGCAAGGTGTTCCCTTGTATAGCTAGGTAGAGTTTTGGCCAAGGAATATATCTTCCTATATAAAGGGCCTCATAGTGATATATCATATATATCAAGTACATTATATCAGAGAGTAGTAGATAGTAGTAGACCTCTTGTATGGAGTACAATGTAGTTATTTAGCTTATATTAATGGAGTGACCATCATCTCCATATTACAAGTATTTTCACCACTTTCTATTTATAGTATATATTAGCCATATTGTAGAATTACTTTCTTTCATATTTTCTATATTTTATTAGGACCTATGATAAATCTCTTTCACTGCATATATCCTCAAAAGCTAACAATGCTATCAGATCCATGATGAATCAATATAGGAATAGGATAACCTACATCCATCATAGTTCATCTTTGTGATTATGTAAATCAGACTCACCATTGTGCACCACTAATTATAAAGTCATCATAAGAGTAGTCTGGTAGGTCAATAAGAAGAGGGAGAGTTACCATTGCTACTATTGATCTACATATTTACAAATAATATCTTTCATTGTGCACCACTGCATACAAACATTGCCATTAGGAATTGATTTATTGAAAGAGCCACAATAGTCAATAGAGAGATTCATAAGTGAGGACTAAAATAAATCTCAATTACAAAAATTTTGAGATTACATTTGGCTAGAGTCTTTCCACAGAGTTATAAAAAAAGTCATGAATACTAGGACTCAACATCCATTCCACTAGTTTGACGCATCAACTAGTGAAGACTATTTAAGGATCTAGATTTTTAATGTTAACTACTTTATAAAGTTTTTCTTATTGTAGAAAATTAACTCTCAAAAGTTGATACATTTCCTACAATATATAGAGAAGGATTTCACCTTTATTTTTTGAAATTTTATGTGCTTTTATCATGCATAGATTAGTTCTTTGTTGCAAAAAAATACTCTATAAGAAGATTCATGGTGAAGTTTAGAGAAACTTCACATTGTAGAAATAAAATGCCACAGAAGCCTTGATCCAGAAGAAAATGCCATAGAAGCCTTGATACAAAAGAAAAGACCACAAAAGCCTTGATACATAAGAAAAGGGTAGATAATCGTTGATCTATAAGAAGACTCAAGAGAAGAGTCCATGAAATAGGAGATTGGTGATCTCCTTTATTGATTGAAGACTTATTTCATAAGAAGTTGAAGAGATCTGAAGTATGTCTCATTGGAAAAATTACAATCTTAGAAGACATGGAGAGGGACTAATAGAGTCTTGTTCCTAATCATAGAAGCAATGGTTTTTAGAGATTTCAAAAAAATATCCTATCACCAACAGTTATAGAATTAGAAATTGAAGAAAATATCTTAGCTGGAAGGCCAAAAAATCTGCAATATGGAATACCTTAGATAGGTCTCAAGGAGGAAAATAAGAATGCTTGGAGAGACTTTTTCATAGCTCATATAAGCATCATCAAGAGAGTTCCTAGGAAAACTCATTGGATAAATCCACTACCAAGGAGAAGCTCATGATAGTGAAAGACTTGGGACAATTGTTATAATTTGACAACAAGCCAAAGAGAAGAAGAATTTAGAAAAGAGTGCTAAATCTCGAAGAAGAATCCAATGAAGATCTCAAGACATTTAGAATATTGAGAAGAAGAAGATCTTGTTTGAATTTAAAATTCAACAAGAATATTGAAGGAGGATTCAGACAGAAGAAGCCTACCAAATCCAAGAGACTTGGAGATTGCTTCTAACAACAAGAAGGCATAGTTCAAACATAAGAGTTCTTTGAATCTACAACAAAAAATAGAATATCACTAGAAGGATCAAGCTACCAAACCATAGGCTCAAGACATAAATTTTGAGACAATAGTTTGGTTAAGCAAGAAGCTATTTTAGATAGCCAAAAAGAAGTTGTGAATTCACCCATTACAAGGCAAAAAGTTGGTGAATCAAAAACGCCAAGATATACATCTACTATAGAAGCCATTAAAAGGTAAGCAACTTGGGTGTAATTAGTTGAACTTCAAATAAGGTTTCATTATCAAATTCCATTAAGCACCATATTTAGATTAGAGTTGCAAAAAAAAATGGCTTATATCATAGTCTTCAAGAAAGTACAAAAATGAGAGTTCATTTTAAAGATATATTTGCACATTAAATAGGAGTCAGATATTTTTTGAAAGAAATAAAATTATAACCTACCTATTATCTTTCTAGAAAGTAGGAAGACTACATCCTATAATATTGATTGTAGTGAAAATTGTAGATTATTCATTAAGGGTTATTTATATATTACTCTTAAAATTTGTAGAGATTATTAAGTGCATTTGAAATTATTTTGGGAGTCTATTTACAAGAGCAATAAGGTGAGATTATTGTTACCATTAAAGTGCATTATTAGTCCATTAGCACTATACTAGTTGATCTTTAACTAGTTACTCTCAAAAAGATTAGTTTATGTTTGTTGATTGTTAAAGATCAAGGGCCCAAAAATAGAAGATTATCAAAGTGACTATAGATACTATTTGGTGCATAGAACCTATAGCAATTCATGTCCGAAAGAAGCCACAAAAATTATATCATATTCCACCAAGTATTGGAGAAGAAATCCACCATCAAAATTAGTAAAATAAGCTACAAATCAAGACTTGTTGAGTCTCAGATTTGAGGTGCACTAAGGGCTATTTACAGAAGAAAAAAAAATTATGCAAAAATTACTTCTACAAAAGCTTCTATCTATGTATTTTTTAGCTTGGGTTTATTACAAAAGTAACCAAGCAAAGGAAAGAGTTTTTTAGAAAAGAATACAACGTCAAATCAGCCCTTGCCCACAAGAAAGCTATCATTAAAACTAGAAGAAAAGAGTGCAAAAGGAGGTGCAAAAAGAAAATATTCTATTTACAAGTTTATTTACATTATCTTTCACCATAATATTATGTCATAAAGACACATTCTTCATAAGGAAGAAACATCTCCAAGCGGTCATAGAGAAGCACTATTTGACCAAGGTAAAAAGGGGCCTTCAAGGAGCTCAAATTATCCATAGTTTGAAAAACCAAAATAAGTAACCTACATAGCATATATAGCATAGCATAAGAAGAATATATCATCTATAAAGGCAGAATTACAAGAAACTTGAAAGCAGGAGAAAATCCAAGCATAGAGAAAGTAATACCCAAGAGTTAAACATACGTCCATGAGGAGCATTCACAACACCATTGGAGTAGTGTTGCTTACATTATTAGCTCACAACCATCGTATTAGTGTTCATTATCCTAGATAGAACCAACTCATATACCAACCACCATCGAAGAATTATGGGGAAAATAAAACAAAAGATGAGTTGAAAATAATGCATTGAGGAAGCTTGCAAGAATAATTTGAAGAGGAAGGTTCATGCAAAATATAAAAGGTGCCATTTGTCACCACTGGAGAAACCCTAACGATCACTCAAAATAATACTCAAGATTTCACACGTGAAAGGAAGTTTTACATAGGGAGAACATCAGTTATGATAGAGAAGAGGTGACACTTGTAACCAAGGCATACAAGTGCTCACATAAAGACTGTAACATCTATCCCCCAACAAATTTCAAGTGTCTTATTCGAGTGTTAAAATAAAACTATCATGACACTTATCATATTAAACAAATCCTCTGCATATTTAAGGTCCTTGAGACTAAGGAAGCGCATTAGTAGCAACAAGTAGTTGCAGAATATAAAAAGGAGAAAATAATTTAAATATCTTGGTCAAGGTAGTCAAAGAAGCCAGACTTGAGGCATCCACTATCCAAATATTTTAGTCAAAATATAATAAAAAATCAGCCCTCATCCATCATAAATGGAGTTCAAGACAAGCATTAAAGTCTACCGATCTCATCTACACCCATACATTGGAGAATACAAAGCTTACCATTGTTCATAACAACTAGGAGGAATAATAAATATTGGTGTCATATACATCTGAATTTAGTGTCAAGTATGTAGAGGTTTACAACATTATAAAGGTAAGAATTTACCTTATTATAATTTGCTTTCATTAAAAGGAGTTATAAGGGTATAATATAAGGTTGAAACTATAGAGAAATCAACCATATTTGGAAGCAAAATTAAAGGATAATTGTAGCTTAATATTTTCAAATTAAAACGTAGGAGAAATAAGAATTTCTACTTAGAAAAATTAAATTTCTATTATTGCAAATATTATTATTTTCTAATATTCCAAATGAGGGAGTTATAAGGAATACTACACCTAAGTAGGATATTGGAATTTAGAAACATTAAATATCAAACATCAAAGGTTATAAAAGGATGTTAATTAAAGATCATTAAGGGTTGGAAATTAATTGGTATACTTGTCTCAAAACCACATTAAAGGGACAAAATAAATCCAACCATTAGGACCTCATAAAATTAGAATGTGCTTAAGTTCAATAGGAGTAATAAGGTGTAATAGAAGTTAATTTTTGCTATTCACAATACTTTACAAAATCAACCCAAAATTGAACTACTATTCTCAAAAGCACTTTATCAATCATTTAGCATATTCAATATCATTGGGGAGACATAAAGCATTCTACAAGACTTGATAACAATAGCATCTTTCAAAATTTATCAAGTACTCAATCCATTTGGGAGTCATAAGGTTTCTACAAAATCTAAAATTCCACCAAGGTATCATTAAACCAATACTAGAGAATTTAAAAAGGGGACCACAAGGATAATCATGGCATCAAACAAAATATTTGTTGTAGAATACCAATTACTTAAAGGTCCAAACTATTTTTTATAGAAAAATAAGGTAAAAGCAATCTTATTATATGAAAAAATTTGGGAGATAACTCAAGGAATAGAAAAAATACCAAGCACAGGTGATACTGAGATTTAGAAGTTTGAATAAAATAATGCAAAATCCCTAATGAATATTATAAAAGCCCTAACGATAATAACCTTAGGAGAAGAGAATAAAGATAAATTTCTTACTCAAGTAACCATGAGAGAATTTCCAGACAACTACAAACATTTGGTTACATCTTTACAAGTCCTAAGTAAAGATACTTCTTTTGATGACCTAATAAATATTATTCAAGAGTATGAGGTGGATAGCACAATTAAATATGAAATGAATAAAATTGCATTGGCTTAAAAATATAATACACAAGAAAATGAAGAATTAAAACATTTATTTCTTTGAGATATGGCATCCATAGCTTCCTCTACAACTGCGAGCAGGATTCCCCAAGCCCCTTCTAGGGATCTGGAGCAAGGCAAGATCCATCCCTCGGAGGATGCTCCTACAAACCCCGACCCGGACCTAGGCGGGACAACTTACCTAGATAAGGTATTAGGGATGGCTAAACCTGACCCCTCTAGTAACCCTAACCATCCCCTCATGATCACAAATGGGGAAAATATGGTCCTCCCAGTCTCTCTCATGGCAAAAAAACTCTCATAAAAATCCCTCTCCCTAGTTGGCAAGTTTGTGGGATGGAGACCTGACATGGAATCCATAATAATATGGCTCATATTCAAATGGTGTACAACAGGGAACCTTTATATTGTGGCCCTCTCATGGGGTTTCTTCCTGATATGCTTAAACAATCAGAATGACTATGCATGAATCCTCACCAAGGGCCCCAGTTTTATGGGAGGAAAAGTCTATTTGTGACAAAATAGAAGTAATATTTCAATCCCTAGATCCAAGATATCAATATTTCTCCAATCTGGGTTCACCTTCCTGATCTCCCCATCCAGTTTTTCCATGAGGAAATCCTAGTGTGTATTGGAACATACATCAGGGATATGGTCTCTCTTGACCCTAAAACTAAAGACAAGTCTCTCATGGCCTATGCTTGAATTTATATCAATGCCAACCTTGCTTCATAGCTTCCATCCCACCTAAACCTCATCTATGGGGATTTTCACTGGTGCCAAGCTATCGACTACAAAAATAAATCAACATTCTACATCGAATGTAGAACCTAGGCACACCTTCAAGCTTAATGCCCATCCCTCAAGCCCTAGTAGGCAGCACCAAGCTCTAAGGGTCCCCCCAATCCCTAGAAACACCAGATGAGAGAATGCTTCAACTGATCTAGAGGACCTGGTAATTGTAGATCGACCAATGATAAAGGAAAGCAGGACACTATCCAGGACCTTTCGTCCACCAACCCCTCTTCAGTTGTAGGCTAGGTATGTTCCATGTTCACCTTTCCCAATATATTTGGGCCCTTAAGCGGCTCTGATGATGAAGTTCTTCCATTTTTTTCCCTCCCTGAGCCCCAACCATCCACATTTCCCCATCCTCATCCCTATCCCTTTAGGTCTGGGCCTTCCATCCCATTTTCCTCCCCACCACCCCTATCTTAGGCCGATACCCTCCCAGACCCCTTGCTGCATATCAACCCTCCCCTAATTCTACAGCTGGTTTCCCCTTAGAGGAATATTTTTTCCCTTTCTGAATCCAACCTTGACTCTCAGGAGGATGCTTTTAGTCCCACTCAGTATAGGATAGATATTAGCTCTATCATCACCATAAGCAGGAAAGGCCCCATTGATACAAGGGGTGAAAGAAAAATATGTCGACCCACCACCTATGAGCAAATCAAGAAGGACACAAATGACCAAGTTGCTAATTGAGTATAACTAACCCTAAGTTCATCCTTGTTAATACAGGTAAAGGATGAAATAAAAAATCTCAAACCTCCCTCCATTTCCACCAAGGGAGGCAAGAAACCTGCCAAATTTTCCAAATGAAGATCCTCTCCTGGAAAATTAGAGGACTTAACATCATGAGCAAAAAAATGTTAGCTCGAACCGCCAGGAAAGAGTACAAACCCTCTATACTCATCCTTCAAGAAACTAAAACTGACACTAATAAAACTCATAGCGTAGTCCAAAAAATTTGGAAGACTAGACAATGGGCTTCATCCCCAGTTGAGGGATCTACAGGAGGTCTGTTGTGTCTATGGGAATTTTATAAGGTCAAATGCAAAGTCATCTCCAACTCCAACAGAACCTTAAAAATAATGTTTTATTACAAAGAAAACAAATTCACTTGGGTTCTATCCAACATATACGCCCCAAATAATCCTATGGAGAGATTCAACATGTGGAAGTCCCTGTCCCTCATGAAGGATGCCTTCTCCCAAATCCCATGGATGATTGCAGGAGACTTCAATTATCCTCTATTCCATTCTGACAATAAAGGGGGAGCTTCCTCCCCATATAAAATCATTGTGGACTTTCAGGCCTTTTGTCACTAAAAATGAACTCGTGGATATTGAAATCCATGGCCACCAATTCAATTGAAGTAACAAAAGAGCAGGCATTGAGCATATTCAAGTTAATCTAGACCAGTTTTTTCTCTCTCAATAGTTCATTACCCTATTTGGAGACACATCCCTAATCCCCGTTCCTAGGATTGGCTATGATCACTCCCCCCTCCTTTTGGATTCAAAAAAGGCTCCATCCTTCCCAACCCCATTCAGGTTTGAGAATATGTGGATCCAACACCTGGATTTAAAACAACGAATTGAAAATTGGTGTATGACTCATGTCCCTAGTTTAGCTATGTCCAAAGTATCTCACAAACTTAAGATCATAAAATATAACCTAAAAACCTAGAATAGGGGAGTCTTCGGGGACATTTTTGATCTTAAGACAAAAATTTTAAGCAAACTCAAATATCTAGAGCAACAAACTTAGCATGATCAATGGACCCACCAGCTTAGGGAAGAATAAAAATAGTTGCTCGTCGATTATCATAACATCCTAGCCAAGGAGGAGAATTTTTGGCACCAAAAATCCTAAGCACTATAGCTCAAATAGGGGGATGCCAATACCATATTCTTCCATGCTTCCACTTTGCATAATAAAATCACTAACAAGATCAAAGAACTTAACTTATGGGATGGCTCTGTCACTTAGGACATCATCCAGATCCAAGAAGAAGTTGCCACCTTCTTCAACAACATCATGGGCTCTAAAAATTCATCCAATATTGTAGCCCAGGATGCCCTACTTGAAAATATTCCCCCCTTGGTCACCCCTGAGATGAAAAAATCCTTGATTCAACCCCTCTCTGAGAAATAAATCAAATGTGTTTTATTCTCCATGAAAGCTGACAAGGCTCCTAGGCCGGATGGGTTTCCCCCTAGGTTTTTCCAAAATTTTTGGGACATAGTTTGGAAGGATGTGAGTGACACCATCAAGAAGCTCTAGAAAACCAAAACCATCCCTTGAGGAACTAACTCCACATTTATCACCTTGGTTCCCAAAAACCCCCAATGCAAATCCATGAATGACTTCAGACCTATCAACCTCTACAACATCTTGTACAAGATCCTAGCCAAATCCCTAGCTCTTAGGATCAAAAATATTCTTCCCTTAATTATTGATCCATGTCATGGAATCTCTGTCGAATGTAAATCAATCATGGATAGCATCATATCTCTCCATGAAACCCTCCATTCATCTAAGTGCAACAAGAAAACGATCATGTTTCTGAAACTAGACATTAGCAAGGCTTTTGATAGGGTGGACAAGACTTTACTTCTCAAATTGCTAGCTCATTTTGGCTTCCACTTAGATTGGGTTCACCTCATAAAGGTATGCATCACCTCTCCTTGGTTCTTAGTTTTGGTAAACAGGTGTATTGTAGGTTACTTCCCTAGCCTCAGAGGGATTAGATAGGGAGATCCCCTATCCCCCTTCATCTTCATAATTTTGGCTGAATCCCTAGGTAGAGCTTTCAAATAGGCCATGGCTTTGAGAGGCATGTTAGCTATCAAAGCTTCTTTCAACTCTCCCCCCTTGTCTCACCAATAGTTCATGAATGATAATATTGTTGCAAATTCAGCCTCCATTGTCCAAGCTAAATCCATCAAAGGAATCCTTGATACCTACGCTTCTGCTTTAGGGTAAGATATCAAATATCTCAAGAGTAAGTGTTACTTCCTAAAAAATATAGGTATCAAATAGAGGAAAATTTCTCATATCCTCCAATGTTGTATTGCTACCTTCCCCACCTCCTACCTAGGTCTCCCTCTGTTCATCATGAACCCGAAGGAATCAATGTGGGATAATTTCATTGAAAGGATCAACTATAAGCTTGCTACCTAGAAAGGCTCCCTCCTATTACAAGAAGATAAAGCAACACTCACTATGGTAGTCCTCCAAAGCATCCTAGTCTACTTCATGTCAGTCTTCAAAGTGCCTGCCTCAGTTCATTCCAAAATTGAGAAAATGTAAAAAATGTTTTTATGGGCTGGCCTAGAAAATTCAAATAAATTCCCCCTTGTCAGTTGGGACAAATTATGCCAACACAGGAACTTAGGGGGACTTGGCATGAGGATATCAACAAATATAAACATTGACCTGCTAGAAAAAAGTGCATGGAAGTTGTTCATCAACTACGAAGCAGAATGGGTCACCATTGTCCAAAGCAAATATCTCAAAAACTTAACCCTTATGGAAAATAGCATCCTTACAAATGGATCAGCCTTCTGGCAGAGTGTTATCCAAATGAAACCTCTTATCTTGAGTGGGACACGATGGCAGCTAGGCTCAGGTGCTTCCATAGACTTTTGGGAAGACACGTTGCTGAAATAAAAACCCCTCAAGGATCTGCCTAAGGTGTCCAGACTTAGAAAAAGTCTTGAAAGGATATGGAGAAGAAAAGTGATGCATTATATAGATAGGGGCACATGGAAGATTATCCCTAAGGATAGCGAGCACCTCTTATAGGCTGGTAAGACTTTCTCTAAGATGTTGAGAACCACCATCATCCCTACCATAGTCTCCCAAGATTACCCCATCTGGGCGGGAACTGATAGTGGGGATTTCACGATCAAGTCTATCCACTCCATGTTAGTCAAATATTGGGTCCCCACCATTTCATTCAAGTTATTTTGGGTTAAACACCTCGTCCTAAAAATTTGTTTCTTTGCATGGAAAGCCATTAAAAACAAGGTACTCACCACAAAAAATCTTATGAAAAGAGGAATATTTGTCCCTAATAGATGCCACCTCTGTTTGTCCAACTAAGAATCCATTGACCACCTCCTTTTAGAGTGTGTGTTCTCTAGGGAGGGCATAGACCAGTTGTTCACCACCTTTTAAATCCACTGGGTGCACCCCAAATCCCTATTGGACATGTTCATCCAATGTCCTGCTCCCTTCAGAAACCCCAAAGTAGCTTTCCTATAGAAAATTTATCTCCACAATTTCATTTGGTAAGTTTGGCTTGAACACAACTGTAGGGTCTTCTCTTTTGCCCATTACAACTCCACCTCCTTAACCACCAAATCCATCTCATTTACCTTTGAAAACTCCCATCTCATCCCCTGGTCTAGCTCCCCCTTGAGCAAGACTAAGGCTGACATCATCAATTCCCTCAACATCCCCATCCCCACCTTACTCCCTCATTTGATCCATCCTAGAACAAAAGCTCACTGGTGTCTCCCTCCTGAGGGATGGATATAAGTAAAATTTGATGGTACATCAAAAGGAAATCCTAGGTTGGATGGGGTAGGGGGAGTGATCAGGGATCATAGAGGAAAGATAGTTATGGCTTTTATAGAGAATATTTATCATCAAACCAAAAATTTGGCTGAGATGTGGGCCCTGTGGTGAAGTTTGCACCTCATCAAGGGGTCATGTGACAAGATACATGTCGAAGGGGACTCTCTCAATATCATTGGCTACCTCATTTCAAACAAAGTCCCTCTGTGGAATATCAGATCCCTTATCCAAGAAAGCAAGAAGCTTTTAAATCAGCATTGCTAGGTGGAAGCTAGTCATACTTTTAGAGAATCCAATCGGCTTGTGGATAGGCTGGCCAACCTGGGCTTAGGGCAAACATCCTTCTCCATGTGGTAATACATCTTCCCACTATATGTCCTTAAATTTGTGATGTCGGATAGCCATCGCAGGTACTACAAATCCATCCATGCTAACCAATGATTTATTTTTTCTATAATGTGCAAGATTTTCATCGGGTGTCCCATCCTAGAGCCTCATGATGTGTGCTCCAAAACCCGCTGATTATTAGCTACCCCGCTGGTTCTCATCAAACTAAGTCTAAGTGCGGTTCTACATCCGTGGTGTCCTAATGCTCTTTGCCAGCATCCTATACCACATTTCCAACTGCACCCCCTTTCCCCTCCATGTTTCTTTCCATGTCTACAAACCTCACCCAATTTTTCACCTCCACCTATGTGGATATGGTCCCTAGGCTGCCCCTAAATCCCCATCATCCCTGGTGTGGCATCCCCCCATCCACTTGTCATCCATATACAAGGCACGACATGATATTTTCACCTCCCCCAACCTATTTAATTCCTCTTTTTAGCTCAGCATCTGACACTCCTACAAGTTTGTCTTGTGGACCTCATCCACCACAACTCTTCCTATCCCCACCTCTGTCACCATGGTCTACCTTAAACCGAGCTCTCTCCAGCTAGACAACATAGTGTCTGCTTACCTATAGGGTGCCCAACTCACCACCCTATTATCAAAATTATGTGGATCTGAGGATGACATCAAGAAGGACTTTGTTTGCATGTGGTTGAACGACCATATCTGTGTTAGGAACCTACGCTTCAAGGTTACTCCAAAGGTGATTGGCGAGGTTATAGAGCTACCCGTTGGAGGGCGTCTTGTCCTACGAGACAAAAATTGTTGGGAACCTGATTTGGAAGGCTTCCCCAACTACCAGAACTTCTTATGGGATGGCCATGCGATGGACCGTCAATCCCTTCCCCCCACATTCCCAATTGTTGTCATTCCCCTCATTTAGTACCTAGCCTGCAATGATCCCAACAAGCCTATGGCAAGCTTCCACCTTACCCTTGTAAACCATATTTGGGGATACAGACCCATGAAAATTCCAAGGTTTCTTTATTGATCTATACATCTCTCTATAGCTACTACTTGCAATAAAGGTACCCCCTTGCCCACCAGGGGCTTTTCATCATTATCTTCTATCATGTTTTGGCTAATCCTCCTATTGTGGCTACCCCTTTACAAGATTCCCACCATTTTCCCAAGCCCCCAAAAGACCTTATCATTCCATCTCGAGTGAGCTTATGGCTAGATATGGAGTTCCTAACACCCTAGCATTCGATAAAGGAGCTATTGCTACTTTTCCATCCATTCCATATCCATCCCTTCCAAACCCATCCCCTCTCACCCCGCCCCCACTCCCTCCCCTTCCAATCCAACCCCTTTCCCTTCCAAAATCGCCATGCCCTTGTCCAAAACCACCCTCCCACCAATAATAAGCCTTCGATGGGAAAAATTAAAGCTAAAATCAAAGAAGCAGCAACCCTTGTCTATAGGTCCTCCAGGGCAAAGTAGCCCAAAACAAAATCCAGTCAAAATTCTCCTCTAGAAATTGAAGACCTCAGCAGGGACTCAACCCCCACTTATGGCATCTTCAACCATCTCACTTGGATGTTTCTTTGGAGTTTCATCATCACCTTTGAAATTTTTAGTGCCACTCTGAAGCATGCCCTCCAAAAAAGTATCGACCATCTTGAAGAGGACATCACAGAGATTGACCCCTGAGCTGATGTAGGTCTATGGGTTTTTTACATTATTTTTGAGGTTTGTTGGGGTTTTTTGATGTAATTTTTGGCAATGTCTGGTCTAGTGTTGGGCTAACCACCCAATTGGATCTCAATGTGTTATCCCCTATGAGGGCTCTAGTGAATATCTATGGGTTTTTTTTTTGTTTTCTTTAGTACCCCCTGTGAGGGCAAGCACCACCTAATTATCATCTTCTACATCCACTACAAGGGAATTTTGGAAAACATATCCCCTGCATGGGATTGTTTAGACTGTTGTATACTGATCCCTCCTAGGAAGAGGATTATGAAACATGAATGTACTTTTAATTTGATGAAGTTTTTGTATATCTGGGAGTGGGACCCAGTTAAAAACCTCTAAAATACAACTACAACTTATTAAAAAAAATATAATCCATAAGGAAATATTGCTTCTTCATCAAAAGGACGAAGACCATGGAGTAATAGGTATTGTCAGATATGCAAAATAAAAGTTCATAGTACTAACTATTGTAGATTCAATCCCATAAATCATAATCAAGGAAATCAAATGAACAATGAAAATAGTTTTAAACCATGGAAATATCAAAATAGTCCTCATCAACAATAATTTTAGTGTTTAACCAATTATCCCAAATTGGAGTATCATAAAGGGAATCAGAAAAGATACCTAGCTCAAAGGATATAAGAAATCAAAGAATTGGAGGAACCAATAGATGGATATGAATTCAAAGCTATTTTAGTAAGAAAAATAGGTTATGAAGATACCAACTACTTGCTTGAATAGGTTACAGAAAAAAATAAGAACACAAACTTCAATACCAAGAACAATATCCATATTGAATATTGAAATCTTCAATACCTAAATAATGTAATACAGGGGGGTGTTAGAGTTAGAGTATATTACATTATTTGGGTCATGTAAATGTACCACTTTTGGTACATAGTTAGAGTAGGAGATTACTTTAGGTGGAATTTAGCTAGTTATTTCAAATAATGTAATAAATGCACAAGTGTTAATGTGCAAGTCATAATGTGCAAGGTGTCCCCTTATACAGGTAGGTAGAGTGTTGGCCAAGGAATCTATCTTCCTATATAAAGGGAATCATAGTGATATATCATATATATCAAGTGCATTATATCAGAGAGTAGTAGATAGTGGTAGAACTATTGTATGGAGTATAATGTAGTTCTTTATCTTATATTAATGGAGTGACCATCACCTCCATACTGCATTGTATTTTTACAACTTTATATTTATAGTATATTTTAGTGATATTGCAGAATTACTTTCTTTTATATTTTTTTGTATTTTATTAGGACCTATGATAGATATCTCCCACTGCATATATCCTCAAAATCTAACAATATTCACTATTCACACCTCTTCTTATCAACCCCCACTTCTACCTACACCTTCATATGTCCCACTTCATACCTCATCGAGAACCATGGTATGTAGTCCACATCTAGTCATCTCACAACCCCCTCCCAATACTACAACCAATAATATTACTGCTTTAATAGTACCTTCAACCCCTTCTAATTTTTAATAAATAATCCTTGCTTCCTGTCCCTCTACCTAAAATACTATATAGGCTACCATGTTCGCCATAGGTAACTCCATAATTTCTACTTCCACACTACCTTCTACGCCCAATTATGCATCTCTAAAACCTAATGAATAATCCTCTCAAAACCCTCCTCTCACCTCTCCCACCATTCTTAAAACCATGAAAATAACACATCCCTCCTCCTCCACCCCTTCATTTACATCTATCTCCTCTTCTTATGAACACACCGCCCCTCCAAATCTACCTAGCTCTACATCAACTTCCCAACCCCCTTCACATATTTCTATACAAATATCTAATCCTAGTATAGGCAAGTAACTTGTACATAATGTCACCTTTCCTCTCCCTCTCATAGAATCAATTAAATAGTTTGGTCACCCTCATGACCCTCATTAAATATTAGTGTTATCATCCCCATCAGTTCTTTAGCCAACCACACCAATTTTATTTATGGAATATTTGATTCATTTTTTGAAAAACTAACTTCCAAAGAACTCAAAGCACAATTTTATGATAACATTAACTATTTGACATGATATATTTCAAAAATTAATTATAGATACCTCAAAGTTCTTCAGTCCACCTTCTCAAAGTTCATATCCAATACCTCACTCTAGATATGGATGAGGATGATGATGATGATGATGAGTATATTGATCCTAAATATGCCCATATATTACCCAAAAAAAATTTCCAAGTTACCACCATCCATGTCCCTCCATATGACACCTCATAGGATGAGCTACATGAATTCAACACACTTTAAATCACTTCCAATAGCTCCAAAGAATAATCATCTCCCATTGTACCCATAACCAATGATCCAAATGATGGTAAATTTTACCTTCACTTATTTTCTCATCCACTCCCTATTATCCTCATGCACCTATCACTAGAGTGATCTAATGTTTCCATCCATCCACTACCCACTTCAATTCAATCCATGGCCATCCATTTTATCTTAACTCCTTCCCTATGAGAGTCCATTTGAAACCCCATCCTATAGACCTATTTTTTCTCCTCATCATGTCAACATGATTTACATAGATCTCTTTACTCCCCTATAGTACATGACCAATCCTCCCCATCTCATCCACACTAATATAGATGCTATTAACCTTAGGTGAATTTCTTCTCCTCCTTCCCCTTTTGACTTCCTTCCAACTAACCAGTTAATTTGAGCATCCAATGTCTACCTTCATTATACTCATCTTTCTTCTTAGGTATACCACATCGAGGTCAGTGACACTAAACCTATCCTTCTCAAAAATATCATTGAAGATCTGCATCTCATCCCTACACCTCACCAACTAGAGGATGGTTTCCACATACTTGTGGATGAAACCATAACATTGACATTAGCCTCGATCCCACCAACCCTCACATTTTAAAACTTGAAAAGAGTATCTCGTACAATGAACAAAAACACTTTATAGCTCTACTCACAGAGTATAAAGATTTTTTTGCATGGTCCTATAAATATATGTCTAGCCTTGATCCTAACCTTTTATACACAACATTACCTTAAACCCCAATGCAAATCCAGTCAAATAAAATTTGTGGAAGCTCCATCCCACAATTGCACTTATGGTTAAATAATAAATACAAAATCTTTTAGATATGGGATTCATCTAGCCCATTGATTATCCATAATGGGTTTTGAATATGGTACTCATTGAAAAACCTAACCAAGGGGATACACACATGTATAAATTTTGATGACCTCAATAAAGCATATCCCAAATATGAATTCCTACTTCCAAACATAAACACTCTCATGGAATCCACTACAAGCCATGAAATGCTCTACCTTATGGATGGATTCTTAGGATATAATAAAAATTGCATTAATCCCAATCATTGACACAAGACTTCCTTCACAACACCATGGGAGACATTTTGTTACAAGGTCATATCATTCGGCCTCAAGAATATTGGATCTACTTACCAATGTGCTATGTACTATATATTCCATGATTATATACATAAAATAATCAAATATTATTGGGATGACTTACTAGCCAAATCCAAAAAGTGCCATGACCATATTAAAGTCTTATGAAAAGTCTTTGACTGGCTACAGGAACGTAATGTGAAGCCAAATCCTAAAAGTGTATCTATGGTGTCACCTTTGGAAAGATATTAGGGTTTATCATATCTAAAATGGGTATTTAAGTATACCCTAACAATTTCAAGGGAATTTTGGAAATTCCTCCCCATATAAACCTCAAGAAATTGCACAACTTGCAAGGAAATATCCAAGTGATTCATCACTTTATCACCTAACTATCAGATAAATGCAAGCCTTTTAATCACCTCTTGTAAAAGGAGGTCACTTTTGCATGGACTAAATATTATCAATAGGCTTTAGACACCATTAAGCACTATATTACTATAGACACCAAATGTGGTAAACCCAATTAAGCATCCACAAGCAATGATCAAATTGACATCACATGGTCCCTTAGGCAGCCCTTAGGAGGCTCACAGTGGTTCTAGCCACTCTGGAAAGGGTTTTGGAGGCTATCGGTTCAATTTTGGGAGGTTTTGGACCAAAATTCACCATCGTCCCACCCTGGGGTGATGGTATATTCCCATTTCCCACCCTAGGATGGTGGTGAGCCCTCGTCCCAGGGTGGGATGGTGGTGAAGTTTGACCCAAAAAAAGTCAAAATTTGGCTAAATGGCACCCATAAAATGCCATTTCACCACCCAAAAAGAGCATGGAAGGTAGAGGACAGGGAATCCTTATGAAATCCATCTTGATGAGGGAAAAATTTGAGATTCTCTTCCACACCCTGTGCATGCCTCCCATTTGACAAGTGGCACCTCTTGCCATGCATGCCCTTGCATGCCCTTTTGCACATGAGCCCCTTTGGGCTATAAAATGGGTTTAGTACCCACACAAAAACATATATAGGAGTTCAAGGATCTACAACAGAGTACTTCCAATATTTCCCCTCACCTTATTGCACCTTTTTTCCCTCATAATCTCCCTTTTTCCAAGGAGGTTATAGGGTGATTTCAAGAAGGTAATCCGAGCATAACCTTTCCATACGAATGAATTTATTCACCAAATTCAATGGAAAAACACCCTAGACTATTTAGGAACATATTATAGTTATTTTTTAACAAAATTTATCAATATTTGGTGGGTATCCCCTCCTAGGGTGCCCCCCAAATAGTTGTAGTCACCATTGTCCCCCCGGTATGAGGGTAAATTATTAAACAATTTCATTACTATTTTTAATTTGTAATTTTTTTTATTGTCTCATGATTCTATAGTTCAAATTTCAATTTATTTGGAGTTAAAATGAAAGAGTTATAGCATTTTAAAGTTTTCGTAGGCTCGTAGGGCCCATCCGAGCACCCCAGTTTTATGCAGGTGGATCCGGGACACAATTTGAAAATATGATCATATGGGTTGTCTTGAAATTTCAATTTATATATACTGACCAAATTTAATGAGTTTTGAATAAGTGCAAGTTTAGTATTTTGTTGTCTTCCTTTCCATAGGTTGCAGGCGAGCGGCGCTAAATAGAGGGGTCTACAGATGCAATTTCTAATATTTTTTGGGTGATATCCTACCAAAAAATCCTCTTTAACATATCTAAAAAATTTCAAGTAATTTTGATATCATTTTATGCAATTTTAATTCATATGCCATTTTGCCCCCATGGGGATTGCATGTTTTCACCATACACCCTTGCTATTTGACCCTTTTTTGCTTCCTTGTTTGTAGGTGAAGGTTGTTATAAGGCATTGGGAAGGAATATAAGACATCAGATATTGAAGATACAAGTAGTTGGGGCATTGGATTGCCCACGTCGATTGTGGGTACGCGGAGAAACATTGGATGTGCACCTTGATTCCGTGAAAGACTTGGTCTTTGGGCACCCAATATTGTAACAATTGTATAAAATTTTGAGCCCTTAAGGGGAATTCTATGTAACCTTGGATCTTATCCAACAAATTAATGAGAAGAGACTTGCTTTGATTCATTTCCTTTTGTTTGGTATTCTTTCCTTTTCACATGTATGTTTCATTTTTTATGCCCATGAGCGATATGGGGTGGATACGCATAATTTTTTACATTTTTTGGTTCACTATTTTTTCCTAATTCAGTGGTGATCATGGTGGGACTCTTGTACCTTTTTATTTGGGTGAAAATTTGACTTCTTTCTTGCATTTTTTCCCTTTTTGTGTTGCAGGTGCTCCCTTCCCCACCCTGGAACGGTGGCAGAGGCTTTATCTGGCACACCCTGGGATGGTGGATTCACAATCCCACCTTGGTATGGTGGTGAAGCTGCTACTTGCCCCAAACTAGAGTGGTGGTGAAACAAAAATATTTATGCCCAAAATTTCAGAATTTAGAGAGCTCAAAATGGACAAGGTAAGTGCCTAAAACCTTTGATTTTCTGCTGCATTTACAGAGACTACAAAATTTGGTTTTTTTCATAGTATTTTGTTTGCATAGAAAGGTTAAATGTCACTTTTTACTTTTATTATCACATAAAGTAGAAAAAAGAAGGAAAAAAATAAAAAAGAACTTGTAGTAGCAATGCAAATGTTTGGTTTGATTGCTTGTGGCTTACCCATTGGGTAAGTTAACATGTAGTATTTGCATTCATAAAGTCAACTTGTAGGTTCCTTATCTTATTCTTCTAAAAGTAAAATGCACCTATTGCATGCCTTTAGTGAAGGATCATTTATTACTTATTTGTTTACTTTCTTGGATAATAATGACCCACACACACCACGATTCATGTAAATGCTAGTGAGGTGGACTTCATTACCATCCACTAGTAGAGTTCAAGTGATGGTGGGTTTCATATCCATCCACTTGGATCAAATACCATGAACTCAATCCATCTTGCCAAGGCCAATTCTAAGATCCATCATAGCCCATGGGTTATAGCAGACATCACCCTTCAAGGAGGTGTATCACAGACTGCAGGTGAACTGGGTGAGGAACTGGTAGGACCCGTACTCCTTGGCCATGTGTGGACCTCATCACCACACATTATAGATGGGATAATGCAACCTAGAGTTCATAGTTGGGTTGTCGAGCTATGAGTATACAGGTGAAATCCAACTGAACATGAGATTACAATCCAACACTATTTCAAACACGTGACACAAGGTCATTCTTTACAAAATAACACATCTAAAACACACGAAAATTTTTAGGGATTCACACTTACAACTTAAAATAGATAATCATCTATATTATTGAGTGTTTCTTTCTTGTATACTGTTTCATTAAGAATTTGTAAAGAAGATAATCACTTGGGGTACTAATAGAGGAGCGCAATGGTGTGCACCCACAACCAAGCCCAATCACATGTGGAAGTTGTGGAGAGTGGATTAGGAGACACAAATCATCTCTGATATAGCCCTAGGGACTTGGTTATACCTCCCTGGTGAGCTTCCACTCCACATACCCCAAGATAGCAGGGCATGAGCCTCATCTCTGAAGGGATCCTCTCCAAGAAACCTCAAGGGATGATGAGAATTACTTGGGAGAGTGTTCTCGATATGTAGATATTTCACAGGCCTTTCTTGGTGAAAGGCAACTATGCACTGAGGCGCTAATAGATAGAATGATGCCATGCATCTGTGTACCTTTCAGGGATGACACACCTATGAAGAGGAAAGAGTATGACTTCACACATTGGACACAACAAGACAACATGACTCTACCTCTACATCACCTTGATAGGATACAACAACTCACACAGCCTGATGGGAATGATACCCGTCGATCTAGGTGAGCAAACTTAGCCCTAAATTTCCTTGTCCAGGAGGGAAGACATGAGAAAATCCTAGAATTTCCTTAGGAACAATATTCAACGCATGCTCGATGTACCTCTATGCTAGCTGAGTGTAATGAACACAAGTTCTAGCCTGAACCTCAAGTCAATGTGATGAACTTCGAGAGAGGCAAGCACCCTACGGAGAACATAGAGTACCTTGGACAAGGTCAACCCCAAGGTGATACTCTAAGGCCTCCTAGGCCTCACACTATGGATCAAATTAGGCAAGCGGTTGTGAGATATAAAGAACACCAAGATCAGTTCAAGCAGCTTCAATGGGATAAAGAGCAACTAGACTACTTGCACTAGCTTGAGAAAGAAAGGATAAAACATCAGACCAATGAGCTATTCCAAAAAAATTTGAGATAGAGGGTCCCTATCCCTAAGACACATAGGCGGGAGGTTCATTTGAGGTAACTCATGCTCATTCGAGATAGGTCCTTGAGACCTTATCAAATGTTTCTTCCATGACCTCCTAGACCATAGTGGGAGATGCCTCCCAAGCCAAACATAGGGCACCCACTATGGGTAGATACCCCCTTTAATATGTCGGCATGAGAGACACCTTACGGGACTTATACTGAGCATGAGCCAAAAGTAGAATATGTTGAGATGCCTTACCAAGGTAGGGGTCAACTTACCACCGCGTCACCCTAGGTTGGAGGAGCCTAGACCTCCACCATAATATGTGAACAAATATGAGGATATCAAGTCCTTAGGTCCTTACAAAGCATTGTTAGAATGCCTAGAGTCAGTAGAGAACAATACCTCTGGGTCAGGATCTCAAAATCCCACTATGCATCAATTACATAGTCAACCTATCCATCCATCAATACCTATGCCTCCCTATCCAAAAAAATTTATGTTGCCTCAGTTGGCTACCTTTAAGGGAGAAGAGGATGCATAAGAACATGTCACTAGGTTCTTAGTCCAATGCTTTGGCATTTATAATGATGATGCTTTGCTTTTTAGGACATTTGTGACCACCCTCATCAGCCCTTCCTCTGAGTGGTTTTACCAACTCCCTAAGCATAGCATCCATAATTTGGAGCAACTTGTGAATGCATTGCTAGAATGCTTTGCCTTCAATACCAAGGGGAAGGCAATGCTAGCGGATGTAGATGGGTTGAAACAATATGATGATGAGTCAATAAAAAATTTTGGTAATAGATGGTGAACCTTGCTTGCCAAGCTGCCTTATCTTCTCCCCATATCAGAGTTGACTTAGATGTTCTCCAAAAGTTACTTAAATCCAATCTCTTTTTTGCTATAGTTTCAAAAATACCCCACTCTTGAAGATGCCTTAACAGAGGTTAGGATCATCGAATAAATCAATATTCAAGAGGGTAATATTATGAAGCCTCGCAAGGAGTGGAGCAAGAAAACTAATAACACCCCAGTGCAACCTAAGTTAGTAGTAGTAAATCAGGTTTCCATTAGTGTCCTAGGGATAGCACCAATCGTGCCACCTCAAAAGCCTAATTATCAAGCCACCCTTGGGAACTATGCCAAGGATAACTAGAATGGTCAAGGGAAAAATCAACAGTGTCACCCCAAGTGACAATTCACATCCATTATAGAGTCTATGGATTCAGTGTTTGATAACCTCTTGGTAGCTAATGTGATCCATCTACCTGATAGTCGACCTATCGACCCTAATGCACCTAAGCCCAAAGGATATAGAGAAGACCTATATTTCAAATTTCATAGGAAAAATGGGCATGATGTGCAAATGTGCTATAAATTCAAATATTTGGTGCAAGACCTAATTGATAGGAATGCCCTCAAAGTAGGTAATCCTATCACACTAAACAACCAATAGATGGAGGTCTTTAAGGAACCATTGCCTGCCCATGCAGAGCAGGCCAAACTAGTGCCCCAGGTGAATGAAATTCACCATGCCCCTCCTAAGCAAGGATATGTTAGCATGGTTAGTATTGTGATAAGAAATAAGCGATATCCAAGTCCAGCCACACCACCTATGGCTCAGAGTGATATCCCTTTGATATTGCATCCTATATCGCCTCCTAGACCGAGCCTCCCACCAAGGCTTGTAGTCATCATTAATAGCAAGCTCGCTCAGAGCTTAAGAATAATATTTGATTGGCTCTCCATTATGAGCTTATCCAACAATCACAACCTCATAGAGAAGCCTTGATGGATATCCTTAAGGCAATTGAGCTTCAGCCTTATGAGTTTAACTCCAAAAAAATTATGGGGCATGTGTAGCAATGCATGGAACTGGTAATTAATTTTTGAGAAGATGAACTTAAACTAGTTCCACATGATATGGTGGATCCCTCTTTACACATTGTCACACGTGTGAATGGAACACCATACAAAAGAGTCTTGATAGATACTGGGTCTTCGAGCAATGTCATAACTACAATAGCTCTAAATCACCTAAATCTTCCAACATCTCATATTGTCACATCTACCTACACCCTTTGAGCATTCAATGATGGCATATGCTCAATGGTTGGTACAATCATCCTACCTATTCAAGTAGGGAAAAATATCATCTCAACGATGTGCCACATCCTTGAGGGTGAGATGGCATACAACATTTTGTTAGGAAGACCATGGATGAGGGACATGAAGTGTGTCCCTTCCATTGCTCACCAGTGCCTCAAGTACACGCATGAAGGGCAAGTTCATGTTGTCCCCACGGAGCTAGAGCCCTTCAAGTACTATAACATGGTGCAGTAGTTACCCAAGTCAACCTTGCCATCGATACATCTAGATTTTAAACTGAATAAATCTAGACGAAGTTCAACTCCACCACTACAACATACCATGACCTCCTCATCATAGGGTATGTCCCAGATGCCTAATACATCAGTGAATCCTTTGCCTAGGAACCTAGAGAAGTGGCCCATTGAGGAGGAACAACAAATCATATCCACTATATCTACGGATAACATACTTAGCTCGGATGATGAAGAGACACCACATGAGGCAAACAATGAGTCGGGTCAAGTCTCACTCTCATCCCTCTTCTATATGCATCCGCAGGCTATAGTACATCTGGCTTCTACCAGATTGGGAGAGTACATGGTTAGGAATGTTACCATTACTCCTACTTTAGAGTCAATGCAAGACATGGGTAGACCCTGTCTTTCCATAGGCACTATCATACCTCTTGGTATTCCCCCTAATCAAACAAACTTTATCTATGGGGGCCTTGACTATGGCATCGAACCTTACCAACAATAGGAGGAGTATGAGAAACTTTTTGGAGAGGATATTAACTACTTGTCTAACCCTAAATTTACCCTAAAGTACCTTGACCTATGCAACTGACACAATTATGGGTTAGGCCTATATGAGCAAGGCACCATAATCCCTTATCAACCATAATATCAAATGTCTTATGACAAGTCGAGAGTGGGATGCAACAATCTATTACCTCTAGATGTCCTCTTAGACATCCTAAATCGCTTGAATATAGGCTACAATGGCGGGTTGGTCCAAGACCCTTATACCAATCCTAATACAGTATACTCCTTGGGAGATTAATTTCCATGGCTATATGGGAACCCCACAATCCCCAGTGACATTCCCCCAGATTTTGAGAGAGAGGAAGATTCACGAAGTTGTCCCCATGTTTATGATGAGTCAGATCAAGGCACCTCATATGAGTGGACCTCAGAGGATAAGTTAGGTTATGAGGCAGTGCCATATGATCCTTTTGAGTCGAACAATGATCATTCACAAATTTTCAACATAAATGACCAACAGGAAGACCTCATACATCTGATCCCTTTCCTTGATCCTATCTGGAGGCAACTCCTTCCTCATGAAGAGCCGGTTTACCCGTAGGAAGATAGACCTCCTAGGGGGGAGTAGTTAATTTACTTGAACAATTGGGTCCTCGGGAGCCTAAGGCACTGTGAGATGAGAATGAATGAATACTCGTCCATGATGATTATTATGAGGAATTAGCATATATGGGACCACACCTACCTTATGACCTGATCCCAAGGAGCAACAACGAGGTTCCCATATATGACAATGACTATGAGGATGAAATAGATAGGGCATACCTGGGTCTTTGTTGTTTATGACATCATCATGAGACCATTGACATAGCTAAAGTCTATCATCAGTTACATGTTGGCCCATGCTTGATGGCAAGGCCTATCAATCTAGGCCAAATTCATCATGAGGTCTTCCTTGACCCACCCACACACATGGAGCTCCTTGAGCCTAACGATCCTATCTTGTAGTCTATTCCTAGATAGGATTTAGAGATCCCCATTTCCCTAGAACCACATATAGGGGTGAGATATGACACCAATACACAGTCACATGCACATGGTCCTAGAGA
The DNA here is from genome assembly GCA_028583015.1 of Wollemia nobilis. NCBI lineage: Eukaryota > Viridiplantae > Streptophyta > Pinopsida > Araucariales > Araucariaceae > Wollemia > Wollemia nobilis. Next base: position 6,077,980 of record JAQPPZ010000431.1, on the reverse strand, counting down.
GTAGACACATTTCATCAATATGATCTCCATTGATTTGACCACACCACTCCACAACCCAACTGATCCTTCTAAACCACTCCATCTATACCCAGATGTGATTGATTGGGATCGTACTAATTCACCTTCGTCACCCTCTGAGTATTGGGCTTGCAGTGGATTGTTTCACTTCTCCACATGATCAACTCATGATGTATTCCATGCTGAGGAGGAACCCGAGGTTCCCATCGAATATTTAAATCCAGCTAACGACATCCATTTGATACCTACTCCCCATCAGTTGGAGGAGGGGTCTCATATGTCAATTGATCCTACGGTTGACAAATATATTGGCCCAGATCATGAAAACCCATAATATATCAAGCTAGGGGAAAGCCTATCCCTTGAAGAGGAAGTCTATTATATTGCCCTTCTCATAAAGAAGAAGGCAGCTTTCACATGGTCTGACAAAGACATGCCGAGACTAGATCCAAATCTGGTCACCCATAATCTAATGCTTGATCTCACAGTCAAACCTGTCAAGAAAAAGCTAAGAAATATGCACCCAACAGTGGCCTTGATGGTCAAATATGAGCTACAAAAATTGTTGTATGCCAATTTTGTCATTTCTGTAGACTATCCGCCATGGTTGTCCAACATGGTTCCCATAAATAAGCCTGATGGAAGGATTCGCATTTGCACCAATTTTTGAGACCCAAAAAAAATGAGTCCTAAGGATGATTTTACTTTGCCAAGCATAGATGCCTTGGTAGATGCCACCGCAGGGCATGAAATGCTCTCCCTTATGGATGGCTTCTCTAGGTATAATCAAATTCATATCAACCCTAAAGACTAGCTCAAAATGGTGTTCACAATGCCTTTGGGAATGTTTCATTACAAGGTCATTCCATTTGGCCTTAAGAATGCCAGTGCCACCTACTAGCATACCATGACATATATCTTCCATGACTACATGCACAAAATTTTGGAATATTACATGGATCACTTATTGGTAAAATCTCTATTACATCATGAGCACCTATATGTCTTGTGCAAAGTCCTCGATCACCTTATTGAACATAATGTGAGACTGAACCCCAAGAAGTGCGTCTTTGGAATCACATCTAGAAAGCTCTTGGGATTTATAGTTTCCAAACGAGGCATCAAATTCAAGGAAATCCTTGAAATGCCTCCTCCTACTACCATCAAGTATCTTTGTAGCTTACAGTGGAGGATTGCATCCATCAAATGCTTTATAGCAAAATTGTCGGACAAGTGTAGACCCATGAACAAACTTTTACACAAGGGGGTCACATTCCACTAGGATGATGAATGTTAGGATGCCTTTGACATAATTAAACAATACCTAGCTTCGTTACCAGTGTTAGCTCCACCTAGACCAGGGGTGCCATTTCAATTATATATCTCAGCTACTGAGGTTGCATGGGGTGCCATGTTAGCCCAAAACAATGAATTTCATAAGGAATGGGCCATATATTATCTCAATCACACCCTGGTGAGCTATGAGATCAAGTATGCATACATTGAAAAGTTATGTCTAGTGGTGGTTTTTGCTACCAAAAAGCTACAATGTTATATGCTCAACCACACTACATATGTTGTATCTAAAGAGAATCCATTACGATACATGATGAGTCATACTTATCATAGTAGTTGCACAATGAAATGGATCATGTTGTTGACAGAATTTGACCTGGAATTCATTGGATAGAATTCAATAAAAGGATAGGTCATTGTTGATCAAATTGTAGAGGCTCCTCTCCAAGAGGACCAACCTCTTAGAATGGATCTTCCCGATGCTGGAGTCTTCCAACTATCAAAATCATCTAATTTTGATGAGCCTGAGTCATAGGAGGATATGATTCTCTTCTTCAATGGCTCTAAATGCAAGCAAGAGGGTGGCATGAGGATCGTGTTTTTCACATCGTATGGGGCTCCCATACCCCTATCATTTAAACTTGATTTCCCCTACACCAACAATAATTCCAAGTATGAAGCATTACTCATAGGGCTTAAAATGGCTATCACCATGAAAATCATCAAGCTCAATATTTTCAATGACTCCTTGCTCATTGTCAACCAGGTCAAGGGAATTTTCTAGTTCAAGTGCCCAGTTTTGTAAGCCTACAAAGCCCTTATGGAAAAATCCCTAGAAAATTTTGAATGGTATGACATAGAGGCACTCCCTTGATCATCTAATCATTTTGTGGATACAATGTCCTCTTTAGAATCCTTGATTCCACAAGATTCCACAACGGAGATGACAACCATTCAAGTCAAAATTTTATCACAATCAACGATTGAGCATGAGAGCACTCAAGCCATGCCAGAAGTCCACTTGATTCAAATAGAACCTCATCAAGTGAGATTCTCACACATTCATGAGCGCTTGAATCATGCCGCTTGGGGACTCTATTTCCCCAAACCCCTTTTGATAGCAACACAATGCTATTGTTACAATTTCTATCCCAATCTGCATTTTCTTAGGATAAACTTCATTAGGGACAATAAATTCATGCAATCGAGGCTTCCACATAGCAAGACTGGTCCACACCAATTAAAGAGTATCAAAATCTTGGTAACCTCCTTCTTGGATTATCACACACTACCAAAAGGACATTTAAACGAAAGGCAGCGAGTTGTGAGTATATAGGCGAAATCCAACTGAACATGAGATTACAATCCAACACTATTTCAAACACGTGACACAAGGTCATTCTTTACAAAACAACACATCTAAAACAAACCAAAAATTTTAGGGATTCACACTTAAAACTTAAAATAGATAATCATCTATCTTATTGAGTGTTTCTTTCTTGTATACTATTTCATTAAGAATTTGTAAATAAGATAATCACTTGGGGTACTAATAGAGGAGAACAATGGTGTGCACCCACAACCAAGCCCAATCACATGTGGAAGTTGTGGAGTGGATTAGGAGACACAAATCATCTCCGATATAGCCCTAGGGACTTGGTTATACCTCCCTGGTGAGCTTCCACTCCACCTAGCCCCAAGATAGCAGGGCATGAGCCTCATATATGAAAGGATCCTCTCCAGGACACCTCGAGGGATGATGAGAATTACTTGGGAGAGTGTTCCCGATATGTAGATATTTCACAGGCATTCCTTGGTGAAAGGCAACTACGCACTGAGGCACTAATAGATAGAGCGATGCCATGCATATGTGTACCTATCAGGGCTGACACACCTAAGAAGAGGAAAGAGTATGACTTCAAACACTGGCCACAGCAAGTCAACATGACTCTACCTCCACGCCACCTTGAGAGGATACAACAACTCATGCAGCCTAATGGGAATGATACCCGTCGATCTGGGCTGAGTTTCTGGGCGAGCAAACTCAGCCCTACCTTTCCTTGTATAAGAGGGAAGACATGAGAAAATCCTAGAATTTCCTTAGGAACAATATTTAGCGCATGCCTGATGTGCCTCTATGCTAGCTGAGTGTAATGAACACATGTTCCAGCTTGAGCCTCAAGTCAATGTGATGAACCTCGAGAGAGGCAAGCACCCTATTGAGAACACAGAGTACCTTGGACAAGGTCGACCCCAAGGTGATACTCCTAGGCCTCCTAGGCCTCACACTATGGATCAAATTAGGCAAGCGGTTGTGAGATATACAGAATGCCAAGCTCAGTTCAAGCAGCTTCGATGGGATAAAGAGCAACTAGTCTACTTGCACCAGCTTGAGAAATAAAGGATCAAACATCAGACCAATGAGCTATTCCAAAAAACTTTGAGATAGAGGGTACCTATCCCTAAGACACATAGGCAGGAGGTTCATTTGATGCAACCCATGCTCGTTCGAGAGAGCTCCTCTAGACCTTATCAAATTTTTCTTCCATGACCTCCTAGACTAGAGTGGGAGATGCCTCCCAAGCCAAACATAGGGCACCCACTGCGGGTAGATACCCCCTTTTCTATGTTGTCTTGAGAGACACCCTACGGGACTTATACTAAGCATGAGCCAAAAGTAGAATATGTTGAGACACCCTACTAAGGTAGGGGATGACTTACCACTACATCACCCTAGGTTGGAGGAGCCTAGACCTCCACCATAATATGTGAACAAAGATGAGGATATCAAGTCCTCAAGTCCTTACAAAGCATTGTTAGAATGCCTAGAGTCAGTAGAGAACAAGAACTCTAGGTCAGGATCTCAAAATCCCACTACGCATCAATTATGTAGTCAACCTATCCATCCATCAATACCTATGCCTCCCTATCTAGAACAATTTAAGTTGCCTCAGTTGGCTACCTTTAAGGGAGAAGAGGATGCACAAGAACATGTCACTAGGTTCTTAGGCCAATGCTTTGGCATATATAATTATGATGCTTTCCTTTTGAGGACATTTGTGACTACCCTCACCGAACTTCACCTCCGAGTGGTTTTACCAACTCCCTAAGCATAGCATCCATAATTTGGACCAACTTGCAAATGCATTCCTAGAACGCTTTGCCTTCAATACCAAGAGGAAGGCAACGCTGGCCGATGTAGCTGGGTTGAAACAATATGATGATGAGTCAATAAAAAATTATGGTAATAGATGGCAAACCTTGCTTGCCAAGCTGCCTTATATTCTCCCCATATCAGAGTTTACTCAGATGTTCTCCAAAAGTTACTTAAATCCAATCTCTTTGTTGCTATAGTTTCAATAATACCCCACTCTTGAAGATGCCTTAGTAGAGGCTAGGATCATCAAAGAAATCAAGATTCAAGAGGGTAATATTATGAAGCCTCGCAAGAAGGAGTGGAGCAAGAAAACTAAGAACACCCCAGTGCAACCTAAGTTAGTAGTAGTAAATCAGGTTTCCATTAGTGTCCTAGGGATAGCGCCAATCGTGCCACCTCAAAAGCCTATTTTTTAGGACACCCTTGGGAACTATGCTAAGGATAACCAGAATGGTCAAGGGAAAAATCAATAGTGTCACTCCAAGTGACAATTCACACCCATTGTAGAGTCTATGGATTTAGTGTTTGATCACCTCTTGCCAGCTAATGTGATCCATCTACAGGACAGTCGACCTATCGACCCTAATGCACATAAGCCCAAAGGATATAGAGATGACCTATATTTCAAATTTCATAGGTAAAATGGGCATGATGTGCAAATGTGCTATAAATTCAAATATCTGGTGCAAGACCTAATTGATAAGAATGCCTTCCAAGTAGGTAACCCTATCACATCAAACAACCAACATATGGAGGTCTTTAAGGACCCCTTGCCTACCCATGCAGAGCAAGCCAAACCAGTGCCCCAGGTGAACGACATTCACCATGTCCCTCCTAAGCAATGATATGTTAGTATGGTCAATATTGTGATAATAAATAAGTGATATCCAAGTCCAGCCACACCACCTATGTCTCAGAGTGATATCCCTTTGATATTGCAACCTATATCGCCTCCTAGACTGAGCCTCCCACCTAGGCTTGTAGTCATCATTAACAGCAAGCTCGCTCAGAGCTTAAGAATAATATCTGATCGGCTCTCCATTATGAGCTTATCCAACAATCACAACCTCATAGAGAAGCCTTGATGGAGATCCTTAAGGCAATTGAGCTTCAGCCCTAGGAGTCTAACTCCTTCAACAAATTTATGGGGCATGTGCAGCAATGCATGGAACCGGTAATTACTTTTTGAGAAGATGAACTTAAACTGGTTCCACATGATATGGTGGATCCCTATTTACACATTATCACATGTGTGAATGAAACACCATACAAAAGAGTCTTGATAGATACTAGGTCTTCGAGCAATGTCATAACTACAACAACTCTAAATCACCTGAATCTTCTAGCATCTCATATTGTCACATCTACCTACACCCTCCGAGCATTCAATGATGGCATATGATCAATGGTTTGTACAATCATCCTACCTATTCAAGTATGGAAAAATATCATCTCAACGATGTGCCACATACTTTAGGGTGAGATGGCGTACAACATTTTGTTAGGAAGACCATGGATCAGGGACATGAAGTGTGCCCCTTTCATCGCTCACCAGTGTCTCAAGTACATGCATGAAGGGCAAGTTCATGCTGTCCCCGTAGACCTATAGCCCTTCAAGTACTATAACATGGTGCAAAAGTTACCCGAGTCAACCTTGCCATCGATACATCTATATTTTAAACTAAATAAATCTAGACGAGGTTCAACTCCACCACTACAACATACCATGCCCTCATCATCATAGGCTATGTCCTAGATCCCTAATACATCAGTGAATCCTTTGCCTAGGAACCTAGAGAAGTGGCCCATTGAGGAGGAAAAACAAATCATATCCACTATCTCTACAGAGGAGATACTTAGCCCAAATGATGAAGAGACACCACATGAGGCAAACAAAGAGTCGGCTCAAGTCTCACTCTCATCCCTCTTCTATATGCATTCGTAGGCTATAGTACATCTGGCTTCTACCATATTGGGAGAGTACATGGTTAGGAATGTTACCATTACTCCTACTTTAGAGTCAATGCAATACATGGGTAGACCCTGTCTTTCCATAGGCACTATCATACCTCTTGGTATTCCCCCTAATCAAACAAACTTTATCTATGGGGGCCTTGACTATGGCATAAAACCTTACCAAAAATAGGAGGAATATGAGAAACCTTTTGGAGAGGGTATTAACTACTTTTCTAATCCTAACTTTACCCTAAAGTACCTTGACCTATGCAACTGGCACGGTTATGGGTTAGGCCTATATGAGCAAGGCACCAGAATCCCTTATCAACCATAATATCAAATACCCTATGACAAGTTGAAAGTGGGATGCAATAATAAATTGCCTCTAGATGTCCTCTTAGATATCCTAAATCACTTGAATATAGGCTACGAGGGCGGGTTTGTCTAAGACCCTTATACCAATCCTAATACAGTCTACTCCTTGGGAGATTAATTTTCATGGCTATATGGGAATCCCACAATCCCCAGTGACATTCCCCAAAATTTTGAGATAAGGGAAGATTCATGAAGTTGTCCCCATGTTTGTGATGAGTCAGATCAAGGCACCTCATATGAGTGGACCTCAGAGGATAAGTCAGGTTATGAGGTAACCCCATATGATACTTTTGAGTTGAACAGTGATCATTCATAAATTTTCCCCATAAATGACCAACAGGAAGACCTCATACATTTGTTCCCTTTCCTTGATCCTTTCTGGAGGCAACTCCTTCCTCATGAAGAGCCAGTTCACCCGTAGGAAGATAGACCTCCTAGGTGGGAGTAGTTAATTTACTTGAGCAATTGGTTCCTTGGGAGCCTAAGGCACTGTGAGATGAGAATGAAGGAATACTCATCCACGATGATGATTATGAGGAATTAGCATATATGGGACCACACCTACCTTATCACCCAATCCCAAGGAGCAACAATGAGGTTCCCATATATGACAATGACCATGAGGATGAAATAGAGAGGGCATACCTAGGTCCTCATTATTTATGACATCATCATGAGACCATTGACATAGCTAAAGTCTATCATCAGTTACATGTTGGACCATGCTTGAGGGCAAGGCCTATCAATATAGACCAAATTCGTCATGAGGTATTCCTTGACCCACCCACACACATGCAGCTCCTTGATCCTAACGATCCTATCTTATAGTCTATTCATAGATAGGATTCGAAGATCCCCATTCCCCCAGAACCACATCTAGGGGTGAGATATGACACCAATACATAGTCACATGCACATGGTCCTAGAGAGCAGACATATTTCATCAATATTATCTCCATTGATTTGACCACACCACTCCACAACCCAACTGATCCTTCCAAACCACTTCATCTAGACCCAGATGCGATTGATTGGGATCGTACTGATTCACCTTCGTCACCCTCTGAGTATTGGGCTTGCGGTGGATTGTTTCACTTCTCCACATGACCAACTCATGATGTCTTCCATGCTGAGGAGGAACTCGAGGTTTCCATAGAATATTTAAATCCAGCTAATGACATCCATTTGATACCTACTCCCCATCAGTTGGAGGAGGTGTCTCATATGTCAATCGATCCTATGACTGACAAATATATCGGTCCAAATCATGAAAAACCATAATATATCAAGCTAGGGGAAAGCCTATCCCCTAAAGAGGAAGTCTATTATATAGCCCTTCTCAAAAATAAAAAGGCAACTTTCACATCGTTTTACAAAGACATGTCGGGACTAGATCCAAATCTGGTCACCCATAATCTATGCTTGACCCCACAATCAAACCTATCAAAAAAAAGCTAAGAAAGATTCACCCAACTGTGGCCTTGATGGTCAAATATGAGCTACCAAAACTATTGTATGCCAATTTTTTCATATTTGTAGACTATCCACCATGGTTGTCCAACATGATTCTCATCAAGAATCCTGATGGGAGGATTCACATTTGCACCAATTTTCGAGACCTAAAAAAAATGAGTCCTAAGGATGATTTTCCTTTGCCAAGTATAGATGCCTTGTTAGATGCCACCGTAGGACATAGAATGCTTTCCCTTATGTATGGATTCTCTGGGTATAATCAAATTCATATCAACCCTAAAGACCAGCTCAAAATGGTGTTCACAACACCTTGGGGAATATTTCGTTACAAGGTCATGCCATTTGGCCTTAAGAACACCGGTGCCACCTACTAGCATACCATGACATATATCTTCCATGACTACATGCACAAATTTTTTGAAGATTACATGGATGACTTATTGGTGAAATATCTATTACGTCATGAGCACCTATATGTCTTGTGCAAAGTCCTTGATCACCTTATTGAACATAATATGAGACTGAACCCCAAGAAGTGCGTATTTGGCATCACATCTAGAAAGCTCTTGGGATTTATAGTTTCCAAATGAGGCATCGAAGTGGACCCTAACAAAGTCAAGGTAATCCTTGAAATGCCTCCCCCGACTACCATCAAGTAGCTTTGTAGCATGCAGGGGAGGATTGCATCCATCAAACGCTTTATAGCAAAATTATCAGATAAGTGTAGACCCATGAACAAACATTTACACAAGGGGGTCATATTCCACTAGGATGATGAATGTTAGGATGCCTTTGAAATAATTAAACAATACCTAGCTTCATTGCCAGTTTTAGCTCCACCTAGACCAGGGGTGCCATTCCGATTATATATCTCAGCTACTGAGGTCACATTGGGTGCCATGTTAGCCCAAACAATGAATTTCATAAGGAACGGGCCAAATATTATCTCAGTCGCACCCTGGTGAGCTATGATATCAAGTATGCATACATTGAAAAGTTATGTCTAGTGATGGTTTTTGCTACCAAAAATCTATGATACTATATGCTCAACCACACTACGTATGTTGTATCTAAAGAGAATCCATTGCGATACATGATGAGTCATACTTATCATAGTAGTTGTATGACAAAATGGATCATGTTGTTGACAGAATTTGACCTGGAATTCATTGGATAGAAGTTAATAAAAGGATAGGTCATTGTTGATCAACTTGTAGAGGCTCCTCTCCAGGAGGACCAACCTCTTAGAATGGAGCTTCCCGATGTTGGAGTCTTCCAACTATCAAAATCATCAAATTTTGATGAGCCCGAGTCACAAGCAGATATGACTCTTTTATTCGATGGCTCCAAATGCAAGCAAGAGGGTGGAATGAGGATCATTTTTTCACACCGTATGGGGCTACCATACCCCTATCATTTAAACTCGATTTTCCCTACACCAAAAATAATGCCAAGTATGAAGCCTTACTCATAGGGCTTAAAATGACTATCACCATGAAAATCACCAAGCTCAATATTTTCAATGACTCCTTGCTCATTGTCAACCAGGTCAAGGGAATTTTCTAGTTCAAGTGCCCAGTTTTGCAAGACTACAAAGCCCTTACTTGTGGTGGAAATTTCAATGGCATGGCCATCACAAAGTGCATTCTCTTCATGGGATATTATTGGCCAACTTTAGAACAAGATTGTTGCACATATGTGAGGAAGTGCATGAAATATCAACACCATGCTAACTTGACACATGTACCTTCTCAGGCCTTACAACCGATTCAATCGGCTTGGCCATTTTTGTAATGGGGGTTGGATTTAATAGGGAAAATCACCCCTGCATTATAGGGCTGCCACACATTTATCATCATGGCTACCGAGTATTTTACAAAGTGGGTGGAAGCAATTCCCCTTACCACTACGATAGGACCTCGCATAGTGGAGTTCATATTGCATAATATCATTTGTCGTTTTGGTATTCCATCCAAGATAATTTTAGATAATGGGACATCATTCAAGAATAAATATGTGTGTGCTTTGACAACAAAGTATAATATCCAGCATAGTTTTTTGACACCCTATTATCCACAATCAAATGGGCAAGCAGAAGCATCAAACAAGAAATTAATTACCATATTGAATAAAATAGTCAAAGAGAATCATACCAATTGGCATATGCAAATTTTGCTTGCCCTTTGGGCTTATCACACTAGCATTCGGATGCCCACTGGGGCAACTCTATTTTCACTAGTGTATGGTGCTAAGGCAGTCATGCCTCTAGAGTTAGAAATGCCATCATTGTGCATATCCATTCAAGAGTTTATTGATGATGATACTGTGTGATGGAGAGCCAAGCTTTCTAATCAAACCCAATTCTCATTCAAAAACTTGGAAAAATTTATAGAAATGGCAACAGTCTGCCAAATAAACTCCTTTATTTCGAAAGATAGTTTATTTTTTTTTATAGCATTTCCCGCCCTGGAAGAAAAATAGCCCAAACAGGTCTAGAATGGCCCTCTTGCCTTCAAATCTACAACTTTGTCTTAGCATTTTTTGACCCCTTATGCATGCCTTTACTTCCCATTTTAAAATTTCTAGCATGACTCTATGTTTCCCTTTTGTGGCCCTTCATTTCATTTTCCGTGCCTCTTCGTTTTTTTGTCTTTCAAAATGTTTTTCTTTTCAACTCTTGGTCTTCGTCTAATTTCATTGCATGTTGGTGCCATGTGTTGTTTAGTGCTGCCACTGTAGACTCTGTCCGCCTGCCAACCAATGATGACATTCGGTATACCCACCGCTCGATAATTTTCTCTGTAACGGCCCTTGTTACCACCTGCCCTTTTTTTTGAGTCACAAAAAAACATGTCATGGAATTGTGACACTTTTTCTCTCTTGCGCCTTCTCTTGTCTTTTGGTCACAAAAATTTGACATGTCACGATATCACGACACTTTTTCTCTCTTGCGCATTCTCCCGTATTTTTATCATGAAAATGCGACATGTCACAATATCGCGAAACTTTTTCCCTCTTGCTCTTTCTCTTCTCTTTTGGTCACGAAAATGAGACATGTCACGATATCGTGAAACTTTTTCTCTCTTGCACCTTCTCTTGTATTTTGGTCACAAAAATGCGACATGTCACAATATCACGACACTTTTTCTCTCTTGCGCCTTCTCCCGTATTTTTATCATGAAAATGCGACATGTCGCGATATCACGACACTTTTTCCCTCTTGCTCTTTCTCTTCTCTTTTGGTCACGAAAATGAGACATGTCGCGATATCGCGACACTTTTTCTCTCTTGCGCCTTCTCTTGTCTTTTGGTCATGAAAATGCGACATGTCGTGATATTGCGACACTTTTTCTCTCTTGCGCCTTCTCTCGTATTTTGGTCGTAAAAATGCGACATGTCACGATATCGCGACACTTTTTCTCTCTTGCGCCTTCTCTCGTATTTTGGTCGTAAAAATGCGACATGTCACGATATCGCGACACTTTTTCTCTCTTGCGCCTTCTCTCGTCTTTTGGTCATGAAAATGCGACATGTGATATCACGACACTTTTTCTTCTTTGTCGACATGTTGCAATATCACGACACTTTTTCTTCTTTGCCAACATGTCGTGATATCGTGACACTTTTTCTTCTTTGCGGTATTTTGCTTTTCGTTGGATGCTCCTGCATCAGACACCCGGGGTGGATTGAGAAGTGACCTTCACTTCTATACTATTCTATCACCTTATTTTTCAACATCTCAAAACTTGCACCTGCCTTTGCAGTCCACTTAAACTCCTTGAAACGCATCTTTTGATCTATTTTGGCCTTGTACTGAGTATTCATTTACTGATATGATGTTGTACCTCTTCATGTAAACTCTTTATGTGTTCTACAAAATCGTCATCCTTAGCACTGCTCTTTTCTCCTTTATCCATCGCTCTCAACTCAGAAGCATTCCTTGGACTACTCCCACATACAATCTGGAATGGTGATTTACCAGTACTCTTATTGACAGTCCTATCCAGAGTAACTGGGGTTGTACAAGCTCTCCAAGCTTCAATAAAATCTAGGTCTTTAGGGTACAAACCCTTAAGTTCTTCAAACCCCACAACTTCCACTCTCATTGTTGTCAGCAAACTCTTTTCATCCATCTCCTTCAGTGGCTTTAGTTTATGGTGCACTCCTTCATTTGTTAGGGAGTAAGTGTTGGCATGTCCATCATGGACTACACGATGATCAAACTGCCATGGTCTTCCTAACAACATATGGCAAGCATCCATAGGTAGGATATCACATAGGACCTATATCGCTCCAAATTTTTTGCATCCCTACCTTCAGGCTATTGGATCCGCGCCCGAAAGGAGGATGGGAAAAGGATGGTGTGGTACCTCGGACGAGAGGACTTTATGAAGGTCCCGCCTCTCAAGGGAGGTGTGTTTTGGTGATTTTTTGATGGATGGTGGGTTCACCAGGAAACATTTGGTGATAGTTTCCATGCCTAGGTTTTTGGAATGTGTTTAGATGAGTTCATTTTATCCTTTAAGCATTCATCCTAGGTTTGGCCGAATGAATCTAACTTAATCTATATGAAAATGCAATTTAAATGCATACAGCAAACAGAGTAGAAAGTAGAAAATAGAGAATTTGCAAGAGGCCAATGGAGATTACCTGATCCGAAAGTCTGAAGAAGTTTTTGATGCTTGAAGCAGTCTGGATCATCTGGAATTCGACGTAATCGCCTGTAATCTGACAGAATCATTCGAATCTGACAGATTCGTCTGAGACTGACAGAATCATCTGAAATCTGATGAATTCGTCAGACGAATTCATCAGAGACCTGCAAAACAGAGAACAGATGCAAAATACAAGAATTCCTACTATGCAAACAGAGGCAAAATATGCCAAATAATAAACTGAATACTGAACAAAGTTTAAAAATATAAATTAAAATAAATTGTTGTACTTTAATGGCAGATTATGAGCTTAACATGCAATCTAGACTAGATGGGTGAACTCCAGATGCAAAATAGGATAAAAACTAAATAGATTATCTAATTTGTAAAACAAAATAACTGAGGCAAAGTTAAAAAAAGCAAACTCCAGGCACTGATTGCCTCGATGTGGACTGCAGTTAAGATCAGCTCGCATCAGTATGAAATCGTCTCGAATTTGATGAGATCGTCTCCGATCTGGACAGGTTCATTGGCAATGATGGGTGTTGGCTCCGGCTGAAAACAGTGGTGTACCTGCAAAAAAATGGCTATAGGACTAGTGCAAAAGATAGATTATGATGTTTTAGCGTAGAAGGGTTCAATTTGTAGATAAATTCAGCCAGGGGTTGGGGAGGGAAAATATTAGAGTTTAAATAGGCTTAGGGAGAGTTGTTGGGAGGTTGGAGATCTTACCAATTTGGGATATCTCCAATGGGGGAAGGGTCCCAACGGTGCAGACACGCTTCTGCCCAAATTGGAGACCCGTTGGAATAGAGTCTATCTATGCAAATTCAGTTTTGCGACAAAATCGTCTGGACGTTCTAGTCCAGACAAAATCGTCAAATCTGGGGCGATATCGTCTGATCGGCGACGATATCGTCCAATGGTCAAAACAACCTCTAAAAATGGCACAAAAAAGGGGAAACGGGTTTCTCGGCGGTTAACGAGCGGTTTGGGAGGTTAAATTTGAATTTAAAATTATTTACTAAGGTGAATGTAATTATTCCAATTTGACTGCGCCAATTTTAGGGTGCTACATTTTGCCCCCTCTTTAGAAAATTTTCCGAAGAAAATGCGTTAAAGAAGAGTTCTTCTCGATCTACGAAAAAGAAAAAATTATTCCCATTTTTAGGCGACGATTCTTGGTCGAATCGTACGACAGCTTACTATGGTGCCCCCTCCGTGTTTTTACCCAAATCGAACGTTTGAGGTAAAAACGTGAAAAAGCAAAAAAAATATTATTGAATAAAATTAAGAAAAATAGGGTAAAACCCTAATTCATTGTTACTGTTCATTTTTGTAGTTTTGGAGCTCTGGAGAAAAAAAAAAAAATGGTTGAGACAGCGCACAGATCTGCAGAGGTCCGCTGCGGTTTACGGGTAAGGGTCTAAACTGATCTAGAATTGATTTAATTTGATTTTACATGCTTTTTAGATGGATTTTTAGGTGAATTTGGAGCATCGCGGCCGTTTTTGGCCATCGACGTCGTCGGGACGAAATCGTCTCGATTTCGATGAAATCGTCTCAATTTCGGCAATTTCGCCCGAAGGCGAAATCGTCGAAAGGGGGACGATTTCATCAAATTAGGGACGATTTCAAACTGTGAAATCGGAGACGATCGTGCTCAAATTGGGGACGATATCGTCCAATAGTGTGCGATATCATCAATTATATGAAATTGAACTTTAATTTGCATTATTGATTTACTTGAATTGTTATTAATGATTGTTTGTTGATTTGTTGTTTATGTTTGCAGAGAGGATTACTAAAAAGTAGAGAGTGGAAATACGACGGATTGAGAGACGACTTGGCCACTCTCACCTAGGAAGAGCGGGATCTACTGGCATAGGCTGGATTGCAGCATGTGGCAGAGATGCCGCAGGTTTCCACAGACATGGGGCTACTGACAGCCCTAGCAGAGAGATGGTATCCGGGGTCTTCCTATTTTCGGTTATCGACAGGGGAGATGACTCCCACACTGGAGGATGTATGGAGGATTTTGAGAATCCCCATACAAGGACAGATGATCACACCGGTGGCCAATCAGGGCCATGCGATGGGACGGTTGTGTGGTGACCCGAGCTTCACCCTAGAGAAGGGCGAAGTTAATATCGAGGCACTATGCCAGATGCCTGGGGCATCTAGACTCACACGGGTTCTGGCTGGGGTAGTTGGTGGACTTCTGCTGTGCCACCAGAGCGGGTGCAAGGTGTCGTGGATGCTCGTATATGTGATCTACAACATGCAAGACCATGGCTATAGGTTCTCATGGGGCAGCTTTGTACTATGCCAACTGTACAGGATCCTTTACGGGGTCGTGTACAAGGGTGGGCGATGTCTGGTGATGACATCGCTACTACAGGTTTGGTGCTGGGAGCACATTGCGGTGTGGAGGATGGTAGGGCTTCCACTGATAGGGATAGATGGGGAGAGGCCTCGAGTCTTCTACTGGTGGCTCCGGAGAGGATCACAGCGGCAGATAGACCTTCCAATGTCCCAGAGACTACTGGATGACCTTATCTCGGACCAGATCACCTAGAGGCCATGGAGGCAACATCCAGGGTGGGTAGAGGACGGATAGAGCTGGCTCACATCAGGCGAGTCTGCTGGTTGTGGATGGAGAGGGGAGAGGTGGAGCTCCATTGCTATGACCAAGTTTTGTGACAGTTCGGTCTACAGCAGGGGATCCCATCTCTTAGGGATTATGAGTTTTCCCGGACCGTCCGAGATAACACCACTGTTAGCGGGGCTCTAGACATGTAGCAATTCTGGAGCCAGGACTCAGATGATGCCCCCATTCATCCAGTGGATGGAGACGATGCAAGGGTAGCCAACGGCTATGATGCCTGGTATGCAGGCATTCGCACTCCTCAGATGACGAGGGCATAGGGTCCGATCCACATAGTCATGCGTCAGATAGGGAGGCGGTGCCAGGTGGCGATAGAGGCAGCCCAGGGTCATGATGGGAGAGAGCAGAGGAGGCCACGGGCATAGGAGCAGCCATGACAGCGGGAGAGGAGGGAGGAGAGACCCCCATATCCATAGAGAGAGAGACCACCATCGCCCGATAAGGGCAAGGGCGTTGACACAGGAGAGAGCAGCGAGACGATGACTCTCCAGAAGAAGAATATCTATCTCCAGACACAGGTGCAGACTCTGCAGGACGAGGCTGCATGACATCGAGCTGAGGTGACACAGCTCAGAGACGAGATTGCACGCCTCAGGGCACGGGGCGGAGGGGTGAGCACTCAGGAGCTGATGCGATCGGTTGCTCAGACCGCATTCTACCAGTGGATCTATTTTTAGATGGTGCCCGAGGGCCAGAGGGTACAGCTGCTGGCTGCTATTGTAGATCCGATCAGGACAGGGTCGTCGAGGAGCTCATCCCTATCGACAACGAGGACTCGTAGTACCACACATACTGCGATGGGGCCACCTTGTCCTCCGTAGGGCGGGGGAGGAGATGAGGCTGAGAGCTCTAGGGGCTCTCGAGACACTGCTCGGAGGACACTTGATTGAGTATGCCAAGATATCGATTGTGGCATACCAATCTAGCTGAGATGATGTACATATATATTTTTGAGATATATATATATATAGATGAGATATTTTTGGTCATATGACTTATGTTATGAGTATATTGATGATGCTTTGATTGATTGATTTTGATAATGCTTGTAATTATGTCGTTGGAAAAGAATTTATACCTTTTGATGTCATGCTGTAATATTGATGAAATAATCTGATGTAACAAATTGTTTGTTTATGATGCAATGATTTGATAAAAGAAAAGGGGACTTTTAACAATAATTTCAAAGGACATTGTTGCTATTATAGACCATTTCATGGAGTCACTGCTCACTCGGTCGTCAAGCTAATCCCATTTATAGAAATATTGTGAAAAGTGAAAGAGTGCTTAAGAGACTGTCTTAAGACTTTGTTGTGATGATGCAAATGATGATGATGATGATGGTTTGTTTTCAGATTTCCATAAAAATATTATGCATGAAATATTTGTAAAAAATGATTTTTTCTAGGCATAAATTCCTAAGTGTGATAAAATTGTTGAATAATTCCTTAGGAATTATACCCTCATTGCAAAAGGTTGACATAATGACATGAAATAATGAAAATGTGCATTCTTTTGAAAAGCAAAATTTGTTGTAACATAATGAAGTCATATGGTTTTTATGATTTTTGATAAATGGGAATAACAATTGTTACAATGGCTTGCGCTAGGCATAGAATATGTAGGTATAGACTTATACCATCATCGCGAAAATCAAAGAAAATAGATAGTTTTATTGCATGATTGATTTTTGATGAACGAGAAAATATGAAAATGAGGACTTGCGCTAGGCATATAATTTCAATTTTGGTTTTGAAACTATACCATCGTCGCGAAAGTCGATATGATATATATGATATGTTTTGAAAGAAATTTGTGATTTTCCTATTATATAGTTGTCTTTTAAAAAATAATTGTACTTGATTATTCCAAACAAGTTGCAAAAATAATATTTCAAAGTATTTTGAAGACAAAACTTAGATTTATAAGGAATCCTACGTGCATATGTGAATTCATTTCCAATCTTGATTTATCATAATGATAGACAAAATCTCTCAAATACAAATGTGTGTGCAATTGTATTGTTCATTTACCAGGTTTGAGCAAGATACTATGATACAAGTGATTTGAAGAAACCAAATAAGTGTTCATTAACCATGATGTAGATGCATATAACCATATTAGACTACTATGTAGGTTGGATTATCAAGAGCTAGCTAATCCATAAGCAGACATAGGTCTGTACAAAATAAGGTCGCTAATGTGACAAACATATCGCCACGCTAGTAGTTACCCAAGGCCAAGTAGGTTGGGCACAAACCACCTGTTATGGGGCTTACCTCACAGTTTTTGAATAATTGAGAATTCTAGGGATTCAAGCTCATCAACCCTTCTTTTCTTTTCAAAGGGTAGGGAAAGGGATTTTATTGCTTTCTTGCTTTCTTTTGAACTTTGCTTATTTTTCTTTTTGTATTTCTTTTGCTTGATAATACTTGGAACATTGCTGAAATAACATTTTTCTTTTCTCTTTTTTTCTTTCTTGAACTTTTTTTTTTTTTTTCTGTGCTAGGGATACTTGCTCAGATTAGCTGTAGAGCAAGGGATTTTTATTTTGGGTAGGTGTGAGCTTGTCCTTTTGCCAATTCTCAAATATTCTAGACCATGTGCATGATAGGATAGTAGGGGAAACTTTTCACCCAAGAAATCAGTTCTACTATGTAACAAAACATGGAAATTACAAATATAATCATTTTATTGTGAAAAGATGTGCTTGGTTTAAGTAAATAACAAGATCAATTCTCTATGCTCAAACTTTATTTAATTTGAATTTTGTGAACTTTTATATAAGAGAGATTAGTAATCATGCCAGATAAAAGCAAGATATTTATTTTTTTGTGAGTGTGCAAGTGAGGGATGCTAAATAAATGCTAATTGTATCCAAAATAAGTTGAAACATATAACTGCAATAATTGTAAGAAAATATATATATAAATGATTTTTAAGAAGTTGGAGAATGTTGACTCTCTTTCTTCTGTATATTGTTTTGGTTTCGAAAGAGTCAAGCATATAGCTATTTTTAGATTTTTATTTAGATTTTTGTTTTTGAGCAAAAGGAACTTAACTGGTGCTTTAAATAAATGCAATAGATAGTTTTTGAAGATTTTTGGATGATTATGAATGTTTTTGATGTTTTTGAATTTTTTTATAAATTGAAAGAAATATAAGAGAGTAACTTTGAACAAATATATACATGGATGAAATGACCAAATTTATGCATAGTAACATTTGAGATGTAAAATATTCATGGGTTCCGGTAAGTTCTTTACCATCTAAGGTAGATAATTTATATGCTCCTGATTCAAATTTTGCAGTAATGATGTATGGTCCGAGACAGTTGGGCTAAAATTTACCTTTAAGTTCTTTGGTTGCATTTGTATTTTTTTTTTTCTCTTTTAAAACAAGGTCGCCAATCTCAAAAGATCGGTGACGAACTTTCTTAGCATATGCTCTTTTAAGCTTGTTTTGGTATGCACGGAGATGCTCCAAAGCATTGATGCATTTTTCATCTAAGAGTTCCAATTGAACGAGTCTGCCAACACGATATTCATCTCCTACTTCGGTATCTTGAAGTAGCAAAGCCAAAGAAGGAACTTCCAATTCAAATGGAAAACCGCTTCGCACCATATACCAAAACAAATGGTGAAGTGCCTGTGGGGGTTCGAACACTAGTTCGATAAGCCCACAAGGCTGGATATAACTGAATATGCCAGTCACGACTAGTTTTATTGACCAATCATTTGAGGATTTTGACTAAAGTTTTGTTAGATGCTTCTGCTTGACCATTACCCTGAGGATAATAGGGAGTGGACCAGCAATGTTGAATCTTATATTTTTGGCATAATTTTTTAACATCTTTATTTTTAAAAGGAGTTCCATTATCAGAGATGAGATTGGCAGGAATTTTGAACCTACAAATTATTTGATTAAAAATGAATTTAGAGACCTGTGAACCAGTGCAAGAAGCTAAAGGCATAGCTTCAACCCACTTCATGAAATACTCAGTGGCAGTTATGATGAACTTGTGTCCATCAGAAGACAGGATTGATTTTACCAATAATATCCAAGCCCCATTTGGAAAAGGGCCAAGGAGATGAAATAGCCTGCAGCTCTTGTGCAGGCGCATGGAGAAGGTCAACATGTTTTTGACATTTGTCGCAATGGCGCACATACTCATGTGCATCCGTTTCCATGGTAGGCCAAAAGTATCCTATCCGAAGGAGCTTTTTAGCAATGATACTACCACTAAAGTGTCCTCCACAAGATCCATCGTGGGTTTCACTCAAGGATGATTTAGATTCTTCAAAATTTAGACATCTTAATAGGATACCTTCAAAAGATCTTCTATATAAAGTATTGCCAATTATTACAAATTGACTTGCTTGTCGACGTAATAACCGATGCTGGTTTCTATTAGAATTAGTAGGGAACGTCCCATTTTGGAGAAAATCCAATATGTCTGTATACCAAGGTTCAGGAGTAGTTTCATTGATTAAAAACACATCCAAAGGCTCTAAGCATGACTTATTTGAAGTGGGTTCCTGGAGTCGACGAATGATGATAGTGGCATATTCGTCGTCTAACTCCAAGGGCAAGAGGGATGCATCTGCGGCCATAGCATCAGCTGCATAGTTGCTAGTTCGAGGAATGGATTCCAAAGTAACTTGATCAAACAAGGACATTAGTTGTAAAACATAGGCCTTATATGGACGAATTTTATCATCTCGGGTTTGATAAACTTCATTAATTTGGTTTATAACCAATTGGGAATCCCCAAAAACTAAGAGGTTTTTGATTTTTAGCGCTAAAGCAGCTCGTAATCCAAGGGTTAGAGCTTCATACTCAGCAATATTGTTGGTGCAAGCAAAGGTCAGTTTGAAGGACAGAGGAATAAGATGTTTTTGCGGAGATATTAAAATAATACCCGCACCAGCCCCACTCATACATCGGGCTCCATCAAAGTATAAGGACCATTGTTTAGGATGGTCTACCTCTAATTGAAGGCATTCATTAGGAAACTCGATGATGAGAGGATGAGTAGACTCTAAGGGTGCAGCAGCTAATTGATCTGCTATGATTTGACCCTTAACAGACTTCTGTCCTATGAATGTGAGATCAAACTTGCTTAGAGCAAGAACCCACTTGGCTGTGCGACCCGATAAATAAGGGCGACTCATAAGATATCTTAAAGGATCATATTTTGCAATGACATACATTTTTTTGCTAAGCATATAATGTCGTAATTTTTGCATAGCAAACACGACTGCTAGACATAACTTCTCTAATGCTGTATAGCGGGTTTCATAATTGACGAAAGTTCGGCTAATGTAATAATTAGCACGTTCTCGCTTTTCATCATCAAGTTGAGCTAACATAGCTCCTAAGGCAAAATCTGAAGCAAAAATATATAGAAGAAATGGGCGATCAGATTTAGGCGATGAAAGCACCGGAGGGTTAAGGAGGTATTGTTTGAGAAGTTCAAAAGCTTCTCTACATTTTGTGTCCCAATTGAAAGGGACATCCTTCTTAAGAAGTTTGAGAAAGGGACCAGTTTTGTCCGCCAGCTTATCAATGAAGTGACGGATAGCTTGAAGTTTACCTTGTAAACTTCGTAGTTCAGATATATTAGTGGGTGTGGGCATATCTATGATAGCCGCAATTTTGAGAGGGTCAATTTCGATACCACGTAAAGAAACTAAAACCCCTAATAGTTTGTCGGATTTAACTCCGAATATGCATTTTGTTGGATTTAATCGAATGAGATATTCTCGTAATCGATTAAAATTTTTTCTTAAATCATTTAAATGATTATTTTCAATAAGAGAGCGAGCTATAATATCATCTACATAATCATGTAAGATATCATGCATCATATCATGAAAAATGTAGGTCATAGCCCGTTGATAAGTTGCACCGGTGTTCTTTAAGCCAAATGGCATCACTTTCTAGCAAAAGGTACCCCAAGGGGTAATAAAGGTTGCTTTAGCCTGGTCTTCAGGAGCTATCCTAATCCAATTATAACCGGAGAATCCATCCATTAAGGACATCATCCCACTTTTGGCAGTAAAGTCAATGATTTGATCCATATTTGGAAGAGGAAAGTCATCTTTAGGGCATGCAACGTTAATATCTCTAAAATCGGTGCAAACCCTAACTTTGGTAGCTTCTTTCTTAGTGACTGGAACTACATTTGAGATCCATTCAGCATAATCAATAGCTTGTATGAAGATAACATTCAGGATTTTTTCTAACTCCCCTTTGACTAGCAGAGCCACTTTGGGATGCATTTTTCTAAGTTTTTGTTTAATCGGTTTAGCATCCAGATGGACCACTAGATTATGCATGACTACATAAGGGTCTAGACCTGGCATATCTTCATATGTCCAAGTGAAGAAATCTTCGTACTCTTTAAGGAATGCAATGTATTTTTCTTGTTTGTCTTGACTTAGTTCTGCTCCAATATTGATTATGTGAGGATTGTCCTCAGTTCCAATATTAATTTTAATGACATTTTCTACCTCCATGTGTAGATCTCTTTCAAAATTAGGTGGGGCGGGTGAAACGCCCAACTCTTGTAATTCTTGTAAAGTTAATTTAGATAATTCATTCTGAGGATTAGTGGTCTCAAGCTGGGCTATAGTTGGTATAGAACCATCAAAATAGAATCCATTGTGCAACATCTCTTCAACAGAGACATCATGGAAGATATCTCCTTCCAACTCTTCATCGGGGTCAGCAATCATTTTAGGGTAGGCTATGGATAGCATGTTGCATGAAAATGACTGATTTTTAAGAGGCAAATCAACATGCCTATCCAAATAATCTTGATAGCATATGAGGTGATCATCATCCTCAAAAGGAAAGGGTTGTCCCTTACTAGAAAATAAGCCCACACCACAACGGGCAAGCCACGGTTCTACCTCGAAAGGTTCTTTCATGCCATTTTGGAAAGGTCCTAAGCCTTTCCCTTTATATCCCATTTTAAGCATCATGGGTTTAGCTTTAATATAATCATTGGTAAAATAACACCGAGCATATCCCTCATGATGAGTTTTGATATTTCGAGGGATTCTTCCCCAGTCATATCCTTTATAAATGAAGGCACAACTCCCGACTTGGTAAGTACTTCCCATAGGTTGTGGGAGGCCCAAAGTACGAGGAGAGGGTGGTAATTTATTTAAAAGGTTTGAATCATTTTTTCTGATATTAAGGTTGTAGATAAATCTGGTAAAAGTTCATCAGAAAAGGCATAAGATGTAGAAGTTTTATTACTTATGTCTTGAGGTGTGGAAGGTATGATGGATGTGTCTAAAGGTTTTGAATTTATAGGAATAATAGTTGAAGGATTAGTTGTAGATTTGATATCCTTTTGAGATTCTAAAATTTGTTTAGAATGTTGTTGGTCTATATAGGAATATGAAGTTAATGGAGGAAGAATAGATGAAGTTATGGGTTTATGTTTCACAGTTTTAGATGAAAAAGAAGAACTAGAATGTGTGGATGACAGAGCAGGGCAAAATTGCACTCCAACGGGTTCCGCCAAAGCACACATATCAAAAGGTCTAGGGTCACCATGAATAGTGACCAACTGATTTTTAAACTCAAATTTCACACATTGGTGTAAAGTTGACGGGACTGCTCATATGGCGTTAATCCAAGGGTGACCCAAAATTATATTGTACGATGCTGGGCAATGTACAATAAACATGGTTGTTTCTAGGGTTCTTGGGCCAAATTGCAATGGGAGGGTAATGACTCCACACGTTTCTTGTGTTTTGTCATTAAAAGCTTTGATAATCATATCAGTTTTCTTCATTTCATCACTTCTAAAACCAAATCGTTGGTAGAAGTCAAAGGTGCAAATGTTTAGAGATGAGCCATTATCAATCAGGACTCGTTTGATAGCTACATCTCCAATTAGAGCAGTAATGTACAAGGGATTATCCTTGTGTAAACTGTGTTGTGGGATATCTTTATCCCGAAAGTCAATACAATCAATCTCTCGAGTGATGATAGTATTGGCCATAGCTTCAGGTTGAATGTTTTGAGGTACCATCATTTGGCTCAATGTAAGCATCAACTCATCCCTATGTGTGGGAGAGGATCTTAATAAATCTAAGAGGGAAATTCTGGCCGTGGTATTAGACAATTGTTCATTAATGTTGTAAGGGGGTTTAGGTTGAACAATAGGAGCATGATTCCCTTTATTTGGGTTTTTCAAAATGAATGGAGCTGATCCATCGTTCTGGTTTGGTTCTTGTTGAGAATTTTGAGCTTGTTTTCGAGTAACGACTCCGATGGTACCTACAATGTTATAGTGACGATGTTGAAACGATCTCGGTTGAGAATTTATGGCTTGTTCATAGGGAAGGACTACATTAGAAGAAGGTCGAGTAGTGACTCTTCTAGGAAATGGTTCTTCTGGAACATTAGCATCTATGACAGGTTGAATAGGATCTGATTCGTTTTTAGGACTATTCGATTGAATAGTGTCTACTTCACTTTCACTATCTAACTCTATATCACTAGAATCAGAAGTTTGAAAATTATGTAAGGGCCTGGTTGTAACCAGGGATAAGGTTGTGTCAAATATTTGAGAATCCTGAACAGGTAATTGTCTGCTAATGGTTCCTACATATTGAGTAGGAGGGGGAACATTATGATGTTCTATTTTATTGGCTACCTCTTTACTGTGTCGTGGTAAAGGGTGTTGAAATATGTCTAAAGTTTGATTGGCATTTTGATTTTGATTTTGGGGAACAGTCTTTTGAGTATTATTAGGAGGGTTTTTTTTGGGTTGGAAGGCTTGCACTTCCATTTCATTATTGTCAATCAAATCTTGTATTTTATGTTTCAATCTCTTACAAGCGTTGGTAGAATGTCCAGGTCCTATATGAAAGTCACAGTGCAAATCAGCTCTATATCTGGGTATACTTGGGTCGGGTTCCCGGATGGCTGGCAATTGGATTAAACCTCTTTCATGTAGTTGAGGTAAAATTTTTGATAAGGGTTGGTTTAATCTAGTGAATTCTCGAGGAGGCTTGTCAGGGGGTTTCAATATGAATTTTTTTGTTGTCTTTGTTGCATTGACATTAGCAACATTTCTGCTGTCAGTGACTCCGTCACCGAAAACCTGTTTGTTTTTATATTTATTTCTAGATGTTTTCTCATCATCCTTCTTCCTAAGTTGGCCTCTCCTAATGAGGGCATCTTCTACTCTTCGAGCTAAGTCTATAGCTTGATCGAAGGTAGTTAAAGTAGCTATTGATAGCTCATAAGAAAGTTGTTCTTGTAAATTATTGATGAAAATGTCTAGCATTTCCCTATAGGGTAGCACAAAGTGTAGTTTTCCTATCAATTGTCTCCATCTAGCCAAGAAATCAGCAAAACATTCATCTTTATCTTGTTTTAAATTGTATAGGTCTTTAATAGTTACATGTCTCTCGATGTAGGCACTAAATTGATGAACAAATGATTCAGCTGTTTCTTCAAAGTTTCTTAAGGAGTGAGTGGGCAATTGATAGTACCACTCTAATGCCATTCCACCTAAACTTTTGGGGAACATTTTTAGTAATAGCAAGTCGTCATGCGAAATGTCGTGACATGCTATCCTAAACATGTGAAGATGTTCTATGGGATCTTCGGTTCCTTTATATATAGGCGGGACGGGCATGGGAAAATGTTTAGGGTATGGTTGAGCTACCACTATGGGATCCAATGGTTGGCTACAAATCTCTCGATAATTGTACGAGGGATGGTAGGGATCTATCTGGTCCATACGTGAAGCCAATTGTTTCACCATAGCTTCCAGATTACTAGTTTGCCCCCCATATTGATTCGATAGGGCATTGACATGAGTTTTATGAGCATAGGATGGAGGAACATGTAGATTAGATGCCATGTTACTATTGTGTAAAACATTGGTAGGAAAAATGTTATGGAGGAATTTTGAAGTTGGATTATGTTGTGTTCCAGATTGTTGAAAATTTGTATTTGGCTTTGTTTTAGATTTCTGTTTATTTAAAGCATTTTGCTCAATAGTTTGGTAGAACAAAGTAGTGAAGGGAATTTTCTTTTGTGCAGGAGTGGTTTTAGGTTGAGTAACAGGTTCCTTAGGAGGTTGGGTAACCTGTTGTTTTGACATGGCTTGGGCTATAGTGACCATATCCGTATTGGATGGTCCACCCTTATCACTCTCTTGATCAACAAAAGATAAAGGATTAGTGTGTATATCAAGCACCCGTTCTATAGCTGCTTGAGCGTCACTAACTTCCCCTCTATCAATACGGACTGCTACATTAAGGATGTCAATATTTTGATTGAGAAATTTTTGAAAATGTTCTGCGTTGTCAAAAGTGATGCCCCCATTGGGAGCTATTCTAGGGGATGAAGATTCATTCTCTTTAACATTTCCTTCTTGTTCCTTTTCTTCACCTAAGTCTTCATTTGATTGACCTAGAGTTTCTCCTTCCGGATTTGTATCTCCAAGAAGGACATTTGGGTTTTCAGTTGTATCTTGCAACCAATCTTCTCCTTCCCCTAAAGTTTCTTTACCATTCCTAAGTTTAGGCATGGTGCTAAGTTTTGATTTCAGCAAATATATATATATTTATATATATATATATATATATATATATATGCAAAAAATTAAAAGGTATATATTTATATATACCTAATGCAATATTTGAAATGAAATGTTTAAGTTTTTACTATGTTGTTTTTTTTATTTTTTTAGTTTTCTTTAAATTTTTGAAATAATACAATAAAGACAGCAAATAAAACAATAAATGCACGCAATAATAATAAAGCTGAAAGTAAATGAACTAATCTTCTATGAACAATTTATGAATATCATTAATAGGTTCGAGTTGTTCAGGGGTCATGAAATGTTCTTCTTCAAATTGAAAGTTTTCTTTTAAGAATTTTATGAAAAGGGCTATGGTGATATTGTCTGTCTTAGATGCTGGTTGATAAAAGTAAAGCTCATGGCAATACTCTCGATATAGCACAGAGACGCGAAACTCTATTCCATATTTCCCTATTTGTACGAACAACCTCTTGGTCTTCTACAAGGCCTAGGAATCGGTGTACAATGTTTGCATTCTCGAGGTATTCTTCGAAGCTGAATAATTCTGAAGATACTAAAGCTCTCCTATAGGCTAGCCATATATGGCAGGCTCTCTGAAGTTCATGATAGAAAACTAATTGGTGAGGATCCAGGATTCTATCCAAGACTAGCCTCTTGATTTGCTTAAGTTGTGTGGACCTAGATGAAATAAGGCTAAGTCTCCTGACAAGTTCATCCCACAATGATTGATTTCTACTTGTTTCAGGGATACTAAGGACAAAATTAACTTCTATAGCTGCCAATTGGTTTTCTACGTTTATAGTAACTGCTAACCTCTTTTTAGGAGCTACCATCTAAACATGATTTTAAAATGCATCTAAGTTTTAGTTGTTCTAATTTTTTTTGTTTTTGTTTTTGTTTTCAAAAGGTTATGATGCATTCACGTCGGGTTCACCAAAATGTATAGCTCAAAATTTTTCGCATCCCTACCTTCAGGCTATTGGATCCACGCCCGGAAGGAGGATGGGAAAAGGATGGTGCGGTACCTCGGACGAGAGGACTTTACGAAGGTCCCGCCTCTCAAGGGAGGTGTGTTTTGGTGATTTTTCGATGGATGGTGGGTTCGCCAGGAAAAATTTGGTGGCAATTTCCATGCTTAGGTTTTTGGAATATGTTTAGATGAGTTCGTTTTATCCTTTAAACATTCATCCTAGGTTTGGCCAAATGAATCTAACTTAATCTATATGAAAATGCAATTTAAATGCATACAACAAACAGAGTAGAAAGCAGAAAATAGAGAATTTGCAGGAGGCCAATGGAGATTACCTGATCAAGAAGTCTGAAGAAGTTTCTGATGCTTGAAGCAGTCTGGATCATCTGGAATTCGACGTAATCGCCTGTAATCTGACAGAATTGTCCGAATCTGATAGATTCGTCTGAGACTGACAGAATCGTTTGAAATCTGATGAATTCATCAGACGAATTCATCAGAGACCTACAAAACAAAGAACAGATGCAAAATACAAGAATTCCTACTATGCAAACAGAGGCAAAATATGCCAAATAATAAACTGAATACTGAAAAAAGTTTAAAAATATAAATTAAAGTAAATTGCTATACTTTAATGGCAGATTATGAGCTTAACATGCAATCTCGACTAGATGGGTGAACTCCAGATGCAAAATAGGATAAAAACTAAATATATTATCTAATTTGTAAAACAAAATAACTGAGGCAAAGTTAAGAAAAGCAAACTCCAGGCACTGATTGCCTCGATGTGGACTGCAGTCGAGATCGTCTCGCATCAGTACAAAATCGTCTCGAATTTGATGAGATCATCTCCGATCTGGACAGGTTCGTCGACGATGATGGGTGCTGGCTTCGGCTGAAAATCAGTGGTGTACCTGCAAAAAAATGGCTATAGGACTAGTGCAAAAGATAGATTATGATGTTTTAGCGTAGAAGGGTTCAATTTTGCAGATAAATTTAGCCAAGGGTTGGGGAGGGAAAATATTAGAGTTTAAATAGGCTTAGGGAGAGTTGTTGGGAGGTTGGAGATCTTCCTAATTTGGGAGATCTCCAACGGGGGAAGGGTCCCAACGGCGCAGACACGCTTCTGCCCAAATTGGAGACCCGTTGGAACAAATTCTATCTATGCAAATTCAGTTTTACGACAAAATCGTCTGGACATTCTAGTCCAGACGAAATCGTCAAATCTGGGGCGATATCGTCTGATCGGCGACGATATCGTCCAACGGTCAAAACAACCTCTAAAAATGGCATGGAAAAAGGGGAAACGGGTTTCTCGACGGTTAACGGGCGGTTTGGGAGGTTAAATTTGAATTTAAAATTATTTACTAAGGTGAATGTAATTATTCCAATTTGACTGCGTCAATTTAGGGTGCTACAGGACCTCATACTGGTATCTCCCAATATTAAAATTGACTAAGGACTATTCACTGACCAATGCCCTATGATCCTTTTGCAACCACGCATCTGGTATGGATGCGGGTGCTTTCTCTTCTCCAATTTCAACTTACCAACCATTTGTCCTAAAACTAAATTATCTGTGCTACCATTATCTATGATAAAATTATAGACCTTACCTACACATTTGAATCTTGTGCCAAATAAGCTCTTCCTCTGATCCACATATTTCCCTCCATTCATCAATGCTATTCTTGTCATCAACACTTCTCCTCCTTCTGCTTCTTTAGAATGTTTTGATTCAGCACTTTCATCTACTACAGCAGCTCTGGCATGACCCTCAGGTCTCTTATTCATCCTCTCTTGGTGTTTGGGACACTCATATTCCCGATGTCCCTCTTCCCCACAATGGAAATAGGTTCCATGAAATCCTCCTCTTCCATACCCACATCTAGATCTACCTCTTCCTCTTTTGTAACCATTATTCTGATTATAGGGGCAGTAGGTATTCTCCTCTTTCTGATCCTGGTTATTACTTGTTTCACCAGTATTCTTTTGATCTTCATATTTTTCTCCACTGGTTCTTCCACCAGTTCTTCCACCATGATCTCTTCCTCTTTGTTTGCTTTCAAATCTTCTATTCAGCTTCTCTTCAACCTTCAAGGCAAACTGATATGCATCCTCAATGGTGGTCATCCTGACCAAACTAAGTTCTTCTTGGATATTCATTCTTAACCCATTTATGTAACGAGCTACTTTATCCTTATTAGCCTATGAATGGCCATTTCTTATTGAGATATTGTAAAACTCCTTTGTATATTCCTTGAAAAATTTGCTTGACTATCTTAAACTCTATATTTTACTCAACAGATCTAATTCGTAATCTACAGGAATAAAATGCCTCTTCAAATTCTCTACCATTCGATCCCATCTAGTTATATTTTCCTTTCCTCTTCTATTTATTTCTATCTGCACTTCTTTCCACCATATGCTAGTATGGCCTTTCAACTTTATTTTTGCAAACTTGATCCAATATGGATCTACAACCTCCTCATACTCAAAATACTCCTCCATATCATTGATCCAATCAATCAACTCCTCTGGATTGAGATTCCCAGAATACGTGGAGATATCAAACTTTGGCTTCTTCCCGATCCGAGATATGGCCCTAAATAATCTAGCTTCTATAGGATCCATTGCTTCTTCTTCATCTGATGGATCATCAACCTCCCAAGCTTCATATTCACTATGGTCTTCTCTCCTTGGCTCAACCCCTCTTCACAACTCCTCTTACAAGGCTTGCACTTGCCTTTGTAAATCTCTGAAATCACCTTTCGGTACCACATTTCTCCCACCACCACAGTTTCTTCGTGGAGGCATTCTTCCTCGATATCTTCTCATAATACTTCCATAGATCCTAGTGCAAACTGATGCGTAGTCGTTATACCATCATTAATTCTCAATGAATCTATCAATCCAGGGCAGTGTACAAGGCTATCTACGGGAGAAGAAGTGAAACAGCTATAACTTAGGTCAATCTAGGGCAACAAGTCTTATTGGTGGAACTGATTGTGTGGGGGGTTTTGGAACATTCCTATCTCTAAATTGCATAAATTAAATCTGAATCTAAGTTGCAGAATTGGAAACTAATCATTAACTGTAGAAATGAAGTCCTAATTACAATTGCAGAATGAGACCTAATTATATTGCAGAATTAACAGTTACAGAATTGAAAGTCTGATCCTAATTGCAGAAAGGAAATCTAATTACTTTTGCAGTAATGAAAGTTTAGATCTAATGTGGAAATAAAAACTATCAAAGTTCTGTAATGTAAGGTTGTCAATCTTCTGTTCGGATTTTGACAAAGAAACATAAAATGCAGGAAATTGCTGAAAAACAGTAAATTCTGGAAATAACAATCTGAAAATAAAGTGGAAACTTTGTTGAAAGTAAGATTGCAACTAAAAATTTAAGCACAAGATTAATCTAAGCATAAATAAACTAATACTGCAAATATTGTCAACTATTTACAAGCAATTGACATAACAAGTTCTACAACTCATTCTGCTGCAACAAAATCAAAATAAAAACCTGCTTTGTTAGTCCTCCTCCTAGGTCCTGGAAGTGGCCAGCCTCTTTATCCATAAGAAGGTGTAAGTCTCTCTCTTTTTCTAAATCTTAATCACATTAATTTACAAGTATTTTGAAATAGAACTGGTGCACTTTATTGATCAAAAGACATGATTACAAGAATTCTCATTAAAAATCATTACAGGATCGTAATAATCAATTTCTAGTTATACTCTGTATTTTCTGCTAGCTTCCTTACTCTATTTTCTACCTCTTTTTCTATCTACCTCGCTCAACCTGAACGGGAGCAATATTTATAGCTATCCTATGATCTGATTACAAACAAAGAATATCAAAAAGATCTAATCCTACAATGTCGCAACAAATTCTCGGTTTTATCCTAGAAGAGGACTAAAACTTGATCTTTTCCTTAATGATGGCTTTGGTCGGCAATGACGGCAAAGACAGATGGAAGATATTTCTCTTTACTTTTTCCAACCTTTATTTCCCTTTTTCTGGCTTCAAAAATCGGTCAAAAGGTCAAAAACACATTCTGTTCTTCATTCCGAAGATAAGTGGCTTCATTCCGAAGACAATGCAGGTTTCATTCCGAAGATCGCTCATTTCGAAGATACTGCATTCTCATTCCGAAGATCGCTCATTCCAAAGATACTGCATGCTTCATTCCGAAGATCCGCTCATTTCGAAGACGCTGCATTCTTCATTCCGAAGATCCGCTCATTCCGAAGATGCTGTGTTCCTTCATTCCGAAGATATCTGTTCATTCCGAAGATATCTTGGTATGAACAAATATATGCTTTTCCATTGATTTCTTCTACATCTCTCAGGTGGGTTATCTCCTAAGATCAAATTCTAATGGTCTTCATCCCTTTTCTCATGTGAATTCCATGCCTTGCTATTTATGGACAAACGGCTGGAATTTACATGGGAAAGACCAGCTTTTTGCCGCACAACAACAGCTTTGCTTGCACCGTTGCCGCATTTAGGTGAAGTAAATGCTTGAGACAAATCAAAATATGATTAGTGAAATGCTGCTATTATTCTAAGCATATCCCATTGTAGCAAATCATAGCAAAAAGAACACAAAACTATGCAAAAAGCTGTAAAATCAACATATAATATTTCAAATACATTGATCATGCAAAATGGTTAATATACAACATATTAAATCAACTTAACTAACATATCATATAAAACATAAGAGTTTATAGGCATTTTTAGTGTACAAAACATGTTATGATTGAGGCATTTCCAGTGCCTCATCATTTTCCCCCCAACTTATATTAATGCATGCCCTCATGCATTCTGTTGGGCTATGGAATCGCATATGTCCATGTTTAGATTCCATGACCTGTAGAATAACTTCTTGCCTATGTAATACCCCCTATTTTCCTGAATGTTTCTGAGCCAATCTTCAAATTGTTCATCAGGCTGGGCATCTTCCTCAAAGTAGAATGGAACTGGAGTAATGATGGTTGGAGGCCTGAACCTGAGACCTATCCAGCTTATGTTGCATGATCCGGATCGGCTTGGACTACACCTTCTCGCTCTTCTTCTGGACCATTCTAGATTGATGGGGGAGATAGGTTCTCTTTTCCTCAAAGACATGGAAAGTTCATTCCATCTCGTCTCTCGCATACCGACAATGCCGGGAAGAAATTGTGATCACAGAAATTGTTAAATCCGCCACACAGATTCCTCAAATTGTTCAAGTACATTCTCTTAATATCATCCCTGTTCATCATTGAGAAGTGCTGCCGAGTGATATTTAGGTGATTTGGCTGGATTGCTCCGACTAACAACTCAGCCCTTGTTTCAATCACTTTATTCTCGCCTTTTCTCGTGATCCCAATAAAGCTGATTTTGCAAAGTAGACATAAATGCTCTCAACTGAACATCTCCAATGTAGATTTGAGGATGAGAGTCAACTTCCTATGGAATGAAAAAACTGTGTAAAAATAGTTCACACATGAGATTTTTCTGCTCAAAAGGACCGTTAAAATATGCTTCCAGAAAATCTTCAATAGTGTCCAATTTATAGGGAAGATTTGAAGTAATCCTCATGACCCGCCATCCGAGGTACTTTTCCTTCAAAATAAGGCTATAAAACCTGGCTGGTCGTCTAAATTGGACTAAAAATTCAGCAATTTGACATAAGTCAGACACCTTTTCTTTCAATGCCTGAATTTCTGTGTCCTTGGCTTCTAGCTATTTTGCTTCCAATTTGAATTTTTTAGTTTTATTGGCAAGTTGTTCATATCTAAGCATCCAGCTAGCTATGTCTGCATTGTACTGCTCTAGAGACACAGTATTAGGTGGTCTTACTATAGGGGGGATCCTAGGCAACAGATTTGTCTGAACTCCTTTTTCTGCCACTTCCACTGGTCGTTCATCTGTCAATAACTCTACTTGCACCCCCTTATTTGCTATTTCTATGGGGTTGTCATCAGATAGTATTTCTACTTGTACCCCCTTATCTGCTGTTTCTACTGGAAGTGTAGCAAGTTGAAATGCAGGGACCTCAGTAGGAGTACTTACTTGAACATTTTCTTGCTGTTGGGACTGTTTTTGTGTTGGTGGCTCATTTTCAACATCCTCTGCAATATTCCTCACCATTTCTGAAGTATCTTCTGAACAAGAAGGCAATGCTTCAGAATAAGATGGTGCTTCTTCAGAATGAACAGGCACTTCTTCATAATGAAGGAGTGCTATTTCAGGATGGACTCCCATGTCTGCTTCATCAAATCATCTGCTCTTGATAAACCCAAAAGCAATTGAGCCAAATTATCTTCATCATGGGATATAGCTGGCTATTTTTCAGATTGTGACAACAACAATTTTTTTAGTTCTGCCACTTCCTGCTGAAGTTCTACAATTTTTCTTTCTTGCATCTCAATGATGCTTTCTTTCTCTGTGATCCATTTGGTCTGTGTTTTGACAACACTTCTTGCTGCCCTCAGCTGCTCAGTGATGTCTTCCACTTCTGTTTCTGCTTTAGAAGCTGATACAGACAAATCAGTTGCAGTTGGCTACTCAACCAATATCTCTTCTTCTGCAATAGGTTGTTCTTGTTCAGGAGGCTCTGTGAGACTGTCTATAAGGATATCTACCATATCTGTAGCCTCGTTGAACTCGTAGCCTCTTCCAAACCAACTTGCTCGCTTCTACCTCGCCTATCTCGTTCAGGGAATTCTGGAAAGTTGTCGATGTCGGTTGTATCTCTGTGACATCTGGGCTACTTGGTCTATCTTCTTCCTCCATGACCCGTTCTGCAGTTTCTTTCAAATGGATTCTTGTAGACCTCCTAGTTCCAGATGCAAACTTCTTCTTTTTGCTCTATTTTCTGGTGACAACAGGGGTCATGGGGTCATTTTAGATGCCTCTGTTTCCCTTGTTTCACTTCTCTGTTTTGACAAATCAGTTGCAGTTTCAAAAAACCAAACTTTCTTTTGTTTTTCTGCTCTACTGCTAGTTCCAGATCCTCTTCTCTTTTGTCTCTTAACTTGTGAAGTTGAGGGTTCAGGAGCAAGGTTTTCTCGTGCTACTGTGGGGTGTAGTTCTGTAATAGCTTCAGGGGCACCTTCTCAGCCTTCTTCTCAAGATCCTCTACAACATTTTCTGCAGCAACTTCTGCAATACTTTCTGCAGTAGCTTGTTTCCTCTTCTGCAACAACATCAGTAGTATTTGATTCTTCTTCTTCCTCACTTTCATCCCCAAAAATGACATCATTTAGGTTAGAGTAAAATCTATCAAAACTCCTAGGGTTTCCTCTAAAATGGTGTTGGCAAACTAATTTGATGAGGCCATGATGGCGAAGGCTTCCTTTACC
Source organism: Wollemia nobilis (assembly GCA_028583015.1). Taxonomy (NCBI): domain Eukaryota; kingdom Viridiplantae; phylum Streptophyta; class Pinopsida; order Araucariales; family Araucariaceae; genus Wollemia; species Wollemia nobilis. The sequence goes on along the minus strand of JAQPPZ010000431.1, from coordinate 6,043,469 downwards.
CTCCTGATATCTTTTTGCCATGTTCTTTAACTCTTGATACAGATACAGGGGAAGATTTACCCTAACTTCTGGTTGTTGTCTACCATGTCTGAGATGGTTTAAAATTCGTAGATGATGCCCTGACAACAACACATACTGCCCTTCACAGGTCAAAAACTTAATCACCCAGGTGGCTACTTCATCCCAGGGTTCCTGCAGGCTGGCCCTTTTTAACCCTTTGCATGTGTTGTTATGGGTTAAGTATTCAGGTTCTCTATCATTTTCTTCTACAAACTGATTAACTACATTTGCCAATGTGTTCTTGCCAGATCTAGTAATTGAAATCCCTTCTAATGGCAGCTCTATAATCTGACTTAAAATTTTAGGGCTTACCTCAATAGACATGTCGTTGACATGTGCTCGGTTGTTTCTGAACGTATGGGCGAACATGCCAGCTAAATCTTCATAAGACCCATTGAATTTATCCAAAAATGTCATAAACCCTCCATCTTCAAAAATCTGCACAACTGCCAGATTTTCTCGGAGGTAATTGGTATCTGTAGGCTCTGTTCTGATCTTTCGCCCCATTTTTCTCTGTTTAAAAATTGTACACTACGGCTGCTGTTCTACTACAGGATTTCTGGCTATTTTCTGTTGCAAATTTGTAGAGTTTTAAGTTAAAACCCTCGTTGCCCTGTTTCTCGTCTTCTTCTTCAGAATGAACCGTATCCTATGCACTGTACCTCGCAACACGTCTTCAGAAAGAAAGATGGCACACATTTCTACTTTTGCACTGTACACCTGTTTGTTGATAATTGCATGGATGTCCTTGCCATCAGATCCACCTCATTAGTTTTGCAGATTCTCACGTGCATGTTAATTGACATTAAAAACTGGTGGCATATGGTTGGTCATGTTCTCCGTATTTCCAATGAGTGCAAAAACAAACCATGTGCCGATTGACACGTGTCCCTTCCTCGCATGCAACTAAGAAAAAATCTTGATTTTGTCGTATCTTACCTTCTTGGATGCCACGTGGAAATGCTCTTTCCGAAGATTATAACTTATTGCGCAAACAAAATTTCATTCCGAAGATTATGACCTCATTCCGAAGACAGGTCTTCATTCCGAAGACAAATCCTCATTCCAAAGATTATGACCTCATTCCGAAGACAGGTCTTCATTCCGAAGACAAATCTTCTTTGCAAAATTTTCATTTCGAAGATAGATCTTCATTCCGAAGATCAATCCTCATTCCAAAGATTAATCCTCATTCCGAAGATCAGGCTGTATTGTGAAAGTAAATCGTCATTCCGAAGACAGACCCCCATTTCGAAGACAGATCTTCATTCCGAAGACATATCTTCATTCCGAAGATGATGCAACAAGTCGTCATTCTGAAGACCAAGTTTCATTCTGAAGACAAATTGTCATTCCGAAGACAAAGTTTCTTTCTGAAGACAAAGTGCAACATTCATTTTGCTGTCATTCTGAAGACAATTTCATTTCGAAGATAATACAACAGGTATTGTTTTTGGCATTCTTGTTCCGAAGATTAGGCAGAAATCAATATTTTCATTCTCAAAACATGTTTTTAAGTATGCCAACTCTTATGAATACCTTTTATGCTAATGGTTAATTGTCACATACTATATACCAATCATTTTACAATGAAGAAATGTAAGAAATATATACCTGATAAAAATAGTTAATGCTAGCTTTTGAAGAATGACTGCTTTTGTTGATATTCTCATCGAGATTTTCTGCAACATTTCAAAACAAGTGCACTAGGTGAATTTGTACAATGATGGTTCAGAAATTTCTCAAGGTTATGCATGCCAGAAAACTGGTTTTCATGCACACCAACTCAGTAGTGCCTTAAGAAAAGGTTTTCACTGCTGGGTTATTCATTTTTCTCTCTTTTTTTTTTTTTTTTTTTTCATTTTTTTTTTTTTACCTCTCCTTTTCTCTTTTTTTTTCTTTTTTTTTCTTGATCCTGACTATGCCCATGAAGGAATTTCATGATTTCCCCCGAAACCATGCCCATGAAGGAATTCATACTCATAATTTATTCATCTTTTTGTTTTCTATTTTTCTCGATTTTTTTTTATTTTCTATTTTTTCTTGAAATCCACTCGATCATGTTGATTGTTTTGAAGTGGAAGAAGGAATCTCTTCCACCTATCGTGTATCCAAACTATCAAGTTGCTGCAAGAATTCTTCTTTAGTCGTAGGTGTATGGTATACCCTGAGGCGATGTCCATTCACTACCAACTTTCTTCGTGACCCATCAATGGGGGATAAACGAGCTGCTCCATTGTTAAATACCTCTTCAATCCAAGTAAGGTCCCAACCATCTAGTTTTCAGTTTTCTAGGGAAGTCTTCATATTGAGAATCGAATAAGAAAGCCCAATCTCCTTGTTGAAGTTTCCTCTATGCTGAATGTGACTCGTCATGCCACAACTTCCTCTCGCTTCCTGAATTACCTCAGTTTGGTGCAGAGCATCCAATCTAAGTTCATCCAATGCATTCAACTACAGAATCCTGTCTGTCTGTGCCTGCGATAATTCAATTCCAATTTCCAGTGCTGTGCGCAATGTTAGTAGCTCAAATTCAATAGGTAAGAGAGGCTTTTTACCAAAGACTAGTTCATAAGGTGTGAATCCAGTAGTGGACTTCCAAGTAGTATTGTAGGCCCAAACTGCTTCTGGTAATTTGTCTAGCCAATTTTTCCTATGAAAAGCTACTATTTTTGTCAAGATGCGTTCTAGTTCCCTGTTTGTTACTTCAACCTGGCCATTTGCTTGTGGGTGGTAAGGTGATGATTTCCTATGTTTGATTTCATACAATTCTGTAAATGCTTTTATGACTTTGGATGCAAATTGGGGTCCTTGGTCTGTGGTGATAGACCGTGGAGCTCCAAATCTCTAAAAAATCTGAGTATACAGGAAATCAGTGACCTTCTCTTCACGAGCATGTTTGAAAGCACGCACCTCTACCCACTTTGTCGTGTAATCACTGCATACTAGAATATGCACCTTTCCTTGAGAAGGTGGATCAATAGGTCCTACAAAATCAAGCTCCCCACCTCTCAAATGGTTCTAAAACCATTTGAGGCTGCAAGTGGCATCTCATTTGTATGAGTGGGTTTCCCAATTCTTTGGCATGCATCACAATGCCTGATGTATCACAATGCCTGATGTACTTTTTCACATCCTTGTGAAGAGATGGCCAATAATATCCTATCCCCAAGATTTTTCTAACCGTGCTTTTTACGGAATAGTGTCCACCCGAGGGTTCATCATGACAAGCTCTAAGGATATCATACACTTCATCCTTTCGGATGCACCTACGTAACACATGGTCAGGACCGCACTTAAAAAGCATACCCTTAATCCATTCAAAAGAAGAACTCTGTTTGATCAATTGTTTTTTTTGTTTTGAAGTAAAATGTGGAGGAACTTTCCCTGTGACCAAATAATTGGCTATATCTGCAAACCAAGGTGATTGAACTGATATAGCAAATAGTTTTTCATCAGGAAAAGTGTCATCAACTAATTCCCCTTCATCTCGTGTTCTCCAACCTAGACAAGAAATCTGCCACAACATTAGCTTTTCCCCGGTTTGTTGATTATGGTGATATCAAATTCTTGCAAAGCAACAACAACCAACGAATAATTCTTGCACTTACCATAGGTTTATTCATCAAATACTTAATGGTTGTATGATCTCGTGTGAATAAATATTTGATAACCTCGTGATATAATGCCTCGAATTTGTTGATGGCATAAATTACTGCTAGGAATTCTTTCTCAATTGTTGTATAATTTTTCTCTGCTCCTGTCAAGTTCTTGCTAATGTTGTAGATGGTATAATGTTCACCATTATCAATTTGTCCTAATGCTGCTCCAATTGCTGTATTGGAGGCATCAGTCTGAATGTGAAATGGTAATGTCCAATTAGGTCCTCTGAGCACAGGTGGAGTTATCAATTTCTCTTTCAAAGCTTCAAATGCTTCCTGACATTTTGCAGTCCAGGAGAATTCAGAATCTTTAGTCAATAAGGCAAACATAGGACTGGCTATTGTACTAAAGTTGGAAATAAACCTACGGTAAAAACCAATGTGTCCTAGGGAGCTTCTGACATTAGTCTGAGTTTTAGGAGGAAGGAGATTCTTGATAATTTCAACTTTCTTTGGATCAACTTGGATCCCTTCAGGAGAGATGTGATGACCAAGAACTATCCCTTCCTTCATCATCATGAAGCATTTATCCTGGATTTAAGGATAAGTGGTATGTTTCACAACTGAGTTAAGACTTTGTCAAGATTTTCCAATGTAAAATCAAAAGTTTGTCCACATACTCGTGAAATCATCCATGTAAATTTCAACACTTTTGGTGGTCAGATCAGCAAAAATTGCTAGGACTGCTCATTAAAAAGTTGTTGGGGCATTACACAAACCAAAAGGTAAAACCCTATAGGCAAATGTTCCCCATGGACATGTAAAAGTTGTCTTTTCTTGATCTTCAGGTGCAATCTGAATTTGATTATATCCACTAAATCCATCAAGAAAACAAAAGTATCTTTTTCCAAAGAAGAGTATCTAACACTTGATCTATGAAAGGTAATGGAAAATGGTCTTTGTATGTCACCTTATTCAATTCTCTATAGTCTACACATACTCTCATTTTTCCATTTTTCTTAGGAACTATTACCAATGGAGAAACCCATTGGCTATCATAAATTGGGTAAATGAATCCTACTTCCAGGAGTTTTTCAATTTCTTCTTTCACAATATCTCTTAAGGCAGGATTCAATCTTCTTTGAGGTTGTCTGACTGGCTTTACTTATTCAGTATAGATTCTATGGGTACATATATCAGGATGAACTTCTAAAATATCTTTGTAGTTCCAAGCAAAAGCATGAACATGCTTCCGCAAAACAACTATCAATTTTTCTTCCTCTTCCCTAGTAAGTCGGTCGTAGATGTTCAAAAATTTGCCTGGTCGGACTTCTATTTGTTTTGTATTTAGAAGGACCGAATTCACTCCTTCATATTTGGTGTTTAAGGGATTAAGAGGACATTGCTGAGATGGGAGAAACGAAGCAGCCTTCTGTTTCATTGCTGCTTGAGGGAAGCATATCTTGTATGGAATAGTGAGAAGGAAAAATCAGATGATGGTGCCATCCATGTGGTAGTGAAATAGAGTTTCCCTATGATAGCATAGATGATTCATCTTCAGATTTTTGATTCTCCTCATTACTTATCAATTGTTGGATATTTGTTGCTTCCCCTTCTAAACCTTGTTCATGCAGAACATTCATCAGGATTGTTTCATTTTCTAAGTTTTCTGTGTCACTGAGGTCTTCTGTGTGTTCTCTTACTACTAAGGTAGCTAGTGTAGAAATGACCTCTTCTCGGTTCTTCATCCGAGCTCGAAAACCATAACCGACCTAAAAATTTGCTAGATGGTTTTGGCAGGAGGATATAAAGAAATTTGTTTCAGCTCAATACCATTTGAAATAGTCATATTTCCAGATCTCGTAGCCTATGAAGGTCGCCGCAGCTTGCAAGCCAAGGTCTTCCCAAAATAATGGGATATCCATGTGCTGAATTTCTTGGTCAGTAAAACCAGAAAATCTGCAGGGAATTCCAAAGAAGAAACTTCTATAGGGACATCTTAAATGATTCCTTCAGGTTTTGCAACCGACCTATCACCCATTTCTAAAACTCGTAAATGTGGGGCCGAGATGTTTGAGCTGTAATTGTTCCATTGTATCTTTAGTCATGACATTTATTGCAGCTCCTAGATCCACTAAAACATTTGATATTGGTACTGAACCTATGGTGACTGTGGATAATCGGGCTTCCCGGATCACTATACTTTGGAGGTAGTAGTTTTCCAGTATAAGAGATCACCTATCTTCCCTTCAACCTGCACAGTCTTGGGGAATGCTTTCTTCTTTCTTCCTGCTCTTTTAATGCACAAATTTTGGATAAGACTATTAATTTCTGGTATTTCCTTAATGGCTTGCAATAAGGGTAATGAGATAGTCAACTTTTTGAGTTCTTTGACCAATTCTGACTCATAAATTTTTGGTATTGCATTAAGTCTTTCAGGATATGGAACTATCCTTGGTAATTGTTCTACTTGTGTCTCTTTTTCTATTGTTGGATCCAATTTTTTTGTTTCTATTGTTGGTTGGATTCTCTCTGGTTCTAATGATTCTTGCTTTTCATTATCTTTGATTTCCATTAAAACTGGTTCAGGTACAACTTTCCCTGAACGGAGTTGGATATCGCTACAATCAAGAACATTAATTTCAATATTTTCTTCAACTTCAACCACATAGACAGGAGGTGTCTGTCTTACACTATTTGGATTAGTGACTGGCTGAGCTGGCAATTGAGGTTGTTTCACTTGCTGTGTTTGCTGTTGTTTTTCTTGAAAATTTTGATTAGGTGCAGGCAACAAATGCTGAGTTTGACCTTGATTCCTTTGCTGCCTTGGATAGGACTGGTATTGCTGATTCCACTGTGGTTGGTTTTGCACCCAATGTGGATTAGTCTGATTCTCGATTCCAAGCCGGATTGTTTTGATTCCATGAGGGGTTGTTTTGATTCCCGATTCCAGTCGGGTTACTCCAATTTGATTGTGGCCATTCTTGGGAATTTGTCCATTGAGGATAATTCCAAGGACGTTGGGGTGGTTCTGATTGTCCCCAAGGCATAGTACCAGGATTATGCCCCCAATTTGTAGGAAAACGAGGGGGATTTTGATATTGAGAGAAATTCCCCCTTGTTTTGGTCCAATATAGTTGAGTTCCTCAGTCTGGTTTTCTAACACAGTTTTGAGTTGTGGTAGCAGGTGGCATTGATCAGTTGAATGCCTTTTTGAACAGATACTACAAATGGCCGAGATAGATGTTTTATTCAAAGGACATTCCCACAAAGCATGTTTACTTCTACATCTTGGGCAATAAATTGCCAAAGGTTCTGTGTTTTTAGCTTTTGCAGAGATTTCCCCTAAAGTAGTGTTTAGATGCACTAGGATATCGGCTTTGAAATTTGCAAGTTCCTCTATCGTGTCCTTTACATCGCTGCCATTTGTGCGGCTTTTTCTTCTTCTCTCGCTTAGTGCGAGAGTAATTCCTACAGAGATCCATAATTTCCTCATTACCGAGAGTGGTTACATCCCCTTTTCCCATTAAATCCAGAACTTCTCCGGATTCATCTTGCAATCCTCTCAAAAAGATAGTTTTACACAATTCTGGTTCTACTAGTCCACATCTCCTTTGAACAAAGGAGAACCTATCAAGATAATATTCCAAGGTCTCATCATCTTCCCCGCTTGATTCTAAATAACTCATCTTTTCTATTCCTTACACGGCAGTATTCCTGATATTTGTCTAAAAAGACAGTCTCCATTTGATCCCAGGTTCTTATGGAATTTGGCTCTAAGCTCATGAACCAACGTAATGCCGAATCCTTGAGAGTTGAGGGAAAAACCTTAAGTTTTTTATTGTCATTTATATAATCATAGGTCTGACACACTACCTTGAATTCAAACAAAAACTGATCAGGATCTTCAGATACAACACCTCGGAAGGTTGGAAGTACCGAAGGTGAAATGGTCTTCATGGGAGAGTTTTGTGTTGGATTCAGATGAATAGGATATTCAAATGTTCTGGATGGTTGGAGTATATCCTGATCATCCCCTTCATTATGAACATAGCCATGCTGGCCATCTGCATTGCCTCCTTCTGCCATAGTTTCTTGTTTCCTAGGAGAAGTTAAAGCTTTCCAAATTGTTCTCTCAAGAGGTCCAAGCTTCTCTATTGATGAGTCTGATGAATTATCTTCCTTAAGATATTCTGTTGATAAAATTGGTGATTTTCCTTTCTCAAAATGTTCTACTGATGGTGAGACTGGTGATTTTTCTATCAATCTTTCAGGTAGTTCAAACACAGGTGATTCACCCCTTAGGCGTGAAGATCTCCTTAATGGGACAAGCCAGGGATCCTTTGGAGTATCCCTAGACTTACTCATTCATGTTTACTCCTAAATGACATAAATTAAGTCAATAGTTGTTATCTTACTCTGCTGTTATATTCAGATTTTAACCTGAATGTTCACAGTTTAGTCTGATTACAGCTATTGGACTATTTGTTTTCTTCTGACAACACTATTCCCCGACAACGGCGCCAAAATGATGCGTAGTCGTTATACCATCATTAATTCTCAATGAATCTATCAATCCAGGGCAGTGTACAAGGCTATCTACGGGAGAAGAAGTGAAACAGCTATAACTTAGGTCAATCTAGGGCAACAAGTCTTATTGGTGGAACTGATTGTGTGGGGGGTTTTGGAACATTCCTATCTCTAAATTGCATAAATTAAATCTGAATCTAAGTTGCAGAATTGGAAACTAATCATTAACTACAGAAATGAAGTCCTAATTACAATTGCAGAATGAGACCTAATTATATTGCAGAATTAACAGTTGTAGAATTGAAAGTCTGATCCTAATTGCAGAAAGGAAATCTAATTACTTTTGCAGTAATGAAAGTTTAGATCTAATGTGGAAATAAAAACTATCAAAGTTCTATAAAGAAGGTTGTCAATCTTCTGTTCATATTTTGACAGCAAAACATAAAATGCAGGAAATTGCTGAAAAATAGTAAATTCTGGAAATAACAATCTAAAAATAAAGTGGAAACTTTGCTGAAAGTAAGATTGCAACTAAAAATTTAAGCACAAGATTAATCTAAGCATAAATAAACTAATACTGCAAATATTGTCAACTATTTACAAGCAATTGACATAACAAGTTCTACAACTCATTCTGCTTTGTTAGTCCTCCTCCTAGGTCTGGAAGTGGCCAGCCTCTTTGTCCGTAAGAAGGTGTAAGTCTCTCTCTTTTTCTAAATCTTAATCACATTCATTTACAAGTAATTTGAAATAGAACTGGTGCACTTTATTGATCAAAAGACATGATTACAAGAATTCTCGATGAAAAATCACTACAGGATCAGTAATACCAATTTCTAGTTATACTCTGTATTTTCTTGCTAGCTTCCTTACTCTATTTTCTACCTCTTTTTCTATCTACCTCGCTCAACCTGAACGGGAGCAATATTTATAGCTATCCTATGATCTGATTACAAACAAAGAATATCAAAAAGATCTAATCCTACAATGTTGCAACAAATTCTGGTTTTATCCTAGAAGAGGACTAAAACTTGATCTTTTCCTTAATGATGGCTTTGGTCGGCAATGACGGCAAAGACAGATGGAAGATATTTCTCTTTACTTTTTCCAACCTTTATTTCCCTTTTTCGGCTTCAAAAATCGGTCAAAAGGTCAAAAACACATTCTGTTCTTCATTCCGAAGATAAGTGGCTTCATTCCGAAGACAATGCAGCTTTCATTCCGAAGATCGCTCATTCCGAAGATACTGCATTCTCATTCCGAAGATCGCTCATTCCGAAGATACTGCATGCTTCATTCCGAAGATCCGCTCATTCCGAAGATGCTGCATTCTTCATTCCGAAGATCCGCTCATTCCGAAGATGCTGTGTTCCTTCATTCCGAAGATATCTGTTCATTCCGAAGATATCTTGGTATGAACAAATATATGCTTTTCCATTGATTTCTTCTGCATCTCTCAGGTGGGTTATCTCCTAAGATCAAATTCTAATGGTCTTCATCCCTTTCCTCATGTGAATTCCATGCCTTGCTATTTATGGACAGCTGGCTGGAATTTACATGGGAAAGACCAGTTTTTGCTGCACAAAGAATAGCTTTGCTTGCACCACTGCCGATTTAGGTGAAGTAAATGATTGAGAAAAATCAAAATATGATTAGTGAAATGTTGCTATTATTCTAAGAATATCCCATTGTAGCAAATCATAGCAAAAAAAACACAAAACTATGCAAAAAGTCTATAAAATCAACATATAATATTTCAAATACATTGATCATGCAAAATGGTTAATATACAACATATTAAATCAACTTAACTAACATATCAGATAAAACATAAGAGTTTATAGGCATTTTTAGTGTACAAAACATGTTATGATTGAGGCATTTCCAGGCCTCATCACAAACTACCTCACTTTCAGCGATCTACTCACACACTCAGGAACCCTAAGCTCTTCCATAGATCCTGGTGCAAACTACCTCACTTTCGGTGATCTACCTACACACTCAGGAACCCTAAACTCTTCCATAGATCCTGGTGCAAACTACCTCAATTTTGGTGATCTGCTCACACACTCAGGAACCCTAAGATCTTCCATAGATCTTGGTGCAAACTACCTCACTTTCGACAATCTTCTCACACACTCAGGAACCCTAAGCTCTGATACCACTTGATGGAGAGCCAAGCTTTCTAATCAAACCCAATTCTCATTCAAAAACTTGGAAATATTTACAGAAATGGCAGCAGTCTACCAAATAAACTCCTTTATTCTGAAATATAGTTTATTTTTTTTACAACATTTCCCGCCCTAGAAGAAAAATAGCCCAAACAGGTCCATAATGGCCCTCTTGCCTTCAAATATGTAACTCTATCTTAGCATTTTTTGACCCCTTGTGCATGCCTTTGCTTCCCCTTTTAAAATTTTTAGCGTGACTCTCTGTTTCCCTTTTGTGGCCCTTCATTTCATTTTTCGTGCCTCTTCATTGTTTTGGATTTCGAAATGTTTTTATTTTCGAATCTTGGTCTTTGTCTGCTTTCATTGCACCTTGGTGCCACATGCTGTTTAGTTTTGCCACTATAGACTCTGTTTGCCTATCAACCAATGATGACGTTCGGTATACCCACCACTCGATAATTTCCTTTGTAATGGCCGTTGTAACCGTCTGCCATTTTTTTTAAGTCACGAAATAAAAACATGTCGCAAAATTGTGAAACTTTTTCTCTCTTGCACCTTCTCTTGTCTTTTGGTCATGAAAATACGACATGTCACGATATCACGACACTTTTTCTCTCTTGCGCCTTCTCTCGTATTTTGGTTGCAAAAATGCGACATGTCACGATATCACAACATTTTTTCTCTCTTACACATTCTCTCGTCTTTTGGTCACGAAAATGTGACATGTCGCAATATCATGACACTTTTTCCCTCTTGCTCTTTCTCTTCTCTTTTGGTCATGAAAATGCGACATGTCGTGATATCGCGACACTTTTTCTCTCTTGCGCCTTCTCTTGTATTTTGGTCGTGAAAATGCGACATGTCGCGATATCGCGACACTTTTTCTCTCTTGCGCATTCTCTCATATTTTGGTCACAAAAATGCGACATGTCGCGATATCATGACACTTTTTCTCTCTTGCACCTTCTCTCGTCTTTTGGTCATGAAAATGTGACATGTCGCGATATCGCGACACTTTTTCTCTCTTGCGCCTTCTCTCATCTTTTGGTCACGAAAATGCGACATGTCGCGATATCATGACACTTTTTCTTCTTTGTCGACATGTCATGATATCGTGACACTTTTTCTTCTTTGCCAACATGTCATGATATCACGACACTTTTTCTTCTTTGTTGTATTTTGCTTTTTTTTGGATGCTCCTGCATCACTGCACGACAAGCTTGCCTACATCAACTTATGTTGTTGGATGAGCATTGCATTAATGTGCTTGAGCATCTATGTGTGTATCAAGAGTGGCTCAAAAGAGCCTACAATATGAAAGTCCATCTCAGAGACTTTTAGGTTGGTGATCTCATCCTAAAATAGAACCAAAAAAATTCTAGCTTGTCATCCCACCTACGGGATAAATTTGTGGCAAACTAGTTAGGTCCCTTTGTCATAACTATTCAATTAAGGCCTAAAACTTATCACCTAGCTTCACTTGAAGGTGTCAAGGATCCTAAACCCTTGAACATCCTTCACTTGTAGCCATTTCATGCTTAGAGAGCACCCAAAAGGCTCCTAGCGGGTTCTCACCGTCTAGGTCAAGTAAAAACACTCCTAGACTATCTACGATCATCTAGGTCAATCTTAAAAGCCCTAAAGGTATCCATAAGTCCTTTGGTTATAGCCAAATGTCCTTAGGTAGTCGTAGACACTTTTTAAGTGCCACCGCATGTCTAGGTCACCCAAAAGGCTCCTAGCGGGTTCTCACCATCTAGGTCAAGTAAAAATGCTCCTAGACTATCTATGATCATCTAGGTCAAACCTAAAAGCCCCAAAGGCATCCCTAGACCATTTTGTCATAGCCAAATACCCCTAGGTAGTCGTAGACACATTTTAAGTATCATTGCATGTCTAGGTCACCCAAAAGGTTCCTAGCGGGTTCTCACCACCTAGGTCAAGTAAAAATACTCCTAGAATATCTACAATCATCTAGGTCAACCTTAAAATCCCCAAAGGTACCCATAATCCCTTTGGTCATAGCAAAATACCCCTAGGTATTCATAGACACTTTTTAAGTGTCACTGCATATCTAGGTCACCCAAAAGGCTCGTAATAGGTTCTCACCGTCTAGGTCAAGTAAAAATTCTCTTGTACTATCTACGATCATCTAGGTCAAACCTAAAATCCCCAAAGGCATCCCTAAGCCCTTTGGTCATAGCCAAATACCCCTAGGTAGTCGTAGAAACTTTTTAAGAGTTGATGCACATCTAGGTCACCCAAAAGGCTCCTAGCAGGTTTTCATCATCTAGATCAAGTAAAAATGCTCCTAGACTATCTACGATCATCTAGGCCAACCCTAAAAACCCTAAAGGTATCCCTAAGACCTTTTCTCATAGCAAAGTGCCCCTGGGTAGTCGTAGACACTTTTTAAGTGCCGCTGCACATCTAAGTCACCCAAAAGGCTCCTAGTGGGTTCTCACCATCTAGGTCAAGTAAAAATTCTCCTGGACTATCTACGATCATCTAGGTCAAACCTAAAAGCCCCAAAGGCATCCATAAGTCCTTTTGTCCCCTCCAAATACCCCAATGGCCCCCAAGTAAGCCCGTTGGTCACATGTGTATACATATCAATCAAAAATTAAAAAACATTATCAAAACATCAAAATACAAAAACATTGCATCGCATTGCACTTTCATACATACATATCCATAAAATTTAAAAAAAATCAAAAATATTGCATCACACCATATAACATTTTATCGTCACTTGCATTTAGGCATATTCATCATTAGAACTTTACATTTTAGAGTTTCTCATACATGTCTAGCACCATGATGGTACATTACTTACCGCTCAAAATCAATGTCATGAAAGTACTCATAGTTCAAATACAACAATTAGCATTTTCACCCACATTTTTTTTCATATTTCCATAGTCGTGTCTATTCCCTTCACTTAGACATTTGTTTTAGAATGTCAGTTAGGTTTTTAGTCACTTAGCCATATCTAGTCTCTACTTATATTTTGTAGAAGGCTAACTTGATTTTTAGGAGGTAGAGTCTTGCATTGATTATGCATTGTGTACATCATATCCCAAACATAATTAATCATTAACAATATAAGTTTTGCACAAATACAGATGAAATCCATGAAGTGGTCTAGGTTACCTTAAGTGAAAAGGTCATCCTGCTCATCCCCCTGTGTGAATGGTTTAAGAATGTTGAGAGTTTGCAAAAGGACAAGCTCTTCCCCATCCAATTCTCCAAAATCAATAGTAGTTTTCACCACTATCAAAATTTCCAAACACCCTTGATCCCTAAAGTCATAAGGATTCGTACTACACATCCCTGTAAAGGATGGGTAATCATACCCAAGGCCTAAAAGATCAACACCATTCCACAACAAAATACCAAAAGCTTCCCATCAATATTTTCAAACACCTTTGACCCCTAAATTCGTAAGGATTCATACTACACGTCCCTGCAAAGGATGGGTAGTTATACCCAAGGTCTAAAGGATCATTGCCATCCACAAGATAAAAATCCCACAAGTTCAACTTTGAAATCAAAATCCTCAAGAAGCAACAATAAAAAATAATAGTGGTTATCACCACTACTCAAACCTCTTGCTCAAGAGAAAAAAGAAAAAAATTAAAATAAACAGTGATTATAGTCACTAAAAAGAAAAAAATAAATAGTGATTTTCATCACTATATATGAGAGAAAGTAATCCCAATCAATTGAATAACCAAAAGACACCTAAGATTGAATCCCTGTAACTCTCAACATTTGGAAAACCATCAGGTGATCCCCATTATGGATTTTGTGGATAGCCTATTTGTAAATGGTGGTAGCCTCATGCATGACGATATGTCTATCACATTAGCTTTCGGGCATATGTGTAGACCAATGTTTGCATGTGGATGAGCTAGCTTTGGTAACCTAGATTGCCTAGTGGTCTAGTCATACTTAGTACAAAACCTACGATGGTGGCATTCATTTGGTGGTCCTCAGTACAGGTTTGGTTGAGATCCTACTTGGAACTAGTAGTATCCTTATGCATCTCATAGGAATGAACTCACTTGCACACACAGGGATATGAAGTAACTTGGTCATCCTAGCAGATTCATACCTTGTCAAAAAATCTTGCACGGTTAGTATACAACTTTTGATAAGTTGACTAGAGTGTTTGAGTCTCATGAAAACCTAATGGTCATTTCCTCAACATCATGTCATTCATATCACTTCACCACATTCATTTCAATTACATTATTCATGAAATCCATTATATAAGTCTCATGACAACATTACATATGAGTTGGTGCAAAATACATCATCTATGGTGCTAGCATAATACAACATGTAGTCTACACATTGCATCCTCTAGATCAAGAAATCATCCATCTCAGTATACATCCATGCATGTACAAAATAAAATCAAATCACAATCACAAAATATGCATACATAGGCATTCATCATCATTGCATGAATCAAATTACATACATTTTCATACATTTCATAAAACAATAAACACATGATGATAAACCACATAAAAAATTCGGATATATATGTGTATATGTATGGGATAAAAATATACATCATGTTGCCTATCGGCTACAATAAAGTGAGTCCTCAAACTTCAAATTGCTAAAACATCCAAAAAACACAAAAATAGTCACACGAGCCACTACCATGGTCACGTAGGACCGGTACTATGACTCACACTCCCACCTATAGTAGGAGTCCTCTATGAACTCCTATATCTACTACCACCTACCCTGTCAGCTCTCTGCCTAGACCCTGGTGCCTCTAGCCTAGAGGAAGACTACCTTGTCCTACTGTGATGACTCTGGTATGACCCAATGGCACCTACATCATCCCGTAGACACCCACCAAGGTGTACTACCTTAGTATCTAGCTCATTCATGTAAGCCTACCCTTGTCAACACCATGTCTGGTAAGTCTCCACCATAGAATGGATTTGTGTCACCTTTGCCTATAGCCTAGTCACCTCCCCACTACATGAATCCTCCTATGTAGGGCTCTGAGATCATAGTTATACCCGAAGAGATGCTATCTCGGCTTGAGCCACCTATATATTGGCTCATTGTGCTACTAGATCTACCTATACATCATGCACCTGCATATGTAGTATATCTCTCTTCTGCCTCACCTTGAGTAGCTCATATCTTATCTCTACCTCTATGTCCCCTGGTACCATCGATGGTGCCTACACCTCCTCATCCCCAACATCATCATCCCCCAAGTCACCTTGATATCCTAAGTCCAGGAGATCCACATGCTCCCCTACCTTGTGTCCCTACCAATCACCTACCTCACCTTGGTCCTCACCAAAAATATAATGAGGTGCTTCCCTAGTAGCACCCCTCCCCAATGGTCCCTCTCCATGCCCCTAGCATATAACCCAACAAGTGTCATACTCCACTATAGTACCGACATCATACACATCCAAAATATCCACTACAAGATTTGCATCCTGTGCCACTACCTCTACCATCAACCATGCCAATGTCCTCTCATCACTGCGATGTTGATAAGGAACTGGCTCACTAGTAACCCCTTGGAATAGCCCAAACTATTGCATCACCTAAGAAAAAGAGAAGTACTCCCACTCCATGCCATGTTTTCCAACTAACCATCTGCCTCGTCGTACCCTATGAAGATATATAATAGCATCTACCCACTCTCAAAAAATTTTGTATGGCCTCAAGAATACCTGACCTACCTTGATTCAGGCAAATAGATATCCATAGTAGGCCATGTCACTTGTGAATCACTAACTTTGTACCCTCTCCTAAGCCCTCTACCATAGGATACTATATCATATCTCCCTATCTGCTAGCTATGCCTAAGTTATCCAGGGTAGCACCTGTGGTTGCCCCACAACTATGTGCTACCATACCAAACACTGTAGCAATTAGCTACACGCAACACCCTTCCACTTATGGCAACAAATCTTGTACATCTCATCATAGAGTTGTGCCAATAGTGTAGTACCCCATGCCATCACCAGTGGCTCCGCCATAGTAGACCTCACCAGCTCAAACAGTATCTCCACTAGGTTCCATTGGAACCTCAGTCCAAAATAATCTGCTAGTAGCATATTGGATATGAGCATCATGAGTAGTGTATGCCTCACCCCTAATATCTTCACCTCATTCCAGAATCCTACCAGCATACCACCCTTCAAGCAGTCCAGCTCTATCGTCTCTAGATCATAATTGAAGTACCTCATGAGCATAGTCTATCTTTGGTCTTGTGGTGTTGTGCAGATCGACCACCCTTATATCAAAATCTGAATAATCTAATAAACATCCTCAAGTGTCATTGTCATATCCCCAATGGGTAGGTGGAAGGTATTGGTGCACAGATCCCATAGATAAATTAGAGTAGTCATATATGTACGGTCTCCTCTAACAGCCTCTAATCAGGTCACCTACTTGAGGCCAATGGCATCCAGCCACTCCAAGTACTCTATGGTCAAGGAATCCCTCATGGAATCATATAGAATAGGTACTCGATATCAACTCCTCACCACTTGATAGGGATAAGCACCTCAATAATACACCACCAAAATGGCCTTGCATGGCCCCAAAAACATTCAAAAGAAAAGATTCAAAATGCCCTTCTTTGAGGCTGGTTTGTGGCCATTCCCTCCTAGGAATAATCCACACTAAAATGTGGTAAACTCAATTAATAATCCACAATAAATGATAAAATTGACATCACATGGCTCCTTGGGCAGCCCTCAAGAGGCTCAAAGTGGTTCTAGCCACTCCGAAAAGGGATTTGGAGCCTACCGGCCCAGTTTTGGGAGGTTTTGTCCCAAAATTCACCACCATACCACCCTAGTATGATGGTAGATTCCCATCATCCCACCCTAGCACAATGGTTATCCCTCATCCCAGGGTGGGATGGTGGTGAAGTTTGACCCAAAAAAGTCAAAATTTGGCCAAATGGCACCCAAAAACTGCCATTTGACCACCCAAACAGAGCATGCAAGGTAGAGGACAGGGAATCCTTATGACATCCATATTTATGAGGGCCAAATTGGGATATTCTCTTCCACACCCTGTGCATGCCTCCCATTTGACAAGTGGCACCTCCTACCATGCATGCCCTTTTGCACATGAGCCCCTTTGGGCTATAAAATGGATTCAGTACCCACACAAAAACATAGAGAAGAGTTCAAGGATCTACAATGGAGTGCTACCAATATTTCCCCTCACCTTATTGTACCTTTTTGCCCTCGAAATATCCCTTTTGCCAAGGAGATTACCGGGTGACTTCAAGAAGGTAATCCAAGCATAACCTTTCTATATGGGTGAATTTCTTCACCAAATTTGAGGAAAATACACCATATACTATTTAGAAACATATTATAGTGATTTGGTAACAAAAGGAACCCATATTTTGTGGGTATCCCCTCCTAGGGTGCCCCCAAATTGTTGTAGTCACCATTGCCCCCCCAGGATGAGGGTAAATTATTACACAATTTCATTACAAATTTTAATTTATAATTTTCTATATTGTCTCATGATGCTACAATTCAAATTTCAAGTTATTTGGAGTTAAAATGAAAGAGTTATAGCATTTTTAAGTTTCCACAAGCTCGTAGGGCCCATCCGTACACCCCAATTTTATGCAGGTGGATCTAGGATTCAATTTGAAACTCTGATCATATGGGTTGTCTTGAAATGTCACTTTATGCGTACTGAAAAAATTTCATGAGTTCTGGATAAGTTTATGTTCAATATTTTGTTGTATTCCTTTACATAGGTTGTAAGCGAGTGATGCTAAATTGAGGGGTCTACGGATGTAATTTCCAATCTATTTTGGGTGATATCCTCCCAAAAAATATTATTTAAAATATTTGCAAATTTTCAAGTCATTTGGATATCATTTGATGCAATTTTAATTCATATGCCATTATGCCCCTGTGGGGATTGCATGTTTTCACCATACACCCTTGCTATTTGACCATTTTTTGCTTCCTTGTGTGTAGGTGCAGGTTGTTAGAAGGAATTGGGAAGGAAGATCAAACATCAGAGATTGAAGATACAAGCAGTGGCGGCATTGGCTCACCCACCTCGATTGTGGGTACGCAGAGAAACATTGGATGTGCACCTTGATTCCGTGAAAGACTTGGTCTTTGGGCACCCAATATTGTAAAAATTGTATCACATTTTGAGCCCTCAAGGGGACTGTTGTGTAACCTTGGATATGATCCAACAAATTAATGAGAAGAGACTTGCTTTGATTCATTTCCTTTTGTTTGGTATTCTTTCCTTTTCACATGCATGCTTCCTTTTTTATGCCCATGAGCTATATGGGGTAGATATGCATATTGTTTTACATAATTTGGTGCATCATTTTTTCCTACTTCACTTGCATACCTACAAATTTTATCCCCACCTAGACCATACATTTCCTTTCACTTATACATATCCACTGCTAACTTTACCTTAGGGACCATATTAGTACAAAAAATGAGACTAATCGAGAGCAAGCTATATATGATATCATCAATACTTTGGTGATTTATAAGACCAAATATGCCTATGTGGATAATTTATACTTGGCAATAATTTTTGCTACTAAAAATATTCACCACTATTTTCTCAATCATACCACATATGTTATCACTTGAGAAAACCCATTATGCTATATAATGGGTTATACTTACAACAATAGCCAAACTTCCAAATGTATCATGCTCTTAATGGAATTCAATCTTGAGTTCATTAGCCAACAATCGATTAAGGGTTAGTTCATTTCCAACTACCTTATTGAATCCCCCTTCATGATGACAAGCCTCTCATCATTAAGCTTCCTAACTATTACATCTTCAATATCATTGAGAAAGAAGAGGATATCAAACCTAATAATGAAGTCAAATTTACACCATTCTTTGATGGTTCCAAGTGCAAAAAAGGAGGAGTTGTTGGAGTAGTCTTCTTCATGATACAAGTATATCCTATCCCATTTTCATTCAATCATGAATTTCCTTGTACCAACAACAACACTGAGTCCAAAGCTCTCATCCTTGGCCTTCAAATTGTAATTACCATATGCATCAAGCACATCAAAATCATTGGTGACACTCTCCTCATCATAAATAAATTCAAGGGAGTCTACTAGTGCAAATATTTAATATCAAGACCTACACAAAATTTCTAGATAAGTTGTTAACAAACTTTGAGTGGTATGACATCAAAGCTTCATCAAGGTTAGCTAACTATTTTATGAACACTATCACTTCTCTTGGTTCTCTAATATCCCAAAATCCCTTTGACACTATCACAAATTTTCATGTTACTATCCTTTCTCAATCGACTATTTCGCATAATTCCAAGGATGAAGGAGACATTCATTTTTCTAAGTAGAGACTTATCCTGACTGGTTATCTCAATTGAAGTATTTTCTTAAACTAGGTACACTTCTTGT
This sequence comes from Wollemia nobilis, assembly GCA_028583015.1. Classification (NCBI taxonomy): domain Eukaryota; kingdom Viridiplantae; phylum Streptophyta; class Pinopsida; order Araucariales; family Araucariaceae; genus Wollemia; species Wollemia nobilis. The sequence continues at coordinate 6,023,652 of JAQPPZ010000431.1, read as the reverse complement.
AGACCTACCTCTAGTTATCAAATGAATATTTAAGCAAAAAGTTACAAGGTACACTCTCTTGGGGGACATACATTATCATTTTAGCTATGAAGGTATTCTCCTCCACTATCTTGGACTCTAATAAGCCAATTGGATCATTTCTCAAGCCCATGATGGCACATTTTGTGGTCATTTTAGTGGGATGGCCATCACAGAGCACATTTTGTGCATGGGATATTATTGGTCCACCATGGAACATGACTGTTGTGCATATGTCAAGAATTTCCTTAAGTACCAACATCATGCCAACTTATCCCATGTGCCTTCGCAAGCTTTACAACCAATCTAGTCCCTTTGGCCCTTCTCAAAATGGGATATCAATATTGTGGGAAAAATATCCCCTCCTTATTCTAATAAAGATACATTCATCATCACCAGCATAGAATACTTCACCAAGTGGGTTGAGGCTATTCCTCTCATGAAAATAGCATACCCTTGAATCATAGAATTTATTCTCCATCACAATATTTGTTGCTTTGGTATCCCTTCTAATATCATATTAGACAATGGTCCTCTATTCAAGAATAAGTATGTTTGAGAACTTTATAACAAATATCATATTCAACATAGCTTCTTGGCACCTTACTATCCCCAAGGAAATGGTCAAGCCAAAGCCACAAATAAGACCATTTGTGTGATCTTAAGAAAGTAAAATCAAATCACAAGGATTGGTACCTACAACTCCCTTTGGCACTATGGGACTACCAAAGGAGCATTCACATGTCCACTAGGGAAACACCATTCTGATTAGTGTATGGTACAAAATCCATCATGGCCTTGGAACTCAAACTCCCTTCACTATGAATCTCATTATAGGAATTCATGGATGATGATATTGCATGCCAAGCATGGATCAATCAGCTCTCCCTTATTAATGAGCATCAAATCAATGTCCTTCAGCATCCTCACATTTATCATGGCATGGTCAAATAGACCTATGAAAATAAATTCCATCCATGATAATTCCAATTTAGTGACCTTATTCTCAAAGAAAACCAATAAAAGTCCAATTTTCCTAGCCATTTACATGACAAATTCACTAACAATTGGCTTGGTTCATTCATTGTCAAGCAACAATTTTGTTCTAATGCCTATAAGCTTGCCACCCTTAAAGTTATTGAGGATCCTATACCCATAAACATCCTTCACTTGCACATAGTTTATACTTAACTACCTTGGTTTTATTCCCATGTATATCCTTCCTAGCCCAAAAATAAATATCACAACCATCAACACCCCACCACCACTCCACCATCACATTCATGTCACCTTTGTTCACACTACATTATCATACCTCGTTCCTCATCATAATTTCTCATTTATTCTTAGTTTATTAAGCTCCTCTTCACTCTCTAGTCTCTCTTCCTCTCCATCTCACCCCACTCATGCTTGTACAGTCATACTTTGAATGACTATGTATCCTTAATTTGTATTTTCCCTTATTTATACCCTTTTTTCCTCCCATCCCATTCATGGTTGTACAGTCACACTTTGAGCAACATACCCTTTATTGGTATTTCTTTCTTCTCTCATTCTTCTTCTTCTCTTTCCCTCCCATTCCCTTATTTCTCCTCTCCTTTCCTTTCCTCCCTTTTTTTTATTTGCCTCTTTACAATTGTCCTCCACCCCACTCACATTTTTCATCCTTCTCCCCTAATTTTTGATCAAATGCTACTTTGATCACATTTGGATCTATTTGTATTATTTTTTAATCATCATTCATTTCTTATATCAAGGATGTCCATACAATCATAACTATGATGTTAACTTATATGTCTTTCTTGTTGTGCTAACATCCCTTTTTTCCCATCCTACACCCCATATTGTGTCTCCTATCATCCTATTCACTCTTACACCATATCCCTTTGTTTCACATTTATCGATAGTAATCATTACTTATTGACACCATCATGACATCTTATCCACTCTTTGTCTTAGTTTTTTTTAATCTCAAGTCTCATGGGTTATTCAACCATACCTAGTGTTCCACTCAACCTTCATCAAATGCCATCTAGTTTTAAGGTGCTACATGCCTCCCCTAGTTACCTCAAGTTTTCTCTTATACCATGCACATATCTCACATATTAATCATATTTTTAGTCTAGGTAAGATGAAGCTAGGTGTAGCCCTAACCATAAATTAAACAATTTCCCTTACTCATCCTATCATGTGCATAATCTGAACCTAAGGATTCACCATGCATGTAAAAAAATAAAAATTAGATTCTTAGGTATTTTAGGCATATCCATAGAAGCTATAGATATATATATGGTAGTGGAGCTATGAAAAGGATTATGCAACTATCTCCATTGGGGCTGTAAACGCTTGACTAGTAGTAGAGTATGCCCTCTATGTGACAACATGTCTATAACATTAGCGATCTTCATTTGTATAGGCCTATGATTTCTCATGGATGAGCTATTTTATAATAGCTTGAACTGTACTTGGTTAGTCCAACCTCACTTAAAATTAGAAATGAACCTCACTACACACACTTTGGTCGCTAAGATACTTGACTTCCTGGATGGTCTTGGTCCCTAAAAGTGCTTGATTGGCTATTAGATAAATTTGATTGCTATAACTAAGGTGTTTGAGTTTCCTAAAAAACTTTAATATCCCCACTTCCTAGTATACTTGAGATAATATTTCTTGTTGTTACCCTCGCATATTGCATACTTGCCTCTAGGTCTCATATTGCTTTTTTATCCTACATCACGTAGTATCCCTATTGTGCCTCAGATAGACACCAAGATGTCAATGCATTGTAACTATCATATAATGATTAAATTAAAGGTGAGCAACTGGTACTTACAACACAAACCCAACATTGGATGAATCAAATTACTTTGACTCAACCTCCAAAGTAGATTGTTTTCCTTGTCAACTTAATTAATGTCGACTCTTTCAAGCTCAAATGAAATGGTAAAATATTAAATATGGAGAAAAGAAAGGGTTAAGAGATATGAAATGTAATGTGGACATATAAAGCTAACAACATAGGCTTCTACAGAGAACCTCAGATATATTAACTTCAATAATAATAATTGGAACTAATAGCATTCACAACTAGCCATCTTCAAGATTTAAAACAGTTGCAAACTTCAAGAATAATTCCAAACATCTAGGGTATTAATAATCAAAATTAGTAGAATAAACTAACCATAGTAGTAGTAGTAGTAGAAATGACTTCACATGCTTGTTATCATAAGATAAAGAAGATGCAATATTAAGGTAAACATCCCAAGTAATGCTCATATTAATTTGCAAAAAGTGTATAATAGTAGTACCAAAAAACACTTTAGAGTCGATCCTTTAAAGTGAGGGTTCAACCTCTATTTATAGTTTTTACATTATTTTTTTACTATGAGCATTACAAGGGTGTTATCAGAGTGTGTCTCATTCTCTACAAGTTGTTTTGAGCTAGGTGGCCTCTAGCTATGTTTCTTTAAATAGTTGTGCTCAACTTTTCTTGCAATTTCATCATCATCATAGATCTACAATAGAATCTTATCGACTAATCTCCTCTAGAATTTTTTAGATTAAAATGTTTCATTTTCCATAGTGATTCAACTCTCAAGTCCTTTGGTTTAATATTCATCATTGACCCTATCATGCAACCGCATGGGAATCCCATTAAATTTTACATTTTTGAGAATATTCAATGTCCACTATTGATTAGAGTGTGGACATCCATAATTAAGTAGACCTCAATGATAATTAGCATGTTGCTTAGTTTACAATCGTACCTTAGATTTTACTTTTTATACTTTTATTTACTCTGCCCATGGTCGTGAGAAATTACCTTTGTTTCTTTATCTTTCCTTAAGACCACACTTAATTTTCAAATTTTGAGTTGTTTGACTAGTCTGACCATAATATGGAGGAAATCCACAGTTTCAAGACTTCATCTCCTTTTTGAGATACCTTGATCACGGTTGTGCATCACCTCTTTAAAGTTGAAATGTTGACTATAATCTTGGGAAGGCTCTAGGTTATGCTATATTTCATTGATAAGCTTAGTTTTACCATTTTGACCACAACACATAGATTACTCATAGTTATAGGTCTTATGCTTCATACAAATTATTTCTTTTCATTGCACTATCCATAAAGAAAACCTTACGATCATACGATAAAATCCATTTTGGCTGATGATGACTATTTTGTTAGAGTTAGAATATATTACATCATTTGGGTCATGTAAATGTACCACCTATGGCACATAGTTATACTACAGATTACTGTAGGGGGAAGTTAGCTACTTAATTCAAGAAATGTAATAAATGCACAAGTTTCAATGTGCATGTTGTAATGTGCAAGGTGCCCACTTGTACAACTACGTAGAGTGTTGGCCAAGGAATATATTTTCCTATATAAAGGACCTCATAGTGATATATTAGTGAAGTAGAGCATTTAGATATCAAGAGTATTGTTGTAGAGAGTAGTTTGTGGTAGAGCTCCTGTATGGAACACAATGTAGTTCTTTAGCTTATATTAATGGAGTGACCTTATCCTCCATACTGCATTGTATTTTCACCACTTTCTATTTATAGCATATTTTATTCATATTGTAGACTCACTTATTTTATATTATCAGGACCTATGTTAGACCTCTCTTCCTGCATATATCCTCAAAAGCTAATAGTGGTATCAGAGCCATGGAGAATTTATATAGGAATAGGACCTACATTTGTCATAAGAGAAGTCTAGTTGGTCAAGAGGAATAATAAGAGTCAATAGGATTAAAAAAGTGAGGATTAAATCTCAGTTGCAAAAAATCCTGAGATTATATTAGGCTAGAGTCTTTCCACATAGTTGTAGAAAAACTCGTGAAGACTAGGACTCAACATTCAAGCCACTAGTTTGAAAAATCAACTAGCAAGGATTAGTATCTCCAGATTTACAAGTCCTTTCATTCCTATTTCTAATAACTTGTTGCAGGAAAAGGATATTCAGAAAAAATTTGAGAAGCTTCCTACAAGAGAGTTAGGAAGAACATATTCAAGAATAATTCTAGTACTTGTAACAACAAGGAGAAGACTGAATAATTCAAAGACCTCAAGAAATGTCTCATTACAAGAGTTTCAATATTGCAAATTGTAGAAGTAAATAAAAAGGCCACAATAGCTTTATAAAAAACTCAAGAGACTACAGAAGTTGATTCATAAGAGAATATAGGATATTAGTGATCTCCATTCAATATTAATACCTATATAGTGCAGAAGAAGAATAGACCAAAGAAGCCTATAAGAATAATAGACCAAAGAAGCCTAGAAGAAGAATAGACTAGAGAAGCCTTGAAGTAGAAAAGGCCATAGGAGCCTTGATAAATAAGGAGGCTATAGAAGAATTAACTATGAAGAAAATTTTAGAGAAGAATTCCTAATTTAGAAGATAAATTTTTGACTCAGAAGAAAACTCCAAAGAAATATTTTTGAAGAAAATTCTAGAAATGAATTCATGACTTAGAAGATAAAGTTCTTGATTCAAAATAAATACTCCAAAGAAGAGTCCAAGAAATAGGATATTGGTGATCTCCATCAAAACCTGCAAATTGCAAAAGAAAGAGAAGGACCAGCAAAGTCCTATTCCAAAATCCATAAGTAGCAGAATCAGAGATCAGATAAGAAGATATCATCACAAACACTTCTAGAAGCAGAAGGCTAAAGAAAAGGTCTTAGTTGGAAGATAAAATAAGATTCTACATAAAATACCGAGGTCTCAAGTAGAAAAATAAGAAGGCTTGGAGAGCCTTACTATATATCTCATAGAAGCATTATCAAAGGAGTTCCTAGGAGAACTCATTGGAGAAATCCACTATCAAGGAAAATCTCCTGATAGTGAAGAACTTGGGATAATTGTTACCATCCGAAAACAAGCCCAAGAGAAGAAGAATTTGGCAAGGAGTGCCAAATTCGAGAAGAATAATTTGGTAAAGACTACCAAATCCAGTGAAGACCTCAAGATATTCAGAATATTGAGAAGAAAAAAATCATGTTTGAAGTCAAATTTTGACAAGAAGGTTGAAGGAAGATTCAGATAAAATAAACCTATCAAATCTAGGATATTTGGAGATTACCTCTCAAGCAAGAAGGTACAAGTTCAGATAAAGGAGTTATCTAAAACTACAATAGAAGATAGAAAATCACTAGAAGAATAAAGCCACTAAGTCTAAATCTCAAGATAGAAATTTTAATACCTCAGTTTGGTGAAGCAAGAAGCTATTTTGGTCAGCCAACAAGAAGCTATAAATTCATCTACTACAAGGCAACAACTTGGTGAAAACAAAACACCAAGATCTACATCTACTTCAGAAGCCATTAAAGGTAAGCAATTAGGGTGCAATTAGTTGAACTAAAATTATGGTTCACTATTAAATTCCATTAAGCACCATATTTTGATTAAAGTTGCAAGAATAAGGGTTCATATTATAGTCTTCCAGAAAGTGCAAAAAGGAAAATTCACTTTAAAATATATTTTCACATTAATAGGAGTTGGATATTTTTGAAATAAAGAAAACTATCATCTACCTATTATCTATCTAGAAATCAATAAGACTACATCCTATAATATTAATTGTAGTGAAAATTGTAGAAGATTATTAAGTGCATTAGAATTTATTCTGAGAGCTTATTATCATTAAAAAGTGCATTATTAGTCCATTATAGCACTATACTAGTTAATCTTTGACTAGTTAATCTCAAGAAATTAGTTGGTTTACTAAAAGTAAAAAACTAGCACAAGAATCTACAGCACTATGTGGCCAAAGGAAGCCACCATTATAAGCAAAAGGTGAAGAAGAAATCCACCATTAATATCCTTGAAGGAATCCTCAAATCGAGACTTGGTGATTCTCAATATTTAAATAAAATATAAGGATTTCATTTAAGTGCAGAAGAGCATAAATCCTTACATCAAATAAAAACAACATTTCATTAGCTTGGATTAACTAAATTAAAAGATTCAAGGAATAATATTAAAAGATATGAGAAGGATTTCATAAAAATCCATCAAAGAATTTCATGAGGTGCTCTATAATAGTTATGATGACTTTTGTCCTTTCAAATATAAGTATTACAAAGCACCTCTTTTGTTCCTTTGAAAGGACAAAAACCACCATATTTATAGGAAGCAACACAAGTGTCATATTTTGTTGGTTTAAGGGTATAATTCAAGTAATATTAAGGATCCACAAAAGAGCTCATATGTATAATAATCAAGGTGTTTAAAAACACCATTTTTCCATGTCTAATCCAAGCCCTAGAAGAGAGCATATCACCTGCAACATTGGAGTAATAATAAGAATTTATTACCATCCAAAGTATATGTAGAAGGACAACATACAGAAGGAAACTATATACATAAGAAAAAGTGCCATTAAAGCTAAGAAAAAGGCTAGAAATTAGCTATTATAAAAATAATATAGATAGTATAGAAGAAGCATTATCAAATCCAAGCAAAAGGCTATGCAATCGGCTGTTGCAAAAATGAACAAGCAACATATTACAGACGTAGGAAGAAGTGCTATACCCAAGGTTTCTACTTGGAGAGAATGTTTGCCATTGAAAATCACTATAACCATAGGACCATCATTGAGGATCATCATAGAACCAAGAGGTAATACAATTAGTACCATCCATAATCCTCTTCAAAATAGTGAGTGAACAGTGAAGAGAGATTGCTTGCATTTCAAGAAACATAGCAAGCTAACACACATTTTTAATATATAGGTAAAAGAGAAGGCACCATTGGAGTGTTAGAAGAAATGCTTACATGCATAAGCTATGATTTCCACTTGGCACAACAACTTTAAGAATTCAAACGTTCATAAATATTCCAATGCCCATGAGGAGTTACAAGTCTTTGAGAGGTTACCACCAAAACTTATCATTGCATATGTTGGAATATCAATGCCTAACATAGTAACGCTTAAGTGACACTTGTAAAAAACTCACAAGGAAGCTTTCCTATTTAAAGTTTTCCTATTGAATAAGGAAATCACCAGAGTTCAAAGGAGAATACTATAATTGAATGGTGTGAAGCATATTTAGAGGAGAAGGCTAATATAAGCATGTGTACCATTCGAAGGAGAGAGATCTAGCATTAAATATGCTATCATAAAGACCATAAAATACAATGCCACATTCAATCAAAAATCCATGTCTCACTTTTGGAAGGAAGTACCTCATTCAATAAATAATTCAACATATTTTTCATGTAAGGGAAATGCCATTGAAACCAGTATACCAACATATTATTCACAAAGAAGGAAGCACATCATTAGAGGTGAAGAAAATATTGAGCATTCTCAAATTCATATCAACGTTGGTTATTGATAATATAAGCGCTACATAGAGGAGAATTCATCATCAATCAAAGTGCTATGTAAGGAAGAATTCAATGTTAGTCTAAGAAAGCAATGACTGCCATATCAAAGCACTCAAATCTGCCACCTCACAATGTCAAAGGCAAAGGAATACTAAGGTAAATCAAAGACTATTTATTGCTTTTTATAAATTAATAAATATAGGAGTTATAAGGGTAATTATATTTACTATTGCAATTCATTCACTTAGCATTAGTAATATATCAAGCAAGAATATTACAAAAGATTTATATTTGCAAATAATAAAGGAGGAATAAGGAATTTCAACTTGGAAATTAAAATCATATTATTGCAAATATTACATTATTTTCTAATATTCCAAATTAGGGAGTCATAAGGAATGCTACATAAAATAAATTCATTGGAATATATAAACACTAAACATCAAAAGCTATAAAGGATATCTATGAAGAAAAATCAAGAGTTGGAAATACATTGGTATGCTTATCTCAAATCATATTAAAGGGGATAAAAGAAATACAACCAATAGCACCTTATCTAATTAGAAAGAGATTAAGTTCAATAGGAGAAATAAGGTGTAATAGAAGTTGATTTTTACCACTTACAAAACATTACAAAATCAACTCAAAACTGAACTACTATTCTCAAGAACACTTTATCCATCATATAGCATATCTAAAAACACTAGGGAGTCAGAAGGCATTCTCCAAAACTTGATAATTATAGCATTCATAAAAAAATATTAAGTAATTAAGGTTTCTATCAATTCACATGTCGTAACTAGGGAGATCTAAGGAAGCTTACATAACCTTGAATCATCATGGAATCAAACAAATTATTTCTTGCAAAATCGTGGTTACTCAAGGGAGCAAACTATTTCTCCTAGAAAAATAATATAAAAGCAATTTTAGTATATGAAAAACTTTGGGAGATAACTCAAGGAACAAAAAAAATGCCAATGATAGATGATACTAAAATTTAGAAGTTTTATGAAAATATTCAAAGGCTCTAATGATAATAATATTTGCTACCACTGATGAAATACAACCTTATATCAGTTTAGCAAAGACATCTACTGAAGCATGGAAAAGCTTAGAAAAAATATTTGAAGGGAAAAATAAAGCCAATATCCTACATATTCAAACTCAACTTCATTCTCTACAATGAACAATGGTGAGAGCATAGACCTATTCCTAAGGAAAGTAGAAGATATTAAAGGTAAATTATTAACCTTAGGAGAAGATATCAAAGATGAACTCCTTACTCAAGTAACCATGAGAGCACTTCAATATAGCTATAGACATTTAGTTACATCTTTACAAGTACTAAGTAAAGATACTTATTTTGATGACCTAATAAATATTCTACAAGACTATGAGGTAGAGAATATAGTTAAATATGAAGTGACTAACATTGTAATGACATAAAAATATAACACATAGGAAAATATTGCTTCATCATCGAGAGGACGAAGACCATGGTATAACAAGTTTTGTTAGCTATACAAAATAAAATGTCATAGCACTAACTATTGGAGATTCCATACCAAGAATTAAAATCAAGAAAATCAGATGAGTAATGGAAGCAGACTTCAACCACAATAATATCAAAATCAGTAGTGAACTCAACGTCCAACCAATTATCCCCAATTGGAGTATCGAAATGAGAATAAGAAAGGACATCTAGCTCAAAGGATAGAAGAAATTGAAGAAATGGAAGAATATACAGATGATTATGAAGTGAAATATCTTTCAAAAATAATGACAGGTTATGAATATACTAACTACTTTCTTGAACATGTTATAGAAGTTAGAGAAGAAGAATACAATGCTCAAGACAAAGAATATCCATATTGAAGATCGAAATCTTCAATACCTAAAGAATGTAATACATGGGGTGTTAGAGTTAGAATATATTACATCATTGGGGTCATGTAAATTTTCCACTTATGGTACATAGTTAGAGTAGATATTACTTTAGGGGGAAGTTAGCTACTTACATCAAGAAATGTAATAAATGCACAAGTGTCAATATAAATGTTCATGTTATAATGTGCAAGGTTTCCACTTGTACAACTAGGTAGAGTGTTGGCCAAGGAATCTCTTTTCCTATATAAAGTGCCTCATAGTGATAGATTAGTGGAGCAGAGCATATAGATATCAAGAGTGTTGTTGTAGAGAGTAGTTTGTGGTAGAGCTCCTATATGGAGCACAATGTAGTTATTTAGCTTATATTGATGGAGTGACATTATCCTCCATACTGCATTGTATTTTCAACACTTTATATTTATAGCATATTTCATTCATATTATAGAATCACTTATTTTATATTATCAAGACCTATGTTAGATCTCTCTCCTTACATATATCCTCAAAATCTAACATATTTTTCCCATGATCTATGGGAAGTCAATAGTTTTGAGGATTCTCTCTCCCTTTCTCTTGGTCACATCATTTACAAAGGAAGTCACACAACCGTGCAACAAAATGGGATTTGGTCCAAGTTGACCAAATTAACCATGAATTCATAAAAAATCATGGATTCAATAAAAATTATCTTTCTAAGTGTGTCACACATTCCCAAGACTTCTTCATTCACCATGCTACTTACAAACGAAGTCCCACAACTGCACAATAAATTAAAATTTGTTGCAACTTGTGCAAATTGATCATGGCTTCATGGAGAATCACAATTTTGATATGGACTCATGGTCATAATTCTTCTTGGCCAAGTGCTCCCTTACATTTTTTAGGCCATAGTTTTGAGACTTTATCCTCACGATTGTGATTCCTTTTATGCATGAGCCTCTTTTCAAATGAACTAATTCCGGTTTTGAGAAACTCAAAATTTTGAGATCTTCTTCAACACTCAGCTAATTTTTGAAAAAAATTTGGCTTTCTTTGTTGTGATGTAGCCATTATGGCCTACATTACTGGTGCCTCTTGGGGGACTTTTCTCACAAATTTGTATAACTCAGTGCCTTATTTAATTGGGCTAATGGAGTCAAAAAATAAATGGAAGACAATATGAAAATACAATGAGTGAAATTTAAGAAATGAGAATGAAATGGATGAATGGAGGGAATAATAAAAGCATAGGAAAGAAGAATGAACTACTTCCAAATTATCTCTAATGTTACCTCCTTATGACTATCACCCTTTTTAAATATTTTCAAAAGGGTAACACTTCATATGGAAGTAAAATAAGAGTCCAAAACTCCTTTGTTCAGCAAAGCATTCAACTTTTGGTTCTTCATCTTTGGTCTAAACCTCTTTTTTAGCTTGAACTTCTTATTTAGATTTAGTTTTCTCTCCTTCTTCGTCTTGTACCTGTTCTTCTTTGACATATTCTTCTTCCTCTTCTAGTTGAACTTCTTGATCCTTTGCATCCTCCTAATCCTCTTCGTCACTTCCATATTCATAAATCAAAAGTTGGACAATATCTTCTAGAGCTTTGCAAGCATTATTCCAAGATTTTTGAGGAGGATCTAGTATTGCCAATATTTTTTGGTGGATATGTTGCAATTTAGTAACTTTTTCATATGACAATTGAGGAACACTATCTACAATTTTAGTTACCATGTACTTAACCCTTAACAAATATTTAATCAGTTGAACCACTTGATCTTGATAGATAGGTTCAGTTCATCCTTCAATCTCAAATTCATCTTCTAGGATTGAGGTAAAGATTGCTTTTAGTTCTTCTACTCATATGTATTGATAATATTCATCCCAATGTCCTATAAAACCATATCTCATGATTCTAGTAATAGCTTGGATGACCATGTTCCCCTTGGGCTACAACCTATCTACCAGTTGGTATCCTTTTGATATTAGTTTCTTCTTCCTTAGGATATCTTTGGCAATCATTCTAGTAGAACACCATTATTTTTTGGGAATAACTTTTGCTCCAACCCTAAATCTCACCTTATCTATTTTATAAATTCTTTTTTTTGTTACTAACTTAGGTTGAACCTCTCCTTAGGAAGCATCAATGACCTTTTTGGCCTTTACAACGACATCACTTAGATCATCCAAGAAGGTAAGGATGGGTTGAGATTCAAAACTTTTCTATTGGGTTTCATTTCAAATCTCCATCCTTATTTTTTTCACCTTATATTTTAAAAAACCTAAGGCCTTAGCATTTTATAGCTATAGTTGTTGTTGCAGTTGACTATTTTGTTCAGCCAAAGTCTTATTTTGGGCTTGAGTAGCTTCAACCTCTTGCTTATACTTGGTAATTTCTTGAAACTTATCTTGCCATTTTTTAATGCCATTCTTCAAATTTTTCTCAAGATTCTTTTGTTCCTTGAGTGAAGCTTCCAATTCTTCCACTTTCACTTCCAAATTTTCATATTTCTCCTTGTAAATGTCACCTTGAAGGTAGATAGTATCCATGTGAGCTTTAGTAGTTACAATTTAATTCTCCATATACAATTGTGTAATATCTTCTATCTATTATTATAGCTAGAAATCATGTAAGATCATATCCTTTCTAGGCTTATTCACCAAAGGAGTGATAGTCAACTTTATTATATTGTGGGCAATTGAATCCACCATCGAGGTTTACCTTTTACGAGTAGCCTTTTCATAGGGTTTTGTAAATTTAGCATTCCACCAATCTCATGCACTAAGTGAAATATTTTTGAACTTTTGATATGTGACAATAGTAGGGCTAGCGAGGGAAGTGAAGGTGGTGATAAAATTTGACACAAGTGGAATTGGAGTATACAAGAGGGTCATGACAGTGGAATCTAAAGTTGTAGGATTTGTTATCATAGCTAATACTATGGAATATGGTGGAGAAGATGATGATACCTATTGTACCATTAAGGCAATCAAAGGTGATGACAATAGAGGAGATAAGCTCTAAAATAGAGATGATAGAACTTGTGCTCCCAAGAAAATAGGTGGAGGTGAAGGGGAATTTGATTGAATTGTTGAGGAAAATTGTGGAGGGGATGTACGAGCTTGAGGGTAAGGGGTTCTTTCCATATAATTATGATAAGGGGAAGGGAACTTACTTTGGAATCCTGGAGGAGAAGGGATAGAAACCTTACTTGAGTCCTTTAATGAGGGTTGTTGCATCATTGGATTTGTTTCTATGCTTGCTTCGTTTTTTGATTCCTCATCCTTTGATGATGCACCTTTAATATCTATACTCTGGAAACTCAGTTCCAGAAGCTTCCCATTGTAAGACTTCCAAGACTTATAATATTCCTCATATTTATCGAAGAATTCTCTCTCAAACTTAGTGTCATACTTATATTTAGTGGTGTTTGTTTCAACTCTCATTCTCCACCATTCCAATATTTGGGATTCATCCCAATTTTCTTTCTTTTATATGGATTGAATATTTGATTTCTTAAGGATATATTTATCATTATTTTTAGGGTCTTATTCTTCCAACTAATCATAAAAATATCTCTAATGGGGTAGGGCTTCCATATGTTTGATATTCCACTCTAGATATGAACCTTCCTTATTATTTCTAAAGTTCTCAATGTGGTGTCTAAGAGTTATTTCAAACTTAGGGGGTTTCCCTACATTGATTTGATTCAATTTGTTATGAAACTTATTGTTAGGGTCACACCTCCATTTTTAATGGAACTCTTTCAAACCCACTCTCTTCATTATTGTAGCGATGCTATCATGCTGCCATTTTGTAGTCATGGTAATATATTCCTTATTGAAGAGATAAGTGTAGATGCTTTTATTACCCCCCTGTGCCATAAATGCAGTCAATAAAATCTATTTATCTATAATATTCGAGGGTGAATAATCAATATGTAATGAAGTGTGGCAATAAAAATGGCTTCCCTATAAAGCTATATAATCTGATCATTGTACCTTCAGTGAGAATATACCAATTTCCTTATACTTATTTGGTTTGTAATGTTACTCTTGCCAAGAGAGACAATATAGGCATTTCTCCATGAATGATTTTGAGGGTTGGCCCTAAAATTATCTAGTAAAATCATAATAGGACTTAGTTTTAGTCAGCACATTGGTCCATGTATAAACTGGTACAAGACTTTCATCTTGGCTCTTAGGATTAATTGCTATCCACAACATCTTAAGATGGATAAAATAGAAGAAAATCCAAGAAAAATGGAAAAAAAATATAAAGGATACTTTACCTGCACCTTGTTTCACTTTTTTCAACTACTCATGGACCATTTTGCATAGATATGTGGGCCAATCGAAGAATATAGGATTGTTGTCCATCAGGACTGGGTCATAATTTTTAGGATTAAAAATATAATATGTAGTAGCCATTTTCAAATCATAGACCGACTTATATGTTGACAAGCCTGCTATTACTACCAACATCACATAGATATTAGGGTGTAGAAATTATTTGAGTGCAATGGAGGTTTTGGGTGAGGTTTTGTTTACCACTATTTCCTTTATTTGACCAGCTAGCCACACCAAAAAATAACTTCCCCTATATGAATGAGCTTTTAAGGAGTAGTACTTAGATTTTTCCTTATGACTAAAGAGTTTTGGCTTACCCTCTAGTTGTATACCCATAACAAAGGCATTGTTAAAAGTTGTAGGGTTCAAATGCATTAGGGTTATTCCTTTAACATATTGCACTATTCTTTGGATAGGGTCATAATTTTTAGCTATTGCATACACTATATCAAAACAAGGATGCACAAAATCATAGATGTAAAAAGAGAGGAGAGAATTAATAGTAGTAGAACTTTAATTTAAAGATGATAGGCCTTGAGATACCTTTATTTCCATGTCTTTCCTCACTTTCTCTTTCCTTTTCCACATCATTATTGTATCTATAACCCTAATTTCAATATCTTGGAAGTGGTTTTTAATGTTTCCCTCATATCCTATATATGTTTTGATGGTTTAAGATGATGTGGTCATTTTTACTTGAGTGAAATATTTCAAGAAAATCTTGATTGTGGGTGTAAATTTCTTAAAAAAATTTAAAAATTTGCTAGCTTGTATGTGCTCTATTCTTTCTTAATGCTAAATTATTGATGTAAATTAACATTTTCCCTTACTCTCAACCATGTAGCCTTCTTCAAGTGTGCATCATTAATGCAGTAGATGAAAACTCTTTGTTGACTATTCCACTTCACATGCAAATGTCCATTTGAAACTATGTCAATGAGCTCCCATGACCACTCTTAGGCTATTATAAGTGGAGGGTGGCACAGTTTTGAGATAGATCATTGATGCATGATTCAGATTTAAATTCAAAATTCACCCCTTTGTCATGATAACTGTGGTCTAAAGTTGGCTTGCAACCGTGAGAAGGCTTGCGGCCATGAATTCCTTTTGTATTTTTTCCCTTTTGTTTTTATATATTTTCATTTTTTTAACACAACAAAAAATAACAAAGTGTTTACAAAATATGATACAAATGATATAAGGGAATAAATTTACTTAAAATAATGCTTGAGATGGTATCCATTGACTGGGATTGATTGGATTCTTCCTTCTTGATATTGCAATTGAAAGGCATTGTGTTGCTTTGCTACAATTATAGTGAAGGGACCTTCCCAAATGAGTCAATTTTTTTATGGTTGCCTGATTTGGTCTTGTCTTCATGTCATCTTAGGACTAAGTCACCTACTTTAAATTTCTTGAATCTACCATTTTTATTAAACCATCCCTTGGTACCTGTGAAGTGTCTCTAGAAATCCTCATACGCTTTGGTCCTCTACTCTTCCAACTATAATAACTACTTTAGTTTTGCCTCTACCAAATTTTTATTTGGTGAATAATCTTGGCTATTCAACCTTAAAGCATGTATTTTAAGATGATTGGGGAGAATGTCCTCTTTTCCATACACTAACACATAAGGATATGAATCGATTTAATTCTTCATAGTAATTATGTCTACCCATAATGCTTGATCAAAAATTAGTTGCCAACATTTTTTTTTATCCATGATCTTTTTAGAATCTATAGTAAATTCTTATTAGTAGATTATGCTAGCCCATTTCCCTAAGGCTAATAGTTTAAGAAGTTCTTAAACTATATGTCATATTTACTTGTAAATTATATAAATTTTACTCCAATAAAGGATGGACCATTATCACTTACTAGAGAATTAGGTATGTCAAATATTTTAATGAGGCTTTCAATAAAATCAATCACAACTTCTTGATTAGCCTTCTTAGTAGGTACTACTTCAACTCATATGGTAAAGTAATCAGTAGTAGTCAATATATACTTATGGTCAGCTAAAGAATTAGGGTTGATCATCCCAATAAAGTCTAGCCCCCACTATTGAAAAGGCTCTTCTACTTGAATAGGCTTGAGAAAAAAAATGCATTTATGTTTCTTCCTACATACTATTTTGAATGTGTCAAAACAAATGGTAGGACAATAATATCCTACTCTTATTATCTTCATAGTAGTTGTCCTTCCTAAATAATGTCCTCCTAATAGTCCTTCATGAAATTCATCTAGAACACTTTGCTTTTGATCATCCTTTACATGTTTTAGGATAACTCCATCAAGGTTCTTTCTATATATTCCTTCGGGTAAGAGGACATATTCCAAAGCATGGAGTCTATATCTTCCCCTTTATGAAGCATTAAGATCTCAAGGACATACCCATATTTGGAAGTAGTTTGGAAGCTGATTTGTCTAATTTTAATTTTTTGAAACACCATCCCTTTCTTCGTCTAACCTTGATGAATAATAAGTTATCATATGATCTAAGTATGTTGTTGTTGCTAGTCCTTAACATAATGCTTTACCTCTAACTAGTTTTGTAGAATATATTTCTACATCATATTCTTGTATCTTAGTAATATAGCCTACTCTTTTATCACCCCAATTACCTTGTAGGATGAAGCATCTAACATCTGAATGTACTACATACACCATTATCTTACTTTGATCCAAGTATTGTCTAAATGTTTTTAATGATTTCATAACTACAAATACTTGTCTCTAGATAAAATTATATTTTTCTGGTATTCATGGAGAGTCTAACTCTAGAATAATATGGGATGTTCATCTCCAATAATATCTTTTTGTGTTAGCATTGAAACATAACTCTCATCAACTCCATAAATATATAATATGAAGTATTTACTAAAATCTAGGTTTACCAGTACTAGGGTTGTAGCAATGGACTACTTGATCATTTCAAAAGCCTTCTTCCTCTTATCAGTCTATTTAAACTCAACATTTTTCTTAAAAAGATCTAAAATGGGCTTAATAATTTGAGAAATATCTTATATGAATTTTATTACAAAGTTTATCTGCCCAAAAAAATTATAGGTATTTCTTATTTATGGTAAGAGGAAGGGCCAATATGGATTTTACTTTATCTAGATCTATTGACACTCCTTTTTTGGAAACCACATGCCCTAGTAACTTGCCTTCATGAACTACAAATATTGTATTTTTTGGGTTAAGAGATATGCCAAACTCCCTACACTTCTGAAATACTTGCTTCAAGTGCTTTAAGTGTGCCTAATTTTCATGAGAAAAAAATGTCACATCTAGATAGATAAGAATAATTTTATTTATCAAATATCCAAAAGTGTAGTCCATAGCCCTTTGAAAAGTGTCTCCTACATTAGACAAACCAAAATGTATTGTTTGATAAGTAAAGGTACCCCATTTTATAGTAAAAGTAGTCTTAAAATTGATCCTCATATTTTACTAAAATATGATTATAACCATAGAACCCATATAATAGAGAAAAACTCTCAAAACCTAAAACCATCTACAAAATTTGATCTATCCAACGAAGTGGATGGTGATCATTTAAAGATTCCTTATTTAGATTTTTTAAATTGATACATAAGCGAATGTCTCCCTTATTTTTTCTCATGAACACCAAATTGGCCACCAATGTGGAATGCTTAACAGGGTAGATTATTTTTACCTTTAAAAGCTTCAGTAATTCTTGCATCATGATGGATTTAATATTAGGATTGATAAGTCTCTATATTTTTCTAAATGGTTTTACCTTAGGCACTAGCTCAATGGTATAGTGGATTACCTTTTTATCATATACCTTCAAATATTCATATGTCTAGGCTATAATATCCTGATACTGGAGGCATAAAGCTTTCAATTCTTCAACTTCCTCTAGGGAGCACTAAATACCAACCTTAAGCTTTTTATCATTGTCAATTTCTATTTCTCTATAGACTTCATCATCAATTTTCATAGTTCTAGATTTTTTACCATATTCATTGTCAAAGAGACTCTCTAATGTGATCAAACCCTTAGGAATGTGATTTTTCTTCAACTGTATGATATCTTGTTCAATTTCTTGAGGTATATATTCTTGCAAGTTAGAACAGTAGGCCTCTCTAACTAGGAAATCAACAATTTGATCATCATTTTCAAAAATCTACCAAAATATATATATATATATATATATATATATATATATATATATATATATATATTTGCATCTAAGGCCTGAAAACTATCTTAACTCTTTTGTCCTTAATTGACCCAAAATCTAAATATGGGCTAAAATTAGAACCTTTGACAACCAGGACATCAACCAAAATATTCTATTGTCTAGGAATAGAATGAATATTTAGAGCATCAAAATATTCCATCAAGTCCCATACTCTATTCCTATATGTTTTTAAGTAATGGCATTTGTTGTTGCACTTCTCTATAATTTGATTTACCACAAGTTCAAAATCGCCATATATATAATTTTAATGCCCATTTTATCTACCTAGATCAGACCTAGGCATAAGGTCTCATATTCTACAGTATTATTAGTATAGTACCAAGTCAACCTAAATGCAAAACTTTTCACTTATTTTGAAGGAGATTTCAAAACTATGCCAACTCCAACCCTATTTTTACATCTTGCTCTATCAAAGTGCATTGTCCAAATTTTTTATTCTCTCAAGGTTTGATTGGATATGGCAAGAGTCTTTTTATATATTTTAGAGGAAATACTGTAGGTGCCCATTCCATTTTCAAGAAAACTATGATCATATTTAAATGGTAACTCATCTTCAATTTCCAAATCTTCAAGGATCTCCACTAATTCTGGTTCCTCCATTACAGAGTGATTATACATGTCTTCCTCAATTTTCTCAATGTGATAGGCTACTAGTTTTTTAGGAACTATATTTATTCTCTTACCTTTGTGAGGAATCATCATACAAGAGTAGTCCAAATACATGTATCCTCCTAACTTGGCAGTGAATTCTCTTGAAAGGCACAAATAAAAATAAGGTTCTAGATCAACTACCACTATCTCTTGTACTATAGTTACCTCTGGTGCTCTGTGTAATTTCATTAGAAAATCATTAACTACCCCTATGGTATTTATGGGTGTCCCATATAATTGCAACACTCCTAGGTAAGAATAAGCATATTTCATACCCATTTATTCACAAGCTACTTTCAGCATAACTATGGTTGAAGCACTTGAATCTATCATGCAGTTGTGAACAACTCATCTTTCCATCCTCAAGAAAATATAAAAATGAGGAGGCTTATTTTTTAATGTTTTTGGAGTCATCTTTTCATGATCATGTGCTAAGTTGAACACAATAGCAATTTCCTTTTCTTGAGATTTTTTGTTCAAATAAGCTTTAAACAAGTCAATCTATCCTAGAATGAAAAGTGTATCATACAAACTTGCTTTGGAAGGAGTTCTCTTCAATTCTTCTATGATATTAAAATAAAATTTCTTTGAAGGAAATTTCTCATTCCTCTTATTTGACTCCCCAAATTTTCTTTTATATTGTTGTGTAGCTTCAATTATTTGTCTCTTCGTGATAGAAGAAAACTGTAATTTTTTTTTAGATTCATATTTTAACCCCAAGTGTTCTTCCACCCTTCCTTGATCACCTTACTTTTAGGTGGATTTATCATTTCCTTATTCCTTGGGGGTTGGATAGCTCTTTGATCCTTCTTGTGGAACTGGAAAACTATCATTGGTTGATAATGGTTGTTCCCTTTTCTTTTGGAAAGGAACTTGGAATTGTCCCATTTTATATGGATCAACCTACAATGGTTTCTTTCCTGACCTTGTCAACATAGATACCACCTCTTATTTTGAGGGATATTTTTTTACTACTATTTATTTGAGTTGCCAAAGCATATTGACTCTTCCCTTTTGGGTCCTTTTTATGTTTTCTATGGCTTTTTGTACATGATGTTGATACATGATACAAGTATTAGGGCTATGAGGATCATTTCACATAAGACACCAAGCATATCCACTATTTTTAAGAGCTATCCCTTAGTCTTCATGATTAACGTTAATCTTGGACCTTGTATTGCTACTTGTACTAGGCCTTTGATCTTTGTTGATGTATGGAAATCTTCTTTGTTGAGATATTTCTACCTCCATTTTCTCCATTGTATTTACCTTGTTAATTACTTTCAAGGTATTTTGAATGTCAATAAATAAGGGGGATTCTTTAGGTTCTTAAGCTAGGAGAGGAGGTAAAGGTATTGAAGTAGATGATAGTTTAGAAGGAGATATTGGGTCCATTGAAGGAAATTAAATCAACAATGGTGGAATATCCATAGGAGAAAGTGATGCTACTTTTGAATGAGAAGGATGCTAAGTAATTTCAGGGTCGTAAGGTATAATAAGCTTGGGAGGCAATTTACCTATTGAAATTAGGAAATTCTCTACGTAGATGACCATTTGATAAACTTGTGGGAAATAAGTTACACCTAACTATTGTGTTTTTTATCCTAATACTGGACTGAGGGATCTAATATAATATATATAAGCAAAGAAGCAACTGGTCTAAATTCATGGGGAATTCTTTCCTAGGTTCTACTGAACCTTAGATTAAAACTAGAGAAAAAATTTTAAGTATGTCTTTGTATGATAGTAAATTGGGTTAGAAGTGATAAAGGATTTGTAGACTCATTAAATTCTTCAAAAAATTGACCTTCTAAATCATGCCATGAGTGAATGATATTATCCTCAAGAGTCCTAAACTAGTGTAAAACTTTACCTCTAAAAGATAATAGTAGAAGCCTGATAATAACATATTTATTTTTTATATTATGGATTGATTCGATAGATACAAAATTTTGATAATGCTCATAGGGAGTCTTACTAGAACCATCATAAGTAGGTATAGCTTTTAATGTGGTTTGGGGAATATCATTCATAGGTGGGAGACATAAAGGACTGGAATTATTCCAATTTTGGAAACTTTGTTGACCAACATCTTGTTCACGAGCCATGTGTATTGGAGTATCAGGTGCATTGATATTAGGGGATACTGGAGAAGTTGGTGTTGACTCAATATAATCAAAGGTGGATTTAAAATAATGGTAATTTGAATGCCTAGTATTTCTTGAAAATAGCTCAAATAAATGTACTAGTTCTTTGTTGTTTTTTGTAGCCAACCTGGTAAACATGAAATATAATGATGATAAATATGGATTTCTAGGTTTCTAAACTCAGGGAGTCACCAATTGAATTTACTTTCTTCACTTGGTGAGGTTAAGGTAATTCACTAAACCTTGATTCCTCTAGAAAATAAAACAATCAATGGGACTAATCTTCACTTAATGGGAGATAATACTTTTGTGAAAGGTCCCACTAGGTGTTCCAATAAATTTTGTGGCTCAAATTGACACCAATATGGAAATGCACTATAACTATCATCTAATGATTAGTCCTAAAGGCAAAAACCCACTAGTTATAGCCCAAATCCAACATTGGATGAATCAAATTACTTTGACTCAACCTCCAAAGTAGGTTGGTTCCTTGTCAACTTAATGAATGTTGACTCTTTTAAGCTCAAATGAAATGGTAAAAGATTAAAGATAGAGATAAGAATGGGTTAAGGTATATGAAATGTAATTTGGATGGATAAAACCAAAAACATAGGCTTCTACAGAGAACCTCTAACATATTAAATTCAATAACAACACTTGGAACTAATAGCATTCACAACTAGCCATATTCAATATTTAAAACAGTTGTATACTTCACGAATCATTCCAAAAATCTAGGGTATTAATAATCCAAATTAAAAAAATTAGATTAAAATGATGACTAAAAAAAATAAATTCTTACAAGCATACATTCAGATATGAATAATTCCAATTTGCTATAAGCTAGCAATCCAAATTAGCAAAATAAACCAACCATAGCAACAATAGTAGAAATTAATTCATAGGCTTGTTATCAGTAGATAAATAATATGTAATTTTGAGGAAAACATCCCAAGTAATGCTATTATTAATTTGAAAAAAATGTACAATAGTAGTGGAAGCAAACACTTTAGAGCTAACCCTTTAAAATGAAAGTTTGAACTCTATTTATAGTTTTTACATTGTTTTTTTATTATGAGCATTACAAGGGTGTTATCAGAGTGTGTTTGATTCTCTACAAGTTGTTATGAGCTTGGTGACCTCTAACTATGTTTCTTGAAATAGTTGCACTCAACCAAAAAAAAAATTTATCTCTATCATCCCCTATTCTTGAAATGCCATCATCATCATAGATCTGCAATAGAATCTTGTTGAATGATCTCATATAGAAGCTTCTAGATCAAAATATTTTATCTTCCCTAGTGATTTAGATTTCAAGGTCTTTGGTTTTTTCTTCATTATTAACCCTATCATGCGACCATGTGGGAATCCCATTAAAATTTACATTTTTAGTAATATTCAACATCCACCATTGATCAAAGTATGGATGACCATGATTGAGAAGACCTCAATGAGAATTGGCATGTTGCTTAGTTCACAATAATACATTGGATTTTACTTTTCATACTTTTATTAACTCTACTTGTGGCCATGAATACTTGCCTTTGTTTCTTTATCTTTCCTTGAGACCACACTTGATTTTTGGATTTTGAGCTATTTGAATAGTTTGATCATGGCATGCAGGAAATTCATGGTTTTGAGACTTCATCTCCTTTTTTAGATATCTAGCTTGCGGTCATGTGTCACCTCTTCAAATTTGAAATGCTTTTCATGATCTTGGGAAGGATCTAGGCCATACTAAATTTCACTTATAAGCTTAGTTTGACCATTTTGACCATGGTGTATAGATTACTCACAACCATAGGTCTTATGCTTCATACAAAGTTTTTATTTTTGTCATTATATCCATAAAGAAAACCTTGTGATCACACGATAAAATTAATTTTGGATCATGATGACTATTTTGCCTACGGTTTGTGGGAAGTCATCAGTTTCAAGCATTCTCTCTCCCTTTATCTTGGCCATATCATTTACAAAGGAAGTCACATGGTCGCACAACAAAATAGAATTTGGCCTAAGTTGACCAAATTGCATGTGGATTCACAAAAATTCATATATTTAAGTAAAATTAGCTTTCTAAGTGTTTGAGTCATGTTCCCAAGACTTGTTCATTCACCATGCTACTTACAAATGAAATCCCATGGCCATGCGATAAAATAAAATTTGTTGCAACTTGTGCAGATTGATCGTGACTTCATAAAAAATCATGGTTTTGAGACAAATGACTCATGATCATGATTCTTCTTGGCCAAGTTCTCTCTTGCATTTTTAGGCCATAGTTTTGAGAGTTTCTCCTCATGACTGCAATCCATTTTTTGCATGAGTCTCTTTTTGAAAAAATTGACCACACTTTTGAGAAACTCACAGTTTTGAGATCTTCTTTAACACTTAGCCAATTTTTGAAATAAATTTGGCTATCTTTGTTGTGATATAGCCATTTTGGCCTACAATACCTAACTACATTCATATTTCATGTCAGTACCCTACTTCTTACTATATTTATGTGTCATTATAATTGTGTTGATGCCCTTGATTAATTAACTAAATCATGCTTTGTAACAAGCACACAAAAATTTTCAAAAGGTCATCAAAAAATCATTTACATATCTATGTTCTACAATTCTAATCCTCTCATCACATGTTCTTCATATCTACCCACATCTATCTACATTTATCTAACATATCCATCATTTATCACAGAAAACTATAACACATAACACCTATAACATCAACCAAAGCCATATTCATATAAATATCATCACAAAAAATATAGTACATATTGATAACATACTTGTAGGCTACATCCTCATGGCTATTAGACCCATAAGTCCTCATACAATGCCACTAAATCCTATCCAAAATTGGGGCACCAACACATCCACCCCATAAATCCTGACCATCACTGGTCTCTCTATTCCCCTCTTAGGTTATCTCCCCACTCCCTAGGAAGTCCCTACACCTAATTCCTATGATACAACAAACTCTATGAAACATGACACTGATGTACTAGTTGACAGTGTGCTATTATGGATTTGCCATGACTAAGAAGCTAGTTTTGTGGGTATCTCTACCCTAGCTCTCATCAAGGCCTCATCTAGTGTTCTCACCTTTTCTCTCTTCTAGTGCCACCTCACCACTGTATCATCATGATAGTGATATACCCTCACCACATTTGCTTATATTACTACTAGCTATACCTTATGCCCTACCCTAGAGGCCTATGCTTGCTTAGCTATTAGTTCCTTCACTCAAATATGCAACTTATCATGCTCTACTATCACCCTATCTCTATTATCATATAATATTTGTACATGGGCCTAAAATGTCTTTCTCCTCCTCCCATATTTTCCACCTCTACCTCTTAGTTTCCCATCAAATTTGCTCTATCACATGTGCGTCATCTCAATACATCCTCTGTCTCTCCAATATGTGCACACAATACTTCAAAGCAACCACATAACTTGCACT
Organism: Wollemia nobilis; assembly: GCA_028583015.1. Classification (NCBI taxonomy): domain Eukaryota; kingdom Viridiplantae; phylum Streptophyta; class Pinopsida; order Araucariales; family Araucariaceae; genus Wollemia; species Wollemia nobilis. The sequence continues at coordinate 5,998,569 of JAQPPZ010000431.1, read as the reverse complement.
ATCCTCATCACCCTCCTCATATATTCCCTCCCTCTCTCCTCCATCACCACCACCCTCTGCACCCCCTATCAGTCCTCTTTACTGCTACCTCTAATGGCATCACCTCACTCTCTAGGTGATGACATATATATCACTCCAATGACTCCTCCTACTCCTCCTCCTCCACCTTCTCTCCCCATACTATCTCCCTCCTATCGCTCCTCCCTCAATCCTTGGCTAAAAATATTATGTGGACCACCACCTATCATACTCAAGTGTGATGCCTACATCCTCCATGTCCTCAACCACCACAACCTCATATACATCATATCCTATTGGCTCAATCTATGGTTCTATAATGACCTCATTGGTCCTCCTATACACTATAGGTGTGATAGGCACACCTTGTCAAATACCAACCTATATCAACACTCGTGAGTACTAAAAGTACTCATATTCAATCCCATATTGACCAACCAACCACCTCCTCTATTATACACAAGACAAGTATACTCCATCCTCATACCAAGTTAGACATCCTCTCCATGGCCTCCAAATCATGTCCTATGGCCTCAACCCTACCCATTGATCTTGATAATATCTCAACATAATCTAATATGAAAACATATCCCTATCCTTATACCATATCAACACATATGGAACCTCTATACCCATATTTGTATGTGCCTCAAATAGAAACCCTTGAGGCCAATTATCTAAATGTGATCCCATGCCCACACCTGTAAAAATATACTGTATCCTAACCCCAATCACATCCACTATCAAACCTTGTACAACTCTTTATATATCTAGGCTAGAAACATTAGGTCCCATGCATAGACTCTCAATGTTTCCACTAGATCCATGATCAACCCCAACAAGTTCCAAGGAAACCATGCACCTGAAGAGTCTAGCAATATGACATTGGAAATGAATGTCATCAGAATCATGTGTCTCATAGTCAAAATCCTAGCATTAAAATGAGTCTCCAATAAGATATCAACACTATCCAAGCTAATATGCTCCCATAATTATTCATATATCTAGGCCATCATGGCATCATTCTCCATCGTGTCTAGTCTGAATACCCTTCCCTTCACTTGATAGTTAAAAATATGATACACATCCTCTAATGTGATCGTCATATCACTAGGTGGCAAATAGAATATTCTTGTATCTAGATCCCACCTATATACTGATAATGTGATGTAGGCATGATCTGCATGCACTATCTTCAGTCATTCAATCCCCTCCAAACCAATCTCTCACAACCATTGTCAGTCTACTCTTTATTCACTGCCTCCTTGCCTCAAAGAATACCTTCTTGAATTGATGTCTTGATCTTAGTAGATTTTGCTACAAATAATCAACACACAATTAGCATCACATCATCCTCAAAAAAATATTATAATCATCTGACCCCCAATGACCACATTGCATCATTGTTCAAGCTTGAATGATCATATTGTATTACTGTCCAACCTTCGATGGTTACACTCCATGTGCATGAAAACAAAATTTTCCCCTATAAAATAATAATAATAAATACACACAATATAACAACAAAAAAACCATAATTCCTACCCCACACACCAATATTATGCACATCACAATTCCTATTCTAGACTATTTTACTCTATGGGTTTCATGTCTCTAAAAAAAATAAGTAAAAGGTATCCTATGGTTAACTTTTACCAATTACATGATAAGTGGGGCTAAGAAGTTGACTTACCATACCTGCACTTCCTCCAACTCCTGTTGCGACACCTCTTGTTGTCACCTCATCCATTCACACTACAAATTTACAAGCACTTTGTGTCAAATTTTACCTCACCCCTCTCTCTATATCTCCCCTTTTCTCCCCATTGTAAATGATAAAAATAAAATGTCACACACCCCCTTATTTATATTTTCATGCTTGCAGTCATCCCAAATGATTGCCTTTCACCACCATCCTAGAAAATCATAACAATTAAAAAAAAAATCATCCTCTCATTTTCCAGTACCTCTTTGTCAAGTACCTCATTCTTGTCCTCCTTTTTGTCATACAACAACTTGCCACTTTAGGGGGTATAGAATACTCACAAAATCTAATCTCAAATTAGTCTAAAATGTAAACACCCAATCTTGGAATTGCACCTATCCAAGAACCTTTTCCAAAAATCACCATTAGCCCTCCTCTACTAGGGAAAAATAATAACCTCTCTACTTACCTCAACCCAATCAATCCTCACCCATCATGATTTGAAAAGTCAATTGAAGTTTCATGTAGACATCGACCAAGTTACTCAAAGTTAAAATTTTAAGGTCATGTGACTCTTATCTAATTGGGACATTTCACATGGTTTTCGATCTAAGATAAATCTTACACCCTCCACCTCAAGCCATAGCTATCGTTCATTGATCTTCATAAACCATCCATAATCACTCGATGTTGGTCCAAATAACTTGGTGTCATCTATTTGTGTACCACATTGTGTTCAAACATAACATAGTACAAAAATAGGCAAATGTAGACACCCAAAATATGTCTATTTTTGTAACTCCCTAAATCCATTTCAATATTTTTTCTAAATTCTCCAAATTTCTCAAAATCCATAATTAATTTATAGATCTAAATTAATTCCCCCAAATTCTAACCTATTTTTCAAATTCTCCAATTAATGCCTAAAACCCCCTAATCCCACCTTGCAACCTTACAAAAATTAAATTCCCTATTTCCTAGCCCCTTTCCTCCCATTAAACACCCTCCTACACTAAGCCCCTAGTCACCATGTGACTTCCCATCCCCCTAGCCTAGATGCACAACTCCCTAAATGTGTGCACATCCCTCCCCTATATTCCATATTTTTTATCCTAAAATAGGTCCACAACATCCTAGATATCCACATCCCCATGCACCCTCATCACTCCCCATGCCTATTTATGATACTTGGGAAGGGTGAGGATCCTCCCCACCTAAGTGCATTTATGTGGCATCATGTGCACATGCCACTTGGGTGGGTGAGGACTCTCTCCACCCAAGGTCATTAATAGGGGAAGGTGCACATTCTCCTAAATGGAAATCTCTATATTTTCCATGTCCCCTCACACCTTCCACATCATGCCATGTCACTTCCTAGTCACCACCCCATCTCCCTTGCCTAAAATCCATAAATACTCCCTATTTTACTCCATTTGCAAGAATTCTTGAAGTCACTAGCCAAAACTCTACCAAAATTTCTACTCAACCCTCTTCTATGTGCTTAGCCTCTCCCCTTTTGCAGCCCATCCTATTTAATAGTGCTCAATAACCATGAAAATGAATGTGACATGCACCATACATACATTTTAATTTTTAAGCTGCTCACAAACAAAGTATCAACTTGACTCCATATTGCTATCGAAATCCCTTCACATACTACTAGATATCCACCAAAAGTTTCAGCACCATTTGAGCACCAAGGAAGAGATCATCTAACCTCAGATAGCCTATAATTGCCATCATAAAGCCTTAGACAATCTCTAAAGAATACCACCATCTCTTGTATGGTCACATTTCAAAGTTATATATAGTCGCAACCTCAGAAATAGATAGAGAAGTAAGGTGCATTGGATGAGCATTCATCCTAGGGTGATCAAGCTAGCAATGCTTCCAAAAATCCACTCAACTTTTGAAGTGGAATATAAGATTTGTATAGCACCAATATTGTTAAATTTTTGTGAAAGGGACATCCTCTAGTTTAGAGGCCATGTTGTAAACCCCAAGAGGGTTATTTTTTATAAGAAAAAATATGTATAATGTATTTTATTCAATCAATGAAATGGTGCATCTTCCATGTTACAATAATAATAGAATAAAGGACTAACAAAAGGTGAAAGGGTAATGACACAAATAAAAAGTAAATACCATGCATAATATTTCTATTATTTCAAAATGATCTCAAATTTATGATGTGGAGTCCACCAAGTATAGCTTTGATTCCTTCAAATGGGAAAAAATACTTACAATGGAGCCCATATATCCTATTTGTAGGAATTTGATCACCAAAAGAGTTGGTAAAAGTAAATAGTTTGTACTCCTAGTAAAACCACTAATTTAGAGGTATCTTTAGTAAAATTATGCACCATTAAATGTTGCACCCCACCAAAAGTATCTATAAACTATGTAGCATCCTTCAACCTTTCATTTGGCATTGTAAGTATCTCTTTCCTGGAATATTCTTAGGATCTTGTATTATCTTTTCCTACTTGACCCAAAAATGATGATTCATTGAACTAGAAAGAGCAATCACTACTTTGTAAAATACTGATTTGCTAGTATTGAGCAAATCACACTTTTAGGATGGATTGAATGTTGGCAATTTTGGGTACTTTGGGTACATTGCCTTTGCTCAAGTATATAAGTTGTCATTGATGTCAAGAAGCTTTTGAAGGAATTTGATTTGATGTCAAATAATTTGTTTTGATGAAGGTTACGGCATGACAGTTTCAAAAGTCTTTTGCAAACCCCAAGCTGACAGGTTCGAGAGAAAGAGCTCGCAGTGAAAAAGTGTCGCGATATCGCGACATGTCGGGTTTTCGTGACCCGAAGAAAAGAAAAGCGCTAAGGAGAAAAAGTGTCGCGATATCGCGACATGTCGGGTTTTCGCGACCCGAAGAACAGAAAAGAGCTAAGGAGGAAAAGTGTCACGATATCGCGACATGTCGCATTTTCGCGACTTAAGCAGGAGAGAGAAAGCAAGTTAGAAAAGTGTCACGATATCGCGACATGTCGCATTTTCGTGACTTAAGCAGGAGAGAGAAAGCAAGTTAGAAAAGTGTCACGATATCGCGACATGTCACAATTTCATGACTCAAAGAGCAAAGAAAACGTACGAAAGCTGAAAGCGTCACGATTTCACGACAGGTTGCAAAGAAAACGTACGAAAAGTTGATAGCGTCGCGATTTCGCGACGGGTTACAAGGAAAGCGTACGAAAGCTGAAAGCGTCGCGATTTCACGACGGGTTGCAAAGAATGCGTACGGATGCAAAAAGTGTCACGATTTCATGATAGGTAGAAAAGAAAGTAGATGAAAGTAGAAGTGTCACGATTTCATGATAGAAGTGAAAGCAGGTCTTCTATAGGAGAAGTGTCATGATTTCATGACAAAAGCAGAAAGGAGGTCGATGAAGGGAGAAGTGTCGCGATATCACGACAAAAGCAAAGTTGATGCTGATAAAGACAGAAGTGTCGTGATATCGTGACAAGAGCTTAGTTGAAGTCGACAAAGGCTGAAGTGTCATGATATCATGACAAAAGCCAAAAGAAAGTGTACGGTTGCAAAGGTGTCACGATATCGTGACATGTTGTAGTTTCACGGCAAAAGCTATAGAAGAGTTATAGAGGCAGTTGAAGCCGACAAAGTTAAATGTGAGCCGACGAAGATTAGGGTTTGCATCCGATGAAGTTTAGGGTTGTGCAACCGACTAAAGATCAGGGTTACAGCCGACTAAGATTAAGGTTTTGATCTTGAAAGTGTTATTATAAAAGGTAGGCTATTTTGAAGAGTTGGTTGTGTTGTTGGTTGTGACGTTCGTAGATAGAGCATAGAGTGAGAAGTTCGATCGCCGAGAGCAGAGTGCAAAATTTGATCGAAGTGTGCAGAGTGAGCGAAGAGTCATGGTGAATTGTTCTAAGTGTCGCTGTGATTGTGCAGACAGTGCAAAGGTTGAAGTTCGACCAAGTGCGGCTGTGAGTGCGCAGAAAGAGCAGAGGGCGTAGAGAGCACAAAGGGCAAAGACGAACGTGGAGTGCTATTGTATGAGGACAGAGGTGCACTGGTTCTTTGAGAAGAACTTGAGGACAGATTTGGCAAGTCTTTGAGAAGGCTTGTGTGTAGAGGATTGATTTGTTCAAGTGTTGGATAGATCTGACAGACAGAGGAAGACTTGTACTAGACCGATCGACTGTGTTTGGTACAGGTTCGTCGAGCTACTGTGGACGTGATCATAGAAGGCAGAGGTCTCTTAGGCTAAGCATTGAGGACAGGAGGTCTTCGGTGGAAAGGAGTTCCACGTGCTGGCAAGAGGTAGAGGCGGTTGATCTTCTGAGGGATCATTTCCAGAGCAGAGGGGAAGGTATCTCCTTTGAGCAGAGGCTCATAAATCCAGCAGAGGGGAAGGTATCTCCTTTGAGTAGAGGCTCATAAATTCTGATTGGGGGAAGGTATCTCCTTTGGGCCGAGGCTCATAAACATTGTAATTGGGAAGGATTCCCAAAGAACTTTGAGATAACTTTTAGAGAAAAGTTTTGTGGACGTAGCCCAACCATTCCGGGTGAACCACGTTAAAATTGGTGTCACTTTGTGGATGATATTGTGCATTGCTTTGATATTGCTTTGGGTATATTGCTTTACTATTTTGAAGTATAAAGGAAAAAGTAAAAAGAGGTCTTATACTTGTTCACCCCCCCTCTCGGTATAAGCTTGTGTTCTTCAATTGGTATCGGAGCGGGTGCCTTCGAAAAGTTTAACAACTTGAAGGAAAAGCTAGTAAAGAACACAATGGATCATTCAAGTAGCAATGCAACACCTATTCTTGATGGGTCAGATTTTGGTCTTTGGAGTGCAAGGATGAAGGTTCATCTAATGGCACTTGGTAATGAGGTATGGGAAGTGATTGAAGATGAGTACACTATTCCTGTACATGGTCCTAATACTAAAGAAGAAAGGCTCCTACATCACAACAATTCAAAAGCAATGAATGCAATCCTCAAAGGCTTACAGAAAACATATCTCACCAAAGTGATTCACCTGCAAGACAGCTAGTGAAATGTGGAAACATTTGAAGGTGGTTCATACAGGTGATACAAATGTCAGAAAGGCCAAGTTGAGACACTTCAAAGGTATGTTTGAACAACTCCAGATGAATGATGATGAAAATATTAGTGACTACATGCTTCGTATGGATGAGGTTGTTAACTCCATGAAAGACTTAGGTCTTGAGCTTGCTGAAAATGATGTTTGTGATAAGATTTTAAGATCTCTTCCTAATAGATTTAGTGAAAATATTTCTGCTATTGAGGAAGCTAAAGATTTGGATAAGTTGAAAAAGGATGAGCTCCATAGTATACTTGCAGCATTTGAGTTGAGAACTCAAGTGAAGGTTGATGTCAAGAAAGAGGCAACTTTCAAGGCTACCAAGAAATCCAAGGGTAAACAACTTCAAGATAGTGATGAGTCTTCTAGTGATGAAGAGGCATATTACAACAAGAAAGGCAAGTTCTCTAGAAAGCACAAAAGCATGAAAAATATAAGATGTTTCAATTGTGGAAAGTTTGGTCATTATGCTACTGACTGTACTATTCCCAAGAATGAAAGTGATGAAGATAAACAGGATTCTATGAGCAAGGTTTCTGAAAAGCATAAGCATCACAGAAAGAACAAATATGAGCACAACAATCAAGGAAAGAGGTATTCTCACAAGCACAAGAAGAGTTTCTATCTAGACAAAGCAAGTAAGTGTTCTAGTAGTGATAGTGAAAGTTCTTCAAGTGATAATGAAAATGAGATGTTGTTCATATCGGAAAAAGAGGAAGAACCGAAACATAGATTCATTATCATGAAATGTCTTAGATGTGGAAATTTTGGTCACCTTGAGGATGATTGTACAAATAATGATTTGGTTTCCAGTATGTATGAGGATGCTTCAGAAAACTATAAGGAAGATGCTTGTATGGTTTTTGAAAAAGGTAGCACCTCTAGTGATAAGAAATCTGAAAAAGGGTTTGATGATTCAGAAAGCAAACAAATAAAGGATCTTGAAAGTGAACTTATTAATGCTCTTAGTGCTTTGAAAAAGGAAAGAAAGAAGAATGCTAGACTCAAGGATAAGTTAGATGAATGTTGTATGGAGAGAGATGATCTTATAGAAAATCTTGATTTCTCTATAGCTAAGACACAAGAACTCAAGGATGAGTTAGAGTCTAAGGTTCTTGAGTATAGTGAGTTAGAACAGAAAATGGCTTCTTTGAAAGAGGAAACTAAAGAGTACAAGGATAAGCTTTACGAGTTTCAAGATAGCTCCAAAAAGGTTAAGTCACTCATCAAAGGTCAAAGAAAGACAACAGATAAAACAGGCCTTGGTTTTGTTAAGCCACACAAGGAACAAGTTGGAGAGTCTAGTAAGAGACTCCAAAAGGAAGAGAGTTCTTATGAGGAAAGTATTTCAGATCATGAGTCCTTGAATGATAGAAGCACAAAAATAGAAAACAGAATTCAGAATGAGAAGAAGAAGTTTTCAGGACCCAAGAGGTCAAATAAAGGAAAATTTCAAGGCAGATGTTTTGCTTGTCATAAGTTTGGTCACATGGCTTCACATTGCATGGCTCAAGTAAAGAAGGTAAACGACAATTTCAGAAGTGCTAGTTTCTTTCAAGGGTATTGCTACTCTTGTCAACAGTTTGGGCACAAGGCGGTTTATTGCAAGGCACATAACAAGAACAGGTTTGGTCGAGGTGGAACAGGTTTGGTCAGAACAGGTTTGGTCAGAACAGGTTTGGCCAGAATAGGTTTGGTCAGAACAGGTTTGGTTAGAACTGGTGGATTCAAAGATCAGGTTTACCTCAGAGAAACAACATCGTCAAGTGTTTCAAGTGCAACAATGAAGGTCACACAATCAGACAGTGTAGAGCTAAAATTCTAGAATACAGGAACAGGAACAGTGGCATGATCAGGTCCAAGGATCAAGGCATGGACAAGAACAGGGATGAGAACAAGAACAAGAACAGTGATAGGAACAGGAATATGGACAAAGAGTTCAAGAGAAGGCCCGGAAAGGAAGTTATAGACGCTGATGATGATCAGTGCCTAATGGGAGTTTTACTCCCACCCCAGAATTAATCACCTCATCAGGAGGTGGGGGAGGGACTAAGCTAAGAGGCTCATTCTTAGTCCCGAGCCCCAACGGTGACCCTTTGCCATTGATGACAAAGGGGGAGAGATATGAGTAAGGGGGAGAGCTTCAAAGTGAAGAGGAAAGCTTCAAGTCAGGGGGAGCAAAACTTCAAAGGAAGATTCTAAGTTGTTAGCACAGTTGGTTTCAGTTTTGGCTCTTGAGAAGTGTTTTCGGTAAAGGTTTGCCATCAATGACAAAGGGGGAGATTGTTGGCAATTTTGGGTACTTTGGGTACATTGCCTTTGCTCAAGTATATAAGTTGTCATTGATGTCAAGAAGCTTTTGAAGGAATTTGATTTGATGTCAAATAATTTGTTTTGATGAAGGTTACGACATGACAGTTTCAAAAGTCTTTTGCAAACCCCAAGCTGACAGGTTCGAGAGAAAGAGCTCACAGTGAAAAAGTGTCACGATATCACGACATGTCGGGTTTTCATGACCCGAAGAAAAGAAAAGCGCTAAGGAGAAAAAGTGTCACGATATCGCGACATGTCGAGTTTTCATGACCCGAAGAATAGAAAAGAGCTAAGGAGGAAAAGTGTCATGATATCGCGACATGTCGCATTTTCATGACTTAAGCAGGAGAGAGAAAGCAAGTTAGAAAAGTGTCGCGATATCGCGACATGTCGCATTTTCACGACTTAAGCAGGAGAGAGAAAGCAAGTTAGAAAAGTGTCACGATATCACGACATGTCACAATTTCGTGACTCAAAGAGCAAAGAAAATGTACGGAAGCTGAAAGCATCACGATTTCGTGATAGGTTGCAAAGAAAACGTATGAAAAGTTGATAGCGTCACGATTTCGTGACGGGTTACAAGGAAAGCGTACGGAAGCTGAAAGCATCACGATTTCGTGACGGGTTGCAAAGAATGCGTACGGATGCAGAAAGTGTCACGATTTTGTGACAGGAAAAGAAAGCAGACAAAAGTAGAAGTGTCATGATTTCATGATAAAAGTGAAGAGGAGTCTTCTATAGGAGAAGTGTCATGATTTCATGACAAAAGTAGAAAGGAGGTCGATGAAGGGAGAAGTGTCGCGATATCGTGACAAAAGCAAAGTTGATGTTGATAAAGACAGAAGTGTCACGATATCGTGACAAGAGCTTAGTTGAAGTTGACAAAGGTTGAAGTGTCGTGATATCATGACAAAAGCCAAAAGAAAGTGTACGGTTGCAAAGGTGTCACGATATCGCGACATGTTGTAGTTTCGTGGCAAAAGCTATAGAAGAGTTACAGAGGCAGTTGAAGCTGACAAAGTTAAATGTGAGCCGACGAAGATTAGGGTTTGTAGTCGATGAAGTTTAGGGTTGTGCAGCCGACTAAAGATCAGGGTTACAACTGACTAAGATTAAGGTTTTGATCTTGAAAGTGTTATTATAAAAGGCAGGCTATTTTGAAGAGTTGGTTGGTGTTGTTGGTGGTGACGTTCGTAGATAGAGCACAGAGTGAGAAGTTCGATCGCCGAGAGCAGAGTGCAAAATTTGATCGAAGTGTGCAGAGTGAGCGAAGAGTCATGGTGAATTGTTCTAAGTGCCGCTGTGATTGCGCAGACAGTGCAAAGGTTGAAGTTCGACCAAGTGCGGCTGTGAGTGCGCAGAGAAAGCAAAGGGCGTAGAGAGCACAAAGGGCAAAGACGAACGTGGAGTGCTGCTGTATGAGGACAGAGGTGCACTGGTTCTTTGAGAAGAACCCGAGGACAGATTTGGCAAGTCTTTGAGAAGGCTTGTGTGCGAGAGGATTGATTTGTTCAAGTGTTGGACAGATCCGACGGACAGAGGAAGACTTGTACTAGACCGACTGAGCTGTGTTTGGTACAGGTTGCTTTGAGCTGCTGTGGACGTGATCATAGAAGGCGAGAGGTCTCTTAGGCTAAGCATTGAGGACAGGAGGTCTTCGGTGGAAAGGAGTTCCACGTGCTTGGCAAGAGGTAGAGGCGAGTTGATCTTCTGAGGGATCATTTCCAGAGCAGAGGGGAAGGTATCTCCTTTGAGCGAGAGGCTCATAAATCTAGAGGAGGGGAAGGTATCTCCTTTGAGTAGAGGCTCATAAATTCTGATTGGGGGAAGGTATCTCCTTTGGGCCGAGGCTCATAAACATTGTAATTGGGAAGGATTCCCAAAGAACTTTGAGATAACTTTTAGAGAAAAGTTTTGTGGACGTAGCCCGACCATTCTGGGTGAACCACGTTAAAATTGGTGTCACTTTGTGGATGATATTGTGCATTGCTTTGATATTGCTTTGGGTATATTGCTTTACTATTTTGAAGTATAAATGAAAAAATAAAAAGAGGTCTTATACTGTTCACCCCCCCCCTCTCAATATAAGCTTGTGTTCTTCATTGAACTTTTAGTAAATCACACTATTTTGGATAAATCACTCATTCCATACCTAGCTAATTTTTTATCATTACTCAAAATGTAGGGCCTTGAAAATATGTTGTTGGGGCTACAAAATCATGACTCCTTGCCTTTCATGGACTTTAATCAATGTGTATTCAAGGTAGTAGCTAAGCTTCTACAATTGCATTTTTATTTTGATTTTCAAAAGGTTCCACACACATGACATATAAATTCTAGATATCTTACAAATTTTGGGATAGTAATATGAGTATCATCCTTTCTAAATTAACTTTTAATAATTTCTTGCTATGTTGTCACTCAATCATCCCCTTGATATGATGACCTTCATACTTATCATATAGATTTTTAAAAAACATAGATTTATACTTTTAAATTCATGGTATAAAATGAGTTCATATTGTTGGATTGACAAATTTTAATTGTGAAAATGCATATATACATAAACAGTGGATTTCATTCAATTTGGATACATTTTAAATTTATCTCAATTTTACTATATCAACATGGTTCTAATTTAAGTCTCTTCTTTAAACCCAAGGTTTTTAATTGGTTGAATTCATGTCTTTTAATTGTAGTTTAATTTAATGCCAAACTCATTTTTATAATAATACTAATAATTTTATTTATACTAAGATCCTATAAGTAATATTATAGCTATTTTATCCGAGTTTCCTATTACCTATTACATGTTATATCCTATATTTAAATCCTCTTTATCAAAAGCATACACTTAGCTTCATAATAAATAGTCTTAACAATACAAAATTCGTAATATATTTAAATGGTATTTTTATGGAATATCTACTGACCATCCTTTTTATCAATTAAAATTATGAGATCTAATGGCATAATATAGTTGTCACTTCCAAGATATGGTGGCATGGAGGATAAATCCATAAGCAAGATTATTGTACTATAAAATTATGATTTAGAGTTGTGGAATAAAGAATAAGGTAAAACAAATTTTTCTCTCAAAAGTATGTAAATTTATTTATAGATAACACAAATATATATATATATATATATATATATATATATATATATATATATATATATATATATATATATATATATATATATATATATATATATATATATATATATATATATATATAATACAAGGCCCATTTAGCAACTTGAAAATGGTGCAAATGTGTATTTCATGGGGGACATTGCCTATAGGGTGTAGGGAACTATATTATTTGTATAGAAATAAGTAGCATAACAAAAACTTAGGCATGAAAGAACAAATTGAGTCTATAGGGTGAGGAAGAAAAATATAGGAGATAAGAAACGCGTAACCAAAGAACTGAACACAAAATAAAATGAATATAGACACAGAAGTAAATTGCCAAAATGCCCCTTTTGTATTGATTTTGATACAGCTTTTACAAAAGGTTTTTGAATTACCCCAAGTGTATTGGGAGCAATGTTACAATGTTTCCTTCTCTCTCTAAAGTACAATGCTTTGATGGAGGAGGGGAAATATTTTGACTCTTCCACAGGATGTAGTGTTCTTCGCTCTCTCGTCACAGATTCAAGGGGTGAGTGGGCTTTGGTATCCAACAAGGGGCCACTCCAGCTTCAGCAGCTTATCCATGATATTTTTCACTTGCACACATTCAAATAATCAAAGGGGGATCAATAGCACCTGTGTATTTTAACCAATAAAATAAATGCTATTCATAAAAACCTAAGCAACAGATTGCATGAAACAAGTGATAGAATAAGTAAACCAATAACACCTTGCTAACACAAAGTATTTTGTTGATCTCGATCATACAAGTGAATTCGTGCCTGGGAATTTGGAATCATGGAAGTGCGGTTATGGGCTGGAAACCATAGATTTGTAGTTGTGAAACTGTAGATCTACGTTTTTGACTGTGAAACTGTGGACTAGCAATTTTGGATGAAATACAGATCACCTCAAGACTCGAGCCAACGGTCAGAATGAAGCTCATGCTCTGTGATTTCTTGTTGATTCCAAGTTGATTTTGGTAGCCTGTTGGTATGCAAATTTAGATCCCTTTGTTTGGTGGAATAATGGAGCTTTTTTAGGCTTCTTGGGGATTTGGAGGGGAATGGGAGGTGGAAATCCTGACTTGCCAAGTGGTAAATCTGAACTACCAGGTAGAAGGAGCAGTTACACTAAGTCATTCAGTGTGGCTTACTTAACTGGGGTGATGTGGCTTCAAGTGGAGTGGGATGTGAGATGTTTTATATGAAGGGACAAGGGGACAACAACAAATTATTTGTGGCATGGGTGTTGGTAATATGTCTCATGTGCAAGTACAAGAGGGGCAAGAGTGGGTAATATGTGGTAGGGGTGTTGGGTGAAGTGTCTAGGACACATTTCCAATGGGTAGACAGGGTATCCTAGGGTGATTTCCCATATTTAATAAATTAGGAAAATAGGATAATGTGTAGCATTTTATATCGCTATGTTAGAACTTAGGCATATCTCTTTATCATGCAAGATTTGATGGTGATGTTGTGAATGTGATTTAGAGGGTGTCAAATTTTGGTGTCTACAGTTGTCCCTTTTTGTACTGTGTTGTGTACAATACAATGTGGTGCAAAACTAATGATATCTACCCCTTTTTTTTGGTAGATAAGATACTATAGCATTAATATCGGGTTTTATAGGTTGACCCAAAACCTTTTACAAAAATCAGCCCAGGGCTGTTGATGAACATATCCTTACTAAGGATCCTATATATGTAAAATCTACATGCCACTAAAGACATTACATCCGGTAAGGCACATAGCCTGTTATCAAAAAGAAACTTCCCATACAAAATTTTGGGTATACCTCGATAAAACATACATGCGTCATAATTACAAAAAATAAATAGACACGGATCCCTTCCTTGAGAAAATGGAGAAACAAAAAGCTATAGACACACATAGCAGAGTACTAAAAAAACTCCCACAAGCTCTGTATTTACAGTTACTCTTAATAATTCTTTGGTAATTGCTTTCTTCCGTATATGACATGCTTTGGTACCACATACTATCTTGGCCAATCAACCTTGGAGAAGTGAACCTGTTGGCTAGATTTATGGCGGTGGCTATCTGGTGGTCCACATGGCTTTGGTTTGAAGTCTTATATTGTCATTTCTTACCTTCCCTGTAATTATCAACCAACCTCAAATTACTAAGATGACTAGGAGCCATGTTATCTGACATGTGACTGTCCCCATTAGTCTTTGTGGTATTTCCAAGAAGCATCCACGAAGACTGATAGCTCAGATAATTTTTATTATGAGTCCAATTCAAAAAAGAGACAAGAATACACCTAGACTTTGAACCTACAATGCCTTCCCTATTGGTAAATTTGACTATCATTCTTGGCATTCTTGTTGAATAAGCTCCTCTACTTCACTTGGGACATCGTGTTCCCATTTTAAAATTCTATCACCATCGACACCCAAATTGGCCAGCTTATCAGCAATTTTGTTAGCTTCCCAAAAGACATGTTGGGCTTTTTTGTCCTGTCTTCCCTGGAAAAGGATCCTTGCCTCTTCAACAATTGTTTTAATCCTCTAAGGAGGTGTTTTCCAAATATTGAGGAGATTTATAACATGCATAGAGTCTCATTATATGATCAAATTTCCTTCTAAGTCTTGAGTCATTTGAAGGCCTCTCCACATAGCTCTAGCTTTAACTTTTTTGTTCATCCTTGTTACCAAATATTCATAAAATGCAAGCATCATATTCCCATTATGATCTCACACAATGCCACCTGCGCCTACTCTATGAGGATTTTCCTTAGCTGCTCCATCAAAATTAAGCTTAAACTAACCTATAGGAGGTGAAGACCACTTAAAATTGGCTTTGGGGTTGACTACCCTAGGCACAGACTCATCTAACAAGGTTAATCTTAAATATTGAGCAATCATGGTCTCCTGTAGATGAGGTTTACAACTATCAAAAGGGATAAGGTTCACATTCTCATTGGCAAAGGATAGGATCCTGGTAATGATAGTTTGATGATCATGGATAGACTCATTAAATACTCTATGGTTCCTTTCTAACCACACTTGCCAAAGATAGTGATTGAGACAAATTTTCCAAATTTATCTAAGTATTTGGCTTGAAAAGGGGCAAATCCACTGGAAAAAAAAATCAAGTATGATGATTGGTTTAACCCATGAAATATTGAAGTCTTAAAAAACCCCACTTAGGACAGTCAAGGAAAAAAGGCACTCAAGGAAAATGTGATAAAAGGTTTCCTAATTAGCCCTTCACATATAACAATGATTAGTGATACAAATACCTTTATGCATCATATTATCAATGGTTAGAATTCTTCCTTGGATAACCAGCCATGAAAAGACTGCAATTTTTGGAATTAATTTTTTTATCCAAACTAAGTCCTTTTGGAGGACAAAATCCTCGTCATAAAGCAGAAGCTTGTAAGCTGATTTAACAGTGAACTGCCCGTTTTCCGTAGGATACTAGGTCACTTGATCTTCCTTGGGTATCATGGGGATAGAATGTTTCCTAAGAATGTTACAAAGATCATTTGATTCCACTTGAAATCCTTGAATTATTATTTATTTCCACTTCATTCTACCTCTGTCCTCAACCATATAATCGAAGACTTTTATGCCAATGAGTTCTTCTGTGATCTCTGATTTGGGCTAATTTAGGATATTGCATCAATGGTTCATCCTTAGCCCACCTGTCATTATATAAATTTATCCTCTCACCATTGGCTAAAACCCATCTTAAACCTTTTTTGATGATTTCCTTACAATTAATAATTGCTTTCCAAAAAGCAGAACCTTTGATTGGAACTAAGTCACTTAGAAATTCCATATTTTGAAGATACTTTCATTTGATGATAGTTGTCCATTCATTTTCTTCACCAAAAATGAGACGCCACGCTTGCTTAGCTAGTAAAGCTAAATTTATATGAGCAATTATCCTCAAACCTAAGCCCCCATTTTCCCTAGGTCTGCACACTTTGGTCCATCCTACAAGGTGTATCCTTTTTTTCTCCTCTGATCCAGTCCATAAAAATTCTTTTTGGAGTTTCTCAAATTTTTGGAAAACCTTCATAGGGGCTTTGAAAATGGAGAGGAAATAGACTAGAATGCTTTGAATAGAGGCCTTAGTGAGGGTCAGCTTTCCTACTTGAGATAGAAGATGACCTTTCCATCCAACAAGTTTTTTTTTAATTCTTTCAATAACCCTGTCCCACATTGACTCTCTCGGAGAACCAATGAAAATAGGGAGACCAAGATACGAAGTGGGGAGGTTTGCTATATCACACCCTAAAATTTATGTAATCCTTACTTACCTTTGAATGGGGGTGTTCAAGAAATATAACTTGATTTTGCTAAAATTAAATTTCTGACCAGTAGCGTCCTTGTAGAGTTGCAGGATGTATTTAATTATTTTTGCCTCAACCACTGATGCCTTAGTCAATATAAGGGTATCATAGACAAATTAATGGTGATAAATAGCCCTAGTGAGAGATGTTGCCTTGATTCCCAATATTAGCCTTGAACTGCAAGTATTTTTGATGGTTCTGCCTAAATCTTTTGCCACAATGATGAATAACATGGGGTTGATAGGGTCCCCCTGTCGAATTCCTCTACGACTTTAAAAGTCACTAGCAGTTGTTCCATTAAATAGAATCAAGAACCATGCTTTAGAAATATATTTTTTGATCAAATTAACCCATTGGTGGTGAAAACCAAACTTAAGGAGGACATCAATTAGAAAGTCCCAATTTAGCCTATCAAATGCTTTGTTCATATCAAGCTTGAGGGCAAAAATAGACCTGTTAGTCTTATGAGCAGAGTGCAGAGCTTCATGAACTATGATAACTCCATCCAAGATTGACCTACCTTGGACAGAGATTTCTTGGCATGGATCTATGATGCGGGGTAGAATATATCTCATTCTATTTGCAATGGCTTTAGTTAGGATCTTGTAAGAAACATTGCACAGACTGATTGGCCTGAAGTCAGCCATAGATTCAGGGGTTTGTTTCTTAGAAATTAGAGAAATAAAAGTAGAGTTGATACCTTTTGGGATATGATTGCTTGATTGGAATTCTCTAACAGTAGAAATTACATCCTCATGATATCCTAAAAATCTTGATAAAAATGAGGGGAAAGCCATTGGTTCCTGGGGCTTTGTTTGGCTCCATAAACAAGGCTTCCTTAATTTCCTCATAAGAAAATGGATCTAGAAGCTTAAGGTTTATATCCTCATTTATTATGCTAGGAATGGATTGCAAGAGAATATCTTTGGCCTCCTCATTGCACTGCGATTCCTGACCAAGGATAGAATTGAAATAAGTTACTGCCTCATTTTTTATTTCTGTTAAGTCTTGAGTAATAGAACCATCTACTTTTTTAAAAAATGTTATCTTGTTATTGCTTCTGTTTCTAAGTGTGGTGATGTGAAAAAACTTGGAATTTAAATCTCCATATTTTAACCAAATAGCCCTTGATTTTTGGCTCCAGTAGATTTCCTCATAGGTCAAAATGTTATGAAACTCTGCTAGTTTTGTTCGTTCCTCCTGCCTAGTAGTTTCATCAGCATCACCATGTTGGATCCTCTGATCAATTATCTTCAAAATTTCAACAACCTATTTTTTATTTTCAAAGAGGTTCCCAAAGACCTCTTTGTTCCAATTTTGAAGCTTTTCCTTAACAAACTTTAATTTTCTAGCAAGTTTAAAAGTTGCACTACCCCTGACAGGCTACTACCACCACTGACTTAAGTTATCTCTGAAACTGGAATGTTTGATCTACATAGATTGAAATATAAAAGGTTTCTTGAAGGACAGAGAGTCAGGGATATCCAACAAAATGGGATTATGATCAGAGGTAATTTTAGGAAGGGATTGCAGGGTAGAATCACTGAACAAATTTGTAGCCTACTTTTATAGAAAAAACCTATCAAGACTTTCTTAAATGAGATGACACCCTATCCACCGATTGCTCCAGGTATAATTTGCTCCTCTAAGTTTTACATCCATCAACATGTTGGAGTTCACAAAGTCATTGAACTCATCCATGCTCCTGATAGGTGGTCCATTTACACCCATTTTGTCTGAAGGGTAAAGAGGAGTGTTAAAATCCCCAGCCAAAATCCAGGGGATATTATGGAAGATTTCACTCAGATTGCCTAAGTACTCCCACAGTAGAGCTCTCCCTTGAATTGAATTCAGGGCATAAATATTTGAAAGATTGGACCTGTTGCTATTTATTTTCTAAAATAAAACACTAAGAACCTTGTCATATTTCTGAATAATGGTGCCTTCTACTATCCAGGGATCCCACAAAGTCATAAGGCCTCTAGATGCTCCTCTAGATAATTTGCAAACCATATCCCCTTGATTCTAGATTTTTTTTGCTATTTTTTTTTACTGAATCTCATCAGTTTTTGTTTCTTGCAACATGATAATAGTTGGATTCACTTGATTTCTTATTGCATCGACTTCCCTATGTTTGGGCAGGCCATTGAGGCCTCTCACGTTCCATGAGAGGAACTTCATTTAGATTGTTTGAGATTTCTTCCTCTCCCCCTCTCTTGATGGGGTTTTCCTAATTTGTTGTATTCAGAACCTGGAATAACCTGTTGAAACAAGGTTCTTTGTTTTCCATTGGCAATGTCATTATCAGTTTTAATTTTTTGATGCTCAGCATTTGATATTCTCCCTCTTCTTTTTTCATTGCCAAAATATATAGGAGACTTCATAGTGCTCCTGGTTTGTTTAGGACTAAACTAAGGGGAGGTAATTTGTTGTAGAACTGGAGTGCCATATTCTTCAGTCTAAAGAATTTCACATATCTCCACCCCTACATCTAAATATTCTCCTTTTTTCCTATATTCCCTGGTCTACGGGATGGTCCCTCAGTAAGATTCACTTGGATCCTAGTGATGATGTTAGGGAGGATATTTTTTATTTTCCAATGCCTCAAATTTCTTTCTAAGTTCTTCAGCATTAGGGTTTGACTTTGGGATGCCCACTGGGCTTGAAGTATTTCTAGCATTGGGGTGTAAGGATCTTGACTTGGATGTGGATTCTAGAGATCGTCCATTAGGATTTGGATTTGTGATGCCCATGGGGCTTACAATAATTTCAGCATTAGGGTTTGAGGATCCTGAATTGTATGGGGATTCAAGAGAGTAAAAAAGGTTAGCCTAAAGGTGTTGGGCTTCCATGTCTTTTGATAATCCTCCTACTTCCATATTGGATAGAATTGAAAATTTATTTGAAACTAGAGGATTGGAACTTACCTGAGTATTTTGGTTACCAACAACCTGTTATTTTCCTTTGTCTTGCTGGGACCCTACACCCTCTCTTTTCTTTTTTTGGTATACATAGTTTTCCTGATTGAAATCACCTCTACCAGGGAAACTCCTTAAATTTCCTCTGTCTAGAATTCCCTCCTTATGCTTTTCTCTATTCATTACTAGGTTAGGGCACCGATTGCATAGATGTCCTTGATTTTTACATTATGCATAAAATATTGGTCTATTCTCGTATTCTATCGGTTGTTTTCTATAGTATTATCCATACTCTAGCTCCACAAACCTTGGAAATTCATTATTCAAATTAGCATTTACGTAGATTCGTGCATGAGTCATCCTTGTCCTGGCCAAGGTCGCATGGTCAATGGAGATCAAGTCCCCTATAGTTCTAGCTATGCCCTGTAGCCAATATTCATTGAAGAACTGGGCAGGTAGACTCGGGAGACGAACCCAAATAGGGGTAATGTTAATATTTTTCTTTTCAAGGTTGAAATCTTCACCCCATCATCTAAGAAAAAGGCTCCTTTTTCCTAGAAACCAAGGACCTCCTATTAAAATATGGTTAGCATCCTCCATATTGTTAAAAAGAATAATGAAGAACCCTCGAGTTAGAGCTACCAACTCCAAGCTGCCTACCAGTCACCATTTACCCGTCGCCCAAGCCCTAATAGTCTCCATGTCCGGCCTACCTCCCAAAAACTTGCCTTCTAGGGAGAATTCTTCTATTGAAAGAAAAGGGCTCATGGAACTTACCGGGGCTGAAATTTTATTATTTACTGGAACTAGAGGCAGAAGAGAGAGAACCTCCTTTCTTTTTCCTCTAAGAGTCAAAAAAATACAACCACTTCTTGGGCCCCGCATTGTCCTTCGTATCTTTTTTGTCAAGGTCTTTTTGAGGAGGGTCGGGCCCCCATGTGATGCCCGCATCCAAATATGTTGTAGCCTAACCGCCTTCCTCTAGATCCTCGCTTTCCATGTAGTAAATTTTAGATCTTTCCTCAAGATTGGTTGTTGACCTGCAACTTGTCCGGTTAAACTTCTGAAAAACATCTACCCTTATTGGATGAATGGACTCATTTCTTTTTTGTATGGAAAAATAAATATGTATATATATATATATATATATATATATATATATATTTATTTATTTATTTATTTATTTATTTATGTTTACCCCCTCAATTGGTAAGTGGGTGACTAGTGAAGCCTAATAACCAATTGATGAAAAAGTGTTTCATGATTTTTCTATTTTTTTTTATGCAAATGATTACCCCAAGTTTGGTGAATTTTCATTCAAAATTACCGTTTGATTTGATTGACATGCATTTTTTTGGTTTGAAGGAACCAATCATCCTAGGTATCTGTCCCAGTGACTATTAGAATCCTTAATGCATATTGATTGTATCATTACCATGTTTTGTAAGCTCATGGAGTGGGCATCAATTTCAACCTTGGGTTGATTTGATTGATATTGTTTGTTGATCCTATAAGAGCTTCATTTGCTTTTGTTGTTTCCTTTTTGTTTTTGTTTTGTGTAACCACTGATTTGCGGTTTTTATGGTGGTAACCATGGTTGCATGTTTTATCTGCTAAAAATGCATTTACATGTTTTGTGGCACAAAACGCAGGTTTGCGTTTTGACGCACCATGGAAAATGTAGGCACATATTTTTCACCACCAAAAGCATCTATATAAAGGTGTGATGTCACTTTCATAGTCATTCTACCAATTGTCATTTTGTTATTTGTTGGCGAGATGAGCGAGATGGAGCTTGGTGAGGGAAGTGGTGTTGGTCACTCGGCTGGAGTGGAAGTCGGTGCTCGGTTTTTTAAGGTAGGTGGTCACTTATTTTATTGTTTTTTTTTTTTTTATTTGTTGTTTTATCATTTTATTGTTGTTTTTGATAATTAAGTGGGGTTAGTAATGAATTTTTTTTTTTTTTTTATTAAGTGGGGCTGGTATGAATTTTTTTGTTTTTTGGTTACCTAGGAGTAGGTAAAAATTATTTGTTTTGTTTTTGGTTATCTATGAGTAGGTCAAAAAATTTTGTTTTGTTTTTGGTTACCTAGGAGTAGGTAAAAATTATTTGTTTTGTTTTTGGTTACCTATGAGTATGTAAAAATTTTTATTTTTGTTGTTTTGGTTACCTAGGAGTAGGTAAAAATTATTTGTTTTGTTTTTGGTTACCTATGAGTAGGTAATTTTTTTTTGTTTTGTTTTTGGTTACCTAGGAGTAGGTAAAAATTATTTGTTTTGTTTTTGGTTACCTGGAAGTAGGTAAAAATTATTTTTTTTGTTTTTGATTACCTAGGAGTAGGTTTTGTTTTGTTTTTGGTTACCAAGGAGTAGGTAATTTTTTTTTTCTTTGCTTCTGCTTATGTCTAGTTTGTTTTGCTAATTCTTAATGTGTTTCTTTCAGGTTAAGCTTCTTGATGCTCACCATATGTGGCCAAGGACTATCAAGAAAGTGCGGAAGACACTTTCCAATGACGACTAGACCCTATTGCATATCGTTGGTCTAGATGGTTGCAGGTGGTTAGGCACCATCCGAGCTTATGAGGATCTTATTTCGATGCTTTTTGAGCACTGGGATCTAGATAGAGGTACTTTTCAGCTCCCGATAGGGGAGTTGACTATCACCCTTGAGGATATCTATCGTATTTTCCATGTTCTTATTGAGGGTATTGTTGTTCGGGTTGGCCTCAACAAGAAGGAGGCTTTATTTCTTGTGTTTGGTGAGATTTGGGATGTAGACTATAGCAAGGGTGGTATTGCTTATTTGGACTTGTATATAGCTGGTAGCTTGGGGGCACTTATAATTTTTATGATGTATATATTGAGCAACATGTTATTGCCCAGTTCCATGGGATCAAGGATCCCATGGAACCAGGTGCCTATTATTCTTGATATCATATCTAATCCTTGTTGGTTGGCATGGGCTTCCACTCTTATTTGTGAGATATACAACGAGTTGTATGAGGTGAAGAGGCAAGGGTGGAAGGGCCTGGGCTACAATTTGGTGCTTCATATTTGAGCTTGGGAGCATATTATCATTGGTCAACCTACTGGTTTGCCTTGTGCTATCGATGCCATGTCTCCTCGCTCGTATAGATGGGTACTTAGTGACGAGGTTAGTCGTTCAACAGTGAGTGCCTCAGAGTATAGAGATATTTTGAGTTCTTTGACTAGATATTTAATGAGATGGCAGCCTTGGAGAGGTTTGGATTGGGTGACGTATTCTATAGAGCTTCATCGCATCAGGTGGGGGCGATGGGTTGTTGGTGCCCATCTGAGGGATATGGAGTTTATTTAGTTTTCTAGAGTGTTGCATCAGTTTGGGCTAGTTCAGGATGTTCCTAATGTTCTTGTGACCTACAAGCGATGGGGTGATGAGTTAGGGCTACCTGTTGCTCCTAATTTTTAGCAAGTTGATGATCCTTTTGATGACCCAGACTTGGAGGTTCTCAACTTGGATGATGTAGGTACCACCTTTGAGTATGATGTTTGGTTTGTTGTCCAGTCACTCTAGAATTCAAGTATCATTTTAGATGACGATAGGAGTGGTGATGATGCATATTTTGGAGGTTGGGTTCCTTGGTTGACGAAGCACTGATGAGGTAGCTCTTCAAGAGCTGATATGTGTACCAATATTCCGTAGACCAAGGAGGCTGGTGGCAATGGTGTTGATGGTGGTTATGGGGGTGTTGATGATGAGGATGCCCTCCTCGATAGGTAGAGGAGTATTAGGACATGTTATAGGCTGAGCCTAACAACATGGGTTTAGAGGTGAATCACCTAAAGGGTGAGTTGGCATGGTACTAGGGTAAGGTGACTCACCTCCAAGGTGAGGTGGATAGAATGCATGATGGGCCTAGCAGTGATGCTCTCAATTCAAAGGACTTGGCTATTTCTAGGCTCGAAAGTGAAATCACTCAGCTAGAGGGTGAGCTGACTCAAATATAGGTAGGGTTTGGTGGAGGTGACACTATAGCTATTGTTGCTGCTCTGCAAGCAGATATTTCTTAGTGGGTTTCTCATGAGGGTGCTGACTTGAGGAGCCTATGCAAGTAGGTTGTTTATATAGAGATGTTGGAGAACATTCTGCACAAGAATCAGATTCCTTTTCTTGTTACTCCATCATCCACTACTTCTATCCAAGGTACTGATAGGAGTCGCAAGACTCATCTTTCATCGAGTTCTCATGGTGCTTCTACAACACAGGGTCCTCAGAGGGATCTTGTTGGTACTAGATAGTGTGACCTGTCACTTCTCTTTTTGTATTTTGTTTTTATTTTTCTATGAGCCTTAGTGCTTGGATGTATACAGCCTACATGCATTTTTTACCTTTGGGACTTTCATATTTATACATATATATACATGGCTTTGTGTTTTGGTTATATCATGTGTTAATGTTTATTTTGATGCTTTTTATATATGCTTTGCTAGTGCTTATGTGATGAAATGTTCACATTATTATATTTGTGCTATGATAAATGAATGTAAACTAATATGTAATATGTAGCTTATGTTTATTTCCATTTAATTATATGATGAAATGCATGATTTTTTTGTAATATTTTATAGCTCAGAGTAGTTTACCATTACCTATTCATTTTTGCAATTGGGGGTATCCAACTTGATGACTCTTCGTGATTGATGTATGGTGGGTGTATTTATGTGATAATGTAGAACATGTGATAATAATATGATATTTGGTATGGTTTTGACATATAACATTTGAGAATTTTCAAAGACTCAATCAGTATAGTGATTTAACCATTTTCTTAATATTCACATAACCCTCTTTAGTACCAAGGTGTGTGCAAGTGGAGTCTATTTTCTGAATATTTGGTTTTGGAATGGCCCTAAGCAATCAAGAACCAATGCATGTGTATGTGAATTCATTAACTCATGATGAGTTAAATTGGATGGTACTTGTATGGGTTTACCAATTAGCTAGCTTATCCATATGTACGATCATAGGTATTTCTCTTGGGAGAAAGACATGTCACCCTACATGAGTTACTCTACTGCCATTCAAGCGTCTATAGCTCCAGTGGAGGTTCACTCCATAGTCCAATGATTCGATCTTCGAGTGTTGGGGATGACTACATAACTTTTTGAGGATAATGTAGTATGATCCTTCTTGCTTTTGTGATATGTGGTGTGTGTATAGTATTTATCATGATAGAGTTTGAGGAATCGAATTCTCAACCGAAGTGTGATGAGAATGTGATTCTATATTTATTATCTATCTTTTAATTTAATTGTTTGGATTGTTGTGATGGTGGTGAAAACCATATTTTTTATTTGGACTATGTTGCGTAATAGGACAAGCGGGGAATATTTCCTTTTCACCTCAAGGTTGTACCCAAGTTGGCACTATATTTTCTTACTCAAATTTTTTTTAAATTTGTAAAGTGTTTTTGGTTCAAGATTACTTTGGATCAATCTACCATACTCAAGACTTTCTTAATGCGATATAACTGCTTTGGTCCTAAAGAAAATTGGACATATTATGATTTTTGGTTTTTCACTAGACATTTTTGAGTGACTGAAAATTTGATTTATGATATAGTAAAACATGGGCGGATATGAACTTTGTTGACTTGTGAAGAGTCTTAGTTGGGTATCTCTAATTATTTGGAACTTGTTTTTACTTGGTTGTATCATCTCCACTATGAAATATCACTGAACATGAGATGGGATGGATGCATTTATGTGTTTATTCTAATGCTTCTATATGCATGTGATATGCCTATTTAATGCACTAGATTTTTTTTTATGCAAATGCAACATTCTCAGTATTAGTAATGACATTTCTATTTACAATGTAAAGAAATTATGGAAATAAAAATTATTTTCTTGTTTTTTTTTTCTTTGTTAATTTTTTTTTTTAAGCCATGTACATATATATACATATATTGCTAGTCGTTTCATGCATAAAATACCTTTAGGTGCATTATGTTTAGTGGTTCTGGCTCCAATTCTCCTTCGAATTTGGATAGTCTATATGTTCTTGGTCCCAATTTATGCTTTACAATGTACGGGCCTAACCAATTAGCCACAAATTTATCTCTTAAGTGTGGCAATGCATTGGTATTTTGTTGATTTTCTTTGAGCACTAGGTCCCCCACTTGAAATTCGTGAGGATGGACTTTTGCATTGTAATCATGTTTGACTCTGTCTTGATATACTTGTAAGTGATCTAAATCATTGATACATTTTTCATCAATAAATGTCAATTGGTCAAGATGTGTTTGTCTAGCTGTTTCATCATCCATGAATTCCTATAATGCTATTTGCAAGGAAGGTATCTCGAGCTCTAAAGGTAATATAGCTTCAGCACCGTAAACTAGTGAAAATGGTGTCGCTCTCATTGGCATTCTGATTCTTGTTCTGTAAGCCCATAATGCCAAAGGAAGTTGAGTATGCCAAGATCGATGATTTTATTTGACCATTTTCTTGAGAATAGATACCATTATTTTGTTTGTTGCTTCCGCTTACCCATTTGCTTGTCGGTAATTAGGTTTTGAGAGACTATGTTGAATTTAGAATTTGTTGCAAAATGCTCTAACATCCTTATTCTTAAATGACTTCCCATTATAAAAAATTATTTTTGAGGGTATTCCAAAATGATAGATAATATGCTGAATTATAAACTTTGCTATTTGAGGTCTAGTCGTAGTGGTCATTGGAATTGCTTCCACCCATTTTGTGAAGTATTATATCATAGTTATGATGAACTTATGTTGTCCTGATGAAGCAGGTGATATTTTACCAATCAAATCGAGACCCCATTGTGAAAAGGGCCAAAGACTTTGAATGGGTTGTAATGGTTGCGATGGTACATGAGTCAAATTTACATGATATTAGCACTTTTGACACTTTTTGACATATTTGCAATAGTCATTTTCCATGGTCGACCAATAGTATCCCATGCGTAGTATTCTCTTTGCAATGGCCATTCCACTAAAGTGGCCATTGCAAGTACCATCGTGGGATTCTATTATTGCTTTTTCTGCTTCAATCAGATCTAAACATCGTAATAATATTCTATCATACCCACATTTGTATAACACATCCCCTAGTAGAGTAAAATGAATTGTTTTTTGTTTGAATGTTCTTTTTGCAGTTCGTGTCATTTATACTGGGAGTATTCCAAACTTGAGAAAGTCTCTTATATTATCAAGGTAAGAATTGTAAGGTTCAACATGTATCAAAAAAACGTTCTTCTCACCTATAGGTTCTACTTTTTGAATTTATGATTTTGACATTGTTGTTATGATTAACGGTTGTACTTCTCTATGCTCATTCTTAGGGATGAGAGATCCCAAAGAAGCCATTGCATCCGCAAATCTATTTGTCGATCATGGTAAATTACTAATTTTGTACCAGTCAAATTTTTCTAGCAACCTTATTTCTACTTCATGGTATTTCTTTAATACTGGTTCTTTACACTGGTATTCTCCTTTTACTTGGTATACAACTAGTTCAGAATCCCCAAAAATGCTTAGTATTTTTATGCCCATTGCTATAGCTGATTGAAGACCTAAGATTAACGCTTCATACTTTGCATTATTATTTGTGCATGTGAAGTCAAGTTTGAATGATAAAGGAATTGGTATTCCTTTAGGTGTATAAAATATGACTCCCACACCTTGTCCTTTGTCACATTTAGACCCATCAAATAACATGGCCATGTCTGCTTCTTCCTCAGGAGAAATTAATTCCTTTTATTCTACGATAGAAAATACTAAATCATATGGAAGCTCAATTATTAATGATTTATCATTGTGTAGTGGAGCTTCAGCTAATTGATCAGCTATCACCTACCCTTTTATGGATTGTTGACTTACGAATTCGAGATTGAATTCGGTTAAAAGCATTATCATTTTAGCAGTATGGGTGTTGTTGTATGTGTGAGTCATCATGTATCATAAAGGATTTTATCTAGCTATGACATAGGTAGTATTTCTTCATAAGGACAACATAAGTTCATCATAACTGTGACAAAATACTTCACAAAATGGGTGGAAGCAATTCCAATGACCACTACGATTGGACCTTGAATAGTGGAGTTTATGCTTCAGCATATTATTTGTCATTTTGGAATACCGCAAGTACCATCATGGGCTTCTATTATTGTTCATTCTGCTTTAATAGAACCTAAACATCATAATAATATTCCATCATACCCATGTTTGTATAACACATCCCCCAATAGAGTAAAATGAATTGCTTTTTGTTTGAATGTTCTTTTTGTAGTTCATGTCATTTTTACTAGGAGTATTCCAGACTTGAGAAAGTCTCTTATCTCATCAAGGTAAGAATTGTAAGGTTCAACATGTATCAAACAAACGTTCTTCTCACCTGTAGGTTCTACTTTTTGAATTGATGATTTTGACATTGTTGTTATGATTAACGGTTGTACTTCTCTATGCTCATTCTTAGGGATGAGAGATCCCAAAGAAGCCATTGCATCCGCAAATCTATTTTTCGATCGTGGTAAATTACTAATTTTGTACCAGTCAAATTTTTCTAGCAACCTTATTTCTACTTCATGGTATTTCTTTAATACTGGTTCTTTACATTGGTATTCTCCTTTTACTTGGTATACAAATAGTTCAGAATCCCCAAAAATGCTTAGTATTTTTATGCCCATTGCTATAGCTGATTGAAGACCTAAGATTAAGGCTTCATACTCTGCATTATTATTGGTGCATGTGAAGTCAAGTTTGAATGATAAACGAATTGGTATTCCTTCAGGTGTATAAAAAATGACTCCCACACCTTGTCCTTTGTCGCATTTAGACCCATCAAATAACATGGCCATGTCTGCTTCTTCCTCAGGAGAAACTAATTCCTCTTATTCTATGATAGAAAATACTAAATCATATGGGAGCTCAATTATTAATGATTTATCATTGTGTAGTGGAGCTTCAGCTAATTGATCAGCTATCACCTGCCCTTTTATGGATTTTTGACTTATGAATTCGAGATTGAATTCGATTAAAAGCATTATCATTTTACCAGTACGGGTGTTGTTGTACGTGTGAGTCATTATGTATCACAGAGGATTTTATATAGCTATCACATAGGTAGTATTGCTTCATTAGGATAACATAAGTTCATCATAACTATGATAGAATACTTCACAAAATTGGTGGAAGCAATTCCAATGACCACTACGACTGGACCTCGAATAGTAGAGTTTATGCTTCAGCATATTATTTGTCATTTTGGAATACCACAAGTATTACCGTGGGCTTCTATTATTGCTCGTTCTTCTTCAATCGGATCTAAACATCATAATAATATTCCATCATACCCATGTTTGTATAACATATCCCCCAGTAGAGTAAAACAAATTGCTTTTTGTTTGAATGTTCTTTTTGTAGTTCATGTCATTTTTACTGGGATTATTCTAGACTTGAGAAAGTCTCTTATCTCATCAAGGTAAGAATTGTAAGGTTCAGCATGTATCAAACAAATTTTCTTCTCACTTGTAGGTTCTACTTTTTGAATTGATTATTTTGACATTGTTTTTATGATTAATAGTTGTACTTCACTATGCTCATTATTAGGGATGAGATATCCCAAAGAATCCATTGCATTCGCAAATCTATTTTTTGATCATGGTAAATTACTAATTTTGTACCAGTCAAATTTTTCTAGCAACCTTATTGCTACTTCATGGTATTTCTTTAAGACTGGTCCTTTACACTGGTATTCTCCTTTTACTTGGTATACAACTAGTTGAGAATCCCAAAAAATGCTTAGACTTTTTATGCCCATTGCTATAGCTAATTGAAGACCTAATATTAAGGCTTCATACTCTTCATTATTATTGGTGCATGTGAAGTTGAGTTTGAATGATAAAGAAATTGGTATTCCTTCAAGTGTATAAAACATGACTCCCACACCTTGTCCTTTGTTGTATTTAGACCCATCAAATAACATGGCCATTTTTGCTTCTTCCTCAGGAGAAACTAATTCCTCTTGTTCTATGATAGAAAATACTGAATTATCTAGGAGCTCAATTATTAACGGTTTATCATTGTGTAGTGGAGCTTCAGCTAATTGATCAGCTATCACCTACTCTTTATTTTTAACTTACAAATTTGAGATCGAATTCGGTTCAAAGAATTATCCATTTATTAGTACGGGTGTTGTTGTATGTGCGAGTCATAATGTCTCGTAGAGGATTTTCTCTAGCTATGACATAGGTAGTATTGCTTCATCATGACAACATAAGTTCATCATAACTATGATAGAATACTTCGCAAAATGAGTGGAAGTAATTCCAATGACCACTATGATTGGACCTCAAACAATAGAGTTTATACTTCAGCATATTATATGTTATTTTGGAATACCACAAGTACCATCGTGGGCTTCTATTATTGCTCATTTTGCTTCAATAGGATCTAAACATCATAATAATATTCCATCATACCCATTTTTGTATAACACATCCCCCAATAGAGTAAAACAAATTCCTTTTTGTTTGAACGTTCTTTTTGCAGTTCGTGTCATTTCTATTGGGAGTATTCCAGACTTGAGAAAGTCTCTTATCTCATCAAGTTAAGAATTGTAAGGTTGAGCATGTATCAAAGAAACGTTCTTCTCACCTGTAGGTTCTGCATTTTGAATTGATGATTTTGACATTGTTGTTATGATTAGCGGTTGTACTTCTCTATGCTCATTCTTAGGGATGAGAGATCCCAAAGAAGCCATTGCATCCGTAAATCTATTTTTTGATCGTGGTAAATTACTAATTTTGTACCAGTCAAATTTTTATAGCAACCTTATTGCTACTTCATGGTATTTCTTTAAGACTGGTTCTTTACACTGGTATTCTCCTTTTACTTGGTATACAACTAGTTGAGAATCCCCCAAAATACTCAGTATTTTTATGCCCATTGCTATAGCTGATTGAAGACCTAATATTAAGACTTCATACTATGCATTATTGTTGGTGCATGTGAAGTAATTTTGAATGATAAAGGAATTGGTATTCCTTCAAGTGTATAAAACATGACTTCCACACCTTGTCTTTTGTTGTATTTAGACCCATAAAAGAACATGGCCATGTCTGCTTCTTCATTAGGAGAAACTAATTTCTCTTGTTCTGTGATAGAAAATACTGAATCATCTAGGATCTCAATTATTAACAGTTTATCATTGTGTAGTGGAGCTTCAGCTAATTGATCAGCTATCACCTGCCCTTTTATGGATTTTTGACTTACAAATTCAAGATCTAATTTGGTTAAAAGCATTATCCATTTAGCAATATGGGTGTTATTGTACGTGCAAGTCATCATGTATCACAGAGGATTTTCTCTAGCTATGACATAGGTAGTATTGCTTAGCATGTAATGTCTAAGTTTCTTAGTGGCAAAAATCATTGCTAAGCATAAATTTTCAACATAAGCATATCTTATTTCATAATTTACCAGTGTTTGGCTAATATAGTAAATTGCTTGCTCCTTATGTTTTTCATTCTTTTGTGCAAGCATTGTCCCTAATGCAAAATCTATTGCAAAAATTTATAAGTGAAAAGGGATTCCTGATCTAGGTGGTGTAAGAACTGGTGGTGATGTCAGATACTTATTTATGTCATAAAATGCTTCTTGACATTCAGTTGTCCATGAAAATGTCATTCCCTTTTGTAACAGGCTATTGAAAGGCCTACATTTATCTAAGAGTTGTGCGATGAATTATCGGATAGATTGGATCTTTCCTTGTAAACTACACAACTATTTCAATGTTTTGGGAGGTGGCATTTCTAATATTGCTTTTACCTTACCTAGATCCACTTAAATGCCTCGCTTGGAGACAATGAAACCTACAAGTATTCATGATGTGACTCTGAATACACATTTCTTAGTATTTAGCCTTACTTTGTGTTCTATCAGTCGATCAAACACTTTTTCTAGTACATCGATGTGCTCAAGACGCATATTAGATTTAGTAATCAAATCATCTACATAATATTTAATGATCTTATGCATATAATCATGAAATATGTACGTCATAGCTCATTGATATGTTGCTCATACATTATTAAGTCTAAAAGGCATCACTCTATAGCAGAATGTTCCCTAGGGTGTTGTAAATGTTGTCTTGTGTTGGTCTTCAGGATTAATTCGAATTTGGTTGTATCCCAAGAAATCGTCCATTAAGGAAATCATTTCATGACCAGCGTAGGAATATACTAGTTTATCGATATTAGGCAAAGGAAAATCATCTTTGGGACATGCTTTTTTTAAATATCAAAAATTAGTGCATACGTGTATCCCTCTGTTCGGTTTGCAAATGGGTACCATATTTGAAAGCCATTCTAGGTAATCAATTGGTACTATGAAGTGCACATCCAAAAAAATTTGTAGCTCTTCTTTCATAATTAATGTGATTGTTGGATGAAAATTCCTAAGCTTTTGTTTGAAAGGCTTTGGACCATGTGCTAGTGTAAGGTTGTGGACTACTAGGTCTGGATCATTGAAGAACTTCTAGTCTTGGAAGAAGAACAAGGACTAGGAGAGTCCTACATGAATCCAGAAGAAACATAATCAGATATCCAGAAGAAGATATCAAAACTTCTAGGAGTAGAAGGTTGAATAAAATATCTTAAGGAAGACCATAAGAAGCTACAAGATAAAATACCTTGGGGAGGTCTCAATGAGCATCCAAAAAAAGGCTTGGAGAACCTTCCTAAAGAAATCATCAAATGAGAACTCATTTGAGAAATTCACTATAGAAGATAGTCAAATATTTGGGAGAATTATCGCCATCAAAAAATAAGCTCAAAAGAAGAAAAATAATTTGGTAAGGAGTGCCAAATATCAAAATACCTCAAGATATTCATAATCTTAAGAAGAAGATCCCGCTTGAAGTTAGAATTCAATAAGAAAACTTGAAGATAGGAGAAGTCTGCCAAATCCAAAATATTTGAAGATTACCTCTCATAGCAATAAGGCACCATTTCAGATATAAATAATTCTCCAAATATATATAAAAATGAGAATATTGCTTAAAGGATCAAATCATCAAAACCTAGGCTCGTAAAAGAAATCTCAAGACCACTTTTTGGTGAAGAAAAAATTAAGTAGCAAGATCCTACTCAAAGAAGCAACTCGGTGATTTTAGACACCAAGATATACATCTTCTAAAGAAGTTACAAAAGAGCTACAAAATATTTAAAAAAGGTAAGAAACTATTGGTGCAAGTAGATTCATTAATTGGATTACTTATCAAATTTGTTAAAGCACCTTAATTTGGATTAGAGTTGAAAAAAAGGAAAATTTAATTATAGTCTTCAAAATTTCAAAAGAGAAAAGTTCCTTTTAAGGTTCCTTTGCACATTAGCTTTGGATTTTATTAGATTAAAAAATTATAACTATCTATCAACTACTAAATATCTACTTTGGAAAGAAAAATAAGACTAGTTCCTACAACTTTGTAGTGAAATTGCATAATAACTCTTGAAGATTCATTTCAGATTATTCTTGATTAGTTGTAGTAAATTGATTAAGTGCACTTATAAGTTATTTTAATATTTTATTGGAGTGATAAGGTGTGATTGTTAGTGCATTAAAAGTGAAATATTAGTGGGTTCATTTGCACTACTATATTACTCTCAAAAATCTTAGTGTTTGTGTTCTTGAGAAGGTACAAAATCATATTAGCATCAAGTGTCTAAAGACACCAATAGTGAAAAAAAATTTGCAACTTTTAGTGGCCAAAGGAAGCCACCAAAAATAGCTCAGTCCTCTAGATTTTGGATAAAATAGCAACTAACTAAAGTCAGCAAAGGAAGCTTCAAAAATTGAGACTTGGTGAGTCTCAAATACAAAGCATTATAGGGTTGTAAGGTGAAAGTGCAGAAAATTACATCAAAGAGAAGATTATATCTACACCATTATAAGCTTGGGATTATTATCAAATTAGCCAAGAAAAAATTGGAAAGGTGTCTATTCAAGAAGACCACCTCAAATCCCCCATTGCATTTAACATTCTGCCATAAAAACTAGAAAATTAGATCTGCAAAGTGCAAAAGGAGTACAAGAAGGTTTCTTAAAACCAAAAGTTATTACATTATTTTATATCATTATAATCAGTTACATTCAGGTCTTAGGGCATATTCTAGAGTACCTTAAGGGCACATTATTATAGCCAAATAGCACACTCTGAGCGTATTAAATAAGCCTCTCAAAAGGCTCACAATTCCTCTATTTTGGATGGTTGAACCTGCAAGAAAATAAGACACAATACAAAGTAAAAAAAGAGCATTACATACAAGGTAATATCATCTACAAAGGAGCATAAAAAATAGGTTAAAAAATAAGGTAAAGTATATCAATACATGTACGTCTAAGAAGCTCCATCAAGGTATCACCAAAGCTCTACCAAGGCACCACTAGAGCTCCACCAAGGCAACACCAAAGCTCCACCAAAAGCTACTCAAAAGCCTCCAAAAGCATTATTTGGAAACACCTCATAAAACATTCACAAAAAATAAAGAATTGGCCAAGGCACATTTCTAATAAGAAGTTTTTCCAAGGCACATTGAAAGGATGTTACATAGAAGACTCATGCACAAGTATATGCTGACACTTGTTATCTAAATATAACCTTAAAAAATATCACACAAGCACCCATCCATTAAAATACTAACCAAGGAGCATTACACAAAGGAGGTTGGAACATTAGAAATAAAAGAGACACTTGGAATGTAAAAGAATGAACACTCATCTTAGAACATAGTGTTCCTTTCAGAGCTGATAGAAGGTTTACAAGTGTCAAGAGGTATCTCTTCTTCTATCAAGCGCTCATAAGAAATGATTGTGACACTTATCACAAGGTCCAAGATTCCTCTATAAAAAGGTGCCTAAGTACAAGGATTCCAAATTCATAACATAGTCAAGGCAAGCCAAAGTGTAGCATGGAAGAAAGCATAAGAGAGCATAAAAGCTCTAGTCAAGGAAGGTCAAAGGCCCCATAGTTTGAAGCACCAACATTCATTCAATGAAGGTAAGGAGATTCCAAAGCTTGGACAGTGATTTTAGTGCCAAAGGAGAATAGTACATTGTTGTCATATACAGTAAAAAAGGGTTTCAAACATTACAGTAATACAACATTGAAAGGTAAGAAATAAGCCTTATTTAATATTGCTTTCATTCTTAGGGAGATATAAGGATGATAAACTAAGATCAAATATTAGAGAAAATATCAATATTGAAAGCAAAAATCAAAGGGTGAAATATAACAAATCAAAATAATACTTGCAAAATAAACCTAGGCAAAATAAGGGTTACTACTGGAAAAATCAAGTTTATAATATTTGCAAATATTATTGTGTTCTAATTTTCTATATTTGGCAGCTATAAGGATTACAATACCAAATTAGGTTATTGAAAATTAGAAACACTAAAATCAAATTCTAAGGGATATTAAAAGAGGTTATTAAAGTTCTTGCTAAGGTTGGAAATTTATAATATTATTTTTTCAAAATTTCTCAAAAGGGACAAAATAAATCCAACATTAAAACCTCTTCAAAATTGGAAAAGTGCTTAGTTCAATAGGAGTAATAAGGTGTTAGAAAATTTGATTTTTGATATTTACAAAACTTTACAAATCAACAAAAAATTGAACCACATTTTACAAGAGCACTATATCATAATTCAAAATCACTAGGGAGTCATAAGGCATTCTATAAAACTTGATAATAATAGAATCTACCAAATATTATCAAGTTCTATATAATTGGGAAGATAGAAGCTTTTTACAAAATCTAAAATTCCATTAGGTATATATACTCTCATTACAAGGGAGACCTAAGGAAGCCTAAAAACCTAAGGATTAATAAATGTTTTATCAAGTAAAGCTTATATACGTCAATTAGGGATCATATATCCTAATATAGGGAGTCATAAGGTAGACTACAAAGAAAATCCTATTTCATTTCTTCAATTCTACTTCAAATGAGAAAAGGAATGTCATACATTGAATGTAAAATTTGCTCCAACTAAAACCATTCTACAAAATATGAAAATATATGGTACATTAACTCAGGATCCAGTCATCATATGACAAGAAATATACAATGGTTCTACTACCTTGAAGTTGTTAAATACTGCAAACTATTAATTGTAGATAACCAAACTTATCCTATACATGGATATGGATGTGTAACACCTAGCAAATCATTTCCAAATTTTCTACTACAAAAAGTATTGTATGTTCCTGGATTAAAATTCAATATTATTTCAGTAAAACAATAATATGATCAACTTCAAATATAAGTATGGAATCAATACATGTCTCATCATGAATCAAGGTGAAATAAAAGCAACAGGATAAATCCATGGAAATACATACATCCTAGAATCAATGGAAATATTACAAGATATTGTGGTGTTTCAAAATGATGCTAACATATTTTTAGAGGAACAGTTTGGAAAAAATGAAGAACCAATACACCATAAAGGAAAGCATAGGAGAATCAAAATCAAGAAGATGAGAGAACAATTGTACCATGCTCTACTCAGTCATCAACAATCAGAACCAAATGAAGATACTCACAAAGAAAACAATAAAGGTGACTGGATAGAAGATAATTATGATGAACCTGAATAAGCCAAATATCATTCAATGGAAGAAGATCCATACTGAAGACTAAAGTATTAAATACCCAAATAATGTAATACAAAGGAATGTTAGAAATAGATTATATTACATCATTTAGGATATGTAAATGTACCTTCCTAGGTACATACTTAGGACATTAGATTACTTTAGGGAGAATTTATCTAATTATTTCATGTAATTTTAATAAATGCACAAGTGTCAATGTGCAAGTTGTATATGTGCAAGGTTTCCATTGCATAGCTAGGTAGAGTGTTGGCCAAGGAACCTATCTTCCTATATAAAAAGGGTCTCATTTTAATAAGAAAAATATAGAAGCTTACATCATATTCGTAGGTAGTAGCACAGTGTTGTATAGATCACCATATATTGGTGATGGGTGTAATGTAGTCCAATAGCTTTTTTCATGGAGTGTCCATTTCCTCCATAGATACATTGTATTCATTTAAATAATTTATATTTATAGCATATTTCAGTCATCTCGCAAATTTACTTTCTTTCATATTATTCTACATATTGTGATTGATGTATCCCATTGCATACTACATCAAAAGCTAAAAACTTGGCAACTCTGTTCAAATATCAATATCAATAAGAAGTCACTTAGAAAGATATTAGATTCAGATTTGGTGAAGATCTTAGTATACCTACTTAAAGAGAAAATACATTATTCATCTATGACTCCACTTCAAATATAGAATTCAAAATTTTATGAACAAAAGACCTACAACTAGATCCTCTGTTGCTACTAATTTTTAGGTGTTGTTTCCACAATTTAACACCATTCTAAAAATAAGAAGAGGTAGAGGTCGTATCATGGATGCTCAACCACCCAAAATATTCTCTTATTGTAATTATAGACATCCATTACGATCTCCTACTTTTTCTACAATATGGGATGATATTCCAATATTTGCACTAAAATATCTCCCATACTCCATTGGGAAAGATATGATAACTCTAATTGAGCACCTACAAAACATGGTGAGCCTATGTGTACTTCATAATGTGATAGAGTAATATATGGCTCTAAGTTTTTTTGTAGCATTATTCAGAGGCAAGGTTTATGAGTTTTACATCTCACTTCAATCATACTTGATCGTTGACTAAGATAAAGGGAGCTCCTTCAGAATAATTGTAGACACCAAATCCTAGCCACTTATCCACCATCACCCCTTCCCGTAATTCAATTGGCCATTCCATGCCTTTCATGCCATCCAATGGTCCACTTTAGCCTTTTCCTACCATTTTTTGACCCTATTTGAATTATTTATATTTATTTTGTACTATTTATATTTAAATATAATATTTTATTTTATATTTTAATATATTTATTATAAAATATATATTTATAAACCAAATTAACCCCAACCGTCTGATCTAATCTAATATCAGCCATCCATCTCCCTTAATCCATGTCACACTTAAATTTTAATAACAGCCATTGGATTTGATTTTATCCTAGCCACACGATTTGGTAAAACCCTAAAGTAAACCCTAAGTATGATAATAAATAGGAGCATTCTCAATGCTCAACCCTTAAAAAAACTTGGATCTTTGGCTACATGGTGTGAACTAGCTTTTATTAGAGCTCTTGCTTTCTGAGTGAATCAGACCTACATTGTCTTAGTTGTGCCCTAGGATAGCCTTCCTCGAAACCCTAGCTCATCCTAGGATTTCTTGGTTGTAGTCGCCTTTGCATACCACTTTTGTTGCCACCATCATCGTCTATCTACCAAGCCATTCACTTTTATATGATCTACTTTTGTAGATTGTACCCTAATCCATAGGCGCAGCCGAGCTCCTACCTTATACTACAAATGTAGTTGTACACCTATCATATTTCATAGGTGCAGCCCAGTGTCTACTGTCCCTTTAGCCCCATACCCATATCAACCGCATAAGATCACCAAGTGCCACCGGGGCACCTTGCCACTGATTTGCAATGAAGCAAAAAAGAAACAAAGTAAGTATTTTTGTGCACTTTAGTATTATTGGATGTTCTTTAGGTTCTGCATATTATTATTCACTCAGATCTAGGGTTTTTAGTCTATGGTTTTGAGGGTTCACACCATGGAACCCTCATTTTTTTTACTAACTATTTTATGTTTGATGTGTGTGTAGGATCAGGTAGCATTCATCAAGGATTTTTGAGTAGTTGTTGAAGCTAGAGTGGCCCAATTATGGATAACCAGAAGCCCACTCACCCTATTGGAAGCAAGATACATTGGAGACACTATTTGTTGTTGAGGCTAGGGTTTTGGAGAACTCTAGCATCTGTATTTACTGTATCAAAATAATCTCTTTCAAGCAAAAAAAATGTAAAAAATGAGTTTCTCAACTCCCACTTATTGAATAAAATTATATTTTGTGCAATCTCTTGTTCATTGGTTTATTTTACTTTCATTTGTTTTAGTGTCGTATTTTCTCTTTACAAATTTTGGTGAGAGGGAGATTGATGGTTGAAAGAAGGAGAATATTGATGAAGAAGAATATTTTGGAGGAGCTAGTCCATGTGGTAACAATAATTTAAAGGTAAAATTAATAGAACGCCCAACAACCCAACATACAACCTTCAAACCCACCACCTATCCAAAGTTCTCCAAATCTATCCCCACCAATTCATATTTCTAATCCACCCAATCAACCCATCCATCATCCTCTAAGGCTAGTAGTATCCTTAAGTAGTATATTGACCACGAGTTTAAAAATGGCTTCAGAAAAATTATCCTTATATGATCTCATCCAACAATCCCCTAGGCATAGGGAAGCCCTAATGGAAATTTTAAAATCCATTGAATTAGAAGCTCAAGATTCCAATGCCTTCAACAATTTTGTAGGGAGCATTAGAACATGCATGGAGCCATCTATCACTTTTTATGACTTTGAAATAAATTCTATGACATCAAAATCTATGGATCCTCCATTTCATAGAATGGCCTTAATAGACAAGAAGTCATTTAAGAGAGTCTTAATTGATACCAACTCATCCATCAATATCATCACTACCACTGCCCTTAGTAACCTCAAGCTTCCACCTTCCCATATTTCCAATTCATCATTCACCCTCAAAGAATTTAATGATGCTTTGTGTACCATAGTTGGCACTATTGTTTTACCCATTGAATTAGGGGTTAAAACATTGCACACTATATTCCACATTTTGGAAGGGGCCATGGCATACAATGTACTCCTTGGTAGACCTTGGATGAGAGAAATGAAATGTGTTCCATCAATTCTCCACCAGTGATTGAAATACGTTCATGATGGTCAAGTCCATTGTATCCCCATAGATGTAGAACCTTTCAAGTACTACAAATTCATTTCAAATCCCTATGAATCCATGTTACCTTCCACCCACCTATTCATATCCCCATCATCATCAAATCCATCCACTTCATCTTCGAATCCATCTACATCTTCTTCTAAAGCTCCTATCCTTGAGGAGTTACCTATCACCACACCCTCTCAATCATCCATTTCTTCTTGTACATGTGGTCAAGGTCAATCCACTTTCACCACATCGTCCACATCAACCACTTCTTCTTCTACAACCATCTCTTCTTCATTATCATTGCCTCATCCACCTTCTTCTAATTCCAAACCATCACCCAATATTTCTCCATCAAGTGATGTTTCACAAGTCAAAATTTTAGAGTGTGAAATATTCAACTCCCCTTCACCTTCCACAACCCCCTCCAATCCTGAGTCATACATGTCCACATCAACCACCACCTCATCCCAAGTCGAGGTCCACATCACTAGTCCTGGTATTGGTGAATACGTGGTCTGAGACGTTACCATTACCCCCCTTACCATTCCCACAACCAAGGATTTTGGTCACCCATGTGACCCTCATTTAACCATAGGTGTTGTCTATGATATGAGTTCTACTCCTAAAAATATTAACTTTGTCTATGGAGGGTTGGATTCCTCAATTGAGGCAAATCCACCCAAAGAACCAAAAGAGCCGAGACGTGCCAACATACAAAACATGGTGGGATTTCCATCTCGCTACTTCCACATAGTCAATTGGAAAGGTCAGGGTCTAGGTTCCCATGAACAAGGAATACATGACATCATTGACTTCCCATATCATGGGGCACATGATTATTTAGGCTTAGGATATACCCCACTTTCCACAACCGCTTCCCTTGAGTAAGCTTTCTAAAGGCTTAGCCTCAATGACGAAGACAAAGCTACCCTTCCATATTTCTCCACTGTTTCTCTTGAACAAACTCTTAAATAGCTTAGTTTCAATGAAGAAGAAGACCCCCTAAAATTTTCCTACCCCATCCCAGATTCGGATGATGAAAGTTATGAAGAGTATGAACTTATGTCTAACGTTTCTAACGATTCTGAAGAGGAATATCTGCCCATCATTCCCCTTACCCAATAGGATGATTTTTATCTCAAAATGTTCCCCATCGATCAACCCATATTTTGATTGCTTCTTCCATAAGAACAACCTGACCCACCTGGTGAACCACCCCCACCTGAGTTCCATTGAGCCATTCATCCAAGCCAAAATTTGTAACATATGTACAAAAAAAAATCACAACATTCAAAAAAAAAAAACCCAAAAACAAAATTTTTCTTTACATGTACATAGAATTTGATTTCATGTTTGTTGCTACTATCCAGGGTAAAAAATATTCGACATCGGTTCCCATCCATTCTTCCAATCCATCCTATCCTACTAGGTCAATATGAATCCTATTGACTTATTCACCCCACTCCGTAATCCATACAATCTGGCTAAGCCAATCCCAATTGATGAAAGCCTTGTTGACATGGACCAGATTTCTTCCCCACCCTCCTTTTTGGAGTTTGTCCTATCCAAGGAATTGTTAAGGGCTTCCACCAACTACATTCCTCCTTCCCCTCCACCTTCACCTCCATCTTCTACCAAGAATCTCAAGGTTTTTCATGCAGAGTTAGATGACATCAGAGACTATCCTAACTTGCTCTTAGGTCTGGTACCCATTCGTAAGCTTAATGGGATGATACGCATTTGCATTGATTTTTGAGACTGGTTTTAGCTCTTCCTTGTATGGGGGTCCTCTTCTATACATGATTTGATTATTATATATACATGGCTAAAAAAAAAACAAACAAACAAAAACAAATCATTCATATAGGCATGGTCTCATTGCATACATCTGGCATTTACATATAGGCATGCACATCTCACATTGCATTTATACATATTGCACACATATTCCATTTGCATTTATTCCACATGCATTCC
The DNA here is from genome assembly GCA_028583015.1 of Wollemia nobilis. NCBI lineage: Eukaryota > Viridiplantae > Streptophyta > Pinopsida > Araucariales > Araucariaceae > Wollemia > Wollemia nobilis. The sequence goes on along the minus strand of JAQPPZ010000431.1, from coordinate 5,957,129 downwards.
ACTGCATTCATTATACATGCATTCCTTCATTTTTCATATTGCATTCATCCCATCCCATGTTCAATGATTTTTTATAGTAGTGATGATATGGCCAAATACAAAAAGACAAGTTTCCACAATTGGGGGTACCTATTTTTGGTATTTATGCAATGTTCTCCAATGTCATAAACCAACAATCCCATTTGTCAAAAGTCATAAAGCCCAAATTTTCATTCACTCAGCCACTACTAGTGTATCTAGCAACCTCCGAAAAGATGTCCAATTTTCTTTGGGACCAAAAACACTTTTTCACATTAAGAAAGTCTTGAGTCTTGTCAACTGATTCCAAAAGCAATCTTGTACCAACCACACTTTTTCACACCTTAAAAACATTTTGATTCAAAGAAGGATAACACCATACTTGGGTGGCACCTTGAAGTGAAAAGGGTATTCCTCGCTTGTCCTATCATGCAACATTGTCCAAAAACCAAAAATAGTGGTTCTCACCACTATCACAATTACTCGCCAAATACAAACACAAAATATAGAGTAGTAAGGATAGGGTCACATTCTCATCACACTTCGGTTGAGAATCTGATTCCCCAAAGCTCTATCCCAAATTCACAAATCCCATAGATCCCTAAAGTTGTAAGGATCGTACTACATTTCCCTTAGAAAGTTATGTAGTCATCCCCAAGGTCTAAAAGATCAAATCATTGGACTATGGAGTGAGTCTCCATCGGGGCTATAGATGCTTGAATAGCAGTGGAGTAAGCTCATGCGAGGTGACATGTCTCTCTTCCAAAAAGGGAGACCTCTGATCGCACATATGGACAAGCTAGCTTCTTGGTCCTCTCCATAATAGGTCATGCCCAATTTACTCATAATGGGTTAATGAACTTCACATGCACACACATTGGTTCTTGATTGCCTAGGGTCATTGTCATGCTCAAGATTTGGTACATGAACTCCACTTGCACACACATTGGTCCTAAAGAAAGTTAGACAACCTTTAGCGAGTTTGGTTGATAGCACTAGTCTGTTTGAGTCTCTGAAAATCCTGCAAAAATCCATATCAGCATCCATATCTTCTTCCATATCAACATCCATATCTCCTTCCATATCAACATCCATATCTTCTTCCATATCAACATCCATATCTTCTTCCATGTTAGCATCCATGTCTTCATCATGGATCAACCTGCATAAATCCACCAAGTTTGGTGCCCCCGATTGCAAAACAATGAAAAAAATGGCCAACAAAATTTTGAACTAAAAAGGATCATTAGAACATCATGCATTCCTCTCATATAGTTAGCATTCATATACATGCCATTTAACTTGCATTAATCATCCATATACATGCCATTTCTCTTGCATTAATCATCCATAACATTATGCATAAACATCATGATTAGTTTGCATTAGTCATCCATAAGAAATGCATAAAAACATTTTCATAAAACATGCATTGCATACACATAAAAGCATTCACACAAAGGATAACACAAATATATAAAAATCCATGTATATATATATATATATATATATATTTCAAAAATATCATATGTACAATAAATTCCATAAAGTCTACAATGGAGCACCAAGGCTCATATACAAAAGTGCATCTAAGCACTAAGCTAATGTCTATGAGTGGACCCCTAAGACCTAGTAGGAGCCCTAGACCTAGAACTAGATGTTGTATGCCTCGATGCCTCGGTCCTAGAGGATGAAGGAGGATCTAGTAAAGGGATGTGATTAGCCATGCAAAAATCCTCCAAGGAGTGCACGTATGTCTCGCTAGCCTGTAGTCATCGCAAGTCAATCTGATGATGCCACTCTCACAAAAATCTCTACCCGAAGCCTCATGATTATCTCATAATCACCAGCATTGACTGCTAGTCGCTCTACCTCCATCTAAGCTATAGTAGCCCATAACTCAGCTATAACCCCATCTCACCCCGCTAGAGCCTCCCTATGGGACTCTAGTGTAGTCTCTCGCTCCTCGCATAGCTGCTCCACCTTCTATCGTAGCCTAGCCACCTCGGAGATCTCCCCCAATTCCTCATCATCCTCCCCCTCCTCATCCACCACCTCCACCTTAGGAGTCTACTAGGTTTCTCCCCTCGACCGCCTTTGACTCATCAATCACTGAGGCCTCATCCTCTTTGGAGTCATCCTCGACCCCATAGCTACTGCATCCCCACCACTCACCACCTTTGGTACCCATACTGGTTGGGCACCAAACCAAGATGCATACTCTGACATCACCCCGACATCATCTACGTCGGGGACCTCTAGCCACTCATCGTCTCCTATCTGAACCCACCATGGCTCCGCACATGGAAGCCCCACCTCATCCCGTCAATGTTGGTACAACATCGGCTCATCCAACACATCCTGAGGTAAGGCAAACTACGGTCTACCTCAACACCCATGAGTATTGGAAGTACTCCACCTCCTCATCCCTCCTCCCAACCAACCATCAAGCCTACCTCACCCGATGCAATTGCTCCTCATCACCATCCCACCAGACTCCTCGCCATGGCCTCCATATCACATCAGTCTGAGTCAACCCCGACCACATATCCTGATACCACTAGCTGGTATGCACCTCTTGACTCGGTTACACCTCCTCAGCCACCACCCATATCCTCGCATAGGGCTCACCCATCTACCATGCTTGGCAAGGTAGCCCCTCTAGTCGAGCCACACTAAAGTGCTCCCAAGCCCAACACTATAGGAGGAAGTTGCACCCAATCCCCTTCCTCCCTCTTTGTGTCACCTCATAGAGCTCTCGATATAGCTACACCAATAATGTAGGAGCCCATGCATATCCCCTTGGGTCGGTGAGTAGGTCACTCACCAATCCCAATAGGTTCCAAGGGAACCTACAACCAGTGCTATTAGGTAGCACTATGTTCGCTAACATGAACATGATCAAGGTTGGGAGTGCATCCAACTCCTTCGCCTTGTACATGCTCAAGTAGCATATACCTCCATCCCCCATCCTCGCCTCCCACCACCGCTCCCTGAACATCTTCTCCATCTCCACCTTCTTGTCATGTCCAACCATCACCTTCTCCCCTTCTACTGGCACCTTGAGGATGCGGTATACATCCTCAAGGGTGACAATGACCTCCCATCTCTCTATCAATGATGAGAGATACCCCTCATCCACCCTCACAACATCCAACCTAGCCACCCCCTCCAAACCCACCTTCCCCAAAAGCTCCCAATCCCCCTCTGTGAGCTTCTTCCTCATCCCAAGAACAAGAGGAGAGAAGCGATGTCGAGGCTCTATCTCCCTCAACTGTAGCAACAAATATTTTTTATTAATATTATTTAAAAAAAAATACAAAATTTTTGCACAAAAGAAAAAAGTGTTTGTCAACATTACCAAGGCAAATCAAGTCTTAGCTCCACCAGCAGCATGAACTCCCTTCGCCGCCATAGCTCCCATGAAAATTCTCACCAACCTCACCTTCCTCACCAATTCACTCCACTCCTCAGGTGCAGATGCAACAACTCTCAAACGCAATAATGAGCCAAAAAATCTATAGTATAAGCTACTTATAGCTACAACTAGCACACTCAGGTGCAGTCTAGCACCTGTGGGCCATAGGCATACATGGGAACTAGCAGGCGCAACCAGGCATAGCTGGGCACCTACAGAATACCACAAGTGCAATCGGTCACCTAGCGTCAGAATACCCTAAAGGCAAAAGGGCCCAAAATAGGAGCTTGCCCCCTCAAAACCCCATCAAATTTCACCCACACATCATGCATATCATAAAATTATGTTTTGTAAAAGCAGAAGTCATTTTGTGCTTTCATTTTTTGAATACGATCCACATTTGTAAAATACACAAATTGACTTACAAAATGCATCAAACGATTCCAAATTTTTACAAAACTAACACTCATCTCTTCTATTCCATATTCTTCATCATTCCACAAATTTTCGTAAATATTGGAGTTGATTTGACCATCAAATCAGTTGTTTCCATCCAAAAAGTGCAGAATCAACCACTAACAATTTCATATTTACAAATTGACTCCGATCTTGGTGATTTCATCATATTATTCCATCAACATTCTTTCCATTATCATAATCTACCATCATTTCTTCCAACAAGTGTCAAAATTACAAGTGAATCTCGTATATAGTGGTTTATTCTATATACTTGGTGATTGCAGTGACTTGCATCCATGCAATTCGGTAAGATGAATGAATTACCATAAGAATACTTGGTCATCATCATCATCACTTATCTCCTTGTCCAAGAACACAATCACATTTGGTACTTCATATTTTGAGTGAAACCTTGCCAAGAACAATTTGCACAAAAGCAGTCATTGATGGCCTAGTTCGTGAGGCTTAAAACATGAACACAAATCAAATTTCATCATTCACAATCTCCTTAACACCTTCGAGATATGCACTAGCTAGGATGATAGATCACTAGCAGTACATCCAAGGTTCATTACTTTTTCTTCCTTTTTGCATTATCATTTTGCATATCAATGATGCCGACAAGGCAAAATGCTTCAACAACATCGATTCATCCCAAATTTGGGGTAACCACAATTTGATTATGATTTTCCCATGATGGGATACATCTTACATGATCATGGCATCTACATTTGACACAACCCCCATCTCACCATTGGGGCAAAAATGGTATCACATTTTACATCATTCATATCGTCCACATCACATCACATTTGCACAAAACCCTTCATCCATTAGGGTAAACGCAGACACATCACATCACATTTTTCACCAACCCCCTTCACACCGTTGGGGCAAAAATGGTACCACATCATTCATCATTTGCACAAATTTTTCAATTGGCTCATGCGATTCATCCGTAATCCCATTCACCAATTGAGGGGGTAAGCTATGCAAATTCCAAAATTCTTTATTCTTTTATCTTCAACGTTATTGCTCAAAATCCAACAAGAGAGAGAAGTTGCTTCTACGCCCAAAGCCCAACCAGGTGTCTCGTGTTTTTGCACCATATTGTGTTTCATGCAACATGGTACAAAAAGGGGCATTTGTAGACACCAAATCCTAGCCACTTATCCACCATCACCCCTTCCCACCATTCAATTGGCCATTCCATGCCTTTCCTACCATCCAATGGCCCACTTTAGCCTTTTCCCACCATTTTCTGACCCCTATTTGAATTATTTATATTTATTTTGTATTATTTATATTTAAATATAATATTTTATATTATATTTTAATATATTTATTATAAAATATATATTTATAAACCAAATTAACCCTAGCCATCTGATCTAATCTAATCTCAGCCATCCATCTCCCTTAATCCGTGTCACACTTAAAGTTTAATATTAGCCCTTGGATTTGCTTTTATCCTAGCCACACGATTTGGTAAAACCCTAAAGTAAACCCTAAGTCTGATAATAAATAGGAGCATTCTCAATGCTCAACCCCTAGAAAAACTTGGAACTTTGGCTACCTGGTGCAAACTAGCTTTGATTAGAGCTCTTGCTTTCTGAGTGAATCAGATCTACATTGCCTTAGTTGTGCCCTAGGATAGCCTTCCTCGAAACCCTAGCTCACCCTAGGATTTCTTGATTCCAGCCACCTTCGCATCCCACTTTCGCCACCACCATCATCGTCTATTCTATTAGCCATTCACTTTCCCATTATCTGCTTTTGTATATTTTGCCTTAATTTGCAAGCACAACCGATCACCTGCCTTATCCCACATGCGCAACCGCATGCCTATCGCATTCCATGGGTATAGCCCAGTGTCTATTGTCCCTTCAGTACCATACCCAGATCAACCGTATAAGATAACTAAGTGTTTCCAGGACACCCTGCCACTGATATGCAATGAAGCAACAAAACAATAAAGTATTTTTGTGCACTTTATTATTATTGGATGTTCTTTAGGTTCTGCATATTTTATTCACTCAGATCTAGGGTTTTTAGTCTATATTTCTGAGGGTTCACATCGTGGAACCCTCATTTTGTTTGCTAACTATTTTATGTTTGATGTGTGTGCAAGATCAGGTGGCATTCATCAAGGATTGTTGAGTAGCTACTGAAGCTATAGTGACCCGATTACGGATAACCAGAATTCCACTCACCCTGGTGGAAGCAAGATACATTGGAGATACTATTTTTTGTTGTAGCTAGGGTTTCAAAGAACCCTAGAATTTGTATTTATTGTATCAAAATAAGCTCTTTCGAGCAAACAAATTGTAACAAAGGAGTTTCTCAGCTCCCCCCCTTATTGAATAAAATCATATTTTGTGCAATCTCTTGTTCATTGGTTTATTTTACTTTCATTTTTTTTAGTATCATATTTTCACTCCACAATAATTAAAATTCTACTTTAGAGCCCTCCTCCATGTTATAGCTCTCTCTACTGTAGAGAACTCTAAGTTTGAGGTAATGAAAATTCTACTCAAGATAGGCATGAATGATATGTTGTCCATGTGGAGGTAACCAAATACCGAGAGGTTTAAATATCATAGCAACCCAAGACCTCCCTTCCAATAATGAAACTAGGTTAATAGACCTTATAATGGCTATTCAAATACCCAATTTTAGACTAATAGGAATATTGATTGGGTAAAAAGCTAAAATTAACAAGTAGTTCTAGTCTTGACCCCTCTATAGTAAATACCTCATAACCCTATTAGGGATATAACTCCCATTCAAAACAACTACATGGAGGATTTTGCTTCTTAGTACTTCCCAACCCCAAATGTTTACTCTACCCAAACCTATCTCGAAGAAAGATCCAAATTGACCATAACCATGATAAGTGAAATGATGCTTTCTCAAGCATCAATTATTCAAGTGTATGCACAAGTAACAAGGTAATATTACCATACCTCATTCCTTCCTAAATCAAGTGGTATACCTCCAAAGTAGATCCTAGTCACCTAAGTTTATAAAGAAGTGTACAAGGTATTTGATAAAGTAGGCAATCCAATAGTTGGTAGGCCATAAGTCTATAATTGGACTATGTAACAAGGGCTAAAAGGTAGTATTGAAAATCTGGCCAGCCATACATTAAAATGAAAATCCAGGCCATTAGATGATATTTTCAGCCTTGGAAAGTATCTCCTCTTAGAGGAGACAAAATTAAATCGTAAAGCTTTGAAATCTATGCAATCTAAAAAAATGGGCTCAAACGGACACCCGAGTTAAAATTTATAGCCAAAATACTAAGACATGCAATAAACACCGTTGATGTAGATCTAACAGATGTGATTTGCTAAGGTTAGGGTTTGCTTTGTTTTTTATTACTTAACGCAGTTTCAGGGTTTTCTTTTATGAAGAAGAATTTTATATTGTAGCAAGTGTGTGTGAGCTCTACCAGAGCATGTGAGGAGATTGTAACAGAGTATTGAAACTCTACCAGAATTATTCCAGATAATAAGAAGATAATAGTTGCTGCAATTTTGTTTTATTGTATTATTGTAAATTCTTCATTTGTTATCAGAGCGAGGTGATCAAAAAATTGGGTTTCAATAACAGTGGAATTTTTGATGCAAGTTTTACAAAAGCTTCTCGGAGATCTCAATTCATGTTGAAGGGAGCTATTATGGCCAACAACACCAATTCAATTTTGATCCCATAATTTGATGGTTTTGACTACGAATATTGGAGAATCCATATGAGGATGATTTTGAAGGCAAAAGGAGCTTGGGCCATCATTGAAGCTGGGTTCACCGAACCAAAATACTGGAGTGCATTGACTGCATATCAAAAGAAGGAGATGCAGGAGAAAGAGAAAGAAAATAATTTAGATTTGGCTTTCATCCAATCATCTCTAGACAAGAGTCTCTTTCCCCAGATTTCTCCTTGTGTTTCAGCTCAAGAAGCTTGGAAGGCATTGAAGAAGAATTACTAGGGGAGTTCCCAAGTTAAGGAGGTGAAGTTGCAGAATTTGCAAAGAGATTTTAAAATATCAAACAGGAGGAGAATGAAACTGTAGGAGATTACTGTGTTTGGGTAAAAATAGTAGTAAATAAAATGACCACACTTGGAGAGATAATAGAGCAAAATATAGTAATTAAAAAGGTTTTAAGAACCTTGACAGAGAAGTTTGACAGTGCAACCCTTATCATAGAAGAAACAAAAGACCTCTCGAAAATGGATATAGATTCATTAATTGGCTCTCTCACATCTCATGAAGAGAGAATTGCCAAGAGGAAGAAGGATAAAGAAGGAGGTTCTACAGAGGAAAAATATTTTTTAGTAAAATAGAATGATGGAGGAAGAGGTCATGGTAGGGGTTCTAGAGGAAGAGGAAGAAATGGAATATGAGGTAGAAGAGGCTCCTACGGTGGTAGAGGTCGAGGAATATCTCAAGATTCAGACAATGACTAGGCTCATGCTACAAGAGGAGGATCTAGTGCAAGAGGAAGAGGTAGGGAATGAGATATGAAAAATATGTAGTGTTACAATTGTAACAAATATGGCCATTATGAGAGAGATTGTAGGCTGAAAAAATCAGCACATTATGGAGAAGAGGATTCCTATGAGGATGATACTTTGTTGTGTATGATTGAAGAAAAAGTGGAGCAAGCAACTTTCCTCTATACACATAATAGCACAAAGGATACATGGATCCTGGACAGTGGGTGCACAAACCATATGCCCAGCAAGAGGGATGTATTTTCATCTCTTGATTCTTCTTATCGATCCAGTATCAAGCTTGGGGATGAGAAGATCTTGGAGGTAGTTACAAAAGGAGAAATGGAGGTTCCTACTAGGAGAGGAAAAATAATGAAGGTAAAATATATTTACTATGCATCCCATTTGAAGCATTCATTAATGAGTATTGGTCAAATGTTGGAAAAGGATTATAAGTTAGTGTTTGAGGATAGAATGTGCAAAATTTATGATCAGAGGAGAAAATTGATTACCACTATAAAGATGACCAAGAACAGGATCTTCCCATTACAATTTTTAGATCAAGGGGGAGCTCTAGAATTTTTTGGTGTAGAAGGTAAGGAGAGGCTATGGCATTTATGGTTTGGGCATTTAAATTATAAGAGTTTGAAGATGCTTTCACCACTTGTCTATGGGTAGTCAAAAATTGAAGACTCCAAGGAGATTTGTGAAGGTTGTGAACTTGGTAAACATGCAAGGGGGAATTTTCTACATGATGAAGCATAGAGGGCCCAACATCCATTTCAGTTGTTTCATAGTGACATTTGTAGACCAATGCAAACACAGAGTATAGGTAAAGCTTCTTACTTTTTTTACTTTTATTGACGATTTCTCCAGATATTATTGGGTTTATTTTATTAAGCATAAGGATGAGGCATTCAATTGCTTCAAGAATTTTAAGGCTCTAGTTGAAAATGAGAGTGGTCATTATATAAAATTTTTGAGGACAGATAGAGGAGGTGAGTTATGTTCTCATGAATTTGATGATTTTTGTAGTGAGTTTGGGATTAAAAGGTAGAAAACAAGTCCTTACACACCTCAACAAAATGGGGTGGCTAAAATAAGGAACAAAACTTTGGTGGAGATGGCACGGTGCATGATGCAAGAAAAAGGTATGAGTAAGTTTTATTAGGTTGAAGCAATTAGGACTGCTAATTACATTTTAAATAGAAGTCCTACTAAGAGTCTTGATAATATTACCCCTTATGAATGTTGGTACAACAAGAAGCCAAATTTAAATTATTTTAGAGTTTTTGGATGTGTGGATTTTGTGCATGTTAATGCTGAGAATAGGAAGAAGTTGGATGCAAAGAGTGAAAAATGTATTTTTATTGGGTATAGTGATAAATCTAAGGCTTACAAGTTTTTTAATCCTATTTCACATAAATAATTGTATCTAGAGATAAAATTTTTGATGAAGTGGGAAAGTGGGGATCACAAAAATTGTTTGATGAGGATGTTTTTGGTGAAGAGAAGGTGGAACCAAGCCATGTTTCAGTTCAGCCCAGCCATGAAAAAGTTTCCAATTCATCTTCTGCAATTGCACCTTCAAGTCCAAGAGAAGGTTCTTCCAGTAGTTATCCACCTCCATCACCATCAGCCAAAGAAAATGGTAAAATATTGTTGAAGGATCACCCAGAATCTCAAATTCTTCATAAGAATTTCCATAAAAGGGTGACAATGAGTCAGCATACAAAGATGAATACAGTAATAGAGAGGTTAGAGAACCTATGGATACGATGACAGTGGAGATCCCAAATGTGATGTAAACTATGCACTTGTTTCACAAGTTTCACAAGTTTCTAAAGTTTTTGTTGATGATTTTGAACCTTCATGTTTTGAGCATGCTAGTACTAAAAAAGTGTGGATGAAGGCTATGCAATAAGAAATACATTCTATTAAAAATAATGCTACTTGAGAGTTTTGTGATTTTCCCAAGGATAGGAAATGTGTAGGATGCAAGTAGGTCTACAAGATCAAGAAGAACAGTGATGGATCCATTGAGAGGTACAAGGAATGGTTGGTAGCAAAAAGTTTCACTGAAAAATATGGTTTGGAACATGAGAAAAAATTTGCTCTAGTGGGAAGTCAAGAAACAGTAAGGATGTTGCTATCATTGGCAGCTCATAAAAGTTAGAGGGTGCATCATATGGATGTCAAAGTGCATTTCTCAATGGGTATTTAGATGAAGAAGTATATGTGGAACAACCACAAGGTTTTTTTTTCCAAGGAAAATAAGATCAAGTCTACAGGTTGAAGAAGGCTTTATATGGACTGAATCAAGCTCCAAGAGCTTGGTATGCTAGAATCCATGACTACTTCCTATAGTGTAATTTTGAAAGGAGTAAGAGTGAGCCCATTTTGTACTACAAAATGGAAGGTAATGATATTCTTATTGTATGCCTTTATTTTGATGATATGTTATTTATGGGGAGTAGTTCTTCTTTGAATGATTATTTTAAACATGATATGAAGAAGGAGTTTGAGATTTCTGATTTGGGTTTGATGAGTTACTTTCTTGGGATGGAAGTAGATCAAAATAGCAATGAGATTTTTTTTTGTCAATCCAAATATGTAAGGGATATGCTGAAGAGATTGAGTTTGAGTGAATGTAAACGTGTAGCAACACCCATTGCACATGGGGAGATCTTGAGTTTAGAGGATGAAGCTAAAAGGGAAAACAAAATAGAGTACATGAGTATTATTGGTAGCCTTATGTTCCTTTGTAACACTAAGCTGGATATATGCTTTGTTATTTCATAGTGTTCCAGGTATATGGCTAATCCATCACAGTTACATTTGAAGGCAGTGAAGAAGATTTTTAGGTATGTTCATGGAACAATTGATTATGGGATCCACTACTCATAGGTAAATAATTTTAAGTTAGTGGGATTCAGTGACAGTGATTGGGGCAATAATATTGATGATAGGAAATCTACGAGTGGGCATTGCTTTTCTCTTGGTTCAGGTTTGGTGACATGGAGTTCCAATAAAGAAGCTACAATGGTGTTGTCTTCAATTGAAGTAGAGTATATTGCACTTACATTGACAAGTGCACAAGCATTGTGGTTTTGAAAGATGCTAGGAGAGATTGGGGAGAAGCAAGGGAGTCCAACTACTTTATTTTGTGATAATCAGAGTACCATTAAGTTGGCACATAATCCTATCCACCATACCAAGTCCAAGCATTTCGACATCAGGTACCACTTCATTCGAGACATGGTGGAGAAGGAACGAGCTAAATTGAGGTATTGCTCCACATACGATCAAGTAGAAGATATTTTTACTAAGGGAGTAGTAAAACCTTAGTTTTTGTTGCTAAGGGACTTGATAGCAATCCCCTTACTAGTAAGGGGAAGAATATTGGAAATCTGGCCAGCCATACATTAAAATAAAAATTCAGGTTGTTAGATGACGTTTTCAGCCTTGGAAAGCGTCTCCTCTTAGAGGAGATAAAAAAAAATCGTAGAGCTTCAAAATATATGCAATATGAAAAAAATGGGCTCAAACGGACACTTGAGTCAAAAGTCATGGCCGAAATACTAAGACATGCAATAAACACCATTGATGTAGATCCAACGAATGTGATTTGCTAGGGGTAGGGTTTGCTTTATTTTTTTTCTTAAGGCAATTTTAGGGTTTTCTTTTATGAAGAAGAATTTTTCATTGTAGCAAGTGTGTGTGAGCTCTTCCAGAGCTTGTGAGGAGATTGTAATAGAGTACTGAAACTCTACCAGAATTATTCTAGATAATAAGAAGATAATAGTTTCTCCTATTTTGTTTTATTGTATTATTGTAAATTTTTTAGGTAGGCAATGGAAGATTAAGAGAAGAGCAACTAGGTCATCCCTAGTATTTAAATAAGTTCATCTAATCCTAGAATGAAACCCTCTAATGTAATACCACCAAGGTAGAGCACACCAAAAACTTTAGTGGTTAGCAAGCTAAGATATATGGAAGATCCAAAGTAACACACTCCCTAATCAAAACCAATAAAAATACATCAATAAAAGGTGGATAAGCCTAAAGCTCAATAGATATCAAGTGACCCTTAAAATACCAACTCCCTTGGGTCATTCAACATGGTTGACCATTTGAAGAAGTCCACTATGATTGTGTCCATCTAGGGTATCTTGTTCATTCTTTAGTAAAAAGAGAAACTAAAAAAGGCATGGGAAGAGCTAAAGAAGAAAATATAGCAAAAGGTACATGTATTCTTGCAAGTATCTACCCCTAGGATAATAAAGCCTAAACCTAACCTCTTTTATCTATTATTGGTCTATAAAGATAAACTAATCCATAATTGCATGATAGACTATGGGGTTAGTGTTTCATTCATGACAAAAGGGGTGGCAGACACATTAGACCTGGCTTATTGATTGGTAAATAAAAGAGTAGTGCATTTGAATGGTAGTATAATCCAGATCTTGGGAGTTATGGAAATCCTTTTGCTAACCTTACATGCATATTCATATTTTATAGTGCCTCAAGATGTAGTAGGAATTGATATTCCTATATTGATATTTTTTTATCTATTAAAAATAAAGGTTATCTCCATATGGATTGGTTGTTAATGATCTTAAAATTTGTGATGAGACCAAGATAATGAATCTATTAGAACCACTTCACATGCATCACATTAAGCATTTGTTTGTAGTAGGTTCAAACACTAATCAAGCATTCAATTAGATCTTCATAGTAGTGGAAGAGTGATTTATATGAAGAATGTAGGAAGGAGAGGCACCTCTTTGATACCAATGGGAAAAATAAATGATGAGTTATCAATACTGGGATCCTAGTCTCAATAAGATAATTGAGCCAATAGGTATAGGTTAAATTAGAAGCCTTTTACATTTGTACATATAATAAAAAGTGCAAGAAATGATCTTGCAAGTTTCCTTTTTTGACTCTTTGTCAAAAATTCCAAAGCAATTTTGTTAAAAAAAAATTATAATGCTTGGTGCCTAGCTCATTGTTCTAAAAGAGATAAAACTTGATAATTTAGATAGGATAAATGGAAAAAATGAGAAGCTTTAGAAACATGTTAATAAGTAGGCAACACTTGAGTGACAATATTTAAAATTAGCCAATCCCAAGCAATGAACCAAGTGATCCTGCTATCCAAAGAAAAATCATGACTATCCCTAACAGCCAAGTAAAGGCCAAATATCCATAAGTGCTTTACTAAAAAAATATGAAGTATTGAACTCCTATTAATGCATCTTCTTCTTGAAGCCATATTTATTTGCATCAAAGAATCCCTAAAAGGCCAACAAGAGCAAAGGTAGAAGCAAATTTCCCTAGAGTAAAAATGTTTGCAATGATAATGGAGTCCACTAAGAAGGATAAAACTATTGCCACACCATCAAAAGCTATTGCAACTACCCATTTGGCACCAAAGAGGGTAACTCGTACTCAAGCTACAAGAATTGAACCACTAAAATTCATAGAATATGTAGTCAAAATGATGATGGACCCTAAACTATCAAAAGATGTTGGAGATATTACATTATTTGGTCATGTAATAGTTTAGGAGTATTTTATTATTTAGTTTAGGGTGTGTGTTTTATATAGTATGTGTCATTTAGTTAAGTGAGTCAAGTGTGCAAGTGTGAGAGTGTGAGGTGTTATGTAGGTCAATGAAAAGTCATGGAGTTATGTAATTATGAGAGCATTTGTCATTATGAGAGGAGAGAGAAGATCAAAAGATATGCATGTAGAGAGTCACATGCAATTATATATTAGTGACAAAGCATTGTAAAAAGTATCCAACTAGCATATCTTCATGCAATTATATATATTAGTGAAAAACATTGTAAAAAAGTATTGAACTAGCATAGCTTTATGCAATTATATATTAGTGACAAAGCATTGTAAAAAGTATGAACTAGCATAGCTCCATGCATGCTAGTGGACTTTATTAATAAAGCATAGCTTTATGCATGCTAGTGGACTTTATTAATAAAGCATAGCTTCATGCAATTATATATTAGTGATAAAGCACTATCAGAACTAGAAAAGCTTCATGCATGCTAGTTGACTTTATTAATAATATTTTCAGTATTTTTGTGTGTGCATTATTTTGAGTAGTATAGCTTCATGCATGCAGTTGACTATTAATAATATTTTTAGTATTTTTGTATGTGCATTATTGTAAGTAATATTTGTAAAATATGTAAAAATATACATGTGAATCTGGCATAAAAGCCAATAGTGGTATCAAAGCCATAATCTGGCCATTTGAGATTGAGAGAAATTAGGTTGATAAGTGCATATGAGTTTTAACAAAAGTTTGGGGCTGAAGAGATCCCTCAAAGTTAAAAATAGTCAGCTGAAAAGATTGCTAGAAAATTGTAGAGAAATTGAAGAAAGCTAGCACCAAAATCTGGTGTGAATATTGGATTGGTGGTCCACAAAGAATTAAAGACTCAAAATTAAAGAAGAAGAAAATGGTTGAAATTCTCCAAGTTATAGAGAGAAGAAGAATTACCAAGGTAAAGTAAGACATAATTAAATTTAATAAAGTTATTTTAAAGTGATTTAAATTGTTGGAAAATAAAAGAAATATATTTATTTGAATGAATTTATTTTTTGAAGAGATAAGGAGATAAAAAATTTAAAAAAATAGAAAAGAAGAGAAGAAAATAAATTGGAGAAAATTATAGAAATAATAATAAGAATTTAATTTTTTTTAAAGAAAAGAAATTTGAAAGGAGAATATTAAAAGCTTGAGACATTGGTAGGAAAAAATTGATTCCACTGAAAATAAGTTTACTAGTGAAGAAAAAGGAAGATTAAGGAAAAAGAGGAAAAAAATTGTCGAAAAAAAGTGAAGATAAAACTACTAAAGCCAAAGAGCCAAGACTATGTCAAAAAAAAAATAAGTCAAAAAATAAAATAAAATAAATAAAAAATTGGAGCGATAAGAATCCTAACACAAAGCTGTAAGAAAGAGAATCCTAAAATAAAGCATTGAGGAAGAGAAAAGAAGAAGATATACAAATCCTGGAGGAGCATAGAAGCAATAAAAAAAATAGGGTAGTAAGAATCCTAACACAAAGCTACAAGAAAGAGAATCCTAAAATAAAGCGTTAAGGAAGAGAAAAGAAGAAGATATACAAAGCCTGGAGGAGCATAGAAGCAATAAAAAAAATAGGGAAACCTACCGAGAAGCCTTGAGTGAAGCTAGATGAGGGTGGAAGACATCTGAGATTTAAACCAAAGAACCGGAGGATAGAGTTAAGAAAAGAAGAACAAGAACTATTGCAGAGTGTGATATTTTCCAAGCATTTGGGAACAAAGTGCCTGTGAAATAGAGATAGTGAAGCAAATAATTTAAAAAATCCTAAGAAGTCAGCAATATATGAAGCATCTAAAGTATTAAAGAACCTTGAGAAGGTAGACGTAAATTTGAAACCTGAGAGGCAGCCGATGACAAAAGAAAGAGCATGTGCAAAAGCAATAAAAGTGGCATGAGTAAAAGGTATTTAGAATAGATTTTATTTGTCAAGAATAAAACAAGTTTGTTAAATAATGGGAGAAATTGAAAGACGAAAATAGGGTTGATTTTAAAAAAAAAAAAAACAGGCAAAGTGAAGGTTAATATTTGTAGAGGAGAACATTCGATCACTTATTTTTGCATTCCCCCTTTTCCCATTCTGTCCAAAGCTGTGTGTTGTCTTCCTTACAAGTACTCTGGTGCTCCCCTCGCTCCCTTAAAGACGCCTTCTTCCAATGGCCCAAGCCCTTTAAGAATTCTAAGCTTCGATTCCTTTGTAAGGCTGCATTTCACCATTCCATATGGAAAATTTGGCTGAAGCGTAATGCTAGAGTCTTCGGCAAGATCCCTAGAATGGCTCCCTTTGTTGCCCAGTGGGCCTTATCCTTTGCTGTCGAGAATTCAAAAACTATTCCCAGCTCCCACCCTCACAATCCTTGGGAGGCAATTATTTTCAAAAGACTGGACCTTGGCTCCTCTTCTAGAGTTGACTCAGTGAATGGCCACAGGGAGGTGATGCAAGAGCATCCAGCGGCGGCTAAAAATAGGGCAGAAGTTGCAGAAGGCGGAGGGTCGCAAAAATGCGACATGTCACGAAATCGCAACGTCGCGCAGCCGGGCGCTGGAGCTGAGGAGGATGTCACGATTTCGTGACATGTCACGAAATCGTGACCATCGCAAAATCGTGACGCAGATCAGCCAGAAGGTGAAGGCAAGGAAATTGTCACGATTTCGCGACATGTCACGAAATCGTGACGCAGAATAGCCGAAAGGAGGAGCGAAGGAAATTGTTGCGATTTCGTGACATGTCATGAAATTGCGACCGTCGCAAAATCGTGACGTAGAACAGCCGAAAGGAGTGAAGGAAATTGTCATGATTTTGCAACATGTCGCGAAATCACGACTGTCGTGAAATCGTGACCAGAAGCAGCCAGGAGGAGAAACAATTGGTAATGTCACGAAATCACGATCGGAGAAGAAGAGCGGAGGCATTCGAAGGAAGATGTCGCGATATCGCGACCCAAAGGCGAGAAAGGGCGCAGAAAGGAAAAATGTCACGATATCGTGACCCAATGGAAAGGAAGGCAACAATGAAGGAAAACGTCACGATATCGTGACATGTCATGATATCGCGACCAAAAAGGAGAAGAGGCGTAGGAAGGCCAAAACATTGCGATATCGTGACATGTTGCAATATCGCGACAGGAAAAGAAGAAGACACGGAAGGAGGAGGAGACGTCACGAAATCACGACAGGCGACATCTTCAGGGACCGTTACAGGATGACGTCATTGAGCGACACGTGGCAGCACAAGAACAACACGTGGCACCAAGGTGTAGCGAAAGTAAGCGAAGACAAAGCGTCGTGCAAAAAATGTAACCATAAGCGGGAGTCGAACGACAGTTACAGAGGCCAATGCGGATTGCAGTTATGAAGACGAACAGTCGTGGCAAAAATGAATCGAAGGGCCACCAGTTGGAAGAGAGAGAGTCATGCCAAAGTTATAAAAAGAGCAAGCCGGGCCATGCACGGGGGTTGGAAAACGGAGAAGCAGACTCGCGAAGTCGAGCTGCAGAGCCGAGGCCAGAGAGAGCCGGCTAGAGAGTGGTGCATTTTCCTTCCAAGTGTGGTGGATCTGAAGATTGCACATAGAGTGTTGGAAAACCAAGCCGAGCACTGGTTGTTGTAAAGCCTGTGGGCTATATTTGTAATTTGTTTTTCATATTTAATGAAAAGCGTTGGAATTTTCTTTGTGCAATTTTCTCGTCCCCCGTCAGTGGTATCAGAGCTAGTGTTCCTGAGTGCGCAAGCAGATCACCGACCGTGAGGCAGTTTGCACCAGGACCTGGTAGAAAAATGCATCCACGAAGAATTCGTGGCAGTAAGAATGATATAATGACAATAGAAGAGTTCGAGGAGTTGCAGAGCCAATTTAAAGCCCTGCAAGAGGAATGGTTCAGAATCAAATTGTAGGAGGCAGTAACCAGACAGTGCAAAAGTGAAGATCACTTCTCCACCAACCCCGGGTGTCTGATGTAGGAGCATCCAGCGACGACCAAAAATAGGGCAGAAGTTGCAGAAGGCGGAGGGTCACAAAAACGTGACATGTCATGAAATTGTGACATGTTGCAAAATCGCGACGTCGCGCAGCCGGGCGCTGGAGCTGAGGAGGATGTCACGATTTCATGACATGTCGCAAAATTGCGACCATCACAAAATCGCGACGCAGATCAGCCAGAAGGTGAAGGCAAGGAAATTGTCACGATTTCGCGACATGTCGCGAAATCGTGATGTAGAACAGCCGAAAGGAGGAGCGAAGGAAATTGTCGTGATTTTGTGACATGTCGCAAAATCGTGACCGTCGTGAAATCACAACACAGAACAACCGAAAGGAGGAGCGAAGGAAATTGTCACGATTTCGCAACATGTCACGAAATCGTGACCAGAAGCATCCAGGAGGAGAAACAATTGGTAATGTCGCGATTTCGTGACATGTTGCAAAATCGCGACCAGAGAAGAAGAGCGGAGGCATCCGAAGGAAGATGTCACGATATCGTGACATGTCGTGATATCGCGACATGTCGCGATATCATAACCCAAAGGCGAGAAAGGGCACAGAAAGGAAAAATGTCGTGATATCGTGACCCAAGGGCGAGGAAGGCAGCAATGAAGGAAAATGTCGCGATATCACGACATGTCGCGATATCGCGACCAAAAGGGAGAAGAAGCGTAGGAAGGCCAAAACGTCGCGATATCGTGACATGTCACGATATCGCGATAGGAAAAGAAGAAGACGCGAAAGAAGGAGGAGACATCGCAAAATCATGACAGGCGACATCTTCAGGGACCGTTATAGGATGACGTCATTGAGCGACACGTGGCAGCACAAGAACAACACATGGCACCAAGGTGTAGCGAAAGTAAGCGAAGACAAAGCGTCATGCAAAAAATGTAACCGTAAGCGGGAGTCGAACGACAGTTACAGAGGCCAATGCGGATTGCAGTTACGAAGACGAACAGTCATGGCAAAAATGAATCGAAGGGCCACCAGTTGGAAGAGAGAGAGTCACACCAAAGTTATAAAAAGAGCAAGTCGGGCCATGCACGGGGGTTGGAAAACGGAGAAGCAGACTCGCGAAGTCGAGCTGCAGAGCCGAGGCCAGAGAGAGCCGGCTAGAGAGTGGTGCGTTTTCCTTCCAAGTGTGGTGGATCTGAAGATTGCACGTAGAGTGTTGGAAAACCAAGCCGAGCGCTGGTTGTTGTAAAGCCTGCGGGCTGTATTTGTAATTTGTTTTTCAGATTTAATGAAAAGCGTTGGAATTTTCTTTGTGCAATTTTCTCGTCCCCCGTCAGGAGGTCACTTGGACCAAACCTCCTTTGGGGTGAATAAAACTTAATTTTGACGGGGCTGCTAAAGGCAACTCGGGGCCCGCTGGTTCCAGGGGGCTTGTCAGGGACCATAATGGGAAGATGATCTTGGCCTCATGTGAAAATCTGGGCCCTCAGACCAATCATTTTGCTGAAGCCCGTGGTGTGTTGAAAGGGTTGCAGGTCATATCGAATGATCCTAGGCCTTTAATTATTGAAGGCGATTCTCTAAAAATTATCAACTACCTTCGTGGCTCCAAAGACCCGTCATGGCGGGTCCTGAATATCATCCTCGAGGCTAGGATGCTCCTCTCTCGGCGCGCCAAGTGGGAGGCGGGGCACATCTACAGAGAAGGTAACCGGGTGGCGGATCACTTGGCCAACAAAGGACTGATGACCATGTGCCCGGTTGTTTGGCGTTCTCGTTTCCCAACCGAGGTGGACAGTTTGGCCAAGGCAGATATTCCCTCATGATGAAGAATTTGTATCATAGGTCTTCTCCCAAAGTTTGTTGATATATTGTCTTCGGCTATTATTCTGTTTTAATGTATTTCAAGATCAAGATTTCCAGGACTGTCCGCGTTTTCTGGGGCCCTCGGGCATTTTGTATTTCTCTGTATTTTTTACGAATTGTTCTATTTACCCAGCCATCCGGCATGAAATATCTTTTAGCAAGGCTGATTTTGTACATAAGGTTTTGGGATCCTTTATAAAAACCCACAATTAATCTATTATTATAATTACCAAAAAAAAATATTTGTAGAGATATTTCCAAGTTAGGCAACGATTGTGAGAGGTAAATGTAGGCAGATTGAACACAAAGGAAGAGCAGCTTTAGAACATTGGAAATCTATTAGAAGCCCATAATCTGTGAAGCCAAAGAAAAATTAAGTTTGGAGATGCCTGCATGAAAAGCTTCTGAAGCATGCAACAATATTGCTAAATGAAAAGCCTGAATAAAGAAATTAGATATCAATGTTTTTAGTATGAAAGAAGAAGAGTAATGTTTGTGCCTGGTTCAACTCCAGATAAGGAAGTCAGAATTTTAAAAATTTTGGACAGCCTTTGAGGTGGAGGAAATTTTGAGTATAACGACATAAATAGCGAGACGTTTTAGTAATCATTTCTTGACAACAAGTGAGAGTGAGAGTGAAAGACTACTGTAGATTCTTGTAACATCAAAAATTGTTTTATTGAAGCCACTGAAGGAGAATGAGATTACGACGGAATAGATGCGAAGAGTCTGAGATGAAAGGTGTTAGCCAGAAGATTTATCGTATTGATCATTACCTTGGAAAGGAATTAGTGCAAAATTTGTTAGTAGTTCGATTAGCGAATCGATTCTTTTTGCCTCTCTGGAATCGAGACAACATTTGATAATATTTAGATTGTCTTCAGGGAATATTTCAAAACAGAAGGTAGAGATGGATACTTTTATGAATATGGAATTATCTGAGATATCATTCAAAATCATCTACTGTAGATTCTTTGTTTGATATCTATGGAGAAGCCAGTGTGGCTGAAACCTGAACAGGTCCTTAAGTCTGTTGAGCCTATAAGAGATGAAAACGTAGTTCTTGGACAGTATGAAGGGTTATACATATGATCCAACAATTCAAAAGGATTCAGTGACTCCAAAATTTGCAACTGTGTTTTTTTTCGAATACACAGTGAATGTCAGGATAGAGTACCTTTTATCCTCAAAGCAGGGAAGGCATTGAATTCAAGGAAAGCAAAAATCTGTGTTTAGTTTAAGGATATGCCCGGTGATATCTTCAGATGCAACAACCATGGAAGAAATGAATTCATTATACGATTGCATCCATCAAAGACCATGCACATGAAACTTTTGGTTAAGCAGTCTGGACTTGAAATGTCTACCCATTTCTTCTATAGAAAGTATCAATGCATTGTTTTAGTAACTGATCAGTGTAGGGTTCAAATTACATGGATAAATAACAAGTGCATGATTCAAATCGTAGGGGCTGCTTCCACCAAACCTATTCTGCTTTATTATTGTTGACCCTACGTGAAGGGAACCACGCTCGTGATTCGTAGTCATCAGTCACCCTCGTCTGTCTGACGCGCACTCAGAGGATTCTAAATCAAACTACTACCTTTGCAAATAGATTGTTCCTAAGGTTTGAACCTGAATGTCTTCTTAGTAAATGCCTTACCAGACAAAACTTATCAATCCATAGGTATTGTTATTCCTAAGGTATATGAGAGAGTTATACTTTAACACAATCCGTGGTGATCAACAACACTTTTATACTTTTGACACGATCCGTGCTGATCAACAACACTTTTATACTTTTGACACGATCCGTGCTGATCAACAACACTTTGTGCGTAGAGATGAATTGAAGGTGGCATGGGATATGTTTACTCCATTGCTAAACAAGATCGATAATGGAGAAATTAAGACTTGCACTTACAAACCAAGAAGTCGGGGACCTAAAGAAGCTCATCAGTCGAGGACCTAAAGAAGCAGATGAGCTTCTAGCTCGAGTGGGATTTATGCAGACTCATAGGTATATTTGGATTCCATACTTTACCTAGAAAATAACACAATTTTATTGAATATCTCAGATATTCCAGGCCATCTAAGAGGTCAAATTATAGAGTACAAGGTCAGGCCATGAACAGTTACAGCATGACCAAAAGAATCATAAAGGAGTTACAGACAAGCTACATTTCACAGGATGTTAAATACGAAAAAAAAAATGGTACAATTTTTTAACTGGAGAAGTCGTTGAGAAATATTTTGTTCAATATTCACATTGTTTCCGAGGTGCTTGCATATACGGACTATGACTGTTGCTAATGTAGGGGACTGTTGTGCAGTTTTAGGAAAGAGATGGAAATCCATTGAGATGTCTACAGCCCACAAGACAAATTGTAACAGCACGAGGTTACGCATTGAATCACTTGGAGGCCATGTTTATGATGGGTATTTGAATGGTCAACTATCAATTGCAATTGTAAGGGCATTAAAATACTGGCACACATGAAAGGACCCAAAGACTCAAAATGCCCTCTCACTGCAGAACCTGAAGTGAAAGAGGTTGAACTTACAAAAGAAGATGAATTCTTAATAATTGGTTGTGATGGTATTTGGGATGTCATGAGTTGTCAGTGTGTAAGCAAGGAGTTGTCAGGATTTGTCAGAGTTGTCAGTGTGTGAGTTTTTTAAATTTTTGAAAAATTATCAAATAATGTAATAAATGGGGAGTTGGAGATATTACATTATTTGGTTTATGGGGTGTTGGGATATTACATTATTTGGTTATGTAATAGTTTAGGAGTATTTTATTATTTAATTTAAGGTGTGTGTTTTTATATAGTATGTGATATTTAGTTAAGTGAGTCAAATGTGCAAGTGTGAGAGTGTGAAGTGTCATGTTGTCACAACCCAATCAATTCATTGGTTGTGAAAACAAATATATAAATTTTTTGATTGAGAGAATATTAATTATCTCACATATTTAGTTATTAGTACATGGCATAGAGTTATCACACTTTAAGAATGTTCACCACTATGTGTCTTAAGTGCTCGGGACTGGTCAACTTCCCGCAACAGATTACCATTTAAAAGATCTTATCTCCTTCCTCGAATTGCTTTAGATCTTGGTGTGGGTTTTCTCTTCCAGGGCCCATAACACCTGGAGGAGTGGACACAGTAATTCCCACATTCCAAAGCTTGGGAAATCACAATTCCTTGTCAAACACATAGAACTAATCTTTGGAACTTAGCGTTACTATGTAGTGATTGGTTATTGACATTCAACTAAAGTATAACCAAGGTCCCCATCGCATAGTTATGGACCAGATATCTTAGTTATGGCTCCTATTGATGGTAATGCTGCCCATACCATCTATCGTTGGACTTTCCAATCTCATAACTAACCCTCTTGTATGAGTCCCGTTGGCAATTTCATAACCGTGCGGTTCATGAGCATCCTCATATACTACACGTGTTATCCAGATACAATTTCCCATACCATAGTCTCTTGACCTCATTCGAGTAGAACCACCATTCATACGCTTGGTTGGATACACTGATTCATAGAAGTCGCCTTAGCTAGCTTCTCGTAGTTAGGTTAGTGTTATCCTCCTTGATAGCACGGGCTCTCGTTCAAGTATTTGTTTTACCTTTATATCATCTTTCAGATGATATTTCAATGTTTATGGATTTGATTGTTCCTGACATGGTTACTCTATTACTAAGCATCAAGAAAGCTCTCAATTTTTTGGGTATTCGACGTATAATTTTTTAAATTCCTAGTCATTAAAATAAAACACTTGCTCCTCTTAAAACTATTCTTAAATATTTTATTCAAGAACACAACCATATAATTTTAAACATAGCCATAAATTTAAATCTATTTTAAAATAAACTAAATCCACTAATAATAATTAAAGTAGCTACAACTGCATTTATTTTCATACACTAAATCCACTAATAATAACTAAATTAGCTACAACTGCATTTATTTTCATTGAAACTATTAAGCTTTTAATCAAAGCATGCCTTAATTACAAGATAATAATAATAGGATTTTTAAAACACTAAACATGTGTAACCAATAATAAAATCCCTAATTACTTAAAGAAACCATAATATTTAATACAAAGTTCTTTCTTGGCATTAAATTCAATGCTCGAAAGTATCACCACTTCCATAATGTTTTATAAGGATATTAATTTAAGAATTCTACCTTATGCTTAGTTTTCCACCTACATATATATAATATAATAAATCGTTTAGAGGTATTGTTATACACATTTCCCACTACATTCTAGGGTTTAGGCTAAGCTCTGGGTTTAAAGGAAATCAAACCGAGTTCTAATATAATGTCCAACAATTGTTTTCTCTTAAGGAGTTGTACTCTAATTAAGCAAAGTATATTTTCTCCCTATAATTTAAGTGATCGTACTTTCCAAATGTTATGAATTTTTACGTTGTTTCAAAAAACCTACTCGGGTTCTTAAATGAGTTCAGAAATTCTATTTCCATGTTCTAAATAATGACATGCATTCGCCCACAGGGTTCGTTTATAACCTATAGAAAACATTGAACCAAAACTACAAATCAAACCCTCCATATCTAATAGGTTTACGATTGCCATGACGTCCAACTCCTAGAACATAATTTGCCTGGATTGATGTAATAACCATATTATAAATACAATATGAGGGTCATTTATTTCCAAAAACATATGACATATACATAAAAGTTTCAAAATTTTATTTGGAAAACAATCTCAAATAAACAACGTAGCGAATACAAATCTCCATAACTATAGTTTTATGCAGAATTTTAGATACCTTATGATTTTTTACAGCAGAATTTTAGTTTCAACTACCCAACCTATTTATATTTATATCATCTACGATAAACCAATGTTTAACCAATGGTGGTAATTTGTGCTCTACGTATTTCCGCTCTTCGAAGTCATTCCTACAGCATTATGGCTTCACATCTACAACGCTTTCCACACACGGTTGTAATATTTCAACATTTTCCTGCGGTCCCCACTGGCTACTCCAAGTGACAAAACTCATCAGACTCCAAATCTCAAGCGAGCGATGACGTCCTAAAATGCAGATTCGAGAATACAAGTAAAATACAAGTGGCACGATATCGTGACATGCAGCTGTGTTGCGACCAACAAAGAAGTGAAAGAGAAGGAAAGAAAAAGTGTCACGATTTCGTGACATGTTATAAAAAGTGTCGCGATATCATGACATGGAAAATGTGTCACGATATTGTGACATGTATCTTTATCGCGACCAAAAAATAAGAGAAAGAGCAAGTGGAAAAAGTGTCGCGATATCGCGACGTGTTGTTTTTTTGCGACTAAAAGAGAAGAGAAAGAGCAAGATAGGAAAAGTGTCGCGATATCGCGACATGTTGTCTTATCGCGGTCAAAAGAGAAGACTAAGGGCAAGAAGGGAAAGTGGCGCGATATCGCGACATGCAGCTATGTCGCGACCAAAAAATAAGTGAAAGAGAAGGAAGGAAAAAGTGTCACGATTTCGCGACATGTTAGAAAAAGTGTCACGATTTCGCGACATGGAAAATGTGTCGCGATATCGTGACATGTCTCTTTATCACGACAAAAATAGAAAAGAAAGAGCAAGTGGAAAAAGGGTCACGATATCGCGACGTGTTGTTTTTTCGCGACTAAAAGAGAAGAGAAAGAGCAAGATAGGAAAAGTGTCGCGATATCGCGACATGTCTTATCGTGGTCAAAAGAGAAGTCTAAGGGCAAGAAGGGAAAGTGGTGTGATATCATGACATGTCGTATTCTCGCGACCAGCAGGAGGGAAAAAGTGTCACGATATCGCGACATGTCGTATTTTCGTGACCAAAAGAGAAGAGAAAGTACGGGAAGGAAAAGTGTCGCGATTTCTCGACATGTCATTTTTTCGTGACAAAAATAGAAAAGAAAGAGGAGGAAGGAGAAGTGTCGTGATATCGCGACATGTCATAGTTTTGTGACCAAAAGAAAAGAGAAAGTGTTAGAAGGCGGAGTTGTCGACCGCCTTTGTTCCAAGGTGTGGGTAAATTTTTGTAAGGGTATTGCTCTTTGTTGGCTTTGTGTCCTCAGCAGAGGGCTAAACAGACTGTCCCTTTTGAGTTCTTGTCCCGTTTTAGCGTTATGCTATTGTTGTAATAGGTTTTGGGTCAACCTGTAAAACTCGGTTGTAATGAATATGTCCCTTAATTACCAAAAAAAAATACACACCTTTTTCCACATTACTTCCCACTCTTATATAGAGGTATTCATGAGATGTCGTAATGACATCTTTCAAGTTAAAAATGCCATATTTTCCTTAATAACACTGCCAAGTGGGAAAGTTTCCTTTAACCGAGTGGAGATAGGCAATATATTATATTATAAAAAATTTCCAATAACCAATCCTTCAATCCATTATTTATTATTATTATTATTATTATTATTTTCCTAGCTTTTAGTATATAGTATTTTTTAATACATTGCTCCTACTTTGCTTAATAAAACATGCATTCGCATTGCTTATCGTATCATACTAAGTTCTTAACCTCAAATGAAAATAAACAAAATGTGTACTATATATATATATAGTACACATTTTGTTTATTTTCATTTGAGGTTAAGAACTTAGTATGATACGATAAGCAATGCGAATGCATGTTTTATTAAGCAAAGTATATATAAATAACATATATATATATATTAGATTATGTCTTTATATATTATTATTATTTATACATTTTTTTAAATCTTTTAAATTTATTTTATATTCTTTTCATTTTATTTATTATATTTATATTTATATATATGTTATTTATTTATTTATTTTTTTTTTTACCTTGGCATCCTTAGGCTCCAACATTCAACATGCAAGCAAAGCAATGACAGTCATACACCAAATGCAATCATTCAAATGTTTTCAAATGTGATAACAAGTAAAATGATTTTCATATGTAAATCCTACGGTGGGGCTTCCATGTACCCATGGGCCAAGGTGCACAAGGCACGACATCGTATTCCACCTTACCTGGTGCCTCTTTTCTATGTCTCTTTCAAGGGGCAGGTGTCTTCTTCTGTTTCCACATGTATACCTGCACCTGCATCACAAAAATCATCGCAGTATCATATTATTCTAAACAAGATGGTCACAAATGGCAGGGATGTGACATAATCCCCCACTAGAAATTAACACAGTCCCTATGTTAGCTAAAAATAATACATATGCGGTTTTTCATAATATTTGAACATATATGTAAATATAAAGAAAAATTACATAATAGTCATATATGGTATATCAAGTCCCAATATGTCATCATATAAAAATTTACATTTCAAACATAAATAGCAAATTATCTTTTGTTATCAGTTTTCAAATAGGTAAGAAAATTGGTTTCTCATTGTAGCAGCATCTTCCCAAGTGGTATTTTCTTAGAGTAGTGATCTCACTGGAACCTACATTGTTCCATAATTATTTTCCTTAGATGTTTGGTTTGAACCCCAAAATTTTAACTAGTCGAACCTCAATGACCTACGAGTCCGACGTCTGCAAATGGGACACATCCAAAATATGAGTTGGGTTAGCTATATATTTGTAAAGGAGAGACACATGGAAAACATTGTGGATTTTTGACAATTTTGGTGGCCATGCAAGCTTGTAGGCAACAAGACTAATTTTGGCAACAATGTCAAAAGGACCAACAAATATGGGTCTTAGTTTAGTGGACTTAATGGAACTTTTGGTTGTTTTGACTCTAAGGAAGACTTTGTCATCGACGACAAATTCTCGGGGTACTCCTTTAAGGTCAGTATAACTCTTCTGATGATTAGCAACTTCATGAAGTCGCTGGAAAATATCTTTAAGCTAAATTTCCATTTGTTTAACAACATCAAGACCGATCACTTCTCGATCATCCAAATTATCCCACATTAATGGTGTCCTGCACCTATTCCCATATAGGGCCTCAAAAGGGGTCATGTCCAACTTGTGTAATAGTTGTTATTATAAGCAAATTCCACTAGGAAAATATAATCTTCCCATTTACTCTAGTTGTCTATACAGTACATGTGTAACATGTCTTCTAGCACTTGATTGACACTCTCGATCTGTCCATCCATATTAGGATGATAAGCAGTGTTGATATTGAGATTTGTTCCCCAAGATCGATGTGAAGCTTACCAAAACTCAGAAGTGAATCTTGAATCTCTATCCGAGATGATTATTTCGAGGAACCCATGCAATCTTACAATTTCTTGAGCAAAATTTTGCGCTATAGCTAATGCATCATCACGAACACTATCGGGTATAAAATGTGCTACTTTGGTTAACTTATCCACCACCACAAATATTGCATCATGTTGGAAACGAGTCTTAGGAAGACCAACAATAAAATCCATGGATATAACTTGCCACTTTTGTTTTGGTACTTCGAACAAATGCCATTTTCTGCCATGATGTTGATGCTTTGCTTTGACCTTCTGACATTCCAAAAATTTTGCAATAAATTGCACATCTTTTTTCATTCTAGGTCAAAAGTAGTATTTTTTAAGTGTTTCCCTCATCTTAATTACTCCTGGATGAGAATAATATGGTGCATAATGAGCTTCCTATGGGATAGTTCTTTTGAGTCCCTCATCATTAGGTACTATTACTTTATTTTAAAAATATACCAGATCTTGTTTGACAGTATAATCTTCGTGCCAATTTGGTTCCCGCTCAACCTTGTTACGACATTGTTTACAAAACTCATCATTTTGTTGCATCTCCATGACCTGCTCCTTCAACCCATACTAACATTTTTTAAGAGCTACTATATGCCTTCTCCTACTGAGAGCATCTACCATTTTATTCTCCTTTATTTTAATATATTCAATACCAAAGTCATACTCAGCCAAAAACTCCATCCATATTCATTTCGAGCATTTAGAAGAGGCTGAGTAAAAATATATCTCAATCTTTGATGATCTATTTTAATTTTAAAGGGTGTTCCTAGTAGATAATACCTCTAAATATTAAGAGCATGAACTACTGTTGCCAACTCTAAATCATGTGTGGCATAGTTTATCTCATGTTTCTTCAGTTTCCTGAACTCATATGCTACTATAGCCTCATCTTGCATCAACACACCACCTAGTCCCTCCAATGAGGCATCGGTGCAAACTATAAATGATTTTTTTAGGTCAGGTATTTTCAATATAGGTGCAATTATCAGCTTCTCCTTAAGAGTTCTGAAGGCTTCCTCACATTGAGTTGTCCACCTAAATATTTTTCCTTTCCTTTTCAGGTTGGTAATGGAAAATGCTACTTTTGAAAACGCCTTAACAAATCGCCGATAACAACCAACCATTCCCATGAAACTTCTTACTTTTGATACATTGGTTTGGCTGGCCAACCTATTATGGCCTCAATATTTTTAGGATCTATGCCTATCCCTTCAGCTAAGACAATATGCTCCAAGTACTGAACTTGTGATGTTCACATTTGGACAATTTACCATACAACTAATTTTTCTTGAGCACTTCTAACACTATCATCATGTGCTCATCGTGTTATTCTCTATTTCAGAAATAAATCAAAATATCATCCAAAAATATTGGCACAAATCGGTCTTACTGTTCTCGAAACACGTTGTTCATTAAATTCATAAATGCAGTTGGAGCATTGGTTAATCCAAATGGCAATATTGTGAACTCATAATATCCATATCGAGTTCTAAAAGCAATATTATAAGTGTCTTCTTCCCATATTCTTAACTGGTGGTATCCCGACCTAAGGTCAATCTTAGAAAATATTGTAGCTCCCTTTAGTTGATCAAATAGGTCATCAATTTTGGGCAAAGGATACTTATTCTTGAAAATCATCTTGTTAAGCATCCTATAGTCAATACATAATCTCAAGGAGCCATATTTCTTTTTGAAAAATAGAATTGATGCTCCCCATGGTGGCACGTTGGGTTTAATGTACCTTTTTCCAATAAATCGTGTAGTTGATTTTTAATTTCCTGCAACTCAAGTGGTGTCACACGATATGGGGTTCAAAATACTAGAGTTTCTCCTGGCATAAGCTCAATTGAGAAATCAAACTCCCTTTTTGGAGGTAGTCTAGGCAGATCTTCAGGAAAAACATCCCTAAATTTGTTTAACACTGGATATTGTTGGAACAATGCGAAACTTGAGTTAGTTTCCTCCTTGTTCAATTTAACCACATACATTTTACATCCTTTCCTCAAAGCTCTTTTGACCTACATGACAGTCATCAAATGAGGCTCAAAAGATGTTCGATTGCAGTGGATACAAATTCGTCGATTAGCGTCATCCGTAAATTTCAACCCTCTTTCCTCAAAATTTAGTAGGGCCTTATGAGCTTTTAGCCAATCTAATCCTAGGATTATGTCAAATGCATGCAAAGGAGTAACATACAGGTGCCAGTTGATTTTTTTCCTGAGGTATTTCTATTTTTGGGTCAAATAGACACTGGTTGACTAAGTAAGTTTATCCCAAGCCATGCTTGACTTGCCACCCTTTTGCCATAACCCCAGGTTTAATAGGTATATCCCTCAAAATACTATTTGAAATGAAACTATTTGTAGCACCACTATAAATTAAAATACGCGCATCTCTTTTGCCTAATTTTATTTTAATCAAAAATGTAGTAGCTTGCCTTGAAATGTTAGGGTTACCTGTGGCAGCAAAAAGTTTGTGTGGTGCTTCCTTAGTGGGATTCTTATGATATGCTCTATTTGGGCATTGTTTGGCAAAATTTTCTAGTGCCCAACACGCATAGCATGTGTTTGGTACATCATTCTTTTGTTTACCACCATCCTTATTCTAATTTCCATTTTTACCCTGTTCCCTATTGTTGTTTTTCTTCTCCTAAGAATTCCTTTGATCTGGCTGCCCTCTGTGCCCTTGGCATTTACCTTTTTTTCTACTATTATTACGGTTACACCCTCCATATCTAAATTTTTGGTACTTATATTTACTTCTATTCTACTTGAGATACCTCATTTTCCTTGAGTTATCTCTTTCAACTTGCTGATAGTAAGCCTTTACCTCCTTTCTGCTTGATTCCTCATACCGAGAAGCGTCATAGGTAATTTTCAATGCCTAAGATACTTTTATTCCCATTGGTTGGTTGTATTTTGGGTGCAACCCCATAGCAAACTTATCAGATTTAAACCTTTCTTGACCATCATATTTCAATGCATACTTAAGAAGTTGCACAAACCTCTGATAATATTCAATTACTATCATATTGCCTTGTATTAGGTTGGTGAACTTACCATATTTCTCAATATAAAATTATTCAGTAAGAAAGTGATCTTTGAATTCTCTTTCAAATTCTTCCCATGGTATATTTATCACTTCCTTCTGAGTAATTTTCTTATACGTAGTCCACTAATCTCTTGTAGGACCCTCTAAATGTGCTACTTCCCAAGTAGTTTTACATTCAGAGCAAAGAGGTTGAGTTGCAAAATATCCCTCAGCTTCACTCAGCCAATTAACGACAGTTTCACCATCACCTTTTCCATCAAATTTAGAGATATCTAAATTTTTTATTTCCTTTTTCAGCTCATCACCCACTTTCCTCCTTGAGGAACCCTCTGGAAACTCGCTTATATTTTCAATTTCCTTTTTATTAGTCAAGTTTTTAATTATTTTCTATTGTTAGGTGATTAGTTCCTATTGTTAGGCCATCTATGCCCTTTGCTGATCCATATGTTGACTCATTTGAGATTTCTAGATTTCCAGTTTCTCATGCTATTGGTGTAGTTGTTGTTACATCAACTGAATCATTCGAGCCATATTATCATCATTCTATGTAGCTCTTATAGCTACCACCTCCTTTTCTTTCTTGACCACTCACCATGGTGCTTCAGCAGTTTGCACCCTTTTAGACTCCTTCACAAGTCATCTTGGTCCCTTCCTTGGGATCTCTGCAATCTCCTCTTGCAGATTCACACTGGTCCTCCGCAAGGTACCTATCATGCCTGGCATCAAAAGAGTTATGTCAGAACAACTATTTATATTTTTAGCCAAGGTTTTACAACCTAGGCTCTGATACCAACTGTCACAACCCAGTCAATTCACTGGTTGTGAAAATACACATAAAATTTTTGATTGAGAGCATATTAAATATCACACATATTCGTTGATTACCCAACTAGTTATTAGTACATGGCATAGAGTTATCACACTTCAAGAATATTCACCACTGCAGTTGGTGTCTTAAGTGTTTGAGATTGGCCAACTTCTTGCAATAGATTGCCATTTAAAATATCTTATCCCCTTTCTCAGATTACTTTAGATCTTGGCGTAGGTTTTCTCTTCTAGGGCCCATAACACCTGGAGGAGTGGACACAGTAATTCCCACATTCCAAAGCTTGGGAAATCACAATTCCCTATCAAACTCATAGACCTAATCTTTGGAACTTAGCGTTACTATGTAGTGATTGGTTATTGACATTCAACTAAGGTATAACCAAGGTCCCCATCGCATGGTTATGGAGTAGATATTTTAGTTCTGGCTCCTATTAATGGTAATGTTGCCCATACCATCTATCGTTGGACTTTCCAATCTCATAACTAGCCCTCTTGTATGAGTCCTGTTGGCAATTTCATAACCATGCGGTTCATGAGCATCCTCATGTACTACGCATGTGTTATCCAGATACAATTTTCCATACCATAGTCTCTTGCCCTCATTCACGTAGAACCACCGTTCATATGCTTGGCTAGATACACTGATTCACGAAAGCTGCCTCAACTAACTTCCTGTAGTCATGTTAGTGTTATCCTCCTTGATAGCACCGACTCTCGTTCAAGTATTTGTTTTACCTTTATATCATCTTTTAAAAATACCAAATTTTCCTTAATAACACTGCCAAGTGGGAAAGTTTCCTTTAACCGAGTGGAGATAGGTAATATATTATATTATAAAAAAATTTCAATAACCAATCCTTCCATCCGTTATTGTTTTTTATTATTATTATTATTTTCCTAGCTTTTAGTATATAGTATTTTTTAATACATTGCTCCTACTTTGCTTAATAAAACATGCATTCGCATTGCTTATCGTATCATACTAAGTTCTTAACCTCAAATGAAAATAAACAAAATGTGTACTATATATATATACATATATATATTAGATTATGCCTTTATATATATTATTATTATTTATACATTTTTTTAATATTTTAAATTTATATAATATTTTTTTTCATTTTATTTATTATATTTATATTTATATATGTTATTTATTATTATTTTATTATTATTTTTACCTTAGCATCCTTAGGCTCCAACATTCAACATGCAAGCAAAGCAATGACAGTCATCCACCAAATGGAGTCACTCAAATGTTTCAAATGCGATAACAGGTAAAATGATTTCATATGTAAATCCTACGGTGGGCTCCCATGTACCCACAGGCCAAGGTGCATGAAGCATGACGTCATATACCACCTTACCTGATGCCTCTTTCCTCTATCTTTGTCAGGGGGTGGGTGTCTTCTTCTATTTCCACATGTATACCTGCACCTGCATCACAAAACTCATCACAGTATCATATTCTTCTAAAAAAGAGGGTCACAAATGGCAGAGATGTGACACATGTAGTCAATGAAGAGTCATGGAGTTAATTATGAGAGCATTTTTCATTATGATAGAGGAGAGAATATCAAGAGACATGAATGTGGAGAGTCACATGTAATTATATATTAATGACAAAGCATTGTAAAAAGTATCGAACTAACATAGCTTCATGCATGCCATAGTAGACTTTATTAATAATATTTTCAGTATTTTTGTATGTATTATTGTGAGTAATATTTGTAATATTATGTAGAAATTTACCTCTAAGATATACCAACAAAAGATACAAAGATCTTGAAGGAATATGCTTACTAGAGACACCAAAAAAGTGAAGAAGAGTCCTTTTCCACAAGGATTTGGACTAGTTTCTTGGTCCAATATATGGTTTCTTATGCCATGTTATGAACTAGTAGAGGTATGTGCACTATACTATGACTCTCGAGTCTCAATTAAAGAAGGTGCTTGCAATCTATGATAACCTCTTCAAAGTAACTGACACAAAATTTATATGGCAAATGTTGCATTACAAGTGGGGTTTAAGACAAGCCCAATAATTTTAAATTATTATTATGCTAAGATTAAAGATAAACTAAAGTTCTTGAATCTAGAGCTCAACAAGTCTAAGGAGGCTATGTTGGCGTTTCCCTTAAGCCAAGAAATATTCAAGGAAGAAACCAAAGACACTTTGAGCATGGAAGTGTTCATATTTTGTGTTAATGATGACAAAGAAGAATCACAAGAAGAACTAGGTGGCATTCATATGCTAAGGAATAATTCAAAATTAAGCCTTTGATCCTCAACTTTAATGAATTTATAGTGCAAAAAATTCACAAAGAGTTTACTAACTTGTATCTTTGATTTAAATTATTGTTTCTTTATTGCTACTGTGTACATGGATGGAGACGTTGGGGGGAGAAACAACCATAGTGATATAATTTGCCTCAAAACCTCATTGCCCACTCTCTCTCCTCCTATGATGTTCTCGTAAAATATGTCAAGCATCAGCCTTGAATACATCAAGAAGTTAATGGAGGCTAGTTTTTTATTTTTATTTTTAAAAAGGAATTTTTGTGGCCAAATTGTGAAGAAAATTAATAGTTCAAAAAAATCTCTAATCAATAGAAGTGGAGTTTTGGTGTTATGAAGTAGAGGTATAGGAAGGTTGTTGTAGGAAATTATGTAAATAGTAGAGGTAAAATTTTGGTATTGTAGGAAAATATCATCAAGAAGGATGCTAAATTTGTATTTAGCAAGAAAATTGAATCAAATGGTATTTTAGCACAACGAGGGTTCAATTCATCAACATTCAAGGAGGAGATCAAGTTCCAATCTTGCCAAACTATGCATGGATAATATCTAAGATTTATTGTAATACATGGATAATATCCAATATTTATTGTAATACCACTACGTGGTGATGATTTAATGGGGCCCATTTAAATCCCATATAACCTATTTAAAAAAATTGAAATGAAATACATAAACTTCATGCTTGTAGTAAATTAAATGAATAGAATTTACACTTGAAAAAATAGAGTTCACACTTGCAAAAAATAGAATTCAAAATTGTAGTAAATTGGATTAAATAGCTAGAAATAATTAAATCTCACTTTGTGTTGATACAAAAGATAAAAATTAAAACGTAAAATAAAACTTGCAACTACACCTAAAAATACCTTTAATTGCCCAGTAGAGTGGGCACTTACTCTGAGGTCCAGCTGAAGGTAAGATAATTCAATAGTAGAAGCTAGTTTAAATTGTTGAAATCATACACAAAATAGGATAGAGTATTCTTGGTTCAAAACAAAGACTAAAAATTAATTCTTCATTCGCATTATCTAATATTTTTTCTTTTTGGCATACATTTTTTTTTATAGAAATCTATCCAACTATATAGATCATTATTAGAAATCTTGTTTATTAATGAATTTGGTAAGGGTACACATGCTAGATCACCAACATAATCCTACATGTTGACTTTCCAATAGACTGCAATAGTAAATTTGATTGGATAAGGCACACAAGTGTTTATCCATTTAACAAAAGATAAATCATCCTCTATTGCATTATTATTGTTGATTTGTTACAATGATATTGACACTTCTATCATCTATTTTTCCATCCTAGTTGATGCCTATCTAGTTTCTCACTATGTAAGCAATGGACTACTTGGGCACTATGCATAATTGACAATTCTAGTGCTTCACTTTGTCAATAGTCTCAACTTTGTATGTGATCAACAAACCAAATATTGGTGCTAAGATTGGTTAGTAATCCTAGTGATATTCCTTTTCGAAAGTCTATGAGTTAATGCTTCAAGGTTTTCTAAAATTAAGAGTTGTGGTTAAAACCTTGTTTGATAAGTATGGTTGTTGAAGTGAGTTGTTATGCAAAGAACTTGAACTAGGGTTTGAAAAGATCATGAGTATCATTGTTATGTGAGATTTGTTGTTGAGCATTGTTGGAAACATTTTGAGTTGGATGATACATGCTTGGACTAGGTTTTGTGAGCAAGAGTTGTTTCTTGAGTGATTGGTTGAGTAGAGTTGATTGGGCCTAGTCAAGTGGATGAATGAAGTGATTGTTCAAGTTCCATAAAACAAAATATTCTATATTCTGATTTGAGTTGTGAAAGAGATTGATTTGTGTGAATAGAACATATTGAGTCTCTAAAAATTATCTATATGCTTCTATGAGATTTAAGTTGTGAAAGATATTGAGTTGTGTGAATAGAACATAATTGAGTCTTTAACAATTCTCTTTATGCTTCTATGAGATTTAGTTGATAAAGTGCTTGAGTTTTGAGTATAGAATATATTGAGTCTCTAACAATTCTCTCTATGTTTCTATGAGATTGGACAAGTTCTGTGTGGACTTGTTAAGCTGATTTGAGGTATGTCTTTGAGAAGACTTGTGGATTGATTTTGTGTGAGCTTTTGTGGAAGATTACAATAAATATTTGGTTAAGTCCTAGAGAGAACTTATTTAGCATATTTGTACAAGTTCAGTATGAGCTTGTTGAGCACATTTGAGCAGGTTCTGAGTGGACCTATTGAGCAGATTTGAACAGGTTCTGAGTGGACCTATTGAGCATAATTGAGTAGGTTCTGAGTGGACCTATTGAGCAAATTTAAGCAGGTTCTAAGTGGACCTGTTGAGTAGATTTGAGCATGTTCTGAGTGGATATTTTGAGAATATTTGAGTAGGTTTTGAGTGGACCTATTGAGCATATTTGAGCAAGTTCTGAGTGGACCTATTGAGCAGATTTGAGTAGGTTCTGAGTGGACCTATTGAGCATATTTGAGCAGGTTCTAAGTGGACCTATTGAGAATATTTGAGCAGGTTCTAAGTGGACCTATTAAGCATATTTTAGGAGGATCTGAGTGGACCTATTGAGAAGATTTGAGCAGGTTCTGAGTGGACATATTGAGCATATTTTAGCAAGTTCTAAGTGGACCTGTTGAGCAAATTTGAGCAGATTTTGTGTGGACCTGTTGAGTAAATTTGAGAAGGTTTTGAGTGGACTTGTTGAGAATATTTGAGTAGGTTCTATGTGGATCTATTGAGAATATTTGTGTTAGACTGACTGGACTATGTTTAGTACAGATTTGAGTGGATTTATGTTAGATTGACTGGACTATGTTTAGTACAAGAGTTGATCAGAGCTGTGTTAGACCGACTATACTATGTTTAGTACATAATTGACATAGAGCTTGAAGAACACAAGCTTATACCGAGAGGGGGGGTGAATAGTATAAGACCTCTTTTTACTTTTTCCTTTATACTTCAAAATAGTAAAGCAATATACCCAAAGCAATATCAAAGCAATGCACAATATCATCCACAAAGTGACACCAATTTTAACGTGGTTCACCCAGAATGGCTAGGCTACGTCCACAAAACTTTTCTCTAAAAGTTATCTCAAAGTTCTTTGGGAATCCTTCCCAATTACAATGTTTATGAGCCTCGGCCCAAAGGAGATACCTTCCCCCAAACAGAATTTATGAGCCTCTACTCAAAGGAGATACCTTCCCCTCTCGCTCTGGAAATGATCCCTCAGAAGATCAACTGCCTCTACCTCTTGCCAAGCACGTGGAACTCCTTTCCACCGAAGACCTCCTGTCCTCAATGCTTAGCCTAAGAGACCTCTGCCTTCTATGATCACGTCCACAGTAGCTCAGCAACCTATACCAAACACAGTCAATCGGTCTAGTACAAGTCTTCCTCTGTCTTTCAGATCTGTCCAACACTTGAACAAATCAATCCTCTACACACAAGCCTTCTCAAAGACTTGCCAAATCTGTCCTCGGGTTCTTCTCAAAGAACCAAGTGCACCTCTGTCCTCATACAACAAGCACTCCACGTTCGTCTTTGCCCTTTGTGCTCTCTATGCCCTCTGCTCTTTCTGCGCACTCACAGCCGCACTTGGTCGAACTTCAACCTTTGCACTGTCTGCGCAATCACAATGGCACTTAGAACAATTCACCATGACTCTTCGCTCACTCTGCACACTTCGATCGAATTTTGCACTCTACTCTCGGTGATCGAACTTCTCACTCTGCGCTCTATCTGTGAACGTCACCACCAACAACACCACCAACTCTTCAAAATAGCCTACCTTTTATAATAACACTTTCAAGATCAAAACCTTAATCTTAGTCGACTGTAACCCTGATCTTTAGTCGGCTGCACAACCCTAAACTTTATCGACTGTAAACCCTAATCTTCGTCGGCTCACATTTAACTTTGTCGGCTTCAACTACCTCTATAACTCTTCTGTAGCTTTTGCCGCGAAACTACAACATGTCACGATATCGTGACACCTTTGCAACCGTACACTTTCTTTTGGCTTTTGTCATGATATCGCGACACTTCAGCCTTTGTCGACTTCAACTAAGCTCTTGTCATGATATCGCGACACTTCTATCTTTGTCAGCATCAACTTTGCTTTTGTCGCGATATCGCGACACTTCTCCCTTCGTCGACCTCCTTTCTACTTTTGTCATGAAATCGTGACACTTCTGCCTCTGCAGACTTCGTCTTCACTTATGTCGTGATATCGTGACACTTCTGTCTTCATGACCTTCCTCTCTGCTTTTGTCACGAAATCGTGACACTTCTCCTATAGAAGACCTGCTTTCAGTTTTTGTCACGAAATCATGACACTTCTGATTTCGTATGCTTTCTTTTTTGCCTGTCACGAAATCGTGACACTTTCTGCATCCGTACGCATTCTTTGCAACCCGTTATGAAATTGTGACATGTCGCGATATCGCGACACTTTTCTAACTTGCTTTCTCTCTCTTGCTTAAGTCATGAAAATGCGACATGTCGCGATATCGTGACACTTTTCCTCCTTAGCTCTTTTCTGTTCTTTGGGTCACGAAAACCTGACATGTCACGATATCATGACACTTTTTCTCCTTAGCGCTTTTCTTTTCTTCGGGTCACGAAAACCTGACATGTCACGATATCGCGACACTTTTTCACTACGAGCTCTTTCTCTCGAACCTGTCAGCTTGGGGTTTGCAAAAGACTTTTGAAACTGTCATGCCGTAACCTTCATCAAAACAAATTATTTGACATCAAATCAAATTCCTTCAAAAGCTTCTTGACATCAATGACAACTTATATACTTGAGCAAAGGCAATGTACCCAAAGTACCCAAAATTGCCAACAATCTCCCCCTTTGTCATTGATGGCAAACCTTTACCGAAAACACTTCTCAAGAGCCAAAACTCGAAACCAACTCGTGCTAACAACTTAGAATCTTCCTTTGAAGTTTTTCTCCCCCGACTTGAAGCTTTCCTCTTCACTTTGAAGCTCTCCCCCTTACTCATATCTCTCCCCCTTTGTCATCAATGGCAAAGGGTCACCGTTGGGGCTCGGGACTAAGAATGAGCCTCTTAGCTTAGTCCCTCCCCCACCTCCTGATGAGGTGATTAATTCTGGGGTGGGAGTAAAACTCCCATTAGGCACTGATCATCATCAATGTCTATAACTTCCTTGTCGGGCCTTCTCTTGAACTCTTTGTCCATATTCCTGTTCCTGTCACTATTCTTGTTCTTGTTCTCATCCCTGTTCTTGTCCATGCCTTGATCCTTGGACCTGATCATGCCACTGTTCCTCGTTCCTGTATTCTAGAATTTCAGCTCTACACTGTCTGATTGTGTGACCTTCATTGTTGCACTTGAAACACTTGACGATGTTGTTTCTCTGAGGTAAACCTGATCTTTGAATCCACCAGTTCTGACCAAACCTATTTTGACCAAACCTTTTCTGGCCAAACCTGTTCTGACCAAACCTGTTTTGACCAAACCTGTTCTTGTTATGTGCCTTGCAATAAACTGCCTTGTGCCCAAACTGTTGACAAGAGTAGCAATACCCTTGAAAGAAACTAGCACTTCTGAAATTGTCGTTTACCTTCTTTACTTGAGCCATGCAATGTGAAGCCATGTGACCAAACTTATGACAAGCAAAACATCTGCCTTGAAATTTTCCTTTATTTGACCTCTTGGGTCCTGAAAACTTCTTCTTCTCATTCTGAATTCTGTTTTCTATTTCTGTGCATCTATCATTCAAGGACTCATGATCTGAAATACTTTCCTCATAAGAACTCTCTTCCTTTTGGAGTCTCTTACTAGACTCTCCAACTTGTTCCTTGTGTGGCTTAACAAAACCAAGGCCTGTTTTATCTGTTGTCTTTCTTTGACCTTTGATGAGTGACTTAACCTTTTTGGAGCTATCTTGAAACCTCTAAAGCTTATCCTTGTACTCTTTAGTTTCCTCTTTCAAAGAAGCCATTTTCTGTTCTAACTCACTATACTCAAGAACCTTAGACTCTAACTCATCCTTGAGTTCTTGTGTCTTAGCTATAGAGAAATCAAGATTTTCTATAAGATCATCTCTCTCCATACAACATTCATCTAACTTATCCTTGAGTCTAGCATTCTTCTTTCTTTCCTTTTTCAAAGCACTAAGAGCATTAATAAGTTCACTTTCAAGATCCTTTATTTGTTTGCTTTCTGAATCATCAAACCCTTTTTCAGATTTCTTATCACTAGAGGTGCTACCTTTTTCAAAAACCATACAAGCATCTTCCTTATAGTTTTCTGAAGCATCCTCATACATACTGGAAACCAAATCATTATTTGTACAATCATCCTCAAGGTGACCAAAATTTCCACATCTAAGACATTTCATGATAATGAATCTATGTTTCGGTTCTTCCTCTTTTTTTGATATGAACAACATCTCATTTTCATTATCACTTGAAGAACTTTCACTATCACTACTAGAACACTTACTTGCTTTGTCTAGATAGAAACTCTTCTTGTGCTTGTGAGAATACCTCTTTCCTTGATTGTTGTGCTCATCTTTGTTCTTTCTGTGATGCTTATGCTTTTCAGAAACCTTGCTCATAGAATCTTGTTTATCTTCATCACTTTCATTCTTGGGAACAGTACAATCAGTAGCATAATGACCAAACTTTCCACAATTGAAACATCTTATATTTTTCATGCTTTTGTGCTTTCTAGAGAACTTGCCTTTCTTGCTGTAATATGCCTCTTCATCACTAGAAGACTCATCACTATCTTGAAGCCGTTTACCCTTGGATTTCTTGGTAGCCTTGAAAGCTGCCTCTTTCTTGACATCAACCTTCACTTGAGTTCTCAACTCAAATGCTGCAAGTATACTATGGAGCTCATCCTTTTTCAACTTATCCAAATCTTTAGCTTCCTCAATAGCAAAAATATTTTCACTAAATCTATTAGGAAGAGATCTTAAAATCTTATCACAAACATCATTTTCAGCAAGCTCAAGACCTAAGTCTTTCATGGAGTTAACAACCTCATCCATACGAAGCATGTAGTCACTAATATTTTCATCATCATTCATCTGGAGTTGTTCAAACATACCTTTGAAGTGTCTCAACTTGGCCTTTCCGACATTTGTATCACCTGTATGAACCACCTTCAACTGTTTCCACATTTCACTAGCTGTCTTGCAGTGAATCACTTTGGTGAGATCTGCTTTCTGTAAGCCTTTCAGGATTGCATTCATTGCTTTTGAATTGTTGTGATGTAGGAGCCTTTCTTCTTTAGTATTAGGACCATGTACAGGAATAGTGTACTCATCTTCAATCACTTCCCATACCTCATTACCAAGTGCCATTAGATGAACCTTCATCCTTGCACTCCAAAGACCAAAATCTGACCCATCAAGAATAGGTGTTGCATTGCTACTTGAATGATCCATTGTGTTCTTTACTAGCTTTTCCTTCAAGTCAAACTTTTCGAAGGCACCTGCTCTGATACCAATTGAAGAACACAAGCTTATACCGAGAGGGGGGGTGAACAGTATAAGACCTCTTTTTACTTTTTCCTTTATACTTCAAAATAGTAAAGCAATATACCCAAAGCAATATCAAAGCAATGCACAATATCATCCACAAAGTGACACCAATTTTAACGTGGTTCACCCAGAATGGTCAGGCTACGTCCACAAAAATTTTCTCTAAAAGTTATCTCAAAGTTCTTTGGGAATCCTTCCCAATTACAATGTTTATGAGCCTCGGCCCAAAGGAGATACCTTCCCCCAAATAGAATTTATGAGCCTCTACTCAAAGGAGATACCTTCCCCTCTGCTCTAGATTTATGAGCCTCTGCTCAAAGGAGATACCTTCCCTCTCGCTCTGGAAATGATCCCTCAGAAGATCAACTGCCTCTACCTCTTGCCAGCACATGGAACTCCTTAACACCGAAGACCTCCTATCCTCAATGCTTAGCCTAAGAGACCTCTACCTTCTATGATCATGTCCACAGTAGCTCAAAAACCCGTACCAAACATAGTCAGTCGGTCTAGTACAAGTCTTCCTCTATCTGTCAG
Source organism: Wollemia nobilis (assembly GCA_028583015.1). NCBI lineage: Eukaryota > Viridiplantae > Streptophyta > Pinopsida > Araucariales > Araucariaceae > Wollemia > Wollemia nobilis. The sequence continues at coordinate 5,914,825 of JAQPPZ010000431.1, read as the reverse complement.
ATCTATCCAACACTTGAACAAATCAATCCTCTACACACAAGCCTTCTCAAAGACTTGCCAAATCTGTCCTCAGGTTCTTCTCAAAGAACCAGTGCACCTCTGTCCTCATACAGTAGCACTCCACGTTCATCTTTGCCCTTTGTGCTCTCTATGCCCTCTGCTCTTTCTGCGCACTCACAGCCGCACTTGGTCGAACTTCAACCTTTGCACTGTCTGCGCAATCACAGTGGCACTTAGAACAATTCACCATGACTCTTCGCTCACTCTGCACACTTCGATCAAATTTTGCACTCTGCTCTCGACGATCGAACTTCTCACTCTGTGCTCTATCTACGAACGTCACCACCAACAACACCACCAACTCTTCAAAATAGCCTGCCTTTTATAATAACACTTTCAAGATCAAAACCTTAATCTTAGTCGGTTGTAACCCTGATCTTTAGTCGGTTGCACAACCCTAAACTTCGTCGATTGCAAACCCTAATCTTCGTCGGCTCACATTTAACTTTGTCGGCTTCAACTACCTCTGTAACTCTTCTGTAGCTTTTGTCGTGAAACTACAACATGTCGCGATATCGTGACACCTTTGCAACCGTACACTTTCTTTTGGCTTTTGTCATGATATCGTGACACTTCAGCCTTTGTCGACTTCAACTAAGCTCTTGTCACGATATCGCGACACTTCTATCTTTGTCAGCATCAACTTTGCTTTTGTCGCGATATCGCGACACTTCTCCCTTCGTCGACCTCCTTTCTGCTTTTGTCACGAAATCGTGACACTTCTACCTCTACAGACTTCGTCTTCACTTCTGTCATGATATCGTGACACTTCTGTCTTCATAGCCTTCCTCTCTGCTTTTGTCATGAAATCATGACACTTCTCCTATAGAAGACCTGCTTTCAGTTTCTGTCATGAAATCGTGACACTTCTGCTTCTGTCTGCTTTTTTTTTTGCCTGTCGTGAAATCGTGACACTTTCTACATCCGTACGCATTCTTTGCAACCCGTCACGAAATTATGACATGTCACGATATCGCGACACTTTTCTAACTTGCTTTCTCTCTCCTGCTTAAGTCACGAAAATGCGACATGTCACGATATCGCGACACTTTTCTAACTTGCTTTCTCTCTCCTGCTTAAGTCACGAAAATGCGACATGTCGCGATATCGCGACACTTTTCCTCCTTAGCTCTTTTCTGTTCTTCGGGTCACGAAAACCTGACATGTCGCGATATCGCGACACTTTTTCTCCTTAGCGCTTTTCTTTTCTTTGGGTCATGAAAACCCGACATGTCGCGATATCGCGACACTTTTTCATTGTGAGCTCTTTCTCTCGAACCTGTCAGCTTGGGGTTTGCAAAAGACTTTTGAAACCGTCATGTCGTAACCTTCATCAAAACAAATTATTTGACATCAAATCAAATTCCTTCAAAAGCTTCTTGACATCAATGACAACTTATATACTTGAGCAAAAGCAATGTACCCAAAGTACCCAAAATTGCCAACAGAGCTTTAGAGGTGGTAGAGCAAAGAGGACAGTAGTATCCAATGGATAGATATCCATAAGCCAGGGTAGTGAGGATAGGTATTCTGAGTGGGAACAAGAGACTTCGGTGGAGAGATATCCACAAGCCAATATAGTGGAGGCATTAGTCTTCTAGAGGATCACCAGCAAAAGCAGAGTAGAAGGAGTTCTCCTATGGATAGAGATCCACAAACCATATTTATGGGATCAACATCTCCTTTGGATAGAGGTCCATAAACATTGTAATAGGGAAGGAATTCCCAAGAGATTATTTGAGAGATATTTAGAAGAAATATTTTCTCTATGGATGTAACCCACATTGGATGAACCACATTAAATTGGTGTCTCTATTGTGTGTGATGATTTGTGCATTTCTTTGGTTATTGCTATTAATATTACCATTGATTATATTGAGTAATACTATTTCAGAAATAAAAGTAAAAAGTAATCTTATATTGTTCACCCTCCCTCTCAGTATAATCTTGTGTTCTTTAGTTGGTATCAGAGTTGGTTCCTTTGGAAAGGGTTTAACAGCTTGAAGGAAGATCTTGCAAGAACACAAATGGCAAATAAAGGCAAAGGCAAAACCATGAGACACAAAAAGAAAATAACACACATGGTCATGAAAGAAAAGGAATATGAGTTTAAAATTGTTATGTTGGGAGGAAAAATGGAAATAGATTCAAGATATGAATCAAGCATTGGAGAAAAGATCATATTGATAAATTTGTGTACCATATGTGGGAACATAGGTCACCATGCAGCTTATTGTCCACAATAATTTTTTATTTGTGGTCAACTCGGCCACGATGCAGGTTATTATAATAGGTTTAGTAGCAATGAAGATGAATATGATATTCTCTAAAATGAAATCCTAGAGATTGGTTCAAGAAAGGATAACAAGGACAATCAAAATAGGTATGAAGAAGAAACTCTACTTTCAGTAATAGAAGAAAAAGAAGATGCTCCTATAGAATATTTAGAAAAATAAAAAACCACTCTTAAGGAACTCACTGAATTGAAAAGAGAGAATTTAGAATTGAAGGGTCAAATACAAGAATATGAGAAATGTAAGACAAATCTTATACAAGATCTTTCTGACTTGAGAGATAAGGTTGAAAAGGCAAGAAGATATGAAAAAGGTATGGTTGAATAGTCAAAGGTAAAATAGATAGAATGTGAAATGCTTATGGTTACTCCTGAATAATTAAAAAGGGAGAACTCAATATTAAGGGTTCAAGCTCAAGAATATGAAAAAGCAAAAGCAAGGTTTTTACAGGAACTCACCAACTTCAAAATCAAAGTTGAAGAGACAAGAAAAATTGAAGAAGGTATGGCCAAAAAAATAAAGATAAAAGATCTAGAGTGTGAAATATTAGAGCATGAGATAGTTTCACTAAGGATGGAAGTAAAAGTTTCTAAGGACAAGCTACACAAGTTTGAGAAAAATTCAAAGACTTTGGATAGGATTATAAATGCACAAAGGTCATCAATCACCATAACAGGACTTAGTTCTAAATAAGAACAAGGGAAACAGGAAGCAGAAAAAAGAGAGTCAACTTCAATTTTTGAAGAGGAAACTTTAGATGAAGATACTTTAGAAGAAGATAGTGTAAAATAAAGTCAGACATCACAGGAAGAGTTGGATAATAGAGAGTTCAACGAAGATAGGAACAATGCACAGAGAATATACAAATGGAACAACAATCAGAACAGGAGATCAATGAGGTCAAAACAAGGAAGCTTCAATGGAATATATTTTTTATGTCACAAGTTTGGGCACATGGATTCATAATGCAAGACACATAAAAGATAGAAATATGGCAATGGAAAACTTTTCCATGGGTATTGCTACTCATGTAATCAATTTGGTCACAAGGCAATGAATTGTAGGGTTCATGAAAGAAGAGGATATGACTTCACTAGGAAAAAATCTAAGACATTTGCACCTCCAAGGAATAATATTATTAAGTGTTATAAGTGCAATAATAATGGTCACACAGCAAATTGGTGTAGAGCAGACATTCCAAAAATAAGTATGAGCAGGAACAATAACATGAACATGAAAAAGAACAAAAACAAAAATAGAAAGATGGATATGAATAAGAACAGGAACAAGAATAGGAACAAGAATATGGATGTGAATAGGAACAAGAACATGGATATAAATAGGAATAGGAAAAGGAATGATAACACAAATACAAACCATTAGAGGAATTAGAATATTTAGAAAATAATGGAAGAGGATAAAGGCAAAGAACAATGCCTTTTGGGAGTAGAAATACTCCCATCCTAGAATTAACCACCTCAAAAGGAGGTGGGGGAGGGGCTAAGCTAAGAGGCTCATTCTTAGCCCTGAGCCCCAAAGGTGACCCTTTTCCATTGATGTCAGAGAGATTTGTGTAATGAGGAGATATTTGATATTTGAGAGAGCATTGAGCCAGGGGGAGCAATGTCCCAGGGGGAGCAGAATAAAAATAAAGTTCAAAGTTTCAGTAAAAATAATATGGATTGCCATCAATGACAAAGTGAGATATTGTTGGACATTTTGAGTCCCTAAGTCAAATTTGTCATTGATGTCAAAATGCCAGTGATAGCTCTTCTCCAGTTCGGGTGCAAAGTTTAATGGAAGTCATAATGGGTCTTCAGTGAACATCCAAGAGCATGGGTCAGAAAGTGGTTCTACTTCTTTCAAAGAAGCATTTATCTGAGATAGTGAAAATGTATAATATTATAATTATTATGATAATATTATTAAAGTGCCTTTGAGAAAACCCAAATAAAATATTTATAATTTCGATTATAATATTTTATAAATAAAAGGGTTTAAGTATTCTTTATAAAACCCAAGGTTGGGTTTAAGGCAAATGTTTCAAAGCTTAATGGCAATTTTTATTTACCCAAACCTAAAGTTGGGTTGGTTTTAATTAAAGGTATTTGAAGCCTTTACCGTTGATGTCTTAATCCATACTTGTGCATCAACGTTGAAAGCCATGAAGGCTTATGTACATATACACCAAAGTTTGCATTCAAAAAATGTTAATCGCTCCTAATGTTTTTCAAAATAGCTCTGTGCCCAGTTTATTCATTTGTGCATGTGATTTGAGGAGAGGACAAAGCATTTTCTCCTTTAGCGCCAAGTGGAAGGTTACATGTGGAAGTTGAAAGCTCATTCTCATTGGGCACGGTGGCTCGATGGTGGTGCTTGACTTGCATAAGCATGGAGGCAGGCAGGTCCTGTGTTTGATCCACATGAGATGTGGTTTGTGCTTGGTTTTTGAGTGCCAAAGGAGGAACCATTTTGTTCACTAATCATTATGCATGGAGGAAGTGTTGGAGCACGTGGTGCTCGTGGGTTTCAAACATGTGCCTAGCGCACATGGCTGGCAGCCACAGCTAGGGCATGCAAAGGGAGGTTGATGTGCATTCAAGCCCTACTTGAGGCTAAGGTACTTAGAACTAAATTAAAATTTTATGTACCCTAATTTTATTTCCTAAGGTGAAAAGGGTAGAAAGAGGGGAATTTGTGATATTTACCTGCATAGTAAAAGTGTCTTAATTATGGGAGAAATAAGGATTGTTAAGTTATTTTTCTGAAGCACCTTATGCCATTAATTAATTTTGGAGATATTGATATTTGAGATTTATTATTTTAGGAGTAATAAGGAGTTTGAGTAAATTCTTAGTTAAATTTATATTAAGACTTTTAAGCATTATTTTTGTATAAGGATTTTTCTATTAAAAGAAAACTATGGTGAATGTTATTTTTGAGTTGGAGTAATAAGGTGTATTTTGGGTCATCATTTTGCATTGTGTTATTATTAAAGTCTTCTAACCTTTATTGAGATTGGAAAAGAGAAATTTGTGAGTGTGGCAGATTTATGAGATCAATTTCTTGTCAAGAAAAAATGTATAAGCAAATTATTCTTTGGTTGTGTTAGTTTATTGGCTTTCTTGAAAATTAAGTTTGGAGTGAAAAGGATTTCATTAGGGTTTCCTTTTCAAAAGTGTATGAGTTAATACTTCAAGGTTTTATAAAATTAAGAGTTGTGGTTAAAATCTTGTTTGATAAGCATGGTTTTTGAAGTGATTTGTTATGCAAAGAACTTGAACTAGGGTTTGAAAATATCATGAGTATCATTGTTATGTGAGAATTTTTTTGAGCATTGTTGGAAACATTTTGAGTTGGATGATACATGCTTGGACTAGGGTTTGTGAGCAAGAGTTGTTTCTTGAGTGATTGGTTGAGTAGAGTTGATTGGGCCTAGTCAAGTGGATGAATGAAGTGATTGTTCAAGTTCCATAAAACAAAATATTCTATATTCTGATTTGAGTTGTGAAAGAGATTGATTTGTGTGAATAGAACATATTGAGTCTCTAAAAATTATCTATATGCTTCTATGAGATTTAAGTTGTGAAAGATATTGAGTTGTGTGAATAGAACATAATTGAGTCTTTAACAATTCTCTTTATGCTTCTATGAGATTTAGTTGATAAAGTGCTTGAGTTTTGAGTATAGAATATATTGAGTCTCTAACAATTCTCTCTATGTTTCTATGAGATTGGATAAGTTCTGTGTGGACTTGTTAAGCTGATTTGAGGTATGTCTTTGAGAAGACTTGTGGCTTGATTTTGTGTGAGATTTTGTGGAAGATTACAATAAATATTTGGTTAAGTCCTAGAGAAAACTTATTGAGCATATTTGTACAAGTTCAGTGTGAGCTTGTTGAGCACATTTGAGCAGGTTCTGAGTGGACCTATTGAGCAGATTTGAACAGGTTCTAAGTGGACCTATTGAGCAGATTTGAGTAGGTTCTGAGTGGACCTATTGAGAAAATTTAAGCAGGTTCTAAGTGGACCTGTTGAGTAGATTTGAGTAGGTTTTGAGTGGATATTTTGAGAATATTTGAGTAGGTTTTGAGTGGACCTATTGAGCATATTTGAGTAGGTTTTGAGTGGACCTATTGAGCAGATTTGAGTAGGTTCTGAGTGGACCTATTGAGCATATTTGAGCAGGTTCTAAGTGGACCTATTGAGAATATTTGAGCAGGTTCTAAGTGGACCTATTAAGCATATTTTAGGAGGTTCTGAGTGGACCTATTGAGCAGATTTGAGCAGGTTCTGAGTGGACATATTGAGCATATTTTAGCAAGTTCTAAGTGGACCTGTTGAGCAAATTTGAGCAGATTTTGTGTGGACCTGTTGAGTAAATTTGAGAAAGTTTTGAGTGGACCTGTTGAGAAGATTTGAGTAGGTTCTATGTGGACCTATTGAGAATATTTGTGTTAGACTGATTGGACTATGTTTAGTACAGATTTGAGTGGATTTGTGTTAGATTGACTGGACTATGTTTAGTACAAGAGTTGATCAGAGCTGTGTTAGACCGACTATACTATGTTTAGTACATAATTGACATAGAGCTTGAAGAACACAAGCTTATACTGAGAGGGGGGGTGAACAATATAACACCTATTTTTATTTTTTCCTTTATACTTAAAAAAAGTAAAGCAATATACCCAAAGCAATATCAAAGCAATGCACAATATCATCCACAAAGTGACACCAATTTTAACATTTTACCTTAGGAGATAGAAATTAAGCTGGAATATCAATTTTGTGAAATAAAAAAATTGAAGAGGAAATTTCTGTGAAGATATTATTTTCAAATATTGCTATTGAGAAGGAGATATAATATGTATTATGAAATTGAGCTATTCTTTTATTTTGTGAAGTATAACACTTGTTACCTAACCCTTGGCACTTTGCAAAGAAATAGATGTTATTGAAGGCAGTTTTTGAAGATCATCCTCCAATAAAGAAAAAGGTATGAGCATATTCTTCCATAGTTGAATTGATTGATTTGTTTTTTAGAAAATAATTTTGGAGTGAAAAGGACTTGGTTAGGGTTTCCTATTGAGTGTGGAGTGATTGCTTCAAGGTTTTCTGGAATAAAGAAGTGTGGTTAAAAACTTGTTTGATAAGCATTGTTTTTGAAGCCATTGATGAGTGAAGAACTTGAACTAGGGTTTGAAAAGAACATGAGTATCATTGTTATGTGAGATTTGTTTTGTAAGCATTGTTGTTAAAGCCATTTATGAGTGAAGAACTTGAACTAGGGTTTGAAAATAACATGAGTATCATTGTTATGTGAGAGTTTTTTTATAAGCATTGTTGTTGAAGCCATTGATTGAGTGAAGAACTTGAACAAGGATTTGAAAATAACATGAGTATCATTGTTATGTGAGATTGGTTTTTGAGCATTTTTGGAAACATTTTGAGTAAGTGATCATATACTTGGACTAGGTTTTGTGAGCAAGGATTATCTCATTGAGTGATTGGTTGAGTAGAGTTGGTTGAGCCTAGTCAAGTGAATGTGTGACGTGATTGTTCAAGTTCCATAAAACAAACTATTCTATATTCTAAATTGAGTTGAGAAAGTAATTGAGAATTGATTTGAAGCATATTGAGTCTCTAATAATTCTCCTTATATTTATGAGAAAGTGATTGAAAGTATTTGAGCAGATTGGACAAGTTTTGTGTGGACTTGTTGAGCAGATTTGAGCAAGTTCTATGTGGACTTGTTGAGCATATTGGACAAGTTATGAGTGGACTTATTGAGCATATTGGACAAGTTATGTGTGGACTTGTTAATAATATTGTACAAGTTTTGTGTGGACTTGTTGAGCCAATTGGCAAAGTTCTATGTGGACTTGTTGAGCATATTTGAGCAAGTTCTATGTGGACTTGTTGAGCATATTTAAGCAAGTTCTGTGTGGACTTGTTGAGCAGATTTAAGCAAGTTCTGTGTGGATTTGTTGAGTATATTTTTGGTGTAGATTTAAGGACATATTTGTACCAGACCAGAGATAGATATTGATAATATTTGTACTATACCGAAGTACAGTGTTTAGTACATATTTGAGATAGAGCTTTGGAGGTGATAGAGAAGAGAGGATAGAAGTCTCCAATGGATAGATATCCATCATCTAGGGTAGTGAGGACAGGTATTCTGAGTGAGGACAAGAATCTTTAGTGGAGAGAGATCCTCAAGCCCGTGTAGTGGAGGCAGTTGTCTTCAAGAGGATCACTAGCTAGAGTAGAGGAGGAGTTCTCTTGTGGATAGAGATCCACAAACTTGATTTAGGGGATTGGTGTCTCCTTTGTATAGAGGACCATAAACATTGTAATAGGAAAAGGATTACCAAGATATTGATTGATAAAATTTTAGTGAAATATTTTGTCCGTGGAATAGCCCACATTGGGTGAACCACGTAAATTATGGTGTCTCTATTTGTGTGTTGTAATTTGTGCATTGCTTTGATTACTGTTATTGATATTGCTATATTTACATTGCATAATTGATTGGGAAATAAAAAGTAAAAATTGGTCTTATATTGTTCACCCCCCCTCTTAGTATAAGCTTGTGTTCTTCATTATCATTAATTTCTTCATTGAAAATAACTATCTAATTATTTTTCCATGAGAAGATTAATTTAATATATTCACTCTACAAGAGATTAGTCAATACACATATAACTAGCATAACGAAGCATAACCAAACCATTTTTCATGACATACATTATTAGTAATAAAACACTTATAAATTAATCAAAACTCTCACACACATATTTTTCTCTTATGGTTGATTTTCATCGGCTATGCACACCTGCACACATAAAAAACAAGTACATTTCTTCCTTCAAGGTTAGCAATAACCAATTTAATTAATAGTCATGACATATTCATTTAAAACAATGAAGTCCTACACAAACATATTTAATTTATATATAGTTGATGTGATAAATTATTTAATCATATCAAATTAATTGCTAAATAAAATTTTATTAATTTATATACATTAAACAAGCATAAATCACATATCATATTTAACATATTTACAATAATTTTATTCACTCCTTCAATGTGTGTTAAATATAAAATCTTTCTAGCATCTACACACATTTGTAGTCAATTCATACATAACTAGAATATTGATTATATTTATAAAAGAAAAAATCCCTATTTACTAATATAATAGCATAAAATTAGAACGATAAGCTTTGCAATACAAGATATGTACAAGATCCTATGATACATTAAAATTCATACATTTCGAACTACTAAAGGGGTAGGCACTATACTCCCAATGATTTGGTAAGGTAGTCTAAATAATTTTGATATTAATTGAGTGTTTAATATAATGTCAACCCTCTTTTTCTAGATATAGAATATAATATTGAAGTTGCTATAAGTCTCTACATTGTGTTATGATAATGTGTGGGATATATTTACTATGATGATGAGTAATTTGAGTAGACTATATTAGGTGTCTATTATAGCTAATTGGTAATCTGTGAAATTATGCATCAATTGGCTAGATTGTATAAGGTGCCTCTTCCTTCCATAAGTTCTATTATAATGTAATGTTTATCATGGTGTTGCACATTAATATAACCATATTATTCTTTCATGTTCAATATATTTGTACATGAATATGCATGAACATTATTCCATCTAATTTTACGTATTAACTAAGATGTCTCTATCAGTCCTTTTGTGGTAGGGTGCTTCTATAAAAAATTTCTTAAATATTTCATCTAAGTACAATTGTGGTCTCTTTTGTCTTATATTGTTCATATAATATAAAAACCCTATACATAATCATCTTGATGAATATTATTTTCTTCTTTTCTCTCTTATTATCAAAGTTTAGATTTATTCTAAGTGAGCATCCATAAAACCAACCATTTGTGGAGACTGTTTGTGATAAAATTTAGACATTCAATACATTGTTACTAGGTAAAAAGTAGTTAACTTATAAATAAATTAACATGATACTGCTTAAGAATGCTTGATGTAAACATCATAATTTACATCACATCATTGAAATCCATAACTAATAATTAAGAGAGTAATATTCTCATACCAATCACAAGGCACATATTTAATCCCATATAAGGACTTCTTAAGTCAACAAAGTAGAGGAATAGGGTTATGGAAGAAATATATGTGATATTGGTACATAAAAATATCCTCTTAATGCTTCCTATGAATAAAATAACTCTTCACATCCATAAATTGTACTTTTTACCCAAAAGAAGAAACAACATAAAGAATCATTTTCACAAATTCCATATGATATATGGAGGAAAATACATGTAAGTAGTGAAATACCTCTCTAATATAATCCCTTAGAAACAAGGCATAACTTCTAATTCTAAATCTCACCTTTACACAAAATTTTATCTTTGAGAGCCACTTACAAACAATCATGTTATTATCCTCAAGCAAATGAACCACCTCCCACGTCTAATTATTTATTAGAGATTCATTGTCTATTAATACAAAAAAAATACCAAGGATACCAATAGGCCTAAGAATATGTGAGATAATATTCAAAGTCATCAACTTCAGTTTCTTCAAAAAATAAAAACCGCATCCACATAGAATAAATATTCATAGAATAGAAGTGCCTTGATTTATTCCAAATGAAATATATTCAATAAAAATTATATAAGAGTGCTATAGTAGAATACTTGATTCATTAAAAATAATATCTACTATCTTAATCTTGAAATAGTTTAGGGATAGCTGTTTTGTCACATTCATGGATCATATCAACTAATGGTATTTTTTAGAGTGAGTTGTTTACTCATGCGGGTTCAAGAAAAGGAGGAAATTTTAGTAACAATACATGAGGAAACATATTTTATAGGTAAAATGTGGGAAGAGGGGACACTTTCTTTATCAATTTTATTATGTGAAAAATATTTAATAATAAAGGATCTACAAATCACAAGTTTCATATCCAATCAAATTTTACTTTTGAAACTGGTTTCCATATTGTCATTTAGTAATTTTATGAATATAATAAAAGGGTATAATAAAGAAATTACTCTCTTAAATGTGCCTTTAAGAACCCTCTTCAACGTGATATCTAAAGGTTTATAATTTAACCTACTATATACCCTAACATTTATAAAACAAGGATGAGAATTCATCATGAACTATTGGGGGTTTTGATCATATATGATCCATATTATTTGATATTTCAAATTGTACTTCTTTCTCTTATCATTATAATTTATTTCTCTTATCTTTTTAGGTGGATTTATCTTCCTCTTACGATTATAGGATAGATATATTTAAAAGGTCAAGTGTGTAGCAAAAGGACCTATCTTCTTATAATATTGAGTAATTATCTCAAATCAACCATGAAAATAATTTTAATTCTATGTTAAAATACATAAAGTAAAAAAAATTGAATGATTATAATAACCCATTACATGAAAATATTATTACATGAGGGTAATAACTATTCATAGTTCAACTAGTTTTTCTTCCTATTGTTTTTATTAGTAAGAGATATTCCAATTATTAAAACCATCAAAATTATATAGTTATCAATATAAATATATGTTATGATACAAATATACTCTTTTACATAGTGGTCATAATTATTTGTATCAATGTCCGTGGGTCTAGGTGGATTGGTAAGTTGGGGCACTTATCGAGAGGAGACCTAGGTTCCAATCCCACGGGCTTGCCCATGCACAGACAGTAGCCTAGATCTGATTCCTCTGAGTGGTGCGCCATATTGATGACGACGGTGCAACCCCTGTGCGTCCGGTGGTCCCCATCTCATGCTAGGTTACCATGTACCGAGACGGTGGAAGTCCTGGGAGCCTTTGTAGATAGTTTGAACCCTACCAACTGTGCTGGTAGTTACTAAAAATCGTGATTGTAACCATGGCTTCTATATACCAAAAAATAATTATTATTATTTGTATCAATAATAAATTATTACTCCATAAACACCATTTTTTATGGTTATAGAACTATGTGACCTATGAATGAGCACCAAAATAATCATTATTTATGTTGAGTAGGGTTGAATTACCCATTGAATATATCTTATATGGGTGATAATATAACTAGATGGATCATTGGGTTGTATGATCAATGGACAAACAACATTGAAACCATTATTTAGTGTCATCAAGAGGTTTTCTAGTAAATGCATATGGAATGACCACCTTGAAATAATATATAATACAATTGTTGATATTATCATATGTTAGGATGTAAATATGTTCATTTTTTCAATGAACATTGATGAGCACCAGAAATGCTCATATTTTGTACACATTTTCTTGATCATTATGCGGCTATATAATAAGGATTGCATACTTTTATAAATGATTATATAGATATTTGATGAAATTATGCGTGTTATCTAATTTATGTGTTTTCAGTGTGTTTTTGTGGAATTGCAGTTGATTTAGTTAGATTTGGATCAGTCAAGGTCTCTTTATGGACCTGGCACTTTGTTTCTTTCAGGTTCAATGCAGAAAAGATAGGTGCCTTCCTCTTCCAGGAAGGTGCCAAACGGGAGTAGGCGCCTTCCTCTTCCAGGAAGGCACCAAACATAAGTAGGCGCCTTCCTCTTCTAGGAAGGCACCAAGGAAAGACAAGCGCCTTCCTCCCATAAGGAAGGCACCGATGGGAAGGTGCCACTAGAAAGAAGTGCCTTCCTCCCATAAGGAAGGCATCGATGAGAAGGCACCACTAGAAGGCAAGCGCCTTCCTCCCATAAGGAAGGCACCGACAGGAAGGTGCCACTAGAAGGCAAAGCACCTTCCTCTCACAGGAAGGTGCCAAGAGAAGATAAGTGCCTTCCTCTTCCAGGAAGGCGCCCACGGCAATAAGGTACCTTCCACATGGAGAAGGTACCCGATATACTTAGGCACCTTTCGCATAGGGAAGGTGCCCCTGTTCTTCGCCCGTTGACCAGACAAGCATGACGTGGACAAAAGCGACTGGTGCAGTTCCAACTCTACGTCAAGTAGAGCTAAATTGGGGATCGCACCAATGTATGAGAATGTCCTACCAATGCTAGGTGAAGTACAACCCAATCAATGAACACGCCATCGATAGAACCAAATGCCAGCTTTAGTAGACGTCGATTACATTTACCAGACTATCTTAGTTTAGTCTAGGATGAATCGACTATTACAACTTCTTTTGTAACAGAATTTCTATGGGTGTGCTATATAAACACACGCAGACCTCTCTGAAGATATATAGAAAATATATAGAAATAAGATATACAGATAGAGGAGATAGAATATTTTTGTAATACTTTGATAATTGGAATACAGTTCTAAGAGTTCTAAGTACGTGTTCGTCTAGGAGGAAGCTGCTAGAGCCTAGGCCCACTCCAAGCCAATATTTCTTCCCCTACTTTTCTTTTATTCTTTTCTAGATTAGTTTAATATTTTATAAGATTGTTTATCGCATTGATATTTCCAGTATTTGTAGTAGGTTCATTTTTGAGAATGTGTGGACATTTTCTTTCTGTAGATTTAATCGTTTGTTTACGTAAATTATTGAGGAGTGCATGAATGATTGACAACCATTTGAAACACCCCCCAATAGTAGAACTAGCGGACTCATCTCAAGTGGTATTGTAAGCAATCTTATTTAGACCCTTCACAAGTTTACGAAGCTCCCTGGGTTGATAAATTAAATGCATGGGCATGTGACAAAAGTAGGAAAAAGTTAACCTTGTTTGGCCCGCAACATTTTGGCGCCGTTTCCGGGGAAGTGTCTCAACTAGATTATTTACAATACCTAGAAACCTTCCATCTAACCTTGTATGAGTTCTTAGAGAAGAAGAGGACCGGACGATCGATTTATAAGAACCAATCCATTAGAACCTGAGTCAGCCGAGCATTCTGAATTTGAATTAGACTCGCTCGACCCACTAGTAATCCATTGGAGTGAAGAGCCACACTTTGTGCAAAGTGCCTCCTCATCCCATCAATGTGGGGAAGAATGAATCATCATAAATCCCCTATTTAATAGGACACCCTTAGAGGAAGCCCTATTGTGGAAAGCTATAGAATATTGGACGATAGCACCGGACAACCTCAGAGCCTTGACTCAGAAAGTCTTAAATGACCATAAGGCCATAAACACTGCATTTGAGACCACATTTCTTGAAAAAATGGCTGACAATGAAGAAGTCTCATCTGGATTTAGTTTCTCGATTGAGGAAGGAGTAGGAGATACCAAAATGAAGAACATATCCCCTGCTCACCTTCCGACCTTTAGAGGATACCCAACTGAGGACCCTAACCTATTTTTATTCAAGTTTGATGTCTTATGCAGGTTTGTGGACTACAAATCTGATACGCAGAAGCTGAAACTCTTTCCTTCCATGTTGGACGATGCAGCTCTACGGTGGTTCATCGATCTGGGAGACAAACACATTGCCACTTGGGATCAAATGAAGAGGCTCTTTTTAGAGCAATACCAAGATTTTGGGAGAGCAAGAGACTCCAAAGAGGAGGTCCTGAGCATGACACAGAAAGAAGATGAGTCTCTCGAGGAATACTGGGAGAGATTCAACTTCAATATTCAACGATCTCCTCACACGAGACTATCTGATAAGTCCCTCAAAAGCATATTTTTGAGAGGACTTACCAATGAATCACTGGAGGCTCTTAACATGATTTCTGGAGGTGATGTCTACCAGCACATGATGGAAGACATCCGATAACTATGTCAGAACTACTCAAGGAGGAGAGGCAAGACCACTTCTAGAGCCATGAAAGTGACTACTTCAGTCACGAAGATAGAAATAGGTAACATGCTAGAATATTTAAAGAGCAAAATGCTCTCGCCTCTAGCATTGCAGATGGATACGCTATTGTTAGAGAAGAAGAAGCAATAAAATGAAGCAGCATTGGCTTATTTCTATCCAAAATGTAGAGGGAAGCATGCAAAGAATGCATGCCCAGAGAACAAAGTTAGAGTATACACTGTGTGCAGGCTGAACCATAAAACCCGATTGTGCCCACAACGGCCCAGTAATCAAGAGGAAGCTGAAAGTGCGGATGCCTATTTTATAGGCAATCGAAAGAGTTGGCCACAACCCCCTACGAGGAATATGCCAATCAAAATGTTGTCATATGGAGGAGGACCATACATGCACCAAGGTCCACCTCAACCACCTAACATGGGGTGGTGGGGGCCATCACCCTGGTCTAATGCACCCCTAGTAGCATTCCCGAACTAGCAGCCATGGATGCCATATCCATATCCTGGAAAATAGTGGAGAGGCCACACTTCATGGAATCAGGCTCCATAGAACGTAGCACCAGCTCACCCCCAACAGAACTTATCGACATTTCCAATAGTAAGACCTACACAGCTACCTGCACAACCGACGACAAATCCAAATAATAGGGTGAATCAGCTAGCATACAATGTGGAGGGTGAGATGTATCATATGTACCATATTTAGCTTAGGTCTAGTAGACAGCTAGGAGTAGGAACGCCTCCATTGGTAGAAGAGGAGGAAGAAGTAGAAACACCTCTTGTAGAAGAGGTGATATAAGAATCACCTGAGAGAGTAAAGGCACCATTTCCCAACCGGATACAATAATAGAGGAAAATAGCGCAACCGGAGTTCGATATCCTTTCTAGCTTGAAGAACCTCACCGTGAAAATTCCATTATTTCAATCCATTCGAGATGTACCGATATATACCAAGGTGATAAGAGAGATGTGTCTAAGGAAGCCCGGATGAAGAGCAACCCAGACTATCAATGTCATTGGTCAATTGGTATATTTGATGATGGGAAAAACATGCCATCCAAAGTATGCAGACCCAGGCAGCCCGATGTTGACTATAAAAATTGAGGGACATTCCCTATCTAATACATTGGTCGATCTCAGAGTATCCATCAACGTAATGCCTCAGGAGACCATGTAGAGGCTATAGGTCACGAACCTAAAACCCACTATGATAGTGCTACAGCTTGACGATTAATCGACCATGGCATCGAAAGGAATGTTGGAAGATGTAATAGTAATAGTCAGTGCATGGGAATACCCAACCAACTTTTTAGTCCTACAATCTAAGACTAGGTTGGACGATTACCCGCTCATCCTAGGAAGGCCATGGTTGGCAATAGCTGACGCCTACATCAGCTATCAGGATGGGTTGATGACCATCTCTGATGGGAAGAACATTAAAATATTGACCATTTCACCCCCAGCTCAATCTATTGACTCAGTAGGAGAACCCATGTTGACCGATCATGAAAATCCTGAGTTTCTATTGTACGATTCTCGGTTCCAAGAAAGAAAAGGTAAATTAATACAAATATGGATGGGACCGTATGAGGTGGTAGAGCTCATTAGGAGTGGGGCAGTGCACGTTAGAACAATCGATGATAGCAACACCATGTTAATGGTTAATGGCCACCGACTGTGCCCCTATAGCACATCCAAAACCTTGCAGGTGGAATCCAGGATAGACATGGGGGAGACCCCATCTTGTTAGACCGAACACTCAACAGGAGAAATGGTGGGCATGGAGATGCTCACCAAAATTAGTTAATTTAGTTTTTTCTTACAGTGTGTTTTGTAGGGACGATGCCCGCATGCAAGCTATAGGAATCCTAACGTAGGGCCTAACAGGCATGGAATGCATCTAACTGCCTTTATTTTTTTTTTTTTCATTTGCTTTTTGTAGGTGGAGGACCTGACAACACGAGGAATAGGTATCTGGGAAACTAGGCCTAATTCGGCTTAGCATTCTAACACCAGCACTCATAGGTAGAAGCTGAGGTAGCATGAAGCAATACTGAGAAGGCTTGATCACCCTTTCCCAGTCAATCGCAACATGATTACTAAGAATAAGGTGCCTTCCACATCAATAAGGTGCCCCTCCAGAATAAGGTGCCTTCCTTATAAAGAAGGCACCTTCCTTATAAAGAAGGTGCCTTGCCAGAATAAGGCACCTTCCTTATAAAGAAGGCACTAGCCAAAAGAAGGTTCCTTCCTTATAAAGAAGGCACACACACAAAAAAAAAAGAGAAGAAAAAAAATATAGATATATATAGGCACCTTCCATGGCTGGAAGGTGCCATAAAAAAAAATAAATAAAGCCGGAGGTGCCTTCCACATTAGGAAGGCGCATGCAGATGGAGGTGCCTTCCACATCGGGAAGGCGCATACAAGACCGAGGCGCCTTCCACATCGGGAAGGTGCATCCAGCCAGAGGCACCTTCCACATCGAGAAGGCACATACAGACCAAGGTGCCTTCCACATCGAGAAGGTGCATGCAGAGCAAGACACCTTCCACCACTAGAAGGCGTACCCATTCAGAAGCACCTTCCATAGTAGGAAGGTGCCATCATCAAGAAGGCACCTTCCACCACCAAAAGGTGCATCCAATCAGAGACACCTTCCACCACTAGAAGGTGCATCCATTCAGAGAGCACCGAAAACATCGGGAAGGTGCCACATCAGCATCTTCCACATGGGGAAGGTACCAAAGAATGCCTTCCGTGTACAACCAGCACTTACGCCTCCTAGATGCCTCAAGCGAAATGAAGCATCACACGAATGAGCGACACCAGATGACCATACCCCTCCCTCGTGTCACAAATAAGCAAATCAATGGCCTTCACGATGCCTAAAACACTGAATCAGGTATGTGCATGTTAATTCAAATTTTTATATAATTATTTATAAAATATGCGGTACCAAAAAAGATATTGCCGTCATAAAGATCATATCACCCCATAGCCGAAACCGCATGCCAATGATATGGCACCTTCCATAACTGGTAGGGTTAGGTGCCTTCCCTATAAGAAGGCACCTTCCTGAGGAAGGAAGGACAAAAAAATAGCAGTAGTAAGGGAAGGCACCATGGGAGGAAGGTCTAAGAATCATGCAGTGAAGAAGAATGAACCAGGTGATATAGACAGAATCAAAGGGGCGATGAAGACATAGTTCGAGGCCGAGGGATGGCTCGAATACTGTACCCTGGTCAGTCAAGGCCAGGATATGGAGGCATCCAAGGAGTTCACCACCTCCTTGAGGGGTGATGTGGCTCAGGTGTGAGGGGTAGAAATTCTAGTCACCCCCAAATTCATCTCACAGGCGACTAGATTGCCCCTCACAGGGGAATGTGTATACAAGGGCAGACTGTTGAAGCCATACATCGAGGTGTTGCTACCAAGGGAGAATGTGCAGATAGACAAGGAGGGGCTACCCAAAAATAGCCTCCCCATGAATCTATAGAAGATATTCGAGCAGGTTGCTTGATTCTTCACATGCACCAGGAAATATACCCATCTGCACGCTAATCATGTGTAGTTTCTCAATCACCTGGTGCATGGAAGGAAGTTGAACATGCCCTTCTACCTGGTGAATGCTCTGAAGGACAAAGTGGCTCGATACCAAAATGGGGCACCATCCACCTTAGCCCACCATGGTATTATATCGACACTGGTCTGCCATGTAGAGGCGCAAAGGTAGAATCCCGATGCAGAGGGAAATGGTGGCCAAGAAAGGTGATAGGATGTTGTTGCCAAAATAGGGAAAGAAGAGAGAAGCCCTATAGAAGAAATGGTGAGTGTCAAGCAATTGGCATTGCCCTATTTCACATAGAGGAAATAGGGCAGTCCCTAATGCTCAAAAACATAGAGGAAAGAGGGCATTACCTAGTGCCCGAGCATGAGGAGGAAGGAGCACCACTTATTAGTAGTGAGGATGAGTTTCGATCAACAGAACTAGTCCCTAGGAGGAAACGTCTGTGGTGACTCCTCTCGACAGAAGAAGAACAGAGCAACCCAAAAGTAGACGTTGCAGCCCAAACCCTCCAAGAATTGACAAACCGGAGCCCACAAGATGCAGGGACTTTTGGGAACAATGACCAGGTCGACACGGCCTTGGAGGAGGCGCTCAAATGGCAAACCAATTATTGGATGACCCAACAAATTTTGGAGGACTTCCAGAACAAGCATGCAGGGGAGTTGAAGGAACGAGATGGATGGATCACCCAGCTCGAGTAGCTAGTCCAGCAGTTGTGGGAGGAAAACTAGCTACTTCAGGATAGGGGAACAGAAAGAAGGGATGCATCGACCCAAACTGATTGGGTGAAAGAAGTCCCGATGAATTCTCCCACATCTGCCAAATGAGTATTTTCTTCGGGAGAAATTCGATCGGACGCCCGACAGAGCATCCCGGAGGCAGGGGATAATTCCTCTATTTTTGGGAGTGAAGGAGAGAGAAGTCCCACAATACCCCCTGTCATCATCCTAAGTGATACAGAGCAGGACGAGGGCCTCCAGCAGCAAACAGGACCAGAGGATAAGGAGGAACTCCCTAGACCTGAGGAAGGAGGAGAAGAGACTAAAGGGTCAACATCGGATAGATAGGAGAACGAAGGAGCACCCCTAGGGACGACAACATAGAATGAAGAGAATGCTCTAGAGTAGGCCCCTCGGAGTGAGGAGACGTTCGCTAGGGAGAAAGGGAAAACCCCTATTTGAGCCATCGTATTCTTTGCAGAGGCCAGAGGAAAAGGGCCCAAGTCAGCTTGAAAGAAGGTGAAGGTGACCTTCGTCGAGCCAAAAGAGGACGAATGGGATATGCAGCCATTCGTAGAGAGGAGAAAACAATTCGAATGGCTACTCAAAGAGATGATGGCAGCCAAGGAGACTCGGAAGGCAACCTCGAGGATGTAGGGGGACACTGGTATCTGCGTCAACCCGACAGAGGACAGCCAGTTCTAGGATATTTATGGGTCATCCTAGGGATGACCCTCCATGATGAGGAGGTATTTGGAATGATGGGGGGTATATGGCCCCAAATTGGAGGTCACTACCATTGCAAAGGAGAATGCAGGGCTTACTCCTGAAGCAACTATATTATACAAGGCCCAAGTAGTACATTCCAGGAGGGATAATTTAGATATCCCTCTGGCAGCGGTCAGACCTCCGGACGCTAACCTCTGGCAAGCTGCCAAAGCTACATTCCAATCAATAGAGACGATGTTGGCTAGATCACTACCAGTAGTAGATAGAATGAGGAAAGGACAGTCGACGATCACACCCTCAATTTTGCATAGTAAAATGTGAGCCACACCTTCAGATGCCAATGTGCAGAAGAGACAGACTTAGGCCGCAGGTAAAACCAAATCCTCCAAGAAATGACAATGATGAGGGGTCAATAGGGCTACCTATAGTTTTGATGCCACGAGGGCATGGCATATGTTAGGCATGGGGGGATGATGAGCACCAAAAATGCTCATATTTTGTACACATTTTCTTGATCATTATGCGGTTGTATAATAAGGATTGCATACTTTTATAAATGATTATATAGATATTTGATGAAATTATGTGTGTTATCTAATTTATGTGTTTTTAGTGTGTTTTTGTGGAATTGCAGTTGATTTAGTTAGATTTGGATCAGTCGAGGTCTCTTTATGGACCTGGCACTTTGTTTCTTTCAGGTTCAATGCAGAAAATATAGGTGCCTTCCTCTTCCAAGAAGGCACCAAATGTAAGTAGGTGCCTTCCTCTTCCAGGAAGGTGCCAAGCGTAAGTAGGTGCCTTCCTCTTCCAGGAAGGTGCCAAGGAAATACAAGCACCTTCCTCCCATAAGGAAGGTGTTGATGGGAAGGCACCACTAGAAAAGAAGCACCTTCCTCCCATAAGGAAGGCACCAATAGGAAGGCACCACTAGAAATGCAAGCGCCTTCCTCCCATAAGGAAGGTGCTGACAGGAAGGCACCATTAGAAGGCAAAGTGCTTTCCTCTCATAGGAAGGCACCAAGAGAAGATAAGTGCCTTCCTCTTCCAAGAAGGCACCCATGATAGTAAGGCACATTTCGCATAGAGAAGGCACTCGATATACTTAGGCACCTTTTGCATAGGGAAGGTGCCCCTGTTCTTTGCCTGTTGACCAGACAAGCACGACGTGGACAAAAGCGACTGGTGTAGTTCCAACTCTATGTCAAGTAGAGCTAAATTGGGGATCACACCAATGTATGAGAACATCCTACCAATGCTAGGTGAAGCACAACCCAATTAGTGAACATGCCACCGATAGAACCGAATGCCAGCTTTAGTAGACGTCGATTACATTTACCAGACTGTCTTAGTTTAGTCTGGGATGAATCGACTATTACAACTTCTTTTGTAACAGAATTTCTGCGGGTGTGCTATATAAACACACGTAGACCTCTCTAAAGATATATAGAAAATATATAGAAATAGAGAGATAGAAATAAGATATACAGAGAGAGGAGATAGAATATTTTTGTAATACTTTGATAATTGGAATACAGTTCTAAGAGTTCTAAGTGTGTGTTCAGCTAGGAGGAAGCTGCTAGAGCCTGGGCCCACTCCAAGCCAGTATTTCTTCCCCTACTTTTCCTGTATTCTTTTCTAGATTAGTTTACTATTTTATAAGATTGTTTATCGCATCGATATTTCTAGTATTTGTAGTAGGTTCATTTCCAGGAATGTGTGGACATTTTCTTTCTGTAGATTTAATCGTTTGTTTACGTAAATTATTGAGGAGTGCATGAATGATTGACAACCATTTGAAACACCCCCCAATAGTAGAACTAGTGGACTCATCTCAAGTGGTATTGTAAGCAATCTTATTCAGACCCTTCACAAGTTTATGAAGCTCCCTGGGTTGATAAATTAAATGCACGGGCATGTGACAAAAGTAGGAAAAAGTTAACCTTGTTTGACCCACAAAAAACATAGGCCTTTACACCTATAAAAAAATAGTTGCTTCCATGAAGGTCTTATTCTAGCATCTTGATATTGTGTAGTCAATGAATAACCACATACAAAACCATTATTTAAGTTGAATAGGCTCAAATAACCCATTGAGTAAGTTTTGCATGAGTGATTATTTAACTTGATGGGTTATAGGGTTACATGAATATAAAAATGTTAGGAACCTTCTAATTAAAATAAGCACATCCACATAAATATTGCAATAAAAGCAATAATTCATGAAAGAACAAAATATTGCAATATAAAATGTAAATGCAAAAATATATATATATTAATCTCACAAATCACAATACAAAATCATGGGCCTCTTCGAGGGGGCAACCTCCTTCAATACTTTGATTCAATATGCAAAAATATACATTCATTTATGCCCCCTTGTCTTTTAAAGATACATTTCATGCAACCCTAACCTAATGCTCAAGAGTTGGCTTACATGCAAAGTGCCACTCGAGCTAGAATCTTCTACCAAAAAATAATTACATTCTTTATAATGGTTACATGAAATGGCCCCACTTGTCTAGGTGCCTCAAGTGCCACATACCATTACAAAATATCATTATAATGGGGTCCCCACATTGGAAAGGGGTCATTACATAATAATATTACATAATAATGTTAGGATGGGGTCCTAACATGCCCTTCTCCTTCAAAAAGCTTTGTCCTCAAAGCTGGAGATGAGGAAATTATTGTTGTAGTTACTAGAGAGACTCCCATGTGGCATATTCTAGTTGTAGTCCATACCATTGAACAAGAACCTTAGTGATGACATGGTTGTGAAGGGTGCATGATCTCTAGTCCAAAATTTGTTTAGGCTTGAGCATGATGGAACCTTCTTCATCTAGCTCTGGTAAAGTGGATTGAACTTGTACCTTATTTCCAACAACCTTCTTGAGAGAAGAGACATGGAAGACTAGATGGAGCTTGGACGTAGCCAAAAGGGCCAATTTG
Source organism: Wollemia nobilis (assembly GCA_028583015.1). Lineage (NCBI taxonomy): Eukaryota > Viridiplantae > Streptophyta > Pinopsida > Araucariales > Araucariaceae > Wollemia > Wollemia nobilis. Next base: position 5,891,727 of record JAQPPZ010000431.1, on the reverse strand, counting down.
TAGGTTGTTGAACCAATTTATTGTAATACCTGGTAGGGTCCATAGTATTTGGTAGCTAGTTTTTGGCATCTATAGAGCTAGAGTGATGATTGTTTGTAGGGTTGTAGGAGAAAAAACCATATCCCCCACTTCAAATTTATGCTCAGAATGATGTTGATCATCTTTTTGATGCATATAATTCTAGGCCAATTCAATATTCATCTTAAGTTATCGGAGGATAGTGACATGTTGGCTAAGAGTGGTGTCTACAATGTGAACCTTGGAGCTTCCTAGAATGTATGAGGAGGGTGTTGATGGAGGATGATCATATACTACTTCAAAGGGTGTAACCTTGGTCATGGTGTGATATGAAGTATTATACCACCATTCGGCCAAAGGAAGCCACTTTGCCCACTATGCAGGATGTTCAGATGCAAAGCAACGAAGGTAGGTTTCCAAGCATTTGTTAACAATTTTTGTTTGGCCATCCGTCTGAGGATGATAGGCTAAACTCATTTTGACTCTGAGTTCCCTACAACTTAAAAATGATAGTAACAAGCTGTTAGCTTTGTCTAACACAATAGATGTGGGTATGCCATGAAGGTAAAATATGGAGTCTAAAAATATTTGGGCTACTATGGAGGCTGTGTAGGGATGGGATAGGGAATAAAAATGAGCATACTTTGTGAGATGATCCACTACCACTAGAATAACTAATTTTCCTCCTGACTTGGGTAACCCTTCAATAAAATCCATGGAAATATCTACCCATACTTGTTCTAGAATTGGTAAGGGCTGAAGGGTTCTAGGGGAACACAGTTTCTCCTTTCATTCTTTGGCACTTGTCACATTCAGCCACAAAATTTTGAATATCCTTCTTCATTCCCTTCTAGAAGAAAGTATGCTTGGTCCTTTCATAAGTTTTTAGAAACCCAAAATGTCCCATTGTTGGTGAGGCATGCATTTCCTTCAAGATGAATTCTTACATTTGTGAGGTTTGGGGAATAACAAATCTATCATGATATCTCAAATCTTGTCCATCCCAAGTGTATCCAAGGCATGAGTTAGGCTCTGTTTGAAGTTTGGTGATCAAAGTTTGCAAGCTTGAATCCTTGGCCATTTCTTCTCTGAGATAATTAATCCATTGAGGGATTGGTGAAGAGATAGCATTTAACATACTCTAATCTTCAAACTATTGGGATAGTGCATCAACCATGATATTCTCCTTTCCTTTTTTATATGTGATTTCATAATCATAGCCCATCAATTTAGAAACCCACTTTTGTTGTTCAAGTGTGGCTACCCATTGTTCCAAGAAGTACTTGAGACTTTGGTGGTCTATTTTGATTGAAAAATGATACCCAATGAGATATGGCCTCCAATGATTAACAACATGTAAAATGGCTAGCATCTCCTTTGCATAAGTAGATTTACCCAAATTTTGGCCTAAAAGTGCTTTACTAGTGAAGGCCAATGGTCTTCCTTCTTGCATCAACATGACTCCAATTCCATTGCCCAAAGCATCACTTTCAATTACAAAAGGTTTAGAAAAATTAGGTATTGCTAACACTAAGGTGGTTGTCATGGCTTGCTTTAATTCATTGAAAGCCTTCTCCATTGGTTCTAACCAAATAAAAGAATTCTTTTTCAACATGGTTGTTAAAGGAGTTGTTATCTTTCCATAGTTTTGTACAAATTTATGGTAATACCCCATGAGTCCCAAAAATCCTCGAAGTCCCTTGAGGGTGTGAGGCTTTGGCCAATCTTGAATAACTTGAATATTTTTAGGATCAAATTTAACTCCATATTTGGTGATAATGTGACCCAAATACTCCACTTATTTCAACCCAAAAGAACACTTAGACCTCTTGGCATAAATTTTATTCTTAGACAAAAGTTGTAGAGTTTGATCCAAATGTATGAGGTGCTCCTCCCAAGAGTGACTATAAATCATAATATCATCAAAGAAAACTAGAATAAATTTGCAAAGGAATGGGTGGAAGACATTATTCATGAGGCTCTGAAATGTTGATGGTGCATTAGTTAGGCCAAATGGCATGACCAAAAATTCATAATGGCCCTCATGAGTTCGAAATGCTATTTTGGGGATATCTTCCTCCTTGAGCCTTATCTGATGATAGCTTGAGTGGAGATCCAACTTGGAGAAAAACTTTGCACCATGTAGCTCATCCAATAATTCATCGACCACTAGGATAGGAAATTTATCCTTAATGGTGAGCTTATTGAGCTCACAAAAATCTATACACAACCACCATGACCCATATTTATTTCTAACCAATAGCACTAGAGAAGAATAAGGATTGTTACTAGGCTAAATTACCCTTACTTTTAGCAATTCTTGTACCAACTTCTCAATTTTTGACTTAAGTGCATAGGGGTACTAGTAAGGTCTGATGTTAGGTGGCAAGCTACCTAGTACTAATGGTATTGCATGATCATGGGAATGATATGGAGGTAATTCTATCGGTTCTATAAAAACTACATCATGCTTAGTCAAAATGAGTTGCAAATCATCTTGGGGCTTGTCTTCTTCTAAAGTTTGTGGTTGAATTGCAAATAATTGAGCTACTACCCCATGTGAGGATTTTTTTAACTTCTCCATATGGCTTGAATTGATAATCTATGGAGATCCTGCTGGTGAACCATGGAGAGTGTAGGACTTCCCATTCTATGAGAACTGCATCCATAATTCAACAAAGTTCTAGGCTATTGTTCCCAAGGTACCTAGCCACTATGCTCCTAGCACAACATCACATCCTCCTAGTTGAAGAGCAAACATATCAATTTTGAGTTCATAGTCCCCTATCTTCAACTTAACATTGCAGCATTTACCCTTACAAGGTAATGTTCCTCCATTTTCCACCATAACTTCAAAGGATTTGCAAGCATATATGTAACAATTTGCTTGCTTGGCTACTCATGGATCAATAAAATTATGCATATTGCCTGAATCAATGAGAATTGTAATATGTTGCCCTTTGAAGAATCCTACTACCTTCATCATCTAAGGGGTCAAGATTCCTACAAGTGCATGGATAGAGATCTTTGGTTGTGGTTCTTCCTATGTTTTGCCCTCATCCTGAGGTTGTTCCTCTTGTGGTTCTACTTCTTCATCAGGTATTTCATTCCTTATTGATTCATCCACATCCAACAAAAATAACTTCTTTTGGATGCATTTATGCCCTATATGAATACTTCTCATCACAATTATAACATAAGCCTTGTGCTCGATGAGCATCCATTTCCTTTGTAGTCAATCTCTTGATTGGGGTAGACTTATTGCTAGTATTCGATGTGAACTTGGAGGGAAATGTGGGTTTGGCTTATGGGAATTTGGATGATCTCCTTTGGGCAAAAAATTTTTTCTTCTACTAATCTCACCAATCCTATGGCTTGCATCATAGATTGTGGTTTGAACATTTTTACCTCGACCTTGATATCATCTTTCAATCCATTGATAAAATAACTCTAAAAAAATCCTTCATTCAACCCCTTTGTCCTATTAGCCAATTTCTCAAATTGAGTCTGATATTCATGGATAGTAGAGGTTTGTTTCAATTTGGTCAAGGCTCCTATAAAGTCCTCATACTCACTAGGGCCAAAATGAGTGAGTAATTGGGACTCAAAGTCTTCCCAAGAAGGGTCTAGAGTCATGTTCTGTAACCATTGATACCATTGTAGGGCCTCAGATTCAAAGTTAAAAGATGCCATGGTGACCCACAAATATTGGGGTACATTATGAAGTTTGAAGAACTGATCTACTTGACACAACCAACCATCAACATCCTTTCCATTAAACTTAGGAAAGTCTAATTTAGGCATCTTAAATGGGGTATCTGTGTCAAAAAGAGAATGATGAACTTTTTCTCTTTATTGACTCCCTTTTCTTTATTGACTGAACTACCACCTAGTCCTTCAATTTTAAGATGCTCAAACACCTTTGGGGCTTCCCTTATTCACTCTTCAACCTCTAGGAATTTTTCTTCAATTTTAAATTTGGATTTAATCTGGTCAGTTCTTATAACTTGCATTTGATCTTTCATCTTTGAAACTTCTTGTCCAATGTGGGACATTTGGCTTTGTAGGTTACTAAGTGAGTGGTTTAATTGCTCCATATATTCTCTTTGTTCTAACTCCTTCATTGATCCTCTAGTCCCTCTAGCCATATATGTATGATTTGGACCACTCCCACTAACTTACTAAAAATAGAAGTGTTGTTCTAAGAGTTACTATTTTTAGTAATGAGCTAAAAAAAATGTTTGGGTGCTATATATCAAAATGATCAACTCAAGAAGATAAATGTAATGGGCTAGGTCTCATAATGACATTTTTTGACACCCTAGAAAAAGTGCATGGAGGCTATATACCAAAATGATCAACTTGACAAGATGATCGCAATGAGCTATATCCCACAACAATATTTTTGGCACCCTAGACTTTTTTTTAATTTAGGGAAGTGTTGTCTTCAAGTGTTGTTTGTTTTTCTCTTGGAGTCTTAGTTCACTTAGAAAATTGACTTTTTTCCGACATCCCCTTAACAAGATTTATAATGTCCATTACTAATAATTATTTTTTCTGACTCTATAACTCACTATTTTTTATAGCTATCCTAATTTTTTTTTTTTGACAAATACGTTGACTGTTATGATTACCAACTATAATTATCAATTGTATAGTTAGATTCTATCTTAACTATTATTGACTATGTAATTAACAACTACATGAATAAACTTTATCTTGATTATTACTGACTATGGCCCTGACTAAAATAATACTTGATTGTTACTGGTAGACCTTGTCTTGACTGTTATTTTCCATAATAGTTTATTTGTTTGATTCTTGTTTAATCAATTTTATGATAGTGTAGTCTCCTTAGTATGCTCACTTTTTGTGGTAGGGTTTTTGGCATGTATAAAGATATTCATGAAAATAGGGTACTCTAGGCCAAGGTGTATGTACTATCCATAGCCCTCTATTATACTATAGTGATGAATGATAGTGCTCAGACCAATATTTCAGGCCACTACTTAAGGAGGATTCCATGCATACCCTTGAGCACACTACCCATCTCTTTGATAATATGAGAGGGTGATCTTCCCAAATGTTGTGTTCGATGCACTATGGAAAATACACGATCAAAAATCTTCCTAGGGCTAAAGGTTTCTCCTAATCCTAGGGGGTCTCTCGATATACCCAAAGATACATGGGAGCTCAATTCCATATATGGGTGTTGTCTAAGGCTTAGGTATTAGAGCCTGATCACCTCTCACTTCACTAGATGCTTTATAAGTAATCTAGCTTAGCCAATAATGATAACTCCTCCATGATATTTTAAAACCCCCAACATAGGGTTTCTAACCTAGTAAACTAAAATTAAAAAAAATGGATGGATTTTTTTAATAGAATAATAAACAAAAAAATGAAAACATAAGAAATTTATACCTAATAATCGAAATGGCAAGGCAAGAATTATTGCAATCGTAGTGAAACATGACCTTAGAAAGTGCTCTGATACCACTTGTTAGGAACCTTCTAATTAAAATAATCACATTCACATAAATATTGCAATAAAATAAATAATTCATGAAAGAACAAAATATTGCAATACAAAATGTAAATATATATATATATTAATCTCACAAATCACAATACATAATCGTGGGCCTCTTCAAGGGGGCAACCTCCTTCAATACTTTCATTCAATATGCAAAAAGATACATTTGTTTATGCCCCCTTATCTTTTAAAGATACATTTCATGCAACCCTAACCTAACACTCAAGAGTTGGCTTACATGCAAAGTGCCACTCGAGCTAGAATATTCTACCAAATAAATAGTTACATTCTTTATAACGGTTACATGAAATGGCCCCACTTGTCTAGGTACCTCAATTGCCACATACCATTACAAAATATTATTATAATAGGGTCCCCACATTGGAAAGGGGTCATTATATAATAATGTTAGAATTACATAATAATGTTAGGATGGGGTCCTAACATAATGTGATTAGAATTTATTTTGATTTTTAGAAAATATATTTATCCTGTACAACATATATTATTTCCTTTTGTTAATACTAGTGTTGATCTTATTTCTAGCTATGAGACATTATATTTTTTAGATGGATACCTTAGGTATTAATAAATTTGGATTCTCTATCATAACCAATTTAAGATTACTTTTATTACTCCCTTTGTACCTTTTGCCATGTTCCTATGTAATTTGGTTTGAAAATGTTGGTGTGTCTCATGGTTAATGACCTACAACTTATTTGTTTTATGATATGATTATTGTAAAATGTTATAAATATTTTATATTTTATTATGCTTGGTAAATTTAGTTTATATAAAATTGAAATGCGATTATCCTAGTATAATAGCATTAGGTAGGCTAAGTAAGTATAGAGATATTGAATGCATAATGATTGACATATAACCTAAAAAGGTATTGATTTTATAAAATAAGTGATTTCAAAAATATGATTTAGTATTATAATGTAGGAAATTAGTAGATGTGCTTTGTGCCATTAAATTAAAATTATGGTTTAGAAATTATCACCAACAATGGTGAAAGAGAAACATGTGCATTGTGTGTATATGTCAAATGAGAACTAAGGGAGAAATATACATATGTTTTATAAAAAATATTGTGTGATCTCTTGTAGTGCCTAGTCATGTTCCCCATATAAAACCATGATCTTAAGATGATTAATAAAATAAATTATACATTGATCCATACGCCTAAAAATAAATGTAAAAAGAATATATTGAGTATTGATTTTTGAAGAAAATAATTATTTTGAAAAATTAATTAGAGAAAAGGGGTTTTTACTTGATAATTAATTTTTTTCCAAAAGAATTGAGATTGTGGACAAGAAAATGTGCCATTTCATTAAACTAATGGATATTACAACTTTTATATTTATAAATGCCTCTTGGCCTACAAAATTGTATTCTAATGTGGAAACCTTTTTCAATACAATTCTTGGCACTCTTGCTTTCTTTGGCCACCTTAAAAAGGGGTGATGAGCCATATAATTGCTCATTTTTTGTACTCTTTTCCCCATAATGTGCGACATATATTCTTGTAGATATAAATATTTTATGGAAATTATATATATAATTAACAATTTATTTTGCATGTTCTCTAATATTTGTCTTTAAGTGTAATTTGTGTAGATTTAGTGGAAATTATTGCATTTTGACATTTTTCGAGGTCCCACTCGGACCTGGCACTTACAATTTAATGAAGGAAAAACATCTATGGAATATCGGTAAAGAGGTATGAAGTCAGGCACCCAAGTCCTTTGAAGCATTTGACTTCCATTCAACACTTAACTATTAGGCGCTTACTTTCCATTAGGCACCTGCTTCCATTGTATGGTGGAAGGCACCTGCTTCCCATTGTATGGTAAAAGGTGCCTACTTCCCATTGTATGATAGAAGGTACCTACTTCGTTATACGATGGAAGGTGCCTGCTTCCCAACTTCTGCATATAAGGTACCTACTTCTCGACTTCTTCAATCATGATGCCTGATTTCCATTAACGCCAAACTTTAGCATGACTCTATGGTCGATAGAATAGAGAAAACTTTGGCAACCAACGTGAAGGGATTTCCAGCATTACAACCGAACATGGGACAATGTCAAAGGTGACTCATCACCCATTTTTTAGTTGATACGTAAATTAATTCTGTAAGTCAAGTAAATCAAATATCAACGTATTCTAGAAATAGAATACACTGAAATATCATGATATTTTGCCCGATTCCTCTAATCAAGCAAATAGTTGTAATAATGAATCATTTGTTGATTCATCCTAAAAATTGTAATAGGGTTGGCCGCATACCTTATAAATATGTAGGCCACCCCTGAAGAAGACACCCTAAAATTTTTATGTAATTTTCTTTTGTTGTAAATTGTTAATAAAATCTCTACATTTTTCCTGTAAAAACATCTTCTAAGCGTCCGGTGATCATTCTACCATGGGTAGAACCTGCTAGAAGCGTGGGCCCACTTACAATAGAGTTCTTCCCTATTTCCCCTATTTTTTGTATTTGTTTTAATAGATTAATTTATTTCCAGTTATTTCCCCTATTTTCTGTAATTTCCAGCAAGGTAGTTATTTAGATTTTAAATGTTTTCAGTCCTGTTTCTTAGACTTAGCATGAGATTATTGGTTTAAACATAAACTTCAATGAATACCAAACACCCCCAAACCATAATCCAAGGGACTCATCTCTGAAGGAGAAATTACAAGCATAGATTTTGCATGATTGCTCACAAGACTACGAGCTACCCCGGGTTGACAATTAAATGGAGGTAATTAATTGAACCATAGAAAAACTAACCAATGTTTTGCCCAACATTTTGGCACCATTTTCGGGGAGTAGCCATTGTAATTTCTTGTTCTGAAGAAAGCATAGTTACAGTAGTTTAGAGTGTTTTCTTCAGAAACCTTCATCTGAAACTTTGTATGAGTCCACCTAAGAATAGGGGACCAGATAATCATTTTGTCAAAAATAAAGAAGTTGTTTCTCAAAATCCTTCTACTTCAGTAGAACCTCAACCTGAGACTGAACTCTCACCATCTCAATCTCCACCTGTGCATTGGTGGGAACACCCACTATTTGCATAGGATCCTTCTAAAATAATCCAATAGAATCTTAGAGCAGGATCAGAGATAAGTAGAGTTCAATATGAGGAGGATCTACTGAATGCTGAATATTGGCAAGCAGTGTTAGATGGAACTATCTCAAACACTGACTTATCCATCCTTCTGAAGGATAAAAGAAATGAACTAGAAGCATTGATAACTGCTTTGAATGAAGCAGGGGTAGAAACACCAGTAGTAGGCAGAATGGTAAAAAATCTAGAGGAAACATCCACTAGTTTTAGTTTTCCAATAGGAGAGGTAGGAGGAGATCACAAGATGAAACACATCTCTCCTGCCCACCTTCCAACCTTTAGAGGACTACCAACAGAATATCCAGACCTATTTCTGTTCAAATTTGATGTTTTATGTAGATCTGTGGATTACACCATAGATCCTCAAAAACTAAAATTATTCCCTTCCACCCTTGATGATTCAGCTTTGCACTGGTTCATCAACTTGGGGGATAAATGGATAACTACCTAGGAATAGTTGAAGAAACTTTTCCTGGATCAGTATCAAGATTTTGGTAGAGCAAGAGATGCAAGAGAGGAAGTCCTAGATATGACCCAAAAGGAAGGGGAATCTATGGAAGAATACTAGGATAGGTTCAACTTCAATTTGCAAAGATCACCCCATTCAAAACTAGGAGATAGGTCCCTAAGAAGCATTTTTTTGAAAGGACTGACAAATGAATCCTTGGAAGCTTTAAACATGATCTCTAGGGGAGACATTTACCAACACCAAATGGATGATATTCGATAGTTGTGTCAAAATTTCTCAAGAAGAAAGGGTAAGTTAACCCCTAGAAATGTTAAGCAATCAACCACTATCACTAAAATAGAAATAGGCAACATGCTAGAAGACCTTAAGAGTGAGATGTTATCATCTCTGGCTCTTCAAATGGATACTCTTCTACTTCAGAGAAAGAAGTAGGAGAATGAGGTAACATTGGCCTACTTCTATCCTAAATGTAGAGGCAAACACCCCAAAAATGAGTGCCTAAAAAAAAATTTTTGTGTATGTGCTGTTTGTAAGAAGGATCATAAAATAAAGTTGTGTCCACAATTAATGAAATCTAAAGAGGAACCTGAAGTAGTAGAGGTATACTTCATGGGTAATAGGAGGAACTGGCAATAGTCTCCTATGGGTAATAATATGCAATCAGGAATGTCATCCTATGGGGGTAGCAATTACCAAAATCAAGGTCAAGCCCAACCACCCAACATGGGTTGGTATGGTCAACAACCTTGGAATCCATTTCCCCAAGGAGAAAATCCTTACAACCCTTATCCTTGGAACCAATATCAGTAGCCTAGGTAGTAGTGGAGAAATCAGAATGCTTGGAATCAATATCCACAACATACTACTCCAGCTCCACTACAACCAAGTCTACCAACTTTACCTACTCCAAGGACTCCTCAGTTACCAGCACAACCAATAACAAACCCAAACAACAAGCAACCAACCTATCATATGGAAAATGAGATGTACCCTATGTATAATATTAAGGTAGATTATGATCCTATCCAGTTAAGGTCAGGAAAGCAAGTAGGTGTAGAAGTCACTCCTCTTGTAGAAGAAGAGGAACCAATAGAAATAGATAAAGGGGAATCACCCCTTATAGAAGAGGTAGAAGAAGAATCAACACCTGTACATAACAAAGAGGAGGTTCCACCTTTTCCACAAAGGTTGTAGGAACCCAAGAAACCAATACAAATAGAGTTTGATATCCTCTCCAGTTTAAAGAATTTAATAATCACAATCCCTCTCTTTCAGGCCATTAGAGACATACCTATTTATGGGAAGGCCATAAGAGAGTTGTGCCTCAAGAAACTAGGGAGGAAACTAGCTAAATCAATCAGTTTGGTAGGTCAGTTAGCTGACCTTATGTTAGGGAATACCTACAGCCAGAAGTATTCAGATCTAGGAAGCCTTGTGCTGACTATAAAAATAGAAGGTTGTGTTTTACCCAACACACTAGTAGATTTGGGGGCTGCCATCAATGTCATGCCCTAGGAGACCATGCAAAAACTAAAATTGACCAATCTGAAGCCCACTAAAACTATGTTATAGTTGGTAGATAGGTCTACAGTACTTCTTGATGGAATACTAGAAGATATCACTATTACAGTAGATGCATGGGAGTATCCAACAGATTTCTTAGTGTTGCAATCTAAGTCTGGACTAGGTGGATACCCATTAATCTTAGGTAGACCTTGGATGGAAATAGTTGATGCCTACATAAGCTGTAGATATGGGAAAATGACCATTTTAGATGGTCATAATATAAAGAAACTGATCATACATCCACTTGCATGCAGATTTGTTGGGAGAACTTGAGGATGAAAATCAAAATATTGATGGTCTATCAATGATCCAACCTGTGATGACACTTGAGGAGTTGGAAGATGAAAGTGATGAGGATAAGATGATCTCCCACTTTTTTTAGGGAGAACCTTCTTGTCCTCCTCCTGAGTTGCCATTAGTAGGAGGAAAAGACCACCATATTCAGCAAATAGAAGTTGCACCTGGTAGAATGTTGAATGTAGATAACAAGTTGACAACTGAACAACAGACCAAACTAAAACAAACATTGGAAAAACATCAAGATGCCTTTGCTTGGGAGTATTCTGACATGAGAGGAATAGCTCCTGAGACCTGTACACATAGAATATATCTAGAAGACCAGGTCAGACCAGTAAGACAACCACAGAGGAGAATGAACCCAGCCATGAAAGAAATTGTCAAAATAGAGTTACAAAAGCTCCTCATAGTTGGATTCATCTACCCCATTTCAGATAGTGAGTGGGTATCACCATTAGTGGTGGTGCCCAAGAAGAATGGAAAGTGGAGAATTTGTGTTGATTACAGGTTGCTGAATAAAGCAACTAAAAAGGACCACTTCCCCTTACCATTTATAGATCAGGTCCTTGACACCTTAGCAGGCAAGAAGTACTTTTCTTTCTTGGATGGGTTTAGTGGATACAATCAGATCCAAATAGGGGAGGAAGATCAAGATAAAACCACCTTCACTTGTCCATGGGGGACATTTGCTTATCGAGTTTTACCATTTGGCCTATGCAATGCACCTGCCACCTTTCAGAGGGTAGTTCTTAGCATTTTTTAGATATGATTGGAGAGATTATGGAAGTATACATGGATGATTTCACTGTATATGGTGAAACTTTTGAAACTACCATAGAAAATCTAGAAAAGACACTTAAACATTGTGAGGAAACTAACATATCCTTAAGCAATGAGAAATGCTATATGTTGATGTAGGAAGGGATAGTTTTAGGACATCACCTTTCTGCAGAAGGGATCAAAGTAGATAGAAAGAAAATTGAAGTCATCCAAACCCTACCTACTCCCAAAACACAAAAGGATATCCGTAGTTTCCTAGGATCATCTAGTTATTATAGGAGGTTTATATCAGACTTTAGAAAAACTGCTAAACCTCTTACCACATTGTTAACTAAAGATGCAAAGTTTGTCTAGACTGAAGAATGTGAACAAGCATTCAACACCTTAAAGGAAAAACTAATTACTGCTCCAGTGCTGAGAGGTCCAAATTGGACCATACCTTTTCACATATATGTTGATGCATCTAACAATGCAATAGGCTCAGTACTGGGATAGAAATATGGTGATGATTTTTATGCCATCTATTATGTTAGTAAAAACCTCATAGGTGTTGAACTAAATTATACTATCATAGAGAAAGAGTTTCTTGCAGTAATACATGCTCTTAACAAATTTCATCATTATATTATAGGTTATCAGGTATTTGTACACATTGACCACTCAACAATCAGATACTTGACAAACAAACCTGGGATTAGTGGTAGAATTATCATATGGTTGTTGCTCTTGTAGGAATTTGATGTGACAATAGTGGACAAGCTAAGAAAGGACAATGTGGTAGCTGATTTCCTATCCAGATTGACACCTCTAGACTATGCAACTATAGAAGACCAATTTCTAGATGAGCATTTGTTTGCTCTAAATGATCATATACCTTGGTACGTAGATATGGCTAATTATTTAGCCACTGGTAGAGTATCCCCTACACTTTTACCTCATGAAAAATAGACTTTAATTGAGAAAAGTGTAGATTTCTCATGGATTGATGGGTGCCTATTCAAAACAGGACCTGATCAAATCATGAGAAGATGTGTTGTTGGAGAAGAAATAATTGAAATACTAAAGGCTTGCCATGATGAACCTTGTGGTGGCCATTTTGTAGGAAAAATGATTGCATATAAAGTGTTGCAGGTTGGTTATTACTGGCCTTCACTATTCAAATATGCAGCCAAGCATGTGAGCTAGTGTGATCAATGTCAGAGGATGGGCAGACCTACTCTCAGAGATGAGATGCCACTCCAACCACATGTTCACATTGAACCATTTGATAAATGGGGGATGGACTTCGTAGGACCTATTAATCCATAGTCAGGAGGTAAGAGGTATATCCTAGTTTGTACCGACTATGTGACAAAGTGGGTTGAAGTATAATTTTTTTGATTAAAAGAAGAAAAAAATAATAAATTTTTTTTAATTTAACAATTTTTAAAAAGATTTGGGGTCCCAAGGGAGATCACAATAGATCAAGGACCTCAGTTTACTTCAAGGATGATCCAAGAACTCATGCAACAATACAAAATCAGGCATAACAAAACCACTCCCTACCATCCATAGGTAAATGGGCAAGTTGAGGTGACCAATAGAGAGTTGGAGAATATCCTGACAAAGATAGTGCAACAACATAGGAAGGATTGGGCTACTAGATTACTAGAAGTGTGGGCCTACAGGACCACCTGGAAGACTACTACTGGTTTCACACCATTTTAGTTAGTCTATGGGAAAACTACCATGATGCCTATAGAGTTTGAAGTCAAAACACTTAGGACTACTATAGAATTGAATATCAATTTGGATGATGCACAAAAATATAGAATTTAGTAGCTTAATCAATTGGATGAATACCACCTTGAGGCTCTACAAAAAATAGAGATCATTCAGAAACAAAGGGCCAAGTGGCATGACCACCACACCAGGCCAAAGTAGCTTAAAGTGGGAGAATGGGCATTACTCTATGATTCTCGGTTCTAAGAAAGGAAGGGTAAGCTCATGCAACATTGGATGGGGCCATATGAAGTGACTAAAATCATCAATAATGGGGTTGTAAGAGTTAGAACAATAGATGGTAGCAACATTACCTTAATAGTCAATGGCCACCACTTGCATCCATACTATGTGTCTGAAGCATACATGATTGAGTCTAGATTAGGCATGGGGGAGACCCCAGTTGATTCTGATTTTATCTTGAGTCAGTGAGATGTGGACCTAGTCCACATAGTCCCAAAGACAATTATTCTTTCAAAATTTTCTTTTTTTAGTTGTGTTTTTGTTTTGTAGGAACAATGCCCTTTGTGCAGTTGTTAGGCAGCCTAGGAGACCTAGGCCTAACAAGCATAGGATCCATGAACCTACACTTTCCAATATTTCTAGGAGAATTTTCTTGTAGTAGGAGTAGCTAGTCCCCATTTAGAGAGGGGAATACTAAACCTGAACCTGCACAAGAGTGTTTGGATTGGTCTTTTTGGATAATAAAACACTCAACTGCTGGTTCAGGGGTGGATGTTGATTTTGTACCTATTTTTCAATCAGAAGCACTGAAGGGCTTGATCAACCTGATAATGCATATACAAGGACAAGTCAACACCCATTGAATAAAAGAAAAGTACCATGTTTTTGTATTTTATGGGGAGGCACCTGCTTCCCATTATTATGGAAGGCACCTGCTTCCTATTGTATGATGGAAGGTACTTGCTTCCCATTGTATGGAAGGTGCCTACTTCCCATTGTACGGTGGAAGGTGCCTGCTTCTCATTATACGCTTCATGGCGCCTGACTCCTAGTATGTTACGAAGATGGCACCTACATCCCATTTTCTGGCAGATCAATGCTTGACTCTCGATTTTTTAGGAGAATGATTGACTTCTAGTTTTTGGGAAACTGACACCAAATATTCTTAGCATATGTAAAAAAATGATGTTTGTATAAAGTTTGTTTTATAAGTACGACACCTAATAGTTAGCAAAAAGGTGCCTGCTTCCCATGTTAGGCATAAGCGCCTGATTGCTAAGGTGCCTGCTTCCCATGTTAAGTAGAGCGCCTGACTGCTAAGGTACCTGCTTACCATGTAAGCAAAGCACCCAATTCCTATGGTGCCTATTTTTAGTTTCCAAGGCACCTATGCGCCATAATTCAAAAAGAAGGCACCTGATTTCCATACGAAAAAGGTGCCTAATTTTCATTTATTATGACTATTTTCTACCTTGATAGAATAACATGTCAGCATTGGGATGTGGCCCGAGCCACATCAGCACCCCATGCACGTGCAAATTCAAATCCACCATGGACAAAATTAAAATTTGACATCAACCAACTTTCGAGGAGGGGACGTTTGTCATCCCAAGGTGATACATTTTTCTAATTTTTATTTTTAATTTTTGTAGGATTTCTTGAATAACCCATAGTGCAGCTACCAAGAACCAATCACGTCGAAGAAAATTCATTGCATGGGAACCATGGCCATCATTGTCCATTGTGGTTTACCCCATCATCAAATGCCAGCCAATAGTGATGCACCATGGATATCTGCACATATGCACCCATGGAATGAATTTAGGTGCATGTTTAAATTTTTTGTTTCTTGTCTATATTATTTTCATGAACATGTGTGTCTATGGAAATGTGTCAGCACAACCCCCCATTATTACCTTAACCACTTGAACAAATCCACTTGGCATGGTGTTGCATGGCATGCCTCTGATTGGTCGATAGTTTATGGTTATCATCTCCACACAATCGAGCACATGCTCAAAGGAAATTTACTATGGATAACCATAATCACTATTGATTATGGTAATTAACCGCCTGCGTGCATGAACACAATTGTTTTAAAAAGTTGTTTACCAGCTATTGTGCATCCAACTTCAATGAGAAAAAATAGAGTAGTGAGGTACAGTAGTAATTCAAAGGGGAGGCAGTAACATTGTTGAGTGAATTATGAACTAGAGGTAAAGCATGGGGGGAAAGTTGAAAAATCATGACCTTAAGAAGAGTGAGTTGATCGATTGCTCGAGCATTTCTGTAGATGTCCAAACATAGTTGGATGTTATAGAATGGATGGACTACTATCGACTGGTCATTCAGGGCCAGGATGCGGTAGTAGCAAATGAATTTGTGATGTCGATGAGCGATGGGGTCATGCGCATGTGGGGGCTAGAGATCCCAATCATTGAGGACTATATCACTAGAGTTACGGGCCTCCCTCTTATAGGGGAGCACATGTACAAGGAGGATAACCTTACCCTCTATGCATAAATATTTTTTGGAGCACCAATTGAGTACTTGACATGCATTGGCTTGCCAAAATGGCACATTCTCGAGCTCTGGAGGGTCATTTTTGAATAGATCACCCATTTCTTCACATGCTCTAGTAGGTACTCCCACCTGAATGCCAACCACTTCCATTTCCTCAATCATATTCTACATGGGGATAAAATCAATGTCCCCCACTACCTTGCATGCACCTTGAAAGATGAGGCTAGGTGATACTATGTAGGCACCACCTCTACCCTAGCTCACCATGGCCTGATTTTTGCCTTGGTGAGATATGTAGAGTCACATAGAAATGTGATAATTGAGGAAGTTATGGGCACTAGTGCAATGGTAGGGGCACAAGTAGAGGAGGAGGTGCCAATTCAAAATGAATAGTCGGCCTAGGAGGTGATAGAATGAGAAGAGATGATGCCTGCATCCTAGCCTACAGGAAATATAGGGGAAGCAGGATAGGCCTCATCCCCTAATTTTCCCTAATTTGGGGAGGAAGCAGGGTAGGCTCTATCCCCTTCTGCACCCCAATTTGAGGATGAGGTAGAGTAGGATTTCATGCCTATCTCCACCAGGATGCGAAGCAGAAGAATGAGGGCATCAAGGGTGGTTTCGAGCTCATCTGATGAGGAGACACCAATCGATGAGCTCAACAAGGAGGAGTATTTGGCCCACATTTTATAGGACATTTCCTATGGGCCAACTCCTCAATAGGAGGTGGCCATGGAAGATGTACCACCAGAAGGCTAGGTAGAGGATTTGCAGTAGCAATTGTAGGTTTTGAAAGAATAAGCTTCCACTTGGGAAGCCAAATTTAAAGAAGAACGAGCTCTATTTGAAGAGTCTAGAAAGGAGGCTACCTTAAAAATGCATGAATTGTATCAAACAATTTGGCAACTATGGAGACAATTGCAGTTGTAGGGTAGACTAAGAGGAGTCGAGCAGCTAGCCAGGGTTGATGCAGTAGTGTAGACCGATGGGGCAATAGAAGTGCCCCCTATTGATACAGAAATAGAATAGGGAGATGCTACTACAATGGAAGTAGAGCAGCCCTATTCTACGTCCCCCTCTGTAGAGTAGGTAATTCAGGAGGATGAGGTTGAAGTTGAAGAACCTCAAAATGTAGAGCAACCTACAAAGGAGGGAGAAGATGGAGAAAAGGAGATGGAGGTCGAAGAGCCTCAAATTATAGGTAAAGAGGGAGAGGTAGAGCACTCTCCAATTGATGTAGGGGTCTAAATAACCTCAAGAAGAAGAAGTAGTCCCTAATGTGCAACAAGTTGCTATAGAGGAAAAAGAGGCTCAATAGCCTAAATCCCCTATACCCTAAGAGGCTCAATAACCTGAATCCCCTGTACACCAGGAAACAATAGTTGCACCAACATACCCTAGGGTATAGAGTATCAAGCTGAGATCAAAATAAAAATCCATAAGGCCATCTCAATGATGACCCAGAACTAGAGTGAGAGTTGCAGAGTTGAAGGCCTTGGGCATTGAATCTGATAAGGAATCAGAGTTGGATTCTGATGAGGAATGGGAGGTAACAAAGAATCTGTTTGCTACCCAAAAATAGAAATTTGAGGAGCTTAAGGAGGAAATTAAGGCAGACAAGAAGAACTGGAAGAAGGCCTCCAAGAAAGCCCTCAAGGAATCAGAAAAGGAGGCCAAAAAATAATCTGGTAGACCTCATAGGAAGATTCTAGTTGCTCAACTTGAGTAGTTCTGGTATTTGTATGGGTCAGAGGATGGAAAGCCTTCGAGGATGTAGGCATATTTTATGTGGATGGGATTTCTAGGCCCTGTGTAGAAGGAAGATCTGGCATCAAGTAGTAGAACTCCCCTTGTGTCAAAAATAGAGGTCAAAGTTAAACTTGAGCTTGACCCAATAGGGGTAGATTTACCCATATCTAGGGTTGCTAAGGAATCTAGCATCCCATTTGGAGATAAGGAATCAGTGCCTATGGGTGAGAAGTTGCCACCTCACCATGAGTACTAGAAAATGGTTGAGCCTGCATTCCAGAAGGATGCCACCAACTTCTCTAGTTTTTATCTGAATGTTGATAAGGGCAAGGTGGCCTGGACCAGAGAACCACCCAAGAAGAGAGCAGGGCCAAGTGAACCACTTCGATGTAGCAAATGCCAGAAGTAGCAGGGTTAGGAGACAACAGCTCCCAAGGCATCAAAGGGGTGAAAGCCCTAGGACAAAGAGAAAGCCAAGGCCGCTAAGAGGAAGAGGACATAGACCAACCGGGCCTATTGGGATGAAGTGAATAGAACTGGTAATTACCAGTTCAAAGTGGCATAGGGACGTGCCACCCCTTAAGCATGGGGGGATGATGAGCCATATAATTGCTCATTTTTTGTACTCTTTTCCCCATAATGTGTGGCATATATTCTTGTAGATATAAATGTTTTATGGAAATTATATATATAATTAATAGTTTATTTTGCATGTTCTCTAATATTTGTCTTTAAGTGTAATTTGTGTAGATTTAGTGGAAATTGTTGCATTTTGGCATGTTTTCATCGAGGTCCCACTCGGACCTAGCACTTACAATTTAATGAAGGAAAAACATCTGCGGAATATCGGTAAAGAGGTACGAAGTCAGGCACCCAAGTCCTTTGAAGCACCTGACTTCCATTCGACACTTAACTGTTAGGCGCCTAATTTTTGTTAGGCACCTGCTTCCCATTGTACGATGGAAGGCACCTGCTTCCCATTGTATGATAAAAGGTGCCTACTTCCCATTGTACGATAGAAGGTGCCTACTTCCCGTTATACGATGGAAGGCACCTGCTTCCCGACTTCTACATACAAGGCGCCTACTTCTCAACTTCTTCAACCATGGTGCCTGATTTCCATTAACGCCAAACTTCAGCATGACTCTATGGTCGATAGAACAGAGCGAAAACTTCGACAACCAGCATGAAGGGATTTCCAGCATTACAACCGAACATGGGACAATGTCAAAGGTGACTCATCACCCATTTTTTAGCTGATACGTAAATTAATTCTGTAAGTCAGGCAAATCAAATATCAACGTATTCTGGAAATAGAATACGCTGAAATATCATGATATTTTACCCGATTCCTCTAATCAAGCAAACAATTGTAACAACGAATCATGTGTTGATTCATCCTAAAAATTGTAATAGGGTTGGCCGCATACCTTATAAATATGCAGGCCACCCCTGAAGAAGACCCCCCAAACTTTTTATGTAATTTTCTTCTGCTGCAAACTGTTAATAAAATCTCTGCATATTTTCTTGTAAAAACATCTTCTAAGCATCCGGTGATCATTCTACCATGGGCAGAACCTGCTGGAAGCGTGGGCCCACTTACAATAGAGTTCTTCCCTATTTCCCCTATTTTTTGTATTTGTTTTAATAGATTAATTTATTTCTAGTTATTTCCCCTATTTTCTGTAATTTCCAGCAAGGTAGTTATTTAGATTTTAAATGTTTTCAGTCCTATTTCTTAGACTTAGCATGAGATTATTGGTTTAAACATAAACTCCAATGAACACCAAACACCCCCAAACCATAATCCAAGGGACTCATCTCCGAAGGAGAAATTACAAGCATAGATTTTGCACGGCTGCTCACAAGACTACGAGCTACCCCGGGTTGACAATTAAATGGAGGCAATTAATTGAACCATAGAAAAACTAACCAATGTTTTTCCCAACAAGGGATACTAGGTAGGATTAGGATCCAATATAACAAAATAAGAAGAGGGAATTTCATACCATCAGTGGTATGTGGAATGCATAGGAAACGAGAATATAAATGGATTTAAGGAATGTGGAGACTACAAAAGGACTATGCACTAGAAGTGCAAGAAACCAACTACAAAAGGATAGATACCGCTTAATTATACAAAAGATTATATAAAATAAATTGATTAATAGGTAGTAAATAAGGTAGACAATAATGTGTATTTTAATTAGAAAGTAATAACTGAAATGGAAATCCCCATGCTTCTATTGTCATGCTCATATAAATCTAATAGCCTATGCACACCTATGTCATGCTTATAAGAACCTATTTTTTTCAATGATTTTACATAGGTTTTTATGAGGGATCCTGGTCCTCTCATACTGAGTAGGGTTTGAACCTTGGACCTCTTAAAGAGAGGCCAAATCCATTACCATTGTAGTAATATTAAATCTAAAAATTTGAGTTTACATGGTTTTTATGAGGGGTATTTATCCCCTCTTAATGAGAAAATATTTGAGTTTACATGGGTTTTTATAAGGGGTCTTGGTCCCCTCGTATCATGGTTTGAACTTGGGTCTCCTAGATGAAAACCCAATGACTTACCACTATGGTATCCCTCATAGGTCATGCTTATAAGAACCTATTAGCCTACACATACTTATGGATTTATTGTATTTAATTGAAGCTATAGTTGCATATGTATTGCTTTTGTTTAATAGATGCTAGAAGCATAAGCTTGTATAGTTGTATATGGAAATTGTATATGCTTGTGCAAATTTTAAACCTAGTTTACATTTTTCTATTTATGAATCTTTGAAGTCATTTTATTCTTTTCCAAGTTATAAGTGGTTAGTTTCTTGTATGATTGTAAATTCTATTGTAATTCATAATAAGGAGAACCCTATTGTAGGGATGTATGGGCATCCCCACTATATTAGTCTAGGGTAAGTTTGAGTGTTCTTAGTAGAGATGATATAAGGATTGAGTAGGATATAATTGAGATAAATATTTGATAGATATTATGGTAAACTAATTGAGATACATGTTTGTGATTCTATATTTTAGTTATAGCTACTTTAAGATTAATGTTTATTAGGAAGTGTGTTTGTGGTTATGGATTTTTATTATAGCTACTACAAGGATAGATTCCAATTAAAGCTACTTTGGCTAAATAGTGGAATTAATTGGGCTCTTCCAAATTTGGTTAGGGATCTAGTATAGAACATAGAAAGCTTAAAGGTACCCTTAACATATGTGTTTGTTGCGTAGTGTCATGTTTGATGTACATTTTTATAAATAGATATTATATGTGTCTATTTTTGAGTATGAATACAAAGGTTAGGAAGGGATTGATGAATAGTAAGGTGGATAAAGTTCCTATATCATATTTGGTTGTCCAATATGGAATGATAGTACAACTCCTTGAAGATATTGAATGCTAGGTAGATGTACCCCTAAATTATGATATTTTTGTATCTGCATTATAAATTTCATAATATTACCATAGTTACAATGATCCTATATAATGGAGTAAATTGCATTACTCTTGTGGCACTACAAAATTATATTTTGTGTCTATTTTTAACAATCATGTGCAAACATATTATCTTTCAAGTAATTAATTACTTTAGTTTTTCTCATTGGCAATCATATAAATTGTAAATTTTTAGAAATATGGTTAAGTATTGGACCTATGATTAAAATGTGAATCAAATCATGAAATGTGTATTGATATTGTGATTAAAGTACTTTTACATAGTAATACTATTGTAATTTTATATTCTTTTATTTTATTTATATTGAATTGTAGGATGTAGTATTCTACTATCATTCTTGTGAATCCTATAATTTGAAATGTGAAAATTGACACATATCTATTAATCATTATAGTTTTGTATAGATAGATAAACTCCTAGGGAGAAAAATAAATGGTGATGAGCATGTTCAAAGATTTGAATTTTTCTTACTTTTAGTTTATAATATCATATACTAAACAATATGCATATACTATAAAAAATAATGTTTTCTGGATAGGGAATAATGCTCTAATGCAAGTGGATTGTTAATTAAAAAATAAAAACAATGCTCTTGATAGTCTATGTATATTGTTTATTATATGATATTATAAACTAAAAGTTATATTATTTATGATCCCTTAAATAATTGGACTTGATGTTGTACATTGAAAAATGTAAATACTTTTCTGAGAACTGTTAAAGGAAGAATTTCCTATTGAGGAATATTACATTATTGGTACATGCTATTCTACCCCCATGGTATCTTCATGGTACAATTATAAATATGTAATATATTAGGGTTGAGTATTTAGTACATATGAGTGTTATATATTTCTCCTTTCATGTAAATATAAATGTGCAAGAAATGCACAAGTGTCATGTAAGTTAGAGTGCAAGTGTAGATTGAGAGCATGTACATAAGTGTCATGTATATAAGTGTGCAAATATGTAATGTGAGGCACAAGTTTCTTATATTAGGATTACATGTAGAAGTTTATGAGTCTTGTACAAGTGTTCAAGTGTCATAAATTTAAGTGTGCATGCAAAAATAAAGTGAAGAGTCTAGTATGCAAGTGGCAAGATGATAAGCCAAAGGTCATGGAAATTGTCATATGGAGAGCAATATTCAAGTACTTGAAGAGTCAAATTACTATGGTTATATTATGGAGAAAATACTCCATGAGAAATTGATCCTAATATTAGATAACTCAATTGTAAATAAGTACAAGAAAGGAATAATGCTTGTACAAATATTTTGAGCAATTAATATTGTAAGTTTTCTTCATGCATAGTTCATGAATGATTTAGGCCATTTACATTCATATTTGATTATATAAGTGAATGTTATTTTCAGTATTATATTGTCCTTGATATACATATTAAATTGCTCATATATTATTCTACTCTTCATTATTGATATTTTGACCTTTAATATTGTGGCTATTTTATATCAAGACCTATGATATTCTACGGTAGTAAGGCTTAAAAATCCAATATTTCCAAGGTCTTATTATGTGTCATACTTATAAATAAGTAGCAATACTTTTTTTATCATCACAAATGTAGGCTATGCAAGGAAAGTAGTAGAAAAATTTCATCAAAAATATTTATCATGGAGGTCTCCATCATAAACAATTATCCAATATGAAACTCTTAAACTCATAGTCTACAAGCATATCCATTAGACATCTATATGTAACCAGAGGTTATAGATAAGTTAAAAATTTGATATTATCTTAAAGCTAACAATTATTACTCACTTGATCAAGTAAAAAAATTTAGACTTTAGAGTTAAAATTATCTCTAACAAGCAAGTTACTTATAATAGATTTGAAAATATTTTCTATAACCTTGACAACATAGATAAATTATCTAAGTTGTAAGATTATTGTAGTGGTAAGGGCTTTGGTCTCTCTTTGGAGAGGTTCAAGGTTGAAACCTCACCTAGTACGAGGGGACTGAGACCCCTCATAAAAACTTGTGTAAACTTAAATCTTAGGCTATAGTCTTCACAAAAGGAGTGTAAACCCTAGGTACAATCAAGCAATGGAACAAAATGATAAATTTGGCTACAATATTTATAAAAGGGATGCAAACCCTAGCTACAGTCAAGCATTAAAGGAAGAAGGTTGTTCATAAACCATATCTTTAGTCTGTGAGAAAGCCTCTTTAGTTAGAAGAAACAATTCTCAGGGATCTTTGGGTTCACAAGTGGATGAACCTCTACCCTCTATAAATATTTTAGAGGATGAATTTGGGTTGGATCTGATTGATCATGAAGCTTGAACAATTATTTGCAAACTCAAGGGTAAAATACCATGCCTAGAGGAGCTCAAAGGATACATTAAATATTGGTGGACTAGTACAAAATTCTAAGTAACTCTCCTACCCAAAAAAAATATATGTTTCCTTTTCTAATTTAGTAGATAGAGATAGGATAATGGATTATAGATATAATTGGTTTTTTAGAAAAATGAGTGTCTATATAAGACCTTGGAATCCTAGTTTCAATCCCTTTATAGAATAATTTAATGGATTTCCAATTTGGGTGAATCTTTATGCTCTCCCTATGGAGTTTTGGGAATAGAAGATATTCACCAAAATTGATAATTCCATTGGTGCATTCTAGTATATGGATACCTATACAGAGAAAAACTTGTCTAGTAAAATTTATGAGTAAAGAAATATTGGTTGTTTAGATGGATTTTTTAGTTCTTAGGCCTCAATCCATTACTATCTCCTCAAACAAATGGGAATGGATCCAAAATATTGAATATGAAAACTTCTCCCTAAGATGTTATGGTTATCATTAATATGACCACCTAAAGAAGAGATGTCTAGTCATATGATCATGCTCTAATTCCTCCTTAGTGGAGGAGAAGGCCTTGCATGCAAATGATTTGAAACCTTCAAATGTCCCAGTTCAAAAGAAAGAAGCTCATCCTCTATATGCACCAATTATCTAGCAGGAATCATGCGAGCAACATAAGACTCAACCCCAAAAGGAGAATTTGAATCAAATCATTTATAAAATCTAAATGGCTACTAAAGACCATATAGATGGTTACATGGAAACTATTAGCATCTTAGATGGTATTATTGAATCTAACTATGAAACAATTGATGATGATCAATTTTTTAACAGTGAAGATCCAACAAAATGTGTTACAACTAGATATTACCTCATGAGATTGAAGTACAAAAATGCATTCTCATATCTTACCACTATAAAGGTGTTGGCAATTTTGGGTATATTGCCTAGATTCATGTTTGTGAGTTGTCATTGATGTAAAAAGGAGTTTGTGTTGATGTCAAAAGGAATTTGTGTTGATGTCAAAAATATTTTGGTGCCAAAAAGATCTTGAAAGTTCCATAATGTTTGTTTAAGGGTTTTTATAAAAACCATGGTGACAAAGTTAAAGGTTTTTCTTAAAACCATCTGGAATCATTAAGGGTTTTTATTAAAACCATCTTGGCTAAATGAAAAGGTTTTTCTCCTTGAAAAAACCTTAAAGGTCCATTTTGATTATTAATAAATAAATTAACTCAAACCTTTGAAAATGTTTTAAGTTTATTATTAATAAAATAATTATTATTAATTTAATAATTATTATTGAAAGGGTTTCTAAACCCTTAGCGACGCTCATGTAAAAGACTTATCTCGTTGATGTCAACTTGCATGGGATGAAAAATGCAATGTTTGAAAGGAGCGCTGACATCAATTTGCATGGGATGAAAGACTATTAAAGGGCATTATTTCCTAAGGTTTTAAGCACCTTTGATTTGCACGATTACCTTCAAATTCGTATTGCTCTATGACCTTTGATTTTGGATTGCGCTATGATTTTTGAGTCTCATTTTGCTCTGTGTTAATTTTCAATTTTGTGAACCAGTGAGGAAGATAAATTTGGTTTGTGTTAAATTCCAATTTCATGCACAATGAGGAAGACAAATCTGGTCTGTGTTAAATTCTTATTTTGTGCGCAGTGAGGAAGACAAATCTGGCCTATGTTAAATTTGGATTTCATGCACTTGTGAGGAAGGAAATTCTGGTTGTATTTTATGAGAAAAGGGAAGGTAAAACGATGAGTAGCGCTTGAGAGTTTCGTTGGGCACTTGTGCTCCAACGGTGGAGGCAGTGGAGTGAAGGTGCTCACTATGCAGAGGTGTCGAGATCGATTTGCATCGGGTGTGTTTCATTTTTGGTCGTATATTATTGTGCACGTGGTACAACAGTTGCTTTGGGCCACGAGTTTGGAGGAGGAAGCTCTTTGGTGCTTATGTTGGTGTCTCCACACTTATCCTAAGGTTGGAGAATTGATTTTTGGCCAAGGTAGATCTTTTGTTGATAATGTGGAATATTTGATTTGACTTGGCAATTATTGTTGGTAATTGGATGGAGGTATAAGGTTAAATAGAAATATTTCTTTGACATTGTTATTATTGATGCTTAATGTTTGTGTGGTAAATGCATTTAGAAGTAAATGTATTTTAGGAGTTATAAGGGTTTAAGGAATAATTGTGCTTAATGTCATATTGGGGTTAGAGAGCCTTTGGAGTTATTAAGTGGATATTCTCTTGTAATTATTTTTGAGGTTGAATTTATTTTATGATATATTAAGTAGGAGTTATAAGGTGTAAAGGAATATTGTTGATATGTATATTTGTGAGTTTTGATTATTGATGAGTTGGAGTGATAAGGTGTTATTAGGACTCTTATCATTGTGCATTATTCCATTGTTGCTAACTCTAATTTGTGATAAATTGAGATTTAGTGTTGTGACATATATTGAGTTCTCCTTCTTCATCAAAATAAAGGTATGGGCACATTATTCCATGGTTATTATTGATTGATGGTTTTCTGAAAATAAGTTTGGAGTGAAAAGGATTAAATTAAGTTTCCTTATTTGGAGTGGATCTTATTTTCTGAAAGTGGAAGTATTGATTATGCATTATGAGATCATGATGATTTTATGAGTTATTACATAATTCTGGTTTATGAGAGTGGAAGCATTTGAAGTTTGCTTTAGGGTTTTTGAGTGAGAAGAGTATGCCATTGCTATAAGTTTTTGAAAACCTAATTGAGTTGTTTGGTTGTTGATATTTTGGTTTTGAGATTGCTTCCATTGAAATTGAGTTGACCAAGTTATGCTTAACTTGATACATGAGTTGGGCTTGCTCCTTTGAGATTTGATTTTATCAAGTTATACTTTGCTTGATAAAATTGGTTGTGTGGTTAAGTTGAGCATTCCCATTTGAGAGGATTTGGAAATATCTTGAACCCCTTTTTGATGCTTAGAGAGATATTGATTTGAGTTCTTGAAAACTAACTTGGCTAGGGTTTGATAGTAAGTTATGGTTCTATGTTGGAGGAGTTGATTCCTTGATATTGCATTATTGACAATTGTTGGGTCGTGGTTCAAGATCTTGTGAAAGTATACTACTTCTATATTTATTCTGATTTGAGTTGATATTGAAAGTTGAAGGATAGAACATATTGAGTCTCTAACAATTCTAGTTATGCTTCTATGAGATTGATTTGAGTTGAGATTGAGAGTTGAAGGATAGAACATATTGAGTCTCTAACAATTCTATTTATGCTTCTATGAGATTGATTTGAGTTGAGATTGAAATTTGAAGGATAGAACATATTGAGTCTCTAACAATTTTCTTTATGCTTCTATGAGATTGATTTGATATAATTGGATGAAACACATTGTGTCTCTAACAATTCTCTTTGTGTTTTCACATTGGGCAAGTTTCTTGGTAAACTTGCTTGAGTTGATTTGGGCAAGTTCTTGGTGAGCTTGCTAGGACAGATTTGGACAGGTTCTTGTGGAGAACTTGTGGACTGATTTGGATAGGTTCTTATTGAAGAACTTGTGGATAGATTTGATGAATTCTTGGTGAAGCCTTGTGAGCAGTTGTGATTGATTTGTTCAAGATTTTGGCTTAAGCTTGGGACAGGTATGACAGAGATTTGAGAGCAGATTTGTGCTGGACCGGAGGACCGAGTTTGGTGCAGATTTGTGATAGAGTTTGAGAGGACTTGTGCTAGACTAACTGATTGTGTTTATTACAGGTGTTTATGAGTATCTATGGAGGTGATCAGTAAGGGCAGAAGTCTCTAGAGCCATATCAAGGGGGACAAGATGTCTTTTGTGGAAAGGAGTTCCACCTGCTAGTGGTATAAGAGACAGTGCTATTCTAAAGTATCATTTCCAAAGCTTTGGGGGATAGGACATCTCCTTTGGGTAGGAGGCTCATAAATACTTCTTTGGGGGATAGGACATCTCCTTTGGGTATTAGGCTCATAAATATTTGATAAGGGGAAGGATTCTCCTTTGTACAGGATGTCCATAAACATTGTAATTGGGAAGGATTCCCAAAGGATTTGATTGAGAAAAATTAGTGAAATATTTTCTCTGTGGAGTAGCCCACCTCAGGTGAACCACGTTATATTGGTGTCTCAATTGTGTGATGACTTGTATACTGGTTTGATTGTTGCTTTGATTTTTCTATTATTTCATTGCATTGCTTTCTGAAGTAAAATGAAAAATTTAAAAAGTGGTCTTATACTATTCACCCCCCTCTCAGTATAAGCTTGTGTTCTTCAATTGGTATCAGAGTAGGTTCCTTTAGAAGAGTTTCACAACTTGAAGGAAAATATTGAAAAGAACACAATGGATTTTACAAGTGGTAATTCAACACCTATTCTTGATGGGACGGATTTTGGTCTATGGAGCATAAAGATGAAGGATCATCCAATGGCTCTTGGAAATGAAATTTGGGAAGCAGTTGAGTTTGGGTACACTATTCCAAATCTTCCTCCTACTACAGCAGATGAGAAACTTCTACATCACAGCAATTCAAGGGCAATGAATGCAATTTTGAAAGGTCTACAAAAGGCAGATCTTACAAAGGTGATTCATTGTAATATAACAAAGTAAATGTGGGATCAATTGCAAGTGGTTCATATAGGTGATGCAAATGTCAGAAAAGCAAAATTGAGATATTACAAAGGTATGTTTGAACAACTCAATATGAATGATGAATAAAATATAAGTGACTATATGCTTCGTATGGATGATATGGTTAATTCCATTAAGGAACTAGGTCTTGAGCTTACTAAAAATGATGTTTGTGATAAAATTTTGAGGTCTCTTCCAAATAGATTTAGTGAAAATATTTCAGCTATTGAGGAAGCCAAGGATTTGGATAAATTGAAAAAGGATGAGCTTCATAGTATACTTACAACTTTTGAGTTAAGAACTAAAGTGGTACCTAATCCTAAGAAGGAGGCAACTTTCAAAGCTACCAAGAAGTCCAAGGGTAAACAACAAGAAGACAGTGATGAGTCTTCTAGTGATGAAGAAGAAAACTACAACAGGAAAGGCAAGTTCTCAAGAAAGTACAAATGTATGATATTTGTTAAATGTTTCAATTGTGGAAAGTTTGGTCACTATGCTATTGACTATCTAGAACCCAAGGATGATTGTGATGAAGAAAAATAGGATTATAAGCATAGAGAATCTGAGAAGCACGAGTATCAAAGGAAGAACAGAAATGAGCAAAACAGTCAAGGGAAGAGGTTCTTCAAAAAGCACAAGAAAATTTTCTACATAGACAAAGCAAGTAAGTGTTCTAGTAGTGATTATGGAAGTTCTTCAAGTGATGATAGAAATGAGATGTTGTTTCTAAAATAAAAGGAAGGAAAATAAAATAGGAATAGATTTGTTGTGCTTAAGTGATTTAGATGTGGAAATTTTGGTCAACTTGAGGATGATTGTACAAATGATGGTTTGAATTCTAGTAATACTATGTATGAGGATTCTTCAAAAAATTATGATGCAGATCTTCTTATGGCTTTAGATGAAGGTAGCACCTCTAGTGGTAAGAAATAAGAAAAATATATTGATGTTTCAAAAGGCAAACAAATAGAGGATGTTTCATAAAAGAGAGAAGTAGATCTTGAGGCTGAACTTGTTAATGCTCTTGATGTGTTAAATAAATAAAGAAAGAAATATGCTAGACTCATTGATAGGTTTTATGAATGTCATTATGAAAGATATGAGCTTATAGGGAATCTTGATATCTCTATAGCAAAGACACAGGAACTCAAAGAAGAGTTGGCAGCTAGGTCTCTTGAGTGTAAAGAGTTAAAACATGAAGTAGCTTCCTTGAAAAAGGAAACTAAAGAGTACAAGGAGAAGCTTTATAGGTTTGAAGAGAGTTCCAAGAAGGTAGAATCGATCATCAAGGATCAAAGAAGGACAACAGATAAAATTGGTCTTGGTTTTGGAAAGAAAAAAAAGGAACAGGTTGAGGAATATGGTATGAGCTCCCAAGAAGAAGATGGTTCAGATGAAGAGAGTACTTCAAAGAGTAAGTTTTCATATGGTAATTTGGATAGCACATAATCAAAAATAGGAATCAACATAAGGGGAGAAATACTAAAGTACCTATGAGGTCAAGGCAAGGA
The DNA here is from genome assembly GCA_028583015.1 of Wollemia nobilis. Taxonomy (NCBI): domain Eukaryota; kingdom Viridiplantae; phylum Streptophyta; class Pinopsida; order Araucariales; family Araucariaceae; genus Wollemia; species Wollemia nobilis. The sequence goes on along the minus strand of JAQPPZ010000431.1, from coordinate 5,861,949 downwards.
AAGTTCAATTGAAGATGTTTTGCATGTCACAGGTTTGGACACATGGCTTCATAGTGCAGGGATCAAGCAAGATAGGTTAATGGAAATTTTAGAAATGGTAATTTCTTTCAAGGGTATTGCTACTCTTGTAATAATTTTGGGCACAAGGCAATTAATTACAGGGTTAACAATAGGAACAGGTTTGGTCCAACAAAGAGGATTTAGAAAACAGGTACATCTCAAAGGAATAACATTGTCAAATGTTATAAGTATAATAATGAAGGACATCCATCCATATGTAGAGCAGAAGTTCCAAGGTACAGGTTTAGGGCTATGAATAGGAAAAGGAATAATGGCAGGAACAAGAATAATGACAAGAATAGGAATAATGGCTTGGATAGAAATATGGATGAGAACATGAATAGGAATAGGGTTTTAAATAGGAACAAGAACAAGAATATGAACAAGAACAGGAATAGGAACATGGACAAGGATATCAGGAAAAATTATGGAAGGGTAACTATGGACACTGATGATGATCAATGCTAATGGGAGTTTTACTCCCACCCCAGAATTAATCACCTCAATAGGAGGTGGGGGAAGGGCTAAGCTAAGAGGCTCATTCTTAGCCCTAAGCCCCAAATGTGACCCTTTGCCATTGATGACAAAGGGGGAGAGATTTTAGTAAGGGGGAGAGCCTTGAGTTAGGGGGAGCAAAGCTTCATAGGATGGTTTTCAATTGGTTTTAGTTTTGACAGTTGGTAATGGTTTCAGTAGTGGTTTGCCATCAATGACAAAGGGGGAAATTGTTGGTAATTTTGGGTATGTTTCCTAGCTTCATGTTTGTGAGTTGTCATTGATGTCAAAAGGAGTTTGTGTTGATGTCAAAAGGAATTTGTACTGATGTCAAAAAAAAATTGGTGCCAAAAATATCTTGAAAGTTCCATGATGTTTGTTTAAGGGTTTTTATTAAAACCATGGTGACAAAGTTAAAAATTTTCTTAAAACCATCTGGACTCATTAAGGGTTTTTGTTAAAACCATATTGGCTTAATGAAAAGGTTTCTCTCCTTGAAAAAACCTTAAAATTCTATTTTGATTATTAACAAATAAATTAACTCAAACCTTTGAAAAGGTTTTAAGTTAAGTTTATTATTAATAAAATAATAATTATTAATCTAATAATTATTATTGAAAGGTTTTTTAAATCCTTAGTGGCGCTCATGTAAAAGACTTACCTTGTCGATGTCAAATTGCATGGGATAAAAAATGCAATGTTTGAAAGGAGCATTGAAGTCAATTTGCATGGGATGAAAGACTATTAAAGGGTATTATTTTCTAAGGTTTCAAGCACCTTCGATTTGTGTGATTACCTTCGAATTCGTATTGCTCTGTGACCTTTGATTTTTAATTGCACTATGATTTTTGAGTCTCATTTTGCTCTGTGTTAATTTCTGATTTCATGTGCTAGTGAGGAAGATAAATTTGTTCTGTGTTAAATTTTGATTTCGTGCACAGTGAGGAAGATAAATTTGGTATGTGTTAAATTCTGATTTTGTGTGCAGTGAGGAAGACAAATCTGGTTTGTGTTAAATTCGGATTTCATGCACCTATGAGGAAGGAAATTATGGTTGTCTTTTGTGAGAAAATAGAATGTAAAACGACGAGTAGCACTTGAGAATTTCATTGGGCACTTGTGCTCCAATGGTTGAGGTAGTGGATAGAAGGCACTTGCTAGGCAGAGGTGTCAAGATCAATTCGCATCGGGCATGTTTCATTTTTGGTCATGGATTATTGTGCACGTGGTACAACAGTTGCTTTGGACCACGAGTTTGGAGGAGGAAGTGCTTTGGCACTTATGTTGGTGTCTCCACACTTATCCTAAGGTTGGAGAATTTATTTTTGGCCAAGGTAGATCTTTTGTTGATAATGTGGAATATTTGATTTGACTTGGCAATTATTGTTGGTAATTGGATGGAGGTATAAGGTTATATAGAAATATTACTTTGACATTGTTATTATTGATGCTTAATGTTTATGTGGTAAATGCATTTAGAAGTAAATGTATTTTAGGAGTTATAAAGGTTTAAGGAATAATTGTGCTTAATGTCATATTGGGGTTAGAGAGCCTTTGGATTTATTGAGTGGATATTCTCTTGTAATTATTTTTGAGGTTGAAGTTATTTTGTGATATATTAAGTAGGAGTTATAAGGTGTAAAGGAATATTGTTGATATGTATATTTGTGAGTTTTGATTATTGATGAGTTGGAGTGATAAGGTGTTATTAGGACTCTTGTTACTAACTCTAATTTATGGTAAATTGAGAGTTAGAGTTGTGACAGATTTTGAGTTCTCCTTCTTCATCAAAGTAAAGGTATAGGCACATTCTTCCATGGTTATTATTGATTGATGGTTTTCTAAAAATAAGTTTGGAGTGAAAAGGATTAAATTAAGTTTCCTTATTTGGAGTGGATATTATTTTCTAAAAGTGGAAGTATTGATTATGAATTATGAGATCATGATGAGTTTATGAGTTATTGCATAATTCTGGTTTATGAGAGTGGAAGCATTTGAAGTTTGCTTTAGGGTTTTTGAGTGAGAAGAGTATGCCATTGCTATAAGTTGTTGAAATCCTAATTGAGTTGTTTGGTTGTTGAGATTTTGGTTTTGATATTGCTTCCATTGAGATTGAGTTGATCAAGTTATACTTTACTTGATACATGAGTTGGGCTTGCTCCTTTGAGATTTGATTTTATCAAGTTGTACTTTACTTGATAAACTTGGTTGTGTGGTTAAGTTGAGCATTCCCATTTGAGAGAAGTTGGAAATATCTTGAATCCTTTTTTGATGCTTAGAGATATATTGCTTTGAGTTCTTGAAAACTATCTTGGCTAGGGTTTGATAGCAAGTTATGGTTCTATGTTGGAGGAGTTGATTCATTGATATTGCATTATTGACAATTGTTGGATCATGGTTCAAGATCTTGTGAAAGTATACTATTTCTATATTTATTTTGATTTGAGTTGAGATTGAAAGTTGAAGGATAGAACATATTGAGTCTCTAAAAATTCTCTTTATGCTTCTATGAAATTGATTTGAGTTGAAATTGGGAGTTGAAGGATAGAACATATTGAGTCTCTAATAATTCTCTTTATTCTTCTATGAGATTGATTTGAGTTGAGATTGAAAGTTGAAGGATAGAACATATTGAGTCTCTAAAAATTCTCTTTATGCTTCTATGATATTGATTTGATATGATTGGATGAAACACATTGGGTCTCTAACAATTCTCTTTATGTGTTCACATTGGGCAAGTTTCTTGGTAAAATTGCTTGAGCTGATTTGGGCAAGTTCTTGGTGAGCTTGCTAGGACAGATTTGGATAGGTTCTTGTGGAGAACTTGTGGACTTATTTGAAAAGGTTCTTATTGAAGAACTTGTGGACAGATTTGATGAAGTCTTAGTGAAGACTTGTGAGCAGTTGTGATTTATTTATTCAATATTTTGGCTTAAACTTGGGATAGATCTGATAGATATTTGAGAGCAGATTTGTGTTGGACCAGAGGACTATGTTTGTGCAAATTTGTGACAGATTTTGAGAGGACTTGTGCTGGACCGACTGACTATGTTTAGTACAGGTGTTGATGAGTAGTTGTGGAGGTGATCAGTGAGGACAAAAGTCTCTAGAGCCAGAGCAAGGAGTACATGACGTCTTCTGTGGAAAGGAGTTCCACCTACTAGCGGCAGAAGAGGCAGTGATCTTCTGAAGTATCATTTTCAGAGATTTGGGGGATAGGACATCTCCTTTGGGTAGGAGGTTCATAAATACTTCTTTGGGGGATAGGACATCTCCTTTGGGTAGGAGGCTCATAAATATTTGATTAGGGGAAGGATTATCCTTTGGATAGGAAGTCCATAAACATTGTAATTGGGAAGGATTCCCAAAGTATTTGATTGAGAAAATTTAGTGAAATATTTTCTCTGTGGAGTAGCCCACCTTGGGTGAACCACGTTATATCGGTGGATGACTTGTACACTGGTTTGATTACTGCTTTGATTTTGCTATTTGTTCATTGCATTGCTTTCTAAAGTAAAAGGAAAAATTTAAAAAGTGGTCTTATACTGTTCACCCCCCCTCTCAGTATAAGCTTGTGTTCTTCAAAAGAAGGAAGAAATTATGCTACAGAAGAAAAATAATCAAATCTATTTACTCTTTTATGGATAACTATTATGTTGGACATTTTGAGTCCATGTATTTTTCATTTATGTCAAGGCGTGAGGTTGTCATTGATGTCAAGGAATAAGCTACCTTTGATGCCAAAGGGTCAAAAGGAGCAATGCAAAAGGTTGATGGCAAAAGAGCTTCATAATATTTATTTTAAATATTATGTGAAGCATAAGTAGAAGGGTTTTTATTAAAACAATGGATGAGGAAAAATAAAAGGTTTTTCATAAAAACCCAAGGAGGCTTTAAACCCTAAAGTCAAAATATTTAAATATTAATTTATAATATTTAAATTCCAAAGAATTTAAATAATTTATAAATTAAATATTTAAAGGTAAATTTATAAGCACTAACCTCAAATAAATTACCTCCGTCGACATGCATGGAACAAAGGCATAAAGGTATTTATACCTTAGCCAAAAACATTGGAAGTGAATTTGATTAATATCCACAATACTCGGTGCAAAAGGCTCATGCGAATTCAAAAGTGAAGCACCTTCAAAGCGCTACATGGAAGTAGGAGACATGTTGGAGAAGAAGTCAAAGGTCTCTAAGGAAGGTGAAGAAGATAAAGCACACATTGTGCTTTAGTGGAGCAAGGTGAGCACTTGGCTCACATGGCGTGGAAGTTGTGGCTAAGGCACTGCTGCATAGCATAGGGTGCAAGATCGAATCCCGTGAATTGCGAAGTGGAAAAAGGTTTTTTATAATTTATTTTTTTATTAATTGCCTATATTAAGGTTGTTGGAGAGATAAGATGTGAGTAATATTTTTATTTACCTAAGTGGTAAATGGTAAATGTTGCGAGGGTAATTGTTATTTTTACCTTAGGAAAGTAAAAATTAATTTATTGCATTTAGTGTTAAAGTGAATTATTTAATTTAAATGCAATATTGAGAAAGGATTTATAAGTAGAAGTTGTGTTATATTTTAAAGGGGATTTTGATGAAATTTATGATGTTGAAATTTATTGTTGAGATGGAGCAATAAGATGTATTTGGAATTTAATTTATCTTTGTGCTTGAGGTAAATTGTGAAAAGTGTTAGGGTGATAATTCTTGTCATCTAACCCTTTGTACTTGGAAAAATAAAGTGGTGCTAATTGAAATAGGTTTTGAAGATCATTCTTTATAAAATAAAAAGGTATGGGCATATTCTTCTTTGGTTGAGTTGATTGGTTGATTTTTTATGGAAAACAACTTTGGAGTGAAAAGGACTTGAATAGGTTTCCTTATTGAGTTGAGCTATTGTGAAGTGAATGCTATACACCTGGTTTATAAGCATTTTTGTTTAAGTGATTAAAGTTGAGCGAATATATTGAACTAGGGTTTGCAAAGAACATGAGTGTATTGTTATGTGAGATTGGTTTATAAGCATTGTTGAAGTGAATGGTTGAGTGAAGAACTTGAACTAGGGTTTGCAAAGGACATGAGTATCATTGTTATGTGAGATTGGTTGATAAACATTATTGAAAATCTTTTGAGTGAGTGTTCATATGCTTGGACTAGAGTTTGTGAGCAAGGATTATTTCATTGAGTGACTGATTGAGTAGAGTTGGTAGAACCTAGTCAAGTATATGTGTGAAGTGATAGTTCAAGTTCTATTAAATAAATTGTTCTATACACTAAAATTGATTTGATAAAGAGGTTGAGTATGTATGAGTGTGAAACATATTGAGTCTCTAACAATTCTCTATATGTTTATGTGATAAAAGAGATATTGAAAGTGATTGAGAGGTTGTGAATGTGAAGCATATTGAGTCTCTAACAATTCTCTGTATTTTTCTAAAAGAATAATTGAAAGTGATTGAGCATTGTGATGGATGTGAAGCATATTGAGTCTCTAAAAATTTTCTTTATGTTTCTATGAGATTGAACAAGTTCTAGTGTGGACTTGTTGAGCAAATTTGAACAAGTTCTAGTGAGGACTTGTTGAGCAGGTTTGGACAAGTTCTAGTGAGGACTTGTTGAGAAGATTTGGACAATTTCTAGAGAGGATTTGTGGATAGAATATGTGAGATTTTTTGGAATCTTACAAGGTAGAATTGATATAAGTATTTGAGAAGACTTGTGAGCAGAGTTGATTGATTGATTTGTTCAAACCTTGAGTTAAGGTTTGTGGCAGATCTAGCAAAGTTGATTTGAAATTGAGTCAAGATTTGTGTTAAGGCTTGAGGATAGATATTGAGAATAGATTTGTGCTAGAATGAAGAACTTTGTTTAGTGCATATCAGAGGATATATATTAAGGATATATTTGTGCTAGACTGAAGGACTAGATTTAGTATAGATCAGAGGATAGATATTGAGGATAGATTTATGCTAGACCGAAGAACTATGTTTAGTATAGATCAGAGGAAAAATATTGAGGGTAGATTTGTGCTATATCGAAGGACTGTATTTAGTACAAATTTGAGGACAAATTTTGGTGGAGATTTGAGGATAGGTTTGTGCCAAACTAGAGACAGAGACAAAGCATATTTATGCTAGACCAAAGGACTATGTTTAGTGTATATTTGAGATAGATATTTTAAGGTGATAGAGTATAGAGGATGACAGTCTCTAGTGGATAAATATATATTAGCCAAGGTAGTAAGGATAGGTGTCTTCAGCGGATAGATATCCATTAGCCAAAGCAGTGGGGGTAATAATTATTCTAGAAGATCACCAGTCAGAGCTAAGGAGAAAGGAGTTATCCTATGGATAGATATCCATAAACTTGATTAGGAGATTGGTGTCTCCTTTGGATAGAGATCCATAAAAATTTTAATATGGAAAATATTCCTAAGATATTTATTGAGAAAATATTAGTGAAATATTTTATTCGTGTAGTAGCCCACATTGGGTGAACCACATTAAATTGGTGTCTCTATTGTGTGTGATGATTTATGCATTGCTTTGGTTATTGCTATTGATATTGCCATTGATTATATTGGATAATACTATTTGGGAAAGAAAAGTAAAAAGTGATATTATACTATTCACCCCCCTCTCATTATAAGCTTGTGTTCTTCAATTGGTATCAGAGCTGGTTCCTTCTGTAGACACCTAAATCGTGTCATGCTTACGGAAACTACTTACATAGACACACTCATAAGATCATGAGACATAATATTGGACTTTCCAAGCATCAATAGTGGTTCTCACCACTCATTTGGGGCCTTTTCAAGCCATCCAAGCCTAGTCGCTCAAGCCAAGAGAGGCCAGATCCTAGCCGCTCAAGCCTAGAGCGGCTAGACCTTAGCCATTGTAGATGACAGCGGCCAGATCTTAGCCACTGTAGACGATAGCGGCTAAGCCATAAGAAGCATTTTATCGACAAACAGGCCTAATCTCGAGTGGAAGTGGTAGTATGCATGCAATAAAGGTGAGCGGGAGTGACTTTGCATTCCTTTTCATGACCAGTTCACATAGGAGGCTTGAGTTTGCATTTAAAATTTAGTTAATTGACCTCCAAGCATAAACAAAGGACAAAAGCTTCTCATGCTAACAATCAGTTCGCATAGGAGACTCAAGTGGGTAGTTAGATTTTAGTTAATGGGCCTTCAAACATAGACAAAAGACATAAAACCTCTCATGCTAACTCGCACTACGCATGAGAAATTCATTCCTAGGGCTTGGACATAGACCTAGGGTTTCACACTATAAAAGGTGCAAGCCTAAGAGCACCAAAGGGGATAAAATCTTCTAGCATCAAGATATCTTTTATTGAGGAGAGCTTTTGAGACTTGGAGAGTTCTCTTTGAGATCACGTGTACGGTGAAGCCCTGACGAATTGAAGAGCATAACACCTCTTATTTCAACATCAAATACAGGCTTTGACCCATAGCTTTGGGGCAAAGAGAGCAAGGTTTACCTTAGCGGCCGTTGTCTTGGATAGTGGCCCATAGGCTTAGCTTAGATTTTAGACATAGCTTCTTTTATTCTATTTCTTCATGTTTCCATATCATTAGCATAGATTTACATGATTTCATGGTATAGTTTTAGTATATTTCCATTAAATTCTTTTATCACTAATAGCCTCATCCAGGGAGGTAGTCCCAAACATCTAAGTGTGTTTTGTTATTTCAGTGATCACAGGACTACAGGTTCATCATACATATTAGCAACATACATGAGCAAAGGGATCCCTCTAGGAAATAGACCTAGAGAAGGAGGCATCTGTAAGCCCTCATACATTTTTGTGTGCGGAACCGGGAAGCCTTTTATAAGCACACCACCTCTTCATGAAAGGGGCACTCTTTACCTATTTGTAACTTATTGTATCGAAATGGGTATCCCTAAGAGGGACCGACATGTAGCTAGATTTCAATATTAATAAAAAGGATCTATCTTTTGTGTTTTCTATGTTATATGCTTTCTGTGGTCTTTTTATTTCATCTTCAATACAATACTGCAAGTAGAGTAGAGCGGTGCGTGCGTTCCCGGGGTCACTACAGATGGCGATCACGGTGGGACCACCACTAATTTTTCATTTTCTATTGGAATACTAACTTAGTTTTGTGTGCAGGTCTAGCCGCTCTGAGCTACAATGGCCAAAAATTAGCCGCTCTGAGCCACAACGGCCAACAGAGACTTAGCCGCTCCTGCTAACAACGGCCAGGAACCAGCCACTCTGGTCGACAGTGGCCAGTAGTGGAGTGCAGCAGAGGTCAAAATGATGACTCTCTGAGCTGGATCAGAGGTTGGTATAGCTTCTCTGATATTTTATAGCTTTCTATTTGCTTCTGTGTGCTTAAAATAGAGAACTTAAAACACCTTTACATTCAGAAATTGAAAGAATAAAAGAAGAAGGAATCAAGCATTTTGCATATCTTAGATCTTCTTTTAAAATTTTCACTAGGCGTTGCTAGGAACAATGGCTTATGCCTGAAAATTTCACCCTAGAATCCAACGTGCTAGACATTGTATGTTGTTTGCTTGCCTTGAGGCCTTGCAAGGAGGCCATAGTTGCACAAAATAAAGTGTGTTCATACAAATCATAGTAAGTTTATGCATCTTTCTGAAGTATTGAAATGTATTTTTGCACTTAGGCATATAGGAAAGATTCATTGTTGCTATATGATGCACTTTATGTTATGCAAGCTTAAAATGAACACCACACACGCACGTCTCATTTAAACATTGGAGAGTTGGATTTCATCACCAACCTTCAATTCAGTCCGGTGACATTGGAATTCATCTCCTTCCACCGGTTTGCCCCCTAGATTCTCCTAGAAATGGATTGAAGAACTCTTTCATAGTGGCACTAAGATACTTATGTTCAAACTGTCTCCCACCATTGGAACAATCCTGTTCAGGGTGGAGAAGCTAGGCGAACCCCCCACTGGGATTTCAATGGTGTACCCTAGCTTCTTTTGAGAAAAATCATGTTTGGCATGGGTGTTCTTGATTTCCACTATGAATGAGTCTCCTCTTTCTAAATCCAAGCAAAACAAGAAAGCAAAGAATGAAACATCAAAATACAACAAATAGTATAGGGCACACATAATCTGTTAATCAAGATAAACATCTGTGTGATATTGTTTGGATACCTCTGAAAGTGCAATCTAAAAAGACTAAGTCACAAGAAAAATGGTTAAAACAAGAAGCAAACACACTCGGTCTGACACCGAAGGGGAATCTGAGGCAACTCATACCCTTAGGCGAAGTCGTAGTAACACTGAAAGACATACCCGTAAGACCATGAGATGCAGGTCCATGAGTCTGAGGGGTGATAACTCAACCATTGGGGCTTCTCCTCGAGAGACTCCAAGTAGGGAACTACACCATGGAACAAATTCACACAAACAAAAAGAAACTTCACAACCATCCTCCTCAAGGAGACATGAGGAGACCTCAAGGGCCTCCTCTAAACACACAGAAACATCTCAAAGATGAGAGGAAGCTTCAAGGGCTTCCTCCTCACATAGACACAAAGAAGGCTCTAAAACACACTCTTCACATAGAGATGAGGAGGTTGCTACATCTCCATATTCATGGAGAAAACATGACACCACAAAACCTTCATCATCAAGAAGGCAAACAAGAGTTGAAACATCTCAACGTTCACATGAAACACTTAGAACAGATCAGCCCACTGAGGGGTAAGAAACTAGAGACACATCCAATAATAGACATCAAATAGAAGATATCCTTCAAACAAGAGGAAGGATTCCATTAGACTATGAACTCATTGGAGTAAATGGCACCCCTAGGGATCAGCCATGGAGAACAAGACAATTGGATGAGTTGGATCGATTGCATCCGAGGCCACCTCCCAGAACCATAGCCACAAAGAATTCCACATCTGGAAGCTCACGAACTATGACTTCTAAGCCTACTTCTCAGACTGGGGGTACCTCAAGATGACCCCATAGCAAACACACAAAATATGATCACAGAGACACTCAACAATACACTAAACAAGTCACATTAGCTAGCGAGAGCGAAGAAATAGTAGAAACCTCTGAGAGAGATCTACGAATCAAAATAGCTAGGACAAAGTCAGATAAGCAAGAGTCCTCTATGACCGTGCAAGTTAATCGCATGCGACGGTTAGAGAATGCCTTGCGTAGAGAACAAGAGCTTGTGGATGCTCTTGAACAAGATAAATAGAGAGAACGGTTGTTGTGCCAACATGAGCAACATTTAAGAGAGCAAGCTGAGTAGCTAGCTCGCAACAACCAACAAACAAGTGGAAGTGACCATCAAAGAAATCAATGCGTTAACTCACCAAGAGAGGAACACATTAGACAAGAAAATGGCTCGCAACAAAGCCCCCCTCCAAATCATGAGAGGAACTCAACTAGGGAGGAAAGGGCAAACTTAATAGAGCCAGATCATACACGTCTTGAATCCCCTCGTAGAAGGGAAGAAAGTAGAGTCAATCAAATAGATAGAGTGTTACCTCCACCACCATCGCGAGTAGGCCTGCACGAGGAGGAAATCCGTGCATCAAAGGCATTTCAAGAGCTTGCCAAAAAGATGAAAACCTTTGAAAAACAAGAGGCAGCTGGGAACTCGCCAACATTGAGCAAAATACACAACCAACCATTGTGTCCATCAGTTCCTAGCCCTCCCTATCCTAAGCACTTTGAGATGCCTAGACTAGAGAAGTTTAAAGGTGAAGAAGATGCACAAGAGCATGTCACCAACTTCATCAATGCATGTTTTCATCTCGAAGAACATGATGCTATTATGCTAAGGATATTCATCATGACATTTTTGGGTGCAGCCACCCAATGGTTCAATCAGCTACCCAAACATAGCATAGCAAGCTTCGAACAACTAGTGAACACTTTTCTAAAGCATTTCTCTTTTGGTGCTAAGAGGAAAGTGAACCTTTCAGACCTGGCCAATCTGAAATAGTATGATGATGAGCCGGTAATGGATTATGGGAATAGATGGAGAAAAATCATGGCAAAATTATCATTCTCCGTTCCCACAGAAGAAATTGTTCGAATGTTCACAAAAATTTATTCTAAACACATCTCCCTCTTGCTACAACTTCAGTAGTATCCTTCATTTGAGGAAGCTTTGGCACAAGCCAAGCTCATTGAGGAGATAAAAGTAGATGAGGGAACTATAAAACTCTGAGCCAAGAAGGAGTGGAACAAGAATGACAAGAATGGCAAGTACAAATAGAAGCAGGTGAGCCCTGCTCCAGTTAATCAAGTAGTGTTGGCTACGCCTAAGGATGGGGGTGCACAACAACCATAGAATTATCAAGCACATCCCCCACCAGCCAATTATGATCAAAATAATAATCAGGGCAGAAACAAATAATGCAAGCCCCCTCACTATTTTACACCATTGACAAAATCAATGCAATCAATCTTCAATCAATTGAGCGAGGCAGGAAAAATTAGATTCCCTAAAATACCTCTTATAGATCCCAACCATCCTAAGCCAAAAGGATATAGGGAAGATCAATTCTACCCGTACCATAGGATACCTAGGCATAACATTGAAGTCTGTGTTGGCTTCAAACATTAGGTCCAAAACATGATCGAGGCGGGAGAACTAAAAGTGGACAACCCACTAGCCCTAGACAACAGAGATATGGGCATCTACAAAAACCCGTTGCCAAACCATGAAGCCCCTAGAGGGCAAGGAGCACAAGTTAATCAAGTTCGAATTGAGACACCCACCCATGGGTGTGTTGGGATGGTTGAGATTGTCAATATAGCAACCAGGACTAGACGGTATGGTCAACCGCAACCTCCTGCAGCTCCCATCAATGTCCCAGCTGCACCTAGGCAGAGGCAAGGGCAAGACAACCTTCCAGGTCCACCAACCCGACCTGTGGTAAACATCCAGAGTAGACTTGAGAAAAATTTACAAATGACTCCGGCTAAGCTATCAATTTATGAGCTCATACAACAGTCCCCAAAGCATAGGGAGACTTTGATGGAGATCTTAAGGTCAATTGAGCTTCAACCACAAGATCCAAACGCATTCACCCATTTTGTGGGGCAAGTACAAGAATGCCAAGAACCTATAATTCGATTCTATGATTATGAGATAAAGATAGTATCTACTGCCTTACCAGACCCTCCATTGCACATTGTGGCATCAGTTAATGATTTGCCATTTAAACGGGTCTTGATCGATACAGGTTCATCAATCAACATCATCACAACAACAACAATAGAACACCTCAAAATCCCCAAGTCCAATATCATTCCGGGAGCCTACACATTAAGAGCTTTCAATGATGCTTTATGCAATACTGTGGGAATGATAGTCCTACCCATCAAGGTGGGGCATAAGACCATCCCCGTGATGTGTCATGTCTTGGAAGGGGCCATGCAATACAACATCCTCCTAGGGAGACCTTGGATCAGGGACATGAGATGTGTCCCTTCGATCTTACACCAATGTGTCAAGTATGTGCATGATAACAAAGTCTACATGGTAATGGCCGATGAGGAGCCATTCAAGTATGTTCACCAGGTGGATTTCCCATGAGAATTTATGATTCCATCAGCCCACCTGTCGGTAGGGCCTTCATATCTGAATGTTCAAATGGAGAGCAAAGACAAAGGGGCACAAAAGGACCCATCTGCATCAATGCCACATCTTGCACACAAAGCCATTAATGCTTCTAGTAAACCGTTAACACCTAAACCAAAGAATGATCAAAAGCTAAAGGCACCTATGGTTGAGAAAAATGAGCTCAAGGAAACACTAACCATAGATATTGAAGAGAGTCCAATTCCCATGGAAGAAGAAGATCATCAAGACCAAGTCGAAGATGATGACTATCATCCCACTTCGCCAGTGTCATCCGTGGGGTCATCCACCTCACATGCAACTATACACTTGGCAAGCATAGGGATAGGAGAGTATCTCGTGTAGAATATAACTTTTATGCCTATCATAGAGTCTGCATAGGACATGGGACGACCAAAAGATCTAAGACCGCCAGTGGGAATAGTGGTTCCGCTTGGAATCCCTCCCAACCAGACAAACTTCATCTACGCTGGCCTAGATTGTGCCCACAAATCTATAGAACGTAGACGAGGATGATGATGGGCTATTTACTGTCAATGTTCGCTATCTCTCCAATCTCAAGTTTGCTCTAACCTATTTCAAGAATTGCCATTGGCATGGTTATGGTCTTGGTAGATATGAGCAAGGGCGAAGGCGGCCATTCGAGCCACAATACCAACTCCCATATGACATATTTGGGTTAGGATATCACATCAGAGGTCGATATGACCTTCTAGTAGCAATATTAGATATATTGACCTTGGGGTTAGGAGAAGACATCAATTTTATTCCTTATCACCCACCAAGTATAAAATATCTGAGCAATAGACAAGTGGCCACAGTGAACATACCACCTCCAGTAACTTATCATCCAAACACCTCAATTGATTCCACCCCAATAGGATACAACTCATGGAATGAGGAGCAAGAGAAAATACATATGAAGAAAGTGATGATGAGATGCACTAGAGGGCTTAGCCGATCATGGGCCTCATTATTTACAAAGCTTTACTTGGTCCAACCATGATGAGAGTGGGTATATATCAGATGAAAGTGACTATGAGTCAAAAGACTCAATAGAGAGAGCCTACTTAGGGGTAAGGCAATGGACCCATGACTTGGGGCAAGATACTAATGCAAATGGGTTCTTCATAAGTGATAAAGAATATGAAGATGAAATAGAGATGGCCTACTTAGGGCCAAGACATGAGCCCCTTATCTTAGGGTCACATACCAATGCTAATGGTTTCTGGATAAGTGATGATGACTTTGAGGATGAGATCAAGATGGCTTATCTTGGACCTCACCACTTGCGACAAGTCAATGAGCTAGTAGAGATAGAGGTGGCACTCTGTGCCATAGACCTTCATATTCGATTTTTGGGGAGACCTATTGACCTAGCAGCCATTCATCGAATGGTCAATCCCCCTCCACCTACATTCAGAGATATTTTAGAGCCTAATGACCCTATTATTTGACCAACCCATGGGCCAGATCCAGAGATTCCCATTCCTCCAGAGCCTCATCACGAGCATGGAAGGGAAACCCCTGAAATAATATTACACCCATGTGGTCCTAGAGATTTCATCCCATACATCAATACAATCTCCATTGATTTGACCACTCCACTTCACAACCCAGCAGATCCTAATAAACCTTTGTGTCTCGACACATAAGCTATAGATTGGGATCGCGTTGATTCACAAATAGAGCCTGGAGATCTTTTCCCTAGCGAAGAGATATTGCAACCATTCCATTTTGCATCAGGTTGTGCATATGACGTGTTCCATACCGGTTTGGATCCTGAGACAGTAGGACCTATAAATCCCATCGATGACATTCACTTGATACCCATGCCTCACCAGTTGGAGGATGGGTCACATATGGCTATAGAAGCAACTTTTGAGGTAGACATCAGTGATGATCCTACCCAACCAAAGAAAGTTAGGTTCAAAGAAAGTCTATCTCCATAGGAACAAGCCATCTTGATTCCTCTCCTCAAAGAGAGGCTAAATATCTTTGCTTGGACTTACAAAGACATGCCAGGGATAGATCCAAAGTTAGTTGTTCACAACCTTTCGTTGGATCCCACAAAGAAGCCAGTCAAGCAAAAATTGAGAAAAATGCATCCAACCGTCGCTCTGATGGTGAAGAACGAATTGCAAAAACTACTTGAGGTAGTGTTCATAGTTCCTATTGACTACCCTAAATGGGTGTCAAACATGGTACCCATGGGAAAACCCGATGGAAGAGTCCGTATCTGTACAAAATTTAGAGATTTGAATAGGGCAACACCAAAGGATTCATTCCCATTGCCAAATATAGATGCTCTTGTAGATGCAACCGCAGGTCATGAGATGCTCTCCCTAATGGATGGTTTTTTCGGATACAACCAGATTTGGATTAAGCCTGAAGATCAACATAAAACTACTTTCATTACTCCATGGGGAACATTCTGTTACAAAGTAATGCCATTTTGTCTCAAAAATATTGGTGCCACATATCAGCGGGCCATGACATACATATTCCATGACTATATGCATAAGATCTTAGAGGATTACATGGATGACCTACTGGCCAAGTCCCTATTGCGGCAAGAGCACGCCGAAGTCCTTAGACAAATATTTGACCGCCTCATTGAGCACAATGTCCGATTGAATCCTAAGAAGTGCGTATTTGGCATAACTTCTAGCAAGCTTTTGGGATTCATCGTATCCAAGAGAGGCATTGAGGTCGATCCTGCAAAGGTAAAGGCTATACTGGAAATGGCTGCCCCTACTAATATTAGGGAGTTGAGGAGCCTACAAGGCAAGATAGCATCCATCAAAATATTCATCATGTAATTATCAGACAAATGTAGACCTATGAATAGGTTGCTACACAAAGAGGTTCCCTTTCATTGGGACGAAGAATGCCATCAATCCTTTGTAGAGTGATGAGTGTCATCAATCACACCATTTAATCATTATAATTGTCAATCCAGGGTGGTTTCCAAGGCAATATACGAAAGGACATATAGGCAGCTTGAAAATTAGCTCATTCAAAAAATATGCTTTATTGGTGGGACAAGTTAACCTTGGGGGTTTTGGTGTCACTTTAATCCTATAAATTGAAATTGAATTCTAATTACTCTTGTAGAATCAAAATTACAGGAATAGAAAGACTACAAAAAAAATAAAACTTGATTACTTTTACAGAATGAAACCTATTTACTATTGTAGAATATAAATGACAAGAAAAGGTAGTTACAGGAGACTAAAATCTAACTAAATTTGCAAAAATGTCACCTATTTTACTCTTGCAAAATGAAAAGAATAACAAGAAGATGAAATAGCAGAAAATGAAACACATAGGCTAACAACTGATCAACATAATGGATTAAAGCGGGAAATAATCTGCTAGAAATAGGGGAAATTCAACAATGCTACAAATTGATGAATCAATTAACACTCACTCTCATTAACCTAGGTCCAAATCTCTATGCACTATTAGATAATGAACATAAAATGAAATATGACAAGTCTGCTAATTTTCTGTAGCAAAAGTTGCAGAAAAACCTGTCACCAATAAGCCTTCTAAACCTGGAAGTGGCCCTTGCTCCCCTGTTCTAGAAGAAGGTAGAAAAACTCTCTCTTAACTACTTAAACACTCAAAAATTTAATGGGATAAATTATGAATGAGAAATCCCGCACTTTATTTAGTCTCAAGCAACATTACAATACTTGTAGGAAAACCTGCTAAAAACTGCAATTTGCCATAATTCTACTTTCTTACCACAAGTCCTATCCTTATTCTCTACATCCCTACTTCTCTACCTAGATCAACCAACATGGGATCCTATTATTTATAACATTTTATTACATATGCCAATCTGTTCTGTTGCTATATTTTAGAGATTTAGCAACTGTTCTGAAGAAGTCTTCCTAAAATGTAGCAAACTGTTATGCTGCAGCATATCCATTTTCCTTGTTGTGTGTCATCCATTGGGAGAAATGCATTAGAAGGGGTGAGAAAACTCCTCATACATCTAGATCCTTCTTCATCTCACCATTTGCCACATTTCTGACCATTCTGTTTATAGTTTTGATCAAAATTGGTCCTATTTTGCTCATTTCGGAGCTGCTCTAGAATATATGGTAGTTTAACCATTTTGACTCTTATACGTACACCAGATGCGCAGAAAAGCGAGTTTGAACAGCTAGGTAGTCTTCCTAAGTCCTTAGAAGACCAATTCTATAGATTTTACATGCTGGAATTGACAAATTCCAAGCCATGCTATTTATTGATAGTTGGCTGGAATTTGTATGACTGTTTCCAGATTTCTTGCAATTCAATATTTTTGATTGGTTGCTCCTATTTGGATCACGTGGAAGTGTTGGCAAGTGGAGAAAGAGTCACTCCTAGCCTCCCTCAAATTTTTCCAAGTGTTTCTCACATATTTAATTGACAAATTCCATGTCTTCCTTCATAGTGACTGGTGGTTGGAATTTGTATGGACTGTCACCTGTTTTTTACAGAAGTCAAAACATGCCCAGATGTCCTTTTGGAGTGCTTATAAATTTTACCTCGTAACTCCAATGTACACAAAATTGTACCCACATGTTCTTGGTTTTATGAATTACATATGGTTAAATTTTCAGCTCTCAACTCCTCAAGAATTACTCCCAGCATTGTTGTCAAGTTGGCCTCTAACACAAATTTTTACCAGAATTTCTAGTAGTTAAAAAGTGTGAAACTGCCATTGTATGAGCCCCATATCTTCCATATTATTTTTCCATATGCCTTAAAATTTGGGTCATGTGTTCTATCCACTATGAACTATAATTGGTATGAATTTTGTTCTTTAAATTAATTTGTATCATTCCCAGTAGATCCACCAATATGCCCCTTAAAGCATATTTGCACCTGTTAACAGCTCCAGAAAAAAAACTAAGGCATGAGCTCCAGAATGATGTAACCTTCATAACTTTTTATCTACAACTCGGATTGAATTGCTTCAAAAATAAAATTTGTAGTTATTGATGAGAGGAATATATCTATGCCATCAGAATGTAATTTTACTATATTATAACATTAGAATTAGTACGATACTCATTTTTGACATTTTACAAGTAAAATGCTTAAAATAGTCAAAACAAGGGTATAATGTTTCTAACATAAAATCATGTAAAAAATTGACAATTAATATATTCTAATAAACTATTTGGAAATTATTATTTTTTTTTTATTTGTGGAAAGCATCCCAAAAGGGATGCCACTTTCGGGTAAGACCCAAGGAGGCAGGGGTATCCATTCCGCCAAAAATGCCCAGGACTCGGACCTGGCCTACCACCTTTGATATACTCAAGGAGCAAACAAACACACAAAACCAATTTAAAAATAAGTAAATAACAACAAAAATAATAAAATAAAATAAAAAACATTATCCTTGAGTGTGTCAAAAACAAAAGCACAACCAAACACGCATAATAAGATAAAAGAAACCACAACACAAACCACATAGAAAAACACAAGAACCACATAAAAAAACACAAACTAGACAAAAACAATAGAACACTACAAAGACATAACCCAAAAAAAACATGAAAAATAAACACAACCAAAACCTAAAAAATTAAAAAATTAAAAAAATAAATAAAAAATAAAAAAAAACCAACAACAGACAATAAACAAAAACAAAAAACATAGAAAACACTCACACATAAAAACACAAAATAACACCAACAAAAAGAAACCCAAGAACAAGAACGAAAAAATCACAAGAACAATAACAAAAAACATAAAAAAAAACAACAAAAACACAAGAACAACAAAAAACAACACAAAGAACACAAAAACAAAACAAAACAAAAGAACCCACCCACCTTAAAAAACTAAACAAAAAAAACAAAAAATAAAAAAGAAAAAAAAAATTGAACATAACAATGACATATCTAGACCAAAATACTATTAAGGAAAGAATCAACAGAGGAAAAAAAATAAATAATAGAATGATCTAGGGAACTAAAAAAAACTAAATTAACCAAAGAGAAGCAAAAAAAAAAAAACAAGAAGAAACTAGGTACCTTCAGAACTGGAGCCATCCAAAGAAATGATAGAAAGAAGAGCTTTCCTAATTTGAGAAGCCCACCATATAGGAGGTTGGCCATAACAAGTAAGATCACCTTTGTCCAAAGCCCAATTAGCTAAAGCATCAACACTCTTGTTTTGATCTCTGACCACATGATTGTAATAAACTTTCAAAAATCCCATCTGAATTAACTGAATCTTCTCAATAATTCTTTTTATTCTCCAATCTAGTTTATGATTCTTAGGAGTCTTCAAGATATTAATCATAAGTTGAGAGTTAGACTCAACTAACACCTTTTCCCATCCAACCTTAGTAGACTCCTGAAGGCCTCTGAGGATACCATACCCCTCAGCAAGGTTATTGGAAAAAATACCCAAATTCTCAGTAAAAGTAAAAACCAAGGAGCCATCTGAAATTCTATCAATTCCTCCCACACTGGCTTTTCCAGGGTTCCCTCTAGAGGCTCCATCAGTATTGAATTTTCCAAAATCCTTAGGAGGAGGTTGTCAATTTCTAGTCCTATCCATCTTACTAATACTCACATTCCCTTTAAGTTGGTTGCCCTTAGAAGATATAATCTTCAATCTTTGTATCACTTGATCCCATCTTTGGTGGGATTTTTGGGGGTGATTAAGGAATTTATGGACTGATTCAACTAATTTGGCTATGGTATTTTGCCAAATATAGTGAATATCCTTCCTATCTTGATTAAAAATTTGGTTGTTCCTTTCATTACAAATATTCC
Source organism: Wollemia nobilis (assembly GCA_028583015.1). Taxonomy (NCBI): domain Eukaryota; kingdom Viridiplantae; phylum Streptophyta; class Pinopsida; order Araucariales; family Araucariaceae; genus Wollemia; species Wollemia nobilis. The sequence continues at coordinate 5,841,957 of JAQPPZ010000431.1, read as the reverse complement.
AAAGAAGAATGGTAGAACCCATCCAAACTAACTTCCTAATAAAATGATCAACACCCTCTTGATTAGGCCAATCCCTCCAAAGTTGTTCAAAAGTAAAAAAATTGGACCACTATAAGCCAAGTAAAGTGGCCATTCTTCTCCATAGCTCTGAGGCTAAAGTACACTCAATAAAAATATGGTTGATATTTTCTACATTCTCTTCACACATTTCACATCTAAAAGGGCCATGAAAACCACACTTCATAAGTTGCTCACCAGTAAGCACCCTACGATGCAATAAAATCCAATTAAAGAAACTCACCTTAGGCCAAATATTTTGGGCCCACAATCAAAAAAATATGTTAGAAGAATGGTTGGGATTATTATGGCATAAGGTCAAATAACCTTGAGCAACTGAATACTCACCCTTAGTAGTGTTGTTCCAACCAAAACAATCTTTTTCATGGGACCAAGAGAGGTATCTCATATGAAGGATGCCTTGGATATCTTGTCTTTGCCTTTCTGGGATTTGAATAGGCCAGTCCTCAATAGGGATCCAATATTTACCAACCTTTGAATTACCAATATGGTACCGACAGTAATTAGCCACATTTATCCAATTAGCTCAATGAAGCTCCTCCATCCAAGGCTTCTAATCATGAAACTGAGTTATCAAAGGCTTGTGACCATCCCAAGAATCTGTCCAAAAATTTGCATGTTGACCATTATGAATGATCCAAAATAATTTTTTCTTTATCAAAGCCTCACCAGTCTTAAGAACTGCTAAAATGGGAGAACCTTTGGTAGGAAGTTGATAGCGAACAAGGTCTTCAGGACTTTTATTCTCAGCATATTTAGCACGAAGATTATTGGCCTAAATAGCATTGGGGTTATGCAACATCCTTAAATATAATTTAGTAGCTAAAGCTTTGTTTTTATTAATTGAATATTGGAATCCTAACCCCCCTTCACTCTTAGGAAGACATAAAGTATCCCATTTCACCAAGGCCCATTTTCTTTTCTCCTTAGTACCACTCCAAAGGAAACAAAGACTGATTTGATCCAATTCTTGAAGAACGGACTTTGGGATATTCATAATGGAAGAAACATAAATAGGAATAGCTTGAAGGACTAATTTTACCAAGGTGATTCTACCCCCAGAAGAAAGCCACTTGTTGGTCCACTTTCCAATTTTCTTCTTGACTTTATCCAACAACAAATTCCAATCTTTATTTTTTTGCCTTTGAATATTTATGGGAATACCTAAATAAGTGATTGGAAGAGAGGTCTTCTTATATCTTAATTTATCCAAGACCATGGATTCCTGTCTAGCAGAAGCGGTGAAAGAAAATAACTTTAGATTTGTCTTCATTGATCAACTACCAAGTAGCCTTAGAAAAATAGCTAATGATTTGCTTAATATTAGAAGCTTCATTAACTGTAGCTTTACCTAAAATAGTAGAGTCATCCACAAATTAAAGATGAGAGATAGGTCTAGCTCCATGAGCAATGGTAACTCCCTCAAGGGTTTTGTTTTCCCTATTTTTGGTTATAGTCCTACCCAAGCATTCAACAAGAATGATGAATAAATAAGGGGATAGCGGGTCACCTTGCCTAATACCTCTATAATATGGGAAATACTAAGAAGGCCTGCCATTGATAAGAACTAAGTAGGAAACTAAAGAGATACATCCCATAATCCAATCCATCCAATCCTTAGAGAAACCAAATTGCCTCAAAAATTTGATAAGGAAGTGTCAATTCACTCTGTCATAAGCTTTGGATAAGTCTAACCGAATGAACATGGAAGGAGAATTTTGCATATCCATGGAATGGATGGCTTCCTGAGCAAGAACTATCTCATCTACTATTTGACATCCTTCCACATAATCCCTTTACTCTAGGGAAATAATCTTATGCAAAATAGGCTTCAACCTTTCTACCATGATTTTAGTAATGATTTTGAGAAGAACATTACATAAAGCAATAGGTCTAAAATCTGATATATGATCAACCTCTTGAGCTTTTGGAACAAGAGTAATATAAGTTTTATTGATAACCTTCAAAATTTCTTTGGTTTTCCTGGCTTCTTCCACCACCTCTAATAAATCAACATGAAGGATATCCCAGAACTCTTGGTAGAACTCAATGAGAAAACCATCGAGACCTGGGGTTTTCCATTTTTGCATTTTAAAAACTACTTGTTAAAGCTCATTGATAGTAACAGGAGCAGTCAAAATAGAGTTCTCCTCAAAAGTGATAAGAGAAGTGATTTAACTTTGTATATTTAATAATATGGCAGTTTTTATATGTTAACCATAGTGCAAAAATGAGGCATTTCTCGACCTTATCATTCTCCCCTAGCTTGAACTGATGCATGCCCTCATGCATCCTAGTAGGCCATAACAATATGCAAGTTTCATCCTGTTAAAAATATTTTGCCACCTAAGAATTTTATTATTGTCGTACTAAACATTTTCAATTAGCACAGGTATTTCATTTTTTTGTATACAACCTTGTAGATTTTGTAGTTCTTGTAATTTTTCTTTTCTTTCTTTCCTTCCTTTTTTTTATGTTGCTCTTTATTTTTTTCCTTGCAATTTCTAATGTGCCCTACTATTCTGCAATATTTGCAAGAATTTCTTGCACACTTTGTCTTGGTTTGAAGCCTGCTTTGGAATGAGACTATTGTTCTGAAGATGCTTCAAAATTTATTGCAGTAGGAGTAAAACAAAATCTTTAGGTGTTGAATTTTCCATGCAACTAAGGGTAGAAGGAGGTGTTTCTTGACATTTTTAACTTACCAATATTATATAAAAATTTTATGCCAAATACTAATTATCATACACTAAATGCTAAATGCTCACAATGACTTAAATGTAAGAAACACATATTTTATTGTTCTAAAAATTGATCATGCATCTTACAAACTGCTTCTGATGATTCTTAGCGTGTTATCTAAAAATATAAACATAACACATGTGTAGTGTGAGATTTGTAGAATGGTGGAACAATTATAGGTGAATCAACAAGGCAATGCATGTCAAAAAACCGGTTTTCATGCAAGCCAATTCAGCAGCACCTCCGAGAAGGTTTTCACTACCAAATTATTCATTTTTTCTTTCCTTTTTTTTTTCATTTTTCTTTTCCTTTTTTTCATCTTTTTTTTCTTTTTTTTTCGTTTCATTTTTTTCATTTTTTTTTTTAATTAGAAGAGGCTGCCATTTCTGGTTTTCAATCAACTTCTATATTTTCAAGGGCTTCAATGAGATAGAATGTATCTCATGAAGCTGCAATGTGAGATAATTTCTCTCATCCTTATTTGGATAAGAACAATCCTTATTCTGCAAAAACATGTCAATTTTTTCTGTATGAAAACATCTTTTTCAGCTAAAAGTTGTAACAATGATGCAACCTTCCTTCCATACAAGTAGTAAGAATCTTCTTGTGTCATCATTGTCTCTGTATTTTTGGAAATGAAGTATTGACCTCATTAGTTCTTCTCTTTGCTGAAATTGATGCATATCCTCATATATCTTCATTTTGTGGGACATGCCTTATGCTACAATTTTTTTCTTTTTTCCTTTTTTTTTCTCTTTTTCTTTCATTTTTTCTTCTTTTTTTTCTCTTTTTTTTTGTTTTTTTTTCAAGATTCAAAGATATGATCATTTGGAATCTTTTTCAGAAGAGGAAGCCTCTTCTACCTTATGCAAATGTAACTATGTGAAATATTGAGCAAATTCCACCTTTGTTAGTGGTTGATGGTACACCTGTAAAAGATGTCCATTCACCACTAATGTCCTTAAATCATCAATCGAAGAAATTTGAACAACTTCATTCTCAAACTCCTCTAGTGTATCCTTGTTTCTCTCAATGTGATCATCATGCCATATTTTCCAGTTTTGTTGAGTGAACTCTATTTGGTGAAGTGCTTCCAACCAAAGTTCATCAAATGCATTCAACTGTAAAATCTATTTTTTCTGTACCTGCAACAACTCAATAACAATTGCTAAAGGTGCATAAAGTGTTAGTAAAGCATCATGATGACATCCATGTGGTAAATGAAGAAAATTATTTTGCACTGGAATGGGTGACAAATTTTCAAAATTTTGCTTTTCATCATTCCATAATATTTGTTGAACAGTAGTTGGTTCATCTTTAAAATCTAAAATATGAACATTAAAAATAGATTTATTAGATGAATCCAACTCTTCGACATTATCCTTTACAATAATGGAGGCCAAATTTGAAATGTTCTTTTCATTTTCCTTATGTGATTCAAGAAACAATGAACTTCCTAGACAATCATACTTGGGTGGAGTAAGTTTTCCTGCAAGCAAGTCTACTGATTTTCCACCTATTTGTATGGTTTCAAGATATACTTTCTTCTTTTTTCTTGATTTCTTAAAACACATTTCTTGAAAAATATTATTAATGATTGATACATCTTTAATAGCTTGAAGTAAAGGGATTTTAACAATTAAATGTGTTAATTCCTTTATCCAATATGATTGTGAAGATGTCAATTTTTATATTTCAAACTGTTCAAGACATGGTACTTTCTTTGATGAGTCATATTTTTGTTTTTCTTCTTCTTGTTTCAGTGTAGATATGTTTTCATGCTCATTCCTTTTAGCTCCTATTTCTACACTGGTAAGTGGAATATGTTCAAGAAGTGGTTTTGAACACAATTGAGTTTTATCACAGTCACAAGCATTTATTATGGTTGTATTTTCTGATTTAGCCATAGATACAAGGGTTAGCTGTTTAACATTGTTGGGATTGGCCACAGGTTGAGCTGAAAATAGAGGTTGTTTTTCCTTTTGTTTTTGTTGTCCATGAGAGAAACTATGGGTATGAGTGGGCAACAAATTTGATTTTTTTTTTTGATAATGTTGGTGCCCTTTGTACAGTTTTTACTATTGTACCCATTGAAATCCCTGCAGTTTTGGTTGTAACCATGGTGGATGTTGTTGATTCCATTGTTGTTGCATCCAGCCATGTTGAGACCATTCTTGGAAATATGCCCATGGTGGTTGATTCCAACATTGTTGAAGTGGACCTATAGCAGACAATGGCATATACCAAGGAGTAATTCCCCAATGTGTAAGAAATTGAGAAGCATTCTGATATGGAAACTTAAGAAAATTATCTCATTGTTTGTGTCCTACAAAGTTGTATTCTTTCATAGGTTGAGATTATTTTTCAAAGACACTTTTGAGTTCTCGTAACAAACTACATTTATTTGTGGGGTGTCCTTTTTAACAAATGCTACAAGTAGCAGGTATAAATATTTTGTTCAAAGCACAGTCATGAAGAGAGTGTTGTTTCTCATTACATTTTGAACAATAGATGATTGAAGGTTCAATAGATTCATTATTTTCATCTACTGCTTTATCAATATGTACTAAAATATCAGCCTCTTCCATGCATTCTTTCAAATCATTTGTGTTACTACCAGTTTTGTTTTTTCTATGCCTTGAATGAGAATAATTTTTACAAAGTTTAATGATTTCCTGAAATTCAAGTGCATTTGCATCTCCTTTCCCTAATATATCCAATGCATCCCTAAATTTATCTTGCAGTACTCTTAAGAATATGACTTTGCAAATTTTAGGCTCAACACTTCCACATCTCTTATGACCAAAAGAAAATATGTCTAGATAGTCTTTTAAGATTTCATTTTCCTCTTGTTTCATTTTAAGAAATTCATCATTTTGATTCTTGACTTGACAATATTTTTGGTATCTCTTCAAGAATATGTTTTCCATATCATCCCAAGTTCTAATTGAATAAGGAACTAAGGTGATAAACCATCTTAGAGCTGACTCTTTAAGAGTGGAAGGAAATAGTTTGAGCTTCTGATTGTCATTAGTGTAATCATGAGCTTGACATACAATTTTAAACTCAAACAAAAACATATCAGGATCTTTAGATGTAATTCCCTTGAAAGTTGGTAACACTGAAGATGAAATAGCCTTCATGGGAGCATATTGATTAAGATCTAATTTAATGGGATTTTGAAAAGTTTTGGCAGGTGCATTAGTTGTACTAGGATAGAACACATTACTAGCTCTCCCTAGATTCTCTTGTGACACTTCCATTATAGGTTCCAAAAAACAATTATAAATCTTGTCAAATTTTCCTGAGTGTATGGATTTATCAAGAGAAAATGTTGTTGAACTACTAATTTTTATTTCTTGTAATAATTTCTCAAAGGATCCTACAGTTCTTGAAGTGGATGATTGTGACTCTTTGAAAATTCCAACATTTTTGGAAATCATAAATTTAGAAAATTTTGACATAATTTCAACCTCTTGTAAAAAAATTTCTTCCTGTGGTTTCTTGCTTATTTTCTAAATGGGCTGAAATGCTATTTACCAAAAATTATTACTTATACCAGTCATTTATCTAGATTTCACTCTAAATTTCACAACTTAGCATAATTAATAATTATTAGGCTACTTTTACCTTCTAACAACACCGTGGTCCTCGGCAACGACACCAAAAATTATGAGTGTCATCAATCACACCATTTAATCATTATAATTATCAATCTAGGGTGGTTTCCAAGGCTATATACAAAAGGAGATATAGGTAGCTTGAAAATCAACTCATTCAAAAAACATGCTTTATTGGTGGTACAAGTTAACCTTGGGGGTTTTGGTGTCACTTTAATCCTATAAACTGAAATTGAATTCTAATTACTCTTGTAGAATCAAAATTATAGGAATAGAAATATTACAAAAAAAATAAAACCTGATTACTTTTGCATAATGAAACTATTTACTATTGCAGAATATAAATGACAAGAAAAGGTAGTTGTTGGAGACTGAAATCTAACTAGATTTGCATAAATGTCACCTATTTTACTCTTGCAAAATGAAAAGAATAACAAGAATATGAAATAGCATAAAATGAAACACACAGGCTAACAACTGATCAACATAATGGATTAAAGCGGGAAATAATCTGTTGGAAACAGGGAAAATTCAACAATGCTACAAATTGATGAATCAATTAACACTCACTCTCATTAACCTAGGTCTAAATCACAAATATCTATGCACTATTAGCTAATGAACATAAAATTAAATATGACAAGTCTTTGCTAATCTGCTGCAACAAAAGTTGCAGAAAAACCTGTCACCAATAAGCCTTCTTCTAAACCTGGAAGTGGCCCTTGCTCCCTTGTTCCAGAAGAAGGCATAAAAACTCTCTTAACTACTTAAACACTCAAAAATTTAATAGGACAAAATATGAATGAGAAATACCGCACTTTATTTTGTCTCAAGCAACATTACAATATTTGCAGGAAAACCTGCTAAAAATTGCAATTTGCCACAATTCTACTTTCTTACCACAAGTCATATCCTTATTCTCTACATCTCTACTTCTCTACCTCTCTACCTAGATCAACCAACATGGGAGCCTATTATTTATAACATTTTATTACATATGCCAATCCAATCTGTTGCTACCTTTTAGAGATTTAGCAACTATTTTGAAGAAGTCTTCCTAAAATGTAGCAAACTGTTATGTTGCAGCATGTCCATTTTCTTTGTGTGTCATCGATTGAGAGAAATGCATTGGAAGGGGTGATAAAACTCCTCATACAGCTATATCATTCTTCATATCACCATTTGCCACCTTTATGACCATTCTATTTATAGTTTTGACCAAAACTGGTCCTATTCTACTCATTCTAGAGCTGCTCCAAAATATCTGGCAATTTAACCATTTTGACTCTTATCCGTACACCAGATGTGCAAAAAAGCAAGTTTGACCAGCTAGGTAGTCTTCCTAAGTTCTTAGAAGACCAATTCTATAGATTTTGCATGCTAGAATTGACAAATTCCAAGCCATGCTATTTATTGATAGCTGGTTGGAATTTGTATGATTGTTTCCAGATTTCCTGCAATTCAATATTTTTGACTAGTTGCTCCTATTTGGATCATGTGGAAGTGTTGGCAAGCGGAGAAAGAGCCACTCCTAGCCTCCCTCAAATGTTTCCAAGTGTTTCTCACATATTTAATTGACAAATTCCATGCCTTCCTTCATAGAGACAGGTGGCTGGAATTTGTATGGACTGTCACCTTTTTTTTACAGTAGTCAAAACATGCCCAACGACCCTTTTGGAGTGCTTATAACCTTTTCCTAGTAACTCCAATGTACACAAAATTTTACCCACATGTTCTTGGCTGTATGAATTACATCTAGTTAAATTTGCAGCTCTTAAATCCTTAGGAATTACTTCCAAAATTACTGTCAAGTTGTCCTCTAACACAGATTTTTACCAGAATTTCTAGCAGTCAAAAAGTGTGAAACTGTCATTTTATGGGCTCCATATCTTCTCTATTATTTTTCCATATGCATTAAAATTTGGGTCATGTGTTCTATCCACTATGAAATATAATTTGTATTAATTTGGTTCTTTAACTTACTTTGTGTCATTCTCAGTAGATCTACCAATATGCCCCTTAACGCAAATTTGCACCTATTAACAGCTCCAAAAAAAAATTAAGGCATGAGTTCCAAAATGATGTAACCTTCATAAATTTTTATCTACAGCTCATATTGGCTTGCTTCAAAAATAAAAGTTGTAGTTCTCTATGATAGGAATATATCCATGCCATCAGAATGTAATTTTACTATATTATGACATCAAAATTAATATGATACTCATTTTTGACCTTTTACAAGTAAAATGCTTAAAATAGTCAAAATAGGGGTATAATGTTTCTAACATAAAATCATGTAAAAAATTAACAATTAATATATTCTAATAAACTATTTGACAATTTAACTTTGTATATTTAATAATATGGTAGTTTTTATATGTTAACCATTGTGCAAAAATGAGGCATTTTTTGGCCTCATCACAAAGATCAAAACTTATCTGGCAACGTCGCCAGTTTTGGCTCCACCAAGGCCAGACACACCATTTTTACTATATATCGATGACTGATTTCGTATTGGGCACCATGTTATCCCAAAATAATGCCCAAGACAAAGAGTAAGCCATATATTACATTAGTCGCACCTTGGTGAGCTATGAGCTAGGATATGCGTATGTAGAAAAGTTGTGTTTAGTAGTGGTCTTTGCAACTAGAAAGTTGCGACACTACATGTTTAGCCATATGATCTACGTCATATCAAATAAAATTCTTTGCAGTACATGATGATTAAGACATATCACAGTACACGTACCGCAAAGTGGATCATGCTATTGACAAAATTTGACCTAGAATTCATAAGCCAAAAGTCCATCAAGGGACAAGTCATAGCAGATCAATTGATAGAGGTGCCTCTTCAGGATGACAAGCCTCTCACCATATAATTACCTGATTATGTGGTATTTGCATTATCATATCCTCCAGAACTCGAAGAACCTAAGAAAGAAAGAGACATGTCATTGTTATTTTATGGTTCAAAGTGTGAACAAGGGGGCGGAGCAGGGATTGTCTTTATCACACCATAGGTCACTCCATTGCCCTTATCATTAAAACTAGACTTCCCTTACACAAAAAATAATACAAAGTATGAAGCCTTGATCTTGGGACTCCAAATAGTAGTTGCAATGGGTATTAAAATATTGAATATCTTTGGTGACTCCTTGCTCATAGTAAACCAAGTCAAAGGATTATTTCAATGCAGGTGCCCACTCCTGAAGACTTACAAAGAACTTGTTGACACATACCTAGCCCAGTTGGAATGGTACAACATCGAGGCAATCCCTCATACATTGAATAGATTTGCAAACACCATGGCCTCTTTGGGATCCTCAATCCCTCAGAATCCATATGCTGATTTTACAATCGTCCATGTGAAAGTGCTTTCATACTCAACATCAAACAAAATCAGGATTGGTCCTTCGTAGTAAGAGATTTCTTGCAAATAACACTTTGGGGATCTCTTATCTTCCAAGGGCATATAGAGTGTGGTGAAACCATACACCATAGATTCATTCCTCAATTCATGTTCACTAGCTTGGAATTACGAGAAAAGTAAGCTTTCTTTTCTATAGAAGCCATAGCTTATCAGGATTGGCTTTCCCAACTGAGGGGTTTATTAAAACTTGGAATAATGCCTCAAGATATATCACATACTAAAATGTGAACATTCAAACAGAAAGCAACAATATACATCTTGCTAGGAGAAATTCTCTATAGACGAGGATATGATGGAGTTACTTCATTGTCTTGAGCCCCATGAAGCATCTTGGGTAATTTTGCAAGCTCATGACGGTACGTGTGGTGGTCATTTCAGTGGCATGGCCATAATTAAGCGCATATTGAGAATGGGTTACTATTGGTCCACCATGGAAAAGGACTATTGCGAGTATGTCAAGAAGTGCACTAAGTGCCAGCATCATGTAAACCTAACACACTTACCATCGCAAGCCTTGTAACCCATCAAGGAAGCATGGCCATTCTCGCAATGGGGATTAGATTTGATTGGGAAGATCTCACCCCCATCCTCAGGTCAACATACATTCATCATAATGGCCATAGAGTATTTCACTAAATAGGTCTAAGCGATCCCCAACAACTGGATAAAGGATTGCGAAGTTCATACTCCACAATATCATAAGTTATTTTGGGGTCCCTTCGAAGATAATATCGGATAATGGGCCATCTTTCAAAAATAAAAATGTAAGCACTTTGATGAACAAATATCACATTCAGTACAATTTTTCAACACCTTATTATCCTCAAGCAAATGGGCAAGCAGAAGCCTCAAACAAAACAATAGTCTCTATCTTAAGAAATATAGTGCAATATAATCACAAGGACTGGCATATTCAGTTTCCACTTGAACTATGGGCATACAGGACTAGTCTACAGACGCCCACTAGGGCAACACCATTTTCATTAGTATATGGCACTGAGGTTATCATGTCGTTAGAGTTAGAAATTCCAACTCTGCACATAGCATTAAAAGACTTCATAGATGATGAGGCCATGTGGCAAGGCTGCCTTGATTAGTTGATGCTTCTTGATGAATTTAGATTCAATGCTTTATAGAATATTCATGTTTACCAAGGTTGCCTTGCACGAGCTTACAATAGTAAAGTCCATTTAAAGGAATTAAGGGTTGGATATTTGGTGCTCAAGGAAAATCAGCATAATTCGAATCTACCATCGCATCTACGAGATAAATTCGTGGCAAACTGGATAGGTCCATACATGATTTCATAGAGAGTTGTACCTGGAGCATATCACCTTATATCATTAGATGGTGTTGAAGAGCCTGAACCTCTCAAAATAATTCACTTAAAGGCATTCTACACATAAAACACAAAAACATTCAAATATTTTATAAAACATTCAAATATTCCATAAAACACAAAAACATTCAAATATTTCATAAAACACAAAAACATTCAAATATTCCATAAAACACAAAAACATTCAAATATATCAAAAAACACAAAAAAATCATAAAAGCATAAAATTTCAAAAAAAATAATCAAAGGCTCCAAGGGTAATTCATACCACTTGGTCAACAATCAAATCAAAGGCTCCAAGGGTAATTCAAACCACTTGGTCAAATCCAATCAATCAAAGGCTCCAAGGGTAATTCATACCACTTGGTCAAAATCAATTCAACAAGGCTCCAAGGGTAATTCAAAATGCTTGGTCAAATCCAACCAATCAAAGGCTCCAAGGGTAATTCAAACCGCTTGGTCAAATCCAATACAATCAAAAAGCTCCAAGGGTAATTCATACTGCTTGGTCAAAATCAATCAAAGGCTCCAAGGGTAATTCAAACTACTTGGTCAACATCAATTCAAAGACCCCAAGGGTAATCAAACCACTTGGTCAAAATCAAACAAAAGCCCCAAAGGCACAATAAGCCCTTTGGTCAAATAAATAAATAAAACAAAAAAATCAAAATAACAAAAACAATTGCATCTCACATCTTGCATCCACATCATTGCATTGCGTTTTCATATCCACTACAATTGCATATGTCATGAGATCCTCAAAAGTGATACCAAATTTTCTCACACAAGTTATTCAAATCCATACCTCCATTAACACACATGTGTTACTATGTTTTTCAACACAACCATTATTTGTTGCTATAAATAATATACTAAGGTTTTTTGGTTAATCAACCACACCTAGTGATCTTACCAAATTTTGAGAAAAACAGATTTTATTAGTAGAAGGTAAGGTCTAGCCATGATAATGCCTTGGATATTCAAGATCCCATCATTAATTGAAACACTAAAATCCTAGCTGGTACAAGGAAAAGATGAAAGTTGTAAAACAGTCTAGGTTACCTTAAGCGAAAAGGATTTTCCTTGCTTATCCCCCTGTGCAACTAGTTTAAAGGTGCTGAGAATTGGCAAAAGGACAAGCTTTACCCAAAAATCCCTTGCTTAAATCAAAACAAGCAAAGTCCCAAAGCAAAGTACATATTAAAAATGCCAAGCATATAGTCCAGATTTCAAAGCAATAATCTGATACACAAATCATATATTCAAAATTCAAAGAAAAATCAAAGCTCAAGAAAAAAATCAATAAAAAATAAATAGTGATTTTCATCACTATGTATGAGCAAAATAAATAGTGATTATCATCACTACAAAAATCCCCGCTCAAAGAAAAAAATAAATCAAAATAAATAGTGGTTTTCATCACTACACATAAGCAAATATTCAAAGCCAAAAAAAGAAGCCAAAAAGAAGGGAATAAAGTTTGAATCCCTGGAATTCTCAGCATTGTACAAAACTAGAAGGAGAAATCGTTATGCATGATGATATGTCTATTACAATTGCTTCATGCATTTGTGTAGACCAATGTTTGAATGTGGATGAGCTAACTTAGGTAACCCAATATTACCTAGTGGTATAGTCCATCTAATTCCTACAGAAGGATGAGATGAACACTTGAGGATCCCTGATCTTAGCAATGGGCTGAAATAATCCCCCCTGACATCGAAGGAAATGCTTGAATTCTATCTCAAAATATACAATCACATGCACACATAGAGATCATGAAAAACTAGGTCCATGGTAAAAACCTTACTTTTCAAAAGGCTAAGTGGTAAGTAGACAGTTGTTGATAGGATAACTAGAGTGTTTGAATCTCCGGAAAGCCCCAAAAATTCTTACATAGCAACAAATCATAACATCATTCACACCATCATATTATTTATAATATTCTATAAATTAGGGGGTATCAACATAGTAGGACAAATACCGCATATATATTAGAAATAGTATATAGACGACCACTAACTACTTTATATCTTTTAATTTACAAAAACTTATCAAGAAAATACATCTCACACCATTACATTCCATATATGAATACTTAATCAATTCTTATGATAAGAGTGATTATTTAAATTCATGATTATTATTTTTTTTACTCTCTGTGGTATCACCCATTAATATTGTCAAAAGTCATATGCATCCATTATGTTTTAAGTAATTAAAACATACAAGTTCATTTACATTTAAACATATACTGCATTCACCATATCATAGCATGAGTTAGATGCATACAAATAAAGCAAAAATTAAACATGCATTTAACAAAAATATTTGCATCCACAAACACAAATAATGAATCATCCATAAACCACATCATAAAACATGTAAGCCAATACACATTTGCATACAACCATAAATTCACCATTTACCACTTATCAAAATACATCACATCATATAATAAAATCATATAAACATCTACACATCCATCTAAGCATCTTCAATACCATCTATCATCTAACATATCCATCAAAACACCATAATACTATCATCACATCATATCATAAAATAAAATAACAACAAAAACATAAGCAATAAACGATACACATAATGAGTCATAAAAAGCAAATATATCATAAGAGTATGTGTGTCAAGTACAATGGATATACAAAAATACCTGTAGGCTATAGTCATGTAGGTCAGCCAACCTCAAAAATAAATCAAGTACCAAGTAGAGCATCAATCACATATCAGTCCTGAGCCCCCTGCATCACCTCCTCCAATGTCATCTCCCTTTGTGGCAGTGTCGCAAGTCAAATTATTTGAGCCTATAGGTCTCTCTATATGATTTTGAGTTCGTTGGCTAGGACGAGCAGAAAACTAACCCTAGGTGGAGCACCCACTAACCTGCGAACCACCTACACCTACTGGCTCCCTAGGGACAATCCCATGCCTCCTGAACTACATCTAAAGGATGGTTACATGATCCGCAAGTCCTTGGATCCGCTCCTCATGCTCATCCAACAAATATTGAAGCCGTCCCACATATGCCCTTGAACCTACCACTGGAACCTCTTGTGGTGTATAGGGAGGAGCAACAAACTACATCCTGACATCGCCACCCCAAATAGTAGTCTGTAGAGCCTGAACCTATGCTGAGAACTGCTCAATGGTAGCATCTCATCGTTGTACCTAGATCATAGTATCCTGAAGCTCAATCTTGACCTCATGTAGCTGTGCTCTTAGAGGAGAGTCTCTCTCCTTGGGCTCTAACTCATCCTTCTTAGGAATGTTAGGATATTTTACTACCAGCTGCTCTACTAGCTAGCCCCATACCTCAGTTCTAGTTTATACCCTACGTCCTGCCATATCTGCTCCATAACCCCCACCATAATCCTCACATCCTAGGCTATCGATATCATGCCACATCTGATCACCCCACCACTGAGAGTAGGCCTCTATAACTCTCCCAACTACTGTGGGTTCAATGACTGGGGCATCCTCTTCATCTAAAAGCTTTGTGATCTATCATGGAGGTAGGTCCTTCTCTGCTATGAAGCGCTTGTATAGAAATGGTACCAATGGCACATCTTGCTGCAACCCGTACTGATGAAGAACTCATGAGTATAAGAAATACTCCCAGATTAGGGCTAATGAGCCATAGATCATGTTGTGTCCTGGTAGTAAATCTAGCTGGATCATACCAAGTAGGAAACTCATAGTAAGGCAACCACATGACATCTCCAGCCAACAGTCTGGTAAAAGCATCAATGTAGTGGGATAGCTTCCCTATGAAAGTGTGGCTCTTATACTCCTCATGCTATCAAGCCCATATGGCAGTATAGCACTGTGTCTAAGAATCAATTGATGTGATCTTAGCCGAGAGGCCCTTAGGGTGATCTACTATAATGTGCTCCCATCCCCAAACCTGTAGGAGCAAGCTACAGGCAATGTTGACACATCCTCGCCGATGGATATGGTACAACTCATCATAGCACTGAGCCAATAGTGATCTACCCCATGCATATATGAGAGGCTCCTCACTATCCAATAGGTCCTGCACCATCTCTAGAAGGTTCCATGGGAACCTCAAACCCAAAAATTCTAGGATAAGAACATTGTTGATCACCATCAGCAATACGACATGTCTCGCCATAAAAATGTCCTCCCCATGCCAGCGACTGATGGACACTCCTATGTACTTGGTGTCCTTGAGAGCATCTGTAAAGTGCCCTCTAAACACCCAAGTGAAGATAGCCATCTGATAATTAGTGTTTGAGGAGGTAATGGCCACCCCATCTAATGGAATTCGAAAGATCCTATACACATCCTTCAGTGTGATGGTTATCTCATCGGTTGGGAGGTGGAAGGTATTAGTCCGTGGGTCCTAGTGATGGGCCAGAGTCGTAAGGTAGGCCTGATCTGTCATGATGTAAGTTAGCCTGATGACATACTGCAACCCATGGGCCTTGAACTAGGCCCAGTTCATGTCATAAAATCTAGGAAGCAAGTCAAGTAGGAGCTTCGGATCTTGAGCCCGAGCAGTAAGGATCTAAGCAAAGCAGAAGAAAAAAAAAACATAACTATAGTGCATCTAAGGCATAATTCATAATAAACATGAAAACGGTGCAAAATAGTATGAGTTACTCTAAATCTAAGCAAAATAAGAATAAGATTGAACCTAATAAAATAGAGCAAAATTAAAAAATTTCAAAAAAGTCATTAAAAATTCAATAAAATACAAAAAAAACAAGGCTCAAGCTTTAGCCACTGTCGCCTACAGCAACCAAAACCTGGCCGCTGGAGGCAGCAACGGCCAAGACCCAATGGTCAATTTTTTTACTATTGGGATTCAAGCTTGGTTGCTCTAAGCGACAACGGCTCAAAGTCGACCGCTCTGAGTGACAATGGCCAAGGGGCGGCATGGCAAACCCGTGAACCCTTGGCCAAAAAATCAAAAAAATTGCAAAAATAATAAAATAATTAAAAAAAAACAACATAGGGAGGGAGAATGATGGAAACCTAGGATCACAGAGAATCACTCAAGCTTTCATTTCATTAAACTTTCAAAAAAAAATTTACAATACTAGCCAACAGGCGTAGTTTCTTGTTTCGAGCCCCCCTTTCCTTGATGCACCCTCCTGCTTCTATAACCATGTCTCCCTCTCTTTCTAGGTCCGACCCTCTAGGCCATTAATGACCTATCTGCCCGAATACATCCTGCCTGACTGAACCTTTACATCTTTCCCTAACTGGAAACTGCCATCGGGTTGGCCGTGGATACATGCATTGATGAGCCATCTGACTTTTGGGCACAGTATTCGAATGGCCGCCATGCTCAGCAAGCTTACCGGGCAAGAAATCATGCATTAATGAGGCCTTGACCGCCTCGAAAAACACCATCTGGGAATGCAGGCTTTTTCGAACGGTGAACTAGCAACATGTCACGATATCGTGACATTTTTCTTCCTTGCTGCCCTTCTCTCCTTCGGGTCGCGATATCACGACATGTCGCGATATCGCGACATTTTCCTTCCTTGCAGCATTTCTTTCCTTCGGGTCGCGATATCACGACATGTCACGACATTTTCCTTCCTTGCAGCATTTCTTTCCTTCAGGTCACGATATCACGACATTTTTCTTTCTCTCGGCCTTCCCCTCCTTCAGGTCGTGATGTCACGACATTTTTCTTTCTCATTGTCTTCCTCTTCTATGGGTCGCGATATCATGACATCTTCCTTTCTGGTTCTTCTTTCTTCCTTCTCGGTCGCGAAATCGTGACATGTCGCGATATCATGACATCTTGCTCTCTGCTTTCTTCTCGCCTTTACGGGTCACGAAATCGTGACATGTCATGATATCGCGACAACTTTGCCTTTTGCCTTTGCTCTCTGCTTTGGGTCACGAAATTGTGACATGTCATGATATCATGATAGTTTCTTCCTGGTTGTATTTCTGCTTCTTCGATCACGACTTCGTGACATGTCGTGAAATCGTGACATTTTCCTCTCTGGCCCTTCCTATCTTCTTTCGGTCATGATTTCATGACATGTCATGAAATCACGACATTCTCTTCGGACGCTCTCCTCTCTCCCTATTTTGGTCACGATTTCATGACATGTCACGAAATCGTGACATTTTCGGACTGCCTTCTTTCTCCTGCTTTGATCACGATTTCGTGACATGTCATGAAATCGTGACATTTTTCACTCCTGCACCTTGCTTCATCCTTTTGTCATGATAATGCGACATGTCACGATATCATGACACTTTCTGCTCCTATGCCTCTTCTCGTCCCTTGGTCATGAAAATGCGACATGTCACGATATCACGACACTTTTCCTCCCTTGCACCTTCTTTCATCTTCTGGTCACGATTTCATGACATGTCACGAAATCATGACATTTTTGCTCCGTGCCTTCTCTCTCCTTCCTGAGTCACGAAAACGCGACATGTCACGATATCGCGACACTTTTCTCTATCGCGATATCGCGACATCAAGGCAAACACTTAGAAAAATTTTTGTTGATGCAAGATTGCTCTACTACCATCGGATGCTCCTGCATCAGACACCCGGGGTGGATTGAGAAGTGTCCTTCACTTCTGTACTGTTGGAGGAAGACCCAGGCGGTCGACCTCTACTTTTGACAACCAAGTCGCATCTTCGATAGGCCTGTCCTTCCATTTGACCAGGTATTCAGAATACTGCCTGTTCTTGGTACTTCTGCCTGCTCGAGTGTCTAGTATTTCCTCGATCTCATCTGTTGTTGGGGTAGATGTTGGAATACTCCATAATTCTGTACTCGGTGTCTCGCTACTGCCTCCTTCATGATATTCTACCAAATCTGCAATGTTAAAAATAGGTGATATATTCAGCTCGCTTGGCAGTTCCACTTCATAGGCATTTCTCGAATCTCTTTTACCTATGATCCTGCATGGTCCAAACCTCTTCATCTTCAGCTTGTTGTAGGTTTTGCTAGGAAACCTTTCCTTTCTCAAGTGAACCATGACCTCATCTCCCACTTGGAACTCCTTGAAATGCCACTTCTGATCGACTTTGGCTTTGTACTGAGTATTCATCTTACTGATATGTTGTTTTACCTCTTCATGCAAACTCTTTATGTGCTCTACAAAATCTCCAGCCTCAGCACTACTCTTTTCTCCTTTACCCATCGTTCTCAATTCAGAAACATTTCTTGGGTTGTTCCCATACACAATCTGGAATGGGGATCTACCAGTACTTCTGTTGATGGAATTGTTGTAAGCAAATTCTGCCTGTGGCAAGATCAAGTCCCATCCCTTGGGCCTGTCTCCTACCAGGCATCTTAGAAGATTACCCAAACTTCTGTTCACCACCTCTGTTTGTCCATCAGTCTGTGGATGGTATGCAGAACTGAACTTCAAATCCATTTTCAGCTGCTTCCACAAAGTTCTCCAGAAATAACCCACAAATTTGGTATCTCTGTCAGATACTATACTCTTGGGTAGACCATGAAGGCGTACCACCTCCTTGAAAAAACAAGCCCGCAATATGAACTGCATCACTCATTTTTTGACATGGAATAAAATGAGCCATCTTCGAAAACCTGTCAACCACAACAAAAATGGAGTCACTCCCTCGTTGTGTCCTTGGTAGGCCAAGAACAAAATCCATACTGATGTCCTCCCATGGTCTCTCTGGCACAGGTAATGGCTGATACAATCCTCGTATTCTCGTCTCACTCCCTTAGCCATCCGACGGACTCTACAACCCCGCACAAATTTAGTCACATCTCGCGGCAACTGTGGCCAATGGTAGTTTTCACTAACAAGGGCAATGGTCTTATCTCGACCAAAATGTCCAGCTAGTCCCCCACTATGCTTCTCCTTTATCGTATTCTCCCTCATTGAACTCCGTGGAATGCATAATTGACCTCCTTTGAACAACATCCCATCTTGGATCAGAAAATCCAACCACTTGGTCCTGTCCAAAGTAACAAGTGCCAAGCAAGCCTTCCAGGCTTCTCAAAATCAGGATCTTCGGGGTACAAACCCTTCAGTTCATCAAATCCTACCACTTCCACCTTCATTTCTGTCAACAAACACTACCTTCTGCTTAAGGCATCTGCAACTCTATTGGACCTTCCACTCCTGTGCTTCAACACAAAGGTATAACTCTGTAGAAACTCAACCCACTTTAGGTGCCTCTGATTTAGCTTCCCTTGGCTATTAATATACTGTAAGGCCTGATGATCAATAAATAGAACAAACTCTTTTGGCAACAAGTAATGTCGCCACTTCTTTAGAGCCTGAACTATAGCATAAAACTCTTGATCATAAACTGAATACTTCTTTCTGGCATCATTGAGTTTCTCACTAAAGTAAGCAACAGGTTTACCTTCTTGACTCAAAACAGCTCCTATGGCACTACCACTAGCATCACAGTCTACCTGAAATACCTTATTAAAATCTGGAAGTGCCAAAATAGGTTGTTCTATAACCTTCCTTTTCAACATATCAAAGCTCTTATCTGCTCCTAAGGTCCACTTAAATTCTTTCTTATTCCCTCTCATTGTTTCTGTAAGGGGTGCACAAATACTGCTGAAATTCCTAATGAATTTCCTGTAAAAACTTGCTAGACCATGAAATGATCTTACCTCAGTCGTGCTTCTCGGAGTAGGCCATTCAATGATAGCTCTTACTTTTTTTGGGTCCATTTTTAGACCTCCGACTGAGATGACAAATCCCAGGTACACTAACTCCTTCATGAAATTACATTTCTTCAGATTAATCAACAACTGCTCCTCCCGCAGCTTCTCAAAAACCCTTCTGATATGCATCAGATGCTCTTCCAGGGTTCTGCTAAATATTAGAATATCATCCAAATAGACAATAACAAATTTGCCTAAGAACTCTTTCAATACCTCATTCATCAACCGCATGAATGTGCTTGGTGCATTGGTCAGCCCAAATGGCATGACCAACCATTCATACAAACCTTCTCTCGGTCTTGAAGGCTGTCTTCCACTCATCTCCTTCTCTGACATGAATCTGGTGATAACCACTCTTCAGATCAATCTTGGTGAAGTACTTGGCTCCACTCAAACAGTCCATAATGTCATCCATCCTTGGCAATGGAAATCTGTACTTTATGGTGATCTTGTTAATGGCTCGAGAGTCTGTACACATTCTCCACTCTCCATATTTCTTTGGTGCTAGTACTGCAGGTACTGCACATGGACTCAAACTCTCCCGAATCAGTCCCTTCTCTAGCAACTCTTGGACTTGCCTGTTCAACTCTTCAATTTTCGTAGGGGTCATTCTATGTGCTGCCTTATTGGGTAAGCTAGATCCTGGTACCAAATCTATATGGTGACTGATCTTCCTCACTGGTGGTAAACCCTCAGGCACATTATCAGATATAATGTCTAGAAATTCTTCTAACAAGTCCTAAGACTTCTACAGGGGTATCCTTGCATTCTTCCTTCCTAACTCTAGGAACTAATGCATAGCACATATGCTCATGCTTTAAACTATTCAAAAAATTTCCTCCTTCAACTAAATAGATTCTAGCGCTACTGCATACCTTTTCTTCTGCCTCCTTCAAGGGCTTCAGCTTATGGCGCACTCCATTCTTCGTCACTGAGTAGGTGTTGGCATGACCATCATGCACTGCACACCGATCAAACTGCCATGGCCTTCCCAACAACAAATGGCAAGCATCCATGGGCAGGATGTCACACAGGACCTCATCATAGTAATTCCCAATATTGAACTTCACTGAACATTGCTCACTGACCAAAACTCTATGGTCCTTCTGTAACCACGCAATCTGGTATGGATGCGGGTGTCTTCTCCTTTTTAACTGTAACTTGGCAACCATTTCTTCTGAAACCAAGTTATCAGTACTACCATTATCTATGATAATATTGCAGACCTTACCCAAACTTCTGCACCTTGTGCGAAATAGGCTCCTCCTCTGGTCTGATCCTTTCTCCTCATTCAACAGGGTCCTCCTAGTGACCATAACTTCTCCTCTCTCTGCCTCCTCAGAATGTTCTGATTCAGCACCTTCATCTGCTATAGCAGCTCTGGTAAGACCCTCAGGTCTCTTATTCATCCTTTCTCGGTGTTGTGGACACTCAAATGCTCGATGTCCTTCTTCGCCATAGTGGAAACAGGTTCCACGAAATCCTCCTCTTCCAAATCCACGTCCAAATCTACCTCTCCCTCTTGGGTAACCATTGTTCTGATTACGGGGTTGGTAGGTGTTCTCCTCTTTCTGCTCTTGGGTATTACTGGTCTCACCAGCCTTCTTCTGGTCCTTATATTTTTCTCCACTGGTCCTTCCACCAGTCCTTCCACCATGACCTCTTCCTCTTTGCTTGCTCTCAAACCTCCTATTCAGCTTCTCTTCAACCCTCAAGGCAAACTGGTAAGCATCCTCTATGGTGGTCATCCTGACCAGGCTTAACTCCTCTTGAATACTTGCTCGTAACCCATTAATATAATGGGCTACCTTCTCCTTGTTGGCCTCTGAATGGCCTGTTCTGATTACAATCTTGTAAAACTCCTCTGTGTATTCTTTAACAGACTTGCTTGCTTGCTTCAAACCTTGCATTTTCTTTAGCAGATCCATCTCATAGTCAGCTGGGATGAACTGCCTCTTCAACTTCTCCAACATTCTATCCCACCTGGTTATTCTCTCCTTTCCTCTTCTATTTCTTTCCAGTTGTACTCCCTTCCACCATATGCTGGCATGACCCTTCAGCTTGGTCTTGGCAAACCTGACCCTATCAGGATCTTCAACTTCTTCATACTCAAAGTATTCTTCCAAATCATTGATCCAGTCAATCAACTCCTCTGGATCAAGATTTCCAGAATACGTAGAAACCTCCATCTTTGGTCTCTTTCCAATCTGAGAGATGGCTCTGTATAACCTGGCTTGTGCAGGATCTACTGCCTCTTCTTCTTCCTCAAACTGGTCCTCTTCTTCATCAACTTCATCTTCACTTCCTTCTTCCCCTCTGGGTTCAAGTCCTCTACGTAGCTCCTCTTGCAGGGCCTGAACTTGCCTCTGCAAAGCTCTAAAATCTTCTGTTGGCACCATATTTCTTCCACCACCATGGTTTCTTCGTGGAGGCATTCTTCCTCACTCTCTTCTCACAACCCTTTTCCATAGATCCTGGTGCAAGCTGCCTCACTTTCGGCGATCTGCTCACACACTCAGGAACTCCCACTCTAATACCACTTGATGGAGACACAGGATCACAGAGAATCAATCAAGCTTTCATTTCATTAAACTTTCAAAAGAAAATTTACAATACTAGCCAACAGGCGTAGTTTCTTGTTTTGAGCCCCCCTTTCCTTGATGCACCCCCCTGCTTCTATAACCATGTCTCCCTCTCTTTCTAGGTCCGACCCTCTAGGCCATTAATGACCCATCTGCCAGAATACATCCTGCCTGACTGAACCTTTACATCTTTCCCTAACTGGCAACTGCCACCGGGTTGGCCATGGATACATGCATTGATGAGCCATCTGACTTCTGGGCACAGTCTTCGAATGGCCGCCATGCTCAACAAGCTTACCGGGCAAGAAATCATGCATTAATGAGGCCTTGACCACCTCGAAAAACATCATCTAGGAATGCGAGCTTTTTCAAACGGAGAACCAGCAGTATGTCGCGATATAGCGACATGTCATGATATCATGACATTTTTCTTCCTTGCTGCCCTTCTCTCCTTCGGGTCGTGATATCGTGACATGTCACGATATCGTGACATTTTCCTTCCTTACAACATTTCTTTCCTTTGGGTCATGATATCGTGACATGTCACGATATCGTGACATTTTTCTTTCTCTCGGCCTTCCCCTCCTTCAGGTCGCGATGTCGCGACATGTCGCGATATCATGACATTTTTCTTTCTCATTGTCTTCCTCTTATCGGTCATGATATCATGACATGTCACGATATCATGACATCTTCCTTTTCGGTTCTTCTTTCTTCCTTCTTGGTCGTGAAATCGTGACATGTCATGATATCATGACATCTTGCTCTCTGCTTTCTTCTCGCCTTTTGGGTCACGAAATTGTGACATGTCATGATATCGTGATAGCTTTGCCTTCTGCCTTCGCTCTCTGCTTTGGGTCATGAAATTGTGACATGTCATGATATCATGACAATTTGCTTCCTGGCTGTCTTTCTACTTCTTCGGTCACGACTTCGCGACATGTCGCGAAATCGTGACATTTTCCTCTCTGGCCCTTCCTATCTTCTTTTGGTCGCGAAATCATGACACGTCGCGATTTCGTGAAATTTTTCTTCGGACGCCCTCCTTCTCCTATTTCGGTCGCGAAATCATGACATTTTTCTATGGACGCCTTCTTTCTCTTGCTTCGGTCATGATTTCGTGACATGTCACGAAATCGTGACATTTTTCACTCCTGCGCCTTGCTTCGTCCTTTTGTCGTGATAATGCGACATGTCGTGATATCGTGACACTTTCTGCTCCTATGCCTCTTCTCGTCCCTTGGTCACGAAAATGCGACATGTCGCGATATCGCGACACTTTTCCTCCCTTGCGCCTTCTTTCGTCTTCTGGTCACGATTTCGTGACATGTCACGAAATCGTGACATTTTTGCTCCATGCCTTCTCTCTCCTTCCTGAGTCGCGAAAACGTGACATGTCGCGATATCGCGACACTTTTCTCTGTCGCGATATCACGACATCAAGGCAAACACTTAGAAATTTTTTTGTTGATGCAAGATTGCTCTACTGCCACCGGATGCTCCTACATCAGAGAACAAAAAAATTAGAAAGTAAAATTTCCTATACAAGCATCAAAACTAAGCTAAGTTCAAAACACCCAAAATGGCGGTAGCAGGTGAATAATTGAAAATTTAAAAAAAACCCTAAGCTAAAACCACTAGCGGGGACTAACCCACCATAGCAAAGAGGAATCTAAGCCTAATTACAGAGTTTTTTTGTTGCTAGCAGATTTAGTGAGGTTTGTTTTACCCATTACTTAGTGAGGTTCAATTTTACTTAGACAAAGAAAGGAGAGCTAGGGTTTTGAAGAGAGAAATACCCGAGAAGCTCTGACTCCTCCAGTAGTTGATGTCTCGCCCTGCACAACCATGTCCTTAGCACCAGGAAGAGCTCTAAAAATGAATCTTCAAAAGTGAAAATGATAGGTCAAACCCTAGAAATTACAAATTTTATATTTCCTTAATTATGCCTTGGTTGCTGCTGATGTCAGTGGCCTAAACTTCTTGGCCACTCAAGGCAATAGTGGCCATAGGCAAGAAATCAGAGGCCACTGGACCTAACAACGGCCAGGCCCACAGATCAAAGTAAAGTAGTTCCTTCCATGAGGGAATAACAAAAATAGCAAATAAACACACTTTGATGGTTTAGGACCCTTAGAGTGTTCAAAATCAAACAAAAATCACATAAAATCAATATCTCAGGTAGACCTCATATTCCGTCATCTACTCTATCCACTCGGAAATTGCAAAAAGTTGCACTCCATGTATTTTGGTGAGATGAGTAGATACCATAAGGCCATTTGGGGCAAACACAACTTATTTTGGAATTACGATGTGCCACCCT
The DNA here is from genome assembly GCA_028583015.1 of Wollemia nobilis. Lineage (NCBI taxonomy): Eukaryota > Viridiplantae > Streptophyta > Pinopsida > Araucariales > Araucariaceae > Wollemia > Wollemia nobilis. Next base: position 5,817,156 of record JAQPPZ010000431.1, on the reverse strand, counting down.
TCAATTCCAAAGAAGACCAAGATGGTCGAACTGCTCCACGGGTGTGAAAGGATCATCCCAATTCTCCTTTGACATCAAAAATATTAAGTCAAAGTGATACAATCTAAACATAAATATAATCATTCATCCTAACTCCCTAATAAGGCTATTGATAGTCGAACCGCTCCTTGGGATAAGAATGGATGATCATAATAAACAATTAGAATCACACTTGGATGTGGGATTACCCATTAAAAGCAACATATGCTAGAAAGGAACCAGATTAATCATATTTGTTAAGCGATTTGTCGCTTCACTCATTGTCATTTCTTCACCAATTCATTGTGTGAAGAGGTAGTTCAAAACTTCAACTTAATTATAATCAAAATCAACAAAAGATCACTTGATCATGGCAAAATCATGTTTGTCCTACGAATAATTGCATACAATAATCACAAATTTCTCTTGTTTGTTGGGAATGTAAGCAGACATGAAATCTTCAATTATAGCTCTCCTACCAATCAGAATTGTTGTAGCAGCTGAAGCTACCCGATTGAGTTTGAGGAATGAGTGCAATTTAACATACAAAATCCACTGAGTTAAGTCCTCTGAACGTTGAGTCAATTATTCAAGGGATGTGTGCCATCTTACATGATTGGGCCATCCAATGTTGATCAGACCATTGATCACCATACACCCTACAAACATATTAGTCTATATTTTTGCTCAGTGTTGTGTTTTCCACATAGCGCATCGTAAAAAGGGGCATCTTTAGACACCTAAATTATGTTATGCTTAGGTGAAATACTTACATAGACACACTCATAAGATCATGAGATATAATCTTGGACTTTCCAAGCATTAATAGTGGTTCTCACCACTCATTTGGGGCCTTTTCAAGCCATCCAAGTCTAGTCGTTAAAGCCAAGAGTAGTCAGATCCTAGCTGCTCAAGCCTAGAGCAGCCAAAACTTAGCCACTACAGATGATAGTGGCCAGATCTTAGCCATTGTAGATGATAGTGGCTAAGCCATAAGAAGCAGTTTGCCAATAAACAGGCCTAATATCGGGCAAAATTGGCAGTCTACATGCAATAAAGGTGAGTGAGAGTGACTTTGCATTCCTTTTTATGACCAGTTCACATAGGAGGCTTGAGTTTGCATTTAAACTTTAGTTAACTGATCTCCAAGCATAAACAAAGGATAAAATATTCTCATGCTAACAATCAGTTCACATAGGAGACTCAAGTGGGCAGTTAAATTTTAGTTAACGAGACTTCAAAGATAGACAAAAGACATAAAACCTCTCATGCTAACTTGTACTACGCATGAAAAATTTATTTCTAGGGCTTGGACATAGACCTAGGGTTTCACACTATAAAAGGTGCAAGCCTAAGAGTGCCAAAGGGGATTAGATCTTCTAGCATTAAGATATCTTTTATTTAGGAGAGCTTTCGAGACTTGGAGAGTTCTCTTTGATATCACGTGTACGTCAGAGCCCTAAAGAATTGAAGAGCATAACACCTCTTATTTCAAAATTAAATATAGGCTTTGACCCATAGCTTTGGGGCAAAGAGAGCAAGGTTTACCTTAGTGGCTGTTAACTTGGACAGTGGCCCATAGGCTTAGCTTAGATTTTATACATAGCTTCTTTTATTCTATTTCTTCATGTTTCCATATCATTAGCATAGATTTACATGATTTTATGTCATAGTTTCAGTATATTTCCGTTAAATTCTTTTATCACTAACAGCCTCATCCGAGGAGGCAGTACCGGACATCTAAGTGTGTTTTGTTATTTTAGTGATCATGGGACTACAGGTTCATCAAACATATTAGCAACATACACGAGAAAATGGATCCCTCTAGGAAACATACCTGGATAAGGAGGCATCTGTAAGCCCTCATACATTTTCGTGTGTGGAACCAGAAAGCCTTTTATAAGTGCACCACCCCTTCATGAAAGGGCACTCTACCTATTTGTAACTTATTGTATCAAAATGGGTATCCCTAAGAGGGACCCACATGTAGTTGGATTTCAATATTAATAAAAAGGATCTATCTTTTGTGTTTTCTATGTTAGATGCTTTTTGTGGTCTTTTTATTTCATCTTCAATACAATACTGCAAGTAGAGTAGAGCAGTGTGTGCATTCCCAGGGTCGCTACAGCTTCAAAAAAAGGTTTAACATCTTGAAGTAAGATCTTACAAGAACACAAATGGAAAATAAAGGCAAAGGCAAAACCATGAGACACAAGAAGAAAAGAACACACATGGTCATGAAAGAAAAAGAAGATGAATTTGATATTATTGTTTTGGGAGGAAAAATAGAAATAGATTCAAGATATGAATCAAGTAGTGGAGAAAATATCATATTGATAAATTTTTATACCATATGTAGGAATACAGGTCACCATGCAGCTTATTTTTCACAAGAAGGTGAAGAATGTTTTGTTTATGGTCAACTTGGTCATGATGCAGGTTATTGCAATGAGTTTAGTAGCGGTGAAGATAAATATGATACTCTCGAAACTGAAATCCTAGACGTTGGTTCATAAAAGGATAATAGGGAAAATCAAAATAGGTATGAAGAAGAAACTCTACTTTCAGTAATAGAAGAAAATACTCCTATTGAAGACCAAATAAAATAGAGAAATTTAGAAAAAGAGAATGAGGAAGCTACTCTTAAGGAACTTGTTAAGTTAAAAAATGAGAACTTAGAATTAAAGGCTCAAATACAAGAGGATGAGAAATGTAAGACAAAGCTTCTACAAGATCTCTCTGACTTGAAATATAAGGTTGAAGAGGCAAGGAAAGTTGAAAAAGGTATGGTTGAACAATCAAAGGTAAAAGAGCTAGAATATGAAATACTTATTGTTGATCTCAAAGAATTAAAAATGGAGAACTTAGGATTAAGGGTTCATTATCAATAAGATGAGAAAGCAAAAGCAAAGTGTTTACAAGAGCTTATTAGCTTCAAAATTAAGGTTGAAGAAGCAAGGAAAATGGAAGAATGTATGATTGAAGAATTAAAGAAAAAATATCTAGAATGTGAAAAATTAGAACATGAGATAGTTTCACTAAGGATGGAAGTAAAAATATCCAAGGACAAGCTGCACAAGGTTGAGAAAAATTCAAAGACTTTGGACAGGATTTTTAATGCACAAAGATCATCAGTCACCAAAATAGGACTTAGTTTTAAAAAAGAACAAGGGAAATAGGAAATAGAAAAGGGAGAGTCGATCTCAAGCACCAGAGAAGAATAAGCATCAAAAGAAGAAAGTAAAAGAGATAGTGAGACTTCTAAGGATAATTTGGACAATAGAAATTTCAACAAGAAAAGGAACAATGCAAAAAGAAGAAATAGATGGAAAAAAAAAATCAGATAGGTTAAGAGAGACTAAGAGACCAATGAGGTCAAGACAAGGAAGTTTCAATGGATGATGTTTCTCATGTCACAAATTTGGATACATGGCTTCACAATGCAGGATACATGAAAGATAGAAATATGGGAATTTTAGGAATAGATAGCATTTCCATTGGTATTTCTACTCATGTAATTAGTTTGGTCACAGGGCAATGAATTGCAGGGTTCATGACAAAAAAGAATATGGCTTCACTAGGAGAAATCCTAAGATATTTGCATATCCAAGGAATAATAAAATTAAGTGTTATAAGTGCAATACTAATGGACATATAGCAAAGTGGTGTATAGCATACCTTCCAGGACCAAGCATGAATATGAACAGGAACAAGAATATGGATATGAACAGGAATAGGAACAGGAACAGGAACATGGATATGAACATGAAAAAGAACATGAATAGGAACAGGAATAGGAATATGGATATGGACATGAATAGGAAAAGGAATATGGACATGGATAGGAACAAGAACATGGACATGGAGAGGAAAAATCAAAATAATCAGAAGGATAAGATACAAAGGAAAGAGGACAAAGGTAAAGACAAGTGCTTGCTAGGAGTAGAAATACTCACACCCCAGGATTAACCACCTCAAGAGGAGGTGGGGGAGGAGCTAAGCTAAGAGACTCATTCTTAGCCTCGATCCCCAAAGGTGACCCTTTTCCATTGATGTCAAAGGGGGAGATATTTGAGTAAGGTGGAGATATTTGGTTTAAGGAGAGAGCATTGAGACAAGGGGAGCAATGTCCTAAGGGGAGTAGAACAAGAAAAATATCAAGTGTTTGGTAAAAATAATTTAGGTTGTCGTCAATGACAAAGGCGGATATTGTTTGATATTTTGATTCCATGGAGTTGTCATTGATGTCAAGGCATGAAGTTTTCATTGAAGTCAAGGAATAATCTACCATTGATGCCAAAAGGTCAAAAGGAGCAATGCAAAATATTGATGGCAAAAGAGCTTCATAATATTTATTTTTAATATTATGTGAAGCATAAGTAGAAGGATTTTTATTAAAACCATAGATGAGTAAAAATAAAATGTTTTTCATAAAAACCCAAGGAGGCTTTAAACCCTAAAGTCAAAATATTTAAATATTAATTTATATTATTTAAATTCTAAATAATTTAAATAATTTATAAATTAAGTATTTAAAGGCAAAGTCATAGGTGTCGATCTCAAATAAATTACCTCCACTGACATGCATGGAGCAAAGGCATAAAGGTATTTATACCTTAGCCAAAAATATTAGAAGTGAATTCGATTAATATCCGCAATACTCGATGCAAAAGGCTTGTGCAAATTCAAAATGGAAGCACCTTCGAAGCACTACGTGGAAGCAGGAGACATGATGGAGAAGGAGCCAAAGGGATATAAGGAATACAAAGAAGATAAAGTGTACATTGCACTTTAGTGGAGCAAGGTGAGCGCTTGCCTAACACGACGTGGAAGCCACGACCAATGCGTTGTTGCAGCATAAGGTGCAGGATCGAGTCCTGTGAATTACGAAGTGGAAAAATGTTTTTATAATTTTATTTTTTATTAATTTCCTATGCTAAGGTTGTTGGAGAGATCAAGTGTTAGTAATGTTTTTATTTACCGAAGTGGTAAATGGTAAATGTTGCTAGGATAATTGTTGTTTTTACCTTAGGGAAGCAAAAATTAATTTATTGCATTTAGTGTTAAAGTGAATTACTCAATTTAAATGCAATATTGAGAAAGGAGTTATAAGTAGAAGTTGTGTTATATTTTAAAGGGGATTTTGATGAAATTTATGATGTTGAAATTTATTGTTCATATGGAGCAATAAGGTGTATTTGAGATTTAATTTATCTTTGTGTTTGAGGTAAATTGTGAAAAGTGTTAGGGTGATAATTCTTGTCATCTAACCCTTTGTACTTGGAAAAAGAAAGTGGTGATAATTGAAACATGTTTTGAAGATCATTCTTCATCAAAGAAAAAGGTATGGGCATATTCTTCCTTGGTTGAGTTGATTGGTTGGTTTTCTGGAAAACAACTTTGGAGTGAAAAGGACTTGATTAGGTTTCCTTGTTGAGTTGTTGAGCTATTTTGAAGTGAATGCTATGCACCTGGTTTATAAGCTTTGTTGTTGAAGTTATTAAAGTTAAGTGAAGATCTTGAACTAGGGTTTGTAAAGAACACGAGTATCATTTTTATGTGATATTGGTTTATAAGCATTGTTGAAGTGAATGGTTGAGTGAAGAACTTGAACGTGGGTTTGCAAAGAACATGAGTATCATTGTTATGTGAGATTGGTTGATAAGCATTGTTGAAAATATTTTGAGTGAGTGTGCATATGCTTGGACTAGGGTTTGTGAGCAAGGATTATTTTATTGAGTGATTGATTGAGTAGATTTGGTAGAACCTAGTCAAGTGGATGTGTGAAGTGATAGTTCAAGTTCTATGAAAAAAATTGTTCTATATACTAAAATTGATTTGAGAAAGAGTTTGAGTATAGATGAGTGTGAAACATATTGAGTCTCTAACAATTATCTATATGTTTCTCTAATAAAAGAGAGATTGAAAGTGATTGAGAGGTTGTGAGTGTGAAGCATATTGAGTCTCTAACAATTCTATGTATGTTTCTAAATGAGTAATTGAAAGTGATTGAGCATTGTGATGTATGTGAAGCATATTGATTCTCTAACAATTATTTTTATGTTTCTATGAGATTGAACAAGTTCTAGTGTGGACTTGTTGAGCATATTTGAATAAGTTCTAGTGAGAACTTGTTGAGCAGGTTTGGACAAGTTCTAGTGAGGACTTGTTGAGCAGATTTGGATAAGTTCTAGAGAGGACTTGTGGATATAATAGTGTGAGATTTTGTAGAAGCTTACAAGGCATAATTGAGACAAGTATTTGAGAATACTTATGAGCAGAGTTGATTTATTTATTTGTTCAAACCTTAAGTTAAGGTTTGTGGCAGATCTAGCAGAGTTGATTTGAGATTGATTCAAGCTTTGTGTTAAGGCTTGAGGATAGATATTGAGGACAAATTTGTGCTATACTAAAGGACTATGTTTAGTGTAGATCAGAGGATAGATATTGAGGATATATTTGTGCTAGACCGAAGGACTATGTTTAGTACAAATCAAAGGACAGAGATTGAGGATATATTTGTGCTAGACCGAAGGACTATGTTTAGTACATATCAGAGGATAGATATTGAGAACAGATTTGTGCTATACCAAAGTATTATTCTTATTACATATTTGAGGATAGAGTTTGGTGTAGATTTAAGAACATATTTATGCCAAACTAGAGACAAAGATAGAGCATATTTATGCTAGATCGAAGGACTATGTTTAGTGCAGATTTGAGATAGAGATTTGAAGGTGATATAGTATAGAGGATGATAGTCTCTAATGGATAGAGATCCATTAACCAGGGTAGTGAGGACAGGTGTCTTCAGTGGATAGACATCCATTAGCCAGAGTAGTGGGGGAAATAATTCTTCTAGAATATCACTAGTCAGAGCTAAGGATAAATGAGTTCTCATGTGGATAGATATCCATGAACTTGATTAGGGAATTGGTATCTCCTTTGAGTAGAGATCCATAAATATTGTAATAGGGAAAGGATTCCCAAGAGATTTATTAAGAAAATATTAGTGAAATATTTTCTCTATGGAGTAGCCCACATTGGGTGAACCACATTAAATTGGTGTCTCTATTGTGTGTGATGATTTGTGCATTGATTTGGTTATTGCTATTGATATTACCATTGATTATATTGGATAATATTGTTTGGGAAAGAAAAGTAAAAAGTGGTATTATAATGTTCACCCCCCTCTCAGTATAAGATTGTCTTCTTCATATTATGTTTGTTTTCTTTCTATTTGTTGAAGTTATGTGTCATGTGAGGGTTGTTCTTGTTGTTAGTTCCTTAAAAAAAATTGTTGATTATGGAAACTTAGCAGTTTGAGGAATATGGAGAATATATTTGATAGAAAGGAAAATATAGGTATGCTTTAATTAACTTGTTAGAAATGTAATGAAAGCAATGTAATATTTTGTCTTTGTAATGGGAGTGGGCCCCAATAGAAGCCACGCATAGCTTATTAAAAAAACATATATAAATGATCTCAAAGTACTATATTAGTTAAAATAACATATTATGTCTTCTTTTATGGGGAAATTCAAAACACCAAGTACTATGGTGATTAAAGGAGATGCCTTTTCTTTGTAATTTATTTCACATGAGGAATGACTTGTAATTTGTATGGATTTTTGTATGTAAATATTTATTTAAAAATAAAATTATTTCTTTCAAACATTTATCCTTTTTACTTTTTCTAACCATATTTAGTAAATTATGTCAAACTATTAAAATAATATTTTTTAAATATTCATAACTGAGATACTTTATTTCTTGATATAGCATTGTCCTTTTAATAGGTCTAGAGTTTACCTTTTTACCTTGACTTTATGTTCTTTCATTCTCTATTTTTTTCTTTGTTTGGTTTTGGAGCTTCTGTTATCTCCCTCTTGATATTATTTTATTAGGTGGAAGAAGATATTTTAAAAATGATCCCAAACCTTTTACAACATGGGGTAAAAAAGACCCCAAACTGAGAGAAGAGAACCACATACCAAAAATAAGTGAAACAAAGCTAGACCAAGAAAGACAAAGAAACCCCAAAATGGAGAAGTGAAGATCCCAAAGAGACACAATAATCTCCAAAGGCAAACCACTCATAAGAGATGAATCTCGATGAGATTTGAGAACTGCTGGACCTACCCAAATTCACCAACATCAAAAATAAAAATAAATATACCCACTCAAAATTCAAATTACAATAACCAACTTCCTACCCAAAAGTCATAATAAAAAAAATGAAAAAAGGAAGCCCACCCTAAGTTTGAATGGTTGAAACATAAAATTGTTGAAGCTGCAACCATCCACATATCAAGCAATTTTTCAATGCTTTTTGCCACCAAATTTTGGAACTAAAGCCTTCATGGGACTCCCAAAGATCATTCCCTAATAAATTAGCCTCTAATCAAGATCTAGAATTAATGGAAAATTTTCCAAGGCCTTTAGAGTTGAAATTTCCCTTAGCTTGGTCCCTTGTAACTGGGCTTAGAGGTATACAAATTTTTATCCCACAAGATGAAGATATATTTGCTACATGTTTAGAATAATCTAGATTTGACACTGATCCATCAGCCATAAGAGGATCAATGTCAAAGGTTAAACATTTGAACAGATTCCTCGACGAGAGGTTTTTAGCATCACTGGAAGACATATCCTTAGAGCCTATCGAAGGTATAGCCTTGGAATTATCACCACACTCCTTAGGGACCTAATCATCCAAATTCAAACTAGATTTAGATTTGTGAGGATATTTTACATATGGAAAATCCCCCTTTTGGAGCAGTTGAGACCATTACTTTTTTTACAAACATCATGCTAACTCATGACCATAATTTTTACAATTAGAAAAAAATAAATGTTTATTCTCATACTCAATGGGTTCTAAATCCAATAATTGAAAGCATTTCAATAGACCTAGGGACATCTGCATCTAAATCTACAATAACACACATGTAAGCAAATATCATCCTATATTTAACTCTGGTTGTCACATCAATCATGACTAATTCTCCCAATATTTTAGCAATCCCCCTCAAAATAGCTTCATGCAAAACGTGGAAGGGAAGACATGGTAGACTAACACAAATAGATGCATTATTTATCTTTTGGGTATCTAGATCAAAGTTCATTTCCCTCTTACTATTTAATGCATGTACTACCTAATATTTTTATCTATTATGATCATCTAAATAGATTAGCATAAATTGTTTCTTTCTTTCAAAGATAGTTCTTTGTAATTTTCAATAGTTCTATTGATTTATTAGATTTTTCTAGATTCTAAGAGATTTTCATGAAGCTAAGTATACAACTTTAGCATTAATTATTAGATGTAAGAAAACCAAAATAATAAGACTTCAATCTCATACTATGTAATATCTTAGTATGATTTCTTTATGCATACCTTCAATTTGGAAGCCTTTATTTTTATTTTTTTGTTGGAGAACAAGGTGTGGTACTCGAGTTCCCCACCCTTGAAAAATTGCAACTCTCTCCTTTAAATCTTGAGAGTTTACAAAAAATTCAATTCTCATCTCAATTGAGTTGTTATAGCTAGATACCTACATCATTTTTAATAAGACATTTTGCCACCACTGCTGCAAATCCCCTTGTAAAGCAGCCACAAAATTTAAGAATGTAGATTCTTATGTATTTCCATTGGAGATACAAATGTTATAAAAAGCAATCATACAGTCTATAACATTTTTGATTTGTTTGTTTGCAATATCATCAATGTTGAAGGTAGCCTGAAAATTTCTTTGGTATTGTGGTTGATCAAGAACTGCATATTTACCAGGGTTTAAAGTCTTCCAATCAACTGGTCTATCATACTTGGCCATATGGATTTCAAAGATAGGCAATCTGCATTTCCTTTTTTCTAAACTAGAAGCAAAAAAATTAGAAGGTTTGATGGGCTTCTAATATATGGTTGCAGTAAGTTATTGGAGTTCAGTTTGATTTTTAGGAGCTTCTATTTCTTTGGAAATAGTTTTTAAGTTGTCTTCTATAGCATCAAGTTGGTTAGAAGTCTGAACAAGCTCGCAATTAGGCAATTATATTTGAGCTATAGGGAAAACTTGTGCATCAATATGATCTATAGCATGGGTGACCTGGTACAAGCAAGTATTACCAGCAAGTATTACCCCAATTATGGAGTCTAGAAACCTTTTCAATTCTTTGATCTATAAAGGGTAGAGATTTAAAATCTTTTTTCTCAAATTTTTGATAAGAGGTATGCATTTCTTTATTATTTTGAGATAAGATAAATGTCCTATCAGGTGTAAATGGATAAGATGTAGTTACAGATCCTATCTATTTTGGAAGAATCCAAGTGTAGTATTCTAAGGGATTGGCTTTAAACATATCTACATAAGTGGATTGCAGAGTTGTTTCTTGTTGAGCAAAATTATTAGAAAGTTGTTTATCAATAATAGTACATTGTTGTTTCCAATTTTCTCTTTCTGATATATATTGATTCCAACTCTTTTTTCCAACTTAGACAGCATGCTTTTTTATCTTAAAATCTGATTCTGTAAATTCTCCTATGAGGAATCTTTATTTGAGAATAGCTACACCTGTATTTCTTTTGGCTCTGATTTCAGGAGGAACTTCAGTTTTATTTGGAGTAGGGGGAAAAAAAGGTGTAGTATTTTAGACTCTTTATTCTTCTTTTGGAATTTCACCTTCTAGTGTTACTTTACTTTAAATCTATTAAGCCACGCAGGTCTTTTTCTAGCATCTACCATGAATCTTTTTTTAAACATGTTAACAAAACATGTAGATGTAGCTTCATCAAACATATATATATTATGAATGAGTTCTAAAATTAGAGGGTCTTCATTGTATTATTCTAAAGAACTTGAGTCTTGTTATAGACTGGATGAATCTGTTTGATTCATGAGGCAATGCATTTGGTCTATAATGAACAATTTTAAATCATTTTGATTATCTGAATATTTGCATTATTTCTCATTGGTAAAATGGCATTCTTAATTTTTTAAAGAGAGTTCAAAATATTTCTTTGTGTGAGGATATTTATTTGAGTAATGTCCAAATTTTTTGTAATTAAAACATTACAATTTTCATGATAATCCTCTTTATGGGGATTTTTTATTCTTGTAGGAATTTGACTTGTAAGTCTTAAAGGACTATGGATTTTTCTTAGCATTTTGGGATCTTCTTATCTTAATATTTTCTCCTGTGTTTTTAAACCCATAATCTTGACAAATAGTCTAAGAGATACCATGTGTCTTAGACTATTGTTTTAGAGACCTATGCAACTATTTTTGAACACATAATTATTGGATGTATGTCATTATTTCTTATTTAATTCTCCCCCATGAGAAATGTGTGTAGACATCTGGTTCATACTGAGTATAGAAGTAATTTCTAAAGGACTCGAGGAGAACTCCTATGAATTTGATCTTCCAGATAGTATCTATAGTATTTTGAGTGTACCTACTAGCAAAAGAAATTGTCTCAAATGAGTATTACTAATACTTTCTTAGATGCATTGATTGTAAAATGAATATTGGGTATATTTTTTGTTTTATTATGTTTATTGGTCTATGTTTTCATTTATGCTCTCAATCATTGTAGTTAAAGATCCTATAGAGACATTGATATCAGAACCAAGTCACAGTAGAAATTGGTACCATTATTAAAAAAAAGATTAGTTCTTTCTAAAATAAAAACACATATTGGATTACACTAGATTGAATATTTGGGGTTTTTAATCTTTTGTGAAGGTATCCAAATATTGCAGCATGCACTTGAGTTCTCCTCCAAATTTCTTGATAAAATATTAGATAAAAAGCAATTACAAAGTTTTTTAGGAGGATTCAATTACATTTCTAAATTCTATGATCATCTTACAGAAGATAGAGCCCTCATGTCAAAAATACTGAGAAATAATCCTCCACCATGGATAAATGCACACACCTCTGCAGTCCATAAAATAAAATGTAAGGTGCAATATTTGCTAGTACTTGGTCACCCCGTTGATTCTCCCAAAATAATTGAGACTAGTGCTTCTGATATCGATTGGAGAGAAGTACTAAAAGAAAAAATGCCTAATCACAAGGAAGTTCTTATTTGCTATGCATCAAGCCTCTAGAAAAATAATACTGAAGAAGGGTATTCATTCATTGAAAGAGAAGTTCTTGATATTCTTCGAGCCTTGAAAAAACTCCAATATATTGTAGCTAATAAAAAATTTATAGTCAAAACATATTATAAGGATGCAAAATTCCTTATTCAAAATAATGTTAAATATCTTGTCTCCAAAGCTAAGTCTTCTATATGGCAGTCCCTATTTTCGTAATTTTATTTTGATATACAACACATCAATGGAAGAGATAACTGCCTAGCAAAATATCTATCCCAAAAATTCCTTACTTATCTTGTGGCAAAAATGAACCAAATAATTGTATGATGTAGGTATATCAAGATATAGCAACAATTTTTGTTGAATATAGATCTAAATTTTACAAATATCTATACAATAGAACCGTTGGAGCTGTTATTCAGTATATTAAATATGAAACAACTTTGCTAAAAAATAGAAGGTCTTTACAATCAGTTTCTATCTTCGCTATTTACAAAGAAGGATATATTGTCCCACAAGGCCAATATGAGTGGAAGGTAATGTCTTTTGGCTTAAAAGTTACTCCTAAATTCCAAGCTATAATGGATAAGATTTTCACTCCTGATTTAGATTGGATTATTATCTACATAGATGATCTTACTATTATCTCTAAATCAATAGAAGATCATATCAGGCATCTAAAAATATTTCTTTCCATTATTGAAAAAGAAGGATTGGTTCTTTATAAAAGAAAAATACATATTGGATTACACCAGATTGAATATTTGGGGTTTTTAATCTCTGGTGAAGGTATCCAAATATTGCGGCATGCACTTGAGTTATCCTCAAAATTTCCTGATAAAATCCTATATAAAAAGCAATTATAGAGGTTTTTAGGAGGATTCAATTACATTTCTGACTTCTATGATCATCTTGCAGAAGATATAGCCCTCCTATCAAAAATATTGAGAAATTATCCTCCACCATGGACAGATGCACACACCTTTGCAATCCAAAAAATCAATGATTTTTATTTTTTGGTTCTTATTCAATTTTCTATGTGAATATAAATATTCTAAAATTTGAACATTCTTCTTCATATTTTCCTACCACAACCTTCACAGAATCAAAAATCCACCTCTATTGTCTATGCATTGCATGCTAGTAGAGTAATATTTTCAAAATATTGCACTATCATAGTCTGCTTTACCAAACCTAGATTGTTACTTTCCTTCCTATAGCATAATTGCAACTAGAAAAATTGTAATATATAGTTTATATGAAAATATATTAATTTTATAAAATAAAGCAAATATTATCAATAAAAATAATTAAAGTAAATATTAATCATTATTTTATTCATGCAGTTAACATTTTCTTGCCAGCTTCAACTAAACTTACTACTTCCTCTAACCATTGAAAAAATAATTGAACTTCATGATCCTCAATTAAAAATCCTCTATTGGCTAGCCTATCTACACATTTGTTTCCTTCCCTTAACATATGTGTAAACCTGATTTCTTCAAAGTCTATAGCAAGGTCTTATATTTTCATAATTATCTCTTGTATGTTCCATGGAGCCTTTGCTTTCCTCAAAATTATATTTATTACTATTAATGAATCACTTTCTATTTTAAACTCTATTTCATTTTATTTTTTTGCATATTTTTAACCCTTCCAAAGTTTCCCAAGCTTCAGCTTCATTATTTGTCTTAAATCCACTATTGAAAGCATAATGAGACAAAATATTTCCTCTATTATTTCTAATTATTCCTCCTCCTACGGTTGGTCCTAGATTTCCTTTAGATACTCCATCAAAATTTAATTTGATCAACTCACCAGAATATTCTTCTATTTTTTTCTCTTGTACCCAACATCATAATTTTATTTGATCACTTGACTCCATATATCAAAGCTATCTACTTCTAGATTAGGAATTAGGTGAGTTGATAGGGTTGGTTTAGACTCCTCTATGTCTAAACAAATATTTCTTTTCATTACTTCTAAACTAATTTCCTTTCCTCTAAATATTCTTCTATTCCTTTTCAGCCATAAATTCTAAAGTATTGTGTCTCTTGAGTGTTGGATAATATTACATTATTTGATAAATACTAATGTACCCCATGGTACTTTTATGGTACAAATATAAATATGTAATAGATTAGGGTTTGTATCTATATTTTAGATGAGTGATTTATATATTCCTTTTATGTAAGTTTTTATGTGCAATATATGCACAAGTATCATGTAAGAGTGCAATGTGCAAGATATGTACAAGTGTCATGTAATTAAGAGTGCAAGTGTGTATTACGATAGTGTGCATAAGTGTGATGTATTTAAGTGTAAAAATATGTAATGTGAGGACATGCACAAGTTTCTTGTATTAAGAGTTCATGTAGGAGAGTAAGATTCATGTAGAAGTGTGCAAGTGTCATAGTTAAAGTATGCATGTAAGAAGAGAGTGAAGAGTCTAGTATACAAGTGGCAAGATGAGAAGCCAAAGGTTAAGAATATGAAAGGTTGCACCTCTCCGATATGTAAGAATTGCAATACATAAGTATTGAAGAGTCACATTACTATGTCTATATTATGGAGACAAAGCTCCATACAATGTAAGGGAAAATAGTCTATAGCGATCACCACATAGCAAGCATTGATAATAAAGCTTATATATAGATTTTAAGCAATTTTATTATAAATATTCTTCATGCATGTACATGAATGATTTTTTATATTTAGATTCATATTTTATATGATAAATGAATGTTATTTTTTAATTAGTTGGAATAAGGGGTTTTGAAAGACTCCCTAAACCTTTTACATATAAAATAGATTCTCAAAAATATGACTATAGTAGAACCATAGAAAAATTATAGAGCAAGGAAAAATAGGATCTAACAATAAGAGAAGGATACTAGGAGATAAAAATGACAAAATCACTAAAGAGAAAGTGAGATTCATCCAAGATCTGCATTGATCTACCTTGGCAAAGAA
The DNA here is from genome assembly GCA_028583015.1 of Wollemia nobilis. Taxonomy (NCBI): domain Eukaryota; kingdom Viridiplantae; phylum Streptophyta; class Pinopsida; order Araucariales; family Araucariaceae; genus Wollemia; species Wollemia nobilis. Next base: position 5,802,062 of record JAQPPZ010000431.1, on the reverse strand, counting down.
TCATACCTCTAAAATTTGACACCAACCCTAAGTAGAGATCTAAAAATAAACTATACTCAAAGAAGTTAACCTTGCTTGGACTAATGTTTCTTCCCTTTTTCTTGGGTTGGGGAACAATGGGATCTGAGGATAGCAACAAAAGCAAGATCCAATTGTAGATTATCTTTTTCCCCTAGGGAAAGGACAACATATGAACCATTGGTTATTTTTGCTTCATTTTTTATTTTCCTAATATCCTTGTTCGAGGGTTTTCCCACCTTTCTATATTTTCCAACATCTGTGTTTCCTTTCTTTTGATTTCTAGTTATAGGGCTCAAGGTAGCGACCATTTTTCTTAATTTTGAGACCTTGTGCAAAGGACTTAAATTTTTATTTATTTCTAAAATGTGAGGCTCTATTATTTCTTTAGAAGAAGAATTTGGAAGGGTTTCCAAAATAGAGACCTCAATAGGAACTTAATTATTTTCTTTCATAGGATGAGAACAAACTTCTCCTAAACATTTAAAAGATATTTTAAGAAAGGAATAATTTTTAGTAAAAAATAGGGGGTTTGCCTGAGTTGAGGTCTCTAGATTATTTTTCTCTTCTCTCCCTTGTTGGACTTCAGGAATAGGTATGGTTTATTGATACTCCTTTGAATATCTTGCTTTGAAAAAAATGGGTTTAGTTATTTTTTACTATGGTCTAACTTTCTTGGGTTAGGGGAAATATTTTAAGTGGGCACTAGGTAGAAATGTGTCCTTACCTATTACAAGAGGCACAAAATGAATATTTTGTTTTATAATAAATCTATTGGACCCAAGAATAATCATTTGAAACTATCTCTATGGATCTAATAAGTTTCGCTTCTAGATTCACATTGATACACATTATAGCAAATACCATTCTTGATTTGGCCTTAGTGGTAGGGTCAATAAAGACTAGTTCACCGATGGTTTTTAGTATTCCAAGAAGGATATCCTAGTGCCAAAATAGGATAGGAGGCCAAGAAGTCTTACCCAAACCAAAGTTGAGTTATTACTTTTATTTTTTGGGTTGAATTCTATACCCCATTTTTGTAGGAAAAGGCCACACCTACAAATAACCAAGGACATCCTTCAAGGATTTGAATTACATCATCCATACAACTCAACTTGATGAGAAATAATCCCTTGGAGAGTACCATTATCTCTATATGTCCATATAACTTCCATTTAGATAAGGCCCATCTTTGGATAGAGCCAATGTCAACACGAGATCTAGGAATTTCCCCACTTGATTTTTGGCTTCCTAGGATGAAGCCATCTTTAAAAACTCCATCATGACTAATGAGGCCAAGAAATACCTCATTTTTGCTACATTTTGGACATCAAAATACTACCATATAACAAAATATAATATTATTTTATGCCAAATATTTTATTAGAGTACATTATTTGTTAATGTTTGCATGATTTAATGTTTAAGAACATTGTACCCCTATTTTGACTATTTTCAGCATTTTATACTTTGTTTTTGCATGATTTTTAGTGAATAAAGCATAATGTATTTGATAGAAAATAAGAGTACTATGATTTGTGATTGGATAACATATTTTGAATATTTTTCCCACGTTAAAATCAAACTACTGAGATGACATGGTGCTAGATCAACCATTCTACTGAAAAATAGGACACTACAACTGCAACTCCATACAAATTCCAGCCACCTATCACATTAAAGGAAGGCATGGAAATGGTCAACAACAATGAGTGGAATCAATTGGAGAGTGTTGAGGGAGACTAGGAAAGACTTCTGATCCACCTGGTAGTGCTCCCACATGGTTTGGTTGACAACAACAATAAATCTCACCTATTCTACCTGATATTTTGGAGCTCTCCAAAATGATAGGAAGAAATAATCTATTCCAATAACAACCGCATAGTTCGCATCCAATTCCAAAGGGAGGTGATATAAGAACATAGGGACAGGTGTAAAAACTATATTTCAACCATTCTGAGCCATTTCCCACTATATTGGAAGTATGGAAATATGCACAAATAACTGCTATAATAGATTCTATCCTAAAATAGACTGAGTCTGTTGTAACAACACAAGCAAATCACGCAGGGATAGCAAGATAATTGATTTTGTAATTGCAAGTATGAATGTAATAGATAGTATAAATAGGACTACTCCCTCATTGGTTGAGTTAGTCCAAGATTCCATAAGTCAGAATAAAAAAGTCATTGTAATCATTGTAGTTTGAATTAGCAATATTTAAATAAAGTGTAGTTTTATTTACATGTGTGAATTTGTGAGTATATGAGTGATTAGTATTTAGTTTTGGAGTGAATATTATTTCTTCTGGACCAAGGAGCAAGGGCCCACTCTGAGGACTGGAAGGAAGGAGCAATTATTGTAGGTTTTTGATAAATTTTGTTTTGTAGCAATTTTATCAATTTCTTGCTTATTTTCTATAATAGAACTAACCCCTATTTTAGCATAATTTTTTATTATGTTTTCAAGTGAAATTTTGTTTACATCTAGCTAACCCTATTTTATATGTATTAATTTCCCTTGTATTTCCTCTATTTTTTGCATTTTCTAATTTCAACAACTTTTCTAACAAGTTTCTGCAGCAACATTTTTTGGACAAGATTTTGCAATAGTTTTGTTTTTCAATAGTTTAGCATTTTCAAATTCAGCATGGATTGATTTCAATTAGTTTCAATTTAGAATTTTCCATTTCTATCATTTCAATTAGCAAGCGTAAAATAGTTCTTGTTTCAGCAATTTCAATTCTGCAAATTGTCAATTCTTACAACTGTAGCTTAAGTGTTAAATTCTGCAATTTCAATTTTGTAAGTTAAATTAGCTTCAATTTTACAAATTAGGATTAGTGTGACCTAAAAACAACCAAACAAACATCTGTTTCACCAAATAAATCTTGTGAACTAATTGCCTGAACTATAACTTGCCAAAACCTTCTATCGTAGATAACCTTGGACACCACCCTAGATTGACAAATATTGAAAATTAAATGATGATAATAATGACACTCATCATTTTTGGCATCGTTTTCAAGGAACATAGGTGTTTTTAGGAGATAAAATATAGTCAAACAATTGTTGCTTATGCTAAGTTGTGACCTGTAGAGCAAAATCCTGAAACAGACCAACTTGCATGAAACATAGTTGTAAAACTGATAAGTTGCAATTCAGAACATTAGAAAAACAAGCAGAATGAATGAATAGGTTAAGGGATGAAAAAGAAATATTTCTTAAAACCCCTTTACCTACCATAGGTAGGTGATACTCACGCCAAGGTGGTGAATTGCCTACATTTGAGCTTCTTGACGTACTTGAAAGAAAACCACCATCCCCACCATCAAGAAGTATTGAGTCTCCTAAGAGAGAAATTGTAGAGGAGCAACTTGCTAGTACCTCCTCACCTACTCTTGATAAATCCTCATCATCAGGATAGTTTAAATAAATTTATAACAATATTTGGGAGGATACCATGGCAGATGGGCAAGGAAACCCAGATAGGGGTAGTAATATCCATACTCAAGTAGACAATCCTACTCCTGCAAGGACTTTCGAATATCCTATTCGATTAAATCCTACACAAAATTCTCCCATGAAAATAATTTCACCTTCGGTGCTACCTACCTTTAGGGGTGTTGCATCCAAAGATCTTGATCAATTCTTGTTTGAATTTAAGGTTGTGTGCCAAACATATGATTACATAAATGATAACCAAAAGTTGAAATTTTTTCCCTCCACACTCAAAGACTCAACTTTGTGTTGGTTTATGAGTTTAGAGCCTAAATCAATCCAAACTTGGGAAGAAATGGAAAGAGTATTTCTGGATAAATACCAAGAATACTGTAGGGTGAAAAATAGGAAGGATGAACTCTTTAGAATCAAACAAGAACAAGATGAAACTCTAGAGGATTACTTGGATAGGTTTACCTTTGTACAAAAGAGATGTGGGCCTGTTGAACCAGAAATATGTAAGGCCATATTTTTATGAGGATTACAAGATGATTCTAGAGAAGTGCTAGACTTAATGGGCAAGGGAGATGTAAGCACCCTTGACATTGATGAAATCCTGGAGTTATGCAAAAATTACTCACGCACAAGGCAACAAAGATGAAAGAGGAGTAATAATGGTAGTGATGTGAAAGAGCTTATGGAAGAATTTGCCAATCTAAAAACTGACATCTTGGTACATCTTAATACCACATTAGGGGAAATGAATGCAAAATCCAACTCTACAACACCCCTAGCTATTTACTATCCAAGATGTAGAAACAAACATGCTCTTCAAGACTGTCCTCTAAACAAAACTTCTATATCTACTATTTGTAGCATTTGTTCCAAGGGACATATCACTGACCAATGCCATCTACTTCCAGGACTCAAAAATATTTTGGAAACCCAAATGGAAGAACTCAACTTTGTTGGGCAAAGACAAGGGGGAAAATTTTCACAATATCAAAATACCCCATGTTTTCCCACAAATTGGGGATAAAATCATTGGACTATGCCATGGGGTTATTCAGAACCACCACAATAGCCTTGGAATCAACCTCCATGGATAAATCCTCAAGATTGGTCACAATCCGGGTGGACAAATCCATAATGGAATCAACCCCATCCACCTTGGATGCAAGCCCAATCTCATGGATAGAGTTGGGGATAACAGTATCCATCATACCAGGGATAACGAAGATACCAAGGTCAAAATCAAAATTTATTGCCTAGTCCTACTCAAAATTTCCCTCAAGGAAGACCCCAACAACAACAACAATAATAGGTAAAGCAACCACCACTTCCAGCCCAACCTGTGGCCAATCCTAATAATACAAGATAGGCAACCCCTGTCTATGTAGCTGAATCTGATGAAAATACTACAATCAATGTAATTGATTGTAGTAACATCTAACTGCATTCAGGAAAGATACTTCCTGAGCCTATTATTGAAGAACTAAAAATTGATGAAGAGAAACTAGAAACCTTTAGTCCAAAACCACAGGAATCAACTTTGGATAAAGGGAAAGAAAAAGAAGAAGATTGTCCAAAAGATAGTTTACCTACTGCAGAAAAGATACCATATCCTGAAAGGTTTGAAAAGTCTAAAATTTTTGTTGAATCAGAGTTAGTAAAGGAAATGAAATGTTTGACCATTTCCCTTCCTTTTTTGCAAGCAATCAAGGATGTACCTTTAATCAACAAAATTGTTCAGGACCTTTGCATAAAAAAATCAGGTAGGAAGAAGAAGTCCTTTCCTAAAACTGTATAGGTAGATGGTAAGTTGGCTGATTTGCTTTCTGGGAAGCTTGTCCCACCAAAGTATAGTGACCCAAGAAGTCCAGTTGTCACCATAACCATTGGGTCAATGCAAATTTCTAATGTCTTGGTTGATCTTGGAGCAACCATTAATGTTATGACCAAAGACACAATGCAGAAATTACAGTTAAACAATCTGAATCCTACATCTACTATTCTGGAAATGGTTGATAGATCTATTGCCAAACCAGAAGGGATTATTGAGGATATTCCTATAATAATTTCCTCATGGGAATACCCTATTGATTTTCTGGTATTGTAGCCTCACAACTCTATGAATGGTTATCCAATTATCTTGGGTAGGCCTTGGCTTGCTACTGCAACCACTTTCATAGATTGTAGATCAAGGGAGATGACTATTTCTAATGGCATTGATCTGAAAAATATTTCTCTGTATCCACCTACAAAACCTTCAACAAAATTTTTAGGTCAGTTATGGTTTCCTAATTCTGATGAGGAACAGGAAGAAATTATCTCCACACTAGCCACCATGGTAGTGAAAGAACACATAGAAGAGATAGATTCACATGAGAGAGATTTTTGAAGATGAAACTATCCTAGTAAATACACTACATGAACAAGGACTTGAGGATGAACCAATCACTATTCATCACTTGTTGTGGAATGATGAAGGTCAGACATCTGAACACCTATCACCCATTCCATTGCAGGAAAGTCCCTTCACATTGCCACATGGATGGCATCATCACCTTCTTTCATATTTCCATTATCCTATGCAAGATTTGATTCCATCAGGGATTACTATTGATAGGGAGACAAGAGTCTTTCATTCTCTTCAACCACATCACTATCCACTGAACTCCTTAGTAAGAAAATATGAGGGAGTTAATTTTATCCACCTAGGGATAAAACAAATTGAAGTATAACTAGGAAAATTCTTGAACATTAATAGTTGGTTGATTGATGAACAAGAAGCAAAATTATTTGTTATTTTGAAACAACATGTTAAAGCCTTTGCATGGGAATATAAAGATATGTCAGGAATTCATCCTGATGTATGCACTCATAGGATATATACTAAATATGTTAAACCTATGAGACAACCCCAAAGATGATTAAATCCTGCTCTAAGAGATATTGTCAAGGAAGAAATAGAAAAACTCTTAGAGGTTGGATTCATATATCTAATTTTTGATAGTTGGTGGGTCTCTCCATTGGTTATCATACCAAAGAAGAATGGAAAACTGAGAGTGTGTGTAGATTATCAAGAACTAAACAAAGTCACACATAAGGACCATTTTCCATTACCATTCATTGATCAAGTGTTAGACACACTCGTAGGAAAGAAGTATTTCTGCTTTCTTGATGGTTTCAACGGGTATAACTAGATATAGGTTGCACCCAAAGACTAGGAGAAAACAAATTTTACTTGCCCATGGGGAAATTTTGCTTATAGGGTTTTACCCTTTGGTCTATGTAATGCCCCAACAACTTTCCAATGAGCTATTTTGGCTATTTTTCTGATTTGACCACTAAAAATGTAGAAATTTATATGGATGATTTTACAGTTTGTGGAGAAACCTTTGACTTTACTTTAGAACATCTTGACAAGGTTTTAACTCATTGTGAAACTTACCATCTATCCTTGAATCCTGATAAATGCTTCATGATGATGGAGGAAGGGATTGTTCTTGGTCATCACATTTCTTCTAATGGGATCAAGGTTGATCCTAAGAAGGTTGAAATCATTAAGAACCTTCCTCCTCCACAAACCCAAACTGATGTCAAGAGTTTCTTAGGACACATTGGCTTTTATCATAGATTTATTTCAAATTTTAGTACAATAGCAAATCCCATGTTTGCATTATTGACCAAAGATTCTAAATTTAATTGGACTAAAAAATGCCAAGAATATTTTGATGCTTTAAAGGAGAAACTAACCACTCCACCTGTGTTATGAGGTCCTAATTGGGAATTGCCATTCCATATCCAAACTGATGCCTCCAATACTACAATTGGAGCAACATTAGGATAGATAGAGAATGGGGAGCATTATGCTATCTACTACATAAGCAAAAACCTTACTGGAGTAGAAAAGAATTATACTACTACTGAAAAGGAATTTTTAGCAATAGTATATGCCATTAATAAATTGTATCACTATATCACTGGTTATCAAGTATTCATCCATACCGATCATTCAACCATTAAATACTTGATGAACAAACCCATGGTTAGTGCAAGGATCATTCGTTGGTTATTACTATTACAAGAATTTGATATCACAATAGTAAATAAACCAAGAAAAGCTAATGTAGTAGCAGATTTCCTATCAAGGCTGAATAACACAGGGGAAGAAGAGTTAGTTGAGGATACTTTTCTAGATGAAAAATTATTTGCTATATTAGTACAATCACCTTGGTTTGCAGATACAACTAACTATTTGGCAATAGGAAAAATTCCTCCCCATTTCACTTCCAAACAAAAGAAACAATTGGTAAGACAAAGCTCATCCTTCAAATGGATCAAAGGTCTACTTTTCAAGTGTGGTCCTGACCATGTTTTATGCAGATGCATTCAAAAATATGAGGTGTATGATATCCTCCATGCTTGTCATGATGAACCATCAGGAGGACATTATTCAGTAAAAAGCACAATTCAAAAAAATTTAGGCATTGGTTATTATTGGCCATCTCTTCACAAAGATGTAAAAAGGTATATTCGAAATTGTGATGCATGTCAGAGAATGGGAAAACCCACACACACAAATGAAATGCCTCTACAGCCTCAAGTGGTTTTAGAACCATTTGAGAAATGGGGGTTAGATTTTGTGGGACCTATTGACCCACCATCTCAAGGAAAGGTGCATATCTTGGTATGCACTAACTATGTGACTAAATGGGCTGAGGTGCATGCTTTTAAGCATGCTCATGAAGAGAAGGTTGCTGATTTCCTTTACACTCAATTTTTTCAGATATTTGGAGCTCCACGATCTATCACCACAGATCATGGGCCCCAATTTGCATCAAAAGTTATTGAAGCTTTTACTAAACTCTATGAAATCAAGCATAGAAAATCATCACCCTATCACCCCAAAGAAAATGGTCAAGTTGAGGTAACCAATAGGGAGTTAGAAAGAATTTTGACCAAAATAGTAGACTCACATAGGAGAAATTGGTTAAATAAATTACCAAAGCAGTTTGGGCATACAACACAACATGGAAATCCACCATGGGTTTCACACCTTACGAACTAGTTTATGGTAAGAAACCTCTTCTTCCTATTGAATTTGAGTTACTGACACTTCGTACATCTTTGGAAATTGGTATTGACTTATCACAGGCACAAATGGACAAGATTCTACAACTTAATGCATTGGATGAACTTTGGTTGGATGCATTGCATCAAATAGAAGTGATCCAACAACAACGAAAGTTGTGGCATGATAGTCATATTCAGCAAAGGAAATTTGAGCAAGGAGATTGGGCTTTATTGTTTGATTCTCGTTATGAGGATTTTCCTGGGAAGCTACAGACAAGGTGGCTTGGGCCATACCTGATTGAAGAAGTGTTTGACAATGGAGCAGTTCATCTTTCTCCCATTGATGATTCAAGGAGAAAGTTAGTGGTAAATGGACATCACCTTCAGGTATACCATGAACCATTGACTAAAGAAGACTTTTTGAAGTAGATTGCACAGTTGGAGTTACATATGTCATAAGAGACACCCTCTTCTAACACAGATTCAGAATGATTTGAGAAAATTAAAAAAAAAATTAAAAAAAGAAAACAAAAAAAGGGAATAATCTTGATTGTGAAATTCCTTCATGGGCACAATTTCGAGAAAATTGTGAAATTCCTTCATGGGCACAATCAAGACAAAAAATTATGAAAAAAAAAAAGATGAAAAAAAAGAAATGAAATCAAAGAAAAAGAGAGAATAATTCAATATTTAAAACCATTTTGAAGGTGTAGCACCCTAAAATTGGCGCAGTAAAATTACAATAATTACATTCACCTTAGTAAATAATTTAAAATTCAAATTTAACCTCCCAAACCGCCCGTTAACCACCGGGAAATCCGTTTCCCCCTTTTTCGTGCCATTTTTAGAGGTTGTTTTGACCGTTTGACGATATCGTCGTCGATCAGATGATATCGCCCCAAATTTGACGATTTCATCTGGACTAGGACGTCCAGATGATCTTGTCGCAAAACTAATTTTGCAAAGTTGGAATCTGTTCCAACGGGTCTCCAATCTGGGTAGAAGCATGTCTGCGCCGTTGGGACCCTCCCCTTGTTGGAGATCTCCCAAATTGGGATGATCTCCAACCTCCTAACTACTCCCCTAAGCCTATTTAGTCTCTAGGATTTTCCCTTCCCAACCCCTGGCTGAAATTCTCTGTAATTTAACTCCATTCACGTTAAAACATCCCTATTTTCCATTTGCACTAGTTCCATATCAATTTTGTTGCAAGTGCATCACTTTTTTTCAGTCGGAGCCAGCACTTATCGTCACCGACGAACCTGTTCAGATCGAAGGTGAACCTGTCGAATTCAAGGCAATTTTGTACTGATGCGAGATGATCTCGACTATAGTTCGTATTAATGCAATCAGTGCCTGAAGTTTGCGTTTCTCAGCCTTTTCTCTGTCATTTTATTCTGCAAATTAGATAGTCTATTCAGTGTTTTATGTCATTTTGCATTTGGAGTTCACCCATTTAGATTAAGTGCATAATTAAATCCTAATTATTATCTAATTAGAACAATTCATTTTTGTCTCTATGTTTAAGTTCCAGTTTGATAACATTGCTGCCATTTTATATCATTTCCCTCCATTAGCACTATAGCACTTTTTGTATTTTGCATCTATTTTCGGTTTTGCAGGTCTCTAACGAATTCGTCTGACGAATTCATCAGATCTCAGATGATCTTGTCTGATTGCAGACGATTCTGTCGAATCTCAGATGATCTAGACTGCTTCAACATCAGAATCTCCTTCAGACATCCGAATCAGGTATTCCTCATTTGTATTCTGTAATCTCTCTATTTTTCTGTCTTTAAATCTGTTTTTTGTATTCATTGAACTTGCATTTTTATATAGATTAATTTATATTCATTCGGCCAAATCTAGGATATGAATGCTTAAGGTTAAAAACGAACACATTTAAACACATTCCAAAACCTAGGCATGGAAACTGCCATCAAATGTTTCCTGGTGAACCCACCATCCGTCAAAAAATCATCAAAATACACCTCCCTTGAGAGGCGGGACCTTCGCAAAGTCCTCTCAGTCCGAGGTACCACGACATCCTTTTCCCATCCTCCTTCCGGCGTGGATCCAATAGCCTGAAGGTAGGGATGCAAAAAATTTGGAGCGATACATTTTGGTGAACCCGACGTGAATGCACTTTAAACCTTTTGAAAACAAATATATATATATATATATATATATATATATATATATATATATATATGTATACAAGAAAAACAAAAACAAAATCATTAGTTCAAGTTTGCATGTTTTAGATTCAATTCTAAATAGTAGATGCTAAATATTACTTTTAGAAGTACTAAAGAAACCATGAGTTTTTACTCAAATCAATATGAGCCCATTAGTAATTTTGGAAGAATTCAGCCAAATACATTTGTTGATTATGATCAACCTTATCCCTATTCAACATCGCCTCCATCACACTCTTCTTATTTTTCATCCATAACCCAACAAAACAATCCCTTTGTCAATCCTCTTCATAACGATATTATCTATTCTCCCATATACCCATATTATGTCTATCAATCCACATACAATCCTCCTCCACCCTTTCAGTATCCTTCTTTCAATACAACACATCCATTTCAACAAGAAAATACTTATTCTTCCAATTCTACCATGCACTCACCTCACGCTTCACAATCTTCCTGTCATCATTCTACCCATAATAAAGAAAGTAGAGGTGAGAAACTATTAGGTCCTTTTATGACAAAATTCCTAAGGCATTTATCAAAAACCTCTCAAAAACCTTCATCACGTAAATTTACTAAGCTCAATCAACCAATGGATATAATTCTCAAGTATTTACTTGACACAAATAAGATTGAACTCCCTTCCATAAGACAACATGATACCACATCATATTGGTTTAAACTTGAGTTACATTGTGAATATCATAGAATAGATGGACATATGACACAAAATTGTAAAGATTTAAGATGTGCAATTCAAGATTTGATTGATAAGGGTCTTTTTAATATAAAGGAATTACAATCTACAACTAATTATAAATCTCCATTAAACAATCAAACTCCTACACAACAAATACCAATAATCAATCAAGACATGGGAATCTCCCAAGAACCCCTATTCAATTATCAACAACAAGAAACCAATAAAATATTGCATGTTAATGTGTCCCATCATGATGATATTATTAATATTGTGACAAAAAACTACAAATGAGCAACCTCAAGTTCAATCAACTCAATATGATATTCAAGATATGGATTCCTCATTTGACCAACCTTCAAAACTATCTTTGACTCTAAAGAATGATCCAAAATGGAATGTAAGCATAGAAATCTCATCTTTAGAATCAAAATTTCAATCTAAAATCCACTTTGATAGCCAACAACAAGTGATTAATCCTCAAGCAAAGATATCCCTTTTAGAAGTATTACAAATTTATCACAAGGAAATTTTGTTCAAAATACCTAGCCAACAATTTGTTCCTCATCATATTTTCTCTAAAAACATAATTAATGGTGTAAACCCGCTTGAGGTTAACCATATTTCATTCTATGATGAGGATATTCTTTCCTCTACTCCACAAGAGGACTCCTATATTTACATTACAAGATCTAGTAAAGAAACACCTGTTAAAACTATCATGGTTTATAATGGCTCCTCTTTTAATTTATGCACTTATCAATTATTCCAAAAACTCAAAACAAAGGAAGAACATATTAATGAATCAAATGTTATTATAAAATATTTTAACAATGAAATTCAAGAAGCTCAAGGTACTATAATTCCTCCCTTTAATATTGGATCCAAGATCCTGGATACTTTGTTTTATGTAGCATATTGCCCTTCATCTTACAACCTACTTCTCAGAAGTCCTTGGATTCATACGATGAGGGTTGTCCCTTCTCCTCTTCACCAATGTTTAAATTTTGAATTCGCAAATAAAATTGTTACCATACATGGTGACCCAAAACCTTTTGAAGAATATTTAACGGTTGAAACATCAAGTTCTATACATTCTCTATTATCACAATTATCTTCTATCCATCACTTTTCTTCATCCATATATGATAATCCTTGTTTACCAAATAACACTCATGCATATCTTTCACATATACTTTCTCCATATTATCAAGACTTGGAATATAGTGATAAGAATGAAGAACTTTCTTATCCTTCTTACATTTTATTGTATAACATGATCAATTTTCCACATATAAAAGTCAAATGTTTTTCTACATTATTCTACATTATAAAAAAGCTTTTGTTATCACTACCTTTTATTTATCACCTTTTGTTCTTACCTTCACCTCAACCAGATTATCCTTCAAAACCTCCTTTGATTTTGAAGCAACCTTAGATATGCTATACTCAAATAAACCTTGTATAGTGTATATAGATCATTTGTATATACCACCAATTTCAATTCATAAATTTAAATCAAAATACAAAAAAATCAAAATCCTCAAAATCAAAAAGAATACTAATGCAACCAAGGACCTTAAAGGTAAATTCGATCCCCATTGGCTTGGACCATACATTATTACTGCTAAATTTGAATCAGGAGCATACAAATTATCTACCTTAGATGGTAAAGAACTTAAAGAACCCATGAATATTTTGCATCTTAAACATTACTATGCATAAATTTGGTCATTCTTCATCCTTGTATATAACTTGTTTTCAAAAAAAAATTATATATTTCTTTCAAATTTATAAAAATCCAAAAACATCAAAAATATTCATAATCATCCAAAATCTTCAAAACTATCTATTGCATTTATTTAAGGCACTTGTTAAATTTTTTCTGCTCAAAATAAAAAATAAAACCAAAAATCAAAATAATAATACAAATATAATAACAGCTATATGCTTGAAACCAAATAAAATAAAGAAGAAAGAGAGAGTCCACATCCTCAAAGAAAAAAACTTTCTCAAAAGTGTTCATATATATTTTCTTACAATCATTGCAGTTGTATGTTTCAAATTATTTTGGGATAAATTAGCATTTATGTGGCATCCCTCACTTGCACACTCACAACAATAAATATCTTGATTTTATCTGGCATGATTACTAATCTCTCTTATATCAAAGTTCACAAAATTCACTTAAATAAAGTTTGAGCATAGAGAATTGATCTTGTTATTTACTTAAAACAAGCACATCTTTTCACAATAAAATGATTATATTTGTAATTTCCATGTTTTGCTACATAGTAGAACTGATTCCTTGAGCGAAAAGTTTCCCTTGCTATCCTATCATGCACATGGTCTAGAATATTTGAGAATTGGCAAAAGGACAAGCTCACCCCTACCCAGAATAAAAATCCCTTGCTCTACAGCTAATCCAAGCAAGTATCCCTAGCAAAGAAAAAGAAAAGAAAAGTTCAATAAAAAGAAAAAAGAGAAAAAGAAAATGTTATTTCAGCAATGTTCCAAGCATTATCAAGCAAAAGAAATACAAACAGAAAAATAAGCAAAGTTCAAAAGAAAGCAAGAAAGCAATAAAATCCCTTTCCCTACCCTTTGAAAAGAAAAGAAGGGTTGATGAGCTTGAATCCCCGGAATTCTCAATTATTCGAAAATCGTGAGGTAAGCCCCATAACAGGTGGTTTGTGCCCAACCCGCTTGGCCTTGGGTAACTCCTAGCGTGGTGATATGTCTGTCACATTAGCGACCTTATTTTGTACAGACCTATGTCTGCTTATGGATTAGCTAGCTCTTGATAATCCGACCTACATAGAAGCCTAGTATGGTTATATGCATCTACATCATGGTTAATGAACACTTATTTGGTTTCTTCAAATCACTTGTATCATATTATCTTGCTCAAAACTCGGTAAATGAACAATGCAATTGCACACACATTTGTATTTGAGAGATTTTGTGTATCATTATGATAAATCAAGATTGGAAATGAACTCACATATGCACATGGGATTCCTTATAAATCTAACTTTTGTCTTCAAAATAATTTGAAATATTATTTTTGCAACTTGTTTGGAATAAATCAAGTACAGTCGTTTACTACAAAGACAACTATATAATACAAAAATCAAAAATTTCTTTCAAAATATACAATCAAAAACATAAACATATATATCTGGTTGACTTTCGCGACGATGGTATAGTTTCAAAACCAAAATTGGAATTTTTATGCCTAGCGCAAGTCCTCCTTTTCATATTTTATGTTCATCAAAAATCAATCAGGCAATAAAACTATTTTTTGGATTTTTGCGATGATGGTATAAGTCTATACCTACATATTCTATGCCTAGCACAAACCATTGTAACAATTTTATTCCCCATTTATTAAAAATCATGAAAACCATATGACTTAATTCATTATTTTACATAAATTATGCTTTTCAAAAGCAAACACATTGTCATTATTTCATGTCATTATGTCAACCTTTTGCAATGATGGTATAATTCCTAAAGAATTATCCAAAAATTTTATCACACTTAGGAATTATGCCTAGAAAAAAAATCATTTGAACATTATTTCATGCACAAATATTTTTTATAAAAATCTGAAAACAAACCATCATCATCATCATCATTTGCACCATTGCACCAAAGTCTTAAGATAGTTTCTTAAGCACTCTTTTACTTTTTAACAATATTTCTATAAATGGGACTAGCTTGACGACCGAGTGAGCAGCGACTCCATGAAATGGTCTATAATAGCGACAATGTCCTTTGAAATTATTGTTAGAAGTCTCTTTTTATTTTTTACATTTCATTACAACAAATTAATTTGTTACATCAGATTATTTCATTTAAAATATCACCACATGACATTCAAATTATATCTCCAACGACATAATTACATCCAATCATCACATCAATCAAAACATAAAAGCATCATAAACATACACAAGACACAAGTCATATGATCAAAAATATCTCATCTATATATATCACAAATATATGTACATCATCAAAACTAGATTGGTATGCCACAATCTGTACCTCGGCATACTCAATCCTCTATCAACAAATATAATACAAATACAGTGTCCAGCTCTCTAACCTCGAGAGCCCCTCGATCTCTCTGCCTTATCTCCTCCCCCACCCTGAGGTGGACGAGGTGGCCCCATCGTAGTCTATGTAGTTCTCGTCCTCGATCGGGACGTGGTCCTCGATGACCCGATCCTGATCGGATCTGTGATGTTAGCTGGCAGGGGTAGTCTGTCGACCTTTGGCACCAGCTGGAAGTATAGTGTCTGGTAAAATGTCAGCTGGGCGATAGCCCGTGTCAACTCCCCAGAGCTCGCCCCTCCGCCCGTGCCCTGAGGCGTGCAATCTCATCCCACAGTTGTGACACCTCATCCCGGTGTTGTGCAACCGCATCTTGTAGCGTCTGCACCTGAGCCTGCAGATGATCTCTCTCTGCCCAGAGAGTAGCCATCTCGCTACTCTCTCCTGTGTCCACACCCTTGCCCTTATCGGGCGATGGTGGCCTCTGTGGAGATGGGGGTCTCACCTCCCTCCTCTCCCTCTCTCTCTATCGTGGCCACTCTTGTGCCTGTGGCCTCCTCGCCTCTCTCCCGCCGCAACCCTGGGCTACCTCCATCGCCACCTGGCATCGCCTCCCTATCTGACACACAACCGCATGGATCGAACCCTATGCCCTCATCATCCGAGGAGGGCGAATGCCTACATACCAGGCATCATAGCCATCAGATACTCCTACGTCGTCCCCATCCACTGGTTGGATGGGGGCATCATCTATGTCCTGGATCCAAAACCACTGCATGTCTGGAGCCCCGCTAACTGTAGTGTTATCCTAGACAGTCTAGGAAAACTCATAATCTCTAAGGGATGGGATCCCCTGCTGTAGACCGAACTGTCACAAAACTCGATCATACCTATGGAGCTCCACCTCTCCCCTCTCCATCCTCAGCCAGCAAACTTTCCTAACGCAAGCTAACTCCTGTTCATCCTCTGGCCACCCTGGATGCTCCCTCCATGGCCTCCAGGTGATCTGGTTCGGGACTAATTCATCTAGTAGCCTCCGGGACATCGACAGGTCGATCCGTCATTGTGCCCCTCTCCGAAGCCACCAGTAGAAGACTCTGGGCCTCTCCCCGTCAACCCCTATCATAGGAAGCCCTACCGGCCTCCGCACCGCAATGTGCTCCCAACACCAAACCTGTAGTAGCAATGTCATGACCAAACATCGACCGCCCTTGTACATGACCCCATATAGGATCCTGTACAATCGGAATAGAACAAAACTGCCCCAAGTAAACCTATAGTCATGGTCTCTCATATCACAGACCACATCTGCCAGCATCCATGGCACCCTGCACCCGCTTTGGTGGCATAGCAAAAGTACACCAACTACTCCAACTAGAACCCGTGTGAGTGTAGATGCCTCAGGCATCTGGCGTAGTGCCTCGATGTTAACTCTGCCCTTCTCTAGGGCGAAGCTCAAGTCACCGCACAGTCGTCCCCTAGCGTGGCCCTGATTGGCCATAGGTGTAATCAGCTATACTTGTATGGGGATTCTCAGAATCCTCCATACATCCTCCAAAGTGGGAGTCATCTCCCCTGTGGGTAGTCAAAAACATGAAGAGCCCGGATACCACCTCTCTGCTAGGGCCGTCAGTAGCCCCATGTCCGTAGAAACTTGTGGCATCTCTCGCCACATGTAGTAAGCCGGACCGTGCCGCCGATATCGCTCTCGCTCGTGTGAGAGCGGCCAAGTCATCTCTCAACCCTCCGTACTTCCATTCCCTGCTCTTTAGTAATCCTCTCTGCAAACATAAACAACAAAATAATAAACAATCATTAATCAATAATTCAAGTAAACAATAATGCAAGTTAAAAATTTAATCTTGTGCAATTGATGATATCACCCACTATTGGACGATATCGTCCCAAATTTGAGCATAATCGTCTCCGATTTCGCAGTTCGAAATCGTCCCTAATTTGACGAAATCGTCCCCCTTTCGACGATTTTGCCCTCGGGCAAAATTGTCAAAATTGAGACGATTTCGTCGAAATCGGGATGATTTCGTCCTAACGACGTCGACGGCCCAAAAACGGTCGTGATGCTCAAAAATCATCTAAAATCTACCTAAAAAGCATGTAAAATTAAATTAAAGCATTATAGAACAGTCTGGACTCTTACCCGTAGACCGCGCCGGACCTATGTCGATCTGTGCGTCGTCTCCACCATTTTTGCTTCAGAGCTCCAAAAACCAGAAAATGAACAGTAAAAATGAATTAGGGTTTTACCCTATTTTTCTTAATTTTATTCAAACATAATTTTTTTTGCTTTTTCGCATTTTTACCTCAAACGTTCGATTTGGGTAAAAACACGGAGGGGGCACCATAGTAAGCTGTCGTACGATTCGACCAAGAATCGTCGTCTAAAAATGGGAATAATTTTTTCTTTCTCGTAGATCGAGAAGAACTCATATTTAACGCATTTTCTTTAGAAAATTTGCTAAAGAGGGGGCAAAATGTAGCACCCTAAAATTGGCACAGTAAAATTACAATAATTACATTCACCTTAGTAAATAATTTAAAATTCAAATTTAACCTCCCAAACTGCCCGTTGACCGTCGAGAAATCTGTTTCCCCCTTTTTCGTGCCATTTTTAGAGGTTGTTTTGACCGTTTTACGATATCGTCGCCGATCAGACGATATCACCCCAGATTTGACGATTTCATCTAGACTAGGACATCCAGACGATCTTGTCGTAAAACTAATTTTGCAAAGTTGGAATCTGTTCCAACGGATCTCCAATCTGGGTAGAAGCGTGTCTGCGCCATTGGGACCCTCCCCCCGTTGGAGATCTCCCAAATTGGGATGATCTCCAACCTCCTAACTACTCCCCTAAGCCTATTTAGTCTCTAATATTTTCCCTTCCCAACCCCTGGCCGAAATTCTCTGCAAGTTAACTCCATTCACGTTAAAACATCCCTATTTTCCATTTGCACTAGTTCCACATCAATTTTGTTGCAGGTACATCACTGTTTTTCAGTCGGAGCCAGCACCTATCATCGTCGATGAACCTATTCAGATCAGAGGCGAACCTGTCGAATTCAAGGCAATTTTGTACTGATGCGAGACGATCTCGACTGCAGTCCGTATTAAGGCAATCAGTGCCTGGAGTTTGTGTTTCTCAACCTTTTCTTTGTCATTTTATTCTGCAAATTAGATAGTCTATTCAGTGTTTTATGTCATTTTGCATTTGGAGTTCACCCATTTAGATTAAGTGCATAATTAAATCCTAATTATTATCTAATTAGAACGATTCATTTCTGTCTCTATGTTTAAGTTCCAGTTTGATAACATTGCTACCATTTTATATCATTTCCCTCCATTAGCACTGTAGCACTTCTTGTATTTTGCATCTATTTTCGGTTTTGCAGGTCTTTGAAAAATTCATCTGACAAATTCATCAGATCTCAGACGATCTTGTCTGATTGCAGACGATTCTGTCGAATCTCATATGATCCAGACTGCTTCAACATTAGAATCTTCTTCAAACATCCGGATCAGGTATTCCTCATTTGTATTTTGTAATCTCTCTATTTTTCTATCTTTAAATTTGTTTTCTGTATTCATTGAACTTGCATTTTCATATAGATTAATTTAGATTCATTCGGCCAAACCTAGGATATGAATGCTTAAGGTTAAAAATGAACACATTTAAACACATTCCAAAACCTAGGCGTGGAAACTGCCATCAAATGTTTCCTGGTGAACCCACCATCCATCGAAAAATCATCAAAATACACCTCCCTTGAGAGGCGGGACCTTCACAAATTCCTCTCAGTCCGAGGTACCGTGACATCATTTTCCCATAGCCTGAAGGTAGGGATGCGAAAAATTTGGAGTGATACAGAAGGCACTATTGAATTAAGGTTTACATGAAAACTGATTTCTAGTATGTTTACCTTTTTGATCTATCCATCAGTGTTCCATCATTGTATAAATATCACCTACTACACAAGTGTTCTATTTTTTATTTCAAATAATCACCTAACGATCATCAAAAGCAACAATTTTTAAAGTGTATGATAAATTTTCAAGACAGTAAAGAACGTGTTTCTTACATTTTGTCATAGTAGGCATTTAGCATGTGATGTATGATAATTTAGTGTTTGGCATAAATAATTTATAAAACTGGAAAGTAAAAATGGATATTCTCTCCAAAATATCAAGAAGCACCCTATTTTACCCTTGGTTGAGTGAGAAATTTAGGTTTGGTTGCAAGAAAATAATAGAGAGAATACAGAGCTCCAAAATGAAATACAATTTTGGTTGTATATATGTAGAAAAATCACAGAGCTCTATAATGACACAGAGTACCAAAATGAAATATAGTTCTGGTTGTATATATGCAGAGAAAAAAATACAAAGCTCTGGAATGACCCAGAGCTCCAAAATGAGCTTTAAAAGTTCAAAATCCAATTGGCAACATGAAAATTTATATCCAATTGGCATGCACGTGCAGGATATTTAAAAAAATATCCATATGAAAAATCTGATCTGTGATTTTTTCTTGCACAAAGTTGTCATGGCAGAGGATGTACAATTTCTACCCCATATCTATATAGGTGATATACAGTTCCAGTCCTTTGTTTCCAATTTGGAAAATCATATATACTGGGATTAAGAGAAGAAACAAAACAAGGAGATGGAGATAGGAGTTGGGTTGTTGTTAAGGCATATCCAGTCCAATCCCATAGCATTAACAAGCCAACACTTTTTCCTTATGGATAACAAAAATATTCAAATCACTTATTTGAATAATATTAAGGATAGTATGGCTTATTTTTAGCAATTTTGCACAAGCAATTTTACAAACTCCTTGATAACATGTAAGGTTAGGTGGGTAGAATTACCTATATCCTTGTGAAGAGAGAGCCAATATCACCAACTAACCTGTTATGGTTGTGGAGAAGGGCAAATGCAGTAATGAAAATAATTCTAGCACTGAAGCATTAGTGGATAGGCTTAAGATTTAAACCACCCACTATTATCACACATGTATCATTCTACATTGATTCTGATCCGCAGTCGGATGAACAGTTTTAGATTTGGCTAGCAGAGATAAAATGGAATAGGGAATATCATTCTAGAAACTTAAAATTTTGGGGGACTTAATACAATGATTTAGACCTCAGTGCATCTGTAGCCCAACAAAATGCATGAGGGCATGCATCAGGTAAAGTTGGGAGAGATGATGAGATCAAGAAATATCTCATTTTTTTGCTATATTTTGGACATCAAAATATTTTCATATAAACAAATAATATTATTTTATGCCAAATATTTTATTAGAGAATATTATTTTTATTGTTTGCATGATTTAATGTTTAAGCACACTCTACCCCTATTTTGACTATTTTCAGCATTTTATATTCTGTTTTTGCATGATTTTTAGTGAATAAAGCATAATGTATTTGATAGAAAATAAAGGTATTGTGATTTGTGATTAGATAACATATTTTGAATGTTTTTCCTACATTAAAATTAAATTTTTGAGATGATATGGCACCAAATCAACCATTTTACTAAAAAATAGAACACTATAGTTGCAACTCCATATAAAATCTAACCACCTATCACATTAAAGGAAGGTATGGAAATGGTCAAAAACAATGAGTGAAATCAAAAAAAAAAATTTAGGGAGACTAGAAAAGAATTCTAATCCACCTAGAAACACTCCCACGTGGTTTGGTTGGCAACAACAATAAACCTCACCTATTCTACCTGATATTTCGAAGTTCTCCAGAATGAGAGGAAGAAACAATTTGTTCCACTAGCAACCACATAGTTCACATCCAATTTGCAATTGAGGTGGTAGGATAACATAGGGATAGGTGTAAAAACCATATTTCAACTATTCTAAACCATTTCCCACTAGATTAGAAGCATGGAAACATGCACAAACAACTGTTGTAGCATATTCAATTCTAAAAATAGACTGATTTTGTTGTAACAGTACAAGAAAATCACACAAGGATAGCAAGATGGTTGATTTTGTAAATACAAATATGAATTTAATAGATAGTATAAATAGATTATTTTCCCATTGGTTGAGTTAGTCCAAGAGTCCATAAGTCAAAATTAAAAAAATTCATTGGAATCATTGCAGTTTGAATTAGCAATATTTAAATAAAGTGTAGTTTATTTACATGTGTGAATTTGTGAGTATATGAGTGATTAGTATTTATTTTTGGAGTGAATATTCTTTCTTATAGACCAAGGAGCAAGGTACCACTCTAAGGACTAGAGGGAGCAATTATTGTAGTTTTTGATAAATTTTATTTTGTAGCAATTTTATCAATTTCTTGCTTATTTTCTGTAACAAAACTAACCCTTGTTTTAGCATAATATTTTATCATGTTTTCAAGTGCAAAGTGTTGAGATTTTATTTACAGCTAGCTGATCCTATTTTTTGTGTATTTATTTTTGTTGTATTTTCTCTATTTTTTGCATTTTATAATTTCTGCAACTTTTCTAATAAGTTTTGTAGAAACATTTTCTAGACAAGATTTTGCAACAATTTTGTTTTTCAATAGTTTAGCATTTTCAAATTTAGCATGGATTGATTTCAATTAGTTTCAATTTAGCATTTTCCATTTCTATCATTTCAATTTAGCAAGCATAAAATAGTTCCTATTTTAGCAATTTTAATTCTGCAAAATTGTCAATTCCTGCAACTGTAGCTTAAAGTGTTAAATTCTACAATTTTGATTTTGTAAGTTAATTTAGCTTCAATTTTGCAAATTAGGATTAATGTGACCTAAATACAACCATAAAAAAATATATTTCACCGAATAAAGCTTGTGAACTAATTGTCTAAATTTTAACTTACCAAAACCTTCTATCACAGATAGCCTTGGACACTGCCCTAAATTGACAAATATTAAAAATTAAATTATGACAATTATTACACTCATAAATTACATAGAGTTTCCATTGAGAAGGGTGCAGGTCAATACATTTTCTCCTCATGATTAAAGAGGCCAAATCCTTTTGAACTACATGAATAAAGGACTTAGCTCCCAACTTGAATGGTGATGAAGGGTTATCCTACGGGGAGACCTTAGATTTTACTTCTATGGAGGGATGTATATCAATGCAAAAACTAGGGGTATCCACCCCACTAGTTTGACTATTCCAAGGGGTTTGTGGATAAACATAGACTCTAGAGGTCTCCACCCCACTAGCCTAACCATTTACATGGGTGAACCTGGAATAAGAGATCAGATCATAGTATTCCAGCAAGATATTTCCAAGGTTCATACTTCCAGGGGGGTTGTGTAACCATCCTAAATTCAAAAAAAAATCCAATGGAAAAATCAACTCTAGGAATGAATCTGCATCTAGAGATATTCCTACTTTCTTCCAATTTCCTATGCACTTTTATGAAAATATTGAAAATGTTTCCTCCCATATTAAAATCCACTTTCCCAAGGGGGTTGAACCCACCTCAATTCCTATTGGCTCCTTCCCATATGGCACACCATCACCATATTATATCCAATAATCCAAGAAAATCTTGATTCTCTACTTCATCCTACAACCTAAGCACTCGCATCCCAACATTAACCATATTTTGAAAAGAGTATTCCACTCCAAGGTTATGCATAGCGATGAATTATCATTAATTCATGAATATTTGGATTTTCAAATTTTAAAATTGGTAAACATGGAGACCCTTGATTAGAATTCATTTGCCCAAAAAAATTTGTTGCAATAATTAAATCACTAACATTCCTACCCAAATATTGGATCTTTTCACCTTGAAATTATAAATAATTTTATTTACACTACTAAATTCACTTATTAAACCACTAGTATATATACCTAATGTAGTAGTGATACTCCTATATCTAAAATAATTATTCTCCTGAAAAAATGACTTCTAGCTATGAAAAATGACTTGTAGTAGCAAAAAACCTACAACAATGAAAAAATGACCTATAGCAGTGAAAAACAACCTATAGAAAAAATATAATAGGTAAAAAGTAGAGATAAGCAATAATAGGAACAAAAAATCGATGGTAGAGAAAAAGAGACTGGTGATAGTAGATAAAAGTAGATACAATTAACAGAAAGTAGAGATGATCGATAATAGAGAAAAGTAGAGATAATTGATAGAAAGTAGATATGATCGATAAAAAGTAAAGATGATTGGTAGTAGAAATGATTGGTAGCAAAGAAAAATAGAGATGATCAATAGAAAGCATAGATGCTTAGTAGAAAATAAAAGGAGAGATGATCAACAAAAAGCATAGATGATTTATAAGAGAGAAAAGCATAGATGATCAATAACAAAAAAAATAGAGATGATTGATAGCAGAGAAAATTAAAGACGATAGATTACAAAGAAAAGTAAGGACAATAAATAAAAAGTAGAGATGATCAATAGAAGATAAAAATAGAGATTATCAGTAGAAATCATATATGATTGGTAGCAAATAAAAGCAAATACAATAGACAAAAAGCGTAGATGATCGATAGCAAAGAAAAGCATAGATAATCAATAGTAGAGAAAATTAGAGACAATGGAAAAAATAATAGATGATCTATAGCAAATAAAGTATAGATAATTAGTAGCAAAGAAAAGCAAAGACAATCAATAGCAAAGAAAAGTAGAGACAATCGACAAAAAGTAGATACGATTGGTAGCAAGAATAGGTGATAGACGATAGGCAACAAAATAATAGAGTGGATGATAGATAGTAGAATGATAGAATACATGATAGTAAGAATGGATGATAGGTAGCAAGAATAGTTGATGGAAAATAGGTAGAATGGACGATCAATTTTTTTTAACCTTTAAAGCAAGCAACCTTCTAGAAGGCATAACTTCTGATCCAAAGCTTTGTTTTCAATTTTTTTTTAAACCACCTAGCTCGATGAGATCTACATTTTAAACAATCTATGATTTGTTTGGTGTTTGGTAAAATCCTCGAAAAACCCTCAAAAGACCTCAAAAATGAGCTCTGAAGTTATTGAAGTGTGATACCTGAGACAAGTAGATATCTAATAAGGGTAATGTGCAGAAACCTTTAAAGGATGCTATATCTTGGCAACCTAAAATCATGAATCTAGTAAATATTGTTGTTTTATCACAATAATAAATGACAGACGAGTAGTAGCAATATTTTGAAACTGATTTTCTCCATTTTTATAATTTTTGATGGAAAAAAGGCAATTCGTCATGTCTTCTACATGATTTTGGACACTATTCACCTTAATTTCAAAATTGATTCATCTCATTTTTATAAATACATTTTGGGACCGATCCCTTATGCATAACCCTATTCCACTAACTCATTCTCCACTCCCAAAATTTTCCTCCAACACTTCTATTCAACAAGATCAAACATATTTATAGGGGAGGAAACATGATAGTATATTGGATGGTAAAATAGAGGATACAAAGAGGCAATAATTTTATGGAAAAAGAGTCAAAAATATTTCTAACATTATTTTGGAGATGGCACAACAAGAAGCTATGAAAGATATGATAGATAGAATGAGATCTAGAAAAACATAGTCAAACTGAGATATGGAAATACAAAAATGTGAGAAACACAGATAAAGTGAGATCTAGAAATAAAAAATCTAAAAAAATATAGATAGAGCAAGTTCTAGAAAAACATAAAAAAGTGAGATCTAGAAACTCAAAAATTTAAAAAACATAAAGTGGGATCTAGAAATTCATAGATAGAGTGAGATCTAGAAACACATAAATTTGAAAAACATAGATAAAGAAGATTTGGAAAAACATAAACATAATGAGATTTGAATTCATAGAGGGCTAGGGTTTGGCATAGTAATGGCAAGAGAAATACATACAGAGTGAGATCTAAAAAACACATATCGAAGAGAATCCACAAATAAAGAAACATGTAAAATAGGAGTGTCAATAGTAGAATTATATTGTCCTAGATATATATTTGATTGCTCATATATAATTCTACTCTTGATTATTGATATTTTGACCTATAATATTATGGATTATTTATATTAGTACCTATGATATTTTAAGATGGCTAGGATTAAAATCCAATAGTAGTATTTGAGCTACCACTTAACTTTGTCCATTTTTTATATATTTATATTTTAGAGCCACCATAATATTGGAGTCTATCCACTTTGAAAGCAGTGAAGAATTGGACTTTATTTTCTAAAACAATTGATTGAGTAGATATTGAGGGGACAAGTAAAAGTCACCCTTATTTGGATGCTAGGGTATTTCCGCTTTTTTCAATGAAAATAAATAAATATTAGGACTCAAATTTAATTTATTAAGGGTCAACTTAGAAGGAAGTTGGACATTCAAGGATATTCATAGTCACCCTAATATTGATTTTTGGGTTCTCTAAAAAAGAGGAGAATCATTTTGTTCTTAGGTTCAACCTAATATTTTAGAGATATATTTTAGATATTGAGAAGCATCATAGCTTCTAGAGATATAGAAGCATCTAATCGTCCTAAGATAAGGAAATATTAGAGAATCAAGTTGATTGGAAATATCTTCATATCATTTTAGTCTCGGTTGTGGATCAGTTTTTTGAAGCAATATTCTTCAAGGAGTCATTTCAATGTTAAAGCTAATAGTGAATGTAAAATATACAAAGCACCATCAAGAGTGCTTCCTTACATAGGTAATCATATAAAGTTCATCATAAAGATGATACCATACAAAATCCATCATATCGAGGCAACCATATAAAGAATACCATGCAAAATACATCATATCAAGGCAACCATACAAAGGCTATGTATGAGGTTATGTAAGTAGTAAGAAAGCAATTAGCTTGGCTATCTAAGAGCTATAATCATAGCTATCTAAGAGTGTAGCTACCTGAAAGCTATAATAATAACTATCTAAGAGTGCAACTACCTAAAAGCTATAATTACATCTATCTAAGAGTGTAGCTACCTAAAAGCTATAACTATATCTATCTAAGACATGTAGCTACCTAATATCTATAAGAGCCATTAAACAATAGCTATCTAAAATATTATGATTAGAAATATTCAAGCACTAACATGGGGTTAGCATTCACAGGAGATAAGAAAGTCATAAGTGCTAATAGAGTTCTAGGATTCAAAGGAAATTAAAAAGTAATTGATGCTAATAGAAGCACTAGAATTCATAGGAAATTGAAGAGATTCAAGCACTATTCTAGGCATTATTTACAAAAATAACTAAATAGAATGTTTTGTGCTATTCTAAGCATCATTTACAGTGATAAGTGAATAGGTATTTGAGTGCTATTTAGAGTGTCAAATATAGTGAAATCTAGATATAGAATCTAGCAGAACACTATCCAAATTATCGTCACTTGAGATGAGCAACATTTGAAGCACTATCACCTAAGATGAGCACAATTCAAAGCACTATCACCTAATATGAGAACCATCCAAAGCATCATTTATATGTAAAAGTGTAATCAATAGGAAGGCACCTAAGAGCAATAAGAGGACATAGAATTATTCTTCATAGCAAAGCAAACGAAGAGCATAAGGAATTCCAAGCATTAGAAAATATAAGCATTGGAGGAATAAGGTGTTAATTTGGCATGTTGACCAACACCTAGCTTATCATAGCATTAAAGGAGGAGCTAAATAAGTTGGCCATCCCAAGTAGCATTCATACATTATGTTTCCATATTTGGTGCATCATTTACTTTTTGGAGTGAAAAAAAAATTCGATTTGCTTTGAAAATATTAGGTGGAGTTATAAGGTTTTCCACTTTATCAAAATTTATTTATGCACCTTGGTTATTTTTCAAAACTCTTTTTTTGGAAAATAAGAATATATTTTTAAGTTATGTAGTGATAAATATTACTACTAGGATTTAAGTTTTTAAAAGGTTTAAAAACATAATAGTTCCTTTAAGCTTTGAAGGTTTGAAGATTTTGTTTTTTAAATTTGAGTTAAAAGGTTTAAAGATTTAGTTTTTGAAGATTTTTAAATTTGAAAAAAATTATTTTGATGTTATTTGAAGTCTTTGAATATTTGAAAATTTTAAAAATTTTGCAAATTTAATTTAATAGGGAGTTTAAAGGATTACTACATCAAAGGTTTAGAAAATTAAATTTAAAAATTTGCAAAACATAGTTTTTTGAAATTTCAATTCTGGAGATATAAAGACTTCAAGTTCAAAAGAATCAACATGGATGAATGGCAAAGAGAAACATCACAACATAGAATAAATTATATAATTATGAGAGGAATATTTCAAAATCAAAAGTTGTATCAAAAATAATATTTTGAGTTCAAAGGGCAAAATCATAAAAGAGTTTTTCAAAATTCTTATCAAAGATGTGAAATAATATCACTTGAATATCATAAAAAATATAAAGAGAAAAATATGTTTGGTATATAGATTCAAGTGCTAGTCATCATATGACTGGAAACTTATATTGGTTTGAATCCTTAGAAGTCAAAGATAATATTTCACTAAAAATTGCAGATGATAAGATGTATCAAGTTCAAGGAACTGGAAGAGTAATACCTAGCATGCTATTTTCATATTTTGTATTATCAACTAATCTTATCTTAGTTGCTCAATTAGTTGAAAAATGAAGAACAATGGAATTCAAATATACAAATGAACATAGAAAATGCATTATCAAGAATTAAAGCAAAACTGAAGCTACATGATCAATCAAGAATGAAATATTTAACTTATATATAGTGGGATTCTCTCAAGAAATCATTGAACATTTATTACCTCGATATCAAATTAATTATAAGCTAAGTGAATTTTCAAAAAGATACAAAACAAGAAATTAAATCAGGCATAGTTCAATATTATCTTACCAAATTACAAAAATGAGAAATGAATGAACCCCAATATTAAATATGATGAAGAATATTCTAAAGAAGTAGGGGTTCATGAAAAATGCAATATTGAAGTTCGAAGACAAAAATTAAAGACCAATTCTTCAATAATCAAATAATATAATACACAAGGATGTTGGATAATATTACATTATTTGGTACATGCTAATGACCCCCATGGTACCTTTATGGTATAAATGTAAATATGTAATAAATTAAGGTTTGTGTCTATAGTTTAGATGAGTTATTTATATTTTCCTTTTATGTAAGTGTCTATGTGTAGGATATGCACAAGTGTCATGTAAGAGTGCAATATGTAGGATATGCACAAGTGTCATGTAAGTAAGAGTGCAAGTGTGTATTGATATAATGTGCAAAAGTATCATGTATGTAAGTGTACAAATATGTAATGTAAGAATGTGCACAAGTATCTTGTATTAGAAGTGCATGTAGGAGAGTAAGAGTCATGTAGAAGTGTGCAAGTGTCATAGAGTTAAAGTATGTGTGTAAGAAGAGAGTGAAGAGTCTAGTATAGAAGTGGTACGATGAGAAGCCAAAGATTAAGAACAGGAAAGGTTGTATCTCCTAGATATGTGAGGAGTACAATAGATAAGTATTAAAGAGTCATATTACTATGTCTATATTATGGAGATAAAGCTTCATACAATGTAAGGAAAAATTGTTTGGAGAGATCACCACATAGCAAGCATTGATAATATAGTTTGTATATAGATTTTGAGAGATTTTATTGTAAGTATTCTTCATGCACGTACATGAATTATTTTGGCCATTTACATTCATATTTTATGTTATAAGTGAACTTTATTTCATTATTATATTGATCTGGATGTATATTTTATTGCTCATATATATAATTCTACTCTTGATAATTGAGTTTAGACTTATAATATTATGACTTATTTATATTGGTACCTATGATATTTTCATATATTTATACTTAAAATCCAACACCCATATTGTCTATAAAGCCTCACTTTTAAAAAAAAATTGCCATTGCTTTAACCATTCTTCAATTCTACCATTCATCACCATGCATTTACCAAACATATTAAGAATCCATTGCATAGTCTCTAGACTATTGAGAAGTGTCCCAAGAGATGGTTTATACTCTTCTACTCTTGTTGTGAGGGGCCATGAAAACCCCTTTTCATAAGGTCATCCCCAGATAAAATTCTTCTATGAACTACCAAAAAAATTAATATTTTGACTTTAGGAATGCTCAAGTTATCCCAAATATATTTCCATATTTTTGTGATATTCCTATTTTTTGGTGCTTTAAAAATATCCACTTCTTGTTGTGTATTCTCCGAAGTTATTCAAAACCCAAATTAGATTATTCTTGAATCCCTTATGAATAATCATTGTTTTTATCTTTCCACTCAACTGCCTCATGGCATCAATGTCTTCTATACTTTTAAAAAAATATTCTTTCTATTTATATCTTCCTTCTTGATCCTTGTACATAATATTTGAAAACCTTTCACCATATTTATCTTGAATTAATCTCATCCATGATCTCAAAATTGGATCTATATTGAGTGGGTTTTTATCACACCAAGTATCTATCCAAATAGAAAATTTTCTCTAGTTCTCACCACCCCTCTTAGACCTTTAATAACTAAATAAAATGATTTTTTGAAATCATTCCATTGTGCAAAATAATTTGGAAGTGAGATTGTAATAAATATTAAGCTTGGATCATTGGGCTTAACATATTTACTTAGAAGAATTCTTGACCATTTTCTTTCACTCTCTTTGTACCATCTCCAAATTAGTTGTCCCCTAAGAGCTATGTTTGCATCCGTAAGAACTTTTAAATTAAGACCTTAGTTTTATCATCACACACCTTGCTCCATTTCACCAAAGAAAATATCCTTTTATCATGTAATCTTGACCACAAAAATGATCGCATAATATAGATTAAACTTTTTTCTATCAAATTTTTCATAGTATACAACAACATATAATATGTTGAAATTGCCTATAAGACTAATTTAATAAGTTGCATTCTTCTCGCTAACAATAACCATCTACCTTTCCATGCTAGTAGTTTATTTTGAATTTTACTTACAATTGGATTCCATAATTCTATCCTCATTCTTCCCTCAAATAATGGCATCCCTAGATGAGTTGCTGGTAAATTTACCTCTTCCATTTGAAGTAACCTATGTATCCCTACTTTGATTCTATTTGGGGTGTTTAGGAAGTAAATTTTGTAATTTTCCCTATTAGCTTTGTACCCTAATGCTCTTTTATATTCCTTAAATAAGTCATTCCAATATCTAGCCTTTTTTATCCTTGCCCTACCAAAAAGGGTTATAGCATCTACAAACTATTAATGAGTAATATTGTTGATGTTATTACTAGCCTTAACTCCACTTATTAGCCCAGATTTGTTAGCCTTCTTCAAACTCCTACCCAATACCTTTTCCATAATAATGAATAGATATGGTGATAAAGGATCTCCTTATCTAGGACCTCTCTCAACTTTAAAATATTATGTTACTAACCCATTGACCAACACTAAATATGATACTATAGAGACACAATATTTAATCCATCTAACTTATTTCTTTCGAAATCCAAAATTTTCTAATATTGTAAAAATAAAATCCTATTTAACCATATCATAGGCTTTACTCATATCAAGTTTTAATATCATGTCTCTATCTTTTCTTGAAGTTTTTGAATGCATAACTTCATGAGCTACAATGATCCCATCCAAAATTTCTCCCTTTCACAAATCCTCCTTGCTCTTCCAAAATTATTTTATCTAACATTATTCTTAACCAATTTTTTGTCACTTTGGAGATAATATTATATTCCATATTACATATTATTATGGACCTAAATGAATCAAACAATTATGCATCCTTCTTTTTTGTAATTAGGGTAAGATATATTACATTTATTTTATAAGGTATGTGTAGACACCAAAATCTAACCACTTGTTGTCCATTCATATCTTCCCACCATGTTTACCCATTATTTATATATATTTATATATATTTGTTTAATATATTAATAATAAAATTTTATATATTTTCTAAGTATTTGGTGTTAAGGAGTTTTCCCTAAGTCCTTAAGCATCCAAGCTCCCTTGCCATTATCCACATTTCATCGCTCGCCATCACTTTTGTATCTATCGTTTCCCACCTTGCATAAACCATATCTACTTTTGTAGATTCTATTTCACTCCTAGAACACCCCTTGAAGTTCCTCAAAATACCTTTGGGTATTCCCTACCATCATCGAGCACCTTTGGGTTCCTTCTACCATCACTGAGCACCTCTAGGTACCTCCTACCATCACCAAGCACCCATGAGCATTCACAACCTTAGTTATATAGTCTAGTGATCCCTCAGATGTCACTAGGGTATCTATGCATAAAATTTTGTAGCAACGATAAAGAATAGAGACCATAAAATTAATGTGACAAGGTGATTTATTTATTGTAAGTATTTGTATTCTTTATATCTGTTTATAGCTTCATTTCTGAAACTACGGTTAGTAGTTTTCTTATTGAGGGCCTCACATATTGGAGCCCTCACAGATATAATTGACCTTCTTTTATTTATTTTTGTTTGCAGGTTTGGGTATCAAATTCATTGTAAGTTGTTGAAGCACTTGAGTGGTCTGGCATATGGATAATTGAAGCCCAGTCACCTTACTATTGATATCAAGTCGAGTATGAAGACACCACACTTGTTTGTTAGCTAGGGTTTCAGAGAACCCTGGAATATTGAAATTATTGTATTGGATAATAAAGCATTGTAAACCTCCATTTTGGGTACACTTGGTTGTAATATCAAATACCCACCCGGTAATAAGAATAGAAGTTTATTTATGTGTAATCATTTGTATTTATTCTACTTTGTTCATTCATTTATTTAAGTATATTTTTTGGTGTTGTTCGATTTCGTATCTACAATGGTAATCATGATGGGACCCATAATGGGTTCTTTATTCTAATTATCTTGTCATTAATTCTTTTCTTTTTATCTTCTATATTGCAGGTTTTTCAAAAAAATGGGTTGCACAAATTTTGCAAAACCAAATTTTGAGGAGTTGTAGAAGTTGCAAAAGGTATGTAGATACCCTGCAACGATCATGGGACATTCAGGAAGTACACAGGTTCATTTCATAGGAACCTAGGTGCATTTCATAGAGAATATGAATAATACATAGCCTTATCTGTAAGCCTACTATAAAATCCTAACCTCTTTGATTTACGTATTTTCATATTTTTATATATTTATGGCTAAAAATAACCTCATAAACAATCTAGTAAAAGTAAGCATTTTAATATGCATTTCTAGGCATTATAATAAGTCGTTGCATCCATTTTTGCATCCACATTTCATCATAAATCATACATTTCTATTTAAGGGTTTCACTATTTTTTGGTGTGCTGTAAATTACAACCTTGCATTTTTGTTTTCATGTGAATGATTAATTGCATAAAATAGTTTACATTCTAGGGTTAGGGATTTCTCCTTTTGCTGGTCTAAGTAGGAAAATTTTTAAAATAATTTAAAGTACCCCAATATTTGGTGATTCAAAGCAGAAGAGTAGAAAAACCCTTCTCTATTTAGAGAGTGGCCTGAAGTGTACTCTACTTATTTTGGGAAAATCAATATTTCTTGTGTTGGCTTCTAATTTATACTAGTGAAATTAGTCATTTATGGCATTGTGTGTATACCTCAATAAATTGAAAACCTTTAAAAGGAATCACACACACAACACATTTTATTTTTAATAGTAATGGTTGGATTTCATCACCAACCATTGCTTGAGATCTTGTGATGGTGGTTTTCATATCCATCCACCAATATCTACCCCTAGACACCATAGGTTACCCTCGATCAAAATTGTTGGATTTCATCACTAGTAATAATATCGTTGTTCATCCTAGTCATAGTGTTCACTCATTTTAATTCATATTAGTGTATTGAAACACACAAAACCACATAAAAAAAACATTAACATGAGATAATAAAACAACCAGATAAAACACATTTTTTTACATAAACATAGGATTGTATTACCTGTTTGATTTTGTGAGTTTTTCATTCTACATTTTATTTTCAGCATATTTTATATTTGGTTCATTAGTTTATGGTATTAGCAAGAAATCAAGTTAAAATAATGAATCAAATATCCACTAATCAAACCACTTTAGCAATGGAGTGTTAATCATCACCTTCCACCACCACTTCCATGATCAATATCTCTAGTGTGGTACAAGAAAGTCATTCAGATTTGTTTGTAGGTCCCTCACACACTGTGTCATCCACATCATTTCATATGGCCATGCCCAAAATATAATCATCATCACCAACCATTAACCATCATATCACCCACATAGACATGGCACAAGTGTAAGCTCTTATGAAATCCACTATGTCATAGAGTCAGTCCCCAACTCACCAAGACATGATCCTTCTTTATAGTAGGAACTTATCTCCTTCCAACCTTTAAGATTTACCCAGGTATATAATAATCCTCTTTTTGAGGTATCTACTACACCTTCCCAATATTTTTCTATGCCCTAATCATCATGTTTCCAAAGCACATCCATCCCATATTCATATACCTTAATTTATGGTAACCCCTTGTATGAAGCACATGTTAATGTTGCTTCATAAGTTCCCACATCCATGCCATATAGTGTCTTCCATTGAGATGCAATTCCCATACACATCTATTCCATCAACAACTAATAGGAAAGTACATGAGATAGGGAACATCTCAACAAATTGCTTAAGAAGTAGTAGAACACTCAATAGTAAGTTTAGGTGAACCCTAAGCCTCAACCTATTTCCACTCAGCCTATTTTTGTTAGCCAAGGTCCTCTTGGGTACCACAATATTTTATGGTTTCTATTCCAAAACCACTGCCAACCCATACCCATTCTATTTCCATTGGCTAAACTATCCAAAGCCCTCATATATCATCTTCATATCTTCATTCACAATAATTCCTTCATCAACCACATCATCATCAACATCAATCAACTCTGCCAAGTCATCATAACCTAATCACACCTCAACATCCTTCCACCTTGCCATCACAAAATAATCAAGTTATTCAGGGTTTGGGTAGGAGCCTCAAATCCAAGCTATGCAATAACATATTGATAGTTTTATGTAACATACTTAATTCAGTGGTGGCAGCAGCCTGTCAGGGGTAGTGTAGCTTTTAAACTTGATAGAAAATTAAAGTTTGTTACAGAAAAAATTTGAACTTGGAACAAAGAGGTCTTTGGCAAATAAAAAATAGGTTGTTGAAAGTTTGAAGATAATTTATCAAAGGATTCAACATGGTGATGTTGATGAAACTACTATGCAGGAGGAACGGATAAAACTAGCAGATTTTCATAACATTTTAGCCTATGAGGAAATCTATTAGAGGTAAAAATCAAGGGCTCTTTGGTTGAAATATGGAGATTCAAATTCCAAGTTTTTTCACATCACCACGCTTAGAAACAGAAGCAATAACAAGATAATTTTTTTTTTTAAAAGTAGATGGTTCTATTACTCAGGACTTAACAGAAATCAGAAAGGAGGTAGTAACTTATTTCAATTCTATCCTTGGTCAGTAATTGCAGTGCAATGAGGAGGCCAAAGATATTTTCTTGCAATCCATTCCTAGAATAATAAATGAGGATATAAAAATTAATATTATAGCTCCCTTTTCTGATGAGGAAATTAATGAAGCCTTGTTTAGCATGGAGCCAGACAAAGCCCCATGACCCGATGGCTTTTCCCCTCATTTCTATCAAGATTTTGGGACATTGTAAGTGAGGATGTAATTTTTGCTGTCAAATAATTATAAGCAAGTAATAATATCCTAAAAGGTCTCAACTCTACTTTTATTTCTATAATTCCTAAGAAGCAAACCCTTGAATCTATGGCTGACTTCAGGTCAATCAGTTTGTGCAATGTTTCTTACAATATCCTAACTAAATCCATTGCAAATATAATAAGAGATGTTTTGCCCCGCATCATAGATCCATTTCAGGGAAGCTCTATGTAGGGCAAGTCAATATTGGATGGAGTTATCACAGTTCATGAAGCTCTGCACTCTGCTCATAATACTAACAGGTCTGTTTTTGCCCTCAAGCTTGATATGAACAAAGCATTTGATAGGCTAAATTGGGACTTTCTAATTGTTGTCCTCTTTAAGTTTGGTTTTCACCACCAATGGGTTAATTTGATCAAAGAACGCATTTCTAAAGCATGGCTCTTGATTCTATTTAATGGAACAACTGTTGGTTACTTTCAAAGTCGTAGAGGAATTCGGCAGGGGGACCCTATCAGCCCCATGTTATTCATCATTATGGTAGAAGCTTTAGGTAGAACCATCAAAAATGCTTGCAGTTCAAGGCTAATATCAAGAATCAAGGCAACATGTCTCACTAGGGTTGTTTCTCATCAACAATTCATCGATGATACCCTTCTATTTACTATGGTGTCGATGGTTGAGGCCAAAATAATTAAATACATCTTGCAACTCTATGAGGACGCTGCTAGTTAGAAAGTTAATTTCAGTAAAAGCAAGTTATATTTCTTGAACACCCCCATTCAGAGGAAAGGAAGGATTACAAAAATTTTAGGGTGTGATATAGCAAACCTCCCCACTTTGTATCTTGGTCTCCCTCTTTTCATTTTTTCTCTGAGAGAGTGAATGTGGGATAGGGTTATTGAAAGAATTCAATAAAAACTTGTTGGATGGAAATGTCATCTTCTATCTCAAGAAGGAAAGTTGCCCCTCACAAAGGCCTCTCTTCAGAGCATTCCAGTCTATTTTCTCTCTTTTTTCAAAGCCCCTGTGAAGGTTTTCCAAAAAATTGAGAAACTCCAAAAAGAATTTTTATGGACTGGATTAGAGGAGAAAAAATGATACACCTTGTAGGATGTACCAAAGTGTGTAGACCCAGGGAAAATGGGGTCTTAGGTCTGAGGAGAATTACTTATATGAATTTAGCTTTACTAGCTAAGCAGGCATGGCACCTCATTTTTGGTTAAGAAAATGAATGGACAACTATCATCAAATGAAAGTATCTTCAAAATATGGAATTTCTAAGTGACTCAGTTCCAATCAGAGGTTTTGCTTTTTGGAAAGCAATTCTCAATTGTAAGGAAATCATCAAAAAGGTTTTAAGATGGATTTTAGGCAATGGTGAGAGGATAAATTGCTAGAATGATAAGTGGGCTAAGGACAAACCACTGACGCAATATCCTAACTTAGCCCGAATTA
Organism: Wollemia nobilis; assembly: GCA_028583015.1. Classification (NCBI taxonomy): domain Eukaryota; kingdom Viridiplantae; phylum Streptophyta; class Pinopsida; order Araucariales; family Araucariaceae; genus Wollemia; species Wollemia nobilis. The sequence goes on along the minus strand of JAQPPZ010000431.1, from coordinate 5,765,417 downwards.
GAGATATCATGGAAGAACTCATTGGCAAAAAAGTCTTTGATTATATGGTTGAGGATAGAGGCAGAATGAAGTGGAAACAAATAAGGATTCAGGGATTTCAAGTAGAATCAAATGATCTTTGTAACATTCTCGGGTAACATTTTATCCCCATGAGACCCAAGGAAGATCAAGTGACCTATGCTCCTATGAAAAATGGTCAGTTCACTGTTAAATCGGCTTACAAGATTCTGCTTTATAATGGGGATTTTGTTCTCCAAAAGGACTTAGTTTGGATTAAAAATTTAATTCCAAAAATTGCAATATTTTCATGGCTGGTTATCCAAGGAAGAATTCTAAGCATTGATAATATGATGTGTAAAGTTATTTGTATTACTAATCATTGTTATCTATGCAGGGCTAATTGTGAGACCATTTATCACATTTTCCTTGAGTGTCATTTTTCCTTGACTGTCCTAAGTGGGGTTTTTCATGCCTTCAATATTTATTGGGTTAAACCAACCATCATACTTGATTTTTTCGTCCAGTGGCCTTGCCCATTTTCAATCCAAAGACTTATATACATGTGGAAAATTTGTCTCAATCACTATCTTTGGTAGGTGTGGTTAGAAAGGAACCATAGAATCTTTAATGAGTCTATCCATGATAATCAAACTATCATTGCCAGGATCCTATCCTTTGCCAATGATAATGTGAACCTTATCCATTTTGATAGTCGTAAACCTCATCTACAAGAGACCATGATTGCTCAATATTTAAGCTTAACCTTGTTATATGAGTCTATTCCTAGGGTAGTCAACCCTAGAGCCAATGTTAAGTGGTCCCCACCTCCTACGGGTTGGTTTAAGCTTAATTTTGATGGAGTGGCTAAGGACAATTCTGGTAGAGTAGGCATTGGTGGAATTGTGTGAGATCATAATGGGAATATGATGCTTGTATTTTTTGAATATTTGGGAACAAGGACAAACAATGAAGCTAAAGCTAGAGCTATGTGGAGAGGCCTTCAAATGACTCAAGACTTAGAAGGTAATTTTATTGTAGAAGGAGACTCTATGCATGTTATAAATCTCTTCAATAATTGGAAAACACCTCTTTGGAGGATTAAAACAATTTTTGAAGAGGCTAGGATCCTTTTCCAGGGAAGACAGGACAAAAAAGCCCAACATGTCTTTCGGGAAGCTAACAAAGTTGTTGATAAGCTGGCCAATTTGGGTGTCGATGGTGACAAACTTTTCAAATGGGAACATGATGTCCCCAGCGAAGTAGAGGAGCTTATCCAACAAGAATGCCAAGAATGATAGTAAAATTTACCAATAGGGAAGACATTGTAAGTTCGAAGGCTATGAGTATTCCCATATCTTTTTTGAAATGGACTCACAATAAAAATTATCCAATTTGTCAGTATTGGTGGATGTTACTTGAAAATACCGTAAATTCTAATGGGGATAGTCACATGTTATATAATATAGCTCTTATTTGTCTTAGTAATTTGAGGTTGGTTGATAATCACAGGGCAGGAAAGAAACGATAATATAATACTTCGAACCAGAGCCACGTGGACCACCAGATAGCCACCACCATAAATCTAGCCAACAGGTTCACTTCTTCAAGGCTGATTGGCCAAGATGGGATGTGGTCCCAAAGCATGTCATATATAGAAGAAAACAATTACCAAAGAATTATTAAGAGTAACTGTCAATACAGAGCTTATGGGAGTTATTTTCAGTACTCTGCTATGTGTGTCTGCAGCTTTTTGTTTCTCCACTATTTCAAGGAAGGGATCTATGTCTGTTTATTTTTTTGTAACTATGATGCAGGTGTGTTTTCTTGGGGTATACCCAAAATATCATATGGGATGTTTCTTTTTGATAATATGCTATGTGCCTTACCAGATGTAATGGATTTGGCAGCATGTAGATTTTATATATATAGGATCCTTAGTAAGGACATGTTCATCAATAGCCCTGGGCTGATTTTTGTAAAAGGTTTTGGGTCAACCTGTAAAACCTGGTATTAATTCTATATTATCTTATCTACAAAAAAAAACATACTCCTAGCATGAAAAACTAGAAGCCTACCCTACATCAACTAATCAATCAACCAATTCATCCTTCAGTACCATCACTGCCATATATGGCAAATTTCACAGTACCGAAGTTTGATAAATTTAAAGGGATAAAGAACCCTAAATAGCACGTGAGTTCATTTGTTAATTCTTCTTTTATAATTCAAAGCAATGACACTCTAATGCTTAGGAAATTCTCTCAAACATTAGGGGGAGTTGTTTTAGAATGGTATAACCATCTACCCAATCATAGTATTTATACTTTTGAGCAGTTGGTGGACCAATTTCTTGAAAAATTCTCCCTCAATATAAGAAAAATTATCATTATCTGATACATATGATCTAAAATAATATGATTATGAGTATATCTATGAATTTTGTAACTGTTATAGGGTTGTTATCACCAAATTTCCATTTGTCCTACCAATGGAAGAGCTGACTCGATTGTTCACTAAGAGTTGCTTAAAATCCATCTCTTGGCTATTGTAATTACAACATAGATCATTTTATGAAACTCTTGCCTAGGCTAGCACAATTTAGGAACTAAAAATCCAAGGAGTTCTTAAGCCTAAGAAGAAAAAATGGTAAAACAAGGGCCAATGTAAAGAAAATTATTCTGGCCAATCAAAATCCAATCAGGCCAATCCAGCCAATTCCAATCAAGTAATTCAAATTATCATGAGCCAACCAGTAATGGATCAACAACAACCCATGCAATAGCAATCATGACAAATTAAATATCATGTGGTTCCTTCAACTACTCAATCAAGTCATAACATAGTGCCAACTATGGATAATAGACCACGTCAACAATTTGTTTGACAACCCCATTAATATACCCCATTAGTTGAATTTTATGCCTCCATTTTCCATAGGTTATATGACATAAATCAACTTCCCTTACCTGAGGTCAGACCTGATAATCCCAGTAAACATGGTAAACACTATAGGGAATATTTATTTTGTCCTTTTCATAGATATAATGGGCATGAAATTAATAACCACCATAAATTCAAAGATAGAATACAAGACCTTATTGAGTTAGGAGCTATCAAACTTGAAATTTCTCTAGCTCAACAAAATCAAAATCTTGGGATCTTTCAAACACCACTTCCTCATCATGAGTAAGCACAACCAACAATAGGAGGGTCAAATACCAAGATTCCTCCTAATAACGTTAATTATATTCAATAGTACCAAGGTTTTATGGGTGCTATTCATGTAGTAACCTGAGATCAAAAACAACACTCTAATCAAAAAAATGCTCAATAGTAGTCTATTCATTCACCTATACCTCCACAAGCAAGTGTATCTCAACCTACCACATCATCATCTTCCATCTAATTTTCCACCAATTCCTCTAAACCAATCCATATTCCAGTCCATCCATCTCAACCCATTCATAATTCCAATCATCCATTTAGGTCAATCATCTCATTGAGTAGCTGATTAACCACAAGCTTAAAAATGGCTTCAGCCAAACTGTCCATTTATGAGCTAATCCAAAAATCTCCCCCACATCGTGAAGCATTAATGGATATTCTAAAATCTATCAAACTTCAATATCAATATGTTAATACTTTTAACAATTTTATGGGGAATATTCAAACATGTATGGAGCCCTCCATTACTTTCTATGATTTTGAAATCAAACCAATATCATCAAAATCAATGGATCCTCCATTATATATCATGGCTTAAATGATAATAAGCCTTTCAAAAGAGTTTTAATCAATATCGGATCCTCCATAAACATCATCACCATATCCATCCTTAAACATATCAAGCTTCCACCAGACCACATTACCAAATTCTCATTCACCTTGAAAGTATTTAACGATGCTCTCTATTCTACAATTGGTACTATTGTTTTACCCATAGAAGTGAGGGTCAAAACATTGTATACTATGTTCCACATCTTGGAATGGTCCATGGCATATAATGTACTACTTGGATTACCTTGGATGAGTGAAATGATATGTGTCCCATCCATATACATCAATGCTTGAAACACATACATGAGGGACAAGTACATTGAATACCAGTGGATGTCGAACCATTTGAGTATTACAATTTTATCTCAAATCCCTATGAGTCCATGCTTTCTTCCACTCATATATTCCTCACTTAATTAGCTAATTCATCATCCATCCCATCCATATCATCATCTAAATCCCCCATTCCTAAGGAGCTTCTAATCACCAATTCACATCAAACCTCCAATTCCATACCCCCATATTCATCACCTTTGACTACATGCACATGTGGTCAAACTCAATCAACATTAGCCACATCATCAACATCCTCCACCACTATTTCCACATCATTGCCCATACAACAAGCCATTCAACCAAATTCATCTCCATCCACATCAACCAATGTCTCACAAGTCAAAGTGACAGATTGTGAGATGCCATCTGCCAACCATGAGTTAGTTTCATCCACATTCAATCCATCCATATCATCCCAAGTCAAGTTCCACCTCACTAATCATGGTATTAGTGAATATGTGGTCAAAGACCTCACAATCACACCGCTCAGCATTCAAAGTACTAAGGACTGTGGTCACCCATGTGACCCACCCTTATCTATAGGAGCAATATATAACATGGGTTCAGTGCCTAATAGTATTAATTTTATGTATGGGGGACTTGATTCATCATCCAATTTAGTTACCCCATATGAACCCAAAACATCCACACCAACCAATATACAACATATTTTGGGTTTTCCATCTTGGTATATCCACATTGTTAATTGGCAAGAATATGGTCTAGGATGGCATGAATAGGGAGTGCATGAGATTATTGATGTTTCATATCGAAAAACACATGATCATTCAATTTTAGGTTATCATCCACTTTCATCTACCTCTTCTCTTGAACAAGCTTTTTAAAGTTTAAATTTAAATTTAGGAGAAAATATCCATCACACAAATGACTCCGAAGATGAATTTTATGAAGAATTTGACCTCATGCCAATTATTTCTAATTAATTTGAAGAGGAATTACATCCTATCATTCCACACACTGAACAGGATGAGTTTTAGCTCAGGACATTCCCCATCCATCAGCTCATATTTAACTTGCTTCTTCCATGAGAGCGGGTCAATCCAATTGGTGAACCACCACATCCATTCCATTAATCCACAACACCAACCATTTTTTTTGTAATATAGGTACATAAAAAACAAATTTTAAAAAAAATTAAAAAACAAATTTCAAAATTCAAAATATATATATATATATTTTACATGTACATTACATTTATTTGTGTTTCTTACTGTTGTCCAGGTTTAATAGAGTTCTAGCATTGGTTTTAGCCAAAAGGATCTAGTCCATTCATATTAGTCACCCATTCTTTTTTTTTCTTTAAGTCAACATGAATCCTATTGACTTATTCACCCCACTCTGTAATCCATATGATTTGGCAAAGCCAATTTCTATTGACATGAGTCTTATTGATATGGACCAGATTTCCTCACCACCATATTTTTTTGAGTTTGTCTTATCCGAGGAATTGTTAAGGGCTTCAACCAACTACATTCCTCCATCACCTCCACCTTCACCTTCACCTTCACCTTTAGATCCTAAGGTTTTCCAAGCAGATATATATGAGGTTAAGTTAGAAGAGTTTGATGACCTCATAGATGAAATTCATCTAATCCCAAATCCCCATCAACTTGAGGAAGGTTTTTACATGTCTATTGAAGATACCATCGATGTGAACCTTAGTTCAGATACAGACAATCCCCAAATTGTCAAGCTTGGAAAAATCTTATCCAAATATGAACAAGAGTAATTAATTGCTTGTCTCAAGAGGAAGAAGGAAATTTTTGCATGGTCCTATAAAGCTATGCTCAGTATTGACTCTAATTTAGTCGTCCACAATCTCACCTTAAACTCTAATGCTAAGTCGATCAAACAAAAACTTAGAAGGATGCATCCTACCATTGCCCTCTTGGTCAAATAAGAGCTTCAAAAACTATTAGATGTGGGTTTAATTATCCTCATTGACTATTCTAAGTGGCTCTCAAACATGGTACCCATTCATAATCCTAACGGGGTGATACGTGTTTGCACTGATTTTTGATATCTTAAAAAAGCATGTCCTAAAGATGTTTTTCCTATCCTAAATATTAATACTCTTATTGACACCTACATTGGCCATGCAATGCTTTCTCTCATGGATGGTTTTTTAGGATACATCCAAATTTGAATAAATCCTGATGACCAACACAAAACAACATTCACTACACCTTGGGGGACTTTTTGTTGCAAGGTGATACACTTTGGCCTCAAAAATCCAGGTGCCACTTATCAATGTGCCATGACATACATCTTATATGATTACATGCATAAGATCATCAAAGACTATGTGGATGATCTATTTGAAAAATACAAAACTTGACAAGAGCACATTGGTGTATTGGAAAAAGTCTTTGATCAACTTCTAGAGCCTACTGTAAGGTTGAACCCCAATAAATATGTCTTTGGTGTTACCTCTGTAAAACTATTAGGGTTCATTATCTCCAAAAGAGGCATTTAGGTGGACCCAAACAAATTCAAGGTCATCATGGATATGCCTCCCCCAAAAATTTTAAAGGAATTGCATAGTTTACAAGGAAAGATTCAATCAATCTATCATTTTATTGTGCAACTTTATGACAAATGCAGGTCATTCAATCACTTGTTACAAAATGGGGTGCCATTTTCATAGATAGATTAATGTCAAAAATTCTTTTATGATATTAAGAAATACCTGGTTTATCCACCAGTCTTAGCTTCTCCTCATTCAGAGATCCCCTTCCATATATATGTTTTAGTAATGAAATTTGCATTACAGACAATGCTTGCACAAAAGAATAAAAATAATTGAGAGCAAGTTTTTTATTACATTAGTCAAACATTGGTAAGCTATGAAATCAGATACCCTTACGTGGAAAAATTATGCTTATAAATTATTTTTACCACTAATAAACTTTGACATTACATGCTTAGTCACACCACATATATCATAGCAAGAGAAAATCCTCTACTTTATATGATGTCTCACACTTACAATAACACTCAGACCGCTAAATAGATAATGCTTCTCACTGAATTTGATCCTGAGTTTATTAGCCAAAAATCTATTAAATATCAAGTTATAGTTGGTCAGCTTGCGGAAGCTCCACTACTTAGTGATCATCCTTTGATTCTTGAGATCCCAGATGATTTAGTATTCGATGTCATCGAACAAGAAGAATATTTCATTCCAAAGTAATATGTCTATATCATACTATTCTTTGATGGCTCTAAGTGCAATAAAGGTCAAGGTGCTAATGTTGTGTTTCATACACCCCAAGGGGTGTCTATCCCCTTATCATTCAAACTAGAATTCCAATGCACAAACAAAAACATAGAGTATGAAGCCTTAATATTAGGTCTTCAAGTAGCTATAGCTATGGGTATTAAGTGTATTAGGATATTTCATGATTATCAACTTGTTGTCAAATAGGTAACCGGAGAAGACCAATGCAAAGAGCCTACCATTAACCTTTACCATGAAGTAGCAATGAAATTTCTCTCTAAGTTTGATTGGTATGAAATTTATAGTTTTTCATGTTCAAATAATAGATTTACAGATGTGATGGCCTCTCTTGGATCATTTATTCCAAAGGATACCTTAGGAGAGGTACAGCCCCTTATAATTACAACAATCTCTAATCTGCAATTGTTCGTGTTGAATCTAAGGATGAAAAGGATGTTTGTTTTATCCATTTTAATTCATGTGAACCTTAATAGAGCCAAATAATAGCCTTTCTCAATTTTGGAACACTCCCATCAGATATGTCATGGACTGCTAAATGCACTTTCAAGCAAAAGGTAGCTCGTTTTACTCTCTTGGAGGATGTGTTGTATAGACGTAGTTATGATGGAATCCTCTTTTGTTGTCTCGAATATACTGAGGCACAAATATCCATAGTTGAAGCTCATGATGGTACTCATGGTGGTCATTTTAGTGTAATGGCCATTGTAAATCGTATTCTACGCATGGGTTATAATTGGCCCACAATGGAACGAGATTGTTGCACATATATCAAACATTGTAAGCAATATCAAGAGCTTGCTAATTTAACTCGTGCCATCACAAGAATTACAATCAATTCAAAGCCTTTGGCTCTTTTCACAATGGGGTTTATATTTAATTGACAAAATATTACCTTCTTCCTTAGGAAAACACACATTCACCATTACAGCCACTGAATACTTCACAAAGTGGGTTGATGCAATTCCTCTAACTAGTATGACAGGACCTAGAATTGTGAAATTTATACTTCATCATTGTATCGCTCCAAATTTTTCGCACCCTTACCTTCAGGCTAAAGGATCCGCGCCCAAAAGGAGGATGGGAAAAGGATGGGACAATACCTCGGACTGAGAGGCCCTTTGAAGGTCCCACCTCTCGGGGGAGGTGTATAAGGGTGATTTTTCGATGGATGGTGGGGTTCACCAGGAAACGTTTAGTGGCAGTTTCCATGCCTAGGTTGGGAATGTGTTTGATGTGTTCAATTTTATCTTTAATCATCCAAGTCCTAGGTTTGGCCAGATGAATCTAAATTGTTCTATTATGAAAATGCAAATTAAATGAAGACAAAAAATAGATTTAGATAGAAAACACAGAGAATAATTAAGTGAAGAAATCCATACCTGGTTTCGGATGTCTGATGGAGGTTCTGATTTTTGAAGCAGTCAAGATCGTCTGGAATTTGATAGAATCATCTCTGATCTAACAGGATCGTCTGAGATCTGATGAATTCATCAGACGAATTCATCAGAGACCTGCAATCAGAGAAATAGATACAAAATATAGAAAATGCAGCTATGCCAATAGAGGGCAATGATGTAGAATGATAGTAATAATGTTAAAATAATAATAACAAACAAAAACACGAGTGCATTACAATGATTTAATGACAATTTATGATTTTATTATGCATTAAAGCTATATGGGTGAACTCCAAGATGCAGAATAGCAGAAAATAATAATAAACTGACTAGATGCAGAATAAAACAACAGATGAGAAGAGAAAAATGCAAACTCTAGGCAGTAATTGCCCCCAATGTTGACTGCAGTCGAAATCATCTCGGATTGGTACGAAATCATCTCGAATTGGATAGGATCATCTGCGACGATCTGAGCTTGCTCCGACTGAAGAATAACAAAGTTCCTGCAAACAAACTTAGAAAAATATGAAAACAAATGGTGATTTAAGATGGTCTAATGCATGTAGAACTCGTGTTACAGGAAATTTCAGCCAGGGGGATGTCAAGGGGAGGGCCTAAGATTAAATAGGCTTAGGAGGGAGGTTGGGAGGTTGGAGATCATCCCATTTTGGGAGATCTCCAATGGGGGAGGTCTCTAACGATGCAGACACGCTTCTACCCAGATTAGAGATGCCATTGAAACAGAAGCTAATTATGAAAAATTAGTTTTGGGACGAAATCGGCTAGACGTTCTGCTCCAGACGAAATCGTCCGATCTGAGGCGATATCATCTGATCGGAGATGATATCATCCAATGGATGAAACAAACTCTAAAAATGGCATGAAAATGAGGAAACGGGCAGCAGCCGATTTGGGAGCGGTTTGGGAGCGATTTTGGGGTTAAAATTTGAATTTGAATTATTACTAAGGTAATTTTAATTATTTGCTAAGGTTTACTGCGCCAATTTTAGGGTGCTACATTTTGCCCCCTCTTTAGTGAATTTTTTGAAGAAAATGCGTTAAATATGAGTTCTTCTCGATTTACGAGAAAGCAAAAATTATTCCCATTTTTAGGCGACGATTCTTGGTTGAATCGTACGATAGCTTACTATGGTGCCCCCTCCGTGTTTTTACCCAAATCGAACGTTTGAGGTAAAAACGTGAAAAAGAAAAATTTTTAAAATGTTGTTAAGTGTTTTTGAATAAAATTAAGAAAAATAGGGAAAAACCCTAATTCATTGTTACTGTTCATTTTCTGGTTTCTAGAGCTCTTGCAAACAAAATGGTCGAGACAGCGCACAGATCGACAGAGGTCCGGCACGGGCTATGGGTAAGGGTCCAAACTTAATGTAGAATGCTTTAATTTTGATTTTGTTATGGTTTTTAGATTAATTTTAAATGATTTTTGAGCATCACGGCCATTTTTGGGCCGTCGACGTCATCGGGACGAAATCGTCTCGATTTCATCGAAATCGTCTCGATATCACCGATTTCGTCCAAGGGCGAAATTGGCGAAATGGGGACGATTTCATCAAATAAGGGACGATTTCAGCTTGCAAAATCAGAGACGAATTTGCTCAAATTGAACTTGTGTTACTTGCATTTTTAATCATTGTTTTATTAATGATTTTTATTGTTTTGTTGTTTATGTTGCAGAGAGGATTATTAAAGAGCAGAGAATGGAAATACGGTGGGCTGAGGGATGACTTGGCCACTCTATCTCAAGCAGAGCAAGATCAGTTGGCTCAAGTCGGCTTGCAGCATGTGGTAGATATGCCACAGGTTTCTATAGATATGGGGCTATTGACAGCCCTAGCAGAGAGGTGGTATCCGGGTTCTTCCTATTTTTGGTTATCGACAAGGGAGATGACTCCCACACTAGAGGATGTATGGAGGATTTTGAGGATCCCCATACAAGGACGGCTAATAACTCCCACGGCCAATCAGGGCCACGTGATGATGCGACTGTGCGGAGATCCGAGCTTCACCCTGGAGAAGGGCGGAGTGAACATCGAGTCGCTACGCCAGATGCCTAGGGCATCTAGACTAACACAGGTTTTGGCTGGGGTTGTAGGTGGTCTGCTGCTATGCCATCAGAGTGGATGTAGAGTACCATGGCTACTGATGGATGTGGTCTACGATATGAGAGACCATGGGTATAGGTTTGCTTGGGGGAGTTTTGTACTATGTCGATTGTATAGGATCCTGCATGGGGTCATATACAAGGGCAGCCGATGTCTGGTTATGACATCACTACTATAGGTTTGGTGCTGGGAGCACATCATGGTGTGAAGGCCGGTAGGGCTCCCATTGATAGGGATTGATAGGGAGAGGCCCCGAGCTTTCTACTGGTGGCTCCGAAGAGGGTCATAATGACGGATAGATCTGCCAATGTCCCGGAGACTACTTGACGACCTCATCTCCGACCAGATCACCTAGAGGCCTTGGAGAGATCATCCAGGGTGGGCCGAGGATGGACAAGAGCTGGCTCACGTTAGGCAAACCTGTTGGCTAAGGATGGAGAGGGGAGAGGTGGAGCTCCATCGCTACGACCGAGTTTTGAGGCAGTTCGATCTACAGCAGGGGATCCCATCTCTCAGAGACTACGAGTTTTCCTGGACCGTCCGGGATAACACTACAGTTAGCGGGGCTCCAGATATGCAGCGCTTCTGGAGTCAGGACATAGATGATGCCCCCATTCAGCCAGTGGATGGGGATGATGTTGGGGTAGCCTATGGCTATGATGCCTGGTACATAGGCATCCGCCCTCCTCGGATGACGAGGGCTCAGGGTCCGATTCATGTAGTTGTGCATCGAATGGGGAGGCGGTGCCAGGCGGCCATGGAGGCGGCACAGGGTCATGATGGGAGAGAGCAGAGGAGGCCATAGGCTCAACAGAGGCCACGGCAGTGGGAGAGGAGGGAGGAGAGACCCCCTTCTCCATGGAGAGAGAGGCCACCATCGCCCGATAAGGGCAAGGGTGTGGACATAGGAGAGAGTAGTGAGATGGCTACTCTTCGGGTGGAGACTGTCCATCTCTAGGCATAGGTGCAGACTCTATAGGATGAGGCTACATGCCATCGAGCTGAGGCTACATAGCTCAGAGATGAGGTTGCATGCCTCAGAGCACGGAGCGGAGGGGCGAGCACTCGGGACCTAGCACGGGCTATTGCCCAGGTCACATTCTATCAGACGCTATACCATCATATGGTGCCAGAGGGGCAGAGGTTACCATTGCCGGCCCATATTGCAGAGCCTGTCATGATGAGGTCATCGAGGACATCATCATGATCAGAGTCTAGGACTCATAGCACCACACGGACTACGATGGGGCCACCTCGTCCACCTCGGGACGGGGGAGGAGATGAGGCTGAGAGCTCGAGGGGTTCTCGAGGCTAGCTGCTACAGATTGCACTGCATGCATTGATACATAGTGCTTATTATTATTTTTGATAGAGGATTGAGTATGCCGAGGTACAGATTGTGGCATACCAATCTAGTTTTGAGATGATGTAGATGTTGTTGATATATATATAGATGAGATATTTTTGATCATATGACTTGTCTTATGTGTTTGTATGATGCTTTAATGTTTTGGTGTGATTAATTTGATGATTCATGTAATTATGTCATTTGGAAATATTATGGTTTGAATGTCATGCTTTTAAAATTTAAATGAAATAATCTGATGTAAACAAATTGGTTGTTTGTGGGATAATTTGATAAAAATAAAAGGGGACTTTTAACAATAATTTCAAAGGACATTGTCGCTATTATAGACCATTTCATGGAGTCACCGCTCACTCGGTCGTCAAGCTAATCCCGAGTATAGAAATATTGCTAAAAGTAAAAGAGTGCTTAAGAGACTGTCTTAAGACTTTGTTGTGATGATGCAAATGATGATGATGATGATGATTTGTTTTCAGATTTCCATGAAAATATTATGCATGAAATATTTTAAAATGATTTTGCTAGGCATAAATTCCTAAGTGTGATAAAATTTTTGGATAATTCCCTAGGAATTATACCATCATTGCAAAATTTGAAGTTTGACATAATGACATGAAATAGAATAAGTGTTTGTTTGTTTTAAAGCATAATTGTGTAACATAATGATTTAAGTCACATATTTTGATGCTTTTAAATAAATGGAAAATAAAATTGGTACAATGGTTTGTGCTAGGCATAGAATATTTAGGTATAGACTTATACCATCATCGCGAAATCCAAAGAAGAAAATAATATAATAGTTTTATTGCATGGTTGATTTTTAATTTTTGAAAATAGTCAGAAAATATGAAGATGAGGACTTGCGCTAGTCATAAAATTCCAATTTTGGTTTTGGAACTATACCATCATCGTGAAAGTCAAAAGTTATATATAAATGTAACTTGATTGCATGTTTTTGAAAATGATTTTGATTTTTGATAATGCATGTAGTTGTCTTTATACTAAACAACTGTTTTTCAAAGAAGAAAATGAATTCATTCCAAACAATTTGCAAAAATATTTCAAAGTATCTTAAAGACAAAAGTTAGATTTATAAGGAATCCCATGTGCGTATGTGAGTTCATTACCAATCTTGATTTATCATAATGATACACAAAATCTCTCAAATACAAATGTGTGTGCAATTGCATTGTTCATTTACCAGTTTTGAGCAAGATAATTTGATACAAGTGATTTGAATGAACCAAATAAGTGTTCATTAACCATGATTTAGATGCATATAACCATACCGGACTACTATGTAGGTCGGGTTATCAAGAGCTAGCTAATCCATAAGCGGACATAGGTCTGTACAAAAGAATGTCGCTAATGTGACGGACATATCACCACGCTAGGAGTTACCCAAGGCCAAGCGGGTTGGGCACAAACCACCTGTTATGGGGCTTACCTCACAGTTTTCGAATAATTGAGAATTCCAGGGATTCAAGCTCATCAACCCTTCTTTTCTTTTCAATGGGTAGGGAAAGGGATTTTATTGCTTTTTGCTTTTGCTTTTCTCTTTCTTTTCTCTTTTTGTATTTTTGCTTTTGTATTTGAGATAATGCTGAAATAAAAAGGGAATAAGCTTCTTTTTTTCATGATTTTGTTTGATTTTTCTTTTTCTTTTGCTTCCTATGCTAGGGATACTTGCTCGGATTAGCTGTAGAGCAAGGGATTTTTATTCCGGGTAGGGGTGAGCTTGTCCTTTTGCCAATTCTCAAAGATTCTAGACCATGTGCATGATAGGATAGCAGGGGAAACTTTTCGCTCAAGAAACCACTTCTACTATGTAGCATAGCATGGACATTACAAATATAATCATTTTATTGTGGAAGGATGTGCTTGGTTTAAGTAAATAACAAGATCAATTCTCTATGCTCAAACTTTATTTAATTAAATTTTGTGGACTTTGATATAAGAGAGATTAGTAATCATGCCAGATAAAATCAAGATATTTATTTTTGTGTTTGTGATAGTGAGGGATTCCAAATAAATGCTAATTTATCCAAAAATAATTTGAAAATATAACTACAATACTTGAAGAAGAAATATATACAACAAATATTTTTGAGGAGTTTGATGATCTTGACTCTCTCTTTCTTCTTTATTTTTATTTTTTGGTTTCAAAAGAGTCAATAATATTGTTGTTTTTACTTTTTATTATTTTGTTTGTTTTTGTTTAAACAATTTTATATATATTTTTAAAATGAGACAACATGCAAAATATGTACAAATGATGAAATGACCAAATTTTATGCGTAATATCGCTTAAGATGCATAATATTCATAGGTTCTTTTAAATATTTACCATCTAAGGTAGCTAATTTGTATGCTCTCGATTCAAATTTAGCAGTGATAATATATGGTCCAAGCCAGTTGGGCTCAAATTTACCTTTAAGGTCTTTAGTTGCATTAGTATTTTTTTTATTTTCTTTTAAAACAAGGTCGTCGACCTCAAAGGATCGATGACGAACTTTCTTGGCATATGATCTTTTAAGCTTGTTTTGGTAGGCACGAAGATGCTCCAAAGCATTGATGCGCTTTTCATCTAGGAGTTCCAGTTGACTGAGTCTGCCAGCTCGATATTCATCTCCTACTTCGGTATCTTGAAGTAGTAGAGCCAAAGAAGGAACTTCTAATTCAAAGGGAAAAACAGCTTCAGCGCCATAAACCAAGACAAAAGGTGAAGTACCTGTGGGAGTTCGAACACTAGTTCGATAGGCCCACAAAGCTGGATATAATTGAATGTGCCAGTTGTGGCCAGATTTATTGACCAATATTTTAAGAATTTTGATTAAGGTTTTGTTAGATGCTTCTGCTTGACCATTGCCCTGAGGATAATAGGGAGTGGACCAGCGATGTTGAATCTTATATTTTTGGCATAATTTCTTAACATCTTTATTTTTGAAACAAGTTCCATTGTCTGAGATGAGATTTGCAAGAATTTCGAACCTACAAATGATTTGATTAAAAATAAATTTAGAGACTTGTGTTCTAGTGCAGGAAGCTAAAGGCATAGCTTCAACCCACTTCGTGAAATACTCAGTGGCGGTTATGATGAATTTGTGTCCATCAGATGACACAGGATTAATTTTACCAATAATGTCTAAGCCCCATTTTGAAAAGGGCCAAGGAGATGAAATAGCCTCGCAGCTCTTGTGCGAGCGCATGGACAAGGTCGGCATGTTTCTGGCACTTGTCGCAATGGCGCACATAATCATGTGCATCATTTTCCATGGTAGGCCAAAAGTAGCCTATCCTAAGGAGCTTTTTAGCAATGACACTACCACTGAAGTGTCCTCCACAAGATCCATCGTGGGCTTCACTTAAAGCTGATTTGGATTCTTCTAGATTCAAACATCTCAATAGGATACCTTCAAAAGATCTCCTATATAAAGTATTGCCAATTATTACAAATCGACTTGCTCGTCTACGTAATAACCGATCGTTGGTTTCTATTAGAATTGGCAGGGAAAGTCCCATTTTGAAGAAAATCAAATATATCCGTATACCAAGGTTCGGGAGTAGTTTCATTGATTAGAAACACATCCAAAGGTTCTAAGCATGACTTATTTGAAGCGGGTTCCTGGAGTCAACGAATAATGATGGTGGCATATTCGTCATCTAACTCCAAGGGTAGAAGCGATGCAGCTACGGCCATAGCATCAGCTGCACGGTTGCTAGTTCGCGGAATAGCTTCCAAAGTGACTTTATCAAACAAGGATAACAATTGCAAAACATATGCTTTATATGGGCACAATTTATCATCTTTGGTCTGATAAACTTCATTAATTTGGTTTATAACAAGTTGAGAATCACCAAAAACTAGCAGGTGTTTAATTTTTAGCGCCAAGGCAGCTCGTAATCCAAGGATTAGAGCTTCGTATTCAGCAGTATTATTGGTGCAAGCAAATGTTAATTTAAAGGACAAAGGTATAATGTGTTTTTGTGGAGATATTAAAATAATACCCGCACCAGCCCCACTCATGCATCGGGCTCCATCAAAGTATAAGGACCATTGTTCAATATGGTCTGCCTCTAATTGAAGGCATTCATCAGGAAACTCAATGATGAGGGGATGGGTAGACTCTAAGGGTGCGATAGCTAATTGATCTGCTATGATTTGACCCTTAATAGACTTTTATCCTATGAACGTGAGTTCAAACTCGCTTAGAGCAAGAACCCACTTGGCTGTGCGACCCGATAAATAAGGTCGACTCATGAGATACCGCAAGGGATCATATTTGGCAATGACATAGGTTTTTTGATTGAGCATATAATGGCATAGTTTTTGTGTAGAGAATACGACTGCTAGACATAATTTTTCTAATGTTGTGTAGTGGGTTTCATAACTGATGAGGGTTATGCTAATGTAGTAATTAGCACGTTCTTTCTTCTCATCATCAAGCTGAGCTAACATAGCTCCTAAGGCAGAATCAGAAGCAAAAATGTACAAGATAAAAGGACGATCAGATTTAGGCGGTGAAAGCATAGGTGGGTTAAGGAGGTATTGTTTGAGAAGTTCAAAAGCTTCCTTACATTCATCATCCCAATTAAAAGGGACATCTTTCTTAAGGAGCTTAAGAAAGGGACCGATTTTTTCTGCTAGCTTATCGATGAAGCGACGGATGGCTTGAAGCTTACCTTGTAAACTTCGTAACTCAGAGATATTGGTAGGTGCGGGCATATCAGTGATAGCCACAATCTTGAGAGGGTCAATTTTGATACCACGTAAAGAAACTAAAACCCCTAATAGTTTATCGGACTTGACTCCGAATATACATTTAGCTGGATTTAATCGAATAAGGTATTCTCTTAACCGATTAAATACTTTTCTTAAATCATCTAAATGATCATCTTCATTAATAGAGCGAGCTATAATATCATCTACATAATCATGTAAGATATCATGCATCATGTCATGAAAAATATAAGTCATAGCTCGTTGATATGTTGCACCTGCATTCTTTAAACCAAATGGCATCACTTTCCAACAAAAGGTACCCCAAGGGGTAATAAAGGTTGTTTTAGCCTGATCTTCAGGAGCTATCCTGATCTGATTATAGCCAAAAAATCCATCCATTAGGGACATCATTCCACTCTCAGTGGTAAATTCAATGATTTGATCCATGTTTGGAAGAGGAAAATCATCTTTAGGGCATGCAGCGTTAATATCTCTAAAATCTATGCAAACCCTAACTTTGGTAGCTTCTTTCTTGGTGACTGGAACTACATTCGAGATCCATTCAGCATAATCAATAGCTTGTATAAAAACAACATTCAGGAGTTTTTCTAACTCCCCTTTGACTAGCAAGGCCACTTTGGGATGCATTTTTCTAAGTTTCTGTTTAACCGGTTTAGCATCCGGATGGACTACTAGATGATGCATGACTACGGAAGGGTCCAGGACTCGGCATGTCTTCATATGTCCAAGCAAAGACATCTTCATAATCTTTAAGAAATGCAATGTATTCATTTTGTTTTTCTTGACTTAATTCTGATCCAATATTGATTAGGTGAGGATTATCCTCAGTTCCAATGTTAACTTTAATGACGTTTTCTACTTCCATGTGTAGATCTCTTTCAAAATTAGGTGGGGCGGGTGAGACGCCCAATTCTTGTAATTATTTTAAGGTTAAGTTGGATAATTCATCATGAGGAGTCGTGGCCTCAAGTTGGGCTATAGTTGGTATAGAACCATCAAAATAAAAACCATTGTGTAACAACTCTTCAATGGAGACATCATGGAAGATATCTCCCTCCAACTCATCGTCGGATTCAGCAATCAATTTAGGGTAAGCTATGGATAGCATATTGCATGTAAAGGGATTATTCTTTGGACACAAAGAATCTTGTTTATCTAGATAATCTTGATAACATATGAGTTGATCATTACCTTCAAAAGGGAAGGGTTGACCCTTACTAGGAAACAAGCCCACACCACATCGGGCGGGCCATGGTTCTACCTCGATAGGTTCTTTCATACCATTTTGGAAAGGTCCCAAGCCTTTCCCTTTATATCCCATTTTAAGCATTATAGGTTTAGCTTTAATATATTCATTAGCAAAATAGCATCGAGCATATCTATCACAATGCGTCTTGATGTTTCGGGGTATTCTTCCCCAATCATATCCTTTATAAATAAAAGCACAACTCCCGACTTGGTAAGTACTTCCCATAGGTTGTGGGAGGCCCAAAGTATGAGGAGATGGCGGCAAGTTATTTAAAAGAAGTGAATCTTGCATAAAAGCATTTGTTTTTTCTGATATTAAAATTTTAGATAAATCCGGTAAAAGCTCATCAAAAAGAGCATAAGATGTAGAAGGATCATTCCCTATATCTTTAGATGTGGAAGGTATGATAGATGTAGATAATGTGGAGGTGTTAATAAATGGGTCTATAGGTTTTGAAATTATAGGGATGGAACATGAAGGATTGGTTGTGGATTTAAGATCCTGTTGAGGTTCTAGTGTGGTTTGTTCGAGAAGATGGTTGAGGTAAATGTATAGGTGTAGATGATGGGGTAGATGATGTTATGGGTGTGTGTTTCACACGTTTAGATGAAAAATAAGAATTAGGATGTGTGGATGACGGAGCGGGGCAAAATTGCACTCCAACGAGGTTCCGCCAAAGCACACATATCAAAGGGTCTAGGGTCACCATGGATAGTGACCAACTGATTTTTAAATTCAAATTTAACACACTGATGTAAAGTGGAGGGAACCGCTCGCATCGCATTGATCCAAGGGCGACCCAAAAGTATATTGTACGATCTCTGGGCAATGTACAATAAACACGATTGTATCTAGGGTTCGAGGACCAACTTGCAAGGGTATAGTAATGACTCCACACGTTTCTTGTGTCTCGTCATTGAAAGCTTTGATAATCATATCCATTTTTTTCATTTCATCACTTCTAAAGCCAAATATTTGGTAGAAGTCAAAAGTGCATATGTTTAAAGATGAACCATTATCAATCAAGACTCATTTAATAGCTACATCTCCAATTAGGGCAGTAATATATAAGGGGTTATCCTTATGTAAACTATGTTGTGGGATGTCTTTATCCTGGAAGTCAATACAATCGACCTCTCGAGTGATAATAGTATTGGACATGGCTTCGGGTTGAATATTTTGAGGTACCATCATTTGGCTTAATGTGAGCATTAATTCATCTCTATGGGTAGGAGAAGATCTTAACAAGTCCAAAAGGGAAATTCTGGCTGTAGTATTGGATAATTGTTCATTAATATTGTAAGGAGGTTTTGGTTGAACATTAGACATATGATTCCCTTTATTGGGATTTTTCAAAACAAATGGAGCTGATCCATCATTCTGAGTTTGATCTTGTTGAGAGTTTTGAGCCTGTTGTCTGGTAACAACTCCGATGGTACCTACAATGTTATATTGAAGACGCTGAATCTGGTCTTGGTTGAGCGTTTATGGCTTGTTCATTAGGAAGGAACTGATTAGAAGAGGGTCGAGTAGTAACTCTTCTAGGAAATGGTTCTTCCAGAACCATAGCATCTGTGATAGGTTGAATAGGATCTGATTCATTTTCAGAACTATTCGATTGATTTGAGGTGATGTCTACTTCACTTTCAGTATCCGATTCTACATCACTAGGATCGGGAGTTTGAATATTATGTAGGGGTCAGGTCATGACCATGGATAAAGTTGTGCCAAATATTTGAGGATCTTGAACAGATAATTGTCCGCTAATAGTCCCTACATATCGGGTAGGAGGGGGAACATTATGATGTTCGATTTGATTAGCCACTTCTTTACCATGTTTTGGTAAAGGATGTTGAAATATATCTAATGATTGATTAGCATTTTGATTCTGATTTTGGGGAATGGTCTTTTGAGCGTTATTAGGAGCATTTTGTTTAGGTTGGAAGGCTTGCACCTCCATTTCATTATTATCAATCAGATCTTGTATTTTATGTTTCAATATTTTGCAAGAGTTTGTAGCATGTCCAGGTCCTCTATGAAAATCACAATGTAAATCAGCTCTGTATCCGGGTATAGTTGGATCAGGTTCCCGGATAGCTGGTAATTGAATCAAACCTCTTTCGAGTAATTGGGGTAAAATAGTTGATAATGGTTGATTGAGTCTAGTAAATTCTCGAGGAGGTTTATCAAGAGGTTTTAATATAAATTTTTCTATTGTCTTCGTTGTATTGATATTAGCAATGTTTCTACTATCAGTGACTCTGTCACCTACAACTTGTTTGTTTTTATACTGATTTCTGGATGTTTTCTCATCATCTTTCTTTTTGAGGTGACCTCTCCTAATGAGAGCATCTTCCACTCTTCGAGCTAAGTCTATAGCTTGATCGAAGGTGGTTAAAGTAGCAGTTGATAACTCATAGGATATTTGTTCTTGCAAATTATTGATAAAAATATCCAACATTTCCCTATAAGGTAGCACAAAGTGCAGTTTTCCTATCAACTACCTCCATCTAGCTAAGAAATCAGCAAAACATTCATCTTTGTCTTGTTTTAAGTTGTATAAATCTTTAATGGTGACATGCCTCTCGATGTAGGCACTAAATTGATGGACAAAAGATTCAATTGTTTCTTCAAAATTTCTCAAAGAATGAGTGGGCAATTGATAGTACCACTCCAATGCCATTCCTCCTAAACTTTTTGGGAACATTTTTAGTAATAGCAAGTCATCATGTGATATATCATGACATGCTATCCTAAACATGCGAAGATGCTCTATGGGATCTTCGGTTCCTTTATATATAGGCAGGACGGGCATGGGAAAGTGTTTAGGGTATGGTTGTGCTACAACTATGGGATCCAGAGGTTGACTACATATCTCTCGATAATTGTACGAGGGATGGTAGGGATCTATCTGGTCCATGCGCGAAGCTAACTATTTCACCATGGCTTCCAGATTACTGGTTTTCCCACCATATTGATTCGGTAGGGCATCAATATGGGATTTGTGAGCATATGATGGAGGGACATGAAGATTAGAGGCTATATTGCTATTGTGTAAATTGTTGGTAGGAAGGGTGTTATGAAGAAGTTTTGAAGTTGTATTATGTTGTATCCCCGATTGTTGAAAATTGGTGTTTGGCTTCATTTTAGGTTTTTGTCGATTTGAAGCATATTGATCAATAGTTTGGCGAAATAAAGCAGTGAATGAAGGTTTCTTTTGTGTGGGAATGATTTTAGGCTCAATAACGGGTTCCTTAGGGGGTTGGGTAACCTGTTGTTTTTGCATGTTCTGAATCATAGTGACCATATCTCTATTGGATGGGCCAGCCTTATCACTTTCTTGATCAACAAAGGACAAGGGATTAGTGTGTATGTTAAACATATCTTCCATGGCTACTTGAGTGTCACTAATTTGTCCTCTATCAATACGAACTACCATATTAAGAGCACCAATGTTATTATTGAAAAATTTCTAGAAATGATCTAAGTTATCAAAAGCAATAGTTCCATCTGGAGCCATTCTAGGGGATGAGGATCCTTCCTCTTTAAGATTTTCTTGTTGTTCATTTTCTTCGACCAGCTCATCTTCTGGCTGGTCTAGAGTTTCTCCTTTCGGAATTGAATCCTCAGGAAGGACATTTGGGTTTTTTGTTTTGTCTCCTAACCAATCTTCTTCTTCTTCTTCAGTTTGTTTACCATTCCTAAGTCTAGGCATTGTGCTTAAATTTAGATTTCAGCAAATATATATATATATATATATATATATATATATATATATATATATTATATATATATGCAACAAGCTTAAGAGGTATATATTTTAATTATATACCTACTATAGTAATAAAAAATAAATAAATAAAATGTTTTAGTTTTGTTATATTTTTGGTTTTTCTTGTTTTTCTATTTTTTGTTTTTGTAACAATATTATAAAGATAACAAACAACAAACTAAATGCAAGAGATAATAATAATGAAAGCAATGATCTAGTCTTCTATAAACAATTTATAAATATCATTAATGGGCTCGAGTTCTTCAGGAGTCATGAAGTGTTCTTCTTCAAATTGAAAATTTTCTTTCAAAAATTTGACAAAAAGTGCTATAGTGATATTATCTGTCTCAGACTTTGGTTGGTAGAAATAAAGTTCGTGGCAATACTCTCGATATAACACAGCTCTAGGAACTCTATTCCATATTTCCCTATCCGTAAGAATGACCTCTTGATCTTCTACATGACCTAGGAATTGGTGTATAACAACTGCGTTCTCGAGGTATTCCTCGAAGGTGAACAATTCTAAAGACACAAGAGCTCTCCTATAGGCTAACCACCTATGGCGGGCTCTCTGAAGTTCATGATAAAAAATGAGTTGATGAGGATCCAGGATCCTATCTAGGGCAAACCTCTTGATTTGTTTAAGTTGTATTGATCTAGATGAAATGATACCTAGTCTCCTATCAAGTTCTTTCCACAAAAGTTGATTTCTATCTGTTTCAGGCACACTAAGCACATAATTAACTTCTATGGCTGCTAATTGGTTTTCAACATTTATAGTGACAACTAGTCTTTTCTTAGGAGCTACCATCTAGACATGATATGCAACTTAGTAGTTTTCTAATGATTTGAAATGCATCTATGTTTTTTTTTTTTTTTTTCAAAAGGTTTTAGTTTCACGTCGGGTTCACCAAAATGTATCGCTCCAAATTTTTTGCACCCTTACCTTCAGGCTAAAGGATCCGCGCTCGGAAGGAGGATGGGAAAAGGATGGGACAATACCTCGGACTGAGAGGCCCTTTGAAGGTCCCACCTCTCGGGGGAGGTGTATAAGGGTGAATTTTTGACGGATGGTGGGGTTCACCAGGAAACGTTTGAGTGGCAGTTTCCACGCCTAGGTTGGGAATGTGTTTGATGTGTTCAATTTTATCTTTAATCATCCAAGTCCTAGGTTTGGCCAGATGAATCTAAATTGTTCTATTATGAAAATGCAAATTAAATGAAGATAGAAAATAGATTTAGATAGAAAACACAGAGAATAATTAAGTGAAGAAATCCATACCTGGTTTCGGATGTCTGATGGAGGTTCTAATTTTTGAAGCAGTCAAGATCATCTGGAATTTGACAAAATCGTCTCCGATCTGACAGGATCATCTGAGATCTGACGAATTCGTCAGACGAATTCATAAGAGACCTGCAATCAGAGAAATAGATACAAAATACAAAAAATGCAGCTATGCCAACAGAGGGCAATGATGTAGAATGATAGTAATAATGTTAAAATAATAATAACAAACAAAAACACGAGTGCATTACAATGATTTAATGACAATTTATGATTTTATTATGCATTAAAGCTATATGGGTGAACTCCAAGATGCAGAATAGCAGAAAATAATAATAAACTGACTAGATGCAGAATAAAATAGCAGATGAGAAGAGAAAAATGCAAACTTTGGGTAGTAATTGCCCCCAATGTTGACTACAGTCGAAATCGTCTCGGATTGGTACGAAATCGTCTCGAATTGGACAGGATCATCTGCGACGATCTGAGCTTGCTCCGGCTGAAGAATAACAAAGTTCCTACAAACAAACTTAGAAAAATATGAAAACAAATGGTGATTTAAGATGGTCTAATGCATGTAGAACTCGTGTTACAGGAAATTTCAGCCAGGGGGATGTCAAGGGGAGGGCCTAAGATTAAATAGGCTTAGGAGGGAGGTTGGGAGGTTGGAGATCATCCCATTTTGGGAGATCTCCAACGGGGGAGGTCTCTAACGGTGTAGACACGCTTCTGCCCAGATTAGAGACGCCATTGAAACAGAAGCTAATTATGAAAAATCAATTTTGGGACGAAATCGGCTGGACGTTCTGCTCCAGACGAAATCGTCCGATCTGAGGCGATATCGTCTGATCGGAGACGATATCGTCCAACGGATGAAACAAACTCTAAAAATGGCACGAAAAATGAGGAAACGGGTAGCAGGCGGTTTGGGAGCGGTTTGGGAGCGGTTTTGGGGTTAAAATTTGAATTTGAATTATTACTAAGGTAATTTTAATTATTTTCTAAGGTTTACTGCACCAATTTTAGGGTGCTACAATCATATCATTTGTCATTTTGGTATTCCCTCTAAAATCATTTTTAATAATGGCAAATATTTCAAGAACAAGGATGTTCAAGCACTTCGTGAGAAATATAACATCCAACATAGTTTCTCAACTTCTTATTGCCCATAAGAAAATGGACAAGCTAAGGCTACCAATAAGACCTTAATTATTATTCTCAAGAAACTTGTTAAATAAAATCATAGAGATAGGCATACAAAAATTCCCTTGAAATTATGGTCTTATAAAATAGGCATATGTACGCCTACTAGGGTAACATCATTTTCATTGGTCTATGGAGTCAAAGCAATCATACCTCTTGAGATTGAGATCCCCTCATTGTGAATTTCATTGCAGGAATTTATAGATGGTGATACTTCTAGACAAGCATGTCTTGATCAACTAACACTTATTGATGAAATGTGAGTCTATGCTTTAGAGCATTTATGAGTATATCAAGATCACCTAAAACATTCTAAAGTTTATCTACGTGAATTCCAAGTAGGATATCTTGTACTTAAATAGAATCAACAAAACACCAATGCATTGTCGCACCTTTGTGATAAATTCATGGCTAATTAGTTAGGTCCATACATTGTTACTCAAAAAATGGATAAAGTTACTTATAGGCTTGTTAGTCTACAAGGAGTTGAAGATATCGAGCCATTTAATATTATCCACTTGAGATAATTCTATACATAATATGATTTATGTATATGTATATATACATGGCTATTACACAAAAACAATGTTGCATTACACACATCTCATTTCACACATTGCATTTCATACACGGAATTTTTCACCTTACATTTCACACATTGCATAAAACTCATTTTATTTCATAAAATTACATTTCATACATTGCATTCACACCATCATTTTCACACATTTCATATTTCATATTAGGGATCATTTATTCAGTTCAGATATAAATTGGTCAAATAAAGTCATGTTGCCTTAATCAGGGACACCTTCAAATTAATTTTATTACACCATTCCATAAATCTAAATTATCATTATAAAAGTCACATACCGATAATTCCTAGGTGTTTTCTATCACTCAGCCACTCCTAGTATTTTAAGAAAACCATAAATACATGTCACGTTTTATTTAGGACCAAGACATAATTTTCACTAAGAAAAAATTGAGTTCTGGGAATTGACTCCAAAACACTCTTGAACCAAAAAAAAGTTCACATCTTAAAAACATCTTGTGTCAAAGAGAGATAACACCATACTTGGGTTGAATATCAAAGTAAAAAGGGTAGTCCTTACTTTTCCCATCATGCAACATGGTCTATAAAAATAGTGGTTTTTACCACTATCACAATTTCAAAATAAAAGAAAGAGTATGGCATAACCCCTAAAAACTCTAAATATTTTATATCACACACCACTGATCCTCAAGCTGTAAGTATAGTACTAAATTTTCAACTAGATGGTTAGGTAGTCATCTCGAAAGTCTAAAGGTAAAATCCTTGGACTATGGAGCTAGTCTCCACTAGAGCTATAGATATTTGACTAGTAGTGGAGTACGCTCATGTGTGGCAACATGTCTCTTTTAAATATACCTTTGACTGCACATAAGGACAAGCTAGCTTCTTGATCTCATACATAACATGTCAAACCCAATTTACTCAATATGAGTTAATGAACTCACTTGCAAAAACATTGGTTCTTGTTTACCTCAAGTCATTACCATACTCTTAATTCAGTAAATGAATTCACTACACACACATTTGGTCTTACGAGAAATTAGGTAGTATTTAGTGAGTTTTTTTGATACCACTAGTATGTATGAGTCTCCACAAAATATTTAGTTTTCCATATCAAAATCCATATCTTCTTCCATATCAACATCCATATCTTCTTCCATGTCATAAATATTTTCACTCCATTTACCACAATAATGGTGCCCCTCATTAAATAACAATGTTATCAATGGCCAAAGCAAAATCTAAACTATGAATGATCAGTAGAATATTTGCATCCATAAATTGCATTAATCATCCATATAAACCTACATTTATACACATTCCATGTAGGAGCCTCCTTTGGCTACTATATTGAAGGTGTCTTCGCTGCTTAGGAGCCTCATCAGCATCCTCGACCTCATCCCCATCACCATATCCATCCACTACCAGACTCGGTAGCCATGGTAGCTGAGTTAAAAACCATGCATCATACTCATTCATAGTCCCTGCATCATCCATATCAAGGAGATCCATATCCTCATCATCCTCAAGTGTAACCCTTCATGCCTCAGTAAATGGTAGACTTATCTCATCCTGATGATACCTATAGATTTTTGGCACCCTAGGAACTCCCTACATCAATATAAATTTTCATAGCACCCATGAGAATTGGATTAGATCCACCTCCTTCATGTGCATCCCAAACATCCATCTATCCTATCGCACCCATATTAGATGATCCTCATAACCTATCCACATGGCACCTCACCATGGCCTCCATACCACCCAAGCCTTTGTCAATCCAATCCATAAATCCCTATATCACTGAATCATCCGAACTGGATGACTTGGTTGTACCTCCTCTACCATAGTCTATCTCATTGCATAGGGCTACTCCCCATCCCATACCTTATCTTATAAACCCACAATATGAGCCACACTAAAGTGCTCCCAATCCTAGCATTGCAATAGCAAATTGAAACCTAGTCCCTAGTGCTTCCACCACCTCTCCTCATATAGCTCCCTATAAACCTACATCAATATGGTAGGAGCCCATGCATACACCTGTGGTGTAGTAATCATATCACACACTAGCCTAATAATGTTCCATGGGAACTGATAGCTAGTACTATTTAGGGCCACTACATTGGCAAACATGAATGTCACCAATATGGGTAGGGCATCCAACTTCTTATCCATGTACATGTACAAGTAAGTAATCCCTCCACAAATCACCTCCACATCCTTCCACCCATATTTGAACATGCAACTCAACTCATATTTTCTTGTCGTGTCTAACCTTGACATGCAATCCCTCCATTGGCAACTTGAGGATGTGGTATACATCCTCAAGTGTCACAATCACCTCTCCAGTAGGGAGTTGAAGCATCCCCCTATCTGTATCCCATCTCTCTACCAAGGTAGAGATATACCCCTCATCCACCCTCACCACATCTATGTTGGCTACCCCAACCAACCCAACTACCTTCAACCAATCCCACTCAACCTCCCATAATGCCTTCCTCACCCTAGGGATGAGAGGTGAGAACCGATGTCGAGCCTCCAAAATATTTAGCTGTAGCACAACACAAAGCATTATTGTAACATACATTGCATTATTTCAAAAAAATAATAATAAATTTGCACAATATAAAAAAATTAAAAATTAAAATCATTTACCTCTACAAAGCACACACCTGCTCCTGCTGCCACATTTGCTCCTTCCATCGCCATAGCTTCCTCACTTCACTCCACTCCCTTAGACGTAGCTTCCAAAATTTGTGGATGCACAAATAAGCTTTATTTCCTCTCTGCATGCCTTTATAGCTATTTCATGTGGACAAAAATACACATGGGTGCTTCCTAGCACATTGAGGTGTCTCCCTACATTTGGGAAAGTGCCAAACTCTGGTGGGTGTCTGCACACGCAATAAGTGTTTGTTGGCGTTTGGTGTCAATATTGAAAAAAATAAAAAAATGATCAAAAAAGGTAACTTACCTCCACAAAATCATTCCAAATTGCATCCATACATAAAAATCATCATAACATCATATTTTATGAAAACCAAAATGGATTTGGAGTCATAATTTTTGCTTACGATCAAAAGTCACAAAATCACATTACAAGTTACAAAACACTCCAAAATGGTCCAAATTTTCACAAAATTACCATTTTCATCATCTACATATTCAATTCCATCATTGCACTCATTCACACATCATATTCCAATAATTTCATTCATGCAATTTTCAAGTTCAATTAATTTCAAGCAATCCTCGTATTTAGCAGTCTATTCTATCTCCTTGGCGATTGCAACTACTTGCATCCATGCAATTCGGTAATATGAATAAATAACCATAAGGACACTTTGCCAATTTTATAATCTAATATCTCATTAATAAAAAAATAAAATCAACTTTGGTACTTCACCTTTTGAGTGAAACTATGCCAAGACCAATTTGCTCAAAAGTAATCATTGATGGCCTAGTTTGTGGGGCTTGAAACATGGACAAAATTATAACTCATCATTTTTTCATGATAGTCATCATGGTGATTGGCCTTAGCTAGGGTGATTGGTTTAAATCCTATAAATTATCTAATAGTCACTAGTTGGCCTCCGAATTTGACTCCTTTTCTTGCATTTTCATCACGTTGCATATCAATGACACCAAAAGGCACATTATTCAACAGCATGAAATCATCCCAAAATTGGGGCAACCACATTTGAATTTTATTTTCTTGCAATGGGATACTTCTCACATGATCATGGTATTTATACTTGGAAAAAATCCCTTTTCTCTGTTAGGGCAAAAACAGAAACAATCACTTGCATATTTTCAACAACCCCCTTCCACCATTGGGGCAAAATCGACATCACATTTACATCATTAATATTGTGCATTCTACATAGTCATATGTAAAAATCTATCAATTGGCTCATGATATGCATCTATCACTCATTCACAAATTGAGGAGGTAATCTACACAACCAAACTTCTTTTATCTTCAAGTTCATTTTTGCACTCCAACAAGACAAAGTTGCTTCTGCATCAGGCCAAACCAGGTATCTTGTATTTTTGCACCACATTATGTTTCATGCAACATGGTACAAAAAGGAGCATCTATAGACACCAAAATCTAGCCACTTATCATACATTCATATATTCATGCCACTTTTACCCATTATATATATATATATATATATATATATATATATATATATATATATATATTTGTTTAATATATATTTAAATAATAATATTTTATATATTTTATTTTTATATATTTATAAATATATGTATATTTATATCAATTAATCCAATCCATACATCATGATTGATTCTTAGCCATTCATCTGCCTTAATCCATGCCACATGCCTATATTTAATCTCCACATTCCGTCACATTTTAATCTTGACCACACAAATTGTGTCATTGAAATCCTAATGTGTCCTAGGAGAGATTATAAATAGGAGTCATTTTGATGACTCAACCCTTGATTTTTTTTAGTCCTAAGTTCCCTAAGTTTTCTAATTCTTTAGTGTTAAGTATTTTTTCCTAATTTCTTAAGCATCTAATCTTCCTTGCCATTATCCATCTTTCATCGCTCATGGCCACTTTTGTATATATCATTGCCCACATCGCATGAACTAGATCTGCTTTTGTAGATTCTATTTCACTCCTAGAATGCCCCTTTAAGTTCCTTGAAGCACCTCTAGGTGTTCCCTACCATCACTAAGTGCATCTGGGTACCTTCTACCATCATTGAGTGCCTTTTGGTACCTCCTGCCATCACCAAATACCTGTAGGCATTCACAACCCTAGTTCTACAATCTAGCAATCTCTCGGGTGTTGCTAGGGCATCTATGCATCAAATTTTATAGCAACGATGAATAACAGAGAATAGAAAAATAATGTGACAAGGTAATTTATTTATTGCAAGTATTTTTACTCTTTAGATCTATTTATAGCTTTCTATAACTAGGGTTAGTAGTTTTCTTATTGAGAGCCTCACATAGTGGAGCCCTCACAAATACTATTGACCTTCCATTGTTTGTTGTTTGTAAGTTTAGGGATCAAGTTCATTAGAATCTACTAAAGCACTTGAGTGGTCTAGCCTATGGATATCTGAAGCCCACTCACCTTATTGTTGATATTAAGTTGAGCATGAAGACACCACCCTCATTTTTTAGCTAGGGTTTCGAAGAACCTTGGCATATTGAAATTATTGTATTGGATAATAAAGCATTGTAAACCCCCATTTGGGGTACACTTGGTTGTAATATCATATATCCACCCAAAAATAAGAATAAAAGTTTATTTTTGTGCAATCATTTGTATTTATTCTATTTTTTTCATTCATTTATTTAAGTATATTGTTTTGTGTTGTTCGATTTCGCATCTATAGTATGAATTGTTTTACCCTAAACTATTCCACTACCACCAATAAAGAAGCCTTCACTATATCCCAATTATGTTGATAGAATATTTTAGAGAGCCCATATAGACCTGGGTATTTATCCTTATCAAAATATAAAATATCTAAATGAACTTCTTCTAGAGTAAGAGGCTCCATTGTTTCCTATTATCTTCATTTGTTATAATTGAAGGTACTTCTTGTAGTAATTTATCATTAAGAACTTCAAACTCCTCTGATTCTATAATATTTTGGTAAAAATACACTACCTCCTTTTTTATTTCACTTTGGTATTCAATCCAAACCCTTTTTACTAATTTAATTCTTGTAATTTTGGATGCTAATATTTGTACTATTGCCATACTATGAAAAACTTTGTGTTTTATCTCCTTTAAACCAATTTTATCTTGATTTTAATCTCTGAAATTTCTCTTTCATACTCAAAATATTATGATATTCACTAAGCAAATCTCTTTCCTCCAAGCTTGTATTATTATGATAACCCTTTTGGAATTTGGAATTTTATCTTTTAGTTCTTCTTTCTTCTCAAAAATATTTTCAAAAGTGTTCTTGTTCCATTATTTTAATCTAGATGTCATTGATTTAATTTGTTTTTGAAGTGTATACAACCCACTATTTCCTAAATAATTCCACATTTGTGTTATCATATCAAAAATTTTAGTATGGTGTTCCCACATTAGCTCATATTTAAAATATGATATATTTTTAAATTCACTTACCCTCATTTTAACTCTTATTGGCCAACGATATGAACCAATCCTTATCAAGGTATTAATTTTAGCACAAGTCCCTTCATCTAGCCAATGATATGAGAGAATGCATCTATCTAATTTTTTTTCTATTATATTTTTGCCTCTCCTATTATTGGTCCATGTATAGTTATCTTCTTCAAATTCAACCTCCCATAGATTATTATTTTGAATAAAAGCTGAGAAATCTCTCATACTTTGGATTAATTTCTTAATTCTCCTAAATTTTTCATCTAGCTTGGTTACAGCATTAAAATACCCTATGACCATGAATTGGATTTCTTGGTCTTTACTTCTCATTAACTATTCAATCCCATTCTATACTTCTAATATTTCTAATTGAGTTGTAGGTACATAGGCATTGGTAAGGATGAAATGGATATATGCAAAGTAGCATATGATTAAAGAGGTTATCCAATGCCTAGTTTTATGAATGGTTACATAGGAGGTTCTAAAAGGATTCCAACATGTTATAATTACCCCTATTGTTCCTTCATAATCCTTAGCATCTCATTCACATATCACCCATACTGCTTTCATAGTTTTGGGAACTTCTTCCTTTGTCATTTTAGTTTCCTGGATACAAATAATATCAAGCTTATTACTTAAGTAGAGGTCCCCAATACACATCTATATTGAGGGGGAATTAGCACCCATTATATTCCATGAGATGGTAATCATGTCTCATTATGGGCTACTATCCTTACCTATTAATTACCAATATTATTTTATTGCTTGGTAAAGAGAAGTTCAACCAACTTAGTTCTTATTCCTTTCTCTATGTTTGCTCTTGCTTCCCTAGATCTTGTTTGATAATTTGAGGGTTTTTCCTTTTTTGCCTTGCCTATGTCAGGAGTAGGTCTTATTATTCTATTCATAAATATTATTTCACAACATTATTTTTCATTAGATTTATTCTATCTTGTCTCTACTACATAAGCTTTTGACTTGTCTTACTCATTTTTTGGTATTTCCTTCTTAACGATAGAGGTATTAACAAATAATATTGTATTTTATCCACCAGTTTTATTATCTCAAATGGTGCATGGTACTTCAAGAGAGTCTTCAAAATATTATGGGATACATTCCTTAGGTTTATCAAGAATGTTCTTACCTGAATCATGATCATATTGAATAGATGTTCCTTATTAATATTTTGAACCTATTGTACTATGTCCTCTAAACCTTGATCTTATTTTTCTTCATATGCTAACTCCTTAAAAGAATTGGTATTTCTTCCAATGTATTTCCTTAATTTTCTCCACTATTTTTTTACTTTCATTTGTATAGAACTATTTTTTGGAAGTTGAAAACCATCCTCATCCATGTCCATTTGTAAGTTTCTCTTGTGGTTTTCTACATATGTTTCTATTGGACCCTTCTTAGGACATGATATATCAATATGCCCCACCTCATGACATCTTCTAGATATACAATATATATTTTTGTAATATATGGTTTAGATCCATAACTTAGCCCCATACTTAAGAATGATTTATTCTAGTAAAGGTTTACTTATATCAATCATGACCATGTTGAGCAAGGTGCAGCGACAGTATTGTCATTGTTGTCAACACAGTCAGATAGATCGGTTGATGCAGTGGATAGGAGTTCAGAGGTTATTCAGAGTATGTACAATGATGTTAAATGCTTATGAGGATGTTTTTGATGTTTGGGTGAAGTTGTTACAGGTTGTCCAAGAAGACCGAAGTGGCCCATATGCTAAAGATCAAAGAAAAAGCAAAGAGAAAAAAGTGTCGCGATATCACGACATGTTGCATTTTCACGGCCAAAAGAGAAGCAAAAAAGCAAAGAGGAAAAAGTGTCGTGATATCGTGACATGTTGCATTTTCACGGCCAAAAGAGAAGCGAAAAAGCAAGGAGGAAAAAGTGTCACGATATCGCGACATGTTGCATTTTCGCGGCCAAAAGAGAAGCAAAAAAGCAAGGAGGAAAAAGTGTCACGATATCACGACATGTTGCATTTTCACGGCCAAAAGAGAAGAGAAAAAGCAAGGAGGAAAAAGTGTCACGATATCGCGACATGTTGCATTTTCACGGCCAAAGCAAAGAGAAAATGCAAGGAGAAAAAGTGTCACGATATCGCGACATGTTGTATTTTCATGGGCCAAAGCAAAGAGAAAGAGCAAGGAGAAAAAGTGTCGCGATATCGCGACATGTATTTTCATAGGCCAAAGCAAAGAGAAAGAGCAAGGAGAAAAAGTGTCACGATATCGCGACATGTATTTTCATGGGCCAAAGCAAGGAGAAAGAGCAAGAAGGAAAAAGTGTCACGATATCGCGACATGTCACATTTTCGTGACTCAAAAAGGGTAGGCAGGCAGAGAAAGAAAAAGTGTCACGATATCGTGACATGTCGCATTTTTGTGACTCAAAAAGGGTAGGCAGGCAGAGAAAGAAAAAGTGTCACGATATCGTGACATGTCACATTTTTGCGACTCAAAAAGGGTAGGTAGGCAGAGAAACAAAAGTGTCGCGATATCGCGACATGTCGCATTTTCGTGACTCAAAAAGGGTAGGCAGGTAGAGAAACAAAAGTGTCACGATATCGTGACATGTCGCATTTTCACGACTCAAGAAGGGCCTCAAAATAGAAATGAAAAGCCTTTTTTTTGAAACCAAAACACATGCATGCATAAGGGAAAGAGAAAATGAACAGTCATGAAGGAGAAAACGAATAGTCATGAAAGAGAAAATGAACAAACATGCAAAGAGAAAATGAATAGTCATGCAAGGAGAAAATGAACAGACATGCAAAGAGAAAATGAATAGTCATGAAAGAGAGAAAAAAATGAATAGTAATGAAAAATAAAAAGAAAATGAACAATCATGAAGGAGAAAATGAACAGTCATCAAAGGAGAAAATGAACAGTCATGACCGAGAAGATGAATAGTCATGGTAGGAGAATATGGTGTCAATTATTTGCATGTGACGTGTTTGATGAAATGCCTTCTCAATATATACAAAAGGAGTTACATAAAGAAGGAGTTACAATTGACAAGTGGCGTATGAGAATATGAAAGGAGTTACAACTGGAGTTACAAAGAGAAAGGATGGTTATAAAAGGAGTGTTGCTTGGAGAATTTATGAGTGGATTTTATCTTGTGAAGAGAGCGAGAGGAGAGCGAGAGGCGTGTGAGAGGCGAGCGAGAAGGGTGTGTGTTGTGTGAATTGTGAGAGATGTTGAGTAAGCAATAGACCAATCAGGGTCTTGTAAAAGTGAAGGCATTTCTATGTCAATCTTCTAGTTTCAAGATTGAAGTCCAAGTTGGTGCTTGGCATCAGGGGTTGGTGCTCCTTCCAGTTGGTTGGTAAATCAGGGTTGGTGCTCCTTTCTATTGGTGGAGATAAATGAGGGTTGGTGCTCCTTCTTGGTGGTAAATCGGGTGGTGTTTTTGGTAAATAGGGGTTGGTGCTCCTTCCATTTGGTGCTAGTAAATCAGGGTTGGTGCTCCTTTCTATTTGTGTAGATAAATCATGGGTTGGTGCTCCTTCCAGTTGGTGTTGGTAAATCAGGGGTTGGTGCTCCTTTCTTTTGGTGTAGATAAATCAGGGGTTGGTGCTCCTTTCTGTTGGTGCTAGATAAATCATGGGTTGGTGCTCCTTCCAGTGGGTGCTGGTAAATTGATTGTAAAGTTGTTGCTTTGCAAAGGCTGGATTTGGATGGGAGTCCAAACAGTCAATTTTTGAGGAGTAGCCAAATCGGTGAACCTCGGTACATCTTGTGTTGTGTGATGCTCTCTTGTTATATTTGCTTTATTTGGTTTTAAGTTCTCATTGTTTTGGCTTTAAGAGTTGAAGATTTAAGTTTTAAAGAGCTACACTGATTCACCCCCCCTCTCAGTGTCATTGTGAGACTAACAATTGGTATCAGAGCGAGGTTCTTGAACAAGCTTAACCGGCTAGGGTGATCTTGGAAGTGACACAATGGCAGGTGGTGAAGGCTTCTCATCAAACAAAGCACCATTGTTGGATGAAACTAATTACACATTTTGGAGACTTAGGATGCAGACATATCTTTGTGCTTTGGGATACGACATTTGGGATTCAGTAGATAGTGGATACACAATACCCACCACTTCTCCAACCGATGCTGTCAATAAGAAACTGTTTGAGAATAACTCAAAAGCAAAGAATGCTATCATGTGCGGATTAGTGGACAGTGAACTAGTAAAAATTATGAGTTGTAAAATGGCAAAAGAAATATGGGACAAACCGAGGAGCATTCATGAAGGAGACGATAAGATCAAGGAGGCCAAGTTACAAACACATCGAGCTCAGTTCGAAGTATTAAAGATGAATGATGATGAGAACATAGAGGCATATATGCTGAGAGTTAATGAAGTCATTAATGCGATTAGAGGACTCAGCGAGGAAATCAAAGATTTTATCATCGTGAAAAAGGTATTAAGATCTCTTCCCCAAAGATTTGATTCTAAAGTTTTAGCTATAGAAGAAGCTAAAAATCTAAATTCTTTTAGTATGGATGAGATGCATGGTTCTTTGACTGCATATGAGATGAGAATAGGAAAATCTAAACCCACAGACAGAGAAGCTGCTTTTAAAGCCCATAAAAATATGAAAGCAAAACAAGAATCCGAGGAAGAAGAGACATCAGATGAAATGGAAGCAAACTTTGTTCGAAAACTAAAAAGGGGAAAAGGAAAATACAGAGGAAAGTTACCGTTTAAATGTTTCAATTGTGGAGGCATTGGGCATGTTGCAGCTAAATGTCCACTTAATGAGAAGGACAAAAGTGATGAAGGATCGCACCAAGAAAGAAGTGACTGGAAGAAAAAAACAAATTTCAGAAAAGGCAACTTCAAGAAGAAAAGTTTCATCTCCAAGAATGTCAGTTCATCAGAAGACAGCTACGGTGAGGATTCTGAAAAGGAAACAGGTGAAGCTCTTTTCATGGCACTCAAAGAAGAAAAAATAGAAAAAGAACAGGAATGTGATGAAGAAGAAATTGATGCAGAAGTAAATTTGAAAGAGGAACTAATTGTAGCTCTGGATGAATTGAAGATAGAAAGAAAAAAGAATAAGAAAATTTCAAGAAAGCTTGAGGATGCAAATGAAATCATAACCAGTTTGAAAGTACAGATAGAAGAATCCAAGAAAATATCTGAAGATCTCAAAGTGCAAATAACCATGAAAATAGATTATTGCAGTAAGCTAGAAGAAGAGACTGTTGGTTTAAGGATGCAGATAGAAGAGATGAATCATAAAATTAGTTGTTATCACAAACGTGAAGAAAGTTCTATGAAGCTGGATAAGATCATAAATAACCAAAGGACTACAGGCATCAAATTTGGTTTGGGCTTTGACGAAGGAGAATCATCAAATGGATCAAAGAATGAAGATAAGAAACAGGTTGATCAAGAAAAATTGACTCATGCAAAAGAAAGCAATAATGCAAGGCACGAAAGGAGAATTGACAATGATGGATTCACCAATGTCACACATCAAGGAAGAAGAAGATTTATGACTCCTACGACAACATGGCAAAGACCATCACCCAGGTTCAATCATCTCTTTTCTGGTTACTATTTTAAATGCAATGGTTATGGACATAAGATTTCAGATTGCAAGTATAATGTAGGACCAAGGAATTTTACCAGTAGAAATGTTTTTTCACCTTTGATGGATTATGCAGTAGAATGTTATAATTGTCATAATTTTGGGCACATTGCAAGAAATTGTCGAAGTACATTTGCATCAAATCAATTTTAGGGAAGAAAATTTCAACCAAATGGAATGAGACAAAATAGAAAATTT
The DNA here is from genome assembly GCA_028583015.1 of Wollemia nobilis. NCBI lineage: Eukaryota > Viridiplantae > Streptophyta > Pinopsida > Araucariales > Araucariaceae > Wollemia > Wollemia nobilis. Next base: position 5,728,381 of record JAQPPZ010000431.1, on the reverse strand, counting down.
CTCGAAAAACATGCACAAGCTACTGAAAAAGAAAAGTCAAAACAAGAGCCCAAAACTGTAATCAAACCAGAGTGGAAAGAAAAAGAGCGATCTAAGGAAGAAAAGGAATCCCTGATCGTACAAACAACATTTAAAGCATAGAATAAATCTGCACCATGGATACTTGATAGTGGATGCTCCAGTCATATGACAGGTGACAAACAAAAATTTGAGAAGTTACAGCAATATGAAGGTGGTTCAGTAAAATTTGGAAATAATGATGGAGCTAAGATAGTTGGCAAAGGTTCAGTTAAGATCAGTGATGGAAAAATCAAGTCAAAAGAAGTCTTGTTTGTGGTTGGTCTGAAGCATAACTTGTTGAGCGTAAGTCAGATTTGTGATAGAGGTCATGAAGTGATTTTTATGAAGTAGGGTTGTGAAGTCAGAAAAGCAAACAGTGGAAAGTTGATAGCAATTGGATCGAGGACATCTGGCAACCTGTACACTCTCTCAGAGACTTCAGAAGGAGCTTGCTTGATTGGACAGGAAGAAGAAAATTTGGGAGTGGTCACGCTTCCCAAGAATTGACTAGCTATCGGGACCACATTCTCAGGGGGAGCATTTGTGTATTTGTTTATCTTTTTGCTCATGTTTGTGATTTTTGCTAAGTGTAATAATTTTTTCCTGAGAATGTTGTGCATGGACTCGGGGGAGTCTACGGAAGACCCTTTGATATTGTTGTCAAAGGGGGAGAAGAGTTACAGGGAAATTGCACGTGTGTTGCCAACAATTCCAAAGGGGGAGATTGTTGAGCAAGGTGCAACGAAAGTATTGTCATTGTTGTCAACACAGTCAGATAGATCGGTTGATGCAGTGGACAGGAGTTCAGAGGTTATTCAGAGTATGTACAGTGATGTTAAATGCTTATGAGGATGTTTTTGATGTTTGGGTGAAGTTGTTATAGGTTGTCCAAGAAGACCGAAGTGGCCCATATGCAAAAGAGAAGCAAAAAACAAAGGAGAAAAAAGTGTCGCGATATCGCGACATGTTGCATTTTTACGGCCAAAAGAGAAGCGAAAAAGCAAGGAGAAAAAAGTGTCGCGATATCGCGACATGTTGCATTTTCGTGGCCAAAAGAGAAGAGAAAAGCAAGGAGGAAAAAGTGTCACGATATCGCGACATGTTGCATTTTCATGGCCAAAAGAGAAGTGAAAAAGCAAGGAGGAAAAAGTGTCACGATATCGCGACATGTTGCATTTTCGTGGCCAAAAGAGAAGCGAAAAAGCAAGGAGAAAAAGTGTCGCGATATCGTGACATGTTGCATTTTCACGGCCAAAGAAAAGAGAAAATGCAAGGAGGAAAAAGTGTCACGATATCGCGACATGTTGTATTTTCACGGGCCAAAGCAAAGAGAAAGAGCAAGGAGAAAAAGTGTCACGATATCGTGACATGTTGTATTTTCGCGGGCCAAAGCAAAGAGAAAGAGCAAGGAGAAAAAGTGTCGCGATATCGCGACATGTAGCATTTTCATGGGCCAAAGCAAAGAGAAAGAGCAAGAAGGAAAAAGTGTCGCGATATCGCGACATGTCGCATTTTCACGACTCAAAAAGGGCAGGCAGGAAGAGAAAGAAAAAGTGTCACGATATCGCGACATGTCACATTTTTGCGACTCAAAAAGGGTAGGCAGGCAGAGAAAGAAAAAGTGTCACGATATCGCGACATGTCGCATTTTTGTGACTCAAAAAGGGTAGGAGGTAGAGAAAGAAAAGTGTCACGATATCGCGACATGTCGCATTTTCATGACTCAAAAAGGGAGGAGGTAGAGAAACAAAAGTGTCACGATATCACGACATGTCACATTTTTGTGACTCAAGAAGGGCCTCAAAATAGAAATGAAAAGTTTTTTTGGAAACCAAAACAAATGCATGCATAAGGGAAAGAGAAACGAATGCTGAAGAGAAAATGAAGGTTGAGAGAAAATGAAGATGAAAGAGAAAATGAATAGTCATGCAAAGAGAAAATGAATGGCATGCAAGGAGAAAATGAATAGTCATGAAAGAGAGAATGAAAGCATGAAAGAGAAAATGAACAGTCATGAAGGAGAAAATGAACAGTCATGAAGGAGAAAATGAAAGTTGGAGAAAACAAACAGTCAAAGGAGAAAATGAATAGTCATGACCGAGAAGATGAACAGTCATGGTAGGAGAATATGGTGTCAATTATTTGCATGTGACGTGTTTGATGAAATGCCTTCTAAATATATACAAAAGGAGTTACATAAAGAAGGAGTTACAATTGACAAGTGGCGTATGAGAATATGAAAGAAGGAGTTACAACTGGAGTTACAAAGAGAAAGGATGGTTATAAAAGGAGTGTTGCTTGGAGAATTTATGAGTGGATTTTATCTTGTGAAGAGAGCGAGAGGAGAGCGAGAGGCATGTGATAGGCGAGCGAGAAGGGTGTGTGTTGGGTGAATTGTGAGAGAGGTTGAGTAAGCAATAGACCAGTCAGGGTCTTGTAAAAGTGAAGGCATTTCTATGTCAATCTTCTAGTTTCAAGATTGAAGTCCAAGTTGGTGCTTGGCATCAGGGGTTGGTGCTCCTTCCAGTTGGTGCTGGTAAATCAGGGGTTGGTGCTCCTTTCTGTTTGTGTAGATAAATTAGGGGTTGGTGCTCCTTCCAGTTGGTGCTGTAAATCGGGGTTGGTGCTCTTTTGTTTGTGGGATAAATCGGGGTTGGTGTTCTTCCGGTTGGTGGGTAAATCGGGGTTGGTGCTCCTTTCTATTTGTGTAGATAAATTAGGGGTTGGTGCTCCTTTTTGGTGGGTAGGGGTTGGTGCTCCTTTCTTTTGGTGTAGATAAATTAGGGGTTGGTGCTCCTTTCTATTGGTGCAGATAAATCAGGGGTTGGTGCTCCTTCCAGTGGGTGCTGGTAAATTGATTGTAAAGTTGTTGCTTTGCAAAGGCTGGATTTGGATGGGAGTCCAAACAGTCAATTTTTGAGGAGTAGCCAAATCGGTGAACCTCGGTACATCTTGTGTTGTGTGATGCTCTCTTGTTATATTTGCTTTATTTGGTTTTAAGTTCTCATTGTTTTGGCTTTAAGAGTTGAAGATTTAAGTTTTAAAGAGCTACACTGATTCACCCCCCCCTCTCAGTGTCATTGTGAGACTAATAGACCAATATGCAAGCATAAATATCCAAGAATCCATATTTTATAGTTTCTAAAGTCTTAAGGAATTTTCCTATATTGTTTCCTATTGACTTGTAGGTATCCATTTCCTAAAATTCAATGGATAAACCATACATACTAACCCATAATGGATATATTTACATTTTTAGGTTCAAATCCTTCATACCAATGAGTAAGGAAGAATCCTACTCTTCCCATAAACCAAGGATCTCCTTTTATAATTCTATCTCTTTCCTACCTAGAACAAAAATGGCTAGGAAGAAACCTTTGGGAAGAAAGGATAGACACACTCCTAGAGACTTCCAATTTCTATCAATTTATTTTCTCAAGGTTGAAGCCCTTAGCCAATACCCATTATATTTACCAAAAATTATTGTATCTTTGAGCAACGAGGATCACATTTCAGTGAGGTTGTCACTAATATCTACTAATAGGGATGAATCGAAACATTTAGTTGTAAATTGATCCATGAAAAGGAAAATTTAACTCAAAATCTACTAAAATTTACCAGAATATTCTATAGTGATTTTAATATTTGATAAAAAATCTCTAATAATTTGCATGCAAAATTCTAAGATAAAGAAGGGGAAAATAAAAGAAAAAAAATTCTATGTCCAAACAAAATTTCTTATCTCATTGATACCCTATCCCTCTATTTCTTCTCTCATCATCTGAACCCTGGCTGATAGATATCTATGATTTCATTTTACAACTTGAAAAATTTTCACTACCCTTGTTCTGGATGGATGAATTCACAGGGTCATATCTCCTTCAAGATTTCTCATATAGCTTCATATGGCCACTTATTTTAAAGATCTTCAAATTCTGCATAAATTTGTCCAATAATAATCTAAATTGTACAACCCTTCACAAAGATATGACTCCTAAGAGATGATATTTTTTAAAAAAATGCCCTAACATTTCCCTAGTTTTGAATGATTGTCTTCACATGATAATGTCTCCCTCAATACTTCTTGGATTATTTTGAAATGACCACTCATTTCAAAGATTTTCAAAATCTACATAAAATGAGTAATTTGGAAGCCTTTATTAAGATAGAAGAAAATGGATTTCATACTTGTTAGACTCTAAATTGAAAGTGTAGCTTCATGAGAGCTATACTTGTAATTAGTTTTTATGATATTTGTGATTCTTGTTTTGATATATTTTCATTGGCATTTGTCCATAGTTTTTATCTTGCATGATTTTTTATCAATTCACTTAATTGTGCAACCACATTTTAATTATTAGGATGCTTAACATTTGATAATGTTTTTTGTATAATATTTTTATCTATAAGGTTTTCACGAGTTATATGATGAGTGGAAATAATATTAAATTTCCAAATAAAATGAATATTGAATAAATTTACATAATATTTTATATATAACAAGGAATTTTCCTATCAAATGGTATTATCTCAATCGATTATATTCCTCAATATTTAGGGAGACCCAGGTTCGAATCTTTTCAAAATGATACATGGATAATATCCAAGCTTTGTTGTAATACCACTATGTGGTGATGATGTAATATGAGTGTAGACACCTAAAACATGTCATGTTTAGGAGACTACTCATATGGGCACATTCAAAGACCATATGAATGATCTGGACCATTCCAAGAGCTAGCAATGGTCCTAACCACTCAAAAGGGGCAGTTCTAGCCCATTCAAGCTTAGCCGCTATGAATCATAGTGACCACCAACACTGGTCACTAAATCTAAGAGTGGCCACATCTAGCAACTAATATAGACATCCAATAGCACCAAAACATAGTTTGGTTGTGAATACAGACCCAAATCACATAATCTAACTACACTTGCATTATGGGCAAACAATTTTTGGCATGGATCTTCTAAAGATCATCCTTATTGCCCCTCTAATGCAAAGTTGTAACTGATACTTCCCTATGGGATGGTCAGTTGTATGCATATCTGGATCTTGGCTTCTATAGGAAGCCAAGATGTGGACCTAGATCTAAATCTATAAGGTCTACATATGGACCTTCCCAAGCAAAATAGACAATCCACAAATATCAAAATTTTGTGTAGTGAAACTCTATAAAATTGGAGAAAGATTCCATCACCCTTTGAGAAGTAGCAGAGGATGATTTCCAATAATACAACCATTCATATCAAATTTTCTTCATCGCAAACCAGTGTACGGATACAAAGGTGACCCTTGGACATCAATTCAGACTAGGGATCGAATGACATAACCCCTAGAACTTGAGGTAAAAACTACAGGTCTATGGCCACTATCTCTAACAATGGCCTATAGTCATGGTTACTTTGAGTAGCAGTGGCCATGGCCTGAGGTATCATTTTCTAAGTTTTATCTTAGATTTGTCATTTTATTTTACTTTGTTAATTAGTTTTAGCATAGATCTAGTTTCTTGAATGCATTTGCAATGTTATTTTATAATTTTCCCATGCATTTATAATTTAGTTTACTGTATCTTGATCTTATTATGCTTACATATCATGCTTTATAGATTTTCTAATAAAGCCTCATCATGATAGGTTACCCGTGCTACTGATCTCCTACTGTTGTTTCTTGTACGCAGGATACAAGTTATAGGTCCAGGCTAAAGTGTTTAAAAATATTAGATCCCTCTAGACAAGAAGGAGAAGGAGGCATATATAAGCCCTCATACAAGTTTTTGTGTGAGACCAGGAGGCCTGCAGAGTGCACCATCCTCTTGCAAGGACACCATTACTTCTGCTTTTATTTCATTGTATCAAACTGTGTATCCCTAAGAGAGATCGATATGTAACCGAAAGATTCAAATAAATAAATAAAATATATCTTTTGCATTTATCATTTCTATGTTATTTATGATTTATGGTCTTCTCTTTCGATATAATGTTCCAAGTAGATTAGGTGCATGCTTCCCGAGGTCGTACAGATGGCGATCACGGTGGGACCCCCACCTAGTTTTTTGTTTTCAACTATTTTGTTGATGTTTTATGACTTTTTTTTGTGTAGATCTAGCCACTCTAGTAAAAAATTACTAGCATACAAAAACCACTTTTGAAGATAGTGATTATAATCAGTCACTCTAGTCGATAGCGACTAGCAAAAAAAGTGCCATAAAGGTCAGCCTATGCTTCATCAAATGTGGATTTCAGGTTGGCGCAACCCTCTATTGTTTTACTATCTTTGTCTATTTTTTCTATCAAAATATAGTAGGCAAATTTTTATTTAAGTAAGAAAACATAGGAAAATACTAAAATAAAAATTCATTGAAGCTTTTTAGTTTTCTTAGTTTTCTTCCAGTAGCTTCTAATAATAGCGGACCTCTATTTTCAAGGGCTTCTCTAGTCTCCAGCGGTATGGATTTTTTTTTTAAGCTTGCTTGCATGGGGCCCAGCTAGTGGCTATTATGTCATGAAGTAGTAAAATATATTATCTGAAGGTCATTGAAATATTTAGACATGCATTTTTTTGAATAAAAATGTTCTTTTCTTAGGCATGTAGGAGAAAAATCATGAGTGCTCATTGATGCATTGTTTTCCTTTATGTAAAAATCTAAAAATAACATACACACACCACGATTCACTTAAATGCTAGTGAGGTAGAAATATTACCATCCACTAGTAGAGTTCAATGAGGTGGCTTTCATCTCCACTCGTTGTCTCAAATCCTGTGAACCTTCTATATGTTGGCCAATACTTATTTCCAAGATCCATCATAACCCATGGGATATAGCATGTATCTCTCTTCAAAGAGGTATATCACTAATTGTGGGTGAAATAGGTGAGGATAGGGATAATTTGTGCTCCTTGATCGTGTTTGGACTTCATCATCACACATTATAGGTTGGATAACATGATCGAAACTTCTCTTTTGGTTATCAAGCTACAAGCATACAGGTGAAATCCACTTAAACAATCTAAGTATATCATCAATGAAATGCAAAACATGATGAGAGTTAGATTGTAGCTATCAAAAAAATTTAAAATGCACCAAACCAGTCTAGGAACACCAAGAAAAATTAGAATATATAAACACTTGTTTACTTTGTTTGTGTGTTTTGAAATCTACATAAAAATATAATTTACAATTGTCATGATCTACACACAAAGCAACCGCCCTTGTTCCAGCATCAAGGCAGAAACTAACACTTCGCACACTCACAATCACAATGATTTTGAGCCACCCACACACCATGTCACTGAATGAATTTTAGCGAGCCTTAGGGGTGATACCTCAACCTATGGGGGGACTCCTCGAGAAACCCTAGCTAGAGAGCCATATCTTGGTTTCTCTTGCAGTAGGCATGAGGGGGCATCAATGCCCCAATATTCACATAGACATGAGGAGGCCTCAAGGCCTCCCTCATCACATAGATATGATAAGGCTTCAAGGCCTCCCTCATCACATGGACATGAGGAAGACTCAAGGTCTCCATCATCATACATACATGAGGAGACCTCAAGGCCTTCATATTAACATAGAAATGAAGAGGCCTAAAGACCTCCACAATCACATAGACATGAGGGGGCTTCAAGGCCCCAATATTCATGTATATATGAGGAGGCCTCAAGGCCTCAATCATATCATAAGAATGAGGGGGCATCAAGGCCCCAATATTCACATAGGTATGAGGAGGCTTCAAGACCCCAGTCCTCACATAGACATGAAGGGGTTGCAAGGCCCCAATCTTCATAGGATACACTTAGGTTAGAATAGCCCATTGAGGGGTAGAACACAAGGGTTGTACCTAGTCACAAACCTAGAGCACCTTTTATCCTCTTGAAATATGGGAGGATACCCCTATATCATGATCTCATTGGGGCTAATGGGACTCCACAGGATCGACCGTGGAAGACCAGACAACATGATGAGTTGGATCGAGTTATCTTGAGACCAGCTCAAAGAAGCATTGCTACTACATATTCTATTTTAGGAAGTTTGTGTAGCATAACTACAAGGCACACCAATGAACCAGGGAAAGCTTCAAAGCATCGCCATAGTGTGTGCACTACTTTTGACCATGGGGGTACAAAACATAGATCACTCTACACAGATCAGGTCAACCTAATAGATAAGGGTAAAACCATAAACCTTCAAAGGTAAATCAGTCTGACCATTTGCATAGGCAATATGAGGATGTGTAGTATCATAAGAAGCTACTCCAACATAAGAAGGAAGTATTGCATGAGTATTTAGAATCCCTTGAGCAATAAGAAGCATGAAAAAGATGGTGTTTGTACCTTTAATAAGAATGCTTGAGAGAGGAACAAATATAGAATGAAGAGAAAGTAGATAGGTTGGCTCGAGTCGAGTTACACATAGGTGGTGAGCAATGCCAACATGATAGACGTGTTGATTCTTAGCATGAGATATGCACTATACAAAGATATGAGTGCGCTCACCATACCTCAACACATCAAAAATACCTGGATCCAAAATAGACATAACTTAATGAAGAACAAGAAAGGATGGAAGATCAAGAGTAGACATATCTTGAAACTCCATTTGTGGTCATGGAGGATAAATATAGATGCCCTAATTGGGTAGACATGGGATTACCTCCCCGACCACCATGAGTAAACATTCAAGAACAAGAGATCATTTCTTTGAAGGCATACAAAATACTCATTGAGAGAGTCAAATATCTTGAGAAATAGGATGTAGTTGGGCAGAAGCCAACCTTGAGTAAAATACACAACCAACCATTGTGCCCTTCAGTATTGAGTCCTACGTATCCTAGGCACTTTGAGATGCCTAGGCTAGACAAGTTCAAAGGAGAGGAAGACGTGCAAAAACATATCACAAATTTTATGCATAAATTCTTCCAACTTAAACATAATAACACCCTAATGCTAAGAACATTTATCATAACATTATCGAGCATAGCAACCAAATGGTTCAACCAATTACCTAAGTACAACATCATCAGCTTTGAGCAACTGGTGAATGCATTTCTTGAATTCTTTTCATTTGTTATCATGAATAAGGTAAACTTATCTGATCTGGTAAACCTAAAGTAATACGATGATGAGCCAGTTATGGACTATGGGAACAAATGAAGGAAGATAATGGTAAAATTATAATTTGTTGTTTCCACTACATAGCTCACCCAGATGTTTACCAATATTTGTAAAAAGTACATCTCATTGCTAATACAACTACAATAGTATGAAATATTCAAGGAAGCCTTGGCTCAAGCCAAGCTAATAGAATACATCAAGGTTGATAAAGGAGACCTTAAGCTTTAAAACAAAAAGTATTGGAACAATAACAACCACAATAAGAATCAACAAAAGTAGGCCAAGCCTACTCAAGTCAACCAAGTTTTGTTAAGCATACCAAATGGAGACAATATCCAACAACCATAGAACTATCAGGCTCAACCCCCATCGGCCAATTACAACCCAAAGAACAACCAAGTCAAAATAAGAAATGTCGATCACCTCACTATTTCACACCTTTATCGAAGTCGATGTAAATGATATTCAACCAGCTAAGTGAGGCACAAAGACTCAGGCTACTTGAGATGAAACTTCTTGACCCTAACCATTCCAATCCCAATGGATATAGGAAATATCAATACTACCCATATCATAGAATACAGGAGTATGACATTAAAACATGTATCAAATTCAAGAATGTTGTACAGTACATGATTGAGAAGGGTGAGCTAAAATTTGACAATCCATTAGCACCCAACAATAGATACATGGGCATCTTTAGAAACCCATTTCCTAATCATGAGGCCCCTAGAGAGTAGGGTGCTCAAGTAAACCAAGTCTGAGTTAAACCTCCCACTCAAGGATGCATTAGAATGGTTGAAATAGTCAATGTGGCAATAAGAAGTTGGTGATACGATCAACCTGGGACTCTAGTAGCACCTATTCATATCCTGACTGCACCTCAATAAATGCAGGTGCAAAATGATCCTCCAATTCCACCAACAAGACCTGTGGTAACTATTCGGAGTAGACTTGTGAAAATATCCAAATGACACCAGCCAAGTTATCAATCTATGAGCTCATTCAATAGTCCCCAAGATATAGGAATACTTTAATGGAGATCCTAAGATCGATTGAGCTTTAGCCCTAGAACCCTAATGTGTTCACAATTTTTTTGGGGTAGGTTCAATAGTGTCAAGGGCCTATGATCCGTTTCTACGATCACAAAATAAAGGTAGGGCCTACTACCATAGCAGACTCACCTCTGCATATCATCGTGTCAATCAATGACATACCCTTCAAGTGGGTTCTAATAAACATGGGCTCATTGATTAACATTATCACAAAAAATGCTATAAGGCACCTAAAAATCTCTAGGTCCAACATTGTCCCAACCTCCTATACATTGAGAGCTTTTAATGATGTGTTATGCTCCACAGTGGGTACAGTTGTTCTGCATATAAAAGTAGGGCATAAGACTGTCCCCATGATGTGTCACATATTAGAGGGGGCAATGCAATACAACATCATCATAGGGCATCCCTAGATAAGGTGCATGCAGTGTGTTCCCTCAATATTGCACCAATACATCAAGTATATGCATGAGGGACAAGTGCATGTGGTTCCATCATATGAAGAGCCATTTAAGTATGTGCATCAAGTCGATTTATCAAGGTACTTCATCCTTCCATCGATGCAACTATACATAAGGTCTTCATCCCTCACCACACATCTAGATATCAAGTCTAAATTAGTGCAAGGTGGTCCATCTACATCGGTACCACCTCCTACATCTAAATCTACTAAAACTTTTGAGAAACCCACAACACCTAAGGCAAAGTACTCTCAGAAGCTAAAATCACCCCTAATGGAGGAAGGACCAAAATAACTTCCAACTATAGTAGCTATAAAAATTATGAATCCCATGGAGGAGGAATATTCCCAAGGAATAGTCGAGGAGGTACCTCAACCTCCCTCACCTACTTCATCAATAGTTTCATATACACCGTAGGTGATAGTTCACTTAGCCAACATAGGGCTAGGTAAATATCTTGTGCAGAATGTGACTTTCATACCTATCATCAAGTCTACGTAAGACATGGGATGGCCAAGAGTCTCAATTTTTCAATAGGGATAGTGGTTCCATTAGGGATTCCCCCTAACTAAACCAACTTCATATATGTTGGTTTAGACTATGCCCATAATGCTTTTGATATTGAAGAGGATGAGGATGAACCATTCACCATGAATTTTCATTACTTTTCCAATATTTAGTTTGCTCTAAGGTACTTTTAATGATGCCATTGGCATGGCTATGGCTTAGGTATGTATGATCAAGGGTATCGACTTCCATTCCATCTGCAATACCATCTGCCTACTAATAGGTTTAGTCTAGGATATCATATCCAGAGCCACAATTCTTCATTACCATCAACCTAGATAGTTTGAGCTTGGGATTCATGGAAGACATTGATTGGAATCCCTATAAACACTCGAACAAAAACTACTTGGATGGTGGATGGGTGGCTATGGTCAATATCAAACCACTCAATGAGTATCACCCTGATTTCTCTCTCAAAACAAGCCCATAAGGAATCATTTTATGGAAGGATGAACCAAGTCATGGTTATGAGTTAGAGAAGAATGAGTATGTAACTAGTAAATCTAGGGAGGAATTTGGTCTGGCTAACCATGGGCATTGGTATATACAACACCTTGCTTGGGTAGGAAACATAGAGATGGGATACATATTGTATGAGAGTGGCTATGAGTCATAATCCCAATTGATATGGCCTAAATTAGGCCAAGACATGCATGCCACATCGCAGAGCAAATGGAAATAGATAATAGATTCTTCATATATGATAGTGACTATAAAAATGAGACTGAAATGGCTTATCTTGGACATCAACATTTAGGTCAACACCTAATTCTAGTGAGCAGGAATGAGGGGTTCTTCATAGATGATAGCAACTATGAGGATGATATCAATATGGTTTATCTTGGGCCTCATCGCTTATGGCAAGTCAATATACTTATTGAAAGAGAGGAGATACTCCACATAATATATCCTAGCCCTCACTTCAAGGGAATATCACTCACTTTTGATGAAATCTATCACATGGTTTTCATCGATCCATTTACATTTAGAGAGTTATTGCAGCCTAATGATCCCATCATCTTATCTATCCATAGATCAGATCCTAAGTTCCCCATACCCCCATAACCTCATCGTAGGGATGGAAGGTAAATCATTAATGTAGAGTTTCATCCATGTGGTCTTGGATATTCCATCCCATCCATCAACATGATATCCATTTATTTGACCACTCCACTCCATAACCCAGCAAATCCTATGAAACCATTGTGTCTTAACTTAGATGCTATTGATTGGGATCACACTTATTCACCCCTAAATCCTTAATATTTCTTCCCAAATGAAAACATGCTACAACTATTCCATTTTGCACCAAGCTACGCACATGATGTCTATCATGTTGGTCTCAACCCCCATTCAGTTGGATTCCTAAACCCATCAAATGACATCCACTTAATCCCCACTCCTCACTAGATTTATGAGGGGTCATATATGGTAATAGAGGATACTTTCAAAGTGGACATCAGTGATAATACTTCTAATCCAAATAAATTCAATTTCACAGAAAGCTTATCTCTAGAATAGCAGGCCATCATTATTCATCTATTCAAAGAGATACCTAGTCTCTTTGCTTGGATCTACAAATATATGTTGGGACTAGATCCAAAATTGGTTTTCCACAATATTTCACTAGACCTCGTAAATAAACCGATAATGCAAAATCTTAGAAAGATGCATCCAACCATCACTTTGATGGTAAATAATGAGTTGTAGAAACTATTGGATGTAGTCTTTATTGTTCCCATCGACTGTATAGAATGGGTATCAAACATGGTACCCATAGTAAAACCTAATGGAAGAATCTGTATTTGCATAGATTTCAGGGATCTTAATAAGGCAACACCAAAGGATTCATTCCTATTACCCAACATAGATTCTCTTGAAGATGCAACTACAGGTCATGAGATGTTGTCTCTAATGGATAGTTTTTCTGGTTACAATCATATTTGGATTAAACTCAAAGACCAGCACAAAACCACATTCACCACTCTATGGGGGACATTTTTCTACAAAGTAATGTCATTTTGTCTTAAAAATACTGGTGCCACATGTCAGTGGGCTATGACATACATTTTCCATGACTACATGTATAAGATCTTAGAATACTATATTGATGACTTACTGGCCAAGTCATTGCTACATGAAGAGCATGTCAAGATCCTCATAAAGGTCTTCAATTATCTGATTGAGCACAATATCGGGTTGAATCCCAAGAAATGTGTCTTTGGTGTAACCTCTGGAAAACTCTAGGGATTCATCATTTCTAAATGAGGTATCGAAGTAGCCCAGCAAAGGTAAAGGCTATCCTGGAAATGGCTCCACCCACTAACATTAAAGAGCTGAGAAGCTTACAGGGCAAAGTAGCATCCATAGAGTGATTCATCACACAACTATCAGATAAATTTTGACCCATGAATCGACTGATACACAAGGGGGTCTCATTCCAGTGGGATGACAAATGTTAGCAAGCCTTTGCTAAAATCAAGACATATCATAATACATGTACCGTAAAGTGGATCATGCTATTGATAGAATTGTATTTGGAATTCATAAGCCAAAATTTCATCATATAACTTCCTAATGATGTAGTCTTTGCATTATCATAAGCACCCAAACCTGAAGAACCTAAAAACAAAGATGGCATGACTTTGTTCTTCAATGGTTCAAAGTGTGAGCAAGGAGGTGGTGTAGGAATTGTGTTTTTCATGTTGTAAGGTGCTGTAATGCCCTTGTCATTTAAGTTGGACTTCCCTTGCACAAACAACAACACCAAATACGAGGCCCTAATATTGGGTATCCAAATAGCCATCGCTATAAATATCAAAAGGCTAAACATATTTGGTGACTCCCTTCTTATAGTCAACAAAGTTAAAGGATTATTCCAATGCAAGGATCCAATTCTAAAATCTTATAAGGATCTTGTTGACACCTATCTAGCCTAACTAGAATGGTACGACATTAAGGCAATCCCTCACACATCAAATAGATTTGTAGACACTATGTTATCTTTGGGATCCTTGATCCCTCAAAATCCATCTACTTATTTCACTACCATTCATGTGAAAATGCTCTTACACTCAATGATGCAGCATGAGGCTTTTGATAACAAAGAATTAGTCAACATAATTCATATAAAACCAGACCATGACTAGTTCTATAAAGCTAGAGACTTTCTAAAGAAGGCACCTTGTGGGTCCTTGATCTCGCATGGTCCTATGGGGAATGGTACCATCATTCACCACAAGGTTATTTCTCAATCTACATTGTGCACATCGAATCGTAAGAGAAACAAGTCATCTTATCTATTGAGGTTGTAGCTTATCAGGATTGGCTATCCCAATTACAAGATTTTCTAAAACTTGGAATTGTCCCACATAGACTATTGCATGCCAAAAAATAAGCATTTAAACAAAAAGTGACAAGATATGTCTTGATAGGAGGTATATTGTATCATCGAAGCTACGATGGAGTCTTCCTTCGTTTCCTAGAGCTCCAAGAATCATCTTGGATGATTTTGCAAGCTCACAATGGTACATGCAGTGGACACTTTAGTGACATGGCCATTATCAATTGCATCCTTCAAATGGATTATTACTGGCCCACCATGGAGAAGGATTACTACGAATATGTTAGGAAATGCATTATATGTCAAAATCATACAAATCTGATGCACTTACCATCATAGGTCTTACAACTCATTCAGGTGACTTGGCCATTTTCTCAGTGGAGTTTCAATTTAATTGAAAATATTTCTCCTCTATCATTGGTCCAATACACATTTATCTTAATAGCCATTGAGTACTTCACCAAATGGATGGAAGTGGTCCCCTTAACCTTGATGATTGAACCACAAATTACGAAGTTTATACTTCACAATATCATCTATAATTTTTGGGTCCCCTTCAAGATAATCTCGAATAATGGTCCATCATTCAAAAACAAAAATATATGGGCTTTAACATCTAAATACAACATTTACCATAGTTTTATGACACCATATTATTCGCAGGAAAATGGGCAAGAAGAGGCCTTGAACAAGATAATAGTAGCCATCTTAAAGAAGATGATGAAAGAAAATCATAAGCATTGGAATCTATAGTTGTCCCTTGCATTATGGACTTACAGGACTAGCGTGTGTACGCCCACTAGGGAAACACTAGTTTTGCTTGTATATGGAACTGAGGCCATTATACCCTTAGAGTTATAAATTCGAACATTACACATCGCATTTAAAGAGTTCATCAATGATGATACTACACGGCAAGATCGACTTGATCGGTTGACCCTTCTTGATGAACGTCGCATCAATGTTCTTGAGCATCTCTGCATTTACCAAGATTGTTTAACATGAGCTTATAAAAATAAAGTCCACTTGAGAGACTTTAAATTTGGGGATCTTGTGCTTAAATAGAACCAACAGAACTCAAATCTACCATTGCATCTGCGAGATAAATTTATGACCAATTGGATAGGTCCCTATATTATCTTAGATAATATTGGTCCTGGGGCATATCGTCTAACATAATTAGAAGGTTTTGACGATCCAGAGCCTCTCAATATTATTCATATAAACGCATTTTATGCATAAACACAATAAAACACAAAAACATTCAAAATTTTTAAAATTACAAAAACAATAGAAAACATCAAAATCAAAAAGCCCCAAAGGCATATTAAAGCCCTTTGGTCACTTCACAAATGCTCCAAATGCATCATAAGTCTTTGTTCAAAGCACAAAATGCCCCAAAGTCATTCATAAAGCCCTTTGGTCACTTCACAAAAGCTCCAAATGCATCATAAGTCTTTGTTCAAAGCACAAAATGCCCCAAAGTCATTCATAAAGCCCTTTGGTCACTTCACAAAAAGCTCCAGAGGCATTATAAGTCTTTGGTCAAAGCACAAAAAGCCCTAAAGGCATATTAAATCCCTTTGGTCACTTCACAAATGCTCAAAACGCATCATAAGTCTTTGGTCAAAGCACAAAAAGGCCCTAAAGGCATTCATATTGCCCTTTGGTCACTTCACAAATGCTCCAAAGGCATCATAAGTCTTTGGTCAAAGCATAAAATTCCCCAAAGGCATTCGTAAAACCCTTTGGTCACTTCACAAAAATCTCCAGAGGTATCATAACTCTTTTGTCAAAGAAAAAAAAGTCCCAAAGGCATCTTAAATCCCTTTGGTCACATCACAAAATGCCCCAAAGGTATCTTAAAGCTCTTTGGTCATATCACAAAAATCCCCAAAGGTATTTTGAAACCCTTTGGTCATAACACAAAAGGCCCCAAAGGCATCTTAAATCCATTTGGTCAAAAACAAAACATAAAAGCATAAAAATAATTTAAATTTAAAAATTCCAAAAAACATTCAGAATAATCAAAACTCAAAACAATTGAAAGTATTAAAAATACAAAAACATTTGCATTTAGCATTGGCATCCATTAGTTACATTGCATTTAGGCATTTCTATCCATTGCACTTGTATTAGGATAGGTTGTGTTCGTAATCTTACAAATGACACCATGTTTGTATATCAATCATGTATCTTCAAAATCCATCATCATCCATAAACCGTGCGAGTAACTATGTTTCTCAACACAACCCCTCCTGTTGCTATAAGGAATATACTAAGATTTCAAGTCACTTAGCCATACCTAGTGATTTTCTCAGGTTTTATAGAAAGCTATATTTTCTTTTGATAGATGATATTTGGTCTTGATAGCACTTGGTATATTTTAGAATCCCATCACTAATCAAAACACTAAAATCCTAGTTGGAACAAGGGAAAGATGAAATCTACAAAGTGGTACTAGGCATCCTAAGTGAAAGGTTTTTACTTGCTCACCTTGTGATGCGCACGGTCTAGGATTTTAATCATTGGCAAAAGGACAAGCTCCCCCCTACCCAAAGAAATCCCTTGCTTTCATCAAAACAAGCAAAAATCCTAAAACAAATAAAAATTCAAAAGTAAAATAAATAGTTATTATCATCACTACATAAAACCCTTGCTCGAAAGGAAACAAAAATTCAAAATAAATAGTGATTTTCGTCACTAAAGCATGAGTGAATATCGTAAATAAATATGAAGAAAATAAGGGGGTGAAGGTCTTGAATCCCTGGAATGGTTAATCTCCACAAACCATTGAGTGATCCCAAATACAGTAATGGGTTGCATGAATCTCGCATGGCATTAGGGTAAGATCTAAGCAATTTGCAAAAAGGGCTCACTTTAGGTGTCTTGTATCACCTAATGGTCTAATCTAACTGAGTCCAACTTAGAATTAGGATGAACATTTGAGAATATCCAATACAAAAATGGGTTGCATGAATACCACTTGGCACTGGGTATGCTTATTTTTTATCTAATATATTCATTTGCACACACAAGGATAGTGAGTATCTAGGTCTTCATAAAAAAACCTTATCTTTCAGGAGTCCTGTATGGTCAGTATACAGCTTTTGATGAAGTAACTAGGGTGTTTGAGTCTCATGGAAAATCTCAAAAATCCCCTAATAGCAAAAAATTATGTCACTAATCAAATCATCAACTTTATTTAGGACGTTTTATTCATTAAATGGTGTGCATGAATAGGAATATACTGGATAAATATCAATAATGTGTTTAGACGGCCACTAACTATTTTGTACAGTACTTTTAATTTACATAAGCTTATAAAGAAAGCACATACATATCAAATCATCTTATCTCACATTTTTTCTTAAATGATTAATTCTTATGCTAAGAGTTATTATTTACATTCATCATGGTTATACATTATGTGGTGTCACCCATTAGATTTTTGAACTCATATCACATGCATTCCTTATGTTTTAAGTGATTAAAGCATACAGGTTCATTTACATTAGATCATCATCATGTAAATAGTGCATTACGCATATTGCATTTACCATATCATAACAACATAAGTCATATGCATACAATTAGATCAAAAATTAAGCATACATTTAATAATAAAACTGCATCCATATATGCATCATCACAAGTAGTCCATCTACACATCTAGATCACATCATCTAAATCATACATCCATCACATAGCTAGAGCATGTAAATCAATACATCACATCATATAGCATAATATCATAATACTGCATCACATAAACATAAAAGTAAAAACATATAAATACACATAATGTCTCAAAATATTGATATTATATATGTGTGTGTGTGTGTCAAATAAGTATAGGGAGGTACAAAAATAGGTCTATCAACCTGACTCTCAAAAATAATAAAATAGGCCAAAACCATACTCATGAGTGGCTTGCACCACTAGTGTCACCTCCACCCTCACCACCCTCTCTATGAAGTAGCCTAGAGCAAGTACCTATGGTCTGCTCTATTTATTTCCTGGTCAGCTAGCTAGGCTAAATTGATGACTGCCTTAATGTACTCTGCAAACTCTACTAAGAGCCCCCTACTATAGGTATCTCCCGAGAAGTGCTACCTAGCATCTGAATCTACATCTTTAGACACACAATATACCCAGCATCTCCTATAATTTGGATATCACAATCCTCCAGGAGACCTCCTAGGCACCTCACCTCTGCACATAGATCCAAACCTATCGACCCCTATATAGTTGTAGCAACGGGTGCAACCTGGTCTCGCACAACCTCCCTCTTAGTAGTAATCCAATCTATCCTAAGTTGCACCAAGTCAATCTATATTTGTAACGTGGTCCTCTCCCTCTCAAAGCTCCTAACCTATGTTTGAAGCCCAATAATGGTAGAGTCCCACTACAAAATTTGTATACAAGTTGCATGAAGCTTGACCTCTATACTATGTAACTGGGCTCAAAGAGGAGACTCCTACTCCTCTGGAGCTAAATCTTCCTCCTCCTCAGGAGATACCTACTCCTCTATTATTTACATTCATCATGGTTATCATGAATGGTTATTTACATTCATTAGATTTTTGAACTCATATCACATGCATTCCTTATATTTTAAGTGATTAAAGCATACAGGTTCATTTGCATTAGATCATCATCATGTAAATAGTGTATTACACAAATTGCATTTACCATTTCATAACAACATAAGTCAAATGCATACATTTAATAATAAAACTGCATTCATATATGCATCATCACAAGTAGTCCATCTACACATCTAGATCACATCATCTAAATCATACATTTATCACCTAGCTAGAGCATGTAAATCAATACATCACATCATATAGCATAATATCATAATACTGCATCACATAAACATAAAAGTAAAAACATATAAATACACATAATGTCTCAAAATACTAATATTATATATATATGTGTGTGTGTGTGTGTTAAATAAGTACAGGGAGGTACAAAAATAGGTCCATCGACCTCACTCTAAAAAATAATACAACAAGCCAAATCCATACTCATGAGTGGCTTGCACCACTACTGTCACCTCCACCCTCACCACCCTCTCTATGAGGCAGCCTAGAGCGCGTACCTGTGTTCTACTCTATTTGTTTCCTGGTCAGCTAGCTAGGCTGAATTGATGACTGCCTTAATGTACTCTGCAAATGCTACTAAGAGCCCCCTACTATAGGTCTCTCTCAAGAAGTGCTACCTAGAATCTAAATCTACATCTATAGACAGAAAATGTACCCAACATCTCCTATAATTTGGATATCACAATCCTCCAAGAGACCTCCTAGGCACCTCACCTCTGCACATAGATCCAAACCTATCGACCCCTATATAGTTGTAGCAACGGGTGCAACCTGGCCTCGCACAACATCCCTCTCAGTAGTAATCTGATCTATCTTGAGTTTCACCAAGTCAATCTATATTTGTAAGGTGGTCCTCTCTCTCTCAAAGCTCCTAACCTATGTCTGAAGCCCAATAATGGCAAAGTCCCACTACAAAATTTGTATACAAGTTGCATGAAGCTTGACCTCTATACTATGTAACTGGGCTCAAAGAGGAGACTCCTGCTTCTCTAGAGCTAAATATTCCTCCTCCTAAGGAGATACCTACTCCTCTATTATTTACATTCATCTTGGTTATCATGAATGGTTATTTACATTCATTATATTGTTGAACTCATATCACATGCATTCCTTATATTTTAAGTGATTAAAGCATACAGGTTCGTTTACAGTAGATCATCATCATGTAAATAGTGTATTACACAAATTGCATTTACCATATCATAACAACATAAGTCAGATGCATACAATTAGATCATAAATTAAGCATGCATTTAATAATAAAATTGCATCCATATATGCATCATCACAAGTAGTCCATCTACACATCTAGATCACATCATCTAAATCATACATCCATCACCTAGCTAGAGCATGTAAATAACTACATCACATCATATAACATAATATCATAATACTGCATCACATAAACATAAAAGTAAAAACATATAAATACACATAATGAGTCTCAAAATATTGATATCATATATATGTGTGTATGTGTGTCAAATAAGTACAGGGAGGTACAAAAATGCCCATAGGCTACAATAGTGTAGGTCCACCGACCTCACTCTCAAAAATTATACAAAATGCCAAATCCATATTCATGAGTGGTTTGCACCACTAGTGTCACATCCACCCTCGCCACCCTCTCTATGAGGTAGCCTAGAGTGGGTACCTATGGTCTACTCTATTTGTGTCCTAGTCTGCTAGCTAGGTTGAATTGATGACTACCTTAATGTACTCTGCAAACTCCACTACAAGCCTCCTACTATAGGTCTCTCCCTAGGAGTGCTACCTAGCATCCAAATCTACATCTGTAGAGAGGCAATGTACCTAGCATCTCCTATAATATAGACATCACAATCCTCTAAGAGACCTCGTAGGCACCTCACCTCTACACATAGATCCAAACCTGTTGACCCCTATACAATTGTAGCAATGGGTAAAACCTGGCCTCACACAGCATCCCTCTCAGTAGTAATATAATCTATCCTAAGTTACACCAATTCAATCTATATTTTAAGGTGGTCATCTCCCTCTCAAAGCTCCTGACCTATGTCTGAATCCCAACAATGGCAGAGTCCACTATAAAATCTGTATACAAGTTGCATGAAGCTTGACCTCTATACTATGTAACTGGGCTCAAAGAGGAGACTCCTACTCCTTTGGAGCTAAATCTTCCTCCTCCTTAGGATCTACCTACTCCTCTATTATCAGTTGCTCTACTTCCTTCTATGCTCCATCCTATCCCCAGTCCTCTATTCAGGCTCACACTCGGTGCCCATCAAGATCCTTTGCAATTGTGTCATCCTAGTCCTGACCTAAGTTGTCACTGCCCTGCCATAGCCATGTAATCCACAACTAGGTATATGCCTCTATAATCCTAGTATCTGCTATACCAATATCCACTACTAGAGGGTCATCATACTTTGTAACTGCTGCAACACAAGGCAGTGGAAGATCCCCCTCTATGGTAATATACCTGTACAAAATTGGCTAGATAGGTACATCCTGATGTACACCAAACTATCAAAGCACCAAGGAGGAATGGAAGAACTCTTTGATACTGTCCTTATGACCAATAATCCATTAATCGTACCTAGTCAGAGTCATAAATATATCTACCTCTACCTAGGTGAGGCACTTATGATATGACCTTCATATAATACCCTTGGCCTGCAGGCTAGTCAAAGTCATTGCATAGTGAGAAATGTCCCCTACATAACATCAGCTCCAATGCTCCTCCTGCTCTCAAGGCCACCTACATCTATAAAACTGAGCCACATATGCAATGGTAGTAATATTGATAGGCAATCCTCTTGGATGGTACACCCTGATGTGCTCTCATCCCTAGATCTAAAATAGTAGGCTACAAGAAACACTATCTCATCGATGTTGTTGAATCCTATAAATCTTATCATATCATTGATCTAGCAGCATGCTCCCCTAAACCATAATGATAGGTGCCTCACTATCCAATAGGTCTTGAACCATAGCCAAGAGGTTCCATGGGAATCTCACTCTAGAGCAATCCATAAAAAACATATTACATATAACATACATCAAAACTACCTGCCTTCGAGATAAGACATTCTCCTAGTGCCATCGAGCCATAGATATCCCTTCATGATGACAGTCAGTAAATGTTATAGCTGCATGAGCTCCAAACACCCTCATAAAGACAACATCTCTATCATCGATCAGAGAGGACACAATAGGAACTTCATCAAAATGGATCCAAAAGATCTTGTACATGTCCTCCAAAGTGATAATCATCTCACCAGTAGAGAGATGAAAGGTGTTAGTCCTAGAATCCCACCTATGTGCCAAGGCAATAATATAGGTTTGGTTTAACATGATAGTCTACAACCTCACCACATACATGATTCCCCAGGTATCAAACCAAGTTTGCATCATCCATTAAGGGTAGTAACTGCACAAGCAAACTAAGGTCCCAAGCTTGATAAGATAGAAGCTAAAAGTGCCAATTAAAAATACCTAAATTAAATGCACTTAAAAGCAAAAAGAACAATAAAACACAAAATGGTAAAAAATTCTAATATAAGCCTAAGGTTACAAAAACAATGACTAAATGCACCTAAAAACAAAAAAATCAAAATGCACACTTCAAAAATGCAAAAAATCAATTAATTTCCTTAAAAATTAAAAAAATTAAAATTTTCATTAAATTTCCTAAAGTGTCACGGTCGCTCACATCGACAGTCGCTAGCCACCAACGGTCAAATATTTTATCGTTAGCATTCAAACTAGTTGCTAACAATAACAGTGGCCCCTCTTTGCCAATTAGGGACTGCTCTAAGCGTTAGTGGCCATGGGGCAACATGCCAATGGCATCCACCCTCATCCAAAAACATAAACAAAAATTCAAAAACAAAGCTAAACCCACCTAATAAAATTCTAAGCTAAGCCTATTTACTGGTTTGGTTCATTTCCAATGGGTTTAGTTTAGTTCCTTTACCAATTAATTAATGAGGTTCATTTTACTAGTTAATTAAACAAATAAATCTAGGGTTTGAGAGATACCCATGAGTCATCGGCTCCTCCACTTGTTGATGCCTCACCCTTCTCTGCCATGGTGTCTGAATTCGGTAGCATCCCGGATCACAATCACTCTCTCACCTTAGAGCTCAAAAAGTGCAAATTGACAACTGGTAAATAATGAAATTCAAAACCCTAATTTTCTTTTATATTTTTTATTTTTTTCTCTACCATTTCTGACATCAATGGCTCATATTTTCTAGTCGATGCTAATAGCGACCAAAAATCGGTTGTTTTTGCTAACATAGGCTAGCAAAAAATAATAAATGCACTAAATATCTCACCACGAGGAGCCTCAAGATGGATAAATAAGCATATATACTAATCCATAATAAAAAAAAATTGTAAAAAAACAATATAAAATCACAAAATAACAAAAAAATCAAATAACAACAAATTTTCAAATGCACATTGTATTTAGTTATTTATTCTATACACTTGGTGGTTGTAGCAACTAGTGCTCCATGCAATCCAGTAAGATGAGTAAATTACCATAAGGCCATTTGCTACAAATTACTCATTTCTCAAATTGAGATGCTTCACTCCAAGACATCATTCTGCATACACACAAAATGGCACTGTAAGTATGTCACACACTACAGTGAAGAGCCAACAAATCTATCACCACAATTCCTAGAATTAAAACTCCAATCTCAAAGAAGGTCATGGTGGTCAGACTACCCCACATGAGCAAGGATTTATCTCAATTATTCTATGATATTTTTAGCAAATCATTGAATGTAGGTGATTCAACACAAGCCTAAATGAAAATGCTATCATCTTGATTCTCTAAGAAGGCCATTACGGTTGAACTTCTCTATGGGATAGAGATGTACAATTACTATACATAGTTGAAATTACACCTGAAATGGGACTTGCCAACAACAAAGAAACCCTCTTCAAGGTTCAAAATCATTCATCTTGGTCAAGTGACTCATCACTTTATTCATTGTCCTTCCCTCATCGACTCATCATTTGAGGGGATAGTCATAATATTCAACAATCATAATCAAAATCAACAAAGAATAACTCGATCATGTCAAATTGTGTTCATCTTGAAAATCATTTCCAACAACTATAATAACCTTACCCTTTTTTGGGGTAAAAATAAAATATGACATTTAAGCTTGTAGCTCTCCTCCTTTTGGACCTATAGTAGCAATGAAGCTACCCGATCGCTTGATGGACATGGACAAGCTTTCAAAAATTTAAGCCTTCCATGTTGAAAGAAATAATTCCAAGATTCTCACCTTTTCTCATGACTAGGGTATCCAATGTTGATCATATAAATGATCATCACACACCCTACAATGTGGCCCTAGGTGGTCTATTTTTGCTCAGCGTTGTGTTTTCCCATAATGCATCCCAAAAAGAGGTATCTATAGACACCTAAAACACATCATGTTTAGGAGACTACTCATATGGGCACATTCAAAGACCATATGAATGATCTTGGACCTTTCCAAGAGCTATTAGTGGTCCTAATCACTCAAAATTGGTATTTTTGGCCCATTCAGGTTTAGCCACTATCAATCAGAGTGACTGCCAACACTGGTCACTGAAGCTGAGAACGACCACATCTAGTCGCTGCTCTAGATAGTGACTAGCACTAAAACACAAATTGATCATGAATACTAAATCATGCTTAGATCATGCAGTCTAACTACACTTGTATTGTGGGTGAATAGTTTTTGGTATGGATATCCCAAATCCTCCTGATTGTCCCTTCAATACAAATTTGTGACTGATCCTTCCCTATGGGATGGTTAGTTACATGCAGATCTAGATCTTGGCTTCTCCAGGAAGCCAAGATCTAGATCTAGATCTGAATCTGGGAGGTCTACATATGAACCCTCCCAAGCAAAATAAATGATCCATGAATATCATAATTTTATGCAGCGAAGCTCTAGCAAATTGGAGAGATATTCCATACCCCTTTGAGGAGTAGCGAAGCTCTGCCCGATTTAGTGATGATTTCTAGCCATATAACCATTCAAATCAAATTTTCTTCATCGTCAACTAGTGTATGGATACAAAGGTGACCCTTGTACATCAATTTAGACGAGGGATCGAGTGCCATAGTCCCTTGAACTTGAGGTAAAAACTATAGGTCTATGGTCGCTATATCGAATAGTGGCCTAAAGTCACGGTTGCTTTAAGTAGTATCGACTACAATCTAAGGTATCATTTCCTAAGTTTTAGCTTAGATCTATCATTTCCTTTTTCTTTTTTAATTAGTTTTAGCATAGATCTAGTTTCTTGAATGCATTCGCACTATTATTTTCTGATTTTTCCATGCATTTATCATTTAGTTTAGTGTATCTTGATCTTATTTTGCTTACATATCATGATTTATAGATTTGCTAATAAATCCACATCATGAGAGGTTTCCCATGCTACTAATATCCTACTATTGTTTCTTGTACGTAAGATACAGGTTACAAGGCCAGGCCAAAGTGTTTAAAACATCATATCCCTCTAGACAAGAAGGAGAATGAGGCATCTATAAGCCCTCATACAAGTTCATGTGCGAGACCAAGAGGCCTATGGAGTGCACCATCCCCTTGTGGGGGACACCATTACTTCTGCTTGTATTTCATTGTATCAAACTAGGTATCCCTAAGAGGGACCGATATGTAACCAAAATATTCAAATAAATCAATAAAATATATCTTTTGCATTTGTTATTTTCGTGTTATTTATGCTTTATGGTCTTCTCTTTTGATATAATGATGCAAGTAGACTATGTGCATGCTTCCCAAGGTCATACAATTAGTGGGGCTTGTTTCAATCCCATATAATAAAACAAAAAACAAAGAAGTTGCCTAAATTTGGTTAAATTAATATCATTTGATATCAACACCACGGAAATGTGGGAAAGCTATGGAAAATATTTTCCAAAAAATGACTCATCTTTTAGAAGTCATATCTTTGCATAGAGTTGTCTTATTCGGATGATTCTTGTACTATTTTATGTGGAATTTGAGGAGCTTTGAAATGAATAATAATACAAAATAATATAAGTAGTATTTATGGATATATGGCCATATCGAGAACAAGGGTAGCATTAGGGAATTTTTTCCAAAAAAATATCTCATCTTTCAAGAGTCATATCTTTGTGAAGGGTTATCCGATTTAGATGATTCTTGGACCAAATTATGTGGAATTTGAAGATTTTTTAAATGATTGGATATGAAATAATCTAAATAGTATCATTGGAGATACAACCCTATGAATTCATCCATTTATATTAAGGGTAGTGATGATTTTTTAAGTCATGGGAAAAAAAATTATAGATATCTATCATCAAGGGTTCAGATGATGGGAGGAGTAATGGAGGGAAATGGCATCAACAATGTGGAAAATTCTATCTAGGAGTAGAATTTTTTATTTATATTTCATTTATTCCTTTATTATCTTAGAATTTCTACATGTTTCAAATAATATAATCATTATATAATAAATTGGTACATTTTAGTAGATATCGAGTTATAGTTTCCTTCCCATGGACTAATTTATAGGTAAATCCTTATATTCATCCCTAGTAGTAGATTTTGGGAGGACCTCATAGAGCATTAGTCCTTGTTTCTCAAATAAAAGTTAGGCATTGGTAAATTTAATGGGTCTTGTCCAAGGGCTTTGACTTTAAGAAAATGGATTGATAAGAGATGGAAGTCTCTAAGAGTGTGTCTATCCTTTATTTTGAAAGGTTTTTTTCTATACTTATATATAGAATCTTGAAAGGGGACCCTTGGTTTATGGGAAGATCAGGACTCTTTCTTACCCATTAGTATGAATTCTTTGCACCTAAAAATGTAAATCTATTTGTAGAGGGAGAAAATTACCTTGTCGCATATGATTCTTGACTATATCCATTGGGAGTCGAGGTGATTGCAAGGGTGTATTATATTCTCTACACTCGATGGATTATGGATTGAAGAGTTAACAATAAATGGTTTAAGGACTCACTCCAATTTCGGGATGGAATATTTTATGTGTATATTGAGCAAACACCTATGTTTGGCTTTTCTAAAATCTGAGCTATTGAAAAAGAAGGAACAGTGCAAGACAAGCAATAATGTAATAAGACAAAATGCTAACCCTAGGATGATTCTTTATTTTAAATGATGAATAAATCCTATCTTGCAATAAAATAAATCTTTTTTATTTTTTAGCAAGGTTTTAAGAGAATGCATAAAAAAATTTAACCCTAGAATGCAAACTATATACTTTTTTTAAGGCCTGGAAATATAACCAAAATATTTTTCCTTTATTTATGATCTAGGTTTAGAATAGAAATGGATAGAAATAAAAAAATAAAAAACATAAGAAATTATTTTAGGGAACTTATTTGATCTGGTGGTTGACCTAGCTTAAACTTGCATCTATAGTATCCAAACAAATTCAAACCTACAAAATAGTTTCACAAAACCCTAGAAAATTTGATCAATGTTTGGGGGCCTACTTAGGCTTCTATATGAATGAGCTTGGAGGTACAACAATAAATACTCCTTGGTCCTCTTAGGTGATCATTCAAAAATGGAATGATATTTGACCTTTGGAACAAACATAATGATATGTGACAATATGAAGCAATGAATTAGAAGCAAACTGAATGAAGACAGTGCTAATATAGTATGCAACTAGAGGTCTAGGGCTTGGGGATAAGCAATTTCCCCCAAGCTAATATGATTTTAATACTAGCAAAGCAGAAAGACAAAAGATAAAAGAGAATGATAAGTAAGAAGGGAATAGTGCAAAAATAGATATGTGACTTGAAACCCTAGGGTTTAGGGATAGATAGTTACCTCTAAACCTATCTTGACTAGATCTATGCCCTGTAAATTACAAAATGTGGATTCAATAACCAAAATGATATAGATGATAGAAATTTAGGATGGAAAAAATAAGGTTTTCATCGAATCCACACCCTATAGTAGACAAGGCATGAATTCACACAAGAAGACTTAAAACAAATAATATAGGTGCAAAATGTAGCTCTAACACAAAAAAAATGATTTAAAAGCTAATAATGAAAAGAAACAACCTAATAAGCTTGTAGAAGAAGCAAGAGCAAAGTTAGAAGACCTCTCCTCCTTCAAGAAGACAAGTTCATCATCAAGGCTCCTCCACTTGCAAATCATAAGAAGCACACCAAATATAGAGCACCAAGAACACTAGAAAAAATAAATATTGCACAAGAGGTCACTTAGATTACTTAGGAACACTTCACGCATCAAGATTACCAAAAGAAAAACTTGTCTCTCAAAAAAGGATCAACCCCTTTTATTTATAGAGGGTTTGGAGGGCTAACGAGGTGAGAAAACAAAAATTAACATTGACAAATCCAACACCACAAATGGTCACCTTAAAATTTAGACCTTTTTAAAGAAAAAAATCCAAAATTTTGAATCTACACCCCATAATTTATCGGGCATGGATTTGGTCAAGGTTAAGAAAAACAAAGCAAAACATAAGAAAAGAGTGTACAAATTTACACTTAGTAATTTTGAAATTCTAGCAAGGGATTATAAGAAAAAATGACTCATTTGGATGGGGTAAATTTTTCATGTCTACATTTTACCCCCTCTTTGATGTATTTAATGTCTAATAAATGCATCAAAGAAATATATAGACACCTATGGAAAAAAATGGTAAACACAAAAAGGGGTTGCTAGTTTAGAAAAAAGGGGTGGTGCAAAAATGGTGTCAGCCTAGAAACTTTTAAAAAATTTCATGTAAATCAAGGCATTAGGGACATTAATGCCTCTTAGGCTAGGGTGCCCCCTCAAGTTTCGAAAGGAATATTACATTCTAGAGGAAACTTGAAATAATTGACGTAGAAGAAAACAAAGCGGTAAACATTGCAAGAAAGGAAAAGAAAATGTGTGAAAAGGAAGAAAGAGGAGAGTGAAAGAGAAAAAAGAGAAAAAAAAATGCAAAAAGGAATGAAAAACTAATTCATTTTCACCATGTGAAGAAAAGGAAAAGAACTCTGGATAAAATAGAAAAATGGTGCTACCCACACACTGAACAACTATTACAAGGGGTACGGCTGATACAACAACACAGTAGGTATGGGAAGAGCCAAGATCCAACTTCATATTAGGGTTTAATTGTATTTTTTGAGTTTTTTAAGCATTTTTAGAATATTTTTTTACATTTTTGAGAGGAATTCACCGTACAAGGTGCCCTTGCACAGATTCGATAGTCACACATGGATTTGGCCAACCTTGGCAATGATCAAATTTGTGCCCTATGTCACATAGGGCATGGATTGATAAATTCACACCCTAAATGGTATGGGGTATATATTTGGAGAAGAAAGAGATAGAAACAAATAGAGAGAGAGGGAGAGAGAGAAAGAAGAAAGAATGAAGTTCTTAGTTTGTTCCTTATGTGAATTACTTGTGATATGTATAATGTTTTTATAATTTTATTTATGAAATTGATGAAAAATTTATGGATTGTTTTTATTGTAGCATGATGTGCTCGATATTAGGGAGTGGTGATCAATCACCCTAGAGGAGGAACTACAATAGCTCACACCATCATAGAGAGACACACTAGAGGTAGTGGGGCTACTACACTTGGCAAATATACCTCAGATACAAGTAGATAGAATACTACTAATGGCGCTAGTAGATAGGTGGTACCCAAAGTCATCCACATTCTAGTTATCAATGGGAGATATGACCATCACACTAGAGGATGTGTGGCACATCTTGAGTATCCTCATCAAGGTGAGGATGGTTTATAGGTTACAAGTGACTTAGGTAGTAGTGTAGGGATTGATAGGTGATCCATCACATGAGATCTGCAAGAGTGGGTTTCATGTTGATGACATGTCATAATGACATAGTATTAGGGTACTAATGACTATGCTCTATGAAGTGGTGGTAGTATTTATAGTGTGTCATACCATTCAACAACACCAACCATGGGCACTAGTCATAGTAGTAGCAAGCATGTGAAACCATAAAAAAATATGGGGTTCATATATGCTAGCCTATTTGTAAAAAATGTTGTACAATATCATATACAAATGGTACATAAGACTAGTGTGCATGGTATTTCTCCAAGTATGGTTATGGGAGTACATAGCCATCAGGATACTAGTTGCACTACCAAGGCCATTGCCTGACCTAGAGCAACCACTAGGATATAGGTGGTCTCAATCCTATGAGTGTACATAAAGGATATATGTAGGTATTCTACCACTAGGGATACAGGTAATAGATGAGCTATAAAATCACTAGATCATATGCTAGTCATGGTGTCTACACCCTATATGTACTAAGGATGCAAATAAACTAGCTTGGGTTAGGAGGGTATGATGGGTCACCACATAGAAGGGTGTGTTGGATATTTATTGATTTGATTGAGTGCGATGGAACTTTTGGATTCTCCAAGAGATATTGGACCTCAAGGAATACTAGTTCAAGAGAGTGAGGAGGGATCCATCAGGAGTTAGAGGATACCTTGATGTATCTAGGTTTATAGAGGAGTATTTATATGATTTCCTCTACGTTAATCCTAGAGTGGATGATGCTATAGTAGCCTTCAAATATAGGAGATGGTACAGGGGTATTATTCCCTTGATATTCTCCCCATAGGTACTAGTGCAGACACACCAATTCAAGGATTGATTGGTGTAGCTAGCACTCTAAGAGGCTAACTAAGACATGGTGGAGTTATTATAGAGAGGTCCCAAGCCTCCTAGGTAGGTGAGGATATAGGTTAGGATAGATATGGTGATAGCCATAAGTATGACCATCACTCTCTTTGGACCAGGGGTAGGGGGATAGTAGGAGGTACCCCCATGGTAGCATAGTTAGAACCTAGCAAGACCATGGGTCAAGGGGACCTCATGAGGGAGGTGAAGGAGCTACCAACTAGGATAGTTAATATGTAGGGGGAGATAGACACCCTCCATGCATAGCTCATCTAAACCATGGTAGAGCGAGATATAATAAGGGCTAAGGTTGATTGCCTCAGGGGGAGATGAATCGGTTGGAGCAAGAGTGATAGTAGACTGAGGTAAAGAGAACCAGTAAAAGGGATATACCTTCTATAGTAGTATCTATATAGGGTAGATAAGAGGCTAGAGATGTTGGTATGAAGGGAGACCTTCTACCAGACCCTATACTTTTAGGTGATTTCAATGAATTAGAGGGTGCATCCACCATCCTCCCTTCATAAACATGGTCAATTCCTTCCTTCAGACACACGGTAATTCATAGTTGATATCATGGAATGTTATGTGGCCCATGAGCATACCCCCACCAGGTCCACCTTTGATATGTGATCAGAGAAGATAGGTTCATGGAGCCAGGGCTAGGATCAGGATGACATGCTAGTTTTATATTGTGGTATGCATTCCTAGGGAAGGTTGAGTACATAGAGCTTGGATTGTGGTGCATTGACCCAACTAATGTATACTCTTTAATCTCGTTAAAATTTCAAAGAGGAAATCAAAAGAAAAATAAAATAGAATGGAACCTTGTAAGGATGTATGCTCACAAATGGTCGTATGGATGCTACCCCTTTCTCATGGCCATGAAGCTCTCCTCCAAGGGTGTTATGCTCACAAATATGATCAAAATGTGAAGTTATATCCACTATGGGTGTAGTGCTAACTAATGGCCAGAGAGAAAGAAATACCTGCTAGGATGTATGTTGGAAAATGGTCAAGATGGAGGCTACCCTTGCATGTGGCCATGAAGTTATCTTGTATGGGGTGAAGTATTGGGATTGATTTGCCAAAATTAGTACTACCTAATATGGGTGTGGTGTGCACAAAATATGAGTGAGTGGAGTGAAGCATAGCATGTGTGTGTTCACATGTTAGAAAATAGAGAGAAGAAATAGAGATGAATAGAGAAGAGAGGTGTGTGTGTCCTTGAAATTTTGAGAAGTAAGAGATGTACATAAGATATTTAGTGGTCATATGCACACCATAAATTATTTTCATATGGTATATACCCTATCTCATGAGTATCTCTTAATAATAAATATATCAAGAAAGGAAAAAGTGTGAACAAAGCAAGATTCACAAATAGAAGAAAGGATGTATATTTATTGTCTTGATGAAAAGGAGAAATAAAACATGCAAAGGACAAGGATATACAAAATAAGAACTATATTCCTTGATATGGATAGTAATTTTATGGTCATTTTATACTTTTAAAGGTTAAGGAATATAAATAAGAGAAGACACAAAAAAATGCAGGGATGAAAATGCATGGAGATGGGCCCTAGATTGGGGATTCGCCAAGCATTAGAGCCCTAGTATGAGTGAAATGCATGTGAGCTAAGACCTAGCTAGATTTCATCACCTACCATAATCATAAAGTCCCAAAAATCTATATTATTAAGCAATCATGCAAATATGATCAAGCAACAATGCAACTGTATGACAAGCATAATACAAATGGAAAAAAATGGTAAGCAAAACATGTAAAATATAACAGGAAATCATGTAGTATGGAAAATCAAACCAAATGCAACATGAAGAGTAAGATAAATGTAGTATGAGAAAATTAAAATGCAATGTCATGCATAGTATCTTTTTAGATGTGTTATTTTCATTGGTTCTTTAATTTCTTTGCCATCTAAAGAAGCTAAATGATAGCCTCCTGAGCTAAAATTGGTCGTTGTGATAAAGGGGCCTAACAAATTATGCAAAAACTTGCCTTTTATATTAG
Organism: Wollemia nobilis; assembly: GCA_028583015.1. Lineage (NCBI taxonomy): Eukaryota > Viridiplantae > Streptophyta > Pinopsida > Araucariales > Araucariaceae > Wollemia > Wollemia nobilis. Next base: position 5,695,420 of record JAQPPZ010000431.1, on the reverse strand, counting down.
AACAAGAATTGGTGTTCTTTTGGTTTTCCTTGAGGACAAGGTCCCCATCCTCAAAAGAATAATTATGAACTCTCTTAGAATAATATTGCTTTAGCCTATTCTGGTAGGATTGCAAATGCTCTATGACATCAATGTGCTTCTCATACAGTATCTCCAATTTATTTAAATGGTTGAAGTGATACTCATATGTGAAGCAATATGTGCAATTAAAAGACCTCTAACTCAAATGGAAAAATAGCCTCAGTCCTATAGACCAAGACATATAGAGAAGCATCTATAAGATTTCACACACCGGTTCGATAGGTCCACAAGGTAGGATAAAGCTAGATATGCCATTCTAGACCATTCTTACTAACCAACTTCTTAATAATATTGACTAAATACTTAATGGATGCTTTGGCTTGATCGTTACCCTAGGGATAATATGGAGTTGACCATATGTGTTGAATATTGTACTTAGCACAAAGCGTATGGATATCCTTGTTCTTGAAAGGATTTTCATTGTTAGAAACAATCACTAAAAGAATCTTGAACCTATAGAGGATCTAGTTGAAGATAAACTTAGAGAATTGAGATCTAGTTACCATGGCTAGGGGTATGGATTCAACCCATTTAGTGAAGTACTATGTTATTATAATTATAAACTTGTGACCATAAGATAATTTTGGATTAATATTTCTTATAATGTCCAATCCCCACATGGAAAATAGCTAAGGAGAATAAATAATCTTAAGGTTTTGAGAAGGAGCATGATTCATGAACAAGGTTGGCATGGTGTTGACAATTGTCACAACATTGAACATGATCACATGCATATTTCTCCATGGAAATCCAATAATACCCTATTTTAAGGAGCTTTTTGGAAATGGTACTGTCACTGAAATGGCCTCCACATGATCCTTTAAGAGCTTCACTAAGAGCTAGTTGAGTTTCATTAGAGTTAAGACATCATAAAAGGATACCTTTAAAAGAATGTTGATATAAATTATTGTAAATTAAAATGAATTGACACACTCTTTTATGCAAAATCCTACATTGATTACATTCTAAACCATTAGGAATTGAACCATCCTTAAGGAAATTAAAAATGGTGTTATACCATAGCTCATATGGGGATCTTCGATGGTCAAAAAATCTAATAGAATAAGACTAGAATAGAGCAATGAAGGTTCCCAAAGTTGTATAATTATAATCGATGCTTGATCATCATCTAAATCCAAGGGAAACAAGGATGTAGTAGCAGCCATGGCATCTACATGGTGGTTGGAATATCTAGGGATAGACTTTAAGGTTACTCGATCGAATGTAGACAAAATATTGGTGATAATATCTTTTATGCAAAATCCTACGTTGCTTATAGTCTAAACCATTAGGAATTGAACCATCCTTAAGAAAATAAAAAATGATGTTATACCATGGCTCATATGGGGAAGCTTTAATGTTCAAAACATCTAATAGAATTAGACTAGAATAGAGCGATGCAAGTTCCCAAAGTTGTATAATGATAATCGATGCTTGATCATCATCTAAATCCAAGGGAAACAAGGATGTAGTAGCATTAATGGCATCCACATGGTGGTTGGAATATCTAGGGATATACTTTAAGGTTACTCAATCAAATGTAGATAAAATATTGGTGATAATATCTTTGTAATATTTTAGCTTATCATCTAGATTCTGATAAGTGTCATTAATTTTATTAACCACAAATTGAGAGTAATAAAAAACCAATATAACTCTAACCTTCAAGGCTAAAGCTACTCTAAGACCAATTATCAAGGCTTCATACTCAGCAATATTATTTGTATAAGGAAAATTAAGCTTGAAGGAAATGGGTATGAGTTGTTTTTGTGGGGTAACCAGAATTATTCCAGCATTAGTGCCCTTTAAGCATCGAGCTCCATAAAAAAATAAAGTCCAAGACTCTAGCTCTTCAACTTCTACATTAAAGCACTCGTCAAGATACTTTATGACTAAAGGATGGGCTAACTCTAATGGAGTGGAGCCTAGCTGATTAGCAATCACCTAACCCTTGATAGCCTTATAACTTATGAAGGTGAGGTCAAACTCACTAAGGGCTAAAACCCACTTAGCGGATTGACCTAAAAGAGGTCAGTTTAGACATTAGTGCAAAGGATAAAACTTCATAACAACCAATATCTTATGGTTGAGAATGTAGTGTCTTAACTTTTGATAAGTAAACATTATGGTAAGGTAAAGCTTCTCTAAGGGAGTACACTAGGATACATAGCTAACCAAGGTTCTACTAATATAATAGATAGCTCACTCTTTGTTTTGATCATCATGTTGGGCCAACAAGACTCCCAAAGTGTGAGTTGTGGATGCTATGTAAAGCATCATATACTTATCCAATTTGTGAGGAACTAATATGGATAGGGAAGTGAGATACCATTTTAGTTCATCAAAAGCTTGATGATACTCAGAATCCTACTCGAACACCACATCTTTTTTAATAAGCTTAAGAAAGAGTTGACACTTATTGGCTAACTAAGATATTAACTAAAAAATATCTTGAAGTCTACCTTAAAATTTATGCAACTCAATTAGGGTACAAGGAGGAGGTATGTCAGTGATAGTCACTATCTTAGCAGGATCCACCTCAATACCTTACCTAGACACAATGAAACCTAATAACTTGTTATATATGACTCCAAACACACACTTAGAAGGCTTAAGATAAACCTTGAACTATTGAATCCTTTCAAATATTCATCTTAGATCATGAGCGTGATCCTTTCAATGTATGGAATGATCTAGAATATTGTCCACATAGTCCTCTAGAATATCATGCATCATGTCATGAAAAATATAAGTCATAGCCCTGATATGTGGCACCAATATTATTTAAGCCAAAATACATAACTTTAAAAAATAAGATACCCCATGGAGTAATGAAAGTTGTCTTGGATTAGTCCTTAGGGGTAACCATGATCTGGTTGTATCCTAAAAAAATCCATGAGTGAAAGCATTCCATATTTGGCACTGAAATCTATAATCATATCTATATTGGGGAGAGGAAAATTATCCTTGGGATATGCTAAGTTAATAGCTCTAAATTCAGTACATATTTTGATTGTTACTATCTTCCTATCTATGAAAATGATGTTGGATATCCAATCAGAATAGTTGATAGCTTTTATGAACTTGATATCAAGTTTGTGGAGCTCCTCCTTGACTAAAAGGGTGAACTTAGGATGCATCTTCCTAAGTTTTTGCTTAATAGTATTAGCACTAGGATTCACTACCAAATGATGCATAACAAGGGAGGGATCAAGCCTTGGCACGTCAGTATATGACCAAGCAAAAATATCATGAAATTTCTTCAACAAATTGATTGATTTATCCTGCTCATCCATGGACAAGGCTTTACCTAGCTTAAGGATTCTAGGACTCTCCTAAGAACCTATGTTAACATCTATGGTCTTCTCAATTAGAATATGAGACTCATCCTCATAAGTAGGTGGGTCAGGGATCACTCCTAGTTGCTCAAGGTCCTCGAGATACATAGAACCAAAATCCTCTTGATAACCAGAAGACTTGACATGTACAACACAAGGGACTCAATAAGAATATCCTCATGATCCATGTCACAAATAGTATCATCTTCAACATACTCCCTTGGGGTTACAACTAACTCATGATGCACCAAAGTTACCACATTGTAAAACAAAATGTCAATGGGATAAGGTGGTCCCTCATCCTCATCACTCCACTCCAAGCCTTGATGATCCAAATATTCAACATAAGTAATAAGGTGATCATCATAATCAAATTGTAAAGGTTGGTTTTTATTGGGTATGTAGCCTATTCCACATATCCTTGGCCAAAGCTCAACTTCCAAAGGCTCTTGAATACCTTTGTGTTGTGGCCCTAGACCTTTACCTACATATCCTATACTAGATAGAATTTTCTTGGGAAGTGGATAATCATTGGATATGTAACAATGGGAAAAGAACACTCTACAGAAAGAGAGTTGCTTCAATGAATATTTTCTTTGATGGAAATACCTATGAATATAAAGGTATGTATGTTGATGTGTACTACTTTACACTTCTTATGAGGCAACCCCATATTCCTCGATGAAGGTGGCAGCTTGGATAAATTTAGAATAGGTTCTTGAAGAAAATGATTAGCCTGATATTATGATGAAACTTTGATTAGTGTTTCCTCACTTATTTTTAGACTTTTAATTTTCTTGGTGATTTTATATGAATAAACTTATGGACATAAATTGAGCTTTCTCAACCATTTAAGAATATTGGAATGGATGAGGATCATCCAAAATGGTGACAAGTTGATCATTGAATTCAAAATTCACACATTTATGGAAATTATAAGGGACAACCCTCATCGCATGAACCCATGGGTGTCCTGGAAGGAGATTAAAATATGTGGGGTAAGGTACCACATAAAATAAGGTGTGAAGAAAAAAATGCAACACCAAATAATATGAAATAGATTGAACTCAAAGGAAAAAAAATTGCACAATGAATAATTTTATTAATGGGGGGAGCCTCAAAACTCCATTGTTACAATAAGAATCCTTGAATTCTTTGATATAGATTTTACAATAGCTAGGATTATCTAAAACCCTAGTGAACAATGCTAGTGGTGTCTTTAGAATGCATTCTTGCTCCCAACATAAGTGAGTAGGCTTCAAGTTATCTGGTGCCAGGTCACTCCAACTTAAGTAGTTACACAATGCTAATTTCACACTTCCATATCTACACGTAATAAAAAAACAAATGAGTTAGTAGCAATTGTGAGGGCTCCACAATGTGAGGCCCTCTATAATCAATACAAAAAACCTAGCTGTCTTTTGTAAATAAAATGAATAAAACTAAAAATGCATGTAATAAAATACCAAATAAAATATTTACCTTACTTATCTATTGTTCTTTGATTTGATGAAGTCTATTGCAGTGGATTGACATAGCGATGCCCTAGCGTAGCTCAAAGGCTAGTAATACCTTAAGAATATTACGTAAAACACCCACGGGTGCTCGATGGTTGCAATAAATACCTATGGGCACTTGGGAATGGTGGTAGGGTGCCCAAAGGTCCTTGGAGGTAAAAGGAAAGCACCCAAAGGCGCTCGATAATGACAAGAAGTGCTCAAAGACATTCGATGGCTGAAGGGAGATTTGTAGAAGTAGATCTGGATGAACGAGGGAGGCGACAATAGATGAAAATACTGTTGCAGGTGATAATGGAAGGCGAGGGTACTCAAGTGCTCCAAGAAACTCTAGGATGAATGATTTAGGAAAACTGTCACTCAGGATTTCGAGAACACTTAGGGAAAACTTAGTGGTTGAGCCATAAAAATGGCTCCTATATATAATCCAACCTAGGTCATGCTAGGGTTTCAAAAAAACTAATCGTGTGGTTGATATAAAAGCATATCGAAGGATGGATATTAAATATAGGGTGTGGAATGGATTGATGTAGATGGACGGATAATATTAACTGAAATCGTATGGCTAGGATTAATTCACTTATATAAATATATTTATTAAATATATAATTTAATATTAAATATTAATATTAAATATATCTAATAAATATATATGAATAATGGGCACAAATGGTGAGAAAACTAGGATGGACGACAAGTGGCTAGGTTTTGGTGTCTACAAATACCCATTTTTGTACTGCGTTGCATGAAACACAATGCAGTACAAAAATACAAGACACATGTTTGGGAGAGGTTGGAAAGCATCTTTCTATTAATATGTGAAACGTGAGCTTGAAGATAAAAGAATGAAATAATTTGAATTTTGTGTAGCTTACCCCCTCAATTGGTGAATGACTTTGTGGATGAATCTCACGAGCCAATTGAAAAATTTATGCAAATGATTGGTGGATGATAAAAATGTGATACCATTTTTGCCCTAATGGTGGGAAGGGGTTTGGTGAAAATTGTTATGAAAAATGTGTCTATTTTTTCCCCAAAAAATGAAGGGATTTGTGTAAAATTGATGAAAATTGTGTTTATTTTTACCCCAACAGATGAAGGGATTTGTGAAAAATATGATAAAAAATGCATCTATTTTTGCCCCAACATATGAAGGGTTTTGCCAAATATGGATGCCATGATCATGTAATATGTATCCCATTGTGGGAAAGTCAAAACCAAATGTGGTTACCGCAAATTTGGGGTGATTCGATGCTACTAAAGAATATGCCTTCCGACATCATTGATATGCAAGAGTGAATATTCAAAAAGTAAAAATAGTCAACTTTGGAGGGCCAACTAGTGACTGTCATATAATTCCTATGATCAAAACCAATCATCATAGTTAAGGCTAGCCACCATGATGACTATTAACGAATTTTTTAATAATTAAATTTGATTTTATCCATGTTTTAAGCCCCACGAACTAGGCCATCAATGATAGTTTTTTTGCAAATTGTTCTTGGTAAGGTTTCACTCAAAATGTGAAGTACCAAATATGATTGTGATTTTGAACAAAAAGATATGGAATGATAAAAATTATCAAGTTTCCTTATGGTAGGTTCTTCATATTATCGATTTTCATGGATGCAAATCACTACAATCGCCAAGTATATAGAAAATCCCACTAGATACAAGGTTCATTTGAATGTTGTTTGAACTTGGAAAATATGCAAATGACTATGTGGAATGATGTTGATGATGATGTATGAATGATTAGAGTGATGATTGCCATTGTTTCATGAAGATTTGGATCATTTTGGGGTGCTTTTGTAACTTGCTAGGTGAATTTGTGATTGTGGTCGCAAACGAAATTTGTGCATCCAAATTAGTTGAAACCTTTACAAAACCTGAAAAAATAATGGAATGTATGCTTAGATGCAATTTTAAGTGATTTTGTGGGGATAAGCCACAATTTTGTAAAAATTTATCTTTTGTCAAAATTAGTGCAAAACGCTCATTGGCGCTTTAAGCCTGTGCAAATGCCTACTAGTATTTGGGCATTGTTGCAAATACCCTGGTGCACTTCAATGCACTAGGAAACACCTGTGGGCATATCAAGGAACCTAAAGCAGCTATAAATAGTTTTTAGGATGATAAAAAAAATCTCATTTGTGTGTTTGAGAGTTTGAGAAGTTATTTTTGGGAGAGTGGAGTGAAGTGAGATAAAGTGACTTGGGTGCAGAAGCTATGGTGGTGGAGGGATATGATGTAGTTGTTGGGGCTGAGGCTGGAGTATGAGCAGCTAAGATAACTTTGTTATTTTTGTGTAATGTTTTTTGTGCAACTGAAAAAAGTTTTATATTATGTTGCAGCTTAGCATTTTGGAGGCTCAATACTGGTTCTCACCATACATTCCTAGGATGAGGAAGGCAGTGATGAAGTATGAGTGGGATTTTTTTGAGGTTGCAAGGCTAGCGAAGGTAGCCCAGATTGATGTGGTGAGGGAAGATGATGGGTACCTCTCTATCTTGGTAGAGATGTGGGATCTAGATAGGGGGACTTTTTAGCTTCCCACATGATATATGACCATGACCTTGAAGGATGTATATCACATTCTCAAGGTGCTAGTGAAGGGAGAGTGCATCGAGGTTGAACGTGATCAGGGGATAGAGATGAAGAAGATGTTTAGCGATTGCTAGGAAAGTGTTATGATGGAGAGTGGAGGTATACATTATTTTTCCATGTATGTGGACAAGGATTTGGATGCCCTTCGTGCCTTGGTAATGTTCATGTCGGACATCATGGCCTTGAACAACACTTTGTGTAGGTTCTCTTAGAACCTGATAGGATTAGTAAGTGGTATGCTCACTAGGCAATAGGTTTATGCATCGGATCCTACTTTGTTAGTATAGGTGTATCCGGAGTTATATGATGTTATGATGTAGTGAAGGAAAGGATTAGGGTGTAGCTTGTTGTTGTAGTGTTGGGGATGGTAGCAATTTAGTGTAGCTTGACTAGAGGGCTTTCTAGTAGTAGGCTTGGGTAGGGAGTAGCCCTATGCTAATAGAAGGGTGGTGGCCAAGGAGGTACAATTGAGTTGACCTATACGAATGAGCTAGTGGTACCAAGATTTATAGACTGGATTGACATCCAACCAAGTGATATGGAGGTTGTTTTGGGCTTGCATGTGGATAAGATATGGAGAGAACCTACGATAAGTGTGGTAGGCTAGGTGGGTGGTTGGGAGATATTAGAGTGAGGCTAATTATTTTTAGTTCTCATGAGTACTTTGAAATTTTGGCTTGAGGTGGTCTTGGATGAGCCGATGCATTATAGGAGGCATCGGGAGGAGATATGGCTACCATGCATGGAGCCATGGAGCGTGACTTATGAGGATGAAAATAATATAGATCTCCTAAATGTAGTGATATGAGGACTACCATGGAGTATGATGCTTAGCTCACAATATAGCCACCATGGATACTACCTTGAGTAGTGGTCTGCATAGATGGGGATGATGTTATGGGTGATGGTGAGGAGACCCATGAGGCCTCTAAGTGATAGTGGTACCTTTGATTAGATAGTCAAAGGAGGACTAAGGGTGTATCTAGGTAGAATCCCAAGAGTGGGGGAGATGGTGGAGATGGATATGGTATGTAAGTGACTCTTGATGGGCCTCCATATCAAGATGATGAGGAGTGAGCAAGGCTAGAGAAATAGGTGATAGAGTGGGAGACAATGATGATAGCTCAAGATGAGAGGATTATGAGGATCCAAGAAGAACTACTAGAGAGGGAGCATCGGTATAATTTTGACATAGCACATCTTCGGTCTTAGCATAGGTATATTGAGGCATTGGAGGATAAGTTTATGGAGCATCATATTCTACTTCCTTATCCTCCAACCTCATCTATATCTGAGGCTGCTATGCATAGCGAGTCTAGGCATAGCTTTAGGTCTAGGGCTCCTACTAGGTCACAAGGGACCTCTTTGAGGATATAGCTAGTGCTTAGATGCACTTTTTGTATATGAACCTTGGTGCTCCATTGTATGTAGTATTTTTATACTCATTGTACATGTGATATTTATACATATATACATGGATTTTACCTTTTTGTGTTATATGTATTTGTGTGAATGCTTTTTGTGGAATGATTTTATGGAATATGAATGCATATGAAATGTTATGGATAATTAATGCAATTGGAAGTGTATGGATGATTAGTGCAAGGTGGAATGCAAATTTTATAATTATCATTCATAGTTTAGATCTTACTTGGTCATTTTCTAGTATAGTTGTTAAATCAAGGCACCAAAATTGGTGGTATGTGGGGTGAATGACTCGTGAAGTGACATGGATGTTGACATGGAAGAAGATATGGATGTTGATATGGAAGAAGATATGGATGTTGATGTGGAAAAACTTATTATTTTGCAGAGACTCATATATATTAGTGGTATTGAATAAACTCACTAACACTGCCTAATCCCTCTAGGATCAAATGTGTGTGTAGTGAATTCATTTACCTAATCATGAGCATGGTAATGACTTGAGGTAATAAAGAACCAATATGTGTGCAAGTGAGTTCATTAACTCATTTTGAGTATATTGGGTAAACCTTTTGTAGAGGAGACCAATAAGATAGCTTGTCCTTATGAGTGGTCAGAGATCTCTTTAAAATATATGTGTCACCATGCATGAGCATACTCCACTGTCAGTCAAGCATCTATAGCTCTAGTGGAAGCTAACTCCATAGTCCATGACCTATGTTTTTGATCTCTTGAATTTTGGAGATGACTACCTAACCGTCTCACTAGAAATGTAGTATGATCCTTATAATCCAATGATCAGTTGTGTGTTATGGAAAATATTTAGAGATTTTGGAAATCATATTCTCAACCTAAGTGTGATGATAATTGTACCCTATCCTTACTACTCTATCTTTTGGATTTGAAGCAATTATGATAGTGGTGAAAACCACTGTTCCTATGGACTATGTTGCATGATGGGACTAGCAAGGATAATCCTTTTCACTTCGAGGTTCATACAAAGTATGGTGTTATCCCTCTTTGACACAAGATGTTTTTAATATCTGAATTTGTGTTTGTTTCAAGAGTGTTTTGGAGTCAATTCCAAAACTCAATATTTTCTTAGTGTATATGTGCAATGGTCCTAAAAATAACTCGATATGTATTTTGGAGTTTGCTTAAAATACTAGGAGTGGTTGAGTGACAAAAAACACCTAGGACTTATGGATGTATGGAGGAAAATGTCACTTTGGATTTTTGAAATTGTGTAATGACATGGGTGATGAAGTGAAGGTGCCCCTGATTAGGGCAGCATGACTCTAGTTGGACAAATTAATACCTTGAATTTAATAAATGATCCCTAATATGAGAAGTGGAATGTAGATGTAAAATGAAATGTTGGATGAATGCAATGTTTGTAAAAAATGTAAATATGAAATGTGTGTTAATACAATATTTTTTAAGTGTATATGCAATGTTGTGAATGAAATGTATGAAAATATTTTTGTGTATTAGCCATATATATATACATATATAGAAATAAAATCATGCATAGAATGCTCTCAAGTGTATGATATTAAGTGGTTCAGGTTCTTCTTCTTCCTCTAGACTGGCAAGCCTATAAGTACCATTACCCACTCTTTGTGTAATAATGTATGGACCTAACCAATTAGCTACAAATTTATCATGAAGATGCGGTAATGCATTGGTGTTTGATAGTTCTCTTTAAGGACAATATCTCCTACTTGGAATTCACATAGATGAACTTTGGCATTGTAAGCACACTTTAGGCGTTCTTGATAAACTCGTAAATTCTCTAAAGAATTAACTCATCTCTCATAAATAAGTGTGAGCTGGTTAAGACATGCTTGTCTAGTAGTGTTGTTATCTATGAATTCTTGCAAAGAAATTTAGGAGGGGATCTCAATATCAAGAGGCATGATTGCTTTAGCTCCATAGAAAAATGAAAATGGTGTTGCCCTTGCAGGTATGTGGATGCTTGTTTGATAAGTTCATAATTCCAAGGGTATTTGTGTATGCTAGTCTCTGTGATTTTCTTTGACAAGTTTCTTGAGAATATAAATTAAGGTCTTGTTGGAAGCTTCAGCTTTTCCATTTGCTTGTGGGTAATAAGGAGTCCAGAAACTATGTTGAATGTTATTTTTCTTGAAAAGTGCTTGAACATCCTTGTTCTTGAAATACTTACCATTGTCTAAATTAATATTTGAAGGGATACCAAAATGATAAATGATGTGATGAAGTATAAAATCTATAATTCTAGGTCATGTCATACTGGTTAGAGGAATTTCCTCAACCCACTTTGTTAAGTATTCAGTGGTTGTGATGATGAATGTATGTTGTCCCGAGTAAGGAGGTGATATTTTACCAATTAGATATAGACCCCATTATGAAAAGGTCCAAGGGCTTTGAATAGGTTGTAAATCTTGTGATGGTATATGAGTTAAATTAGCATGTTCTTGGCACTTATTGCAATGTTTGACATAAGTGCAACAATCATGTTCCATTGTGGGTCAATAATAACCCATGCATTAAATGCACTTTGCAATGGTCTTTCCACTAAAATTACCACCACAAATACCATCATGGGCTTTAACTATGACTCTTTATGCCTCACTAGCCTTGATATAATGAAGGAGGACTCCATCATAACCATATTTATACAACACGTCCCCAAAGAGAACAAAATGGGCTACCTTTTACTTGAAAGTGCATTTGGTAGTTTGAGAAATGTCATATGGGAGTGTTCTAAACTTGAGAAAGGCTACTATTTTTCTTGACCAAGGCTCATATGGATTTGACTGGATAAATAAAACATCTTTTTCATATTTATATTTAACACGAACAATTATAGATTTAGAGATCATTGAAATGATAAGGGGTTGTATCTCTCCAAAGGAATATTTTGGAATCAATGATCCGAGGGAGGCCATCGCATCTACAAATCTATTAGTCGAGCATGGAAAACTATTGATTTTATACCAATCAAACTTAGAGAGCAATTTCATTGCTACTTCATGGTAAATATTAATGGTAGCTTCTTTGCATTGGTATTATCCATTGATTTTCTTAACAACAAGTTGAGAACCACCAAATATCTTAATATGCTTAATGCTCATAGATATAGTTGATTGAATATCTAGGATTAAGGCTTCATACTTTACAGTGTTGTTTGTGCATTGGAAGTCGAGTTTGAAAGATAAGGGGATAGGTACCCCCTAGGGTGTATGAAATACGACTCTAGCACCTTGACCTTTCATGCACTTAGATACATAAAATAATAGTGTGATATCGATGTCTTTCTCTAGAATGACATCTTCTTCTTGTTCAGTGACAAAAAATATCGAATCATCTGGGAGCTCAATAATCAAAGGATGATCACTAGGTAGTGGAGCTTTTGTAAGTTGATCAGCTACTACCTTGTCTTTAATGGATTTTTGGCTAATAGATTCAAGGTCAAATTTAGTAAGAAGCATTATCCATTTAGTGGTGCGTGTGTTGTTGTAAGTGTGGGATATCATGTAATGCAGAGGATTTTCTCTAGCTATAATATATGTTGTGTGAGTAAGCATGTAATGTCAAAGTTTCTTAGTGGTAAAAACCATTGTTAAGCACAATTTCATATCTTACCAATTTTTTACTAATGTAGTAGACAACTTGCTCTCGATTTTGTTCATTCTTTTGTGCAATAATTATCCTTAATGCAAAGTATGTTGCTGAAATATAAAGATAGAATGGTACCCCCGAATGAGGAGGAGCTAAGATTGGTGGATAATCTAGGTATTGCTTAATATCATCAAAGGCTTTTTAACATTCATTTATCCAAGAGAATGGCACCCCCTTTTGTATTAGGTGATTAAATGGCCTACATTTATCAAAATTTGTGCAATGAAATGACGAATTGATTGAATATTTTCTTGTAAACTATGCAATTCATTTAAGTTAGTTGGGGGAGGCATCTCCATGATGTCCTTGACCTTATTAGGGTCCACCTCAATGCCTCTTTTGGATACAATAAATCCTAGAAGTTTTTTTGAGGTAACACCAAAGACACATTTCTTAGGATTCAACTAGGGTTATGCATAAGGGGTCGGACCCAAAACTTACTTGTAAAAAATGGTGAATCTGTTTCAAAACCCTGGTGAATCCTGGGCAACTTCATGTAGGAAGACATGGCGAAATACCTAAATTTTTTCACCAAAACATAGAAAAAATTGGCGAACGGGGTTCCAAGGGGTAGTGCCCCTGGCGTGCCTCCCCCATCACGTGACGGGGAGAAATTTTTAAAAATTTAACTGTATTCGAATGCAACTCGGGTGCAAAACTGCATCCGAATGCAAACCGGGTGCAAAACTAAATCTGGATGCAACTCGGGTGTAAAATTGGATTCGGATGCAACCCGGGTGCAAACCTGCATCTGGATGCAACCCAAGTGCAAACCTGCATTCAGATGCAACCCAGGTGCAAACCTGCATCCGGATGCAACCTGGGTGCAAACCTGGATCCAAATGCAACCTGGGTGTAAACCTAGATCCAGATGCAACCCGGGTGTAAACCTGGATCCGAATACAACCCGAGTGCAAAACTGCATCCGGATACAACCCGGGTGCAAAACTGCATCCGGATGCAACTCGGGTGCAAACCTAGATCTAGATGAATCATTCAACCTTACATTATGCTCTAGGAGTCAGTAAAAAAATTTCTCCAATACACCAATATGTTCTTGTCAGTTTTATATTTAGCCAAGAGCTCATCCAAATAGTCTTTGATAATATTATGCATGTAGTCTTAGAAAATGTATGTCATGGCACATTGATAAGTGGCACTTGCATATTTAATGCCAAATGGTATCACCCTACAAAAAAAAATTTCCTAAGGTGTATTTAATGATGTTTTGTGTTGGTCATCAATATTTATTCATATTTGGTTGTATCCTGAGAAATCGTCCATGAGTGAAAGCATTTCATGGCCAGCGTAGGTGTAAACAAGAGTATCAATGTTTGGGAGAGGAGAGTCATCCTTAGGATATGATTTGTTAATATCTTGAAAGTTAGTCAAAATGTGTATCACCCTATTAGATTTCTAAATGGGTACCATGTTTGAGATCCACTCAGGATAGTTGATAGGAACTATGAAATTCACATCTACGAGTTTTTGAAACTCTATTTTTACCAAGAGGGCCACAATAGGATGATCGGATTAGCATCAGGTTGTAAGGTGAGATTATGGACAATCAAACTAGGTTCAATACCGGGTATGTCCTTATAAGACCATGCAAATATGCCCTTCTTCCTCTTGAGGAGAGTAATTAATTGCTCTTGTTCATCGGGTGATAAACTTTTTCCAAGCTTGATAATTTGGGGATTGTCTTTGTTTAAACTAAGGTCCACATCAATGGTATCTTCAATGGACATGTCGAAACATTCCTCAAGTTGATGGGGTGTAGGGATCATATTAATGTCATCTAAGATTTCATCAAATTCTTTCGACTTATCCTCATCTATTTCTGCCTAGAAACCCTCAATATTCAAAGGTGAATGTGAAGGTGAATGCAGAGGGGATGGAGGAATGTAGTTGCTAGAAGCCCTTAAAAATTCCTCAGATAAGACAAATTTTGCAAAGAATGGAGGTGAGGACATTCGGGCCATATCAATGAGACTTATATCAATTGGAATTGGCTTGGCTAGATCGTATGGATTACGGAGTGGGATGAATAAATCAATAGGATTCATGTTGACTTATGGGCAAGGTGGATAATATTGGATAAGATGGATGGAACCTAAGAACTGGTGCTAGGAGCTTGGTTAACTTGGACAGTAGAAAGCAGCACAAATAAATACATTTATCTAAGTGATATATACATGCAATTTCAAGAAAGAAAAGTTTTTGTTGTACTTTAATGTTTTTCTTCTCTTTTTTTATAGTGGTAAAAACCACTATTTTTGTATTATGTACATATGTTACAAATTTGGCTTATGAAATGGCTTAATGGAATAGAGGTGGTGGTTCACCGATAGGAGAAACTCATTCTTGTGGAAGAAGCAAGTGAAATATGGGCTCATGAATGGGGAACATGTTGAGATAAAACTTGTCTTATTCAGTATGGGGAATAATGGGTTTCAATTCTTCTTTAGATTCATCCAAAATTATTGATATAAGTTCGAATTCTTCATAGATTTCATCATCATAATTATCGAGATGGAGAGCTTCTTCTCCTAAATTTAGATTAATCCTTTGGAAGGCTTGTTCAAGATAAGAGGTGGTGGAAAGTGGGTGGTAACCTAGACCTAAACATCAATAGGTTGAAGCACTCCCTGTTCATGCAATCCTAGGCCATGACCTTGCCAATTGACTATGTGAAAATAACAGGATGAAAATCCCAACATGTTTGGAATATTGGTAGGTACTAGTTCCTTGGGTTCCTCTAGGGGATCTAGATTTGATGAAGAATCAATCCCTCCATATACAAAATTTATGCTATTTGGAGTTGAACCCATGTCATATACTACCCCTATTGCTAAAGGTGGATCACATGGGCAATCCAAATTCTTAGAATTAGGGATGGTGAGCGGCATGACAATTATGTTTTGGACCACATACTCACCAATACTAGGATTAGTGAGGTGGACCTCGACTTGGGATGATGTGGAAGGACCATGGCTAGATGATGTCTCGGGGAATGATGAAGATGAAGGTGTTTCACAATCCATCAAATCAACTTGTGAAACATTAGGTGAAGGAGATGGATTAGATTGGGAGGGTTGTTTGATGGGTGATGATGATGAAGTGGATGGCAATAATGTTGATCATGTGGATTTACTGTGACCACATGTGCATGTAGTCAATGATGAATATGAAAGGGGTGTGCAAGCTTGATGGGGATTGGTGAGAAGGAGCTCCTCAAGAATGGGAGCCTTTTATGAAGAAATTAGTGATGTCGTAGATAAATTGGTTGATGGTGATAATAAAATGTGGGTGGAAGGAAGCATGGATTAATAAAGATTTGAAATGAAATTGCAATAAATAAATAGATCAAAGTTCATCGGTATGTAATGTAATTGTACCTCATGAACATATTTCAAGCATTGATGTATTATTGAAGGTACACATCTCATTTCTCTCATCCAAGGTCTTCCAAGGAGTACATTGCATGCCATGGATCCTTCCAAGATGTGAAACATGGTGTGCAATATTTTGACCCCTACTTCAATGGGAAAAACAACAGTGCCAACTATGGAATACAAAGCATCATTAAATGCTTTTAAGGTGAATAATGAATTGGTGATATGAGATGGAGGAAGGTTCAAATGATGAAGAGCAAAGGTGGTGATGATATTGATAGAGGAACCAATGTCAATTAACACTCTTTTCAAGGGCTTCTTGTCAATTAAATCCATGATATGCAATGGATTGTCTACTGAGTCTGATAAGATTGGCTTAATTTCAAAGTCATAGAATGTTATGGAAGGCTCCATGCATGTTTGGATGCTCCCCAAAAAGTTTTTGAAGGTATTAGGATCTTGATATTGCAATTCAATGGATTTAAAAATATCCATCAATGCCCCATGATGTGGGGAAGACTGTTGTATTAACTCGTAGATTAATAATTTAGATAAAGCCATATTTAGACTTATGGTTAACCGACTACTCAATGATATGATTGGTCGTGGTGGAAAATTTATGGGTGGATTTGGAGGATTTGATTAGCTAGGGATATGGATAGGTGATGAAGTATTGGGGGAAATTTGAATGGGTGGCAATGTGGGGGGTTGTGACACACTTTCTTAAGGTGGTTACCTTACATTTTATAGGTTATTTATTTGAACTCTAGTGACCACATGGATGGACCCTACAAACCCTTGGTATTGTTTAACGTGATTGACTTGATTAGGAGGGATTTTAGTGTTAGCTCCTCCTACATTTGGTTGCACCTCCTCATGATGAGGAAGTGGTGTTTGAAAAATACCAAGGTTTTAATTTTTTTTAGCAAGGGGGTTGTCAAGCTTGATTGCCCCCAAGTCAATAAGGTCTTGCAATATGTCTTTAAATGTATGGCAATTATTAATTTTGTGCCCATTTTGCCTATGGTAAGAGCAAAATAAATATTCCCAATAGTGTTTATTATGTTTGGGGGGATCATATGGTATAATTTTGAGCAAAGAAAGATTGTTCATCTCATAAAACCTTCAATAAAGGAAAGCATACGACTTGGTTAAGGGGGTGTATTGGTGATTTTATCATAGAGACTGTCATCAAGGATGGTTTTCCACAAATGGCATTGTGTTCTACATGGCTTGAGCTATTGAGAGTACCTCATTAAAGCAATTTGTTGTGGTGTTTGTTGCATAGATTATTTTTGAGCCATTACTAGCTGGCTCATGATCACTTGATTAATATGATTGGGTTGACTGGCTGGTGTAGCCTGTGTTGATTTTTGTTGGCTAGAATATTTGCTTTTATATTGGCCCTTATTTTGCCATTCCTTCTTCTTAGGCTTAAGTATGCCTTCTTGGATTTTGATTTTCTCAATTACACTAGCCTGAGCTAAAGCTTCTTCAAATGAATGATAAGTTTGTAGTTGAAGCATCCAAGAGATAGGTTTTAAACAACTCTTGGTGAATAGCTTGATTAGCTCATCCATTGGTAGGGTGAATTGAAACTTGGTAATGACAACCCTCCAATGATTTCCAAAATCGTATATAGCCTCGTCATCATGTTGTCTTAAAGAATAGACATTAGACAATGAGACTTTATTTCTAAAATTTAGGATAAAATGCTCAAATAATTGGTCAATAAATTGCTCAAAAGTATAAATACTATGACTAGGTAATTGATTATACCACTCTATGGCATATCCTCCTAATGTTTGAGGAAATATTCTGAGCATGAGAGCATTGTCATTTTGAATTCTAAAACATGCATGTACAAACATGCTCACATGCTCTTTGGGATCCTTAGTTCCCTTGAATTTTTCAAACTTAGGAATCATAAAATCTGTCAGATATGGCGATGATGGTACTGAAGGATGAATGGTTTGATTGATCAATTGATGTAAAGTTGATTTCTAATTTTTCAAGCCAGGAGTATATTGTACCAATTGATCTATCTATTTTTGCATGGCCTTAATTTCAGGGTATTCTTTAGGAATGTGGAAGCCCTGAATTACTAGATGATTTTAAGGTGGAGAAGAGAAATATTATGGGGTGACCAAATGATGATGAGATGGATGATGATGACTAGGTGAATGTGATGGAAATTGATGAAGGAGAAACTACTGATGAAAATATGGAGAATTTTGAAATGAGATTGATGTATGAGGGTTATGGTTGGGTTGGCCAATGTAAATAGGATGGGTAGTGGTATGACTTGATGGAGGTATAGGTATAGAAACCATAGAATATTGTGGGGTCCATGATGGACCTTGGTTAATGAGGACAATCTGAGTAGAGTTTGGTAGAGGCTTAGGGTTCACTTGTACTTGCTTATGATCATTTTGATATTGTCTAAGCAATTTATTTAAGTTTTCCCATGCCTCATTAATCTCTCTATTAGAAGTGGAGGGTATGGAAGAATATGGTATGGAAGATGTGGCTTGGTGACAAGTTACACTAGGTATGACAACTTGTGAGGCTGAAACTTATGAAGCAGCATTTACATGTGCTTCATACAAGGGGTTGGTGTATGTGGATGTGTATGAAGTGCTATGAGCACATGAGGTCTAAGGAATGGACATATGGAAGGATGGTGCAACTTATACCTCAAAAAGAGGGTTGGTGTACACCTAGGTAAAACTAGATGGTGGCTAGAAATAAATAGGTTCCTGCTATAAAGTAGAATCCTATGTAGGTGAATTGGATATTTATTCTAAGACATAGTTAGAAGACTTCATGAGGGCTTCTACTCATACCATGTCTATGTGGGTAATGTGGTGATCAATGGTTGGTGAGGTTGACTCTTCTTGGGGCATAGCCATATGAAAGGATATGGATGGCAAGGAATGTGAGGGACCTATAGATAAATTTGTCGGTGTCACATTCAAGGATTCTACCACAGAAGTGGTGGGGAAGGTGGATGAAGTTTTCATTTTATTATCTTGATTTAATGCTCTCTTTTATTTTCTTTTTAAGACCATAAAGCAAATAAACAAAAATATATATTATGCAGTAAAATGAAACACCAAATTTAAATTTCATAATAAAAATAAAAAATCAATGCTAAGTTTGTTTAACACATGTTTCTTACCTCATTCATTGATTATATTATTTTAATGTGAGTGCATTTTCTTAAGTTTCAATATTGTGTGTTTCAAATGTGCTAATCTGAATTAACCAAATAAAGGTAAAAACTATGGCTAAGATGGGGCAATGAGATTCTTTCTGGTGATAAAATCTAGCAAGTTTTCTTAGGGGTGACATAGGGTTTCTAAGGGTAGAGATTGGTGGATGGAGATGAAATCCACCATCACCAAATCTCAAGCAATGGTTGGTGATGAAATCCAGCCACTATTGTTAAATGCGAATCATGCAGTGTGTGATTCTTTTTAAAATTTATGATTTTCTATTGTGTTCATACAATGTTAAAAAGATAACTACTTTCGATAGTCTAAATCAGAATCCACTACTCGTAATACCAATTTTTCCAAAGGATGTAGAGTACACCACTTAAAACCCACTCTAGATAGTTTGGGGGTTCATCTACCCCTCCATATGAAATCACCCAGGTATGGGGATAATTTTGGTATATGAATAATGTTCCTACTTAGACCTACAAAAATAGGAATTCCTAACCCTACAATGTAAAATAATTATGCAATTTCAATTCACATGAAACTAGAATGCAATATTTTTCAATTTGTGCACACAACAGAAAATCAAAAAATTCAAATATAAAGTGTGGATGGATGCCAATGATTAATCTGAAACCTAAGATGCAAGATAATATGAATGTTTTTTCCATATTTAATTAATGATGTTCTTTTTATCTTAAAAACCTAAAAAAAATAATACATTACCAGAATATGTAAATAGAAAAACTAGGGTTTTGATAGTAGACTTACAAACAGCCTATGTATCTGCTCCAACTCTCTGTAAAATACCTTTGGGTATTTCCAAAATACACCTAGGAACTTTTGGATGGTCCTCGAGCACCGTCAAGCATTCGTGCACCTTCTACAACTTCCTGCAAGTCTTCAGAAATCCTAATCAGTGAAAATGCATGAATCGTACCTCTAAAAATCCTACAAAAATAATAGAGAAAATAGCAAATAAATTAGTAAGGTAAATCATAAAAAGAAACCCTTAGGGGATCCCACCATGATCGTCATTTGTGAAGACAAAAACATAACACCAAATAATATAAAATAGATTAAACTCAAAGGAAACATAATTGCACAATGAATGATTTTATTAATGAGGAGAGCCTCAAAACTCCATTGTTACAATAAGAATCCTTGAATTCTTTGATCCCTATTTTACAATAGCTAGGGTTATCCAAAACCCTAACTAATAATGTTGGTGGTATATTCAGAATGCATTTTTATTCCCAATCGAAGTGAGTGGGCTTCTAGTTATTCGATGTCGTGCCACTCCAGCTTAAGCAGTTGCACAATGCTAATGTCACACTTCCATATCTGCACACAATAAAATAGCAAATGAGTTAGTAGCAACTATGAGGGCTCCACAATGTGAGGCCCTCTATAATCAATACAAAAACCCTAGCTATCTGTTGTAAATAACATGAACAAAACTAAAAATGCATGTAATGAAATACCAAATAAAATATTTACCTTACTTATCTATTGTTCTCTGATCCAATGAAGTCTGTTGTAGTGGATTGGCATGGTGATACCCTAGCATTACCCAAATGCTAGTAAGACCTTAGGATTCTTATGTAAAATACTCGTGGGTGCTCGACGGTTGTAGGAAACACACATGGGTGCTTGGGAATGGTGGTAGGGAAGCACCCGAAGGTGCTCAAGAATGATAGGAAGTGCCCTAAGACATTCGACGATTGAAAGGAGATCTACAAAAGTATATATGGCTGAGTGAGGGAAGCAACAATAGATGCGGAAGCAGTTGCAAGTGATAATGGAAGGTGAGGGTAATCAAATGCTCCAAAGAACTTTGTGATAAATTATTTAGGAAAACTCTCACTCAAGATTCTAAGAACACTTGGGGAAAACTCAAGGGTTGAGCCATCAAAATGGTTCCTATTTATAATCCAACCTAAGGCATACTAGGGTTTCAATGACACTAATCATGTGGATGAGATAAAAGCATATCGGAGGGTGGATATTAAATCTAGGGTGTGGCATGGATTGATGTAGATGGACGGATAAGATTTAGTGAAATTGGATGGTTTGGATTAATTCACTTATATAAATATATATTTATTAAATATATATATAATATAATATATAAAATATTAATATTAAATATATATATATGAATAATGGGTGAAAATGGTAGGAAAATTAGGATGGATGACAAGTGGTTAGGTTTTGGTATCTACATAAGGTACCTAAGATCTTAAGTCCAACCCTAAGGGGGAGGGATATAATGTCATAGGCCTCTTGGGAGTCGTTATTGAAAGCTTTGATGATGACATCGGATTTAATTAAATCTTCCTCTCTTAATCCAAAATTTTGGAAAATTTGATAAGTGCATATATTGAGGGATAAACCATTATCTATCAAGATTCGCTTGATAAACGTTTACCCAATAAAGTGATGTAGAGGAAATAATATCCTTGCAAGTTTGAGGAAGGAAAATCATCATCAGAAAATGTGATATGATGTATCCCAAGGGAGCCCACAACATTAGCTATAGCGCTAGGGTAAATGTCTTGAGGGATAGATTGTTGACTTAAAAGCTTCAACAAAGCTTCCCTATGAATAGAAGTTTACAAAAGTTCTAAGAGGGATAACTTTGCTATGGTACTAACTAACTATTTTTGAATGTCAAAGGAGACTTTAGGTTGTGGCTTCAACACTAAGGGTGGGTTTTCTACTCCCGTGCTCTTTTTTTGGGTACTCTTAAAAACTAAGGGTGGTTTTGAAGGTTGATTGGATGTAGAACTCATTATCTACTAAGAGCATTGAGTTAGTTGATCTTGAGCTTGTTGCCTTGTTGTTTCTGCTATCATACCAACCATATTATTATAGGGAGGTGGCACATTATGATATGATACTTCATTAGCTATATATTGCCCATAATTAGGGGATATTGGAATATTCCCATATCTTTATTAGTTGTAGGTGTTTTTTGAGTAGGAGGTTGATTGTTTTTTGGAATATTAGGTTGAAGATCCTTTATAACAAGGAAACCTGCATCAATTAAGTCATAACCACATGTTTCAACCTCTTACATAAATTTTTCATGTGTCCCTCCATTCTATGGTACTCATAGTGTTGATCAGACTTGTACCCATTAGCCATGGTATCGGGTTGCCTTATGGGAGATAACTCAATAATGTTAGCTTCCAAGAGCTACTTTAGGACCACTATCATAGGCGTGTTGAGTCTTGTGAAATTCCTTGGTGGGGATTTGAGGTTAGCTAAGTACCATATTTTGCAAGGTGTTAGCAATATTTTTGACAAGTCTACTATCTATTACCCCATCACCAACCACATCCTTATTATTATATTGAGCTTTCATGGTCCTATCTTCCTCTTTATTTGGCTTAATTTGTTCTTTTTGAATAAGGGCTTGCTCTACCCTTCTTGCCAGATCTATTGCTTGATCAAAAGAGGTAATAGTTGTTGTTTCTAATTCATATGATATTTTCTCTTTGAAATTTATAATAAATATTTCTAGCATGTCTCGAGGAGGTAAAGTATATCTTAACTATCCAACTAAACTTCTCCAACGAGACAAGAATTTTGAAAAAAATATATATTTACCTTGTTTCTGTAGTGACCTCGGGGCGCATGCACCACTCTTACTCTACTTGCAAATGATTTTAAACCCAAAAATGAAATGAAAGACCATGAAAAAGCATATAACATGGAAATAACAAAGATATGTCTCTTTTTTTGTATTGAAACCCAGTTACATGTCGGTACCTCTTAGGGATACCCATTTTGATATAATGAGGTTACAAGTGGGTAAAATGTCCCCTCACAAAGGGGTGGTGTGCTATCACAAGCTCCCTAGTTTCGCACATGAAAATGTATGAGGGCTTACAGATGCCTCCTTATCCAGGTCTATTCCCTAGAGGGATCCCTTTTTGCTCTCGTATGTTGCAGATTATGTCCGATGAACCTGTGGCCCTGTAAGCAATGAAACAACAACACACGCTTAGATGTCCAAGAATGCCTCCCTAGATGAGGTTGTTAGTAATGAATATATCAAATGAAAGCAAGTGCAAATTAAACCTATGCTATGAATTTGAATGAATGAAATGATGTTATGTTAATTATATGCTAAATAGAATAATGAAACTAATGTATAAAACCCTAAGCTAGGCCTGCGGGCCACTGTCCAAGACAACGGCCACTAAAGTGAATCTTGCCCTATTTGCTTCAAGGCTATGTATCAGAGCTTGTATCCGATATTGAAAAATTATTGTTGTTTGATCGATATGTTAATATCCTATATGTGAGAAACCCTCAAGTAGACTCTCCCTCTCTTTGATAAAATTTTCATCCTGTATCAAGATTGTCTCCCCCATGGTGCTCTCAGGCTTGCACATTTTAAAGTGTGTGAAACCCTAGGTCTATGCCCAAGCCCCAAGATTGAATCCCTCATGTGTAGTGAATGTTAGCATGAGAAGCTTTTTGTCTTTTCTATGTTTAAATACTAGTTAACTAAAATCTAAATGCAAACTCAAGTATTCAATGCAAACTAGTCATTAGCATGATAAGCTTTGTCTTTGTCTATGTCTGTAGGCCAGTTAACTAAAGTGTAAATGCAAACTTGAGTCTCCTATACATAACGGTCATGAAAGGGAATGTAAAGTTACTCTCACTCACCTTTATTGCATGTAGACTACCACTTCCGCTCGTGATTGGGCATATCTCTTGGCAAAATGCTTTTTATGGCTTAGCCACTATCATCTACAGTGACTAAAATATGGCCGATGTTGTCTATAGTGGCTAAGTTCTGGCCACTCTAAGCTTGAGCGGCTAAGGTCTGGCTACTCTAGTCTTGAGCGGCTAGGCTTGGATGGGCTTAAAATGCCCCATATGAGTGGTGAGAACCACTTTTGATGCTTGGAAAGTCCAATATTATGTCATATGATCTTATGAATGTGCCTATGTGAGTAGCTCCCCTAAACATGACATGTTTTAGGTGTCTACAGATGCCCCTTTTTATGATGCACTATGTGGAAAACACAATGTTGAGCAAAAATTTAGAATTATTTGTTTGTAGGGTGTATGGTGATCAGTGGTCTGATCAACGCCAGATGGGCCAATCATACAATATGGTACTCACCCTTAGAATAATTGCCTTAACATTCAGAGGACTTAGCTCAGTGGCTTAGACATGTTAAATTGCACTCATTTCTAAAACTCAATCGGGTAGCTTCAACTGCTACAATAGTTTTGATCGATAGGAGAGCTACAATTGAAAATGTCATGTCTACTTACGTTCCCAACAAATAAGGGAAATTATGTGATTATTGTATGCAATGATTCATAGGACGAACATGATTTTGTTATGATCGAGTGATATTTTTTTATTTTTATTATGATTATTTTGAAGATTTGAACTACCTCTTCACTCAACGAATTGGTGAATAAATGACAATGAATGAAGTGACAAGTCGCTTGACGAATATGACTAATATGGTTCCTTTCTAGTATTTTTTCCTTCAATGGGAAAACCCCCATCCAAGTGTGATTCCAATTATTTATGATAACCATCCATCCCTATCCCGAGGAGTGGTCCAACCATTAATAGCCTTCTTAGGGAGTTAGGATGAGTGATTCTATTTATGCTCATGTTGTATCACTTGAGCTTAGTGTTTTTGATATCACAAGGGAATGAGTATGATCCTATCGTACCCGTGGAATAGTCTGACCATCTTGGTCTTTTTTGGGTTTGAAGTGATACATCGCGATTCCAAAATGAATGTTTTACCCCAAGTAGCCTTATGGTGACTTACTTGTCTTACTGAATTACATGGAGTGTAAGTCGCTGCAATCGCTAAGTTGATAGAGTAAGTGACTGGATACAAGGCTTAATCGAGAATTTTTTTTATGTGATTTTTATGTTATTTTGGTCATTATGATGACTAGAAGTCTTAAAAATGTGTTTATTTGAATGTTTTTGTTGCTTTTCATGGAGGGGCTACAATTGTTTTTTATTTAGGATCTCAGTCACTGTTAGGTCTAGCAGCCACCAAAGGTATGTTCCTAGCCGCTCTCATCCTGAGCAGCCAAGCGATGCAGGCTAATGACGTTAGTAGCAGCCAAGGTAATATAAAATTCAATCCTAGGGTTTTGTCTTTTCACTTTGCCAGTTTTTAGTTTGCTTTCTTGGGCTCTGAGGTGAAAGTGACTTTTACAATTTGGAGTGTTTCTGTAACTTGGCATCTTTGGATGGAGGAGCCAAAGCTTCTCAAGTACTCCCTCAACCCTTAACCCTACTTCGTTTTTGGGTAAAACTGAACCACATTAAGTAATTGGTAATTGAACCTCATTAAGCTTACTGGAAACAAGCCAAAACCCGTAGTTAGGCTTAGTTTAGGTTTTTATGTGGTGGGCTTTTCCCCATTTTGTTTTGTAGCTTTTGATATATTTTTTTGGTATTTTTTGGACTAGGGTCGATGCATCTGCCTCGTCACCCATCAGTCGCTATCAATTAGAGCAGCCAGGAAGGCCTACAACTTGCCTGTTGTCACTGGCAATAGTCGATTTGAATCCCAACGATTGGAAAATTTTATCATTGGGGCTTGGCCACTATCAGCTTCAGTGGCCGATTTTTGGCCACTGTAGGCGACAGCGGCCAAGAACACTTAATGAAATTTTTTATTTTTTTGAAATTTTCTAGGTTGATTTATTAATTTTTTTTAAATTTTGACTTGTTTGGTTAGGTACAACTCTGTGTTTACCTAGACTTAGGATAGCTGATCATTATCTGCACTATTTTCATATTTATTGTGCGTTATGCCTTAGATGCATTGTATTTATGATTTATTTTCTTTTTCTTAGATTCAAACTGCTCGAGCTCGGGACCCAAAGCTCATGAATACACTTCTACCCCTCCTGAATGGTGATTATTGAGCTTGTCTCAAAGCCTACAGGCTATAGTATGTCACCATACTGCCCACCATTATGGCAGATCATGTCTACCTTACAACTTTGGTCCATTTATGGGACCCTTGAACCAATACCTTCCACTTTCCCACCGACGAGATGACCATCACACCAGAAGATGTGTATAGGATCTTCTGGATCCCCTTTTATGGAGTGGCCATTGTCTCTTCAACCACTAATGATTAGGTTGTTGTTTTCGCTTAGGTTTTCGGAGGGAACTCTATGAAGGCTCTCAAGGAAACCAAATTTGGGGGAGTGTCCATTTCATAGTGGTACGATGAGGGTGTCTTCTCTATGAGGCATGTAGTGTTGTTGATGGTTATTAGCAATATTTTGATTCTAGATTGCTCAAGTTTGAGGTTCCCATGGAACCTCTTGGTGATGGTTCAGTACTTGTTGGATAGTGAGAAGCCTATCATCTACGCATGAGGTAGTTCTTTCTTGGCTCAGTGCTATGATGAGTTGTACCACATCCATCGATGATATCATGTCAGCATTGCTTGCAGCTTACTTCTACAGGTTTAGGGATGGGAGCACATCAAGGTAGATCACACCAGAGGGCTTCCTACCGATATTATAGTTGTAGAGTAGCGGATGTAGTGCTACGCCACTAGATGGTCTCGAGAGCGTGAGCTACACAATAGCCATCATTATATAGGGGAGCTTTCCCATTATACTACTACTTTCATTGGGCCGCAGGCCAGGGATGTTATATGGTGCCCATATCATGAGTGTCCGGCATGGGATGATCCGACCAATTTACTTCTAGGACGTAGTGTGAGCGATGGCTCCTTGGCTACAAGGTTGTCATCTGGGAGCATTTCTTCTACTCTCAAGTTCTCTGTTAGTACGGGCTATAGTAATATGTTCCCCTTATTCCTTTTTTGTATAGGCACATTGTAGTGGAGGACATACCCCCGTGATAGATTACAGAGCTGTCAAATGAGGAGGATACCCCAATAGTTGACCCAGGAGTTGTTAGGGGTGTTACAGAGGCATACACTCAGTGGTGGGGAGATTTTATGTGGCATGGTATCGGTAACCTAGGTCGCAAGGATGATGGCAGGGATGACGATATAGATTCGGTAGGGCATAGAGTCCAAGACAAGATCAAGGTACGGGGCCAACAAGTAGAGTAGGTGGTAGTAGAGGAGCAAGAGGATCCTAAGGAGGATGAGGAGGAGTTGGATATCAAGGAGAGAGATTCTCCTCTAAGAGCATAGTTGCATGATGTCGAGGTCGAGCTCCAGTCGACCCATATCCAGGTGTAGCAGTGAGATGCTACCATAGCACAACGGGATGCCACCATAGAGTAGCTCATAGCGTAGATACAGGCTTTGTAGGCTACTGTCAGGGGTGGTACTGCTAGGATGCAATTTTTTGTTCCTCCTTATTCACCATAGGGGGATCTAGAGACAGATACAGGGGTAGAGGTTC
This sequence comes from Wollemia nobilis, assembly GCA_028583015.1. NCBI lineage: Eukaryota > Viridiplantae > Streptophyta > Pinopsida > Araucariales > Araucariaceae > Wollemia > Wollemia nobilis. Next base: position 5,667,758 of record JAQPPZ010000431.1, on the reverse strand, counting down.
TACACTTGTAGTTATTGTTGGATGAGTATGAGGGGCGGATTTAGGATCATGTTGGTCACATTACCACTCTCTAGATGTGGATCAATAGGCATGGACTTGTCCCTAAGGAAGCACCTGGTGCAGGTGGTTCATAGGTTAGTGGGCCCTCTACCTCAGGGTAGTCTTCCGCCCATCCTAGCCAGAGGATCCAGACTCGGATAGAGAGGCTAGCAGGTTCACATCATTCAACTCGTGACACCGCCATAGGGGGAGGTGGCACTAGGGGAGGTGATGTTGGGGGCTCAACCCTTGTATTTGATTGATGGTGCTCTTTTGATTCATTTTTGAGGTCGGCTTGACCTACCTGACTATAGCCTATGGGCATTTTTGTACTCTTATGGACCTGATACACACATTTATATGATATCTTTGCTTTATGACTCATTATGTGTATCGTTTATTGCTTATGTTTTTGTTTTCTTTATGCAATGTTATGATGGGATTATGATGTGGTGATATATATATGTGTGTGTGTGTGTGTGTGTGTGTGTGTGTGTGTGTGTGTGTGTGTTAGATGATAGATGATATTTATGATGATGTGGATTTGAGATGGATACTTATGTATGTGTTTATGTAGATGCTTTCATGATTTAATTATTGTGTCATTACGTGATGTATTTTGAGTTGATTTGATGATGGATTTGTGATCCTTTGTATGGATGAATGCAATGATGTGATTTTTGATGTGAATGAATGATTTATGACCTATGTATTTATGGATGAATGCAATGATTTGATATTTGATGTGAATGGATGATTTATGACCTACGTATTTATGAATAATTTTTTTTTGTTAAATGCATGTTTAATTTTGTTTTAATTTATACATCTAACTCATGCTATGATATGGTGAATGCAGTATGTAATTTAATGTGAATGAACTTGTACGTTTCAATTACTTAAAACATAATGGATGCCTATGCTATGATTTTGAAAATTTAACGGGTGATACCACAAAAATTATAACAACCATGAATATTTAATAATCATTCTACTCATAAGAATCAATTATTTAAATCCTTCATATGTGCAATGTAATGGTGTGGAATGTATACATCTTTTGGATAAGCTTCTATAATTTAAGAGATGTAAAAGATTTAGTGGCCATTTAGACATCATTTCTTACATATATTCGGTATCTATTTTAATATTATTTTATTAATACCCCCTAATTTAGAGAAGCTTATAAAGAAATTTGATGATGTGATTGATGATATGAATTTTTGCTATGATAGAAATTTGTTTGCGGGTTTTTCATGAGACTTCAAACACTCTAGTTACCCTATCAACAATTATGTATTGGTCATACAAGACTTTTGTAAAGCAAGTATTTCACTCTGTACCTAGATATTCATTCTCTTTGTGTGTGCAAATGAATATATTTTTGATATAACTCAAGCATTTCCTCTTATGTCAGGTGGGATTCTTTCAGCCCATTGCTAAGATCAGGGATTCTCAAGTGTTTTATCTTATCCTTATGTTGGACTTAGTTGGACTATACCACTAGGCAGTTTTGAGTTACCTAAGCTAGCTCATCCACATTCAAAAAATGGTCTATACAAGTACCAGGATATTTTGTGATAGACATATCATCATGCGTAAGGATTTCTCCTTCCAATTTTGTGCAATGCTAAGAATTCCAGGGATTCAAGTTCTATTCCCTTTTTTCTTCATTTATTTGGGATACTTGCTCATATTTAGTGATGAAAATAACTGTTTATTTTAACTGATTTTTTGTTTTATTTTGAGCAAGGGATTCTTTTAGTGATGATAATCACTATTTATTTTGTTTTTTTTCTTTTGATATTTTGAACTATGACTTTGGGCGTTGATGTTTGACTTTTGAAGAATTTGAACTTTCGATTCTGAGATTTGAATTTGGCTTTATTCTAAGGTTTTGCTTATTTTTATGAAAGCAAGGGATGTATGCAGTGATGATAATCACTCATTTTTGGGTAAGGCAGAACTTGTCCTTTTGTCAATTCTCAGCACCTTTAAACCGGTTGCATAGGGGGATACGCAAGGAAGTTCCTTTTCACTTTTGGTAACCTAGACCACTTTGTGGTTTTCATCTTTCTCTTGTATCAACTAGGATTTAAGTGTTTCAATTAGTGATGGGATCCTGAATATTCAAGGTATTTTGACTAGACCTAGCTCTTCTACTAATCAAAAATGGCTTTCTACAAAAGTTGATAAGAACACTAGACATGGTTGAAATAATAAGAAACCTTTGCATATTTCCTATAGCAACGTTATTTGGTTGTGTTGAGAAACACAATTACACATGTGGATGCATGGATGAAGATAACTTGTATATTGTGATTGAAATACAAACTATGGTATCGTTTGTAAAATTGTGGTCATGACATATGTGAATGCAATGGATATGTATGGATATGCAATTATGTGATGCAAACATTTTGTATTTTTGCTTTTTCTTTGTTTTTGATTTGACCAAATTTTTTTAAATGCCTTTGGACCTTTTTGTATTTTGATATTGACCAAGCGGATTGGATACCCTTGGAGCCTTTTCGTGATTTGATTTTACTTGACCAAAGGGCTTTAAAATGCCTTTGGAGCTTCTTCTTCTTTTTTTTTGACCAAGCGGATTGGATACCCTTGGAGCCTTTTTGTGATTTGATTTGAATGTTTTTTTTTTTAATGAAATATTTGAATATTTTTTTTATTTTATGACATATTTGAATGTTTTTATTTTTTTTTGACATATTTGAATTTTTTTTTTATGACATATTTGAATGTTTTTTTTTTTTTTATGACATATTTGAATTTTTTTTATTTTTATGACATATTTGAATTTTTTTTTTTAATTTTGATTTTATATATGAAATGCCTTTAGATGAATGATATTGAGAGGTTCAGGTTCTTCAACACCATATAATGATATAAGGTGATATGCTTCAGGCCCAACTCTCTCTGAAATTATGTAGGGGCCTATCCAATTTACCATAAATTTATCTTGCAAATGAGGCGGCAAATTTGAGTTCTGATGATTTTCTTTAAGCACTAGATCTCCAACTTTGAATTCTCTCAAATGGAATTTACTAGTGTATGCTCGTGCAAGGAAATTTTTATAAACGTGGATATGCTCCAAGGCATTGACCCGTCGTTTATCTAGAAGCACTAACTGATCCAGACGGTCTTGCCACGCTGTGTCATTACCTATAAAGTCCTTTAATGCTATGCGTAATATTAGGATTTCTAGTTCTAGGGGTATGATGGCCTCAACGCCATATACAAGTGAAAATGGTGTTGCCCCAATGGGCATTCGTACACTTGTCCTGTATGCCCATAGTGCTAGAGGCAACTGCAAATTCCAGTCCTTATGATTATCTACTACTATTTTCCTCAAGATGGAGACTATTATTTAGTTTGAGGCTTCTGCTTACCCATTTGCTTGCGGATAATAAGGCATTGAAAAACTATGCTGAATATGGTATTTTTTCATTAAAGCACGCACATTTTTGTTCTTGAAATATGGTCCATTATGTGATATAATCTTTGAAGGGACCCCAAATCAACTTATGATATTGTGGAGTATAAACTCCGCAATCCTTGGTCCAGTTGTTGATGTTAAGGGGATCACTTCAACCCATTTGGTGAAATACTCAGTGGTCGTTATGATGAATGTGTGTTGACCTGAATATGGGGGAGATATCTTCCCAATCAAGTATAATTCCCATTGCAAGAAGGGTCATGCTGCCTGGATGGGTTGCAAAGCTTGTGATGGCAAGTGAGTGAGGTTTGCATGATGTTGACACTTTATGCATTTCTTGACATACTCACAACATTCTGTTTCCATAGTTGGTCAATAATAACCCATTCTCAAAATACGCTTAACGATGGCCATGCCACTAAAGTTACCACCACACGTACCATCATGAGCTTGTGAAATTGCCCAAGATACTTCCTAGGGCTCAATACAACGAAGGAGCATTCCATCGTAACCTCGTATGTAAAGGATATCTCCTAGAAAAATGTATCTAGTTGTCTTTTTCTTAAATGTTCATTTTTTAGCCTACAACAGGCCTTGCGGTACTATTCCAAGATTCAAGAAATCCTATAATTGGGAAAGCCAATCCTGATAAGCCACTACTTCTATGGATAAAACCGCATGCTCTCCTTGCGATCTAGCACTTGTGAAAACTGATTGGGAAGCAATCCTGTGATGAATGGTTGTTCCACATTTCGTGGGACTTTGAGATATCAAAGACTTCCAAGGGTTTGTTTGTAAGAAAGCTCTAACTTTGAATGACCAATCCTAATTTGTCTCGTTTTGGATCATGTTTATTGACTCTAGGTTGTCAATAACCTCATGTTGTATCATTGAAAATATGAGCACTTTCACATGAACGGTTGTGAAATAAATGAAAGAATTCTAAGGGATTAAGGATCCCAAATATGCCATGGTGTCTACAAATCTATTTTTTGTACGAGGGATTGCCTCGATGTCATACCATTCTAAATGGTCTAGGTACATGTCAAAAAGCTCCTTGTAAGCTTTCAGGAATGGACACCTGCATTGGAGCAATCCTTTGACTTGATTCACTATGAGCAAGGAGTCACAAAAGATACTCAATCTTTGAATGCCCATTGCAACTACTATTTGGAGTCCCAAGATCAAGGCTTCATACTCTGTGTTACTTTTTGTGCAAGGGAAGTCTAGTTTGAATGACAAGGGCAATGGAGCTCCATGTGGTGTAATAAATACCATATCTGCTCTACCCCTTGTTCACACTTTGAACCATCGAAGAATAATGCTATTTCTCTTTGTTTCTTAGGTTCTTCAGGTTCTGACGGGTCTGATAATGCGAAGACTACATCATCAGGCAATTCTATAGTGAGAGGCCTGTTATCCTTAAGAGGTGTCTCTGCTAACTGATCTGCTATGACTTATCCCTTGATGGACTTTTTGCTTATGAATTCTAGGTCAAACTCTGTTAATAGCATGATCCACTTTATAGTACATGTATTGTGATATGTCTTATTCATCATATACTGCAAAGTATTATGTTTTGATATAATGTAAGTCGTATGGCTCAACATGTAGTGTCACAACTTTTTGGTTACAAATACCACTGCTAAGCACAACATTTATACATACGCATATCCTAGATCATAGCTTACCAATGTGCGACTAATGTAATATATGGCTTGCTCTTTATCTTGCACATTATTTTTGGCTAGCATGGTTCCCAAAGAAAAATAAGTAGCCGATATGTATAGCAAAAATGGTACGTCTAGCCTTGGTGGAGCTAGCAATGGCGGCATTTCCAGGTATGTTTTGATATCTACAAAGGCTTTTTGGCACTCTTCATCCCAATGAAATATGATATTTTGCGTAGCAACCAATTCATGGATCGACATTTATCCTATAATTGCGTGATGAACCATTTTATGGGTTCTACCTTGCCTTGTAGGCTTCTTAATTCCCTAATGTTAGTAGTGGCAGCCATCTCCGTTAAGCCTTTCACTTTTTCTAGATCGACTTCAATGCCTCTCATGGAAACAATGAACCCTAAGAGATTTCCAGAAGTTATGCCAAACACACATTTCTTAGGATTCAATCTGACATTGTGCTCTATGAGGCGATCGAAAACTTTTGTAAGGATCTCAATGTGCTCTTGTTGTATCAATAATTTTGACAGCAAGTCATCCATGTAGTCTTCCAATATTATGTGCATGTAATCATAAAATATGTATGTCATGGTCCACTGGTATGTGGCACCAGCATTCTTGAGATTGAATGGCATCACTTTGTAATAGAATGTTCCCCATGGAGTGATGAAAGCAGTCTTGTGTTGGTCTTTGAGTTTTATTCAAATTTGATTGTATCCAGAAAACTCATCCATTAGGGATAGCATCTCATGACCTACAGTGGCATCAACAAGAGTGTCTATGTTTGGAAATGGGAATGAATCCTTTGGAGTTGCCCTATTTAAGTCCTTGAAATATATGTAAATGTGGACTCTTCCATCTAGTTTTCCTACGATCACCATGTTCTATACCCACTCAGGATAGTCGATAGGAACTATGAAAACTGCATCCATTAGTTTTTGTAATTCATTCTTTACCATCGAAGCGACGGTGGGATGCATCTTCCTTAATTTTTGCTTGACCAGATTCTTTAGGGTATCCAATGAAAGGTTGTGAACAACTAACGTTAGATCTATCCCAAGCATATCCTTGTAAGTCCAAGCAAATAAATTTGGCCTCTATTTAAGGAGAGGAATTAGGATGGCTTGTTCCTCTAGAGATAGACTTTCTCTGAACTTGAATTTCTTTGTTTGAGTAGGATCATTGCTAATTTCTACTTCGAAATTCACCTCTATAGCCATACGTGACCCATACTCCAACTAGTGAGGCATGGGTATCAAGTGAATGTCATCGACGAGATTTATAGGTCCTACTGACTTAGGATCCAAACTAGCATGGAACACATCATATACACATCCTGATGCAAAATGTAACGGTTGTAACATCTCTTCATTAGGGAAGAGATCTTCAAGCTCTATTGGTGAATTAGCATAATCCCAATCAATAGCCTGTGTATCGAAACACAAAGGTTTAGTGGGATCTATTGGGTTATGAAGTGAAGCGGTCAAATCAATGGAGATTATATTGATAGATGGGATGAAATCTCCAGGACCACATGGGTGAAATCTTATCTCCAAGGTTTCCCTTCCATGCTCATAATGATGCTCTAGAGGAATGGGAATATCTGGATATGGTCCATGAGCTGGTCGGATAATAGGATCATTAAGCTCTAAGAGCTCCCTAAATGTATGCATAGGAGGATTGATCATGCGATGAATGACATTCAAGTCAACTCGTCTCCCCAAAAATCATAAGCCAAGGTCTATGGCATGAAGTACTGCTTCTCTTTCCACCAGCATATTGAATTGTCATAAATGGCAAGTCCCAAGATAGGCCATCTCAATATCATCCTTGAAATCATCATCACTTATCCAGAAGCCATTAGCATTAGTATGTAGCCCCAAGGTGAGGGGCTCATTTCTTGGCCCTATATAAGTCATCTCTATTTCATCCTCATATTCTTCATCACTTATGAAGAATATATTTGTGTAGACACCAAAATCCAGCCACTTGTAAGTCATCTATACCTTCCTGTCAGCCACGTGTCAGTCATCCATCCTTCCCGCCATTATTTGGCCCAAATCCACACTTTCCCACCATTATTTGGCCCAATTTCACCTTTCCCGCCATTTTTCATCCCCAAATTTATTTAAATTAATATTTATATATATATATATATATATATTTTTAATATTTTAATATATATATATATATAAATATAGTTTAAGTGATTTAATCTGAGTCGTCCATCCTTCATTTAATCTCATCCGTCCATCCATCTTAATCTGTTTCACAACCTAGATTTATTCTCTACCCTTGGATCCACTTTAATCTTAGCCACACGTTCAAAGTGTCGTTAAAACCCTAAAGTGTGCCCTAAGAGTAGATTATAAATTGAGTCACCTTGATGGCTCAAACCCTATCTATCTCTTCGGCTAAACCTACTTATCTTCCCTATCTAAGTCTGGAGTTGGCTATTGTTGTTAATCCTGAGTCTTCTGAGTCTTCTACGGCCCTAAGTCTGAACTAAACCCTTTCGCCGCATCCATCGCCGCCGCCTGGTCTCGTCGCGTTAACAGGAAAAGGTATAGATTCGTCTAAAGCAAGTAATCTTTCTTTATGTATTAATCTGTTGTTGAATTCTACATTCTGTTTATTTTTTATTTTATAAATCTAGGGTTTTAGACTGTTTCTGAGGGCTCACACAGTGGAGCCCTCTTATTAGTTTCTAACTCTTTGATAATTTTAATGTGTGCAGGATTCTAGTGGTAGATCTGATTTGTTGATAGTAGTTGCTTAAGCTGGATTGGTCCAAGCCAAAGGATACAACGAAGCCCACTCATTCTATTGAGGTTAAGGATACATTCTTCGAAGACGCCACCACATTGTGCCAGCTAGGGTTTCGGAGAACCCTAGCACAAATTGTAACTTTGTATCACAAAAAGGGTTACAAGCCTTGTTGTACTTAAAAGGAGTTTCTAAACTCCATTGATTAATAAAAATCATTCATTTTGTACAACTATTCTGCATTCCTTTATTGTGATTTATTTATTTCTGTTTGGCATTGTATCTTTAATATACAAATGGCGATCAGTTCGAGACAAATTAGATGGGAGTGTTCCAAACTTGAGGAAGGCTACTATCTCACTAGACCAAGGCTCATATGGATCTGAATGGATAAAGCAAACATCCTTTTCATCCTTAGACTCAGCACGGACAATTGCAGACTTAGAGATTTTGGAAATGATTAGGGGCTGTACCTCTCCAAGGGAGTCCTTTGGAATCAATGATCCAAGAGAGGCCATGGCATCCGCAAATCTATTAGTCGAACGATGCAAACTAGTGATCTCATACCAATCAAACTTAGAGAGCAACTTCATTGCTACATCATGATAAAGCTTAATGGTAGGTTCTTTGGCTTGGTATTCTCCTGTAATTTGTTTAACCACGAGTTGAGAATCCCTAAATATTCGAATACGCTTAATGCTCATAGCTATGGTTGATTGAAGACCTAAAATTAAGGCTTCATACTCTGCTATATTATTGGTGCATTGGAAGTCTAGTTTGAATGATAAAGGGATGGGAATCCCTTGAGGTGTATGAAACACAACTCCAGTGCCTTGACCTTTCGTGCACTTAGAGCCATCAAAAAATAGCGTGATGTCAACATCTTCCTCCGGAATGATGTCCTCTTCTTGTTCAGTGATAGCAAATACCGAATCATCTGGGAGCTCAATAATCAAAGGATGATCACTAGGTAGTGGAGCTTCCGCAAGTTGATCGGCTATAACTTGAACTTTAACAGATTTTTGGCTAATGAATTCAAGATCGAATTCGGTAAGAAACATTATCCATTTAGCGGTACGAGTGTTATTATAAGTGTGAGACATCATATAACGCAAAGGGTTTTCTCTAGCTATGACATATGTTGTATGGCTAAGTATATAATGACGAAGTTTCTTAGTGGCAAAAACCACTGCTAAGCACAACTTTTCCACATAAGCATATCGGGTTTCATAGCTTACCAATGTTCGACTAATATAATAGACAGCTTTCTCACGATTTTGTTCATTCTTTTGTGCAAGCATTGTCCCTAAGGCAAATTCCGTTGCTGAGATATAAATATTTAAAGGGACCCTTGGACGAGGCAGAGCTAAGACTGGCGGAGATGCTAAGTACTGCTTGATGTCATCAAAGGCTTTCTGACACTCATCTGTCCATGAAAATTGTACCCCATTTTGTAGTAGGTGGCAAAATGGCCTACATTTATCAGAAAGTTGTGCAATAAAGCGACGGATAGAATTAATCTTTCCTTGCAAACTACGCAACTCCTTCAAATTAGTTAGGGGACACATTTCCATAATGGCTTTGACCTTTTTTGGGTCCACCTCAATACCTCATTTATAGATAATAAAACCTAGGAGTTTGCCTGAGGTAACACCAAAGACACATTTCTTAGGGTTCAACCTTACTTTATGTTCTAGAAGTCTATCAAAAACTTTTTCCAATACATCAAAATGCTCTTGTCGAGTTTTAAATTTTGCCAATAAATCATCCACATAATCTTCGATAATCTTATGCATATAATCATGGAAAATATAAGTCATGGCTCGTTGATAGGTTGCACCTACGTACTTAAGGCCAAAGGGCATCACCCTGTAACAAAAAGTTCCCCAAGGTGTGGTAAATGTTGTTTTGTGTTGATCTTCAGGGTTTATTCGAATCGGTTGTATCCCGAAAATCCATCCATGAACGAAAGCATTTCATGACCAGCGCAGGTATCGACAAGAGTATCAATGTTTGGAAGAGGAAAGTCATCCTTAGGACATGCTTTATTTAGATCTTAAAAATCGGTGCAAACACGTATTCCCCCGTTAGGCTTGCAAACGGGTACCATGCTAGAAAGCCACTCAGGATAATCAATCGGGACGACAAATTTAACATCAAGAAGTTTCTGAATCTTCGATTTAACTATGAGGGCCACGGTAGGATGCATTTTCCTAAGTTTCTGTTTGACAGGTTTAGCATATTTTTGTAAGGTGAGGTTATGGACAACCAAATTAGGGTCTAGGCCTGGCATGTCTTTGTAAGACCATGCAAATATCTCCTTCTTCCGCTTAAGTAAAGCAATCATTTTCTCTTGTTCCTCTGATGATAGACTTTTAGCCAGTTTCACAATTTGGGTGCCATCTTGGTCTGGACTAAGGTCTACATCGATAGTTTCTTCAATAGACATGTGGGAACCTTCCTCAAGCCGATGGGGAGTAGGGATCGGATTTATGTCATCTAAAATGTCATAAGGCTCCTGTGCCTTGCTCTCGTCTATGTCTGCCTAGAAGACCTCTGGCTTAGAAGATGAAGGTGAATGTGGAGGTGAAGGAGGAATGTAGTTGGCGGAAGCCCTTAACAATTCCTCGAAAATGATGAACTCTGAAATAGATGGAGGAGATGAAATTCGATCCATGTCAATCAGGTTTGGGTTGATCGGGATTGGCTTATCCGGATCATATGGATTATGGAGCGGGGTGAATAAGTCTTCAAAATTCATTGTCGACTTATGAAATAAAGGATGGGCGAAATGGAAGGGAATACCGGTGAAGACCTCGAAAGACCTGAAATGCAAAACAACATAGTTTTTCAGTTTTTTTTTTTTTTTTTTTGTAGTTTGAGTTTTTTTTTTTTGTAGTGGTGAAAACCACTATTACACACATACATAAAGCAATAAAGTATTTTTATATATTTTGATATTTTTTTTTTTTTTTTTTTTTTGGGAATTTTCTGATTTTTTTTTTTTTTTTTTTTTGGTAGTGGTGAAAACCACTATTTTAGTATATACATATAATACAGGTTTGGATTATGGCTTATGGATGTGGCGGAGGGGGTGGTTCACCTCGTTCTTGTGGAAGAAACAAGCGAAATATGGCTTCTTGGAGAGGGAACAATTGGAGATAAAACTCCACTTGTTCAGTGAGGGGAACAATGGGCGTCGACTCTTCTTCAGATTCATCACCATTTGACATGACGTCAAATTCTTCATAGGCTTCATCTTCGGATTCGTCGGGGTGGAGGATTTCTTCTTCTGAATTAAGATTAATGCTTTGAAAAGCTTGTTGAAAAGAAGAAAGGGATGGAAGTGGTTGGTAGCCCAGACCAAAACGCTCAGTGGGTCTCTGGTATGGCATATCGATGCGTTCAGTTACCCCTTGCTCGTATCGACCTAGGCCAAATTGCTGCCAATTATGTCTATGGAAATAGTGAGAGGGAAAACCCTCCATCCTTTCGATATTGGCAGGGACTAGATGCTTGGGTTCTAGTATGGTGGTAGGACTAGAATATGACTCTATTCCCCCATATACAAAATTAATGGAATTTGGCATAGAACCCATGTTATAAACCGATCCAATGGATAAATGTTGGTCATGTGGACGACCAAAATCTTTAACTGTTTGCACATTGAACGGTGTGATGTGGACATCTTGGATGGCATACTCACCAATACCGCATCAGTTAGATGGACCTTGACTTGGGAGGGAGATGGACTAGATGATGGAATAGAAGAATGTGGGATAGAAGAATTGGAAGGATTTGGTTGGGTTGATGCTTCACTGACTTGTGAAACATCATCTGGTGATGGTTGGGAATATGGAGGAATAATAGGTGATGTTGAAGAAGGTGTAGAAGAAGGGGGTAATGACATGGAAAGAGATGATTGGTCATGGCCACATGTGCATGTGGTCACTGATGAAGAAGAAGGAATATTAGGAGATGAATAAAGTGGTGAATGAGATGGAATAGCGGAAGAGGAAGATGGTTGTGATATGATGGGTAGCTCCTCAAGAATGTGAGCTTTAAAAGAATATGGTATAGAAGAAGTATATGGGGTCAAGAAAAGATGAGTGGATGACAACACAATCTCATAAGGATTTGAGACATAGTTGCAATGTTTGAAGGGTTCAATGTCAGCAGGTACACAATGAACCTGTCCCTCATATACATACTTCAGACATTGATGCAATATAGAAGGGACACATCTCATCTCCCTAAGCCAAGGCCATCCAAGCAATACATTGTATGCCATGGACCCTTCCAAGATGTGAAACAAGGTGTGCAAAGTTTAGGCCCCTACCTCAATAGGCAAGATAACCATGCCAACCATGGAAGATAAAGCATCATTGAATGCTTTAAGGGTAAAAGTCGACTTGGTGATAAGGGATGGCGACAACTCTAGATGACTCAACACCGATGTTGTAATGATATTGATTGAGGAACCGGTGTCAATTAAGACTCTCTTGAATGGCTTGTGATCGATCTTGGTGTAGCACCCTAAAATTGGCATAGTAAAATTGGAATAATTACATTCACCTTAGTAAATAAATTTAAATTCAAATTTAACCTCCCAAACCGCCCGTTAACCATCGAGAAACCCGTTTCCTCTTTTTTCGTGCCATTTTTAGCAGTTGTTTTGACCGTTTGACGATATCGTCTCCGATCAGACGATATCGCCCCAGATTTGACGATTTCGTCTGGACTAGAACGTCCAGACGATTTTGTCGCAAAACTAAATTTGCATAGTTGGAATCCGTTCCAACGGGTCTCCAATCCGGGTAGAAGCGTGTCTGCGCCATTGGGACCCTTCCCCCGTTGGAGATCTCCCAAATTGGGATGATCTCCAACCTCCCAACAACTATCCTATGCCTATTTAACTCTAAAAATTTTCCTTCCCCAACCCCTGGCTGAATTTTTATGTAAATCAACTCCCTATGCGCTAAAACACTTCAAATTTGCTCTTGCACTAGTCCTATATTAATTTTATTGCAGGTACACCACTGGTTTTCAGTCGGAGCCAGCATCTATCGCAGTCGACGAACCTGTCAAGATCGGAGGCGATCTCATCAAATTCGAGACGATCTCGTTCTGATGCGAGACGATTTCGACTGCAGCACACATCGAGGCAATCAGTGCCTAGAGTTTGCTCTTCTTTCTCTTTTCTCTATCATTTTATGCTATAAATTAGATTGTCTATTCAGTTTTTATACTATATTGCATCTGGAGTTCACCCATTTTGTCTAGTTTGCATATTAAGATCATATTCTACTATCTAAACACAGTGATTTGCATTTACTTTTGTTCTTGTATATTGTTCAATACTCATATTACTTTTTCATATAGTTTGCCCCTGTTTACAAAATAGAATTTCTTGTATTTCGCATCTGTTTGCTGTTTTGCAGTGTCTCTGATGAATTCGTCTGACGAATTCGTCAGATTGCAGATGATCCTGTCAGTTTAGACGATTTTATCAAATTGAAGGCGATCCTGTTGAATTGTAGATGATCCATACTGCTACAAGTAATCAAAAACTTCATCAGAATTTCGGATCAGGTAATCTTCATTGGCCTCCTACAAATTCTCTATTTCTGCTTTCTTTTTTGTTTGTTGTATTCATTTAAATTGCATTTTCATGTAGTTTAAGTTAGAATCATTCGGCCAAACCTAGGATGAATGTTTAAAAATAAAACGAACTCATCAAAACTCATTCCCAAAACCTAGGCATGGAAACTGCCGCCAAATGTTTCCTGGTGAACCCACCATCCATCGAAAAATCACCAAAATACACCTCCCTTGAGAGGCGGGACCTTCGTGAAGTCCTCTCGTCCGAGGTACCGCACCATCCTTTTCCCATCCTCCTTTCGGGCATGGATCCAATAGCCTAAAGGTAGGGATGCAAAAAATTTGGAGCGATACATTTTGGTGAACCCGACGTGAATGCATCATAACCTTTTGAAAACAAAAACAAAAAAATATATATACAAGAAAAACAAAAACAAAATCATCATTTCAAGTTTATATGTTTTAGATTCAATTCTAAATGATAGATATTAAATATTACTTTTAGAAGTACTAAAGAAACCATGAGTTTTTACTCAAATCAATATGAGTCCATCAGTAATGTTGGAAGAATTCAGCCAAATACATTTGTTGATTATGATCAACCTTATCCCTATTCAACATCACCTCCATCACACTCTTCTTATTTTTCATCCATAACCCAACAAAACAATCCCTTTGCCAATCCTCTTCATAATGATATTATCTATTCTCCCATATATCCATATTATGTCTATCAACCCACATATAATTCTCCTCCACATTTTCAATACTCTTCTTTCAATACAACACATCCATTTCAACAAGAAAATACTTATTCTTCCAATTCTACCATACACTCACCTCCTACTTCGCAATCTTCCTATCATCATTCAACCCATAATAAAGAAAATAGAGGTGAGAAACCATTAGGCCCTTTTATGACGAAATTTCTAAGTCACATATCAAAAACCTCTCAAAAATATTCATCACGTAAATTTACTAAGCTCAATCAACCAATGGATATAATTCTCAAGTATTTACTTGACACAAATAAGATTGAACTTCCTTCCATAAGACAACCTGATACCACAACAGATTGGTTCAAACCTGAGCTACATTGTGAATATCATAGAGTAGATGGACATATGACACAAAAATGTAAAGATTTAAGATGTGCAATTCAAGATTTGATTGATAAGGATCTTTTTAATATAAAGGAATTACAATCTACAACTGATTATGAATCTCCAGTAAACAATCAAACTCCTACACAACAAATACCAATAATCAATCAAGACATGGGGATCTCCCAAAGACCCCTATTCAATTATCAACAACAAGAAACCAATCAAATATTGCTTGTTAATGTCTGCCATAATGGTGATATTATTAATATTGTAACAAAAACTACAAATGAGCAACCTCCGGTTCAATCAATTCAATCTGATATTCAAGATATGGATTCCTCATTTGACCAACCTTCAAAACTATCTTTGACTCTAGAGAATGATACAAAATGGAATGTAAGCATAGACAACTCATCTTTAAAATCAAAATCTCAATCTGAAATCCCCTTTGATAGCCAACAACAAGTTATTAATCCTCAAGCAAAGATATCTCTTTTAGAAGTATTACAAATCTATCACAAAGAAATTTTGTTCAAAATACCTAGCCAACAATTTGTTCCTCATCATATTTTCTCTAAGAACATAATTAATGGTGTAAACCCTCTTGAGGTTAACCCTATTTCATTCTATGATGAGGATATTCCTTCCTCTACTCCACAAGAAGACCCCTATATTTACATTATCGGAGCTAGTAAAGAAACACCTGTCAAAGCTATCATGGTAGATAATGACTCCTCTCTTAATTTATGCACTTATCAATTATTCCAAAAACCCAAATCAAAGGAAGAAGATCTTAATGAATCAAATGTTATTATAAAATCTTTTAACAATGAAATTCAAGAAGCTCAAGGTACTATAATTCTTCCCTTTAATATTGGATCCAAGATCCTGGATATTTTATTCTATGTAGGATATTGTCCTTCACCTTACAACCTATTTCTCCAGAGTCCTTGGATTCATACGATGAGGGTTTTCCCTTCCACTCTTCACCAATGTTTGAAGTTTGAAATTACAAATAAAATTGTTACCATACATAATGATCCAACACCATTTGAAGAATATTTAACGGTTGAAACATCAAGTTCTATACATTCTCTATTATCACAATTATCTTCTATCCATCACTTTTCTTCATCCATATATGATCATCCTTGTTTATCAAATAACACTCATGCATATCTTTCACATATACTTTCTCCATCTTATCAAAACTTGGAATATAATAATAAGAATGAAGAACTTTCTTATATTTCTAATATTTTATTTTGTAACATGATCAATTTTACACATATAAAAGTCAAATATTTTGCTACATTATTCTACATTATAACAAAGCTTTTGTTATCACTACCTTTTATTCATCACCTTATATTCTTACCTTCACCTCAACCAGATTATCCTTCAAAACCTCCTTTGATTTTGAAGCAACCTTAGACATGCTATACTCAAATAAACCTTGTATAGTGTATATAGATCATCTTGTATATACCACCAATTTCAATTCATAAATTAAAATCAAAATACAAAAAAAAAATCAAAATCCTCAAAATCTTCAAAAAAATACAAATGCAACTAAGGACCTTAAAGGTAAATTTGAGCCCAACTGGCTCGGACCGTACATCATTACTGCAAAATTTGAATCAGGGGCGTATAAATTATCTACCTTAGATGGTAAAGAACTTAAAGAACCCATGAATATTTTACATCTCAAACGTTATTATGCATAAATTTGGTCATTTCATCCATGTATATATTTGTTCAAAATCATTATCTTGTATTTCTTTCAATTTATAAAAATCAAAAACCTCAAAAACATTCATAAAATCTTCAAAAATCTTCAAAAACTATTTATTGCATTTATTTAAAGCACTTGTAAAGTTCCTTTTGCTCAAAACAAAAATCAACATAAAAATCCAAAAACAGCTATATGCTTGACTCTTTCGAAACCAAAACAATATACAGAATAAAGAGAGAGTCAACATTCTCAAAACTTTCTCAAAATCATTATTTTCTTACAATTATTGCAATTATATGTTTCAACTTATTTTGGATAAAACTAGCATTTATTTGGCATCCCTCACTTGCACACTCACAACAATAAATATCTTGATTTTATCTGGCATGATTACTAATCTCTCTTATATCAAAGTTCACAAAATTCAATTAAATAAAGTTTGAGCATAGAGAATTGATCTTGTTATTTACTTAAACCAAGCACATCTTTTCACAATAAAATGATTATATTTGTAATTTCCATGTTTTGCTACATAGTAGAACTGATTTCTTGAGTGAAAAGTTTCCCTTGCTATCCTATCATGCACATGGTCTAGAATCTTTGAGAATTGGCAAAAGGACAAGCTCACCCCTACCCAGAATAAAAATCCCTTGCTCTACAGCTAATCTGAGCAAGTATCCCTAGAAAAAGAAAAAGAAAAGAAAAATTCAAGAAAAAGAGAAAAGAAAAATGTTATGTCAACAATGTTCCAAGCATTATCAAGCAAAAGAAATACAAAAAGAAAAATAAGCAAAGTTCAAAAGAAAGCAAGAAAAGCAATAAAATCCCTTTCCCTACCCTTTGAAAAGAAAAGAAGGGTGAATGAGCTTGAATCCCTAGAATTCTCAATTATTCGAAAACTGTGAGGTAAGCCCCATAACAGGTGGTTTGTGCCCACCCTGCTTGGCCTTGGGTAACTCCTAGCGTGGCGATATGTCTGTCACATTAGCGACCTTCTTTTGTACAGACCTATGTCTCGCTTATGGATTAGCTAGCTCTTGATAATCCGATCTACATAGTAGCCTAGTATGGTTATATGCATCTACATCATGGTTAATGAACACTTATTTGGTTTCTTCAAATCACTTGTATCATAGTATCTTGCTCAAAACTGGTAAATGAACAATGCAATTGCACACACATTTGTATTTGAGAGATTTTGTCTATCATTATGATAAATCAAGATTGGCAATGAATTCACTTATGCACATGGGATTCCTTATAAATCTAACTTTTTGTCTTCAAAATACTTTGAAATATTATTTTTGCAAACTTGTTTGGAATAAACCAAGTACAATTATTTACCACAAAGACAACTATATAATAGAAAAAATCAAAAATTTCAATCAAAACATATCATATATATCTTATCGACTTTCGCAACGATGGTATAGTTTCAAAACCAAAATTGGAATTTTATGCTTAGCGCAAGTCCTCATTATCATATTTTCTGTTCATCAAAAATTAATCATGCAATAAAACTATCCTTTCTTTGATCTTCGCGATGATGGTATAAGTCTATACCTACATATTCTATGCCTAGCGCAAACCATTGTAACAATTTTATTTCCTGATTTATCAAAGATCATACAAAACATATGACTTCATTTTTTTACAAATTATGCTTTTTAAAAGCAAACACATTTTTATTATTTCATATCATTATGTCAACCTTTGCATTTTGCAATGATGGTATAATTCTTAAGGAATTATTCAACAATTTTTATCACACTTAGGAATTTATGCCTAGCAAAAATTATTTTACAATATTTCATGCATAATATTTTCATGGAAATCTGAAAGCAAACCATCATCATCATCATTTGCATCATCACAACAAAGTCTTAAGACAGTCTCTTAAGCACTCTTTTCTTTTTAACAATATTTCTATCCTGGGACTAGCTTGACGACCGAGTGAGCAGTGACTCCATGAAATGGTCTATAATAGCGACAATGTCCTTTGAAATTATTGTTAGAAATCTCTTTTTATTTTTATCACATTTCATTACAACCAATCAATTTGTTACATCAGATTATTTCATTTAAAATATTTAAAGCATGACATCCAAGTTATAATATTTTCCAAAATGACATAATTACATGAATCATCAATAAAATCATTACATCAATCAACTCAATCAATCAATCAAACATAAAAAGCATCATAAGCATCACATAAGACAAGTCATATGATCAAAAATATCTCATCTATATATATCAACAGAATATATACATCATCAAAACTGGATTGGTATGCCACAATCTATACCTCGACATACTCAATCCTCTATCAATACAAGTATAATACAATATCAGTGGCAGTATCCCACCCTCTAGCCTCGAGAGCCTCTAGAGCTCTCGGCCTCATCTCCTCCCCCGCCCTGCGGAGGACGAGGTGGTCCCATCGTAGTATGTGTGGTACTGCGAGTCCTCATCGTCGACCGGGATGAGCTCCTCGTCGACCCTGTCCTGATAGGATCTGCTATGGAAGGTGGCACCTGTATCCTCTGGCCCTCTAGCACCGCTTGGTAGTATAGAGCCTGATAGAATGCGGTTTGAGAAACCGACCGCATCAGCTCCTGAGTGCTCACCCCTCCGCCTCGTGCCCTGAGATGAGCATTCTCGTCTCGTAGCTGCGACACCTCAGCCTGGTGCTGTGTAGCTACATCCTGTAATGTCTGCACCTGAGCTCGTAGACGATCTCTCTCTGCCCGGAGAGTAGCCATCTCGCTACTCTCGCCAATGTCCACGCCCTTGCCCTTATCGGGCGATGGTGGCCTCTATGGAGATGGGGGTCTCGCCTCCCTCCTCTCCCTCTCCCTCTCGTCATGGCCTCTCCTGTGCCTGTGGCCTCCTCTCGCTCTCCTCTCGTCGTGACCCCGGGCTGCCTCTACCACCACCTGGCATCGCCTCCCTATCCGATGCACAAGCTGCGTGGATCGGTCCCCTGAGCCCTTGTCATCCGAGGAGGGCGGATGCTTGTGTACCAGGCATCGTAGCCATCGGCTACCCCTACGTCGTCCCCATCCACTGGCTGAATGGGGGCATCGTCCACGTCCTGACTCCAGAATCATTGCATATCTGGAGCCCCGCTAACTGTGGTGTTATCCCGGACAGTCCGAGAAAACTCATAATCCCTGAGAGATGGGATCCCCTGTTGTAGACCGAACTGTCGCAAAACTCGATCGTAGCGGTGGAGCTCCACCTCTCCCCTCTCCATCCGTAGCCAGTAGACTCGCCTGATGCGAGCCAGCTCCTGTGCATCCTCTACCCACCCTGGATGCTGCCTCCACGGCCTCCAGGTGATCTGGTCTGGGACCAAGTCATCCAGTAGTCTTCGGGACACCGGCAGGTCGATCCGTCACTGTGCCCCTCTCCGGAGCCACCAGTAGAAGACTCGGGGCCTCTCCCCGTCAACCCCTATCAGTGGAAGCCCTACCGGCCTCCGCACCACAATGTGCTCCCAGCACCAAACCTGTAGGAGCGATGTCATGACCAGACATCGCCCGCCCTTGTACACGACCCCATAAAGGATCTTGTACAACCGGCATAGAACAAAGCTGCCCCAAGAAAATCTGTAGCCATGGTCGCGCATGTCGCAGATCACATCCGCCAGACATCCATGGTACCCTGCATCCGCTCTGGTGGCACAACAGAATTCCACCAACCACCCCAGCCAAAACTCGTGTCAGTGTAGATGCCCCAGGCATCTGGCGCAGTGCCTCGATGTTCACTCCACCCTTCTCCAGGGTGAAGCTCGGGTCACCGCAGAGTCGTCCCATCACGTGGCCCTGATTGGCCGCAGGTGTGATCATCCTCCCTTGTATGGGGATTCTAAGAATCCTCCATACATCCTCTAGTGTGGGAGTCATCTCCCCTGTTGGTAACCGGAAGCATGAAGAGCCCGGGTACCACCTCTCTGCTAGGGCGTCGCGTAGCCCCATGTCAGTAGAAACCTGCGGCATCTCTGCCACATGCTTGCAAGCCGGCTCGTGCCGTAGATCCCGCTCTGCCTGGGTGAGAGCGGCCAAGTCGTCTCTCAGCCCGCCGTATTTCCACTCTCTACTCTTTAGTAATCCTCTCTGCAAGCATAAACAATCAAAACAACAAACAATCATTAATAACAATTTTAGCAATCAATAATGCAACTTAAAGATCAAATTTTTGCAATTGATGATATCGCCCACTATTGGCCGATATCGTCCAAAATTTGAGCAAAATCATCTCCGATTTCGCGTGTCGAAATCGTCTCTAATTTGACGAAATCGTCCCTTTTTCGTCGATTTCGCCCTTGGGCGAAATTGACGAACTTGAGACGATTTCGTCGAACTAGGGACGATTTCGTCCGGATGACGTCGATGGCCAAAAACGGCCGCGATGCTCAAAATTCATCCTAAAATTCATTTACAAAGCATGTAAATTCAAATTAAATCAATCTAAACTAAGTTTAAACCCCTACCCGTAGACCGCGGCGGACCTCTGCAGATCTATGCACTGTCTCTACCATTTTTGCTCCAGAGCTCTAAAAACAGTAAAATGAACAGTAACAATGAATTAGGGTTTTACCCTATTTTTCTTAATTTTATTCAAAATAATTCACAAATAATTTTTGCTTTTTCGCATTTTTACCTCAAACGTTCGATTTGGGTAAAAACACGGAGGGGGCACCATAGTAAGTTGTCGTACGATTCGACCAAGAATCGTCGCCTAAAAATGGGAATAATTTTTTGCTTTCTCATAGATCGAGAAGAACTCATCTTTAACGCATTTTCTTCAGAAAATTCGCTAAAGAGGGGGAAAAATGTAGCACCCTAAAATTGGCGCGATAAAATTGAAATAATTACATTCACCTTAGTAAATAAATTTAAATTCAAATTTAAACCTCCCAAATCGCCCGTTAACCACCGAGAAACCCGTTTCCTCTTTTTTCGTGCCATTTTTAGCAGTTGTTTTGACCGTTTGACGATATCGTCTCCGATCAGACGATATCGCCCCAGATTTGACGATTTCGTCTGGACTAGAACGTCCAGACGATTTTGTCGCAAAACTGAATTTGCATAGTTGGAATCCGTTCCAACGGGTCTCCAATCCGGGCAGAAGCGTGTCTGCACCGTTGGGACCCTTCCCCCGTTGGAGATCTCCCAAATTGGGATGATCTCCAACCTCCCAACAACTATCCTATGCCTATTTAACTCTAAAACTTTTCCTTCCCCAACCCCTGGCTGAATTTTTATGTAAATCAACTCCCTATGCGCTAAAACACTTCAAATTTGCTCTTGCACTAGTCCTATATTAATTTTATTGCAGGTACACCACTGGTTTTCAGCCGAAGCCAGCATCTATCGTAGCCGACGAACCTGTCAAGATCGGAGGTGATCTCATCAAATTCGGGACGATCTCATTCTGATGCGAGACGATTTCGACTGCAGCACACATCGAGGCAATCAGTGCCTAGAGTTTGCTCTTCTTTCTCTTTTCTCTGTCATTTTATGCTATAAATTAGATTGTCTATTCAGTTTTTATACTATATTGCATCTGGAGTTCACCCATTTTGTCTAGTTTGCATATTAAGATCATATTCTGCTATCTAAACACAGTGATTTGCATTTACTTTTGTTCTTGTATATTGTTCAATACTCATATTACTTTTTCATATAGTTTGCCCCTATTTACAAAATAGAATTTCTTGTATTTCGCATCTGTTTGCTATTTTGCAGGTCTCTGATGAATTTGTCTGACGAATTCGTCAGATTGCAGATGATCCTGTCAGTTTAGACGATTTTATCAAATTGAAGGTGATCCTGTTGAATTGCAGACGATCCAGACTGCTACAAGTAATCAGAAACTTCATCAGACTTTCGGATCAGGTAATCTTCATTGGCCTCCTGCAAATTCTCTGTTTCTGCTTTCTTTTATGTTTGTTGTATTCATTTAAATTGCATTTTCATGTAGTTTAAGTTAGAATCATTCGGCCAAACCTAGGATGAATGTTTAAAAATAAAACGAACTCATCAAAACTCATTCCCAAAACCTAGGCGTGGAAACTGTCGCCAAATGTTCCTGGTGAACCCACCATCCATCGAAAAATCACCAAAATACACCTCCCTTGAGAGGCGGGACCTTCGTGAAGTCCTCTCGTCCGAGGTACCGCACCATCCTTTTCCCATCCTCCTTTCGGGCGTGGATCCAATAGCCTGAAGGTAGGGATGCAAAAAATTTGGAGCGATACACTTGGCCATGATATGTAGTGGAGGATCTATACTTTCTGTTGACAAAGGTTTGATTTCAAAATCATAGAAAGTGATGGAGGGCTCCATGCATGTTTGAATACTTCCCACAAAGTTGTTGAAGGCATTAGTATCTTGAGTTTGAAGCTCGATTGACTTTAATATTTCCATTAATGCCTCTCTATGCGGGGGAGATTGTTGAATGAGGTCATAGATCGATAACTTGGCAGAAGCCATTTTTAAACTGGTAGTTAATCGGCTACTCAATGACATGATGGGTCGTTGGCATTGAGTAGAATGATTTAGCGGTTTTTGAGAAGTACTAGCACATCGTTGGGTCACTTTTACCTGAGGTGGACTGGGAGTTTGTACAGGTGGTTGTGGTTCAGCCTGATTTGGTTGGTTCACCCTTTGACCCATGGTTACTACGTTAATAGTACCCACAAAACCTTGGTATTGTTGTACATGGTTGACTTGATTAGGAGGAGTTACCTGAGTTACTCCCCCTGAAGTTGTTGGAGCTTCCTCCCGATGTGCAAGGGGTGTTTGAAATACACCAAGATTTTGATTTTGTTGGGCTAAGGGGCTATCCAATTTAATGGCTCCAATCTCAATAAGATCTTGGATCACATGTTTGAAAGTTGTACAATTATTGATATCGTGTCCATTTTGCCTATGATAAGGACAAAATAGGTACTCTTTGTAATACTTCCCCCTTCTATATGGTTCTAAAGGTTTAAACTCAGGTAAAGTTAACTGATTTGTGCTATATAACTTGTTGAATATGACCGCATATGGTTCATCTAAAGGTGTGAACTGTCGCTTGGGACGATTTGTTTGCCAAGGTCGAGTTTCCATGGTTGGCCCAGTATTGTGAGCTGGTTGAGGAGGGGGGGGTACCACATGATAAGCAATTGGTTGCGGTTGACTTTGCATTACTTGTTGTTGTTGAGCCATTACGGGCTGGCTCGCCACCACTTGATTAACTTGGTTAACATTTGAGGTTGTACTAGCTTGTGCTTGTTTGTTTTGGCCATAATTATTATTTCGTTGTTGGCCCTTTTGTTGCCATTCTTTTCTACGGGGTTTTAAAACACCCTCTTGGACTTTAATGTCTTCTATGATACTTGCTTGGGCCAAAGCCTCTTCAAAAGTCCTGTATTGTTGTAATTGGAGTAACCAAGAGATAGGTTTTAGACAACTCTGGGTGAACATTTTGGTTAACTCCTCCATTGGTAGGGAGAATGGCAATTTATTAATGATAGCCCTCCAACGGTTTCCAAAGTCATAAACAGTCTCATCGTCATGTTGCTTGAGCTTGTATAAGTCGGACAATGAGACTTTCCTTTGTACATTTAGGGAGAATCGTTCTAAAAATAGATTAATCAATTGCTCATAAGCATAAATGCTATGGTGAGGTAAATTATTGTACCATTGTACAACATCTCCTCCTAATTTCTGAGGAAAATTTCTGAGCATAAGAGCATCATTATTTTGGATTCTAAAGCAGGCATGCATGAATGAGCTCACATGTTCATGAGGATCCTCAGTTCCTCGAAATTTGTCAAACTTCGGTAATGTGAAATCAGTCGGATATGGCGGTGAAGGTACCGAAGGATGAATTGGTTGATTGATCAATGACCTTAGCGTAGGTTTTTGACTAGATGAGCCAGGCATGTTGAGCATAAGGTTATCAATATGTTGTTGCATAGCATGGAGTCGAGAATCTTCATGAAAATTTTGATTCATTTGATGATTATGATGATGCAATGGAGGAATGGAAAAATGATGAGATGGGATGAAATTGCCTGGATTAGGCGGTGTGGAATGGACAGGTTGTTGGTATGGATGATACCGAAAAGAAGGTGATTGGGGTGAATGATGAACTAGACTGGGTTGGGAGAAAGGTGGGGTAGGAATGGACACCACCGAATATTGGGGTACCTAGGTGGGGCCTGAGCTAAGAAAAGCTGGCTGGGTAGAAATTGGTTGGGGTGTAGGATTTACTACGACAGGTGGTTGGGCATTTTGTTGCTCTCTAAGTTTGATTGGTATGAGATCACTAGTTTGCCTTGTTCGACTAATAGATTCACGGATGCCATGGCCTCTCTTGGATCATTGATTCCAAAGGACTCCCTTGGAGAGGTACAGACCCTAATCATTTCCACAATCTCTAAGTCTGCAATTGTCCGTGCTGAGTCTAAGGATGAAAAAGATGTTTGCTTTATCCATTCGGATCCATATGAGCCTTGGTCTAGTGAGATAGTAGCCTTCCTCAAGTTTGGAACACTCCCATATGATTTGTATCGAACTGCCCACCACTGTTTTAAGCAAAAGGTAGCTCGTTTTGTTCTTTTGGGGGATGTGTTGTATAAACATGGATATGATGGAGTACTCCTCCACTGTCTAGAAGCAGGTGAAGCACATAGAGCTATTGCTGAAGCCCATGATGGTACTTGTGGTGGTCATTTTAGTGGAATGGACATTGCGAAGCGTATTTTACGTATGGGGTATTATTGGCCCACTATGGAACAAGATTGTTGCAAATATGTTAAACAATGTAAAAAGTGTCAAGAACACGCTAATTTAACCCATATACCATTACAAGTTTTACAGCCCATCCAAAGCCTTTGGCCCTTCTCACAATAGGGTCTCGATTTAATTGGCAAGATTTCACCTGCCTCTTCAGGACAGCATACTTTCATCATTACAGCCATCGAATACTTCACAAAGTGGGTTGAAGCTATTCCTCTAACTAGTACGACAGGTCCTAGAATTGTGGAGTTTATACTTCACCATATCATTTGTCGTTTTGGTATTCCCTCTAAAATTATTTCTGATAACGGTAAGTCTTTTAAGAATAAGGATGTTCGAGCTCTTTACGAAAAGTATAATATCCAACATAGTTTCTCAATTCCTTACTACCCACAAGCCAATGGACAAGCTGAAGCTTCCAATAAGACCATAATTGCTATTCTTAAGAAACTTGTTAAAGAAAATCATAAAGATTGGCATACACAAATCCCCTTAGCATTATGGGCTTACAGAACAAGCATCAGAACTCCCATTACGGCAACGCCATTTTCTTTGGTCTATGGAGCTGAAGCAATCATGCCTCTTGAGCTCGAGATCCCTTCCTTACGAATTTCTTTGTAGGAATTTATCGATGATGATACTGCTAGACAAGCACGTCTTGATCAACTCACACTCATAGATGAAAAACAAATCAATGCTTTAGAGCATTTGCGAGTTTATCAAGACCGATTGAGACGTGCTTACAATGCCAAAGTTCATCTAAGAGAATTTCAAGTAGGGGATCTTGTCCTTAAAGAGAATCAACAAAACACCAATGCATTGCCGCATCTTCGAGATAAA
Source organism: Wollemia nobilis (assembly GCA_028583015.1). Taxonomy (NCBI): domain Eukaryota; kingdom Viridiplantae; phylum Streptophyta; class Pinopsida; order Araucariales; family Araucariaceae; genus Wollemia; species Wollemia nobilis. Next base: position 5,641,734 of record JAQPPZ010000431.1, on the reverse strand, counting down.
TTCGTGGCTAATTGGTTAGGTCCATATATGGTCACTGAAATAGTGGGTAATGGAACTTATAGACTTGCCAGTTTAGAGGGAGAGGAAGAACCCGAACCACTTAATGTTATACACTTGAGGGCATTCTACGCATAGTTTGAATTTTATATGTACATATATACATGGCTTGTACAACAAAAAAAAAAAAAAAAACAAATAAAATAAAAAGAATTTGCATTTCATTGTTAGTTGCATTTCATTTCATGTGTATACATCTCATTGAAAACCATAACATTTCATTTTCAAGCATAGTTGCATATCATGTTAGAGACCATTCTATCTTTTGGATATAAAATTTGGTCAAGCAAAAGTCATGTTGCCTTAATCAGGGGCACCTTCATAAAATCCATCAAACTGAATTGTCATTCGTACACCCATTTTCCATTTGCACATATTTACATTGCCAAAATGTTTTCAATCACTCAGCCATTCCTAGTGTTTTAAGCAAACTTCGAAATGCATGTCAAAGTTCTCTAGGGCCATATCACAAATTACACTAAATAAAATCTTCAGTATTGGGAAATGATTTCAAAAATGGTCTTGAACCTATCAAATTTTCACATCTTAAAAACATCTTGTGTCAAAGAGAGATAACACCATCCTTGGGTTGTGCCTTGAAGTGAAAAGGGTAATCCTCATTTGTCCTATCATGCAAACATAGTCCATAAAACAGTGGTTCTTACCACTATCACAAGCAATCACAAAAAATAAATATAAACAGAGTAGTAAGGATAGGGTAAAATTCTCATCATACTTCGGTTGAGAATCCGATTCCCCAAAGCTCTAAGGAAATGAACATTTTTCACACACCACTGATCCCAAATAAGTTGTAAGGATCATACTACTTGTCCAGTCAGACGGATAGGTAGTCATACCAAAGGCTTACAAAGGTCTAAAACAACATGGACTATGGAGTTAACCTTCACCAGGGCTATAGACGCTTGACTGGCAGTGGAGTATACTCATTGCGTGGCGACATGTCTCTCCTCAAAAAGAGACCTCTGAATGCTCATACGGACAAACTAGCTTCGGGGTCTTCTCCATAATAGGGTTACCTAATTTATGCAAGATGAGGTTAATGAACACACTTGCACACACACAGGTTTTTGATTGCCTAGAGTCACTACCATGCTTCTGATTTGGTTAATGAACTCGCATGCACACACATTTGGTCCTAGTTTAATTAGGCAGTGTTAGTAAGTTTGTTTGATACCACTAGCATGTTTGAGTCTTTGTAAAACAGTCTTCCATATCAACCTCCATATCACCCTCCATATCTTCTTCCATATTCATGTCATTCCATACGTCATCCATTCACAAGCCACCAAGTTCGATGCCCCTGATTAAACAATTATGATAACAATTCGCTAAATCTAACTATCTAAAAGTATGAGTGCTTCTTAGTGCATATTTCATTTACTTAGTCTCGCATTAATCATCTATAAGTTTGCATTCCATTCCATCACATATGCATCAAAAACATTAAAACATATAAAAACATGCATCACAAAAACATAGGCATTCACACAAAAGAGAGTAAAACACCAAATAAATAAAAGCCATGTATATATATATATATATGTATAAAGGTCAAACTGTACAATGAATGCCAAAAGGCTACAATATACAATAGAGCACCAAGGCTCATAAAGAGTGCATCTAAGCACTAAACTAACCATCAAAAGAGGACCCCTGAGACCTAGTAGGAGCCCTAGACCTAGTGGTGTGCCTAGACTCACTACGCCTAGAGACGAGAGGATGGATGGAGGATCAGGCAACACAATGTGATGCCTAAACAATGTGTCCTCCAGAGCCTCAATGTAACGAGTCCCAGACCTAAACCTAGCTATGTCTATCTCGTGTCGTCGCTCCCGCTCCGCTAGCTCTACCTGGAGTCTCGTCACCCTATCATCCTGGGGCACCCTGGTCGCTCCATCCAAGTCCGCCTACAGTTGGGCCATCCTCTCCTCCTGAGCAACTAATAGGGCATCCCGCTCTGTCGCCTGCTACTCCAGCTGAGCTATCCTCTCGTCCCGAGTAGCTAGCATAGCATTGCGCTCCGCTATTTGCTGCTGCAGCTACGCCAACTCGTTCTCGTGCCCGCTATGGGGTACCTCCCTAGCCTCTCCTGTGGCCTCTCCTAGGCCCTCTCTGCCATCCTCACCGTCATCTCCACTCCCTGGAGCCTGTCACGAGCACCACACTGCAACCCAGGCCTTTCCAGCCCTGTCTTCGAACCTCATACAACTCCCGGTACACCTGCGCCAATAAAGCAGGTGCCCAAGCATACACTACCCTATTAGTGAGCATCTCGCTCACTACACCCATCAGGTTCCATGGGAACCTGCACCCGATGTTGTTCGGGGCCACAATGTTGGCCAACATGAACATCGTTAGAGCCTCCACCGCTCCCAACTCCTTGGCCATATACATGGCCAAGTATGGGATCCCCTCGCTCTCCATCCGGATCTCCCTCCAGTCATCCCCAAACACCTTGGCCATCTCCGTGGCCCTATCTCGTCCAACCTCCACCCGTGCCCCCTCCACGGGCACCTTGAGGATGCGGTATACATCCTCAAGCGTCACCGTCATCTCTCCAGTCGGGAGCTGGAACGTCCCCCGATCTGGATCCCACCTCTCGGCCAAAGCCGAGAGGTACCCCTCATCCGCCCAAACTACCTCCAACCGGGCTGCCTCCGCTAGCCCCACTACATTCAATATCTCCCAGTCTGCTTGGTACAACGACCTCCTCATCCCCGGAATGGTAGGGGAGAATCGGTGTCGTGCCTCTAACACCCTAAGCTGCAAAACAACAAAACAAAAATTTGTTACAAATTTTTCCAAAAAAAAAAAAAAACACATAATAAGTACTTGCTTAAATGAACAAATACCTCAGCTGGCTGCACTAGCGCGTCCGCTCCCATCTCTGCCATAGCTCCCGCGTGCTTCACTCTCCCACACAACCTTTCACTCCACTTCACTCCACTCCCTCAGACGCACTTCTCTTAAGCTCGAACGCACAAATGAGCAAAATTCTCGCTGAAACTATTTAAATAGCTGATTTTGGTGCCCTGAAACACATTAGGGTGTTTCATGGCGGATTCAGACGTAGTCCTGCGTTTGCAGAGTGCCTAAACACCAACGGGCGTCTCTGCCAACCACAAACGCAGATCGGCATTTGGTGTCAGTATTGAATAAAGGAACAAAACTTACAAAATTGAAGCTTACCTCCTCCAAATTTCATCAAATTGCATTCATCCATTCTTCTTATCATAATAAAACATTTTGTGAAGGTTACAACAGTTTTGGACACAAATTTTGTCATTTCTCTCAAAAAGCGTCATTCATCATTGTTTTACAAATTGAGTTAAAAATATTCAAAACCTTCACAAAATTAACCACATTCATCAATTCTTCTGATCTATCATCAATTTCATTCATTCTTCTTTCATCATGCATATTTTTGCCAAATCAAATTAAAGTAAACCTCGTATCTAGTGGTATATTCTATCACCTTGGCGATTGCAGCGATTTGCATCCATGCAATTCGGTAAGATGATTAAACCACCATAAGGACACTTACCATTTATCATCATCAATTATTTCACTGTTTGAAAATTGGAAATCAATTTTGGATATTCTACTTTTCAAGTGACCTCATACCAAGATTAATTTTCTCAACAGTTGTCATTGATGGCCTAGTTCATGGGGCCTTAAACATGGACAATCTTTCATATCGTCATTATTTTAAGTCTTGCTAGAGATTGTGGCTACCTAGGTTGATTGGTTCCGACCCGAGGAATTATCCATACAGTCACTAGGAGCATCTCTGAGTTTTGGACTCTTTCATGCATCTATCATCTCTGCATATCAATGGCGCCAACAAGGCAATTTCATCAACAATATGGATTCACACACAGGAGTTGGGGCATCCGTTATCAATTTCTAATTTTCCTATAGTGGAATTCATCTTACATGATCATGGAATTTAGAGTTTGGCAAAAATCCCTTTATAACCGTTGGGGCAGAACGGTCCATCTTTCACATCACTCATATCGTCTTCAATCATATTCTTTCTCGGTTTGTACACCAACCCCTTTTTCTGTTGGGACATAAACAGATGGTGCATGCACCAACCCTTTTTTCACCGTTGGGGCAAAAACGGTTCATTATCTTCCGAATTTCTTCCAATTGGCTTGTGAGAACCATTCTCGCTCGCCAATTGAGGGGGTAAGCTGAAAAATTTTAAATATTCTTTTATTCTTTGGTCTTCAAAGTTGTGCTTTAGTCTTGAGAGAGAGTTGCGTCTGATCCAGCTTTTCAGGTGTCTTAAGTTTTTGTGCTACATTGTGTCTTCACACAAAGCAGCTCAAAAAGGGGCATCTATAGACACCAAAATCCAGCCACTTGTAAGTCATCTATACCTTCCTGTCAGCCACGTGTCAGTCATCCATCCTTCCCGCCATTATTTGGCCCAAATCCACACTTTCCCACCATTATTTGGCCCAATTTCACCTTTCCCGCCATTTTTCATCCCCAAATTTATTTAAATTAATATTTATATATATATTTTAATATTTTAATATATATATATATATAAAATATAGTTTAAGTGATTTAATCCGAGTCGTCCATCCTTCATTTAATCTCATCCGTCCATCCATCTTAATCCGTTTCACAACCTAGATTTATTCTCTACCCTTGGATCCACTTTAATCTTAGCCACACGTTCAAAGTGTCGTTAAAACCCTAAAGTGTGCCCTAAGAGTAGATTATAAATTGAGTCACCTTGATGGCTCAAACCCTATCTATCTCTTCGGCTAAACCTACTTATCTTCCCTATCTAAGTCTGGAGTTGGCTATTGCTGTTAATCCTGAGTCTTCTACGGCCCTAAGTCTGAACTAAACCCTTTCGCCGCATCCATCGCTGCCGCCTGGTCTCACCGCGTTAATAGGAAAAGGTATAGATTTGTCTAAAGCAAGTAATCTTTCTTTATGTATTAATCTGCTGTTGAATTCTACATTCTGTTTATTTTTTATTTCATAAATCTAGGGTTTTAGACTGTTTCTGAGGGCTCACATAGTGGAGCCCTCTTATTAGTTTCTAACTCTTTGATAATTTTAATGTGTGCAGGATTCTAGTGGTAGATCTAATTTTTTGATAGCAGCTGCTTAAGCTGGAGTGGTCCAAGCCAAAGGATACAACGAAGCCCACTCATTCTGTTGAGGTTAAGGATACATTCTTCGGAGACACCACCACATTGTGCCAGCTAGGGTTTCGGAGAACCCTAGCACAAATTGTAACTTTGTATCACAAAAAGGGTTACAGGCCCTGTTGTACTTAAAAGGAGTTTCTAAACTCCATTGATTAATAAAAATCATTCATTTTGTACAACTGTTCTGCATTCCTTTATTATGATTTCTTTATTTCTGTTTGGCGTTGTATCTTTAATCTACAATTTGCATTAGTATGTTGCCCCAAGTCATGGGGCCATTGCCTTACCCCTAAGTAGGCTCTCTCTGTTGAGTCCTCTAAATCATAGTCACTTTCATTCAATATGTATGCACTCTCATGGTGTTCAAACCAAGTAAATCTTTGTAAATAGTGAGGTTTATGATAGGCCAAGCCTTCTTGTGCTTCATCATCACTTTCCACATATGCATTTTCTTCTTTCTCATCATCCCATGAGTTGTAATCTGTTGGGGTGACATCGATTGTGGATCTTGGATGATAAGTCTCAGGAGATGGTATGCTTGCCATAGCCACTTGTCTGTTGCTTAGATATCTTGCACTTGGTGGATGATAAGGAATAAAATCGATGTCTTCTCGTAACCCCAAGGTTAATCTGTCTAATGTTGCTTCTAAAGGGTCATCTCGACCTATGATGTGATATCCTAACCCAAATCTATCAGATGGGAGTTGGTATTGCAACTCGAATGGCTGCCTACGCCCCTGCTCATATATACCAAAGTCATAACCATACCAATAGCAATGCTCAAAATAGGTCAAATCAAACTCAAGATTAGAGAGGTAGCGAACATTAATAGTGAATAGATCATCATTATCCTCATCTATATCCCTAGATTTATGGGTGCAATTTAGGCTAGTGTATGAAGTTTATCTGGTTGGGAGGGATTCCAAGCGGAACCATTGTTCCCATTGGTGGTCTTAGATCTTTCGACCATCCCATGTCTTGTGTAGATTCTATGATGGGTGTAAATGTTATGTTCTACACAAGATACTCTCCTATCCCTGTGCTTGCCAAGTGTATAGTCACATGTGAGGTGGATGACCCCATGGATGACACTAGCGAAGCGAGGTGGTAGTCATAATTTTTGACTTGGTCTTGGTGGTATCCTTCCTCCATGGGAGTTGTACTCTCTTCAATAGCTATGGTTACCATTTTCTTGAGTTTGTTTTTCTCAACCATAGGTGCCTTTAGCTTCTGATCATTCTTTGGTTTAGGCATTGATGGTTTACTAGAAGTATTAGTTGCTTTGTGTGCAAGATGAGGTGTTGATGCATATGGGTCCTTTTGTGTCCCTTTGTCTTTGTTATCCAGTTGAGTACTTGGAGATGAAGGTCCTATCAACAAGTGGGCCGAAGGAATCACAAATTTTCCTATAAAATTCACCTGGTGAACATACTTGAATGGCTCTTTCATCATCCAGCACCATGTAGACTTTGTTATCATGCACATAATTGACACATTGGTGTAATATCGAAGGAACACATCTCATGTCCTTTATCCAAGGTCTCCCTAGGAGGATGTTGTATTGCATGGCCCCTTAAAAGACATGACACATCATGGGGATGGTCTTATGCCCCACCTTGATAGGTAGGACTATCGTTCCCACAGTATTGCATAAAGCATCATTGAAAGCTCTTAATGTATAGGCTCTTAGAACGATATTCAACTTGGGGATTTTAAGGTGTTCTATTGTTGTTGTTGTGATGATGTTGATTGATGAAACTGTATCGATCAATACTCGCTTAAATGGTAAATCATTGACTAATTCCATGATGTGCAGCGGAGTGTCTCGTAAGGTAGTAGATATTGTCTTAATATCATAATTGTAGAATCATATTATAGGATCCTAGCATTCTTGTACTTGTCCCACAAAATGGGTGAATGCATTCTAATATTGCAGTTGGAGCTCTATTGGCCTTAAAATCTCCATCAAGGTCTCCCTGTGCTTTGGGGACTGCTTTATGAGCTTATAAATGGAGAGCTTAGCTGGAGTTATTTGTAATTTTTGCTCAAGTCTACTCTGGATGGTTACCACAGGTCAGGTTGGTGGACCTGAAAGATTGTCTTACCCCTACCTCTACCTAGGTGTAGCTGGGATGTTGATGGGAGTTACGGGAGGTTATGGTTGACCATATCATCTAGTCTTGGTTACTATATTGATAATTTCAACCATCCCAACACACCCATGGGTAGGCGTATCAATTCAAACCTGATTGACTTATGTGCCTTGCCCTATAGGGACCTCATGGTTTGGCAATGGGTTTTTATAGATGCCCATATATTTGTTGTCAAGGGCCAGTGGGTTATCCACTTTAAGTTCTCCCGCCTCAATCATGTTTTGCACCTAGTGTTTGAAACCAACACAAACTTTGATATTATGCCCTGGTATCCTGTGATACCGAAATAATTGATCTTCCCTATATCATTTTGGCTTAGGATGGTTGGGATCTACAAGAGGTATATCAAGAAATTTGATCTTTCCCACCTCGCTCAATTCATTAAAAATTGATTGCATTTATTTTGTCAATGGTGTAAAATAACGAGGGGGTTTGCATTCTTTGTTTCGGCCCTGATTGTTCTTTGGATCATAGTTTGCTAGTGGGGGTTGTGCTTAATAATTCTAGGGCTAATGTGCAGCCCTGTCCTTAGGCGTAGCCAATACCACTTGATTAACTGGGGTAGGATTTACCTGCTTCTGGTTATATTTGTCATTCTTGTCATTTTTGCTCCACTCCTTGATCTAAAGTTTTATGGTTACCTCATCTACTTTTATGTCCTCAATGATTTTGGCTTATGCCAAAGCTTCCTCAAATGAGGGGTATTGTTGTAGTTGTAGCAAGAGGAAAATGTATTTGGAACAACTCTAGGTGAACATCCGGATGATTTCTTCTATGGGAATGGAGAATGATAATTTTGCCATGATTTTTCTCCATCTATTCCGGTAATCCATTACTGGCTTATCATCATAATATTTCAGATTGGCCAGGTCTAAAAGGTTCACTTTCCTCTTAGCACCAAAAGAGAAATGCTTTAGAAAAGCGTTCACTAGTTATTCAAATTTAGATATGCTATGCTTGGGAAATTGGTTAAACCATTGGGTGGCTGCGCCCAAAAAATATCATGATGAATATCCTTAGCATAAGAGCGTCGTTGTCTTCAAGATGAAAATATGCGTTGATGAAATTGGTGACATGCTCTTGTGCATCTTCTTCACCTTTAAAATTCTCTAGCCTAGGCATATCAAAGTACTTAGGATAGGGAGGGCTAGGAACTGATGGACACAATGGTTGGTTGTGTATTTTGTTCAATGTTGGTTGGCTCCCAGTAGCCTCTTATTTATCAAAGGCTTTCATCTTCTCAACAAGTTCTCAAAATGCCTTTGAAGTGAGGAGTTCCTCCTCTTGTAGACCCCCCCATGGTGGCGATGGAGGTAACACTTTTTTTATTTTATTGGCTCTATTTTCTTCCCTTCTACGAGGGGATTTAATATGTGCCTGATCTGACTCTATTAAGTTTACCCTTTCTCCCTCATTTGGATTTATCTCATGATTTGGAGGGTGACTTTGTTGTGGGTTACTTTCTTGTCTAATGTGCTCCTCTCTTGGTGAGTCAACGCGTTGATCTCTTTTATGATCACTTCCATTTGTTTGTTGATTTCTATGAGCTATCTACTCAGCTTGCTCTCTCACAAGTTGCTCATGTTGGCACAATAATAGTTCTCTTTGTTTATTGTGTTCAAGAGCATCCACAAGCTCTCGCTCTTTGCATAAGGAATTATCTAACCATTGTACACGGTTAACTTGTGTAGTCATAGGGGACTCATTCTTATATGACCCTGTCCTAGTCATTTTGATTCACAGATATCTCTCAAAGGTTTATGTTTTTTCCTCACTCTCGCTAGCCAATGTGACTTGTTTAGTATATTGTTGAGTGTCTCTATGATCAGATTTTGTGTGTTTGTTGTGGGGTCATCTTGAGGCACCCCCAATTTGAGAAATGGGCGTAGAAGTTACATTTTTTGAGCTTCTAGATGTGGAGTTCTCTGTGGCTAAGGTTCTGGGAGGTGGCCTCAAATGCAATTGATCCAAATCGTCCAATTGTCTTGTTCTCCATGGTTGATCCCACGGGGTGCCATTAACTCCAATGAGGTCATAGTCTAATGGAATCCTTCCTCTTGTTTGAAGGATATCTTCTATTTGATGTCTATGATTGGATGTGTTTCTAGTTTCTTGCTCCTCAATGGCCTAATCTGTTCTAAGTGTTTCATGTGAATGTTGGGATGTTTTGACTCTCGTGTGCCCTTTTGGTGATGAGGTTTTTGTAGTCCTTTCTACCCTCCATGAGGATGGATAAGGGGAAACCTCATCGCCTCTATGTGAATAACGAGGTCTAGAACCCTCTTTATGTCTATGTGAGGAGGAAGCTCTTGAAGCTTCCTCATGTCTCTAAGAAGTTTTAGTGTGTTTAGAGGAAGCCTTTGAGGTTTCCTCGTTTCTCCTTGATGATGACAGTCGTGAGGCCTCCTTGTTTTTATGAGATGTAGTTTCATGTTGTGGTTCCCTATGTGGGGTTTCTCAAGGAGATCCCAAAGGGTTGAGTTATCACCCCTTCGACTCGCATAATTGTGTCTTATGATCTTTCGAGTAGGTCTTTCAATGTTACTACGACTTCGCCTAAGGATATGTGTTGTTTTGGATCCTCCCTCGGTGTCATATTGGGGATGTCTACTTCTTGTTTTGACCATCATTTTGGAATTTAGCTTTTGCGTTGCACTTTAAATATGATTAAACAATATCACACAAAATTTTATCTTGATTATAGATTTAAGTGTGCCCTAACTGTTTGATGTATTTTTATGTTTTGTTGTTTCTTGCTTCTTGTTTTGGATTTGGAATGAGGAGACTAATCCATAGTTATAATCAAGAGTACTCATGCTAAACATTATTTCCCAAAAGGGACTAGGGTACACCGCTAAAATCCTAGTGGGCGGTTCGCCTAGCTCTTTTACTCTAAACCAATGAATGTTCCAATAGTGGGAGATAGTTTGAACACAAGTATCTTAGTACCACTATGAAGGAGTTCAATCCATTTCTAGGAGAATCTAGGGGAAAAACCGATGGAAGGAGATGAATTCCAACATCATCGAAATGAATTGAGGGTTGGTTATGAAACTCAACTCCCCAATGTTTAAAAGAAATGTGCGTGTGTATGGTTCATTTTAAGATTGTATGAATAAGAATGTATCATATAGAAGCCATGAACTTTCCCTATATGCCTAATGCAAGATGTATTTCAATCTTCAGGAACTACTATGAAATTAATGAGCACACTCTATCGGGTGCGAGTATGGCCTTTAGAAAGGCCTCAAAACAAGAAAACCAACCATACAGTTTCTAGAACATTGGATTCTACGACGAACTTTACATATATAAGTCATTGTTCCTAGCAACGCCTAGTGGAAATCTAAAAGAAGATCTAAGATATGCAAAATACCTAATTCTTTCTTCTTTCATTCTTTTAATTCTCAAACAAAAATGTGCTTTAAGTTCACTATTTTAGACACACAGAAGTAGAAAAAAAGTTGTAAAATATCAGATAACTTGTACCAACCTTTGATCCAGCTCAGAGAGTCGGTGTTTTGACCTTTGCTGCACTCCAATGTTGGTCGTTGTTGACCAGGGTGGTTGGTTCGTGGTTGTTGTTAGCAGGAGCGTCTAAGTCTCTATTTGTCGTTGTGGCTCAGAGCGATTGATTTTTGGTTGTTTTAGACCAGAGCGGCTAAGCCTGCATGTAAAATTAAGTCAGTATCCAGGCAAAAAATGAAAATTCAGTGGATGTCCCACCGTGATCGCCATCTGTAGCGACCTCGGGGTGCACACACTGCTCTTACTCTACTTGCAAATGTGTTTAAACCCAAAAATAAAATGAAAGACCATGAAAAAGCATATAACACAGAAATAACAAATATATGTCTCTTTATTTGTATTGAAACTTAGTTACATGTCGGTCCCTCTTAGGGATACCCATTTTGATACAATGAGGTTACAAGTGGGTAAAATGTCCCCTCGCAAAGGGGTGGTGCGCTATCACACGCTCCCTAATTCTGCACACTAAAATGTATGAGGGCTTACAAATACCTCCTTCTCCAGGTTTGTTCCCTAGAGGATCCCTTTTTTCTCTCGTATGTTGAAGATTATGTCTGATGAAACTGTGGCCCTGTAAGTAATGAAACAACAACACATGCTTAGATTTCCGAGAATGCCTCCCCATATGAGGTTGTTAGTAATGAATATATCAAATGAAATAAAGTGCAAATTAAACCTATGCTATAAGTTGAATGAATGAAATGATGCTATGCTAATGATATGTTAAACAGAATAATAAAACTAATGTATAAAACCCTACGCTAGGCTTGTGGGCCACTATCCAAGACAGCGATTGCTAAAGCGAATCTTGCCCTCTTTGCTTCAAGGATATGGATCGAAGCTTGTATCCGATGTTGAAAAATAATGGTTGCTTTTCTCAATATGTTGAATATCTTATATGTGGGAAATCCTCAAGTAGACTCTCCCTCTCTTTGATCAAATTTTTGTCCTGTATCAAGATTGTCTCCCCAATGGTGCTCTCAGGCTTGCACCTTTTAAAGTGTGTGAAACCTTATGTCTATGCCCAAGCCCTAGGACTGAATCCCTCATGCATAGTGAAAGTTAGCATGAGAAGATTTTTGTCTTTTCTATGTTTAAAGACCAGTTAACTGAAATCTAAATGCAAACTCAAGTCTCCTATGCAAAATAGTTGTTAGCATGATAAGCTTTGTCTTTGTCTATGTTTGAAGGTCAGTTAACTAAATTCTAAATGCAAACTTGAGTCTCCTATGCATACTGGTTGTGAAAGAGAATGCAAATTTATTCCCGATCATCTTTATTGCATGCAGACTGCCACTTTCGCCTATGATTGGTCATATCTATTGGCAAAATGCTTTTTGTGGCTTATCTGCTATCATCTGCAGTGGCTAAGATCTAGCCGCTGTTGTCTATAGTGGCTAAGGTCTGGCCACTCTAATCTTGAGTGGTTAAGGTCTGGTCGCTCTAGTCTTGAGCGGCTAGGCTTGGATGGGCTTAAAATACCCTATATGAGTGGTGAGAACCACTTTTGATGCTTGGAAAGTCTAAGATTATGTCATATGATCTTATGAATGTGCCTATGTGAGTAGCTCTCCTAAAAATGACACGTTTTAGGTGTCTACAGTTTCAACAGATAAACTTCTTTCATAGTCACATTTTCTTAACATAAGCCCTAATTTGTTGAATAAATAGTTTTGTTGTCTCCTAAAATTTCCTCAAAGAATGATGAGGTAGTTGATAATATCATTCCAATGCCATACCACCAAGGCTCTTAGATAATGTCTTTATAAATAACATGTCATCTACATAATATCATGACATGTTGTCATTAACATCCTTAAGTGTTCAATTGGGTCCTTTGTTCCCTTATATATAGGTAAATCCAACATTGTAAAATACTTAGGGTAGGGCCTAGAAGCGACAACAGGATCTAAGGGTTGATTGTACATTTCCTTATAATTGTAGGTGAAACTTGAAGGTTGAATCATATCCACTCTTGAGAACAATTTGTTTCATCACATTTTTTAAGCTTTACATGTCGATATTTTTGTTGTGTAGTTCCCTAAGGTTGGGTTAAAGGTAGGTTGTTGAAATGGAACTTGGCCAATGTTAGAGGTATTGATATTATTATGGTATGGGTTATGATATGTGGTGTCTTATTGTGGAGGATAACTGTCATTTGGTGGAACAGAAGCATGAATGTTGAGATGAGAAAAATGAGGAGTAAATTAAGCATAATCTTGAGATGCACTACTAGTTGGAGGGATTTTTGTAATTATTCCAACGTTGGTGGTCACATTAGTGATATATATTGGTTTATGAAAAGGATTGGTATGATGTGAAAATTCAAAAAATGGATTGGTGTGAACATTCTAAGGAGAAATGATTGGAGGATGAGATGTCCTAGCCTCTTCAAGTTGGGCCTCCTCATCCATAGCCTTAACCAAGGCATCCATATGATGTTTCATGAAATTCCATCTATGATAATATGATTTCCCTTAAGAGAATCAAGGTTAATACGAGTTTCTACATGTTCTTTCTCATCTACATTAGGATTCTCCCTATCAATCTGGTCATCTTCTCAAATAATATCATATTCTAAAAGGCTTCACTTACTTCTAATGTTGGGATCCATTAGGAGAAGGAGAAAGGATATAGGAGAAAATGAAGGATCTAAAAACTAGTGAAAACACACAAAATATTTTTTAAAATATTTTTAATATTTTCTAATTCTAAGAAAATAAATTTAGTGGTCTTGCTTAAATTTTTCAAAAGAAAAAGAAAATAAAAAGGCTTCCGATCTTGGCCACTAAGATGTTTTTCATGTCGGGTTCACCAAAGATGTAGAGGGGGAAAATTACCCTATCGCATATGATTATCGGTTGGATCTGTTGGGAGCTGAGGTGATCGCGAGGGTGTGTTTTATTATCTACACTTGAGGGTTTGGGTATAAAATGGTTCACCAGGAATAGTTTAAGGACCCACTCCAAGTCTAGAGATGGAATGTTTGATGTGTATATTGAGTAAACAACTATGTTTGGCTTTTCTAAAATCTGAGCTATGGAAAAATGAAGGAACAATGCAATATGAGCAATGATGCAAGAAGACAAGAAGCTAACCCTAGGATGATTCTTGATTTTCAATGATGACTAAATCCTAACTTGCAATAAAATAAATATTTTCTTTTTCAACAAGGGTTTAAGAGAATGCACAAATAGAGTTAACCCTAGAATGCAGACTATATGTTTTTTTCTTTTTAAGGTCTAGAGATATAACCAAAATATTTTTCCTTTATTTATGATTTAGGTTTGGAACAAAAAGGGGTAGAAAGCAAACAAAAAATAGCCTAAGAAATTAACTTAGGGTATCTATGATTGACCTAGCTTTAAATTGCATCCAGAGTATCCAAACATATTCAAACCTACAAAATAATTTTACAAACCCCTAGAAAATTTGATCATCATTTGGGGGTATGCTTAGGTGGCTATATGACTGAGCTTGGAGGTATAGCAGTCAAAGCCCCTTGGTCATTTTAGCTAATAATTCATAAATAGAATGATATTTGACCTTTGTAACAAACACAATGAGATGTGACAATATGAAGCAATGAATCATATGCAAACAAAATGAACATGGTGCTAAGCTAGTATGCAGCTAGAGGTCTAGGGTTTGAGGACAAGTAGTTGCCCCAAAGATAATATGATTTAAATGCAAGTAAAGCAAAATTAAAAATCTAAAATAGAATGATAACAAGAAGATAATAGCACATAAACATAAATGTGACTCAAAACCCTAGGGTTTAGAGATAAATAGTTACCCCTAAATATATCTTGATTGGATTTACGCACTATAAATTATAGAGCACAGATTTGGTAACCAAAAATAAATAGATTAAAAAAATGCAATATAGGCTAAAACAAGGTTTTTACCAAATCCATGCCCTATAGTAGATGGGATGCAGATTCGCACAAGGAGACTTAAAATAAAGAATCTAGGTGTGAAATGCAGCTCTAGAACAAAATAAAATGATTTAAAATCTAATGAATACAAAGATACAACCTATTAAGCTTGTATAATAAGTAAGAGCAAAGGTAGAAGACCTCACCTCCTCTAAGAAGACAAGTTCATCATCAAGGCTCATCCACTTGCAAATCATAAGAAGCACACCAAATATAGAGCACCAAAGCACCAAGAACACCAACAAAAATAAATATTGCACAAGAGGTCACTTAGATTACTTAGGAACACTTCATGCATCAAGATTACCAAAAGAAAACTTGTCTCTCAAAAAGGGATCCAACCCCCCTTATTTATAGAGGGTTTGAAGGGCTAAAGAATCAAGGAAATAAAAATTAACCTTGGTGAAACTTATGCCACAAAAGGTCGACTCAAAATTTAGAATATTTTAATGAAAAAATTTCAAATTTGTTGAATCCATGCCCTTTAATTTATCGAGCACAAATTTGGTAAAGGTTAATAAAAATAAAGCAAAACACAATAAAATAGGGTACAAATTTACACTTAGCAATTTTGAGAGCCTCCCAAGGGATTCTAAGAAAATATGACTCATTTGGATGGGTCAATTTTCCATGTCTACACTATCCCTAGTACCAGTCTATATTAGAATGTATGGGTTGCCATTGACTTTTGGGAAATTGATACCTTCAAGAAAATAGGTAACACTCTAGAAGAATTCCTTATGAAGTTTTGGTTATTTATGTCTGGATATTGGTCATGATTGATATCAATAAACCTTTACCAAAATCAATCATTCTTAAGTATGGGGGTAAGTTGTGGATCCAAATTATATATTATAAAAATTATATCTTTTAGATGTAGAAGATGTCATGAGATGGGGCATATTGAGAGATCATGACCTAAGAAGAGTCCAACATAAACATATGCAAAAAAAATTTAAGAGAAGCTTACAAATGGATAAGGATGAGGATGGTTTTCAACTTCCAAATTATAGTTCTAGACAAATTAAAGTAAATAAATAGTGGGGGAAAATAAGTAAGGATATTGGAAGAATTATTAATTCTTCTAAGGCTTTAACCTATGAAAAAACCATATCATAGCTTAGAGGACATGGTACAATAGGATCAAAATATTAACAATGAACCATCTACCTAATATGATCCTAATTTAGGTATGAATATTCTTGCTAAACCTAAGGAATGTTTCTCATTATATTTTGAAGACTCTCTTGAAGTACCATGCATCATTTAGATAAATAAAGTGGTAGAGAAAACTATCATTAGATTTTGAAGACTCTCTTGAGGTACCATGCATTATTTAGATAAATAAAGTGGTAGAGAAAACTAGTGTTAGATGTTAATACCTCTATCATTAATAAGGAAATACAAGAAAATGAGTAGGATAAGTCAAAAGCTTCATTAGAATATCCAAGATAGGATAAATCTAATGAGAAGAAAAGTTATAAAATAATATTGAGGAATACAATAATAAGATCTACTCCTAGTATTGACAAGCAAAAAAAGAGGAAAACCTTCAAATTATCAAGAGAGGGCCAATGAAGCAAGAGCAAACATAGAGAAAGGAACATAATCTAAGTTGGTTGAACTACTCTTTACCAATCATCAAAATGATATTGATAGTTTGTAGGAGGGGCTAGCAGCCCCTAATGAGATATGATTACCATCTCATGGAATATAAGGGGTGATAATGCCCCCTAAAAGTAGAGGTGTATCAAGGACATTTGTTTAAGTAATAAGCCTGATATTATTTGTATCCAAGAAACTAAAATGACAAAGGAAGAAGTTTCCAAAATTATGAAAGTAGTATGGGAAATATGTGAATGGGATGGTGTGTATTTAGAAGAAGTGACAGGAGGAATTCTAACATGTTGGAATCCAATTTTAACTTCATATGAAACCACTCATAAAACTAAGTATTGGATAGCCTCATTAGTCGCATGCTACTTTGTAGATATTCGTTTTATCCTTATCAATGTCCATGGACCTATAACTTAGTTAGCTAAATTAGAAGTATGGAGTGGTATTGAAGCTTTTTTGAAAAGTAAAGACCAAGAAACCTAATTCATGATCATAGAATATTTTAATGCCATAACCAAGTTGGATGAAAATTTTGGGGGAATTAGGAGAATAACCTAAAGTATGAGAGATTTATTAGCTTTTATTCAAAACAATAATCTATGGGAGGTTGAGATTGAAGAGTACAAAAATACATAGACCAACAATAGGACAGGCCAGAATCTGATACCAAAAACATTAGATAGATGCATACTCTCAAGTCATTGGCTAGATGAATGCACTTGTGCAAAAACTATTACCTTGATAAATATTGGTTCATATCACAGGCCAATAAGAGTTGAAATGGGGGTAAGTGAATTTAAAAATATCAAGTTTTAAATATGAGCTAATATGGGAAGACCATCCTCAATTTGTTGATATGATAGTGCAGATGTGGAATTCTTCAAGAAACGGTGGGTTTTATGCACTTTCAAAACAAATTAAATTAATGACATTTAGATTATAATAATGGAATAAGAACATTGTTAGAAGTATTTTTGAGAAGAAAACACTTTCAAAATTCCAAAATGTGAGAATAATAATCCAACCTTGAAGGAAAGGGAGTTGCTTAGTGAATATCATAATATTTTAAGGAAAATAAATTCTAGAGATTAAAATCAAGATAGACTTGGTTAAAAAGAGATAAAAATACCAAAAAAAAAATTATAGGATGGCAATAGTATAGATATTAGCATCCAAAATTAGTAGAATTAATCAATAGAAAGGGTTTGGATTGGAGACTAGGGATAAATCAGAAAGGAGATGATGTTTTTTTAACAAAATATTTTAGGATTGGAGGAGATTGAAGTTCTTAATGATAAACTACTACAAGAAATACCTTCAATAGATGAAGACAATAGCAAATTGGTGGAGCCTATTACTTTATAAGAAGTTCATTCAAATATTTTCTCTTTTATAAGGATATATTGTTAGGTCCAGATGGACTCTCTATGACATTCTATCAACATAGCTAAAAAATAGTAAAGGATTCTTTATCGATGGCAATGGAACAGTCTAGGGTAAAATAGTACATACCTTATAAAACTAATGCAACGTATTATACTCTAATTCCAAAAAATATGGATGCATAATTATTTGATTCATTTAGGCCCATACACCTATGTAATACGACATATAAGATAATCTTCAAAGTGATGATAAATTAGTTAAGACCACTATTAAACAAAATTATTTCAAATAAGCAAGGAGGGTTTGTGAAAGGGAGACATATTCTAGATGAGATCATAGTAGCTTATAAAGTAATGCATTCAACAACTTCTAGAAAAGAGATCAATGATCTTAAAACTTGATATGAATAAAGCCTGTGATAGGGTTAAACATGGTTTTCTTTTTTGTAGCATTATAAAAGTTTATATTTGGGAAAAAAAAGGTTCAAATAAATTAAAGCTTGTCTTTGTAGTATCATATTCAGTGCTAGTCAATGGGCTAGTAACAAAATCATTTAAAGCCAAGAGAGGTCTTAGACAAGGAGATCCACTATCATCATATATGTTCATTATTATGGTAGAGGTATTAGGAAGGAACTTGAAGAAGGCATATAAATATGGGGTAATAAGCAGACTTAAGGCTAGTAATAGCATTGACAACATCACCCATCAATAGTTTATAGATGATACAACCTTTGTTTGGAGGGCAGATAAAAACAAGGCCAGAGCTTTGAATAACTTATTAAAAGAATATGAAAGAGCATTCAGGTAGAAAGTTAATTGGATAAAATGCAAAATTTACTTTCTAAACTGTCCAACTACAATCAAAATAGGGATGTGTAGGTTATTTCAATTAGAGAAGGCAAATTTTCCATATGTAAAGGATGCCCTCATTTGAGAGGAGAATGAAGATATAATTATGAAATCTAGTTATAAGTAAAGTTTAGAATAAACTAGTAGTATGGAAAGGTAGATGGTTATAATCTACAAGAAAAGTGTAGCTAATTAAGTCAATCTTACAATCCATTCCTACATATTATATGTCCTTGTAAAATATGCCAAAATCTATAGAAATAAAAATTTAATCTATATTATGCGATCATTTTTATGGTCAGGATTACATGATAAAAGGAAATTTCCTTTGATGAAATGGAGCAAGGTGTGTGATGATAAAAATAGGGGAGGTCTCAATCTAAGAGTTCTTACGAATGCAAACTTAACTCTAAGAGAAAAATTAATTTAGAGATTGTATAAAGAGAGTCAAAGACAATGGGCAAGAATTCTTCTAAGTACATTGAGCCCAATGACCCAAGATTAATCTTTATTACATTCTCACTACTAGATGGTTATGCATTATGGAATAGTTTAAAAAAATCAACTGATCTAGTGATTAAATGTCTAAGGTGGGTGGTGTGAACTAGAGAAATAATTTGTATTTGGATGGACACTTGGTGTGACAAAAAAAACCACTCAATCTAGATCCAATTTTGAAACGATAGATGAGATTACTTCTAGACAAATATGTTGATAAGGTTTCAAATATTATATGGAAGGATCAAGAAGATACAAATGGAAGGAAGATTGTCTTACAAATATACCAGACATGATTGCTAGGAGGCAGTTGAGTAGGAAGATAACAACAATGATTATTCTAAGGGGAGCCAAGGATAAGCTGATTTGGTAGTTGAATAGCTCAAGAAAATACATAAGTAGTGGTTATAATGTAAAGCACCAACAAAACATGAATACCACAAGAATATGGAGAGATATTTGGGATAGCCCGAGCATTCCAAAAGTTAAATTGTTTTTTTGGCTAGTAGGTCATATGAAAATTTTATCTTGGGATAACCTAATGAAAAAGGGTTTTTATGACCCCTCACAATGTTCTATGTAAAAAAAGGAGAGTATAGACTACCTTTTGGGATAATGTTCAATAGTCTGGGAACTATGGCAATGGATTCTTAATATGTGTGGTAAATGCATGGTGATGAATGGCAGAATTGAAAAACAACTAAAGCAATGGCAGAGCATTTTTAAAAGTGAGACATTATAGAAAATCTAAGATACAATACTTTGGACTATATGGATGGAAAGAAATAAAAGAATATTTAAAGGAATGGAAAGTAGTTTAGAGGTAATAAAAAGAAAAATTTGTTTAGCCATAGAGGAGTCTAAACCAACCCTATTAACTCACCCAATCCCTAATCGTGAAGCAGAGAACCTTAATAGATGGATTCAAGTCATAAAAATGGAATTTTGATGTTGGATACAGAAGAAAAAAATGACGACAAAGAATATAAAGTGGAAACCACCAAAAGTGGAGTTGGTTAATGGAGCAACTTAAGGAAATCAAGGACCGATAAAAATAATTAGAAATGATAGGGGTGAGATTTTATCACATTACACTTTCAATAGTGGATTTAAGACAAATAATGAAGTTGAAGCTTAGGCGACTTTGGAAGGGTTTAAAATATAAAGTATGAATGGAAGGTGATTCACTAATAATAAATACAATTTTGAGAAAAGCAAAGGCTCCATGAAACATACAAGAGATCATTATAGAAATACAAGACCTTGCTATAGAATTTGAAGAAATCATATTTACAATATGTTAAGGGAAGGGAACAAATGTGCAGATAGGCTAGCCAATAGAGAGGTTTTACTAGAGGATCGTGAAGTTAAATTCTCTTTTTCATGGTTAAAGGAAGAAGTAAGTTTAGCTGAAAATGTTGATTGTCTAATATTTACTTTAATGTTTTCCATTGGTAATATTTGTTGTATTTTATAACATTAATGTGTTTTCATATAAACTATTTATTACAATTCTTGTGGTTGCACTTATGCTTTAGGAAGGAAAGTAACAATCTAGACCTAGTAAAACGAACTACAATAGCGTGAAATTTTGGAAATATTACTCTACTAAGATGTGGTGCATAGATAGTAGAGGTGGTGTTTTGGTATTGTGAAGGCTTGTACAAGAAAATGTCAAGAAGAATGATGCTGAATTTTGAAATATTTGTATTTACAAAGTATATTGAAGATCAAGAAAATGAAAATCAAGAATTCAAACTTTTATGAAAAAATATGTAGGTATATAGTCATATCAACTCAATTGAGATGAGAATTGAATCTATTTGTAAACTCTCAAGCTCTAAAGAGAGAGTTGTGATTTTTCAAATGTGGGGGATTCAAGTACAATCCCTTTTTCTCTAGCCAAGGAAAAAAGGAAGTTGCCTACAAAATTCATTTCTATTTGAGGTTGCATTAAAATATTTTTCTAGTAAGTTTTGTTCTTGAATGATCATGCAATTTGGTTCCAGTCTTGAGGAATGTAAGGGAACAATATAAAATGTGCTAAAATACCATGGAACAATTCTATTATCATTTGCACCAATATTTTTAACAGTCGCATACCCAAGCATTTCAAAATGTGGCAAAAGTATGCTATGCATCAAACTCTTTGATTGTTATGTTATAAATTGCATAATCTCAAAGAAATAATGGTACGACTCTCTTTTCAAGTTATAGAAAAAATATAGGCAATTTGGTTCATAAGACTTTAAATAGTTAATGTTATATATAAAAAAACAAATTTTAGAACACAATGTATAGATTTTTTTGGATGTGAATTTGACTCTAGCCTCAAGATCCATCATCAAATAAAATTAATTATAGAAGAATATATATCAAATTATATAAAGAGACAATATTATTATAGAGAAAAAAATTAAGAGGCAACAAACCATACAAGAAATTATTAAAAATATTATTAATAGCACAAATCAAAAAAAAAAAAAAATTTCCTTTCCTTATAGTTGGAGTATTTATGTTGTGATACTTTTAAGCATTTTTTAAGATTATATTAATTATTTTAAAGTTGGAATAGTCCTAAGTTTTGTAGTTCCTTTTTTAGATTTCTTTGCTTACCAATTAATAGTTAATAGGGCTTATTAAGTCTTTTCTTCCTTTGTCGAATTATTTTTTATGTGGTTTGTTGTCTCTTCTTTTATTTCTCTAATATAACCTTTATCTAATTTATAGAATTTGAGATTAATACTCATGTAATCATTTGATCTGATGAGAGCTCTTGAATCTAGGGCCTCATCCACAAAATCTATATAATGTGTTCCACAATTGTTTTATGTTTTGTAAATATATTTAGTGAGTCTTAGATCTCTAGTTAGTATTATCTTCTTTTGGTATTATACTAAGTATAGCGAATGATAAATTTAGCTATCTTTACCTTTAGAAGCAAGTGAGCTCAGTTTATGGATATTCATTTAGTAATCTTTCTATGCTTGTAGTTGGGGTAAGTGTACTCCAAATTGGACATTAGAATAATCTATGACAATAATATAACAAATATCATACAAGTAGCTTAAATGGATAACAAACCATTAAAAAAATTAAGTAGTTGAGTCTAAAAGGTTAAGAAATTGAGATTTAGGCTTTTTGAATGTACTGTTCATAGTTCTTAATATCGTTAATGATCTTTGTTAGAGGAAGAAAGTGACAAGACAAGGCCTGTTTATAAGTGATATCAGCCAATTAATTTTTTATTGTTTAGAACATTATTTGGATGTCCTAATTCAAGGTGATATTTGAACAATCCTAGAAAAGGAGTTTAAAAAAGCCAACTCTTTAAATGAACACTAATCCAAATAAGTTACAACCTGAGTGGGCCTAACGGTGAAGACCTTGGAACACTAAAGAGGAGGTCCAAGGTTTAAATCCTAGGGGTTGGGGATGTACACCCTCCTTCAGTAACCTGAGGTATGGTTGGATAACCATATATTTTGTAAACATCTTCGATGAGGATCATCCTATATGGCCTATAGCCTTGTGGATTTTAAAAACTATTTTACGTTTACCTTTATCACTTGCTTCTAGAGGTAGAACCACTTACGGATAATGTTAATAAAGATAATGAGCTTCATATGCCCTTTAGTCAAGACCAGTTAGATTGGCCAATACCCAGGGTCCCAAACCTTTGACCCATCAAGGATCATGGGTCTAATAATATTATCAAATAATCTCATTTTGGTCAAAATGTTTAGCAAATGAAGTTGGTAACATTATTTCTCAACAAAATGCTAAAGAAACATAACTTTTACGAGGAGATTTGGAATTAGGCCTAAATATTTGTACTCACAAACAAGTCCATGAAGCTTCAGACTTGATTGATAATTATGCTTAGCAAGCTTAGGAAGTCCATTTATACAACATTGTTGCTAGTGAACTTTTTGACCCCAAAATGTACTAAATGCCAAAATGTACTATGGTGTTTTAACTAATATTGCCTTAGATTTACAACAAATTATTTTGGAGCTTTTAGGGTTTAGAGTAGGAAATTTACCCTCAACATATCTAACTATTTGTCTTAAAGGAAGAAAATGAAGAGCTTTGGCACTCAATTTTGGATAGAATGAAAGTTTGTTTGGCAAGTTATAAAGGTAAGTTTCTTGTTGTAAAGGTGAGTTCTTAAGCATGACCAAAAATATAAAAAAAAATTAAAAAAAAAATTGGGAAGGACATGAGAAAAAAAAAGGTTTCCTTTTTGTAAGTGGGTCAAAGTTTGTGAAGGAACGGATATTGAAGGGATAGGCTGGCAAAATTTTAAAAAACATAAGGTTTCCTCTTTGTAAGTCGGTCAAAGTTTGTGAGGGAAAGGATATTGGAGGGATAGGCTTGCAAAAATGTAGATTTAGATCAAGGAAGAGGTTGGGCAAAAATATTATTTTGGAAGTATAAAGATTTTGAGGATTCAATAAAACTATTAAGGAAACAAACCCTAGGGGTTTGACAACGTGAAACTTCATATCCGCAAGTAATAAAAAAAATATAAGGTGGTCAGTCAATGAGGAGGATTCTATAAACATTTGTCTCATGCTTGGTTGAAGCCTTACCCTGTTAATTTTCATCCAAAATGGCAACCATTGGATCAGGCTAGCCTTTACCCTGTTACCGTTTATCTACAATGGCAACCATTCTAGCCTCGCCCTGTTATTTTTTATCTAGAATGGCAAATATTGGATTGCACTTGAGAGGTTTAAAGGTACAAAAATTATATTGATGTTAGCAGTTTTGGTTGAGGAAGAAAACTCCAAGCAATCAGCAGATGAGCTTAATAACTATAACATTCCTAATTCTAAATAATTAGCCTAACATCATGGCCAGGCTAAATATTTAAAATTACAAATCTCTCTTTAACCTTTTACCTGTTTAAAGAGGAAAGGAAATTTTCCTGAAAAATTATGTTTCTTAGTTTAACTATTTTGTACTATGAATCTCTTGCACCCACTTGGTCCCATATTGTTAATAATTTTAAGGCTATACAGTAGAGCTGCCTTAGATATCTGTCATGTAAGTACTTATTATGAAATGTCCACTGAACACTCCTCCTTCATTCAAGTTTCCAAAAGCTTACGCATTTGTTAAGAGTTTCATGAGCAAAGCTTCAACCTGTAACAGCCCAATCCTGCAGAAAAATCCTTTATCTCTTTTGTACTTATTTCAAGTGTTTCTGAAATTCTCCTTCTCTCGGTTTGGTGTTCCCTGACTTCTCCATTGGTAACTTTAATATGCAGGTAATTTGAGGAAACAGTACAAGCATGCCAGTTTGCCATACACGCATTTCTTTACAACTACTAGCATACAGTATTTATAGATTCACCTGAAAATATTGCCAGCGCTCCAAAAACAAGGACTACATTATACATGTGGAAGAAACTTAAAGTATACCATGCAATTTGGCCAAAAAAATCTTGTCACAACAAAATTAAAATTATTCAGAATTCTGTCGAGTTAAAGTACAAGTAAATATACTTTATTTGCATTACTCAAATGGCACGCATCTCTATGCCAACTAAAACTTTGAATACATTACAAGTCTGTGTTGAGCTCCAAAATATCCCAATCCAATCATACATCTTCAAATGAGACCTTGAAGATTTAGTATTACTCTCCAAAGGTTTAAAGGATACTAATTAATACACAACATTTCAGATTCGCCTAGAAATAAATGCTATGAATATCTAAATCCTACTTGCTCTGGCCTATAATGCATTTTTCTCACTGCCTTTAAAACACTGGCAGTCAACACACCTATATCTTTAGTTTTACAGCATATTACATAACTCAGGATCGACAGGACCACACATTACACGCCCCCCCCCAAAAAAAAGAAAAAATCTATGACTGTCTTCCAATGATCAAACCAAACAACACTGAGATCACTGCAATTATCATCACAGATTTTACACTTATGCTGAAATGCTCCGTAGATTTGGCAATTGTACCTGTCCCAGCATCAGCCTGAACTACAGACTTGCTTTCTATTCTGCCTTTTTTCTCAGCACGTATCAAAAGGCTTGTGTCAATGTCTCTTGTGCTCTCAACCATGCCTTTTTTCTGCAGCTTCTAGAAATCCAAATGATAGAGAAGTCAGAACTATGTGACCAATGGTGGCCCATAATCTTCAACAGAACTAAGTTGCAAAAGCATATTGAATAGTAGTATCAGTGCTACAACAGAATAAAAAAGTAGGTTCTCAACCTGAGATGCTTTTTCAAGCTTAGCTTTCAAAGAAGTAATCTCATTCGCTGCTTGATTCATCTTCTCAGTATATTTCTTTGCAGCTTCAATCTAGAAAATAATACAGAAACAGAACACAAGTAATTTCTCTTTTTAGAATATTCTTTGAAGCTTCAATCTAGAAAATAATACAGAAACAAAGCATCAAACATTTTCAGTATCCAATTAAATTGCACTGTAAATAATCTAAAGTTAAACAGTCAAACCAAGATCCAAATATTAGTAAGAAATCATGAATCATTAAATGGTCTTAATTCAATCAGTTAAATTCCTTGACTTTCAAGGAGGAGATCAAGGTTCTGATCTTGCCAAGAGATACATGCATAATTGCCAAGCTATTGTAATACCATTATTTGTTCATGATGTCATATGAGTGTGGTCTGTTTGAATCCCATATAACCCATTAAAAAGAAGAAATCATAGATCTCAAATAAACTTTTTATTGGAACACATGTTGTCATAAGTGAGATCATTGTAAAATCTCATAAAGAGATGGAACACAATCTCTAGATTTCCATTTCAAACATAAAGCAGCACTCCCTAAATCCCTGATCTATAGATGTGAACAAATTAAGCATGTTCATTTCAATTCCTAAAAATTTTCATAAGGTTCTTAGAATAGCTACGTTAGAAACTATTGAATATCTAAATTTCTCCTCAGAAAATGTGATGCAAAATCCAATAATGTCAGATTTAACTTCATTGTTTAGGCTACCCACAAAAGGCAATGGTTGAAAATGCAATATAAACACACGTTGCTCTTAAAATATACAAGCTGAAGGAAAGTAAAATACTAGAACAAAGAACCAAATATGCCAAGATTGAAAACAAGAGTTGGGACTCAAGGTAGAGGAAATAAAACACTGGCAGAAGAAATGTAAATTTGAGTGGTGAAAAATCAGACTGCTGCTTCTTAGTTAGCATGACATGAAAAATATAAATAGACTTCAGCATAATTGCCAAAGGGCAGAGGAACACACCTAAGAACGCAGAACAGGACATTGATTGAGATGTAGATAGAATATATAAATGATAATATAACAATGACAACATCAATTTATTTAAGATTCTAATTTAGCCCAGGCAAAACGCATTTTGATAAATCAATACCAGACATCTAGATTCTAGACATTATGCAAAGGCAAATTCACAAAACCCAATGCATGTATCCATGGGAAAGGAATGCCATCCTAATAGAAACAAATGAACAAACCAATAGGAAACAGCAGACTGTGTCATGTTTACAAATAAAATAGATGTCTGTTGACTGCATAGTTGTTCGAGCAAGGGATTTTTAAATACTTCAAGCCTGCAGAGAAGCCTTGAATTTTCCTTCCAGATTTTTTTCAAAAAAATATTGACTGGATTAATTGTCATAGAAATTCTGGGTAATTGAGCAATCTCACTTAATTTTAAAAAATGGAATAGCATGAAAAGTGTCTCTGAAACTAGATTTTACAACAAATATTACTTCTAGAACAATCAAAAGCTGACATGGCATTATGCACCCAATCGTTGTATAGAAAATAAATACGACAGCATTGGTATGAACCTGTGCTTGCAGTTTGGTCTCTGTCATTTGCAACTTCTGCTCAAGATCAGCATTTTGTTTTTCATTTATAGCAGCTCTGCTCAGCTTGGCCGTGAGATCCTCTACCTCCACTTTGAGGACTGCTTCCCTTTCTTCTGCTAGTTTAAATTCACTTGAAGCCTGTGAAGAATAAATATCTCTAAACACATAGTTGCCAAGAAGAAGACTATCAATCAAGAACATGACACGAATACAGAAATTTTGGCATCAAGAGGAACCTGTTCTTGGAACTTGATAGCCGCTTTCTGCAATTTGTCCTCAGACTCTGCTACTTGTGCTTCTAAAGCAGGAATTTGGCTCAGTTTGACCTGCAGGTCCTCTAACTCGGCCTTGTAGGCAGCTTCTCTTTCATCTAATGTTTTCAATGTACTCACACTCTGCAAAATGTTTGTGTAATCATTCATACCCGTAAAGACAACTTGTGCAAAGTTTACAAAGTAAGGCAGGCATAATAACTTCCATTTCAGAACAAATGATAGAACAAGCAATAACAGAAGAGATATAACTATAGAAGGTAAACGATTGTAATATTGTTCTATAGGTTATAGTCATAGTAAGAAACCTGCTCCTGCAACTTAGCATCAGCCAACTGCAACTTTTGTTCAAGTTCAGCTACTTGTGTTTCCAGGAGAGCAGCCTGACTCAATTTATCCTTGAGATTCTGTAACTCAGTCTTGTAAATAACCTCCCTTTCTTCTGACATTTTATATGCATGTTGACTCTGTGAATATCAAATGCAATCACTAGCATACTCATCACAAGATAGTTGTCTAGTGTCTTAAGCCCATAATAGGCATCATAAATAAACAAAAGAATTATAAATGTATAAACACAAGTGACTGCAAGTTTATTCTATAATCATTCATAGGAAAAGCAGATATAGGATTGAGTTAGGCCATATGAAAACTCAAAACTATCATAACAAAACAGGCAAGAAACAAGAACATCAGGAGTTACCTCTTGCAATTTTAGATCAGCCTGATGCAACATTTCTTCAAGTTTCTCTACCTGTGCTTGTAATATGTTAGATTGATTCTTAAGATTATCCGAATCAGCAATAAATATGGCCTCCCTTTCAGTTGCTTTCTTTGATTCACTTTCTTTCTGTGATAGGAGGGTATCAAGTTCATTTTTTATGCTCGAGTATTTTTCTATCATCACAGTATTGTCTTCCATGAGAGAGGAAATCTGCAAAACACATAGTTCTTATAATAAATCAACTTTATTCATTTTACTACGTTACTACTTTTGTAACATAAAATGGAAAAGTAAAAGGGATAAGCTCTACACTTTTATGATGATAAAATCTACCTGTGACTGATGTTGCTGTCTCTCTTCAGCTAGCTTTTCAGTCAAATCATTTAGACTTTGTAAAGAAGAAGCCACTTGGTCAGCAAGGGACTTGTTCTCATTTTGAACTTGATGGTACACTGTTTGTAACTCATCCATAGAGGACTGAAGACTAACCACCTCTTCGCTTAGTTTTAAATTTTTTTCAGCCAATAATGCACATTCTGTTTCTGACTTGAGCAGGCTTTCCTCAGTATCATTCAGCTTTTCTTGAAGCTCAGCTTCATTGAGAGAAGCACTATTGAGATCTAGCTCAAGTGCACCCAATTTACCTTGTGTTTCCCCAGCATTATCTTTCAGAACTGCCACAAGGTTCTCAAGTTCTAAATGTTTTTCAGTGGAGTTCTTTGATATATCTTCAAGGCTGGCAATTTTCTCTCTTGCTGCATTTAAGCTTTCCTCCAGTTCTTTTTCTTTCTGTGTTGAAGTTGACAATAAAGTCTCAAGCTCCATCACTCTTGCCAAAGAATCCTCAAACTTTTGTTTAAATTCAGATGCTTGCTTAGAAAACTCTTTTGCTTTGATTTCAGTCTCTTTAAACCTTGTTTCTGACAAATTCAGTTGTTCATCAAACTCGTAACTTCTTTTTTCTGTTGTTGCATTGAATTCTTGTAATAATTGCTCAAGCTCACTTTCCTTCTGAGTTGAAGTTGATAGCATAACCTCAAGTTCTGTCACTCTTGCTAATGAATTGTCAAGCTTTCCATTGAAGCCAGACACCTCATCAGAAAATTGTTTTCCCTGATTTTCAATCAATTGTTGAAGCTCTTTGCACTGTGCTTTTGCTTGATTTAAAGTACTTACTTGCTCCACCATTTGTTCTTCAGTTTCCTTCATCTTTGCTTTGAGTTCAATTTCTCTCTCAGTGGCATTCTTCAGATCAAGTTCAAGTGTTGCCAATTTATCTTCTGCTTCCTTAGAGTTGATCTTCAAAACCTCAATTAAGTTCTCAGCCTCTGATAATTTCTCAGTCAATTTGTTTGCTACATCTTCCCGGCGTGCAATGTCTTCTTTTGCTGAGTTTAAGCTTGCCTCTAGTTCCTGCTCCTTCTCTCTTGAAGTCACTTGTATTGCTTCAAGCTCCTCAATTCTTGCCAATGAATTCTCCATCTTCACTGTCAATTCAGATGCTTGAGCAGAAAACTGTTTTGCTTCTGCTTCAACCTCTATAAAACTTTTTTCTGCAATCTTCAGCTGTTCTTCAAGCTCACTATTGTTTTGCTGGGCAGCGTCCAATAATGACTCCAATTCTATGACCTTCTTTGTAGTATCTTCCGTCTTACTATGAGAAATAGCAAGCAAATCTTCAAGCTCAAGGCTTCTTTGCTTGGAGTTACTGACTTGTGCATCATGTTCTGAAAAACCATCTTCAAGGTACTTCAGCTTCTGCTCCATCTCTGCACTCCTTGAACAAGATTGCTCCAATTCAGCTTCTAAAGCACTTATCTTATCTTCAGAAACCTTGATCTGGTTCAAGAAATCTGCATTGTATTTCTCAAGTTGAGATATTTTCTCATTAAGCTCAGCAACTGTAACTTCAAGATCTTGGCATCTCACTGTTGCACTCTGCAACTCCCCTTGCAATTCTGATGACCTAGACTCTCCTTGTTTCAAATTATCTTCAAGCAATTGGTTGGCTTCTATTGCTTCCTGCAGTTTTTTATTCAAGTTGCTCAGTTCATCCAATTTAATTTTAAGATTTTCTTCAGAGCTTGCAAACATTTTCTCTAGAGCTGAAATATCTTCCTTCATTTGAACTTCAGCCACTCGATGCACATCCAGACTGTAATTTAATTCTTCTATTGTGCCTTGTGCTGATCTCAATTTCTGCTCCAATTCCGATGTTTGCTGTTGGGAATCTCTCACTTCCTCCTGAAATGCAATTAATTTTGATTCGGTTTCCTTAAGAGCCTTCTCTGTTTGGTCGCTCAGAAAAGTCTTTTCACGAAGACCCTGAACCTCTTCCTGCAAGGAAGCCAAAACTTGCTCCATTTCCTTTGCCCTTGACTCAGATGTCGCATACAGTTTCTCAAATTCCTCAGCCTTTTCTAAAGCCTTTGAAGCATGCTCTTCCTTGTGGCGAATCACTTTTTCAAATTCTTCAGCCTTCTCAAGTGAATATTTCAACTGTCCCTCTAGATTTACTACTTTCTCTGTGGCCACTTGATGCACATCCAAACTGTTATTTAATTCTTCTATTGTGCCTTGTGCTGATCTCAATTTCTGCTCCAATTCCAATGTTTGCTGTTGGGAATCTCTCAGTTCCTCCTGAAATGCAATTAATTTCGATTCGGTTTCCTTAAGAGCCTTCTCTGTTTGGTCGCTCAGAAGTGTCTTTTCATGAAGACCCTGAACCTCTGCCTGCAAGGAAGCCAAAACTTGCTCCATTTCCTTTGCCCTTGACTCAGATGTCGCATACAGTTTCTCAAATTCCTCAGCCTTTTCTAAAGACTTTGAAGCATGCTCTTCCTTGTGGCGAATCACTTTTTCAAATTCTTCAGCCTTCTCAAGTGAGGATTTCAACTGGCCCTCTAGATTTACTACTTTCTCTGTAGAGTATTCTAAATCTGCATGCAGTCTATTTAATGCATTTTTTGCATTATTTAACTCGTCCTCCTTCTGTGCACGTGATTCCATTTCTCCTTGAAGAAGCTCAGTTTGCAAGATGAATTTTTCTTCTGCTTCTTTTGTCTTCGATTCAGCAGCTGCAAGCCGTTCTTCAAGTGCCACTTCCCTTTCTTTAAGTACAGCAGAGTTTTTGGTCCCTTCCTCAAGCTTTTCCTCTATAATTTTTACATCATCCCTCAGCAGTTTAGCCTTTGACTCTGAATGACTGAGCTCACTTGTAAGCCTTGCCACTTCCAACTCAAGGGCCTTCAACCTTTGTAGCTCTGCCACAAATTCTTCTCTTTCCTTTTCAGCTGCACTCAACTTTTCTTTAAGCAAGACAATTTGTTCTTCATTCTCTTTTGCCAGTATGTCTGCATTGGCTTTTGCTTCTGCCAACTCTTTCTCTGTTTTACTCATTCTTTCTTCAACAGAAGCAGTCAGTTCATGTTTTTCTTTCTCATGTAGGCATGCAGCGTCCTTTGCCTCTATCAATTCCTTTTCCAAAGTTTCTATTCTTTGTTCAGCGAGCACAAGTTTGGGCTCATCAACTAGGTGAAAATCTCCATTCAACAATGGTGCTCCCTCGCCTCTCTGTTGATCACTCAATGCCAACAAACATAAAAATTAAGCAATTGCAAAAAATTGACAAATTTTAATATAATGATGCAGTACCATGCAAAAACTAAACAGTAATGTGGAAATAAATAACCTTTCTCAACAAAGCATGCGCATTCGATTTTCTCATATGTTATTTTATGTGCATTTGATACTTTTAGAGAACTAGCTTACTCCTGTTATTAGGAAGCTACTTTGGGGGTTATAAATTTTGTAAAAGGAGACTTACCGCAGAAGCGTCCTCCATATTGCCAGCAGTTTCAAGGGACCCTTCAGCACTGACCTCCGACTGCTTCTCAACTTCATCCATTGCTTCAAAGTTTCTGGTGGTCTTCTAGTCAATTTTCTGAGACTTAATCCTTTCAAGACAATGCATTTAGATATATCAGTTACAAACACCGGTACTTCATTCGAAAATTCAAACTACTCTAGACCACGGCAAACTTGAAGATATAGTACAGAAAATGCAGGTCCAAAATTAATTGCGGAAGCATAGACAAATTTCAAGTGGCTTGTGTTGAAAACTATATGGAAATTCCTAATCAAAAATAAATATTCGCCGTGTGTCATTCGGATCTCTCTAAACAAGAATTTGGCAGGCTTTCTAACATATCCCAGATAGAATATATGTCTTGCTTAAAAGCATCATAGATTCCTGTGCCTACAAAACGTATTTGCTTTATCAACTGAATTTTAAACCCCTCAATGAACTCGATAAGTTATATCAATCCAAAGTAGCAACCACCCAAACAGACCCGGCCTTTTATCACCACAAGCACCCTGCCTTCAATATGCATAGGTATTTATGCCCTAGTATTTGAAACTTATCTAAAGAGGAAAAGCATCCTGCATTTGTATTTGCTAACAATAACTGGAGAGAAGGACGGTGAACATCATTTTTTGAGTCAAAAAACAGCGGCTGAATGTTCAAAGTCAGTAAGGTTTGCTAATTACTGTCATCGAAGAAGCAGATTCAATGTTAAACCAAGAGAGTAGTTTCTTCTAATTCGATAAAAGGGTTAATCTTATACCAAAAGAATAGCTCCTTGTACTCCAAGCAAAACGGATTTAGTGGAAAGCCAAAAAAACGAAGTCGCTTTAAATCAATATTTAGTGCTCACTTAGAAACAACAAAAGAATTTCCATGAAATAAATATGCAATAGTTTAATTACTTATTTGTGGACAAATATCATTGACAATTACTTGCGGTAAATGATCTCGACCGGAATTTGAAAAGTCAACACCAATATATACATCCGCTAATAACAGAGAAGTAAGGGCAAACCGATTCGATTTAAGATGCAACAAACCAAGCCATCAAACAAAACAAAACCAGACAACGATAGTTTTTAAACCAATAACTTTAAGTTACTAATGTTTGGAGGTGTTAAAGCAGACTTAGATAAAAAAGAAATGAAGGCTGCGACTGTGAATGTTGTTTTGATATAAAAAACAGCTCACAAGCAGGTCTAAGCACTCCAAAACAGATCTTGCTTCAATAACAGAATCTATACAATCATGCTAACCCAATCAAACGCTGCGACTCAATAAAACAGCTGCTACGCAGATAATCATATGCTTAGCTGAAATAAATTCTTTAAATTACCTTACTATTAGTAGTATTCATATTCGATTGAGTAGACACTCAATTTACAATGATCAAATTAGAAAGATATTCCAAAACAAAACCATGTTTTTTCCACATACAAAAATAAGCAATATTCAAACTGATATTGAGAAGAAAATTCAATCAATAGGGATAGCAAGCAATCCGATCGATCAATACATAACGGTTTGTTATCGATTGAGTAGACACTCAATTTACAATTAGAAAGATATTCCAAAACAAAACCCTGTTTGTTCCACATACGAAAATAAACAGTATTCAAACTGATATTGATAAGAAAATTTAATCGATAGGGATGGCAAGCAATCCGATCGATCAATAACAGTTTACACATTACCCTGGTATTCATAATCGATGATTCCACGCCTTTAATCAAAAAAACATAAAAAAGCAATCGATTGATCGGAAGACAAGTCCATTGATAGCATAAATCAAATTACCTGAAATTTTATTTGAGGTCTGGTGAATCGAATCCTGCACCACCCAGCCTTTGCCACAGCTTTCGGCTCGGCTCTTAGTAAAAGCAGGCTCTCATAAACTATTCCTACCTGTCCAACTTAAAGATTCCTCTTCTCCGCCTCGACTAACCGTCAGCGATTTACCCTATTCGTCGCGCAGGTAATACCAGCCGGTGGATGATAGCAAGATGCTAGAACTATACTCGATGCTTTACGCGACCCCGCGCTCTAGGCATGCACACACAACGCGTTCAAGACGAAAGTAAAAATACCTGCGATACCTACTCCTTAAATGTCGGTTACTTTACACCTATACTACAATCCTACATTTCTTCGCCTACTCGATTTTCTGTTTTCGCCGTCGATTCGAGCGTCCACGTCAGGTAGTCGGAGATTAGGCGGGACGGTGAATGGGCGGGGCATAATAACGTGGCAAATCCCCATTGGCAGCTGACATGTTGGACAGGCCAACAGACCATATTTTGTCTTTTGGGCTGCCATTTCGACCGACTTAACCGACCATGTGCCGACGTGTGGGCCCACTTGATATTCCCGGTCCTCAACAACCTCGTTGTCCACCTCCAGCCTAGAAATTTAAGGGTCCTGAGATTACCCCTCACGTGACGTGTAAACGTTTTTTCCGTCCATGGGCGCATCCATACGACGGCGGTAATAATGACTAAAGCACAGAGGGCTAATTATGATGGTCCTATCATTGTTATTTCCTTTGTTTTTTTGTTTTATTATCTATTACAAACCCCAAGGTAACTTAAAGGTTTAAGGTTTACGGCATCCGGGTCGTTCTTCTGTTCTTCTCCGGGAGTCGGACTTGGCAAGATTGAGCTCTTCCGTCACCGTAAAGTTAGGTTAATGGTATTCGGGTCGAACGTTGAACGTTTGTTGTATTGGTTTTTTTTGGATGGGGCGGGGGCCATGAAAACTTTCATTGGATATAATAATCTAAACAAAGAGTAAAGTAATTAGACTTTGTCTTACGTGATTGTAACAACAGCCTTGCATCCTTTTCTTGACATTGGCATTTTGCGTTGGTAATGCGCGCTCATGCTCAACAAAGATGTCTCTTCCGCTAACATTGCTTCTACTTCTATTCCAACAACGATGAAGGTTAACGATTACTTGGCTTCCAAATCCCATAGAAGGTTTTTAATGTTCATAAGTTCAAAAAAATTAGTGTTTGACACATAAATTTTATAAAAAATTATAGTTGTCACCTAAAAATTAATTTAATTTAATTTAATTATTTTAATATAATATTGGGTTTTTGTTATCGATGTTTATAATGAATTTTTTTATTTTTTTTCTTCAAATAATTTTTATAATGATTTTAGTGCTAGCATATTGTTAGCTCCAATATCACTACATACATCGCATTTTAAACTAAATTTTATCTGTCTCAACTATTCCTAAGGTTTAGTAAGATACATATCCTTTTCTTCCATTTCTTTTTTGGTTTCTTATGTCTGTTTACTTCATATCTAAGTTGGTGTGAGTTGGTCCTTAGTTGTATCATGAACATCCTTCCAATTGATGTTTGTTCTATATAGGTCTTTTAGTGTATGTAACGTAAACTTCAACAAGATAATGTTCTCTCTTTCTTCCTAACTTTTTTTCTTCTACATAGTTGCTTTACATTTTTTCTTAGCAAATGTTTTTATGTCTTTTTGGGCATTTATTTAAGTTAATATTTCATCTGTTCATACACTTGTTATTTTGCTTCATTCATGTTTTCTTTCCTTTGTCAAGATCTCCTTCTATTGGAACTTTAGGCTATCTATCAATTTTTTTAGATATCCTGGAAGATAAACCATAGCAAATGCCTCTATAGGGAAGGTACCTATTTCTAAAAGAAGAATCTCATATGGAACCAACTCTTTTATTATTTGATGTATTGCTAGCCCACACTTCATATAACATCATTGGTACCACTAGTAGTCCAAATAAAATTCATATAATCTTTCAATCCCATAATTCAACCTTTTTCTTCTTTATATCTTGTAATGCAAAAAGTGCTCTCAATGCTCTCTTCATTCTACATGTTCCCCCACATGAGCTTATTATTGAAGTTTATCACAAGATTTTTCTACTTTGTTACTTCTTCCAGAAGATTAATTTTAAAATAAAAAATTAATTGATTATATTATTTTGATTGGAGAAGATCGTGATCTTGGTTTTACTATTATTCACTTACATGCCTACCTCCTTGCAAAAGTACTCTAATGCCTTTGTCTCAAACCATCCTACCAACCATCTTTCATGCATTGCATTTCTAGCCATCGAGTCAAGGGCTTGGTTGGAGACCACATCATTGAGATCATAGTGGATAGTGGTTATGATTACCAAAATACAACCATGAGTAACAAACAAGAGCAAGATCTTCTTTATTAACACTAAATTTTCTCTTGAGAGAAGGGTGGCTAGAGTGATAGGGTATCTTGTGTCAACCTTGCCTTATTATTACCTTGGAATGCCTATGTTCGTGGGATCTTACAAGGCACCTCTTTGGAATGGTTTGGTTGACAAGTTTCAATCCAAACTTACAAGATGGAAAGGTAATCTCTTGTCTCAAGCAAGTAAAGTGTTGTTGGTTAAGAGTATTCTATAGGTTATCCCCATTTATCTTCTCTCATTTTTTAAGATCCCTACTAAAGTTTCCAAAACCATAGAAGAAATTCAAAAACAATTCTTATGATCATGATCTGAAGAGAGAAGGAGGATTCCTCTTATAGCTTGGGGTAAAAATTACCATCAAAATAAGCATGGTGGTCTTGGTCTAAGGAGACTCTTCCTAGTTAATAGTGTTATGGCAGCTAAGGTAGGATGAAGAATTCTAAGGGATGGTCAAACTCTTTGGGTAAGGATTATTAAAGAAAAATATCTTGACAACTATGAGGATACCATATTTCTCACAATTCATGACCCTTATCATGGCTATTCCATATGAAACCATTTTTTAGACACCAGGGAGGCCTTGTGGAAGGGTGTGAAATGACGTGTTGGAGATCGGACCTCTATAAGTTTTTGGAAAGATGTCTGGTTAGATGACAACCCTTTAGCCAACAATGATATTTTCTCTAATCTAAAAAAATATCTATAAGATAGATATGGTAAAAATATTTGTGACTACATGAATTTATTGGATAACGAGTTGAGCTGGAAAGATTTAAAGGTAGGCCCTGAGAATTTGAAGGATTTAAACCTTCTTAAAGTTGAACTAAATATTTATTACTTAGGTGTTATCAAGCAAAGAGACTTTGTGGTTTGGAGCAAAACTAAGAATGGTGAATCCAGCGTGAACACAACCTATGGTCTTTTGGATATTGCTATAGATAATGGTTTTCCTTGGAATAGAATTTGGTGTAAGAGAGTTATTCCTGAACTGGAGATATTTCTTTGGGAAGCAGTCCAAAATAAGATCCTAACGATGGATAATATTAAGAAGAAAGATTTTTAGTTACCTAATATATGCAGTTTGTGTGAAAATGCAAAAGAATCAGTGGAACACATCTTCTTGGAAGGTCCCTATGCTCTAAATATTTTCTAATTTCTCATCAACAAGATGAGCATCTCTTGGGTGATACCTTCTAATATGGTTTTGTAGTTACAATAGTGGGAGAACCACTTTTTCAGTCCTCATATTAATGTAATTTGGAACTTGATTTTGTTTCATTTTGTGTGGGGAGTATGGTTAGAGAGGAACACGAGATTTTTTAGAGGGTAAAAAAGGTCAGCAATGAGAAGTTTTAGAAGCATCACCCATTTTTTAGAGGAGAATGTTACATCTATCAAGTACCCTATCAAGCTAAATAATATTTAAGAGACTATGATAGCTAAGGCATATAATTTAGAACCCATTAGTGGTGGAGAGGCAAATGCTCAAATTAGAACTGATGTAAAATGACAACCATCTCAAGATGAATGGTTGAAGTTAAATTTTGATTGGGAATCCAAAGGTAACCCAAGTAATACCGAAGTAGGAGCAATTATTAGGGACAATCAGGGCAGAGTGGTGGGAGTAACCTACAAGTTTTTGGGAATTACTTCTAGTCATAAAGCTGAAGTTAATGCTTTACATCTAGGTTTAGATCTAGCTAAGTATTTAGGTGCTAAAAAAGTTATCTTTGAAGGATACTCCTTGAATATTATCAATCTTTGAAAAATAAGGGAAAAGTTAATTGGTAAAATTGATCACATTGTGTAAGATATGTGAGAGATTATAAAGCATTTTGAATAAGTTGACTTTATTCATGTCTTTAGAGAAGGTGACAAACCATCAGACTGGTTGGCAAACTTTGGTGTCATTAAAGAAGAGGATAGGAGATGGATCCCACAGGGATGACCCATGAGGACTTAGAAAAGTTCATAAGGGAGGACTACAACTAATTGGGGTCCAAGATGGATATTATTTGCCTTGCATCCAGCGAATTTTTGGCTACTTGTCCTTGGCAGCTGTGTAGTTGATGGGCTGACTTTGTGTTGTAAAAAGGGTTCAAGCCCTTTCAAAATTCCGTTTTTACCCTAATAAAAAAAAATAAAAGGGAGATATTAGGGACAAAACTAGGAATCCCATCTCTTTAGAATTTAACATGGATTACACATGGCTAGTATGTTATGAGGGATGTAGGAGCCAAATTTTGTGATGCAACAAAGGGATATACCCATATAATATTTGAATCACAAACATTCTAGCACCAAGACCTTACTACCTCCTGCACTAGGAAACAAGCATTGTTATGCATGGGGGAATAAAAGTCCTAAACCTCCTTAAATAAGCTAAAGCTTTTTTTTAACAAGAAAAAATAGAATAAAACATCTCATTCTATGCTCCAAAATATATAGGAAAATAGATGCAAATCACTAATGAACACCTATTCATCATATTTTTGAAATGCAAATACATAGAGATGGCCAATAATATTCTTCAAACACTCTATGTTGGATTAGAATAATAATAAATGGAATACAAAATTGTTCATTTTTCTAAATGGATTTATAAATTACTAAAATATAATTTTTCCTTGTAATCAAATGAAAAATAAGAAGATACAAAATTATTCTTCTGTGGCTAATTAACAATACTTTATACTTACTTTGACACCACATTGGATTTCATAATCTTTTATTATAATGAATAGTAGCAACATATCAACTCAAACCATATATGAAAGATAGTAAGAGAACAAAAAGGAATATTAGTTGAAACAAAATATGGAATGACCCCCTAGGAACCTCACACAAATGGTCAAGATAAGATCACATCAATATAATGGATCGGGTGGTTGAGGGGTATCTATAACAAATCCTCAATAAGTAGTTACAAGTTACTAAACCCATGTCTATAACACATTAGGCATAAAAAATAGTGAAGCTTGACTATAATAAAGGTAGACCATATTCCCATAAGGATAATTACATTAAATAATAATAAAGTATACTGTGTAATATTTTCCTATAGGCTTACACATGATTACATTATAGAATTTTGGTCTTAGCCAAGAAAGTCAAATTAAACAACTCTAAACAAGGACTTCCTATATCAAGAACTAGTGTACATTGTTTTGCACTTAGACACCATCCACCATTCCAACTAACTCCTACCAATAATTTTATGGTTCAACCTCAAAACTTAATTAACCATCTTACATGGCTCATAATTTAGAGTCAACTAGAGAAGATGTTATATATCAATTTTTTCTATTTTGCTATATAATTCCCTTAAGTAGGATATAGTACTAAAACATCATTTGCATATTAATTTTTAACTAAAATATGAGATTCTCCAAGGTATCGTAGGGTGTAAGTAGCAATGGATTTTCATCAAGTCAAGCATCACGTATCATAGTCGAACTAAAATGTATATTCTTTAGCTATTTTATTTTAGTATTGATAAATATAGAATATTTCATTACCTTTTTTCTAATTTAGCTTTAGTGGATTGTTTGAAGGAAAGAATTATATCTCATACAATTACAAGAATTATAACAAGATATCCCAAGATACTCAAACAAATTAAATCAACAATTATGCAATTAAAGTTGAAACTATCTTGATCTAAGAAAAAATGGAAAGATAACATTCACAAACTTACTACACTAATATTATCAACAAAAAGCATATTCTAGGTTGAATCCTAATGTAGTAACTTAAAACACTTGACCTCGTAGGCATCAAGGAGCACACCATTAAAAATAAGTATAATAAAGAACTTGTTTCTATTCTATCTTGCTCATTATGTTACCACTATAAAAAAGGAGAGACCACACTTGGATGATTATAAAGGATTTGATTTGCCTTGGAAATTAATCCTTGAACAACAACTTTGGTATTTGGTTGCAAATCCTAGTAGAGCATCCCATCATCCTCCATGGAATAAAGCAAACTAGAAATTGTTGGTTGTACCTATAAGGAAAAGAGAGATAGAAAGAGATAAAGGGCAAGAAGGTCATGTGGTGTTCTAGCAACAAAGGTAGAAAACTAAGAGCAATATTAGTAGTAGAAATGATCAAGAGCTTGTGTGAATTATCATAGTAATTCAATATATGTTGAATAAATGAGGAGATGAAGTGGGTATTTATAGCAAATATAAAAGATAAATTTCCCTTTTGAGGTCAATTATTGAATCACACTTTTTCCAAAGCTATAAAATGATGACATATTAACCCTAGATATAAAAACACACTAGGATCATGACCATAAATCGAAAGCCCTAAATTTTGATCAACAACCATAATTATTAAAATGGCAATCATGGCACTGTTGATCTTAAGGACACATGCTTTTGGGGACACATATAAATATATCCCTTAATCATGAATATATCCTTTTTTTATAGTTATGGAAAAGTTAACAAGCGAAAATGACAAGGAAATATGGTAGAGGCAAGAACTAGGTGAAGAAAGGGAACCAAGACTATTGACCAAAATGGCTTACTATAATCTTACACAAGGACTAACTTTGTTAGCCCACACCTATTTGATATGTAGGAGGGTAAGAATTTACCATCTACAAAGTCAATTGTTAGTTCTCTTTTTACAAATACATATTACCCCTACCTAAGGACCATGAGTGATACCATAAGGGATAACACTTGATGAGTTCTAAGGGAAAAAAGAAAAAAGAAAAGAAATATGTGATAGTCAAAGAAACATAACCAAGGAAAGTAATTTACAAGTAATAAAAAATAAGATATGTTTAGCCATAGAGGACTTCAAACCAACCCTATCAACTCACCCAATCCCTAATTTAGAAGAAGAGAGTCTTGATATATGGATTCAAGTCATTAAATGGAATTATAATATTGGGTATAAGAGAAGAAAAATAAGGTAAATAATATAAAGTGGAAACCTCCAGATGTGGAGTGGGTTAAAATTGAATTTTTTTGGAGCATCTAAAGGAAATCTAGTACCAACAGGAGGAGGAAGAATTATTAGAAATAACAGAGGAGAGATTTTATCTCATTATGCTTTCAATTGTGGATTGAAGATAAATAATGAAGCTGAAGCTTGGGCAGCTTTAGAAGGGTTAAAAATATGTAAACAAATGAAACGAAATAGAGTATGAATTGAAGGTGATTCTCTCATAGTAATAAATACAATTTTAATGAAAGCAAAGGCTCCATGGAGCATACAAGAGATAATTTTGGAAATTCAAGATCTTGCTAAAGAGTTTGAATAAATCAGGATTACACATATATTAAGGGAAGGAAAAAATGTGTAGATAAGCTAGCCAATAGAGAGGTTTGAAGAACACAATATTATACTGAGAGGGGGGGTGAATAGTATAATGCCTACTTTTTAATTTCTTTCCAAACCAATATTAATTAATTTCCTTAATTGCAATAACCAAATATAGCAGTATGCATTAATAACTTAGATAACAATAGTAAGCAAGAGCACAAGTCACCACACACAATTGAGACACAAGATTTAATGTGGTTCCCCCAATGTGGGGTACTCCACAAGATAATCTCCTTATAATATTTCACACAAAAATAAGGATCCTTATCCAATATAATGATTACTTTGATATGCTCAAAGCTAGGCAATACAATGATCTGCTCAGGTAGGCAATCCACTTATCTACTCAGCTAGGCAACACACTGATCTGCTCAAGTAGGTAATCCACTGATCTGCTCAGCTAGAAAACATATTGATCTTCTCAGGTAGGTAATCCACTGATCTACTTAGCTAGGCAACACACTAATCTGCTCAGGTAGGTAATCCATTGATCTACTCAGCTAGGCACTCCACTAATCTTCTCAACAAGCTCACACAGAACTTGTCCAAATCTGCTCAACAAGCTCACACAAAACTTGTCCAAATATGCTCAACAAGCTCAAACAAAACTTGTCCAAATTTGCTCAACAAGCTCACACAGAACTTGTCCAAATTTGCTCAATAAGCTCACACAAAACTTGTCCAAATCTGCTCAACAAGCTCACACAAAACTTGTCCAAATCTGCTCAACAAGATCACATAGAACTTGTCCAAATATGCTCAACAAGCTCACATAGAACTTGTCCAAATATGCTCAACAAGCTCACATAGAACTTGTCCAAATCTTCT
This sequence comes from Wollemia nobilis, assembly GCA_028583015.1. NCBI lineage: Eukaryota > Viridiplantae > Streptophyta > Pinopsida > Araucariales > Araucariaceae > Wollemia > Wollemia nobilis. Next base: position 5,599,392 of record JAQPPZ010000431.1, on the reverse strand, counting down.
CAACAAGCTCACACAGAACTTGTCTAAATCTGCTCAACAAGCTCACACATAAATTTTCCAAATCTACTCAACAAGCTCACATAGAACTCGTCCAAATATGTCCCAAAAACTATCCACAAAGCTATCTAGAAATCTATCCCAAAAGCCTTCTCAAAGGCTTAATCAATCATACTCAAGTAGTACTCAAATCTCATCCATAAATCTATGAAGGCAAGGCTCAAATATGAACTCAACAATGAATGATAATACACTCTTCAAAGGATGACAATTATGATCCACAATGATCTCAACTCAAATCAATCTCATAGAAGCATAAAGAGAATTGTTAGAGACTCAATATGTTCTATACTCAAATCCAATATCTTTCTCAACTCAAGGTAATATCATAGAAGCATAAGGAGAATTGTTAGAGACTCAATATGTTCTAATCTCAATTTCTTTCTCAACTTAAACTCAACTCAAATCAGAATATAGAATAGTTTCTTTTATAGAATTTGAACAATCACTTGACTAGGCACAATCAACTCGACTAAAACATTCATCACAAGGGACAACTCTTTCTCACAAACCCTAGTCCAAGCATGTATCAACCAACTCAAATGTTTCTAACAATGCTCAACCATAAATCTCACATAAAAATGATATTCATGTTCTTTTCAAGTTCTTTGCATAACCAATGGGCTTCAACAACTATGCTTATAAAACAAGGTTTAACCACAACTCTCAAACTATGAAACCTAAAAGCATTCAACAAACAACTTTAGAAAATGAAACCACAATCAATCCTTTTCACTCCAATGATATTTTAGAAATCAACCACCATAATCAATCAATAGGAAAATGTGCCCATACCTTTTATGAATATGAAGAAACCTCTTTGAAAATCTGCCACACTCAACAAACTGCTTTTTCAAATTTCAACAAGGGTTAGAGATCATGATTAATATCACAACAACAATATCCAAATAACACCTTATCACTCCTACTCAACAAAATGCATCATGTCCCCTTATGAAAGAATTAATCACTTTTGAAAAAGAATAAAACAACCTTCACTTTTGAACCCCTTTACAAAAAAAAAAATCTCTTTACATACACCTTATTTCTCCCTCTAAGCAAGTTAATCAAATAGCCCTCGAAATAAGATTTCCAATGATATATAATATGATATAATTCTAAAAGGAAAATCACCAGAAATCTCTCTTTTTCTCAACATGCATCACAACCCTTATCTCTCCTAGGGCAACCTTAGAAAAATAAAATATTAGGAAAAATTATTAACTTGCATTTGTCCTCAGCGGGATTCGATCCCCGATCACTGCCCCGGTCCACAGAGATGCTTGGCCCTCTTTCTTTCTTTTTGGTAGCTTTCCTAGCTACCTTTACTTCCTCAAACTCTTTACGGAGTTGTTTGAATTTCTCTATTCAGTGAAGGCCCACATACCTATTTTCCATTCCTCATTCAAATGGGGGTTTGGTTCTGTAAATGTTACTTTGGCCTTTCTTTTAGCCCTATTTTGCATTATTTGTAGCATATTCCCCTTTCCTATTTTTGGTATTACAGCAGCTTGTATAGGGAGGTCTTCCTTTCTCGCAGAGGCAACCTCCCTATTGGATGATCCAAGGATCTGTCCTTATGATCAGAGGTCTTCTATGGCTGTACCCCTTGTTTCCTGGTTGCCTGACGCATGCTCCTTTGGTTCTTCAGGTAGTAGCCCCTCAATTTCAGGTCCCTAGAACTTTGGAGAATCATCCTTGGTCTCAGGTTCAAGGTTTTGTCCTTGGCTCTGCCCTAAAGACTCCTCATCGTCTTCAATGTTGATAACAGGGGTTTCTATTTGAAAAATAGAATTTCCTTGTTCCTCTATAATTCCTCTATCAGAGGTGTGTAAACCTTCTCCCACTTCCAATTACTTATTACGGGCATATGACTTGACTACCCCAAATGAGACTACTCTCTCTAGTGAGGTTGGAGAGTTTTTGGGCACCTCCATTGCCCAATCGATTTGGGTAGAGGTATCGTGTATATCGATCACCCTAACTTGTAGTTGTTGGTTCTCTACACTAAGTTGTTGGATCAATTGCTGGAGTTGGATGATGGTGGCCTCCTACCTCTAGATTTTTATCATATACATCTTGTATTCCTTGAATAGTGTCTATGTCATGAATTTATCATTCTGTTTGATGTGGTCCCCTTCCATCAGTACCTCAAGCTACTGTTGTAGGCTTATTGAGGTTTGTAGGTCTTGCGGACTATGAGAAACCAGATTCTGTAGGGTTTCAGCTATGAAGCTGAGCTCTAAATCTTCTTACTCCTTGCTTAAGAGGATTAGGCACCACAGTCACCTCCAACCACGTATGCGCACTGTACACCATACTCTGGGCTCAAGGCTAGAGGATTTTGCCCTTTCCTTCACATAATTGGGTAGATAACTTTATCCTTATTCTATAGTATCTGGTGATAATCGAGGGTGTTCCTCTTCAAAAATTCACCCCAATTAGAAATAATCGTCTACCTCTATTGTTTCTTGCTTTGATGCATCAGAGGATTCAACCATAACCTCCTCGATCGCTCCTTGTAACTCAACCTCTTGTTCTACTTCAGCTGCTACTTGCTCTCATGCACCAGAGTGTTCAGTCCCTACCATCGATGAGCTTCCCCTATGCTCCTCTGCATTGCGTATCAGGGCTATAATTGTCCCATGGTGGGCTAGGGCATAGGATGCCCCTCTCTGATATCATGATGCCTTGTCCTATAGGGTATTTTCTAGGTAGAATAGGATGTTAAGTTTTTTCCCATGCACCAAATGTCTTAGGAACTACATGTGGTTTGCATTTAGGTATGAATACTTCATGGTGCATGTGAAGTATCTCACCACCTACTCAAAGAGCTTCCTTAGATGCATAGGGAGTCTCTACTTTGGGAGCCCATGTGGATCATAAGAGACGTTTGTTTGTCCCAACAACACCTCTGCACACTTCTTTGCCACACTATATTTATACATGCATTCCCTAGTAAGGGGAGGCTGGTGACATGAGCGATGTGCTTTAGAGTGATTAGAATTTCTAGTCCATGCAATCAAACAACATCCCTATTCACAGCGATAGTAAACTCCTTTACTGCTTCTATGTCCTAGTCTTGGTTGACCAGGCAACAATAATTCATCCACTCGACTTCTTCGAACTGGTTGTAAACTTATCCCCTAATCCCCTCAATACTATTAGGCTCATTATTTTTGAGTGCATGATTCTTCGATCATCCACCCATGGTGAATTTCCTATTGGTTTTGACTGGTTTGATGCCCTGCCCTCAGTAAGACATATTTTTATAAAATTAGGTGCCTAACTCTAGAAATTGTTTCAACATTAGGGTTGGCAAGGTATGCCACCCAAATTAATCGTCCGACACAACATATTAGGCATGAGGGGTGAATTCAATTCTTGCACTAATATTATTTTTAGAGAAGCATATTATATGAAAAATTACGTATATATCTAAAGAAAATCATGCGCATACCTGATTGGTCACTTTGTGCTACGTGGAGTATGCCAAATTGCTATTCGACAATATTTTCCCATGTGTTGATTATGTTGCCTTGGGTACTGCATTCCTGGTTCGCTCGAGGTCCTACTACTAAAAACATGGTGGATCCTATTAGTTTAGGTTGGGACACATATATCCTTGATGGTTGGCCTTGGGACATGCAAAAATCCTACCCAATGATTTCAAAATATTTTTAGGTGCTTTCGGATTTCCATCACATGAGATGATGGTGTTGGCTTTGGCTGCTCCTCGTACTACCAAGCTGTGCATATGTTTTTGAGTTTATCGAGGTGCCTGCTCGAGTAAGACGCTAGTTTAAGGTGCCTACTTGAGTAAGGTGTCTACTTGAGTAAGGTTCCTACTTCAGTAATGCGTCTACTTGAGTAAGGTGCCTACTTGAGTAAGGTACCTACTTTAGTAAGGTGCCTACCTTAGTAAGGTGCCTACCTTGATAAGACATCGCTTGACTATGAAGAATGCTCTGGGGTGGTGCCTCCTCGATAAAGTAAGGTATCTCTCCTCCAAAGTAAGGCACCAGAGTAAGGCATCGCTCCTCTAGAGTAAGGTGCTAGAGTAAGGTGTCACTCCTCCAGAGTAAGGTGCCTCCCATGGGAGTATATATATATATATATATATTGAGAGAATGCTAAGTGCTCTGGTGGTGGCACCTCCTTGGTGGAGTAGGGCACCACTACTCCGGAGTAAGGCATCTACTTGAGTAAGATTCCTACTTGAGTAAGGTACCTACTTGAGTAAGGCACCTACTTTAGTAAGGTGTCTTCTTGAGTAAGGTGCCTACTTCAGTAAGGTGCCTTCTTGAGTAAGGTGCTTACTTTAGTAAGGTGTATACTTGAGTAAGGTGCCTACTTTAGTAAGGCGACTACCTCAGTAAGGCACCACTTGACTATGAAGAATGCTCCAAGGTGGCACCTCCTTGATGGAGCAAGGCGCCACTCCTCTAGAGTAAGGTGCCATAGTAAGGCACCTCCTTTTCGGAGTCATCTATTCCTCCATCATTGAAAAGTTAGCGGCTAATGTGCCTGTTGATGTGAGGTTGATCAAACCTCCTAAAATTCTCCTCTTACAACATCGACGTCCACTTTGTTCAGGCACAAGGGTGAATAATTTTTCCTTTACGGGTAATTGGTGCCCACTATATGCCTAGATTAGCACTATCCTATTATTACACAGGTTCATGGATACTAAGCTAGACTAGGCCCCCCAAAGATGCCTATTGTTTGATCAATTAGGCCATTCCCCTACAAAAATAAAATGAAAAAAAAATTAGTTAAACACAATTCATTCTTGTTAGGCCCTGGCTCTCAAGATGCCTACAACTTGCATGTGGGCGTTGTCCCTGCAAAACACACTGTAAGCTAAAAAATAAGAAACTAATCTAACTTGTTTTTGGTGGACACCTCTGTGTCCACCAGGTTGTTGAGAATTTTGGAGAATTTTACTTGGATGGGGTCTCCCCCATGCATTTTCTAGACTCCTCCAATAAATTTTTGGACTGTGGTATGGGCGCAACCAATGGCCATTGGATGTTAGAATGGTGTTGCTATCGTCAATTGTCTTGACTCACACAACACCATTTTTAATTATTTCCACCACCTCGTACGGGCCCATCCATATTTGCATCAGTTTTCCCTTTCGCTCCTAGAATCTAGAATCATACAACAGCACCCAATCCCCCTCTTTGAACTATTTCATTTTAATGTGGTGGTCATGCCACCGCTTCCTTTGCTTTTGCATGATTTTTGTCCTTTGGAGGGTGTCCATTCAAAATTCATCCAACTGGTTTAGCTATCAAATTCATTCCCTCTATGCTTCATCTAGGCTTAGGTCTAGTTTAACCATCATTATAAGCGTCTTGACCTCAAATTCAATGGGCATCATTGCATCCTTCTCGTATACCAGTTGGAAGGGTGTGAAGTCGATGGTTTATTTCCATGTATTATACACCCATACTACCTCCGATAACCTTGCATCCCAATCCTTCTTGTGCTACTACACGGTTTTAGTCAGGATGTTTTCTATCTCCTTGTTGGTTACCTCCACCTATCCATTCACCTACGGATGGTAGGGGGTGGTTCTGTTGTGATGTACTATATACTATTCTATCAATTCCTTGATTAATCTAATGGTAAATTGAGGTCCTTGGTCCATTTTAATTTCCCTAGGCACTCCATACCTTGTGAAAATATGGTGAACAAAAATTTGGCTACCATTCCCTCCTTAGAACCTCTCAATGCCTGGACTTCGACCCACTTGGTAACATAGTATGTGCAAACTAGAATATACCTCCTTCCAATTGAAGGTGGGTTGATGGGTCCCATGAAATCCATGCCCTTTTTATCAAAGGGCTAAATGTGTACATGATGTTGAAGGGGAATTTCGTCCCTATGGGTCAACCTGCCCATTATTTGACATTCATCACACCTGTTGCATATGTGGCTGCATCTTTAAATAGAGTGGACCAAAAATACCCAGTTTGTAATACCTTATATGTAGTACTTCTCCCTGAGAAGTTTCCTCCACATGGCTCATTGTGAAAGGCCTTGGGTATCTCTAGGAAATCATGCTCTGCTACACACCTTCTCACTATCTGGTCGGGCCCTATTTTGTACAAGAGGCCGTCAATCCATTGAAAGAAAGTGCTCTTCTCAATCATCCCCTATTTATCCCTGTACAAAAAAGTAGGGGATGTTCTACCAATGGCCAGATAATTGGTGATGTCCATATACCATGGCATATGTTCACTAATAACAAACAAATGTTCATTCAAGAACTGGTCCTCTACCACTGCGTGATCTACTGGGATTAGTTTGGATAAAAATTGTATGACTACATTATCATTTTTGAGCTTGTCAACTATGGTGATGTTGAAATCCTGCAATAGTAGAAACCACTTGATTATCCTACCACTAATCTCTAGTTTACTCATTAGGTACCTGATGGCCACATGGTTTATGTGAATGAACACTTAGTATCTAGTGATATAGAATTTTTTGATGGCATGTACTACTGTGAGAAATTATTTCTCTGTTATTGTGTAGTTGAGCTCAGCCCCTACTAAATTCTTACTAACATAATAAATGATTTTGAATTCTTTGCTATCCTTCTGCCCGAGGACTGCTCTAGTTGCATTATTAGAGGTATCACAAAATATGTGAAATGGGATGGCCCAATTTGTACCCCGCAACATTGGGGTAGAGATAAGTTTTTCCTTTAGCATCTAAAATGCTTGCTTGCAGTCCCCTGTCCAAATGAATTCCACATCCTTCACCAGCAAGTTGTGCAGTGGTTTGATGATCTTGCTGAAATTGAAGATGAATCACCTGTAGTACCTGACAGAGCCAAGAAAACTCCATACTTCCCTCTGCATTTTTGGGTTAGGTATATCTTTAATCACTTCTATTTTTTTTATCCACTCTAATCCCCTCTATCTAGATATGATGTCCAAAAACTATGACCTCATGCATCATCATAAAACACTTCTCATTGCTGAGGGATAAGTTATTCTCCTCGCATCTCTAGAGCACATATTCTAGGTTCGTTTTTGCTTCTTTGAATGTCTCTCCATAAATAGTGAAGTCATCCATATATACCTCTACTACCTCCCATCATATCCAAAAATATGCTTAGCATCGTACTTTGGTGGATGGTGCATTGCACAACCCAAAGGGCAACACTTTGTAGGCAAACGTTCCTCATGGGTAGATGAATGTTGTCTTGTCTTGGTCCTCCTCCCTGATCTGGATTTGGTTGTACCTATTGAATCCATCTAGAAATGAGAAGTATTTCCTTCCAAATAGTGTGTCCAACACATGATCAATGAATGGGAGTGGGAAGTGATCTTTCTTGGTCGGCTTGTTCAATGATCTGTAATCAACACAAATTCACCATTTCCCATTTTTCTTGGGGACCACCACTAGTGGTGACAACCACTCACTGTCAAATATCAGGTAAATAAACCCTATAGACAAGAGCTTCTGTAGCTCAGCTTTGATGATTTATTTCATGGCTGGGTTAATTATTCTCTATGACTATCTGATTGGGATAGCTTGCTCTTCGAGGTATATCTGATGTGTGTATATTTTAGGGCTGATTTCCTTCATATTAGAATAATCCCAAGAAAATGCTTGTTGGTTCTTGGTTAGGAGCTCTTTTAATTCTACCAACTATGTGGGGGTCAACCCACTATTGATATTCAATATTATTTCAGTCCCAATATCAATTTTCTAGGTATGGTGATCCTGAGCGCCGACCAATGGCAACTCAAGAACTATGAGGGAGGATTCTCCTTATAAGAATCTTGTTATAATTCCATCTTCATCAACATCCTCCAATTCTATCAATTCCATTACTAGCTGGATCATGGACAAGGAATCCTCATTTTTCTCGGTCAATGTGGGTTCACTCAATGTGTCCACAAACTAAGCGAGAGGAGAGATTTTCAATATCTTTATGTTTTGCCCATTCAAAATGGTCATAAGTCCATCATAGTAGCTGATGTAGGTTTCAGCCATAGCTAACCATGTCCTCCCTAAGATGAGTGGGTAACCACCCATTCCCACTTTTGATTGCAGCACCAAGAAGTCTATCAGGTATTCCCATGCATCGACTGTTATAATTATATCCTTGAGCATCCCCTTTGGTGCCATGGTTGATCGGTCGGCCAACTGCAACACCGTTTTTGTGGGTTTTAAGTTTGTAAGTTTTAGTTTTTGCATGGTCTCCTGTGGCATCACGTTGATGGCTACACCCAGGTCAACCAAGGTGTTCACCAATGAACATCCTCCTATTTTCACCATCAGTACTGGGCTACCTAGGTCTACATATTTGGGATGTTAAGTATTTATCATAATTAAGTCAACCAGTTTTCCCATGATATTAATGGTTTGTGCCACCTTACATCCCAGTTTCCTTATACACAACTCTTTTATCACCTTAGTGTATATAGGCACATCCCGGATGGCTTGAAATAGTGGGATAGTGACCATGAGATTCCTCAAGCTTGAGAGGATATCAAATTCTAATGGTATCGACTTCCTCTGTTCCTACAACCATTTAGGAAATGGAGCCTTTGTTTTCTCAATGACCACATCTTATATAAGATGGGAATCTCCTATGTCTTCCTCCTATTCTACCAAGGGAGGTGCCTCTACTCCTAGCTGCTTACCTGATCTAAGTTGAATAGGATTACAACTAATATTATACATCGGATACATCTCTCCCTCTACTTGGTATGCTGGTTGGTTTACCTTATTATTTGGGTTCACCGTCAATTGTGCTGGTAACTATGCAGGTCTCACCATAGGTAGGGATGGTAAGCCTTTCTGAGGTGAAACTTGTGTCATATTTTGTGGAGCGAAGTTCCATAGAATGTGGTTCCTCCACTACTACCCGATGTGCTAATATGGTATCCATGGTTGCTGATTGGGAAATGCAACTCCTGGAGGTACATTCATCCAAGGTGGTGGTCCCCACCATCCCATATTGGGTGGTTGTAGGCATATATGATCCTCCTTCATAGGGTGGCATTCTTATGGGCATATTCCCCATAGGAGGTTGCTCTCAATTTCTTTGATTGCCCATGAAATAGGCTTCAATTACATTAGCCTTCTCATTAGTATTGGGTAGTTGCAAGCATAGTCAAATCTTGTGATTCTGTTGGTAAATCACACATACTCTAAGCTTGTTCTCTGGACATACATTCCTTGCATGCTTTTCCCTATATTTTGGATATAAATAGGCCAACGCTACATCATTCTATTGTTTCTTCTCCAGTAAGAGCGTACAAACTGTAGTTCTAGAGAGGACAACATTTCACTCTTCAAATCCTCCAACATGTTGCCTATCTCTATTTTTGTGATTAATGCAGTTCTTTCATGGTTTTAGGAGTTGGTTTGCCTCTCCTTCATGAGTAATTTTGGTATAGTTGTCGGATATCTTGCATTGCATGCTGGTAAACGTCTCCTCCTAAGATCATGTTTAGTTCTTCCAACGACTTGTTATTAAGTCCTCTCAGAAAAATGCTCTTGAGAGACTTATCTCCCAACTTTGCATGAGGATCTCACTATAGGTTGAAATTGAACCTCTCCCAGTACTCTTCTAAAGACTCATCCTCCTTTCATGTCATGCTGAGGACTTCCTCTCTGGAGTCTCACACTCTACCAAAGTCTTGGTACTACTCTAGAAAGAGCTTCCTCATATTTTCTTACATAGTGATCTACTTATTTCCCAACCCGATAAACCATCATAGATCTAAGTTGTCTAATGCTGATGGGAAGAGTTTCAACCTTTGAGCATCTGACTTGTAGTCAACAGACCTACACAACATATCAAATTTGAATAAAAACAAGTTAGGATCTTCGGTTGGGTATCTCCTAAAGGTGGGAATAGGGGCATAGGTTATGTTCTTCATCTTGGTTTCCACTGCTCCTTCCTCTATTGGGAAGCTAAATCTAGATGTGTAATCACCAAAAAGGTTCACCTAAAATTGCAATTGCTGAAATGAAATAAAACTGAGCATTCATACACAAATTGATAAAGATAAAAGGAATTAAATGAAATGCATCTTTTATTACTCTTTGAACCAATTCATTTTCTTTTGCAAATCAATCCCTCTTAGGGATACCCTTTTGATACTTCAATTACAACATATCTAACCCCTTTCTAGGGTATATTCAAATCAAACACCTTCTAGGGTGACAAAAACTGCTCTACGGTGGATTTGACCCTCTTCTTCACATTGAGGAAGGAATTGGATGATTGAATCTCCTTCGATATCTATTCCCTACTATCAAGAAAAAAAAATAACACGTCAAAAGCTAAGGTAACCTCTCTTGATGAGGTATTTTAAGAAAGTTTCACAAAAGGATGCAATTAAAAGCATATAATCAAGAAAATGAGTAAATCATGGTAAACCTATGTTAATCATGAAATGTGATCATTAAGCATATTCAAGAAAACATGTATTATCTATCTACTAGATTAGTTAACAAATAGAAAGCAAAGGTGCATGAAATATGCCACAATTACACTAATTATCAAATTGACAACATGAAAGTAAACCTACTTCAAATGCTTAATCCAACTGGTCATAGGTCTCTAGAACATTAATTGAACCTATATTAAGCCTAACATGATCTAACTAATTAATTTACAAGAAAGAACACAATGAGATCTGTGGCCATTTGCTCACCATGGGTCTGAGATGATGTAGTAACAATAGTATGAAGCTACTTTATTCATGAAATGCAAGTAATATATAGGATTACATAGGAATCTCACGTAGGTTAAGTGGTTGCAACAATATGCCAAACATGGCCAACCACTTAACTACTAGTTAACCAAATGCTAACTATGGATGTCCACTAACTGCTAGAAGACAAACAAGATCTCTAACAAGTTAACAACCATCTAACAACATGCTAACAACATGCTAACAACCTATTTCTAACATGGGCATACTATGCCTCACGTGAATACAAAGTGCAAGAAATAGGAATAGTAAATAATAATAATAATTAACTTAGGCTTAAGTGGATAAGCCTAAGTTATCCTCAACACTCCTCCCAACCATATAAGCATTGGACCCCAATGCTCTCAACAAATGTGGAAAGTCATGGGCCATCTCATGGTGAGGAATCCAATGAGCCATGTGTGGAAAGTGACCACGAAGAGCAACAAGGTAAGTAGTGGAAGAACCTTGTCTCGTGTGATGAGTCTTCATCTCGAAAACTCTATCTGAAATGAGCGAAAGCTGACGATCAGGTGCCACTGCTGTTGTAGGACTGAAAACAGGATCAGGTACCAAAAGAGGGTCCTGAAATGGTGTCTTTGGAAAGTGGCGCTCATCCAAAGGAACCCAAACTCTGCCTCCAACTTGTGGTGAGTGAGGATTGTGATGCTTTCGCACCACTCCCTGCGGAGTCTCCTGCAAGTCCTGTGGTATCTTGCCTAGAAGGCTCTGCCGGTGCTCGATAAGGGAAGTAACCTTAGCTTGCTCCTCCATGTGTGCAATGGTGGGAGTGGGCAAAGCCAAAGGTAACTTCGTGGAACAAGTGGTTCAAAAGTTGTAGGTGTACCCAAAATTATACCAATGGAATCAATGGTATCTTTCTCATGAGTGAGAATGGTGGGTTCCTTAACCACTTGCTCTTGTGATTGTTCATCATGTGGGAGTGAAACTTCTTCCTTTGCATGTTCCTTAGGTGGTGCTTTTTCTTCATTTTGTGTGGGACAAATGCTAGTAGGAGCTAAAATAAGTGCTTGACTCAATGGCTTCCTTACTTGCCTACAACTTAACATCAAATTGGAAGTAGGTGTAGTGCTTTGTATCAAGTAGTTTTTACCATGCAACTCCAATGTGTAGGTGTTCTTTTTAGCATGATAAATAGCATTCCTATCAAATTGATAGGGTTTACCTAGCAAGAGTCCACAACAATCCATATCTGTGACATCACACCTAACTTTGTCCACAAACTTGTCACCAAAAGCAAAATTCAAGGTGCAAGTATGGGTGATGTTGGATGTGGAGTCTACATCTTTCCACCCAAGTGCATAAGGTTGGTGATGTGGTTTGATGGGAAGTTTCAACTTCTCCACAACGGACTTCGCAATGAGGTTCTTTTGCGATCCGTTATCAATGATACAATCAACATAGAAATCATGCGTCAAGTGGGCTCTAGTGACAAACAAATGATCACGCCCCCCTTGAGCAAATACATTGGACATTAGGGTAACTTTGTTCAGTTTACCCTTTAAAATAGGATATTCTTCTTCTGTGCCTGTAGCCAAAATGGGACCATCTTGTGGTTCCTCATGTGTAGGTTTGTACAATTAGGGATTTCTTCTTCTTAAACTTCTCAAAAGTATAGCATTTGGATTTTACATGTCCATGCTTTTTACAAAAGTCACAATACAATGAAGAAGAAGAATCTTTAGCATGAAAGGAAGAAGAATGTGCTTTAGGAGAAGTGGGAGGAGAAGAAGAATGAGGGGAAGATTGAGAATTGTTCTTCACCTGCTGTTGATGCTGATTCCCGCCTTTGGAAGAGCCCTCCTGTGATGAACGAGACTTTTGATATGCACCAACTTTCTCCTCTGCAAGAATGGCATGATTGAATGCCACATCCAAGGTGAGGAAGACATTGAATTTTATCTCCCTGAAAATATGATCTTGCAAGCCACGAGTGAATTTATTAATCAAATCATCTTCTGAATCTTTCACACCAAGCAATACCCTCAACCTATTAAATTGGAAAATGAAATCAGAAACTGACATTCCATAGGTTTGCCTCAATCTATACCACTTGGTAGTGAGGTCACATTGGTAGTTTGGTGGAAAGAAGGTGTTTTTCAGAATTTGAGTTAATTCTTTCCAAGTCATGGTGGCATTATGACTCTGTCTTTCTACAATGAGAACTTTTGCTAAACCTGTGAGTTTTAGTGTAGCAAATGTGGCTTTTTCATCCTCCGAAATTTCAGCATAAGCAAACCAAGTTTGCATATCCAAAATCCATGCGAGATAAGACATATGGATCCCTAGATCCATCATACAACTTAACCTTACATTTTGCTTTGTTTGCATGATTATGGTGGATTTTGATTTCACCGGGATTAAAGCGCACAACAATGTCTCTCACTTTTTCTGCCAAAATGTCTACTGCTTCAGTGAGGTTTTCCATGTTTGTTCTGAGATCATGAGCCATATTTTTCCTAGTATATGCCAGACTAGGAGGATTACAAAATGGATGCAAGAACTAATCTAGGCTTAGGAACAATTTCAGTTTCCTATGCAGCCAAATTGCCTAGATTTTACAAGTTTTGCTCTCAAAATTAGGGCTATTTTAGTGCTTTTACAAAATTAAAAATTTCAATTTTGCAATTACAATGGTGCACTAAAAATGCTGAAAAATTAGCCCTTTTACAATGCCAAAATTTGGTTAGGAGCAAAAAATATCAATCTGCTGAAAATTTGCAACACAATGCAAAAAATTTGGTCAAAAACGGACCAATAACGGAGGAGATATCACCTTTCAAAGTTTGACACCAATTTTGAATTTTGAATTTGTCCTCCTTGGTTTTCCTGCCAATTTTTGAATTTTAAATTCTTGGATTTGCCGCCAAAATTCTGTGGGCTCCAAAAATAAAAATTTCTGGTCAAATCCATCGATCAACTGTGGTTGACCTCGTCGCGGGCAACTGCGGCACCGCCAAATAGTACTGCCGCTTGTACGGCTGGTGTAAGCAGCATAAGCTGCGCACACTACGCTTAGTGTGCGGGGCACTTTTAATGGCAATTTGCGCCCTGAAAACCCTCTTGCCGCTCGTCCCTTTTCCGAAAAACTGCTCGGGTCTGTCACGGCATCGAATGTCATTGGGAATAGTAGGATCGATGCCTGAAAACGTCTGCAAATCGTCGAAATTCGTCGCTGTCTGCCGGAACCTGTTTGTCAAATGGCCGAAGTGGCCTGTTTTCATCAAATTTTACCAATCGTCACAGGGAATGCAAAACTGTTGCAATCACTGCGATCTATGATTTTCTGACGACGTCGATTGACGGCAGGGCTGTCGTCGATCGCCGGAGGTGGGCGTAGGTGGTGGCCGGCGTGGTGGCGGCCGGTGTGGGTGGTACCGATCATTGATCGGTTGGTCGATCGACCTACAGTCCACCGCGGTCGTGGCCGGTCGTCGGCGCTGCCACTGTGGCCGCCGATGCTAGTGGTCGGCTGGCCCGGTGGTGGTCCGTCGGCTGGCCGGTGGGCCTGCGCTGGTCGGCTGGCTGCCGGTTGGTTGCCGGTGTGGCTGGCTGGCCGGTGCTGCCGGTGGGCCTGCGCTGGTCGCCGACGCTTTTTTTTTTTTTTTTTAAATGAACAATCTTCAAAAAATTCGCCGCCGCGAGCTTTTTTTTTTTAATAAAATATTAATATAAATATTAATATTTTATAAAAATAATCTTTTTCCTCCAAAGATAAAAAATCTTCTCATGCAAAGATGAACTCCTGTTAAGTGATGAAGGACTCAACTTCTTTTGGAATGCAAGTTGAAGCTCCCACTTGAACTCAACTGCAACTTGTTCTTTGGAAAAACCTTGGACAAACTTTGGGCAGATCTACAATATCCACCTCTTGGCCACAACTTGGCCTCAACTGATGCTTAACACCTGGTGTAGGGGTAATTTCTCCCTCTATCACCTCAGCTTCACTTGTGTTGTGGGTGACTTCAAGCCAACTCCAAACAACACCTCCTAGGATCTGCAATGAAGTGGTAGCTCTCTCCTCCTTCCTGCAATTCTCCTGAAGCTAACTGATACCAATGATGTAGTAACAATAGTATGAAGCTACTTTATTCATGAAATGCAAGTAATATATAGGATTACATAGGAATATCACGTAGGTTAAGTGGTTGCAACAATCTGCCAAACATGGCCAACCACTTAACTACTAGTTAACCAAATGCTAACTATGGATGTCCACTAACTGCTAGAAGACAAACAAGATCTCTAACAAGTTAACAACCATCTAACAACATGCTAACAACATGCTAACAACCTATTTCTAACATGGGCATACTATGCCTCACGTGAATACAAAGTGCAAGAAATAGGAATAGTAAATAATAATAATAATTAACTTAGGCTTAAGTGGATAAGCCTAAGTTATCCTCAACATGAGATGTGGTTAGCACTATAGCCCATGGTTGATAGCCATGGTGAGGCTCTGAATAAATTTACCCTTAGAATTAGAGCTTTCTCTATGATCTACCTTGCCAAATTGATGGTCAAGGGTCGCCTTTGTGTCCTCTGATAGGTTTGGCGGTTAAATTCCTCAATTGGGCCTCCGTTTGCTTAGATTCATATTTCTTGGTATTCTAGCTCCTTAGGGCATCCATGACACAAGTTGACATGATGCTTGATGAATTAGCAAATGAATTGGCAACAAATATCTCTCAATACACTCAGGTGAGTATACAATTCGATAGGGCTTCGTTGCTTTTATCTCAATGCTCACTCCCTATTTTGCCCTAATTTGAAGGGGTACTTATAGGATTACCCAAGGGCTAGGGGTGGCTTCCTCATGAAGCCAAGATCAATATTGGGTAGTTGAGTCTATTGGATGGAAGGTTCTGGACCCTTCCTCACTCAAACCGCTCCAATCTGCAACCAATTGGCCATTGCAACCAACTTTTGGGGTCGGATGAAGGCCAACTAAACTTCAGTCTTGACCATGGGTGTCAGCCATGGCCAACACTACTAACCACAGGTGTCAGCCATGGTCCCCAATTGACAGATTGGGGGCCACAACTGTTAGCCGTGGCTAGTACTAACTAGGCACAAATGCCCAATTGAGTGGTAAAAACCATTGCTATACCTTGGATTTGTCCAAAGGTCTTCCATATGGTCTTCTAGCATGTCCCATATGAGTAGTCACCATCGACATGATGCATTTTAGGTGTCTACAGATGCCCCTTTTGAGATGCATTGTGAGATCGAACAATGCGTGAGAAAAAATAGACCTCCTAAAATGGTGTCGTAGGTTGAATGATGATCATTGATCTGATCAACATTAGATGCCCCAGGTCCAACAAAAGGATGTGCATCCTAGAATCATTGCTTCCAACTGGGTGAAAGGCTTACATTTGATAGAGCTTGCACTCATCGTCAGACATTCGGGTAGCTTTGGTGCTACAATAGGAGTTAGGCCTATATAACTAAAAGGAGGAGAGCTACAAACTAACTATCATATTTGCTATTTTCCCCAAGCAAAGGGGTAAGCTTATGATAAAAGGTTGAGGGTTTTTATTTTATTATTAGATTTGATATTATGACTACCCCCTCAAGCGACGAGTCGATGAGGGTAATGACAATTGAATGAAGCGATGAGGTCGCTTGACCACTATGAAAGATCTGAACAAACTTAGAATTTTAGCATTTAATTACTTGGCTAGGCCTAGTTCAGCTTATGATTGCAACTGTTAATAGTAATTGCACATTCCTATCCCATGGAGCGGTCGGGCTGCAATAACCTTCTTAGGGAATCAAAATGATACAATGCCAATTAGATGTATGTTGAATCAATTTGTCGATGATTTGCTGAAAATATGTCATAGGAGAAATGACATGAAATACCTCGTTCCCGTGGAGTGATCTAGCCTTGAAGGCCTTCTTCGGGATTGAAAAGAAGCATACCAAATCAACGATGACAATTTTACCCCAAATGTCCTTATAGTTATTTACTCATCTCTTCGGATTGCATGGAGCGTCAGTCGCTACAACCACCAAGTGTCTAGGGTAAATAGCTGAATACGAGGTGCATTTGGCTTTTGGATTATTTGATTTTTTTGTTACTTTTGAAGTTTTTGAATTTTTTAGGTTTAGTTGGGGTGTTTAAAATGCCACCTAGGAGCTTTCCTCAGGGGAAATTAAGGAAATTACATTTAATTTTCTAACCGCGGCTCTCCCTCGTGGGCCATTTTGCTCATCGTGGCTAAAACCCATGGTCGAAAAACCCTAATTCGGGGACCGTGGGTGTCAGCCACGGCCCGACGCGAATAGGGAAAGCTATAAAAGGGGCCCCTTTTTGGGAAAAGGTGTCATTTTCACCTGCATTAACCAAGAAACCTAGGAGCTCTGGAGGTAAAACTTTGAAACTTGACCCAGAACATTGTTAAAAACCAAAACCAACTACCTAACCTCACACCTATGGTGGACCAAGGGGAAGCATCGACCAGCGGGAGAGTCGGGGGCTCAAAGGTAACTCATGAACCGAGACCTTGCATTTGATTTTTGGTTTTAAAATGAACCTTACTAATTAATCGGTACATGAATCACACTAAATTGTTGGTAATGAACCCCACATTAGGTTAGGATTTAGCTTAGGATAGCTAGGGGGATTTTTAATTTTTTTTAGTTTTTAGGGCATGAACGAACCCATTTAGGGTTTCGTTCACTAGCCACGGGTGGTAGCCATGGTCCCCAATTGTCAGATTGGGGGCCACGGCTATCAGCCACGATGAGGTTTAAAATCCAATGATCATATTTTTGACCATTGGGCTAGTCGCGACTTTGACCCGCGATGCCCAAATTTGACAAAATTTATCAATTTTTTTTGAATTTTAATGGGCAATTAATGCCACTTGTTGCTATTTAAGGCATGTTTTTTTATTTTTCTTGAAATTTTTGCTCATTTTGATGCATATTATTAGATTTTTAGGAAATTTTATAATTTTTAGGTCGATTTTAAAGTGTTTTTAAATGTTTTTCACTTTTCCTTTATTCTTTTTATCTAGTATTTGACTAATAGAGTGAGGGAGACCGATCTCCTTTGCACCCTACGCCCACTACTATCTGACGCTGAGCGGGAGTGGTTTGGAGCTATTGGTTTTGGGTATATCCTAGATCTCCCACCCCTCCGGGTAGACCAGGCTTATTTGACTACTTTGGCCCATCGTTGGGATGCACGGACCAATACATTTCACCTACCCATAGGTGAAATGATGGTTACACTTGAGGACGTGTACCATATATTATGGCTACCCATTGATGGTCTGCCCATCACTGCCTCTCCATTTATGGTGAGGAAGGCCATATTTGATGTCATCTTTAGATATTAGAGCGTGGAGGCACAGGGCTCCATCGACCATGGTGGCATCCATGTCTAGGACTGGTATGAGGCATAGGTCTTCTCATGGTGAGAGGTCGTGTTTATGCATTTAGTGATCTGGGTTGCCCTGCTAGACTCTTTAGGAGTGAGGTTCCCTTGGAACCTCCTAGCTTGTGTCCACCTAGTTATGGCTAGCTCGATGGAGGAGCCAGTCATCCTATCCTGGGGAGTGCTCTACTTGCACAGTTATACCATGAGCTCTTCCAGATCACCCATCGGAGTAGGGTTGGCATAGGTTGCAGCCTCCTATTGTAGATATGGGGTTGGTAGCACATCAGGATAGAGCACCCTATGGAGCTACCCCTATGTAGATTACTATGATTGATGATGAGCATCAGTGCTACACCACCTACTGGCCTTGGGAGTAAGAGGGATTTCAGAGTAGATCACATATCGAAGACTTGACATATTACATTGGCCGGTTTGCCCAACTCTGCTTAGATGACGTAGAGTGGCACCCCTATATGGATTGCCCCATGTGGGAGGAGGTATCTAGATACCTACATCGGGTACGTAGGGATAGGTGGATTATCAATCGCAAGGTCGAATGGCATGAGTATCACTACTTATCATGAGTACTCTGCTAGTTTGGGATCAGGCAGGACATCTCGGTGATGCCCACCATCTATAGATGCCTGGTCCTAGAGAGGGACCTCACCTGGCCTATAGTTACTCCTCTGGGAGAGGAGGATGATGCTTTTAGGAGTCAGGGGTTAGAGAGGTAGGGACCACTCTAGAGTATGATGGTTGGTGGGCCGATATACAATGGCATGAGGTGGGACCCCTCGGTCGGCCAGTCGAAGGATTCACTATAGAGGGTGGGGATGGTGTGGAGGTAGATCCACATGGATGCCACACTCGATAGAGGACTGATGACTGGGGTATAGTAGCAGAGGCCCCCTAGGTGGACATAGAGGAGGAGGCTCTGGATGAGGGTGAGGCAGTGCCCGATAGTGAGATTGGTCAGCTACGGGCATAGGTAGCTGATCTACAGAGTCAGGTTGGGTGACTCCAGATGCAGCTTTTGCATAGGGATACATCTATCATCGTACTAGAGGTGAAGCTATCTCATGGTGAGAGGTAGCTATAGTAGTCGATAGCAGATAGGGCAGCTCTCTCAGCCTAGGTTACAATGATGCAGGCACATATCTAGGAGCTCACTAGTGAGCATGATCTAGCATAGGCATGACTGAGTGTAGCTACTATCGAGAGGGATTTATTTAGGCTATATAGGGGAGATCCTTCATCATCTTAGATGGTCATGCCACCTCCAGCCATGCCATCCTCATTGTTTCCAGGTGGCCATGATCCCATGGCAGAGATCCGATGCTTACAGTCCCTCATGGAGGAGGGTAATGAGAGGCACACAGGTAGAGTAGCCCACATAGATCATCTAGAGGGCTACATCAGATTGATTGGTGGGTAGGTCCTAGAGGACCCTCATGCTTCAGATACACATCAGAGTAGGTCCAGGACTAGGGCGATAGGGCACTCTTCTGTGAGTTTGAGCCACAGGACCCACAAGACCGAGAGGACACACAGGTCCTCTAGTACGCATGGCACCAGCTCGCACAGGAGCCACAGGGATGGCAGGGGTGATGGTGGTGACTCTCAGGCTAGGGGTGCAGGCCCCGTATAGTACATATCTTGTTGATATTTTGTAGTACTATTTTTGAGTGTAAGGTCGAGGACCTACACAGATGTAGCCTACGGGCATTTGATATACCTCTATGTACTCATTGATACACATATTTATATATGATATTTGATCATTTGGCTCATTATGTGTACTTGTCATTTATATGTTTTATGTTTTATGTTTATGCACATGGATGCAGATGTTTTATATTGATGCTATGTTTATATGATGTGATGTATGGATGACATGCACTAGATAGCTATTTAATTTATGATGATGATGGTATGCAGTGATCTAGATGCTTAGATGTGCTATTTATGATGGATGCATATGGATGCGATGTTTACTTTTAAATGCATATTTAATTTTGCTTTATTGTATGCATTTAATTTATGATGATGTCACGCTATGCTGGTGTAATGTATGTAATGCTTTATTTACATGATGGTAATCTAATGTAAATGAACCTGTATGCTTTAATCACTTAAAACATAAGGAATGAATGTGATATGTGTTTAACAATCTAATGGATGACACCACAGAATTTGTAAAAATCATGAATGTAATTGAAAATCCTCATTACAAGAATTTAATCAATTAATCACCCATATATGAAATGCAATGATATGCAATGGTATGATGCAAATGATATAATATGTCACTCTATATTTTTTTTGTAATTTTGAAAAATATGCACAATATAGTCAGTGGTCATCTAAATATCATTTCTGATATCCATCCGGTATCTATCCTATATCTTGAAAACTTTGTGCTCAATGTAAGTGATGTATCACAGATTCGATACTTTGTAGTTTGATGATTGAGATGACTTTTATTTTTGATGGTTTGTGATATTTGTTATTTTGTTGCTATTAGAGAAATTTTTGAGGTTTTCCATGAGACTCAAACACCCTAGTAGACTTCTCAAACGTCACATACTAACTGTACAAGGCTTTTGTTGGAAAAAGCTTTCATTATGAATGACCCAACTATTCATTACCCCTATGTGTGCATGTGAGTATTTTTAGATAGACCATAAGCATACCCCAGATGTCAGTCGGGACTCTTCCAACCCATATGTGAGATCGGGTTCCTCCTATGTTCCTATCATCCTTGTTTCAGACTTGATTGGACTATAATGCTAGACAACCCCAGGCACCTAGAGCTAGCTCATCTTGCAAATTGATCAGGACTACCCCTCCAAGAATAGTCGGGACTCTTTCAACCCATTGCTATGATTGGGGATCACCCAATAGAACTACTACTCTAAAAGTAGGTGGGACTCTTTCAACCCATTGTTGTAATCGGGGTTCACTCTATGGCTTTGAATGGTGAACAATTTAGGGATTCAAGTTCTCACCCTTCTTTTCTTTCTATTCATAGGGATACTTGCTCATGTGTAGTGATAAAAATCATTGTTTTTCATGTTTTACTTTGAGTGATAAAAATCACTATTTATTCCCATTTTTCTTGAGCAAGGGATTTATATAGTGCTTTTGATTCACTATGTCACTTTAGATTTAAATTTGAACTTGATTTTTGATCTTCATTTGATCTTTGATTTGAATACTGGGGGTTTTGACTTTTGAGATGTCAATTTGGGATATCAATTTTAGGATATCGATGTGGGGTATCAACCTTTGATGTTGATCTAGGATGTTACTCTGGGATATTGCTCCTTTATTTGTAAGCAAGGGAATGTATGGGTAGGGGAAATCTTGTCCTTTTTCCAAGGTTCACCATTCTAGACCGAACTATTTGCAAGATAAGCGAGGTAATCAAACCCTTCTCTCTAGACACCTAGGATCACTTTCATAGCTTTCATCTTCCCTCATCTTAGCAGGATTTTAAATGTTTCAATTAGTGATAGGATCCTGATATGCCAAGTACTATCACAACTAGTGACCTCATCTACAAAAGCAAAGCAAGCTTTCTACGACATCTGAGAAACCCACTAGGTATGGCTGAGTGACCGAAAAACTTTAGTATATATCCATATTTCATAGCAATATGTGTTGTGTTGAAAAACACAATTACTCACATGAATGATGGATTATGATAAATGTAGAGGCGCATGATTAAAACACAAACGTGGTATCATTTGTAAGACTAACAAACACAATCCATTCTACTATGGAATGCAATGGATGACGAATGCCTATATGCAATGCAATGATGAAATGTATGTGGAACATGAAATGCAATGATGCAAATGAAATGTAAATGTTTTTGGATTTTATGCTTTACCAATTTTTTTGGATTTTATGGCTTTTTAAATTTTTATGGATTTTTGAGCCTTTATATTTGACCAAATGATGAGTACATGCCTTCGGAGCCTTTAAATTGACCAAGTAATTTTTAAGAACCCTTGGAGCTTTTAGGATTGACCAAAGGGATTATGAGCACCTTTGGAGCTTTTTGAATTGACCAAAGTACTTATGAACACCTTTGGAGCTTTTAGGGATGACCAAGTGATTGTTAAAATTTCTTGGAGCTTTTTGGGATGACCAAGTGGTTTTAGGAACCCTTGGAGCCTTTAATTGACATGACCAAGCGGTTTTAGGAACCCTTTGAGCCTTTTGGGATTGATCGAGCAGTTTTAAGCAAACTCTCGGAGCCTTTTGCTATGCTCTTAAGCATAGAATGCCTTAATATGGATGATGTTGAGAGGTTCAGGCTCTTCAACACCCCCTAGCGACGTTAGGTGATAGGTACCCGGACCAATTTTTTAGATATGATATAGGGTCCTAGCCAATTAGCCATGAATTTGTCTCGCATATCAGGTGGCAAATTAGAGTTCTGTTGGTTCTCTAGCACAAGATCCCCAACTTCAAAGTCTCTCTGATGGAATTTGATATTATAAGCTCATTTTAGTCACTCTTGATAAACATGGAGGTGCTCAAGGGCATTCACGTGATGTTCATCAAGCAGTGTCAGTTGATCTAGGTGAGCTTGTCGTGCAGTGTCATCATCGATGAACTCTTTCAATGCGATGCACAACATTGGAATTTCCAACTCTAAGGGCATAATGGCCTCAACACCATATACTAGTGAAAATGGAGTTGCCCTAGTGGGTGTCCGAATGCTAGTCCTATAAGCCCATAATGCAAGGGGCATCTGGATATGCCAATCTTTGTGGTGTTCTTGTACCATATTTTTCAATATGGAAACCATTATCTTATTTGAAGCTTCAACCTACCCGTTTGCCTATGGATAGTATGGAGTCATAAAACTATGTTTGATTCTATACTTAGATGTCAAAGCTCTCATAGTTTTGTTCTTAAATGATGTTCCATTATCCAAAACTATCTTGGATGGAATCCCAAAATGACATATGATATGCTCGAGTATAAACTCTGCTATGCGAGCTCCAATGGTCATTGTTAAGGGTATTGCTTCCACCCACTTTGTGAAGTACTCAGTAGCCATGATAATAAATGTATGTCATCCCGATGATGGGGGAGAGATCTTATCGATGAGATCAAATCCCCACTAAGAAAATGGCCAAGCCGCTTGGATGGGTTGTAAGGCCTATGATGGCAAGTGCATAAGATTAGCATGATGTTGAAATTTGATGCATTTCTTGACATACACATTGCAATCCTTCTCCATAGTGGGCCAATAATAACCCATTCAAAGGATGCACTTGATGATGGCCATGCCACTAAAATGGCCATCACATGTACCATCATGAGCTTGTGAAATCACCCAAGATGACTCTTGGGGCTCTAGAAAATGAAGGAGAACTCCATTGTAACCTCGTCGATACAAAATGTCTCCTAGCAAGACATATTTAGTCACTTTCTTCTTGAATGTGCATCTTGCGGCATGCAACAATCCCTCTGGGATCAGACCAAGTTTTAAGAAGTCTTGGATTTGTGACATCCAGCTTTGGTAAGCCTCAACTTCGACTACCAAGATGACTTGCTCCCCCTGCGTATCTACTTGTGCAAATGTAGACTAGGAAATAACCTTGTGGTGAATGGTAGTACCACTCCCTATCAGACTCTAAGAGGTTAATGACCCCTAGGGTGCCTTCTTTAGAAAGTCTTCAGCTCTACAGAACCATTCAGATTTTGGTTCCATGCTAATCATGTTGATTGACATTTTATTATCAAAGGCTTCGCATTCCGCTATGGGATGCGAGAGCATTTTAACATGAATGGTAGTGAAATCGATAGATGGATTCTGAGGGATTAAGGATCCCAAAGATGCCATGGTGTCTATAAACCTATTTGATGAATGAGGGATTGCCTCGATGTCATACCATTCCAACTTAGCCAAATATGTAGCAACAAGATCTTTATAAGCTTTTAGTATGGGACATCGACATTGAAAGAGCCCCTTAACTTGGTTGACTATGAGCAAGGAGTCACCAAAGATGTTTAATATTTTAATGTTCATGGCGATGGCTATGTGGAGGCCCAATAGTAGGGCTTCGTATTCAGCATTGTTATTGGTGCAAGGAAAGTCTAATTTAAATGACAAGGGCATTGGAGCTCCTTACGGCATGAAAAACACTATTCCTGCACCACCTCCTTGCTCACACTTCGAACCATCGAAGAACAAGGTCATATCAACATTATTTTCTGGTTCTTCGGGTTTGGGAGCTTCGGATATGATGAAGATCGCATCATCCGAAAGCTCGATGGTAAGAGGCCTACTATTTGACAACGGTGCCTCAACCAGTTGATCAGCTATGACTTGTCCCTTAATGGACTTCTGGCTTATGAATTCTAGATCAAATTCTATCAATAGCATGATCCACTTCGTAGTACATGTGTTATGATATGTCTTGCTCATCATGTACTGCAAAGGATTTTGTTTTGATATTACATATGTCGTATGACTTAGCATATAGTGCCACAATTTCTTTGTAGCGAACACTACTACTAAACATAGTTTCTCCACATATGCATATCCTAGCTCGTAACTCACCAAGGTTTGGCTAATATAATATATGGCTTGCTCTTTACCTTGCACATTCTTTTGGGCTAACATGGTCCCTAATGCAAATTCGGTCGTCGATATATATAGCATAAATGGCACATCTGGCCTTGGTGGAGCTAGCACTGGTGGCATCACCAAGTATTGCTTGATTTCAGCAAAGGCTGCTCGACAGTCCTCATCCCAATTGAATGGGACCCCCTTGTGTAGTAGTCGATTCATGGGTCGACATTTATCTGATAATTGAGTGATAAATCACTTTATCGATGCTACCTTGCCCTGAAGGCTTCTTAATTCTTTAATGTTTGTGGGGGGACGCATCTCTAGAATAGCCTTGACCTTTGTTGGGTCAACTTCGATGCCTCACTTTGAAATGATGAATCCTAAGAGTTTACTAGAAGTTATGCCAAATACGCACTTCTTAGGATTCAACCTGACATTATAGTCTATCAGGCGATCGAAGACCTTCCTTTAGGACCTCCGCATGCTCAACATGTAGTAATGACTTGGCCAACAAGTCATCCATATAATCCTCTAGGATCTTATGCATATAGTCATGAAAGATATATGTCATGGCTCGTTGATATGTGGCACCAACATTTTTGAGGCCAAATGACATAACTTTATAGTAAAATGTTCCCCATGGCGTTATAAACATGGTTTTATGCTGGTCTTCAGGCTTAATCCAAATTTGATTGTAACCAAAAAAATCATCCATTAAGGAGAGCATCTCGTGACCTACAGTTGCATCTACAAGAGCATCAATATTAGGCAATAAAAATGAATCCTTAGGTGTTGCCTTATTCAGGTCTCTAAAATCCATACAAATATGGATCCTTCCATCAAGTTTTCCTATAGGCACCATATTGGATACCCATTCCGGATAGTCGATGGAGATAACAAACTCTACATCCAACAACTTTTGCAATTCATCTTTCACCATTAAGGCTACTGTTGGATGCATCTTTCTAAGCTTCTACCTAACTGGCTTCTTTGACAGATCTAGCGAAAGGTTATGGGTAACCAATTTTGGGTCTAGACCTGGCATATCTTTGTAAGTCCAAGAAAAAATATTAGGTCTCTCTTTCAGTAGAGGGATGAGGGTGGCACGCTCATCTGGAGTGAGACTCTCTCCAAATTTGACCTTCCTTGGATTGGTGGGATCATTACTGATATCCACATCGAAGGTTTCCTCTACTGACATGTGTGATCCCTCCTCAAGCTGATGAGGCGTAGGGATCAAGTGGATGTCATCTACTGGGTTTATAGGTTCTGCATTGGAAGCATCCTCAGCATGATAGACATCATAAGCATAGCCTAGCACAAAATGAAATGGTTGCAACATTTCTTCATTAGGGAAGAAATATTCAGGCTCAATAGGTGAGTCAATATGATCCCAATCGATAGCATCTACATTGAGATACAATGGTTTGGATGGATCGATTGGATTATGGAGTGGAGTGGTCAAATCAATGGAGACCATATTGATGGAATGGAATTGATCTCCAGGACCACATAGATAAACTTCTACATCATCGATGCAGCTCCCATACCCAAGATCTAGCTCTAATGGCATGGGCACAAATGGGTCCTCTCTATGTGGACTATGGATGACTGGGTCCTCCCTATGCACTGATTGCAATATTGGATCATTCGTCTCAATGAGCTCCATGTACATAGGTGGGTTGAGAAACACCATGTGATAGATCACATCGAAGTTTGGTGGTCTTCCCCTAAGGTGAGGGTTGAGATTGATCTCTCTGTGCATGTCCTCAGCCGTATAAGGTGCATTACGGTGACGTAGGTAGGGAGGTCCTAGATAGGCTCTCTCCATTTCATCCTCATCATCACTATCGTAATACAATCCTTCACCACTATCCACTAGCATGGGATGCTCTAGAAAATGTGGCCCCATATAAGTTACATCCTGATCACTATCATCACTATCTGATAAAATCGGGTATAAGCATCGTAAATACGATACTACCTCATAAATTGGCTCAGCCTCATCCCTCGACTAATTTTCGGGTGAGGACTCACTATCCACCAAGATATCCTCATGATATGTCTCGGGTGGTGCTATGGTGACATAAGACACCATCTGATTATCCCTCTGGAATGTAGAAGGATTAGGGTGATATGGGTTGAAATCCACATCATCCCCCAGACTAAGGTATAAGTGATCTAAGGATGCTACAAGAAAATCATCCTATCCTCGTATTTGCAACCCTAGCCCAAACCTATCAATTGCCAATTGATAATGCGGCTCAAGCGGAGTCCTACGTCCTTGCTCAAAAATACCAAGGCCATACCCATGCCAATGATATAATTCAAAAATGTGCATGGCATATTCAGGGTTGGATAGGTAATGAACATTCACTATGAATGGTTCATCATCATCTTCATCCATGGGCATTCGAGTAGGAAGTTGATCCAGCCCAGCATAGATGAAGTTCGTTTGATTGGGTGGCTCTCCCAATGGCACTACTGATCCAACCAGAAAAATGATGAGCATGGGGTCAGCCCATCTCTTGTGCAGTCTCTAGGATTGGTCCAAAGGTGACATTCTGCACAATATATTCACCTAACCCTATGTTGGCCAGATGAATAGTCACTTGCGATGTGGATGACCTTGTTGACGATGCAGGTGAGGCAGGCTGAGGTACCTCCTCGGCTTTGTCTTGGGCTTCCTCTACTTCCATAGGAGTGGGAGCCTCATTGGTGATTGGTTTGGGCACATGCTTCTTTTCCTTTTCACCCATTTTCACCTTTAGCTTCCTTTCATCCCGAAGCATTGCTGATGCAGTCGGTTTCAAAGAAGTAGCAGTAGTGTGCTTAGATCTGTGTGATACAAATGTCGATGGTTGAGCACACACTTTTTGTTTACTTCTTGGATTCTTAACCGATGATGCAGGCTGGACGTCCAGGTGTGTTGATGGGAGTATGAAACCCCCTAGCAAATCAGCCATGTTCACAAATTTGAAGGGTTCTTCGTCTGACGGCACCACGTGAACTCATCCCTCATGAATGTACTTTACACATTGATGTAATATGGAGGGAATGCAATACATTTCTTGAATCCAAGGCCTCCCTAGTAAGATGTTATATTGCATGGCACCTTCGATCACATGACACATCATGGGGATGGTCTTTAGACCCACCTAAATAGGTAGGATGATCATGCCAACCGTCGAACATAGTGCATCGTTAAATGCTCTCAATGTGAATGTGGTGGGCACAATATGTGACTTGGGCAGCTTTAAAGGACTTAATGCCTTGGTCATTATAATATTGATCGATGAACCAGTGTCGATCAAGACCCTCTTGAATGGCACGTGATTGACACATGCGATGATATGTAATGGTGGGTCAGCCATATCTGTAGGAACCATCCTAATTTCATGATCGTAGAATTGGATCATAGGTTCCTAGCACTATTGTACATGTCCCACAAAATTGGTGAATGCTTGAGCATCCTAGGACTGTACCTCGATGGACCTTAGAATGTCCATGAGAGTCTCCCTATGCCTAGGGGACTATTGTATCAACTCATAAATAGACAACTTCGTAGGAGTTATCTACAGGTTTTGAACCAACCTACTTCGTATGGTCACCACCGGTCTAGTTGGTGGGCCTAGAATATTCTAAGTCAGTTGTTGATTCAATGTAGCTTGTATCTTGATGGGAGCACATGGTTGATTTGGCTGTTCATATCTCCCATGTCTAGTAACAACATTAACCATGCCTATGAACCCCTGGGTAGGTGGTTCGATGCACACTTGGTTGACATGGCCAACATTGTTGCATGGTACCTCATGGTTTGGCAATGGATTTTTAT
Source organism: Wollemia nobilis (assembly GCA_028583015.1). NCBI lineage: Eukaryota > Viridiplantae > Streptophyta > Pinopsida > Araucariales > Araucariaceae > Wollemia > Wollemia nobilis. Next base: position 5,570,749 of record JAQPPZ010000431.1, on the reverse strand, counting down.
AAATCCCCATGTTTTGGTTGTCGGGCACCAATGGATTATTCGACACTACAAGCTCACCTTTATCGATCATGTTTTGCACAATATGTTTGAAGGACCAACACACTTCGATGTCGTGGCCCTTCATGCAATGGAAGATGCAAAATAGATCATCCTGATACCCCTTTGACTTGGGTTGGTTAGGATCAACTAGTTTAATCTCGGGCAACCTGATTGCCTTAGCCTCACACAATTGATGGAATATCGATGTCAATGATTCCATCAAAGGCGTGAATTGGTGAGGTGGGCATTGTTCCTTATTTTTGTCCCTATAATTATTCTTGCACTATTCGTACTACGTAGGAGGAGGTTGGGCCTGATAGTTCTACTTTTGTTGCCCCTTATCCTCTCTTTGGAGGTTTAGCACCACTTGATTGACATGGGCCTACTTGCCCTGATGTTTTGTGGAGCTCTTCTTGTGCCCCTCTTTCCTATTCTTGAGCTTCAAGTTGCCCTCTTGCAACTTGATATCCTCAATTACTTTGGCTTGTGCCAAAGCTTCCTCGAATGTCTGGTACTGTTGTAGTTGCAACAATAATGAGATGTGCTTGGCACAACTCTTTGTGAATATTCGGGTCAATTATGTAGTAGGAATAGGGAATGGCAACTTTACCATTAATCTCCTCCACCTCTTTTCATATTCTAGGATTGGCTCATCATCACGTTGAGCTAGCGTAGCTAGATTAAAAAGGTTAGCTTGCTTCTTGATGCCAAAAGAAAAGTGTTCAAGGAAGGCATCATCCAGTTGCTCAAAACTGGTGATATTGTGCTTCTTCAACTGATTAAACCACTCTCAAGCTGGGCCTGAGAGGGTTGTGATGAATGTATGCAAAAGCAAGGCATTGTTGCTCATGATATGGAAGCATACATCCAAAAATCTTATGACATGCTCTTGCGCATCTTTGTCACCTTTGAATTTATCTAGCTTGGGCATGACAAAATGCTCAGGATATGCTGGAGTAGGCACCGAGGGGTCCAAAGGCTCATTATGAATCTTGCTCAATGTCGGATTTTGAAAAGTCATGCCTTGCCTCTCGATTGCTTTCACTTTTTCTGCTAAGGCCTTATAAGCCTTCGAGGATAGAAAGTCCTCCTCCCTAAGCTGATGTGGGGGAGGTCTTGGAGGTACATTCTTCCTCTATCGAGGTGGAGGACATTGCTCTTCCTCCTCCTCAACCTAGGAGCTTTTAGGATATCCTTGATCGGCTCCATCTCCCTCTTCTTCCTCATATTGTCTTTGCCTCTGATCTTCGAATGATGGTTGTCATTCTCTTTGTTGGGCACTAATATGAGTGTGAGCATCTCTACGCTCCTGATGCACGTCGGCTTGTGAAAAATCCCTCCTATGAATGCACTCTCCATGCTCAGCATGAGTGTATAAACTAGCCCTGGCTAGCCTATCCTCTTGTTCCACATGCTCCTTTTGGGCAAGGATGTGTTCCTCATGCATACGCTGCTCATATAATCTTTGTCTAATGAGCCTTTGTGATTGAATATTCTCTTCTTCAATGCATTACCTCTCTACGTGAGCATCCTCCAATTGATCTTGGAGGAGTTGTCATCTCTGCTCGGATACCAATCTATGTGATCTATCAATGTGATCAGCCATAAGAGGCCTCTGGTATATGTGCTCTGTGTGAGCGACCTTATGGGTTCTATACCCTTCTAATTAATTTGTGATGCTTTTGCCCTTGTCCATGAAGATGACATTGGCATCATGCTGAGTCCTATGTTGTGTGCCACCATGCGTGGATGGTGGATGCAAACCATGAGGGCACTTGGAAGCCTCCCCATGTTCTCTGGTAGTCCTAATAATGCTTCTACCATGCTCACTCAGAGCATGAGTGGGTGGAGCTGAAGGCTTGTAGCCTAACTACTCTAGGATGCTACCTAAACCATCCAACTTTCTGGATCACCATGGCTCATGCGGTGGTGTCCCATTGGCTCCCACCTTGGATACATCGATAGTGATCCTACGAGGTTCACTATGCGTGGGAGTGTGGATAGACCTATGCTCAGAAGTGGGCCTATCTGCATGCCCCTGGATGGGTGGATCTCGATCTCTTCTATACTCTAAAGTCGAAGGTATGGAACCTCCTGTAGATCTATTATGTAAGGGTACCAACTTGGCCCCTTGTATGATATACTCATCGATCGATCCCATGGATGCATGTGCAATGCGATCTCGGTAATGGCTTTCGAGTGGAGTACCCTCATGCTGAGAGGCTCCATGCTCTATCTTATGTCTAGAAGAGTGTACATAAACTCCTCTATCAGGGGTATGCTCAATGGTGTCCCCTCATGTCGAATTGTCTCCTCTGATGCTCATCGAACGACATTTGGGAAGCTCATGTGGGTGAGGGTTCGACACATTTTATTATGAATTTAGTGGGGCTTGGTCAGTAGCATCAGGCTTAAGCCTCTTTTGACCTCCCCGTGTCTCCACCATGGTGCACCTAGTGTCTAGATTTATTTTTTATTATGCAAACAAGGTATACAATGGTGATTATCTTGTATTAAATTTTAAATGTGAGCCCTAAATTGTTTGATGTTGTTTCAAGATTTGTTGTGTTAGTATTAGAAACTCTTATCATGTTTGAAAGCTTGTTGGATGATAATCTCAGTTTAATTGGCTTTCACCTGTATACTCATAGCTCGACAACTTGGCTATGAACTCCAAGTCACGTAATCCAACCTATAATGTGTGGTAATGAAGCCCACACATGGTCAAGGAGCACATGTCCTCCCAGATCCTCACCCATTTTCCCCTAGTCAGCGTTATACCCTTCGAAGAGAATACATGCAAATTTTCTAGGGTACAAAAGGTTCTCGGATCCGGTATTGGTCTAGTATCCAAGGGTACGTAGGATTTGGGCCAACGGATGGAAATCACCCCCACCATCGTTGAACCCTACTAGTGGTTGGATGTCACTCCCAACTCACTAGCGTTTACTTGAAACGTGGTGTGTGTGGTTCTTTTTAATCTTTTCATAGAAAGGAAATATGCATAATATAGCACGAATGATTATTTCCTACATGATATGCATAAAAATAAATGTTTCATTTTAGGAAAAATGCATGCTATATCCTATATGACTTTTTGACAATGCAAATTACGATGATATAGCCTCTAATTGGGCCTAAGACATGCAAACCAACACACAATTCTAATCTAGCATGCTGGATTCTAGGGCGGACTGCACTCAGAGGTCCACTATTCCTAGCAACGCCTAGCCAAAACTCGAAAAAGAAACCCTAAGGACCTAATTCATTTCCATGTTCTTTTTATCCTTAGTCTATTTATGTTTCAATTTTTCTATTCTAGAAAAACACAGAGGCAAATTATAGAGACAGAGAGTGTCAGAAGGGCCTACCTCAGGTCCTCATTTGATCTAGCTTTGAAATCCTACTCTGTGATGTACCTACTGCTAACCATGGCTCTGATGCATGGCTACCACTACAGACCATGACTATCACCCATGGGCCAACTTTCTGACCATGGTTGTCATCCATGGTGAGCACCTGTCATCAAAAAACTAGATGCAATCAGTGAAATATGGCAAGAATTGTGGAGTTCCATCATGATCACCTACTGTAACCACCAAAAAGGCTTCACCTGATATTGCAATTGCTAAAATGAAGTAAAACTAGGCATTCATACACAAATTGACAAAGATGAAAGGAATTAAATGAAATGCATATTTTATTCCTCTTTGAACCAATTCATTCTCTTTTACAAATCAATCCCTCTTAGGGATACCCTTTTGATACTTCAATTACAATAGATCTAATCCCTTTCTAGGGTAGATGCAAATCAAATGCCTTCTAGGGTGACACGAACTACTCTAGGGTGGAGTTGACCCTCTTCTTCGTGTTGAGGAAGGAATTGGATGATTGAATCTCCTTCGATATCTGTTCCCTGTGATCAAGAAACAACAATAACACGTCAAAAGCAAAGGTAACCTCTCTTGATGAGGTCTTTTAAGGAAGTTTCACAAGAGGATGCCATGACAAGCATATAATCAAGAAAATGAGTAAAGCATGGTAAACCTATGTTAATCATGAAATGTGATCATTAAGCATATTCAAGAAAACATGTATTATCTATCTACTAGATTAGTTAACAAATAGGAAGCAAAGGTGCATGAAACAAGCCACAATTACACTAATTATCAAATTGACAACATGAAAGTAAACCTACTTCAAATGCTTAATCCAACTGGTCATATGTCTCTAAAACACTAATTGAACCTATATTAAGCCTAACATGATCTAACTAATTAATTTGCAAGAAAGAACACAAGGAGATCTATGGCCATTTGCTCACCGTGGGTCTGAGATGTGGTCAGCACTGTAGCCCATGACTGATAGCCGTGATGAGGCTCTGAATAGATTTACCCTCAGAATTAGGGCTTCCTCTATGATCTGCCTTGCCAAATTGATGGTCAAGGGTCACCTCTATGTCCTCTAATAGGTTTGGCGGTTAAATTCCTCAATTGGGCCTCCGTTTGCCTGGATTCATGTTTCTTGGCATTCTAGCTCCTTAGGGCATCCATGACACAAGTTGACATGATGCTTGATGAATTAGCAAATGAATTGGCAACAAATCTCTCTCAATACACTCAAGTGAGTATACAATTCGATAGGGCTTCGCTGCTTTTATCTCAATGCTCACTCTCTCTTTTTCCCTAATTTGATGGGGTACTTATAGGATTACCCAAGGGCTAGGGGTGGCTTCCTCATGAAGCCAAGATCAATATTGGGTAGTTGAGTCTATTGGATGGAAGGTTTTGGACCCTTCCTCGCTCAAACCGCTCCAATCCGCAACCAATTGGCCATTGCAACCAACTTTTGGGGTCGGATGAAGGCCAACTAAACTTCAGTCCTGACCATGGGTGTCATCCACGGCCAACACTGCTAACCATAGGTGTCAGCCGTGGTCCCCAATTGACATATTGGGGGCCACAACTATCAGCCATGACTAGTACTAACTAGGCACAAATGCCCAATTGAGTGGTAAAAACCACTGCTATACCTTGGATTTGTCCAAAGGTCTTCCATATGGTCTTCTAGCATGTCCCATATGAGTAGTCACCATCGACATGATGTGTTTTAGGTGTCTACAATATGATACTTCTTCGGCCATTTTTTTAAGAAATGTGGTCTCTAATGCAGCTTCTAGGGCCTTCCAATAATTTAGAGTTTTCTAAATTAGAACTTCTAAGTCATATGGCATTATTTTCTGATCCTCTACAAATTTCCATGGTAGGGCTTCCTCCGAAGGTGTTCTTTTAAACAACGAGTTTAGGATGATCTGTTCCTTCCTAGGTTGATGAGACGAGGAGGCATTTTACACGAAGTGAGTATGCTCACTCCATTGGACTACTGGTGAGGAGTTGAGAGAATCTAATTCAAACTCTAGGTCATCGTATAACTCAATTTTTTGTGATAATCTTTGTCTTATAAAACAACCATTAGGTCCTCTTTTTCTTGGCAGACTCATACAAGGTCAAGCAGAAGGTTTTAAAGGGTAATTTAATTAATATCCTAATGATTCTTCCCTAGAAAAAATACCAAAATGTTGGGTGCCAAAAACTGGTTAATTTTATCCTAAACTTTGTCACAACACTAACATTTAAATTGTCAACCCAAGAGCTTGTAGACTTTCGAAGTGCCATAATTGAGACTACTCACATTACCACTTCGAATATGAATCCGGATACCTATTATTGGGGGGTGTTTATAAAACATCAGTTGATTTTTTTGCAACAAGAAAACTTAGACATAATTAAATCACATAAAAATAAACACACCACTCAGAAAGCAATTAACACACTTACGTAAAAAGAACACAACTTTAAAATGATTAAACTAATCTAGAAATGAATATACTACTTATGCAGAATTAAATCTATGAAAGAAAATAACTAAGAAACAAGGGAGGAATATTGGCTTGGAGTGGGCCCGAGCTCCAGTAGATCCCATCCAAAAAATCATGAAAATAATATGCAGATGAGAGAACGCTCAAGATTTATTAACAGTGTAGAAATATTACGTGTTAATGTTCTAAAATAATGCTTCCCTACTACAAAGAAGTCTATGTGTTTATATACCACACATAGAAATTCTTGTTGTAGTTCTATTACAATAGGCATCCCGATTACAGTCTAAATTGGGATAGTTTAATTATTGTATTTGGCACGCGATGATCAACTTCTTTGTCATTTCCTTGCAATCGGGCGATTTCCATTTCATCACGGTTCTACTTTAGGAGTGGTTGCATGACCATCCACCCTGACTGGGACAACTCATTCATCAATGGTTTCCCTCTGATGACTTATAACGATGGTCGTCGGGGTCCTTATTTAGCTATTTGGTCAACGTATATAATTTGGGCATCCGCTTGAGGAAGGTATCTACTTTAGTAAGGTGCCTACTTGAGTAAGGTGCCTACTTTAGTAAGGCACCTACTTGAGTAAGGCACCTACTTCAATAAGGCACCTACTTGAGTAAGGTGCCTACTTTAGTAAGGCACCTACTTTAGTAAGGTGCCTACTTGAGTAAGACACCTACTTCAGTAAGACGATTACATTTGTATGCTTTCATATGATTGAGTAGAACCATGCCAGGTCCATGTAGGACCTCGACTGAGCAAAAGATGATAAAATCAAGGAAATAAATATACAAAACACACTTCACGCATGGATTAGATAATACACATGATTTCATTAAATAAATATATAATGCCTCATAAAAATATACAACTCATGATATATTGTCGCACAAAAACCATTAGTACATATACAAAAATATGAGCATATCTAGTGTTCATCACTACTCATGCAGGATCATCCTTTCTATTGAATTGAATAGAAAAGTAGGTATATTTATCTTTTTTTAATGATAAAAATTATTCAAGAAGGAAAAATGAAAACTCTTCATAATCAATTGTATAAAGTATTCAGATGACATAATTGAGGAATGGAACAAGCAACTAGTGGAACAGGCAATTCACTTTGTAGAGCGGGATCACCCTCAAAATTTGAATTTTTAGAAGTCAAAAATGGGGGTGGAGGATCAATAGGTCTTAGATTAGGCAATGGAGCTACCGAAATGCTTCAATTTATGATAGAGAATCTAGATGAGGCAAATGGTAGCTTGGAAGTCACCAATGTGGGTGGGGATCTCCTGAAAGACCATCCACATGTTTCAAACATGGTCTTATTTGTGGAGACTATCAAAAAATGGGTGGGGTCCTCCTAATCCCCTTCATCCATTAGTATTGGGAATATTTTCCCAAATCATAGGGAGTTGGTTATTTTTCCTGATGTCATGGCATCGATCGTGTCTCAAAACTCCCTATCCCCAATGGGAAAGTTTATCGACTCCCATTTGGATATGGAGTCCATCCACATATGGTATTTCAAAAAATGGTGGCCAAGTGGCCATATAGATTTATTTGATCTCTAAAGAATTTTTCCTTATCAGGTTAAATAACTCTAATGACACCAACCATATTCTCACTAGAGGACCCTAATTTTTTTATCATTGTAACCTCTTCATCAAAAGATGGGATGCTGATTTCAACTCTAAAACCCAAAGCATTAATATGGCCCCTATCTAGGTCAGGCTCCTTGGGCTCTTGATCCAATTCTAGGAGAAAGGAATCTTAAGGAACATTACCCAGTCTATTGGTGATATCATTGCCTTTGATTCGACCTCCAAAGCTTAGTACAAAATGACTTATGCCCACTTTTGTGTTAATGCTAACTTGGATTCAAATATTCCCACTTATATTGACCTCATTTTAGGCTCCTACCATTGGTAGTAAGCCTTTGAATACAAAAATAAGCTAACATTATGTAGTGAGTGCTAGAAGTAGGATCGTATGAGGTTCGAGTGCCCTTATCTAAGAATAAATCCCAAAAAAGACTAATTTCAAGCAAAAAACCTAGGAGGGAGGCCAGTTTGCTAAGCTCCCTATGAGATCTAGTAGTCATGCTAACCTCGGTAAAGAAGAAGCTACATTCATGAAAGGTGAGAAAATAGTGCCCCAGTAAGATGCTCCTATCCCTAAGAAGGTGTGATCAATTTTTTCCAATATTTAATCTTTCGATGTGCTATTTGATTCTCAATGCAATGATTCTATTTCTTTGGATGTCACCTTCATAAATATACCTCAATATTGCCCCACTAGGACCTTTGTTTTTGAGGTGGTTGTCCATTTGGATAACCCCCTTAAGAATTTAGTTGTGGAAGAGGCTATTCATCAGGGAAATCCCCTTTCAAGTTTGAATATTATTCCCTAGTTGCATTTCAAGTCAAGCCCTTATTGCCCTCATGTTTCCCTGAACCTTGGTCATGTACTACCCCCTTCTAGAACCATTAATTCCCCTATTATTAGAGTCTTCTAACACACCTATGTAAATTACAAGAAGCCAAAAAAACCTTTTTGTTGATTTTGGTATTGACAAGAAGAAAGGTAAGCCCTCCATATAGAATTTAAGAAGGAAAGAGATAGAGGATGATATTTCCAATGGCATCCAAACCACCCTCCTATCATCTTTAACAAACCTATAGAGCAAGGATGTTTCCAAAGAAGAAGGTAAAAGACCCAAACCTCCCCATCCTTAGGCTAGAGGGGGGAAGAAATCATCAGTTAAACTTCATAAATGAAGATCCTCTCATGGAATGTGAGAGGTATTAATGGATTAACCAAAAAATGTGTGGTATCATCCATGAGAAAAGATCTTAAGCCCAACATCATCCTCCTTCAAGAAAACAAGGATAAAACAACCAATACTGAAAAGATTGTTAAAGTCATTTGGAAACAGTGAATTTATTGCTAGTCCAACTCAAGGGTCATCCGGAGACCTCTTGTGTCTTTGGAATCCTAAAAAGTTCAAATGTAGACTTATATATTCATCAGACAAATTCATCAAGATTATTTTTCACTGTAAAGACTCTAAATTTAGTTGGATTCTCTCCAACATCTATGCTCTTAACAACCCTACTAAATGCTTTTATTTTTGGATTTCCTCAATCAAATGAGAAACCTCTTCTCTAGTGAAGGATGGATGTTGGTAGAGAATTTCAAAAACCCCATATACTCTATGGATAATTGTGGAGGTACTCTCATTACCCCTAAATGCTATGAGAAATTTTCTAACTTTTTTGATAACAATGAGCTTATGGACATTGAGCTGAAAGGAACCAAATCCACATGGAGCAACAAGAGAGCAAGACACAATCTCATCCAACTCAGGTTGGATAAATTTCTCATTTCCAAAGAGGCTATCCCTTTCCTTGGTAATGCATATTTGTATTCTCTCCCAAGGATTTATTTAGATCATAATCCTTTGATCTTTGAAGGCCTTAGAACTGCTTCTCCCTTCAAGCCTACTTTCATATTTGAGTCCATGTGGCTGCAACATCTTGATCTTAAGTTCAAGATTTTAGAATGGTGGCACCAAGATTTCAATGGCTCTCATATTTTCCAAATTTCTAAGAAGCTCCATTTCATAAAAGAAAATCTCAAAGCCTAAAATAAATGTCTTTGAAAATATATTTGAATCAAATAAGCTTATTATCAGACAACTCAATATTGTGGAAGAACAAATCTAGTTTGGAAGTTCATGTCCTGACCTAAGATCCAAGGAGAAAGACCTTTTATCTTATTTCTATAACATATGAGCTAAGGAGAAGATCTTCAATATTTAGAAATCAAGGGCCCTTTGGCTCAAATATGAGGACTCCAACACAAAGTACTTCCATGCTTCTCCTCTCAAGCACCAAAGTTTGAACAAAATTAGAGAACTATGTAGGAGGTATGGGTCTATCACCAACAATATTCTGGATATCAAAGCTAAAGTTGTTGGTCACTTCCAAGAGTTACTTGGTCCTTCCCTCCCTTGTCTTATCTCAGTTTCAAATTCTCTTCTATAAAATATTCAAAAGATGGTCCCTCATAATTTCAACAACAAACTTCTTTGTCCTTTTTCTTAGGTTGAAATTAGAGATGTTCTCTTTTCCATGGCTATTGATAAGGTCCTGGGCCCAGATTGATTTTCACCTAGGTTATTTTAGGTATTTTAGGATATTGTTGGATCTGATGTCACAACTACCATTCAAGAAATCCAAAGAACTAAGGGTCTACCTAGGGATAAAAATTCAAAATTCTTGGACCTTATCCATAAGTCCCATGATTGTTGTTCCCTCTTTGATTATCGTCCCATTAGATTGTACAATATCATTTACAAAATCTTGATGAAATCCATAGCTAATAGGTTGAAAGGTATTCTTCCTACTATTGTTGATCCATGCCAAGGAAGCTCTATTCAAGGAAGGCTTATCACTAATGACATTATCACTATTCATTAACTTATTTACTCAGTCACCAAAAGCAAAAATCTAAGTCTCTTCCTCAAGCTAGACATGAACAAGGCCTTCAATAGGGTATCATGGGAATTATTTTTTTTAGTCCTTTCCAAGTTTGAATTCCTTGAAAAATGGATCAAACTCATAATGGAATGCCTTTCGTCTGCTTGGTTATCTATCCTTATTAATGACTCTATTGTTGGCTATTTTAAAATATCTAGAGGCTTGAGACAAGGTGATCCATTATCTCCCTTTCTCTTCATCATTCTAGTGGAGTCCCTAGGTATATCCCTCAAATCTATGTGTTCCTCTAGAGCCATCTTGAGCATCAAGGCTTCTTTTGGCCTTAATCCCATTTTACACAAAAAAATTGTAGATGATACCATCCTAAACACTATGTCTTCTATTCCAGAATCTAGAACCATTAAGAACATCCTAAAATCGTATGAGGAAGCTACAGGATAGAAGGTGAAATTCAAAAAAATTAATCTCTTCTTCATCAACACTCCTATGGAAAGACAACTCAAAATTACCAAAATCTTGGGGTGGACCATTTCCAAATTGCCCTCCACCTATATTGGTCTTCCTCTTTTTCAAGGTAGACTAAATGAAAGAATGTGGAATAATGTTATTCAAAGAATCATGAAGAAACTTGTTGGGTGGAAGGAAGATCTTCTCAATCAAGCTGCTAAAGATACTCTAGTCTAAGCATGCCTCTAGAGTATCCTAGTGTTCTTCATGTCTGTCATCAAAGTTCCCATTATGGTGTGCCAAAATATAGAATAAATCCAAAAGTGATTCCTCTAGTATGGATCTAATAATAGACATATATTTCCTCTGATGGATTGGGATAAAGTCTACACCAAGAAATTTTAATAAGGGTTTGGATTCAGGAGAATCAATAGGATGAACATGGCCTTGATAAGTAAGCAAGGATGGAAAAGTCTCTCCAACACCAAAGTATTCTGGGTTGACATAGTTAAAATAAAATACGTTCAAAGAAGTTCCTTTCTGTATGAAAACCCTCTCCCTAAAGGTTTTGCATTCTAGAATTTGATAACCAAAACAAACACATCCTAAAAAAGGATCTCAGATGGCATCTCAATGATGGGAGTAATATCCAGTTTTGGGAAGACCCTTGGATTTTAGACCAAACTATAATTTTTTATCCTAATTTGTGCATTCTTAAGCCTCTCATGGACCGTATTTTTGGCAACATGGTTTATAAATTCATTGCCCATGATACTTCCCATTTGTCTATTTGGAAAATCCTTCCTTCTAATGGTACTAATCATAAGCAACAATCAACTATTAATACCATTACTAACTTTATCAGAACTTGTATTATTCTAAGTGGATCTTTGTAAGATTCTCACCTTTGGAAAGCCAATGATCAAGGTCTCTTCTCAATCAAATCTACTTACTTCCTCAAAGAGTCCAATCAGGGTTAGTTTTTGGCTAGTCTCATTTGGCTTCAATACCTTATCCCTAAGAATGATTTTTTTTTGGCTGATCATCCAAAATAGAATTTTAACAATTGAAATCTCATCAATCATGGGTTGGTCATCCCTAATCATTGCTACCTTTATTAATCTACTTGGGAGTCAGTAATTTACCTCTTTCTCGAGTGTCCCTTCTCATCAAAAGTGTTGCTTTTCCTCTTATATGTGTTTAACATTGCTTGGGTTTCCCCCAAATCCATTCTTGACATGTGTGTCCAATGACTAAATTCATTTAAAAACTTGCATATCATATATATGTGGTCCTTTTTTTACCCCATTTCTTATGGTAGATTTGGCTTGAAAGGAACAATAGAGCTTTTTGTGAAACCTTTGGAGATCCGATCTATATTTTTTCTAGGGTCCTTTCTGTAGCTATTAAGAATGCTAACCTTATCCCTTCTACTGATCCTCCTTACCATGGAATTGACTCCAAGTTGGTAGCCTCTTTCAATGTTTCTTCCAATCCTTCCAAGCAGGATCTCCCAAGCGTGGAAAGGTCAAGGTGTCATGACCCTCTTTGGTGGGATTTTTGGCACAAAGAAATAATGTATTAATCTATGATACTTTAATACCTAGTTTGAACAATTGAACCAACTATGCGATGTTTAGTTTATTTAAAAGATAATTATACTTCTAATATATTTCCAAGTGTGTAGGATTAGGTACACTCATAGGTGGAGGAAGTAGAATCATCCACCATAAATGGGGATGTAATAATTATTAATTTTTGGATGAAGTACCTTAAGATTACTATTTTGGATTATTTATGTTTTGCATTTAAATTCATTTCCTTGAAAATATACCTTTGTTGAATGTTGCTTTCCCTCTAGTCTTTTGTATGCTATGAATTATAATTTTATTAGATTTAGTATCTAAACTATTCTTGTTTTTCTTGCTAAACATTAGAAACTTAGTTGATAAGTTCTAGGGTGAACTTAGAGGGTGACCTAAGGGATTGAGACCCCTTAGGGTGAACATAGTGGACCTAAGATATTAATACCCCTTAGGGATAATGATAACCGAGTTTAGGAAAGACTACATCTAAGTTAACATATCTCATCATGGAGATAAGATCGATAGCTTAAATCATGATACAGATAACATATCTACACAGATTGACTTGTGTATGATATGGTGATGGGTGTATACCTTCGATTAAATGAAGGTGATAATTTTAGATCATCAAGGGTGATGAGAGGGATAAAATTATTTGCGATAACACATTATACACCTACACAAATGGATTATGTTAGGGTGTCTAGTGATATGTAGCTCTTTAGGAAACTTAGGGGATTTAAACAATAGACCAATTAGGAATCAAATAGGGATTTTTAGATAGGGAAGAGATGGCAGGAGCAGAAGCAAAATTAGGAGCAGGAGCATGAGCGAGATTAATATTAGGAGCATGGATGGATCAAGCATAGGGGTAGGACTAGGAGTGGGATCGAGATAGGAAACCCTTTTTGGGGGTTTCAAGATCCATGATGTCAGATATCGACATGCATCTGGGAGCTTAGGCCCTGATGTAGGTAGCAAGGGTGCTCTTGGGGGCCCCTCTAGAAATGAGCATTCTAATTCTCTAGATAAAGAACCACCTGATAAAGTTGTTGAGGATTCTTCCCAGGGAGGTCTAACAAACCCTCGTTTATTCAGATCTTGGAGGGAGAGATCAGTCATCCTTGACCCTCATCCTTGGGGTTATCCTTATAAGGGATGCATATTTCCATTAAGGATGATGTTTTCTCATCCTTTGTATCAGGGGCCTCCTTCTCCATAGTCATGAAATTTATCGAAGGCTGGTCAAACATGGAAACCATCTATCGTTGGGCTTTCACCAAATGAAGAACCATAGGGAACATGCAGATCGTTGCCCTATCGAAGGGGTTTTTCCTCATCAAGCTCAAAAATAGGGAAGACACCAGTAGCATTCTCACAGGTGGGCCCTAGTTTTTTGGGTGCAAGATCCTCTTCCTTAGATGTTGAGCCACTGATTTCAACCCTAACACCCAAAGCATAAACTATACCCTGATCTGGGTCAAACTACTAGATCTCCCCTTCCACCTCTGGCAAGAGGATGTGCTCAAACTCATTTCATAGGCCATAAGGGAGCTCATGTATTTCAACTCTACCACTAGAGCTGGATCTCGAATGGTCCATGCCAAGATTTGTGTCAAAAAAAACCTCAAATTTGAGCTTCCTTCCTTAGTCACTCTTTCATCTGGATCCTACCATTGGCACCAAATCCTAGATTACAAAAATAATCCAGCCTTTTGCACCCATTGCAATATGAAAGGGCATATTCTTAATTAGTACCCCCAAACTAAGTAGCCATAAGCATCTTCACCTAAGGACCACTCTTCAATGGCTTCGTACTATGATAGGTTTCCCACCTGGCCCCCCCTAAAATGGGCGTAGACCTCCAACCCAGACATGGCATGGGAAGGTGTCAGAACTAGCTAATAAAGGGAAATAGAAGGTGGAACCCATCCCAATAGATTATCATAATTAGGTATGCACCCACCCTAACCCCAACCCTAAATTTTCATCAGTAGACTTGAGGAATCCTGAGGAACCTTCCCATTAGTCCGAAGAGCTAGTCGATTCCCCCTCTTTCTTGGTGGGTTCCTTGGATGAATCATTATATCCCCATCCCCTAGGTAGGAGCAACCTAAAACTAATCCCAAAAATCTTCCTAGAGTTCCCCTCATCTCTCTCTCATCTTAAGCCCCCTCCCTCCTCCCATGGTGCCCCCATTCCCCCACCCCCCTGACCATTCCCATCCCTTATCGGGTTGTTTCATAAGCCAAATCAAAGATGTCCAATAATGATGATGAAGGTAGTCTGATCTTCTCCTAGTCAACCCCATAAGGGCTTAGTCCCAAATGGACTCATAGTAAAAAATTTACAATGAACTTCAATAGTAAAAAGAAAAGAGGGTGGCCCATACTAGGTGAACAAAGAAGCAAACAAGCAGAGGATGACATTGCCAATGACTTCCAGTCGATCCTCTTGTCTAAAACCCTCAACCTCCCAAAATAAGAACCCCTAAGATAAAAAAATCCTACCTAATAGGGGAAGGGAGATAAAATACCCCCCAAGGGTGTCAGATGAAGATCATCACTTGGAATGTAAGAAGGCTCAATGGAGCCCCCAAGAGGTGCACCCTAGTACAGCTCCACAGGGATCACAAAATGACTATCCTCATTCTCCAAGAAACCAAGCTCGATGAGACATCCTCTCCTAAAGTAGCCAAGGAAATCTAGAACAATGATGACTCCATCTACACCCCAGCCCTGGGATCCATCGAGGGTCTGATGTTCCTATGGGACTCGAGACTATCGAAGGGAGACTGATCTCATCATCTCCCATAATCATCAACATAAATTTACACTGCCTAGTGATAAGGCAGACCTGGATCCTTTCCAACATCTATGCCCCTAATATCCTGATTGAAAGAGCCTCCCTATGGGATGAAATTAGCCTCATGTTGGAGGTTTTCACACCCCTTCCTTGGATCCTAGCAGGTGACTTCAACACCCCCCTCCCTTAGACAAGTGTGGGGGAACCACCTTGAACAACAGAAGCATGGCTGATTTTGGGGCTTTCAACGAAGCCAACAAGCTCATGGATGTCCATATGAAGGGAGACAATTTTACCTAGAGTAACATAAGAGTAGGTGCCAACCTCATCCAAGTCAGGCTAGATAGAGTGTTCCTATCTAGGGATCCCATCTCCCTATTTGTAGATTCCATATTCTTGAACCTTCCCAAAATAGGATCATATCATAGCCCCCTCCTCTTTGAATCCAGTAGGTGCACTCCTCACAAACGTCCCTTCTAGTTCTAGTCCATGTGGTTCCACCATCCTAACTTCAAGGAGCAGGTGACCAGATGGTGGAACCAACCTGCCAAGGGACCTCCTACTGGGTAAGTCTATCAAAAACTAAGGTCCCTCAAGGATAACCTTAAGGTCTAGAACAGAGAGGTGTTCGAAAATATTTTTGAGAGTAAGGAGATTCTAAAGAAGAAATTGGAAGTCCTAGAGTGCAAATTCTAGGAATACTGTCAGGACCCAGGGTCCAGGGAGGAGAAATGTAGAGTCCTAAATGAATACCATAATATACTAGCGATGGAGGAGAAATTTTAGAGGCATAAGTCAAGGGCCCTTTGGCTCAAGCATGGTGATGCCAACACTAAATTTTTTCACACTTCCACTCAAAAATTGAAGCACCAACAGAATCCTAGAACTCATTTGTAGCGACAATAGGTCTACAAGGGATGAGGAAGAAATTATATTAGAGGCCACTAGATTATACTAAGATCTTCTTATAACTACATCCCATCAATCCCCCTAAGTGGTCGAGACTCTCCTCCAGCACATTCCTCCCACCACCTCCTAAAAAACTAATGAGGTGCTCCTCAACCCTCTTTTTTATGAGGAAATTAGATCAGATCTGTTCTCCATGAAAGCAAATGCTACCCTAGGCTTGGATGGCTTCCCTCCTCGATTATTTCAAGATTTCTAGGATCTGGTGGGCCAAGAAGTGTGCATTTCTATAAGATACCTCCAATTTTCTAACTCCATCCCTAAAGGTATCAATACCACTTTCATCACCGTGATTCCCAAAACCCAAGCGAACAAATCCCTATTCGAATTCCACCCCATCAGCCTGTGTAATGTCCTTTAAAAAATTCTCACCAAGGCCCCTGCAACTAGACTCAAGGATATCCTCCCATAATCATTGATCCCTTCCAAGGGAGCTATATCAAAGGGAGAGTCATCATAGATTGGATCATCATAATCCATGAGGTGTTGCACTCTGCATCCCTTGCTAAAAAACTAGCAGTCCTTCTCAAGTTGGACATGAACAAAGCCTTCAATAGGGTCAGCTGGGAGTTCCTCATCAATGTCCTAAAATTTAGTTTCCACCCCTCCTGGGTCAATATCATCAAGCGCTGCATGATGTCCTTGTGGTTATCTATCCTGGTCAATGGTTCCCTTGTTGGTTTCTTACCCAGTACCAGAGGTCTATAGCAGGGTGACCCTCTATCCTCGATCCTATTCATCATCCTGGTCAAAGCCTTGGGGTGTACCATTTTAAGTGCAATAAAAAATGAGCTCATCTCTAGGATTATATCGGCTTTAGGCTTGGGACTGGTGTCCCATCAGTAGTTTTTTGATGACACTATCTTAGCCACTATTGCCTCGATAGCCCAAGCCAAAGTCATCAAGCATATTCTCAACCTATACGAGAACACGACCAGGTAGAAGATAAACCTCCTGAAAAGAAAAATTTACTTCATCCACACTCCCTTGGCGAGGTAGGCCAAGATAGCCTAGATTTTGGGGTATGCCCCAGACACCCTCCCCACCGCCTATCTTGGGATTCCCCTATTCATGGGATTCCCTTCCAAGGCCCTCTAGAGCAACCTAGTTGAGTGAATTCAAAAGAAGTTAGCCTCTTATAAAGGGCACCTCCTCTCCCAAGTGAACAAGGCCAACCTCATGTCTTCTTGCCTCCAAAGCATCCCAATGTATTTAATGTTTGTTTTCAAACTCCCAAATTTAATTAGCGCCCACATCAAGCAGATCCAAAAGAATTTTTTGTGGTTTTGGAGTGAAGAGAAGAAAAGGATCCCCACGGTATCATGGCCCTTCATCTATCAGCCCAATATTGAAGGTGGGATTGGCCTTTAGAGAGTATCCCTGATGAACATAGCCCTCCTAACCATGCATACTTGGAATGTGTTCACAAACTTCCTGGTTGAGTGGATCATCATTATTAGAAGAAAATACCTCCAAAAACACCCCTTCCTCAGTGACCATCAGTACCATGATGGGTCCACATTTTGGAAGTCCTTAAACCACACAAAAGACCTCATTCAAAAAGGGGTGGGGTAGATCCTAGGTGATGGGACCAAGATTTATTTTTGGGTTGACAAGTGGATCTAGGATGAAGACCTGAGAGAAGATAGAGACCTCTTGGCCCTCAAACCCTAGCTAGAGGACTCTAAAGGATCCAAGGTGGTTGAATATATGATTAGAGCCTAGGGAAGGGTAATATAGGGTCCCATAAAAGATTCCTGATTCCACCTCTAGGTTTCCAGCCTCTCAGCCCTTCTCAGAATAACCATCATCCCTTCAGTAGGGGAAGAGAACAGGTTTGTCTGGCACTATTAGTGGATCCTTCTTGATAAAATCCACCTATGCCATCCAAAGGGATCCCTAAGAGGCCCACTTACTGGTCAAGCAAGTGTGGGCCAAAAATATTATCCCCAAGATCAATTTCTTTGCTTGGATTGCCATCCAGAACAAGATCCTCACTATTGAAAATTTTGCAAAGAGAGGATTCTCTATCCTAAACTAGGGATACCTCTACTAATATTACTAGGAAGTGACCAATCACCTCTTCCTTAGCTATCCTTTCTCCTCTAAATCTCTAGGCCATATCCTCCACCACTTCTCCATCTAGTGGGCCCCTCCTAGATCCATCCTCAAACTCTTCATCTAGTGGCCCAATCCCATTTTCTACCCCACCCTCCACTCCCTCTAGGCCTTCTGCCTACCTCACCTACTTTGGTAGCTCTAGATTGAGTGTAATAGTAGAGCCTTCTCTTCCCCATATAGGAATCCCCTTATTGTGGCAATCAAAGTGCTTGTCTACGCATCA
The DNA here is from genome assembly GCA_028583015.1 of Wollemia nobilis. Taxonomy (NCBI): domain Eukaryota; kingdom Viridiplantae; phylum Streptophyta; class Pinopsida; order Araucariales; family Araucariaceae; genus Wollemia; species Wollemia nobilis. The sequence goes on along the minus strand of JAQPPZ010000431.1, from coordinate 5,552,164 downwards.
GAGAATTCCCACATCCTCTCCCCATCCTGCTCTACCCCAAATTCAAGTGAGCTTACCCTACTCGGCTCCCTTGGAGTCCAGGCTCTTCTCCCTGATCCCCACCCTTCCTCCTCCCCTAGAGCCATAATAAGGTGGATGCCCCCCTTCTAGGTGGATCAAGCTAAACTTTTATGGAGCTTCCAAAGGTAATCTCAATACCTCAGGTGCTGGTGGGGTTATCCATGACCATAGGGGAAATTTGATTCTCGCATACATGGAATTCCTTGGCTTCAAAACTAACAACTTTGTTGAAGCATCGACACTCCTTCATGGATTGAATGTCCTCTAGGAAGATCCTAGAAATGTGATCATCAAGGGATACTAATTAAACATCATCAAATTCATGAAAAAGCATGGGAAACTTTCATGTATAATATCCAACATCATCTAAGAAGATTGAATCATCCTCCAAGGATTCTCTTAGACAACCATCCTCCACATCTATAGGGAAGGCAAAAAGTTGATAGAATTCATGGTAAACTCTATGGCCTCATCGATAGGCCTTTGAATCTGGAGATATGACTTTCCCAATGATCTATTAATCATTGCTTCCCAAGATCAATCCCTTGGTCACAATGCCTACTCAAAATTTTAGAGGTGACACTCTCAAGGCCCTGTTGACCTGGCATCCTAGGCCCCACTCCAAATCCATGTGTTCCATTGACATCAGCTCAAATCTTCCCAAAATTATCATTTCTAATAGGCCTATCTGTAGCGGCCACCTTAGCACTCGGTTGGATCTGAGTAGACCCCACTCTACCTGCACAAACCTTAGAACTTTATCCAATTTTTCTCCTGTGCCAACTCATTCCACCAGTCTTGATGTTCTCACCTTATCTCTCCATCATTATGACAAGGCAACTACCCCGTATCCATAATCCACCTGGCCTCTACTTAGAGTACCACCTCATCATTCATGTCTTGAGGGACTCACTGTCCACTACCATTTTTTCATTAATTCTTATGCCCGTCACCCTGATCCCATACATTGTTATCTTTCAAGCATATATTCTACCTCTCGCATCATAGAGTCCCAATGCATGTGGTAGCTCTATGCCCCTTTGGCTTCCCTCAGGCCTATATCTTCTGTTCGAAGAGCACCTGACTCATTTCCCCCTCCTCCATCTCCTCCATGGCTATCTTCTAAGAGTGTGGCCTTCACTCTACACTTGCTACATATAGGCATTGTCCACCCCTCTCCCCACCATGAACTCTATTTTTGTTGAACCTCCCACATTGACTCTGAGTGAATCTACTTAGGTGTTCATGGAGGCCAAATCCCTCACCCCCTTCCTTCAAAAATTTGTGGGCCCTAATGATGAAATCACCCAGAGCTTTCTAAAAACTTGGAATAATAGTGAGGTAGTGGTCAAGGGCATCCACTTTCTTGTCACTAAGGAGTTGATGTTTGAGGTTATAGGGATTTGCCATGAGGATAAATGGAAGTTCATCCGATACGATAGGCATAATTGGGATGAGGAACTCACATACTTTCTTGACCAGGGTGAAGCTTACAGCTGGGATAGGATGGCCCTCTATAGGTATCAATTAACCAAACCCTTTAATGAGGCCATATTTCCAATTATGCAGTTCATAACCTATGATGACCCGGATAAAAAGCTCTGCAACTTTCACCTTAGCTTTGTCAATCACCTCCGTGATGCCACCCAACTATGCACCCCTAGGTATCTAGTGTACTCAGTCAACTTAGCAGTTGATAAGGACTAGAAATCCCACCTCAAGCCCATCCACCAAGACCTCATGGTTGTCCTCTATCACCATGTGCTTGGCAAACCAACGCCCTGTCCAGGACATTTCCCCCACATCTTCAAAACCCCTCTTAATTCCCTGACCTCCTCCAAATATAAACCTAAATATAGGTAGGGAAACCCTAGTGTTCTCGATAAAAATCCTTCTCCAAATAAGAACAACCCCACCAGGAAGAAATGTGTGTCAGATAAGTCCCCTGGCGGTCCCAATGCCCTATGCAGGCCCACTCCTAGTAGTCCCAGTGCTCCCAGATTGTCAGGAAGGGAACCCTTGAGATCATCTATGAAACTGAGGGTGAGATGGAGTGTTTCCTAGTCAAGATCTGCCTGGACATGGTGATTAACACCATGACCTCCATAGACAATGCGACTTTGACCTCTGTGCACATGTTCAAGGCACTTCACCATAGACTGGGTTTTAGGTCTAATAGAGATGGGAAGTAGCAATGCCATCCCATTTTCTTTGGTGTCCCCCATCCCAAGGTTTTTGTGGTTCTGATGTTTTTACAGGACCTAACAGTATGGGCTCATTGATGGGGTTTGCATTTGGTTTTTGTAGATTGTATACAGGTGTGGGTTCTTGCAGGTGATTCTCGATGGTGTTCTACCCTGTCCCTGGGACAATTTTTTGTAAGGGTTTGTCTGGGATCCTGGATCCCTATTTTTGTATGGGTATTCAGCTCGGGTTTAGTTTTCTAGCTATTTATAACATGACAAATCTATGACATTTAATGTAATAAGGTTTTGGGTCCCTTTAAAAAACCCCTCTTTGTATATAATTTGCTACTTATAAAAAAAAATAAGGGTTTTGAATTTTTATCCTTAGTAAAAAAAAATATTTTCTTTGTGTGTTTTCTTGTAGCTAAATTTGGATCATTACACAAGGGTCATTTGTTCTCCTCCCCCCAAGGCAGTTAAAGGTCAACTTCAATGACACTTCCAAGGGAAACCCATACAAAGTTGGCTATGGAGGTATTGTTAGAGATGAACACACCAGGATCATCTTGGTGTATGTAAAGAACATTGGTACCTAGAATAACAATATGGTCAAAGCTAGAGCATTATTTTAAGGATGATCAATGCTGCAAGGTATTCATAGCTAGAACCTTATCATTGAAGGGGATTTATTGAATACCATTAACTATCTCAAATGAATTTTATCTCCTACTTGGTCAATCTTCAATCTAATCAAATGATCTTCTCCATAGGTATAAAAATATCATCATTCAATATGTCCTAAGAGAAGGTAACATAGCTTTTGATGTCATGGCTAACCTTGGGTTGGATGAGGAATCCTTGCAAATCTGGATTAACAAATTTTTGTATAGTTTCCTTGACACGTGTAATCTTAATGTGTCATCCACTTATCTTTGACATTGGGGGTTGTGTGGTAATCTCAGTCATCCCAAATACTCTAGACCCTTCTAGCTTTTTCGAATGCCATCGAAACCTATCCTTTGGAATGTTAAAATATCACCTCCACATGGTAGTTTTGGATGATTATGATATTGAAATCCTTTTATCTTCCTCTATATCTCATGGTATCTTGATTCAATGCACCTTATCAAATTTTAGAGGATGAGCTATCAATCCATTAATGGTTGACTTTTATTATTTGGTGAACCATGTCAACCCATGATCTCTTCAAAGACCAAAATACCTATGTTAGAGGCTTCTCCCATTTATCCATGCACAAATATTATTTCCAACAGTGGGTTTACACCTATCTTGGATCTCCTTTTAGTTCCAAGGAATCGAGAAACAAGCACAAGAGTACTGAGGACATGAGCATTGAGCATCCATCATATTGTGTAATATTGTCATTGACGGTGTCATCCTTGGCATAGATTTGGCATGCAAGATTAGGTTTTCCAAGCCTAAGATGTTCCATCAACAACCTTGGACCAATGAAGCTTTCCAAATTGGTAGTATGCTAATTCATGAATGCCCTATTGATTTGGCTTCCCATTTTAGTTTAAATTATTGGTGCCAGAAGCACTCTACTCATCTAGTTTTGCTTGTGATCGTGCTTCAATAGTGCAGTGTTCAAGCTATGGTTTGGAAATGTGGAGTGTGTGGCTATATTTTGGAGTTGGTCTAAGATGGCATTGCTTGAGCCTGAACCCCTATAAATTGATGCTACAATAGAGGATATTCTGAGCTCCCATGGGTTTATCCTCTTTTTATGTAAGTTTAGGGGAAGTGACCCTAACCTATCCATGGAATTCACCAATTCCTAGGATAATGGTAGGGTGACCCTTCAAGGAATTTCATTTAAAGTCTCCATTATCTTGATAAAGTCATCAAACTAATAAATGAAGATGATATAGTTCATCATGATAAGAACTCAATGGCAACTAAGCTTGGTAATTTTAGGGATAAAGAAAAACATCTTGCCAAGTAGAATAGTGGGATTATAAAAAAAGATCTTATGACACCTAGGAATAGAGTACTTATTCCAATTCTGTAGTACTTCAACATTGGTGAGCCAAATTCACCCCTTAGCAGCTTCCACCTAGCTTTCATAAACCACCTTAGGGATGTCAAGGGGATAAACCTGAGTATTTGTTCTAATCCATTGAACACTCTATTTTTAGTGTCAGGGAGGAAAATTATTCACATACAAAGCATCAAGGGTTGCACATGATCATCTACAAGCATGTAATCCAACTTCAAGCTTAGGGTCTTGCTCTGTCAATTATGGGTAAACTCAAATATCACTCATCTACTTAAGACTTCAGCTAGGGGTTACCCGAGGAGGAAGACTTGATTGAATTTGAGATGAAGGTTGAAATTGTAGCTTCAAGCAAAGCAAGAAAGAAGAATCTCACCTTAGAATTTTTTGAGACCATGCCCTCTCCATGACATTGTTTGAACAGAAGAAAATCCTCTAGAGATAAGCACAAAAGTATAATTATCTTGGAATAGGACAACCTTATTTCTAGAATGTCTACTCTAAATGCTAAAAATCAAAATTTAGAAGCTATTCCTAGTCGTGTACCCTTTATAAAGGTTGATATTTCCCCTAGTAGGAATATGGCTCAATTGCATTTGGATGATTACTCTTACCCTATGGTCAACCTGGATGAGCTTATCAACCTAGCTTCAAATTTTCTTCTTCAGGTTGTCCAGGCTACAAATTTTATTTAGAATGTAAATTTTGTGGAGTAGGACCACCCTGCTATTTCTGAATAGTTAGTGAATAGGACCATCCCATATTTTTATTTCTTTAGTTTTGTCTATCTTGGTTTGATGGTACTCCACCCCCTTGGTTTATTCTTGATATTTTTTCTATCCTAATCTATTGAGTTTTTTCTATAGTTGGATTCCTCCTTTTATCTCTTGGTATGTAAAAGGTTTGGGGACCCTTTCAAAAATCCCTTTTATCAATAATAAAAAAAATCATTACAATAAAAAAGTTGTCAAAAGTGAAGTATTCCATAATTACCAAAGCCACTCTATCTCATGATGTCATGAGAGGTTTATGCAAAATATTATTATGATATTTGTCCACGTGTTATCCTTTGTATTTGAAGATCTTGAGTTCCTTAGCAAGGGAAATTTTCTCCCTACTTTTGCATTCTCCTACTATCAAAAGATCAAAAACCTCTAATATTAGAGAAATTATGATGTTGAATTCCATTCCCTTTGCCTTAACTCTACCATATTCCCAAGAGTAAGCAATTTTCATGGAGAGCTATCGATCATATCCATTAATTTTTTTTAAGAATTTGAGAAGCCTCCATTTTTCCAACATTTCTAAAATATCTTTGTCAAGAGTTAGAGCAGTAGGCTCCACTTTTTTTTTAAATCTGCACCCATGTTCTACTTTTTTCTTTTCCTACTTTTGGAATAGAACCTAAGGGTAAACCAAAGCTCATCAAGTAGAATTGAGATTATGGGAATAAAATATAGGAGAAAATCAAGAATGAGACTATTTTAACCCACAACACTCCCAATTTCAATATGCAACTAGACTCCATAAGCTTTACTAAGGAGAAGTATGTGTCCAATCCAGATTTTTGTCCTAAGAAGATCCATGTAACTAATTTAAGGATGACCATGATTTGGTGTACGAGAGGTAACATCAATAGGAATTTAAGGAGGTATTGAATAGAAACAAGGAATCAACAAAACTTGTGGTAACCTCATGATTAGTAAGCATGTTGGAATAGAGAGAATAAAAAACTATAGATGAGGCATGAATCACACTAGACTAAGATACATGATTATTTTTTGGATTACCAACTCATCTCATGAAGCTAGAATTTGAAAATAAATAAAAAAATCTAAGAGGGAAGGAGGAAACCTACTCATCACTTAAATATAGCTAAAATAGAAGGTATAAGGACACACCATTCTAAGGAGCTCTTCCCATTGAAGCTATCATGTGAAGGCCATAAGGGTAAGAGAAATCCAACTCATCACAAGTTAAAAATGATTCGAGGAACAAAGGGACTCACCAATATGAGTTGATTGATCCACTAGAGCATTCCCACATGGGTAGTGAGGGGTGAGGAAGTCTTCAAATCAAAATTATCATTGATTTGGATGGTAGAGGAGCCCCCATACATACCTATTGCTTCTACCATATGGCTAAAATAAATACTATAGTCCTTTTACTACCATGAATGTCTAATTCAAATTTAAAAGGGGACCGAAGGCACCAATATAGTCTCTAAATGAGCCAATAGCAATTATCTCCTAGATCACAATAACAAATATGATTTTTCTTACTAGTTAGAAGACCAAAAGTTAGAGAACCACATTCCATACTAAAGCCTCTTCCATGACTATTCTAAATAGGAATGAAGTAATTAGGATTCATCAATAGTGGCATTAGAATATTTCAAGGATAGTTGGGTAAGAGCTTTGGGAAACCTTTCCCTCCAAATCATAAGGCCTTCTTATTGAATACCAAGATTAGTCAAGGAGTACACCACCTTATTTTCTTCCTTGTATAATTGGATGATTTGGGAGTCTTCAAGGGTCTGATTATTTCTTTTAGCTTCCTCCATCAAATTTTAAATGTTCCAATTGGGAGTGTGAGTGCTAATTATTATGTTGATTATATTTAAATAATCTCCTCCTATGATCACCTTTCTACATTTTAGGAATTCAAGAAGAGCTGCTCCCTAAAAAGGGCTCTAGCTTTTGTGAAGTGATTGGTTTGAATCCTTAAGTTTTTAGTAAAGGTTAGAATAACTTCACCTTTGAAATTTATAAACACACCTCTAGCAACAACAATCCATGGGTTCCTTTTAGAAGCCCCATCAAAATTTAGCTTTATCCAACTTAGGAAAGGATGAATCTATTTAATTTGATATCAGTCCATTCTTCTTGGGATATCCACCTATGTAAATCTAGAGGAAAGACCAAGATTGTTTGCAAATATAGTTTCATTCAAAATTTCCTATATTTAGTGAATTGTATGCTTGAATTTTTTTGATTAGAGCATTTAAAATTTTTATTCCAATTGATATTAAATCCATTTTGATATTCTTAAAGGCTTTGATGTTTCTTTCCTTCCACACACCCTACAAGAAGTGTGGAAGACTCAGACCAAAGGGTGCAAAATATTTTGCTAGAGAAGGGAGGAATCCATTGATCATATAACTCAATCAAGATATTCATAGCCACCCAACAAACCCCAAGGTTTCTTAGTAGGGATTTAAACACTTCAAGGGAGAAAGGACACTTAATAAATATATGGTGAGTATTTTATTGTTTCTTTCCATAAATATAACATCTATTCAGGATGATCATTCCCATTTTTTAAAGGTTCTCAATAGTAAGGATCTTATTCTAAAGAGCTAACCAAAAGAAAACAATAATTTTAGGGATAAGGAATTTGATCCAAACTTGCTTACAAGAGAACCAACTTTTAGACTCACCATCCACAAGGAACTATACTGATTTCATTGAGAAGAGACCATTTATTCCTCTTTCCAAATAAGAGAAACTCCACTTTCAAATTTCTTAATAACCTAGATTCTTAGTTTATTGGATAGAAATATTAAGGCTTCCTCCTCTCTTTGACATAGGTTTAGAGTAGCAATTGATTTCCATATTTTCTTACCCTCAGCCACTTCTATATAATCTACAACTTTGGATCCATAGAGATGGGATGTTTTGGCCTTAAGTATTGCAAGATTAGGATTATAAATTAGAGAAGAATTCAACAACTATGGATCATTACAAAAGTTGTTTTAGTTCCATTGCCCAAATTTCATTTAAATATTTTTTGGATATGAGATTTATTTTTAACAATACTATTCCAAAAGGATGATCTTGAGGGGAGATTGGTATCTTCTAGAAATATCCAACCTTGATTTAAATATTTAGTAGAAAGAATTTGAATCCACCCTAAATTTTCCTTCTTAAGAAGTTTTTAGCTTTGTATAGCCATTAAAGCCTTATTCATCTACTTCCGTTTCTTGAATCCCAAATCACCTGCTTCTTTTTTAGAATAGACTTGCTCCCAAGAGATAAGGAGGGATCTCTTTTTCTATTTTGAATTAGACTAGAGGATGTTTTCTAAAGATGTTCAATTTTTTGAGAAATATTTTCTGAGATTTTGAATAGGGACATGAAAAATATTGGAATACTTTGGAGAGTAGATTGAACCAGTTGGCTTTGCCCACTTGGTTGAGAAGAGCTACTTTCTAACCCGCAAGCTTCTTTTAGAATATTTCCAAAGCTAGGTTCAGTGCTCATCCTTTATTTTTCCTTTGAAAATGAGTATTCCTATAGGTCAATATATGGAAATTCAACAATTTCATAGCCTAGAATATGGGTAATATTCTTTTACATTTTATGAGGAGTATTAAGGAAGAATATTTTTCTTAGGAAATTTATTTTTTTCCCACTACTTTCTCATAATAAGAAAGGATATTCTTGATTTCTCTAGCCTATGAGACAAAGGAAAAAGTGGTTAAGAGGGTGTCATAAATAAATTTTTGATGAGTGATCAGATCAATGGAAGAGGCAGGTCTGGTTCCTTCAATGACCTTCAAGGTGGAGGTAGCTTTGAAAGATATCCCTAAGGATTTTATTAGGATAATGAAAAGTTAGGGAAAGAGAGGGTGTCATTTATGTAGGCCTCTAGAGCTCTTGAAATTCCCTAAGATAGCCCCATTCACAATGATCAAGAACATAGTTGATGAGATAAATTCCTTGGATAGGTTGATCCATCTCTAGTGGAGTCTAAAGTTGTACATAAATTTTGATAGAAAATCCTAGGAGACTCTATCATAATATTTATTCATGTCCAACTTTAAATACAAACCTGCTCTTCCACTCTTATCCATTAAATGAATAAGATCATGGACTATTATTATTTTGTCTAGGATTTGTCTCCTCACAAAAAATAGTCCTTGATTGGAATCAATAATGATGGGTATCACCCTTTTAATTTTTTTTTCCAGAACTTTGGTTAGGATATTGTAGATGGTGTTACATAGAATAATAGTCTTGAAATATTTAAAATCCTTGGCATCTACAACCCTAGGAATGAGGACTAAAAAGGTTGAATTCATGTTATGTTAGGATATGACAAGTTCTTTTAACCTCATAGATGGCTTCCATCACATATTTTTCTATACTATGCCATAAATTTTGATAAAATAAGGCTGGTGACATAAAGGTTCTTTTGAATTTTCTAAAAATAGGGAAGGCTTCAAGCAACAATGGATTATGATTAGATCTAATTTTGGAAAGGGTGCTTAAGGTGGCATCACCAAAGGAAGATATACCTTCCTTGGAAATCAGTACTCTATCTAGTATAATTTAGATCAACTAATTTCCCACTCTTATTTTTCTCCAAGTAAATTTATTTCCTCTCAAGTCTAGGTCCATTAGGTCATTATAGTTTACAAACCATGATAAATATTCAACACCTTTTGAAGAAATTGGGTTACCTCTTTTTTTATTTGAGTGATAAATAAAGGAATTGAAGTCTCTTTCCAACATCCAACATTCATTATTAAAGGTCTCCCTCATCTGACCAAGATCTATCCATAAATAACATCTCTTCGAGATAGAATTTGGGGCATAAACATTATATAAAACCCATCTACGATTCGTTTACTTGCACATAAAGATAATGTTCACTAGTCTATTCAAGGAGGTTATCATAGTACCTTCAACACTTTAGGGCCCCACAGGCATAAGAGCCCCCTTGAATCACCTTGAGCATGACTTTTTGTAGACTCAACTCTCTTCCAAATATTTTTTTAACACTATCAATGTTGCTTTCCTCCACTTCTGTTTCTCGAAGAAGGAGGATCTATGGAGATAATTTAATTATCATATCTAAAAGTATTTTATTAGAATGGCCATTCAAGCCTCTCACATTCAAAGAGATAATATCTATTTTTGAGGTTTAGAGTTATCTTTATTTCCTCCACCCACAACAGTAGGAAATTGAGTTTTGAAGGCAACTACACTAATCAAATCTTCCCAAAAGTATTTTTATCCCTCTAATTTTAGGATCACCTAAAATCCATTAGCAATATCTATTTTTATTTTATGTTTCCTAATATCCTTATTAGAAGGTTTACCAACCTTTCACTCAACACTAATGTCAACACCCCATTTTTTATTTATTGTTACTAGACCTAGGGTAATAGGTTCTATCTCTATTTTGGAATTTAGGAGATGATCCTAGAAATCCTTTTGAAGCTAAAAATTTCCTTCCTAAAACCTAGATATTAATAGTATTAGGTTCTAAAGCATCTATTTCTATATTTTTTCTTTCTATCATAGTTGGATCCAAACTTAAGGCTAAAAATTCAAAAGAATTTCCCTAGAGGGAGTTCAACAAGTAAAAATTAGTGGAAGGCTCCATAGAGCTTACCTAAATAATTGTATCCAAAAGCTCTCCTTAGACGGTATTCTCAATAGAATCTAATGGATTTTTAGAGGCTTCCTTGAGAGGGTATTCTTCTACTGAGGTATCAGAGCTCAAAGGAATTAGGGGGTCCTTTGTTTCTTTTTGAAACCAAACTTTCTTGGAGGATTTCTTCTGAAAGGTTTATAAGGCTAACAAATGACCAAGCTTCTTATAGACATAACATAAGGGTGGTTTGTTTTCATATTCAATAGTCTAAACCTAGGAGACAACATCAAAAATAAGTTTTATGGGATCAGGGAGGTTTTTTTCAAGGTCCACATTGATGCACATCCTAGCAAATATCATTCTAGATTTTTCCCTCATAGCTACATCAATCATGACTAGATCCATCACTACTCTTGTGATGCTTCTTAAAATATCATCATGCCAAAAATAGAAGGGGAGGCTAGGAATCCTAATCCACATATATGCTATATTAATATTTTGAGAGTTTGGACTAAAATCTATGCCCCAGTTATGGATAAGGCTCTTACTTCCAAATAACCAGGGATCACCTTCAAGAATGTGCTTCATGTCTTCTTCACAATTAAGCTTGATGAGGAAAAATCCTTTTGGGAGTGCCATGATTTCCATATGGCCTTGCAAAGTCCACTTGGAGAAAGCCCATATTTGGATGAAATCAATATTTGGTCTAGACCCCATGAAATTCCCAATTAGATTAAATACTCCCTTCTCTATGGTGAGTTAAAGTAGGTCAGATGAGATACATAATTTTTTATTCATAGGGTGAAGGTCAAAAGTTTGATCAAAGAGACCTTCTTTCTTGAGTTTGTTCAAAAAAATAGATGTGTACATATTTGACCTTGGATCAAAGGGTAAATGGAGGTCTTGCAAGCCCAACAGTAGGTTTGTATCTCCAGATTGGATCAGAGGGTCATTATAGAGCCCAAAATCCACCTGCACACTCGAACAACCACTTGCCACCTTCCCACTCAACAACTTCATGCTCTCTCCCATTTTAAACTACAAACCCAACTTGGTATAACTAGGATTATTTTTCAATGAGTTTACACAAGTTTTTATGAGGGGTCCCAGTCCCCTCATATTGAGTAGGGTTTGAAACTTGGACCTTTCAAAAAGAGGCCAAATCCCTTAACACTATAGTAAGCTTGCAACTCAATTGACTAGGCTTATTGGCATCAAGATATTTGGAATTTTTACATGATTTTCCACTATGAACTTCAATATTAAAATCTCCCTATAGAATGACCTTATCTAAATTATGTGAATTAAAAATTTGACTATAACATGTACTAGACAAAGGGTTAGTATGTCCTCGTATATTAGAAATGTGTGTAAAAGTAATTTCTATAAAGAAGCATGGATCTATGAGGCTATTTATTGATTATGGATATTAATGAGGTTATTATTAAATATATATATGTTTTACCCACATAGATAGTTATTTTCATAAAATTCAAGGGAAACTATGCTTTGCAAGTTAGATCTTATATTTAGATACCATGGTTTGCATGTCAAGGATGAACATATTCATAAAAATAATTAAACATTTGATATAAGCATTATGAATTTATAGTTTTTTTCATTTATATCATAGTAGAGACACTTATAATCAACTTAGAATTGACAAATGATAGACTAAAAAATGACTAGAATTGGAAAAAATCAAGGGAAAATTTTGACAAAAAAGAAACCAAAGAAAACACAAATTTTCATTGAAAAAAGTTATTTTCATGCATATCACAATGAATTAACATTATGTAAATCAAATATTAATGATGTAAGACTGTAAGCTTAAACTACACATGAAAGTGACAAAACACATCTTAAATAAAGAAATTTTAATGCTTCCAAAATTCAAATATTCTTGTATTGTTTATAATATAAAAATGTGCAAACTACAAAATATGTCATGAGTAAAAAATACAATATCTCAAGATCTATGAATGCCTTCACCCTTTTCCCTAGTAAAAAGGTCTAATCTCTCTTTGTCACTATGTCCTTACCTATTTTTGTGACTTGGTTTCTAATGTTGGTCACCACTTGTGTCAGGGGTTAAGGGGGTAGAATACCCCTTGTAGGGTAAAGGGGTAACACACATTGTGGGGTTGAGGGGTAATGCCCTTTACATATACTCTATCACAATACCAAGTGGGGTCAAGGGGCAACATCCCCATAGGGTTCAAGGTAATGCCCTGAAACCTTAATGGAAATACCATTATCCCTTCACTATTTAAACTATTTTTTTTAATAAACAACCATACAAGCATATCATTTATGGTTTTAAATATTACTACTATATAAAATCATATGGAGTAATAAGTTTGGATTAATAGTTCAACATGTTTTTATGGAGAATTCCATCAGTTAATAATGCATAGCATTGTTATTGGTGGTTGTTGTTGTCTATTTGATTCCTTAAAATTATAATTTTCTCACTCTTAGGATGCCCTAGCATATTTGGGTTGGGATAGTAAAAAGTAGGTAGAATATTTTTTTTTTTGGAAGAGATTACATGGAAGAAATAAGTGAAAAAATTTACTTTTTAAATTAATTGGCCATAGCCTCTACCTATGTAACTGTGGTTATTTTTGGCGATTCAATCCGATCTAACTCAACAAAAGAATTGTAATTTTACCAATTTTTTCTACTATGATTTAGATTAACTTATATAGATGTAGTGAATTCTCACTACATGTGTGATTCAATGGTGAATTTGCATCCCAACCATAATGCCATGAAAGAGAAAACACCAATATAATTCAACTTCATGGCCATTAAAAACCCAAAGGTATATTACACTAAGGGTCATCATGCAAGCTTGGTAACTGGGTTAACAAGAAAATATCAAAAGGAAATCAATCCTCCAAACATCAAACTGAACATAGAATCTAAATTATAATAAACCTAGGGAAGAACAAGGTAGGGAAAACATTAATTTGATCTAGTGGTAGGTCCCACACAATCTAGTAGTTCCCTTAGCAAATAAAGGTGGATATCGCTAACATCACTAGGGAAAAATATCCTAGGATATGGGAAACTCATTAAGACCAGGGTTAGAGAAGAAAATCTAGTTTGAATGATTTTAATGATGAATAGGCCCTCCACCAACTTCAAATATACCAATATCATGTCCTGAGTGGAAAAACTAAGGAAGACATAGAAATTCCTACTTGCACTTGTATTGGGACGAGATTCAAGATTTGAATTTTGATTGAATATATAAATACCCTATTTTATACCTAAAGGAGATAGATAAATATAGTTCTAGTTTCTCATGCCTAGTATCTATCCTAATTAGTCTTCCTTTTCTCATTTTCTTGTGCATTGATATGGACTTGAGCCTTGAGTCATTCTATGTATAGGTCCCTTCAAGCCCTTTCATTGTAGCATATGTAATTTGTTAGTTTCAATATATTTATATGAGATATGGCTATTTTTTTCTTCCACGTTATTTGTGCATATATAGTTTGCATAGGAACCTCATGACTAGTATCTATCCCTTCCTTATGTAGGCTTTATAAGAAATAATTTTCATGTGATAATGAGACGTGCTCACTTTATTGGAATAGGTGGATCATGTGTTCACTAATCCCATAAATGCATAGAAAGTCATTATAGTTCTTAGTGCATTTCCAACATGTAGTCTAGGATAGATAGATTTTATTAATTTTCTTTACAAATTTCATTCATCATTTTTCTCTCTTCCCTTTTCCTTGATAAAATATGATAGACTAGGCTAGAGAAGGAATAAATGTTCCAAGAAGAAACCTAGAAAAGGAGTCAACCTTGGTAAATGACCCCATAGGGTTTCCTTGGAGTCATATCCCATGATCCCTGGACATTCAAGACTATATGCTTCATGTGAGGCATAGGCACTAGACACACTTGACAACCACAATGAGTGGTCAATGTTCCAAAGCATGGGTTAGAGTCAAATATAGTCCCTAATAATATATGTAGTTTTTATCTATCTATTAAATAACCTATTCAACAATTCTTGGACACGTTTGTATTAGTATTCCTTTATGAGATCCTTATTTATTTTACTACTAAATAAGGACATGAGAATCATCTTTGGCAAGTGGTGCAATGTTTGGGAGAAAAAAAATTATTTAGAAATATTCTATACATTCTTTCAAATCAAAGTAATTTTTTAGGACATATCATATATAATGAAGTAATTTATGATGATTCCTTTAAAATTAAGTCTATTATAGAATGACCAATACCTATCAATCCTTGAGATTAAATTTTATATCTATTATATTGTATAAGCATTTTTTTTGCAATTGGTTATACAATATTGAAATGAGCCCCACTCGTATTACATCATCACCACATAGTGGTACTCCAACAAAACTTGGATATTATCCATGTATTGCTTGGCAAGATTTAAACCTTGGTCTCCTTGAATGCTAAGGAATCTAACCAATTGAGCTAATTCCATTTTATATTATATAAGCATATTTTTTATTAATATTTTTTAAGGATTTCAATTCCTATTAGCACCCTTTAGTGAAAAGGAAATAAATTTAAGTGTGTAACCCCAATTCAAATCTCAAGGTCTTATAGTACTGGAAGGCATGTTGTGCTAGTGTCATTGGCTATGTTAAAATTTTACATAGTGCAACTAGAGGTTATAGTCGCAATAAGGAGCAGGATTCGAATCCATGAAGAGGTGATGAAAAATGTAATGAGTTACCATTTCATCTAGTATACACAAAAAAAGAAAAGAAATTTGTGCACTCATAGAAATATGATTTGGCATTTAAAAAATTAAAAAAATATTTTTAGCTACCACATGTTTTAGTTGTCCTTGGTGTAAATAAGTTTATTTTCATTATCAATGGATTGAGAGGGATTTTAATGCAAAAATGTTCATGTAATTACACATGAATTATGCAATATCAAGGATTATGAAGTAAATTATCCTTTTTTATGGATTTGAGTTAGTCATAGTTCATGCATTGAAAATACCATGACATTATCATCTTAGGTAATGATCTAAATTAAGAGTATATTCTCAAACTCTAAAGTATATGTTCACTTAACCATGATGACATATGAAAATCCTTTGTGAATGTTATTTTATATATTGATATTATTAAACTCGAGGAAATTTAAAGTTGCATATCCACTTAATTTTTTTTGTTACATTTATTTAACATTAGAATTAAATACTAATTTGTAGGACTACTTAAAAAATTATGCATAGTCACATGTATAGTATCAAGAAGTTGAAATCCTCTTCATTTTAGAGTTTGAAAAAAGAATAAATATGTAGGATATACTGTTGATGATAATAGGACACTTAGATTGTATTATATTATTTTCATATTATGGTAAGTAATTTAAGAATATTAGTTTTAGATGAATCCTATAGAGTTATGAGCACTAAAATTATCACCATTTTGTACCTTTTGTGAATTATTATGAACACTTACACAAACATAAGACTTGTAATCTTGTTTATATTATGTTCATTTCAATTTATTTTGCACATGGTTATTATGATATAATTTCTCAATGTTTCAAATGAAATTTAATTGTTTTGATGAAGAATGAGTAGGATTACTAGCTTTTGTATTTATTTAGATTAGTATATGCTAAACTTTTTTTCAATTGGTTATATGGGATTGAAATGGACCCCACCCATATTACATCACCATCATGTAGTTATATTACAATAGAGCTTGGATATTATCCATGTATCACATGGTAATATTCTAACGTAGGTCTCCTCCTTAAATGTTGAGGAATCTAACCAGTCAAGCTAATGCCATTTGATTAGATGCTAACCTTATTTACTATAGAATTTTTTCCTAATAAATTTCTATAGGTGTACATGTAATTATAGAACCAACAATTTCTTAAAAATTTGGTAGTTGTAGAATCAATAGTTATCATGGAATAGATAGTCCACTATAGAATCAATCTTATCTCACTTGTTCCTAGGACAATCGATCTAGTTATATTATTATCTTCTAATCATTTGATTTTGTTGTTTTGAGACTATACAATAAAAATTATTATAGGATATGCCAAATGGATAACCAAAATTTATCTTATGCAATATCCAAAAATAGATTTTTTATTTGATAATTGTAAAACCCACGTATAAGATCAATATTTATTCTTAATTTTTTAGTTGAACTAGTTTTCTTTTCCTATAAACAATTAGTTAATTTGTTATTATTTGTTTATGTTATAAATAAGATGGATTCACCATGAATTTTTTTTAATGTATATGGAAATATTACAATTGAACTTATTCTTATATAAGATAGACTATACACGAGAAAAAGAGAAATTAGAATCATTTTATTACCATATGATATTGTTTAACTTGTTGTAATAATGTGAATAAAATGTGAATCATTTTATTACCATAAGTCATTGTTTAACTTGTTGTAATAAGGTTATACAAAAGAAAAAGAGAAATTAGAATAATTTTATTACTATATGCTAATATTTTCCATGGAACCATCTAGATCGTCTTTAGTAACCATTTAGATTTTATCAATGATTTGATTCAAATTCTCATTTTGGGGTTGACTATTTTGTTGCTCGCATGATTCCTGCTAGATAATTGGTGTATTTGGAGGATGAGCTTCCTTATTTTTAATTGGGACATTTGAAGATTTCGAATCATTCACATGTAATTTCTTCTCGTCCACGAAGGAGGAATTAGAGCATGATCAGATGATCCAACATCTCTTATTCAAGTGGCCATATTGCTAACAACCATAACATCTTAGGGAGAAGTTTTCATAGTCAATATTTTGGATCTAATTCCCTTTTCTTGAGGAGATAGTAATGGATTAAGGCCTAGGAATTGAAACATCCATCCAAACAAACAATCTTGTTTTACTCATATTAATTTGATTGGACAAATTTTCTTTTGTTTAAGCATCCATATATTGGAATGCACCAATGAAATTAATGATTTTGATGAATATCTTCTCTCCCCAAACCTCTATAGAGAGAGCATAAAGATTCACCTAGAATGGGAAGACATTAACTTATTCTGTAAAGGGGTTAAAACTAGGAGTCCAAGGTCTTATATAAACACCCCTTTGTCAAAAAAACCAATTATATTTATAATCCATTACCCTATCTCTATCAGCTAAATTATAAAATAAAACAAAAAATAAATTTTTGGGTGGGAGAGTTACTTTGAGCTCCTACAGGACTGGTCTTTTGCCCTTGAGTTTATAGATGATTGTTTGGGCTTCATGATCAATGAGATCCAATCCAAATTCATCCTTTGAAATATTTATAGAGGGTAGAGGTTCATCCACCCACGAACCCAAATATCCTTGATAGATATTTATTCTGATCAAAGAGAGAGGCTTTCTCATAGAATAAAGAGACTATCTATAAACAACCCTATTACTTCAATGCTTGACTACACCTAGGGTTTGCATACCTTTTACAAATATTATAGCTAGATTTATAATTTTATTCCATTGCTTGATTGCACCTAGAGTTTACACCCATTTTGCAAAGATTGTAGCCTTGATATTGTTTCTATGGTTAATTTTATGGCATATATTAAATTCTTCTTTGTCTATATTTGATTTGTAATTTCACTTATGATTATTTTATTCCCATGACTTAATAATTTTATCATTTTGATAGTGTTATTTATGACTATGACTATATAGTTCCTATAGGTACTACATTTCATCTATTTGATCTCTATCTATAATTCTACACATATTTGATTTTCTCTCTTTATGTACTGATTTGATTATTCCTTCTTTCTCATCAATTTTTGTTTTAATAATGAAGATTTATAAGTTAATACCTCAATAGGTTATTCCTTTGCACTAGAAAAAAATATTTTTAGATTATGTACTTATAAATATATGATAGAATTTTATAATGAAAACTCTCATTCTTGATAGTAGGATTTAATTATTAGTTTACACATTTTGATTATTAGTCGCGTATCTTAGTCCTCCATGGATACCCTAATCATATTATTATTTCATGCTCTATTTATTCCCATATATTAGATGCATCTATTAGGTACATAAACCCAATAATATTATTGGTTGCATATGTACTGAACCTCATATCATCTAGTTTACTCTCCTCGATTGATTATAATTGAATTCTTTGTTATTTTGGTGAATTATAGGGGATTGACACCAAGTACCATAGTGTATTTTATATTTTATTTTAGGAATATATGTTATAAAGTTTTATAGAAAGGAATTTAACATTATTTTTGTCATTATTTCTACATGTTGTCTTTACTATTTTTTGTTAAATTAGATTATATTAATTATATAAATCAGGTTTGAGGGTTTGGTCAGTTGGTAAGACACCTCATTTGGTATGTGTAACCCTACTTCAAATATTAAGGCCTCGTAGTATCAAAGGGCATGTCATGCCAACTCCATCAACTACATTAAAAATTTTACCTAGCGCAACTAGAGGTTATAATGGTAGCAAGGAGCACGATTTGAACCTATGAAGAGGTAATGAAAATGTAACAATTTACTAATTCCTCTACTATACACATTTTTTTTACTTTATATAAATCATATAATAGATAGTTGTAGAAGATAAACTAAGATGAGGTACTATAGAAATTGGGATTTTTGTAGAACCAAAGTAATAGGAAATTAGTTCGAAAGCTAACCAAGAGGACCAACTTAAGATTAACACTAACCATTGGAAGAGGATCCAAAGATTTACAATGGTTGATATTACAAATCTATGTGAATATATCAAGAGTAATTTCTTAAGAACATTCATAACATATAAATACTATCCATGCATAGAAGAAGTAGGACATTGAAAAGGCACTAGTAGTGTTTTGAATAAAATATTTGAAGAAGCATACTATTCAAAAATAACCCATGGACAGAACAAGGACCTATAGTATGTACAAATAAATCATGTCATAAAAAATTACCTTCATTGCTAGGACAAGCATAAATGTATCAACAAATTAAGGTTGTAGAACAAGTTTGTTTCATGGGATAAAGAATACAATGGTAACTTTGACAGTAATACTTAGGTATGTATAATGATACTCAAAATTTCAATCCATATTTGGCAAATGAGAATAATGATTTTTGTCCTCCATTTTCTAAAATTAGTATATAGTAATGGGTTGGAAAAAATGCCCATATTCACAATACTCAAATTAGTAATGGTAGATATTATAGTAATGGTGTGGTTATCTAAATTGACCATAAAATCAACATGAATTCTTAAATCCTCCACAAGGATTATTAATACCTCCACTAATACTAAATTGACTACATCCTAGTTTTTTACCACTAGTTATTCAACCTACACTTAATCCTAGTAAGAAGTTAGCTTATTTAGTGTACAATAATGAGATGGTAGGTTACACCACCTATTTAATCCAACTTATGGATTTAAATTGCATTCACCATAAACTAGGTAAAGTAATTAAAGATGTCATATCTCTAATAACTACTAAACAAGGAGATGATGATGAACCCCATGAAGAAGCTACTCCATATTTGTTAGATTTAGAATTTTATCCATGTAATATGGTACCTATAATATATACTCTTATTGAAAGGCTAAATCATAGAAAAATGGAAATTCAATCAAAGTTTTCTTTTTTGGAAGGGTTATCATCTTTTATATCAAGATGCCATAATTTTAAGTAATAAATGATGTCTCAATTACAAAAATAAAAAATAAAAAATCCATAAGTATTACATATTATTGGTGAAATTATGGACTTAATGCTTGAAATTTTTTTAGTACCAAAGTATAATAACATAATAAGTTCTACAATAGATGGTCATATAGGGGGATCCTTACTAAGTATACCTTAACGTAGGAGAAACCATTGTAATGACTATACAAACAATGGATATATTGAGGCTTTCAATGTGATGGTATATCTCAACTATATTAAAAATGGATGATAGATCAATTATCCAACCAATATCCTATCGACCATATGCTCTAATAAAATGTAAATTTAGGTGGATATCCACTTATTCTAGGAAGTCCTAGGATAGTTACAACTAATGCATACATTAACCCTAAATTAGAGGATATGAGAATTTACAATAGAAGCATCATAAATACAATGATGCTATATCCTCCTATTTAGACCTTATTAGACACTAAAGAACAATTTGGATGGAGAAAATAGGGGATGAAACTTCCCCCATATAATATGTCCTTACAATAGATATGTCTCTTGATAAAAAAATATTTGGATGAAAACACCTACCTTGCAAATGTTCTCGAAGATGCATATTTTATAGACTAGGTTACATGAAATAATACTTCAACAAAATGTTTTTGCTTGAGGGTATGAGTCCTTGATAAATAAAACCTAATCCATTATAGGCTTTTTATATCATAGTAGGGATTTGTTCCTCTTCATAAATTGTTAACTCATATTTATATTTATAACCATTTAATATAATAAATATTTGATATAGGTGGACCTTTCAAAACCATACATGGAAATCACTAAGGGAAAAATTGCATATAAATAATTATCCCCTTTCTAATCAATAACAAGAACTAATTGAATTAATATGAAATATAGGTCAATTTTTGATTGGGTTGATTGAGATATATAAAATTCATCTTTATATTTGTACACATCATACCTATAGTAAGTTGGAATTTCACTCTATCTAAAACCACAAAGACTCATGAATCCTATATTTAAATAAATTATTAAGACTAAATTATAAAATTACTCAATTTATAATTTATTCATCCCATTTTTTTATCTAGTGGGTTTCTCTACTAGTGACAATCTTATAAGGGTGGTAAATGGTGCATGTGCATGGACTACAAAAAACTCAAAAAATCCACTTATGAATATCACTATCCCTTGCCTTTTATTAAAAAAAACTATATTCCTTAATAGTAAGTGATACATTTTATTCCTTGATGTGTTTAATGGATAGAATCAAATTTGCACATCCTAGAAAATCAAGACAGTAAAAAATGTGCCTATCCTTCATAAATATTTTCCTATTCCATTCTCATTTTTAGGATATGTAATGCTCCTAAAAAATACGAAAGAATTTTTCTTAAATTTTTTACTAATCTAGTCCATTATTGTAACAAAATTTATTTGTATGAATATGATTATATTAAAATTCATTTGATGAAGTAATGGCTAACCTCACAAAAGTCTCACAATGATGCCAAGATAGTAACCTATACTTGGTCCATACGAAGTTTCATTTCATGATGATCAAAGACATACTTTTCATCCATCATATTTCATAAAAGGTAATCAAAGTCAAACTTGGAATGATGAAATTCATATCTATAACTTTATTTATCATGCCAATTATTGTATAAGATTTATTTTATATTTCAACAAATAGCAACTAAATTATTTTCATTTTTATCTAAAGATAAAGACTTTTATGGACATTTAGTTCTCAAGAAGTATTTGATAAATTAAAATACAAATTGATAAAAATGCTAATTTTAATAGGGCCAAAATAAAAAGTGCTCTTCCATATCCATATAAATTCATTTAACACAAATTAAGTGTAGTTCTAGGAATAAAACATAGTCAAGTTTCTTATGCCATTTATTTCACTAGTAAAAACCTTTTATATCTATAACTCAATTACATGATAACTATTTTTTTTTTTTGTAGAAAAAATGTATGCCATTAAAAAATTTACCATTAAATAACAATATACCCTATATTTTTTCATATTGATCATTCTACAATCAAATATTTAATACACAAACTACTTTAAATGCAAATCTATCGACTACTTCTATGAAAATTTGACATAATTACACTTGATAAAATTGGTCTTGAGAATGGTTTTGAAAATTTTCTTATATAGGTTAACATATAATAAATAAGTATTACATGTAGAGGACAATTTCTCTAATAAGAATTTATTTTTTGTATCAATTCGTAGCCCCTAATATGTAACATAACCAACTCTCTATATTTAATGGAGATTCTATAACACTTATATCTAATGGAATGGCATAGTGTGGTCTAACATAGTAGTGACTATTCATGGATAAAATGGTACATATTATACATTAGGTCACATAATATAATTTTTTGCTATGTGAGGGATAATGAGATATACGACATATTATAGGTTTATCATGATGAACTATGTGGAGGTCACTTCATTTCCCAATAAGCAATAAGGAAGATGCATCATGTATATTATTATTGATTGATACTATATAAGGATACCAAGGAGAGTGCTAGATATTACGATGGATACTAAAATATGGATAATGTTATCCAATTAGATAAGTTATCTTTTCATCCATAAATTATTTGATAAACATTTCAAAAGTGGGGACTGAATTGAACTATTATTCAATAAAAAATAATTTACCCTATTTTATTTAGATTATTTTACTAAATGGGTAGAATATAATGTCTTATAGTATTTGCATTATTTGATAATGGTATAATTTTATATTAATCAATATTTACCATGGTTAGAGTCCTATAGGAAATTGTCATTGATTAAGGGCCCTAATTTAACTCTAGTTTATCTCATACTTAGTAAGGGGATATGAAATTTATAATTAAAAGTACTATTGATGTGCCAAATGGTTATGTGCACCCAATACCATAATAGTATAGGAATAAAGATATTTCATCCACTTAACCTTTGGAAATGGCTATATCCCTTTCTATTTCTATGTAATCTACTGTAATCCTAGATGAAAATATTAGAGAAAGTTGAACTAAAATGAAAAATAGATATAGTTGTGAGGCTATAGCATTGGAAGATTGGTCCATTTGGTCTTTCATAAAGACTTTATAGCCATAATTAAACTAGAAAAATCTATATAAAACATCTATGAAAGGGATTAACAGGAATAAAAGGGAAGAGCCACAACCATATTTTTATTCACATTAAAAGAGGTGATATATATAACATAGTTCCAAAGCAAATTACCATGCATAATCCATGAATTCCCATTATAGAAGTTCATCTAGCTTGTGTTATAGTAAAAAGAGAAGTCTAATTTCTTAATTTGCTAAAATGATTCTTACAAGTGATCCTTCAACTCTTATTTATAGAAATGTATTAATAAAAAATTAGTTGCATCAAAATAATAGGATTTGAAGAAAGGTATTTCAGCCATTTGACCTTTGGAAGGGCTATATCCCTTTATATTTCTATGTAATCTAATTGAGTCTTAGAGAAATTTTTTAGAGAAATTTAAACTAAAATTAAAACAAAAAATATAGTTGTGAGGATATAAAATTGGGAGATTGGCTAGAATTCCTTCTTTTAAAATTTGACCCTTTATTTTTCTCATGAAGATGGATAGCAATGACATTATCAATGGTGTTTTTTTGCTTTTGAAGCTTGCTATGGGGACTAAAATATTGAAATTTGAACCCTTGAAGCTAGTTATCGATAACGATGTCAATGACATTTTGGATAGAGGGGGTTTTTTGAAGTGCATGCAAAATTTTTATGGCCATGACGAGCTTATTTCATTGTAAATTATGCAAACCTGATCCTAAGGAAGAGTAAAATTAAAATGTATTTGATTCACTATTAGTATTTCCCTCATTGCTAATGCAACATATTTGGATATCGAAGGAGAAAGCATCAACAAAGAGAAGCACTCTCTCACCAAAGAGCTAGATAGATTCCTTGAAAAAAAAGAAAGGACACAAAAGGTGGAAAATAGGATTCTCAAGGACTCTCTACCAAAACCTTTGGATAGAGTGGTTATGCCTATCATGATGTGTTTTATTCTAGATAGAAAATTCAATGTAGTGCAAAGTTTCCATTTTGCATTTCTAAATCATATTAGAAGGGGGAAAAGCTTAATGTGTTGGTCTTATTGCTGCACTCAATTGAGAATATGATTGGTGAAGTTTAACATGGGAAATACAACATCCCCTTATACCAAGGTCTTATTAAAATCTTGTTACACCATGATATGGAGAAAAATGGATCAAAATGGAATCCAAAATTTGGGTCTTGACTATGATAGTACCATGACTTCTACAAATAATTATGAAGGAATTAGAGGAAATGAAAATCATCTCACCTATATTGAGAATGAGAAAAACATCAGATCACCTCTACATATCATTTCTATGGGTTTAAAAATGGTAAGAGTAGCTCCCTTTGTCATAAGAAGATAATCCATTTCAAAAAGGAAGGCTTAAAAGGTTAGGCTAAGGAAACCAAGTCCTTTACCTGATTTAAGAGTCTGTTGAAGAAAGGGAATTCCCCTATTCTTCCCCTATTCATTTTTTATGTTGACTTTGAGTCATCCAGGCAATTGGATCTCCTCATTCTAAGGGTAAGAAAAGATAGATTACTGATGAGAAGAGATGTATTTCTTTAGAGGAGAATAGTTTCGGGATCCCCTCATGGAATCCCTTTTCATGGTTATCCCTAGAAATAAACTTATCATTCTCTAATACCTTATAAAATCATTGCATATAATGAATAAGATGGCATCCATGGTCATGGAGGAAGTGGTCAACCACTTGGACAAATTCCCAAAAAAAGGTCTTGACCCCCATTCTTAGTGAAGTCTCTTTTACTATGGTGGGGAGGATTCTCCTTTTTTAGTCTGTTAGTGTCCTATTTTTCTCATCCTCTTTGGGTTTATAGGAGATCTTTTTTATTCTCCTCTTTGGAGGTTTTCCGCTACATTATTTTCTTGTTGTAAGTAATTTAGGTTTAGCCCTAGTTTTTAGGGGTTGTCTCTTTTGTGTTTTTCTTGGATTCTCTAGTTCTTGTTCTTCTATTCTTTTAAAATATTTGGGACTCCTTTAAAAATCACTTTTATGCCTTTAATAAAAAAAACATTGGATTAATGGCCCATTTGGTATTTCATAAATACTTTATAGCTATAATCCATAATTAAACTAGAAAAATCTATAGTAAACATCTATGAAAGGTATTAAAAAGATTAAAAGGGAAGATCCACAACCATACTTTTATTCACATTCAAAGAGGTGATATATATAAACATAGCTCCAAAGAAAATTACCATGCACAATCCATGAATTCCCATTATAGAAGTTCATCAAGATTACATTACAGTCAAAAGAGAAGTGTAAGTTCTTAATTTGCTAAAAGGATGCTTACAAGTGATCCTTCAAATTTTATTTATAGAAATGTATTAATTAAAAACTAGTTGCATCAAAATAAACTCTAGCCACTAGAGGTTAGAATAAAAATAACACATTGAATCTTATTCTAAAGTTTGATGGCAAATAGTTATTTCTTCAACCCAATTTGTCTCTCAATCCTCTTCTTCATGTATTTTGGCAATAATTTCCTCCTCTACCTCTATTTGATATAAATTCTATATTTAATGGGTCATTATTATGGGCCCCATATAACATGTCTATATATGCTTCATGATCATAATAGGATCTAAATGATCAAAACAAGCCATTTTATCATATTTTCAATGAATTGAAGCTATCATTAGTATGGTATTAGCCCAAATAGTAGTGAATTGATCATATTCATAGTGAATCGTTCCCTTATATAGTAAAGTAGTTTAAAAGTAATAAATATATTTGGAAGAAATTAGGAGGTACAAGACTTTGTGAAATTCATATGCTTGTATTTCTATTTTATTGATATTATAGTCATACCATGTTGCATCTCCTAATTGGTATCTTGAATTTTTATTTAGGATATTAATAAGTTAGTTTCATTCTTTCCTTAATTCAATTAATTTAAATATTTATTGATAACATAATTATATAAATCTCTAGCAAATAATTATTTTAGATCTAATTCTTTAGCCCAATTTCTTTTATTTATAAATTGGACCCCTTGGTTAGTCAACTCATGTTAGCATGACATTAGTATCTTCCATATAAAAGTAGTATATTAAGCAATAGTTTGGTATCTTTAGTAGTGAATTGGTATATTCCATAGGGATTAAGTCTCTTTCATATCCTATAAATCTCTTCCATAACAAATTGGTAGAAAGAGAACAAATCATATGATGCAAGATATAGGCATTATTTTTCAGTTGAATCATTTTTTCATCTAAACCTTAACTTTTCTAATGCATTATTATATCAAATCCATGATTCATTTAATTGTGTGATAAATCTATGATTATTTAATAAATATAAAGAATGAAAATCACTAAAATTCTAGTGGTTTTTGAATTCACCATGATCAATTAGTGAATGAATTTACATATTTATACCTTTTTCATTGGGATAAATAGTCATGCTATGAAAAATAATAATAAATATTCCATATACTAAAATTATTTCTATGTTGGGCCCCATATTTCTCACATCATCATGTTGAACTAATGCCAAATCATAACCATGTTAATGTATTTGTTGATTATCTAACAACTAAATTGATCATGCCTTGATTCTTTGATTGATATAAATTTATGGAGTGTGGTAATATTGGTTCATAGATAAACATTTGTAAATTATTCCATTCTTGCTTATTCTTCCTAATAAAAATTGGTATTAACTTCCTTAACCATACACTTTTTAATTTTATGCTAACTGTATATTAGTCTTGGTATCTTTAGTTCTTAGAATAACATCACTTAGGGATGTATCAGAGATCTAAATAGCAAAATAATACTTTGAAACTATTATTTATCTTCAATTTTACATATCTCTAATATACTCCCATAAAATAGGCTAATGGCCTAAGTTTCATCATGATGGCATTAGCTATCATGACCCTCCTTCATAGGAATTTTTGCATGGAAGACTGTGCTGATCAATATTAACTTGATGCTTAGTTTTGATGCTTTTTCTAGTTATGCTACTTATATTGATCTATCTTGGGAGAATATGGTACTACTAACATATTATCCATGTGCAAGACCATGTACTTCTGTGGATGGAAGAGGTATAATCGACCATTGATAATGGGGTACTTTAAAAGAGAAATGATGATTATGGTAGCTCAGGGTAACATGAACGATTAACCTCATATAGATGCATGCTTCTTGTTTTCATGGACATAAGTGATCTAATTATTCGGATCCTAAAGTTGGTAACCTAGAAGTTATCGTAAGTCTTCAGTTGGGACAAGCAATTGGACTTGCAAAAGAACCACCCACCTTGTTTGATGCATTTGATTACTCTTTTTTTTTACATGCATGTTTATATGTAAGTGGATTGGGTGTATAATCCCCTTCAAGAGGGATTAATAGGCATAGATGCCCTATTAAATATAGGCCACTTGAATGACATACTAATATTTAATATTAGTATTGGTTTTTTATTTGAATTAATCAAAATAAGAAATGATTAATGATTTATTTGATTTGAATTAAATTTATTACTATAAGTATTAATTCTTAAAAAGTTTATTTAATTTTATTTTTAATATTTTTATTATTTAAAAGAAAAGAATAAATTTTTATATTTTAAGTCAAATAAAAAATTAAACCTTTTTAATTTAAATAAAGGTTAGTGAAATTTTGAAAAAGGGAAAGAATTATTTTTAAATTAAAATATCTCCCTCTTACCTCCTTAGATAGACATGCCTTTAATTTTAGTAGATGATATTAATGTCCAAATGAATACTTTAGGCTTGGGCTAGATGGGTGGTCTTGTTAAAAGAGCTAAGGTAGAAAATGTTTGGGGGATTGAAAAGAGGAGGAAATGGCTGGAGAGAAGGACTAAGGTGAGAAGGAGGATGAAGGTGAGAAGGAGGACAAAGACAATGAGATTAATCTTTCAATAAACCAAGCTTAAGCTCAAGTTGGAATTAAACCTGAAAGCTCATATTTTAACTTTTAATTAATTAAAATGGTGTGTTTGCTTTTACTTCCAAATACCCCATGTCCAACACCCTTTCTCCTTCCCTGGCCACCATGTGGAACAACACCACCACCCGAGGCTCCTACACCTCTATTTTTCAGTAATATGCTCAACCACATGATGCATGATGCGTGTGGGATTTTACTGTAGTTTATTTTAATAGAGTTTAGATTAAAATTTTACCGACCTCCACTAAACCCCTATCGATGACCAAATATTCATCGCTAAATAAAACTGCCTCAATCGAGGACAAATCCCCTTTTGCCATCGCTCAACCACTGAGTTATGTTCAAATATCACTAGGCACTCCATAGGCTTTAAGGGCCTATGAAGCCTCCCACATGATGCATGTGGGATAAATATTTGAAAGTATTGAAGGGCTTGTGCTTTATCCCATATGCATGGTGGGAGGAGCATAGACCCTATTTGAAAGGGGTAGCACACCCTTTGTTGATAGCCAAGCCTGAAGGCTTGACAAAAGCTGGTGAAATCCCCTTTGTATATTTTTTGTAGCTGATTCTTTGTCCTATCGTAGCTTACCATGTGTTGGACTAGGAAATTTTGGATTGTGTGGTTAGGTTATTTTAAGAATCATTTTTTTTTAGTTTTGGGATTTAATAATCCCACATGGGGAGTGTAGAAGGCATGACATGCCTTATAGGGGAAACCCCTCCCCTTAGTGGTGTGACCATTGGTGGTGGTCATGCTAGCCTTCAAGCCAACCACTATGGCACCAATTGTTAGGTGTCAGTGACCTTGCTTGTGGCAGGCTCTTTGTCTGCAGGCTTGTGTTTCGGCCTTGGTTTTCTCTACCCGTGGGTCTATGTTTCAACCCTGGTTCTTGAACCGCTTGTTGACTAGATTTTTTGACCTGCTATGATTGCCCGTTAACTAGTATAACCCTCCTTTTGTTGTTATATGATATTTTAATTAATTAAGGATATCAATTAAAAGGTAGATTTTCTGTTATAATAAAATATAGGATTTTTGTAATAATAAAAATGGATATTGTTATTCAAAGATAGGATTTTTGTTATAAATAAAGATAGACTTTTGTATTAAACAAAGATAGATTTTTTGTCATAAACAAAGATAGAATTTTGTGTTAAAAAAAGATAGGCTTTTGTTATAAAAGATTGATTTTTTTTATAAACAAACATAGACTTTTTGTTGATTAAAGAAATGAATGTTTGTAAGTTAAAATTGATTAAGGGTATGGGACCTTAATTGATTAAAGAAATGGTTTTTGTAAGTATTTAATTGATTAAGGGTATAGGACCTTAATTGATTAAAGAAATGGTTTTTGTAAGTATTTAATTGATTAAGGGTATGGGACCTTAATTGATTAAAGAAATGGATTTTGTAAGTATTTAATTGATTAAGGGTATGGGACCTTAATTGATTAAAGAAAAGGATTTTGTAAGTATTTAATTGATTAAGGGTATGAGACCTTAGTTGATTAAAGAAAAGGATGTTTGTAAGTATTTAATTTATTAAGGGTATGGGACCTTAGTTGATTAAAGAAATGGATTGTTTGTAAGTATTTAATTGATTAAGGGTATGGGACCTTAGTTGATTAAATAAATGGGTGTTTGTAAGTATTTAATTTATTAAGGGTATGAGACCTTAGTTTATTAAAGAAATAGATTTTTGTAAGTATTTAATTGATTAAGGGTATGGGACCTTAGTTGATTAAATAAATAGGCTTCTTGTAAGATATTAATTTATTAAGGGTATGGAACCTTAGTGGATTACGAAAATAGCTTTGTATGATGAAAAACATGAGACTTTGATTGATAAAAAGGAAAGTGTGAATTATTCTGATGTTGACTAAATGATTCATGAATGGATGCATTGAGTAGTTTGTATAGTTGCAATTTGGAAACCAAATTATAAATGCACTTGTTTCATAAGTTATTTAGTATATGCATTTATATGCATGCTTCATAATATCCCTGAGCTATCTTGACCTCTTACCACCATAAATTGAGCAATGGAAAGATAAGAAGAACAAAGGAGGACACTTCGATCCAAAGTATTAACCTTGACATTGGTTGTAATGATAAATTTATTTATTAAATTAGACTCTAGATAAGTAATATCCTAGATGGATTATGATGTAATACCTTATTCTTTTAAGTATGGAAGTTTTACCATACTTGGGTTATGTAATGATTTAATAAATGAATGAAGGATGTATCTCTAAGTTATTTTTAAAATATCGTTGTTGTTGTAGTTTCATAGCTATTTCTTTGTTTAAATGCTTTAGTTAGATGATGATGTCTTATTTAAGTATATTTCTTGGTGTTTTTGTAGATACTACCCCATGCTTAAATTAAGTAGATGAACTCAATATTAACATTATAAAGAAACAAGGGTTAGAAGGTCTTATGTTTTAACATAGTTAGATGGTTGTTTTTTATCCAAAAATTATTATTAATTATGTAATAGAGGTAGAGTAAAAGAAACCTAAGAGATTATGGGATCTCTTAGGACAAAACTTAGAATAACCCTACTTTTAAAATATCTCTTCTAATGAAGCTAAATTAGATAGACTTGCAAAACAAAATAACTTGGAATGAACTTGGATATCTATGAAATGAATAAGTTAGCTCATCGTGGAGATGAGATAGATAGCTTATTTGCAATACATGTAGTATATCTACACAAATGGAATTGTGTATGATATAGATATGGGTGTATTCCTTCAACTAGAAAGAGATAAGTTAGCTCATCACAAAGATGATATTGATAGTTTATGAGCACATGGTAGATCAGATAGGAAATAGGGAGAGCCACAAGTGAGACTAAGAGAAATATTGAAATATCATTAGAAATTTTTTTGAGATTACATTTGGCTAGAGTCATTCCACAAGGTTGTAGAAAAACTCGTGAAGACTAGGACTCAGCATAAGTTCCACTAGATTGACAAATCAACTAGTGAAGATTCATCATATCTATATTTAGAGTTTCTTCCATTACAGTATTAATATTGTATTGTAGGGAAAAGGAAATTTAAAGTGAGTTGGGAAGATTCCTACAAAAGAACAAACAATATCTTCTTTAGAATCAATCCAACACTAGAAATAACAACTGGAATAATGAGGATTTGGAGGCCTATAGAAAAGGTCCCATTACTAGATATTGTAGATCTATAAAGTGCATAAGGAGAAAGGCCATAGAAGACCTATTATAGATTTGAAGGAGAGAAGTAGACTCTAGTGAAGTGTCTTAGTAAATATAGGAGATTGGTGATCTCTAGTGCATATTGAATACTTCACCCTAAAGAATTTCAAGAGACCCTTAGAAGGTCTATTTAAATAACTCCTAGTTCTAGAATATTGGAGGTTGTTGATCTCCATTGAAAATCAAAACTTGTAGATTATAGAGTAGAGAAGGACTATAAAAATTTCCATTCCTAAAGCACATGGTAGATCAGATAGGAAATAGGGAGAGCCACAAGTGAGACTAAGAGAAATCTAGAAATCTCATTTACAAAAATTTTGAGATTACATTTGGCTAGAGTCTTTCCACAAGGTTGTAGAAAAACTCGTGAAGACTAGGACTCAACATAAATTCCACTAGATTGACAAATCAACTAGTGAAGATTCATCATCTATAGATTTAGAGTTTCTTCCATTACAGTCTTAATATTTTATTATAGAAAAAAGGAAATTCAAAGTGAGTTGAGAAGCTTCCTACAAAAGAATGAAAAATATCTTCTTTAGAATCAATCTAGCACTAGAAGCAACAACTGGAAGAATAAGGATTTGGAGGCCTATAGAAAAGGTCCCATTACTAGATATTGTAGACCTATAAAGTGCAAAAGGTTAAATGCCATAGAAGACCTGTTATAAATTTGAAGGAGAGAAGAAGACTCTAGTGAAGAGTCTTAGTGAATATAGGATATTGGTGATCTCTAGTGCAGATTGAATACTTCACCCTAAAGAATTTCAAGAGACCCTTAGAAG
Source organism: Wollemia nobilis (assembly GCA_028583015.1). Classification (NCBI taxonomy): domain Eukaryota; kingdom Viridiplantae; phylum Streptophyta; class Pinopsida; order Araucariales; family Araucariaceae; genus Wollemia; species Wollemia nobilis. Next base: position 5,519,722 of record JAQPPZ010000431.1, on the reverse strand, counting down.
GTCTATTTAAATAACTCCTAGTTCTAGAATATTGGAGGTTGGTGCCCTCCATTGAAAATCAAAACTTGTAGATTATAGAGTAGAGAAGGACTAGAAAAAGTCCCATTCCTGAAGTACATGGTAGATCAGATAGGAAATAGGGAGAGCCACAAGTGAGACTGAGAGAAATCTAGAAATCTCATTTACAAAAATTTTGAGATTACATTTGGCTAGAGGTGTTCCACAAGGTTGTAGAAAAACTTGTGAAGACTAGGAATCAATGTAATTTCCACTAGATTGACAAATCAACTAGTTAAGATTCATCATATTTAGATTTAGAGTTTCTTCCATTACAGTATTAATATTTTATTGTAGGAAAAAGGAAATTCAAAGTGAGTTGGTGAAATTCCTACAAAATAATGAAGAATATCTTCTTTATAATCAATCCAACACTAAAAGCAACAACTGGAAGAATGAGGATTTGGAGGCCTATAGAAAAGGTCCCATTACTAGATATTGTAGACCTATAAAATGCAGAAGGAGAAAGGCCATAGAAGACCTGTTATAAATTTGAAGGAGAGAAGTAGACTCTAGTGAAGAGTCTTAGTAAATATAGGAGATTAGTGATATCCAGTGCAGATTGAATATTTCACCCTAAATAATTATAAGAGACCCTTATAAGGTCTATTTAAATAGCTTCTAGTTCTAGAATATTGGAGGTTGGTGACCTCCATTGAAAATAAAAACTTGTAGATTATAGAGTAGAGAAGGACAAGAAAAAGTCCCATTACTAAAGCACATGGTAGATCAGATAGGAAATAGGGAGAGCCACAAGTGATACTAAGAGAAATCTAGAAATATCATTTAAAAAAGTTTTGAGATTACATTTGGCTAGAGTCGTTCCACAAGGTTGTAGAAAAACTCATGAAGACTAGGACTCAACATAAGTTCCACTAGATTGACAAATCAACTAGTGAAGATTCATCAAATTTAGATTTAGAGTTTCTTCCATTACAGTCTTAATATTTTATTATAGGAAAAAGGAAATTCAAAGTGAGTTGGGAAGCTTCCTACAAAATAACGAAGAATATATTCTTTATAATTAATCCAGCACTAGAAGCAACAACTGGAAGAATGAGGATGTGAAGGCCTATAGAAAAGGTCCCATTACTAGATATTGTAGACCTATAAAGTACAGAAGGATAAATGCCATAGAAGACTTGTTATAAATTTGAAGGAGAGAAGTAGACTCTAGTGAAGAGTCTTAGCAAATATAGGATATTGGTGATCTCCAGTGTAGATTGAATACTTCACCCTAAATAATTTCAAGATACCCTTAGAAGGTCTATTTAAATAACTCCTAGTTCTAGAATATTGGAGGTTGGTGCCCTCCATTGAAAATCAAAACTTGTAGATTATAGAGTAGAGAAGGACTAGAAAAAGTCCCATTCCTAAAGCAGCTAAATTCAAATATCCAAAAAGAAGATCTCATTACCAAAACTTCCATAGTAGAAGGTTGAAGGAAAGGTCTCATTTGGAAGGTAAGGGAAGCTGTAATATTGAAGACCTTAGAGATTTCTCAAGGAGAAACAAGGAGAAGGCTTGGAGAGCCTTATTTTAGAATTGAGAGGCCATTAAAGGATAACTCATTGGAAAAAATTACCACCAAGGATCACCATACGACAACAAGCCCAAAAAAGAAGGATTTTGCAAGGAGCTTACCATATTTTGGAGTATATTGGTGAAGACCTCAAGAATTTTAAAATCTTGAGAAGAAGGCCTAGATTGAAGTCAGAATTTGATAAGGAGGTTGAAGGAGCCAAATGTTACTACCAAGCCTGAAAGGATTGACGATTTCCTTTGAATACTAGAAGGCTCGTCCATAGATAGGGGTTTTCTAAATCCATAGTAGAATACTAAAGTGTTCTTGAAGGAAAAACTTAGCTATGATTTAGGGGAATTCCCTACAATATCTTTCAGCTTCAAGGATAGAATTTTAGTGCAAAAATTGACTGCGAGAGGGTAGCAATTAGGACAACATTATGAGCTATAGAAATTAAAATTTATAGAGAACATCCCAAAGGAGAATTGAAACCACAATACTACAGTTTCAAGGGAAAAAAGTTAGAGGATTTTTAGAGTTACAAATAGGTGAGTTAGAGAGCTATTTTGAACAACCAAGAATAGCTACAAGTTCCATCTAGTAAAATACAACAATAAGGTGAATCTAATCACCCTGCAATCATTAATCTACAAAATTCATTAAGGTAAGCAACTTGGATGCAAATAGGTTTATTTGTTGAATTTTAAATTAATTCATTATCACATTCAATTAAGCACCATATTAGAGTTTTAAGAAGTTGCAAAGAGAAGTTTGAATATTATAGTTTTAAAGAGAGTGCATAAGGAAGGTTCTATTAAGGTTATTACCTACACATTAAAATAGGAGTTAGATATATTTTGATAGAAATAAAAATATCATCTTCCTATTACATTATTCTTAGTTGAAAGTTGTAGAGATTATTAGTGCATTTGAGAGTTCTTTAAGAGTTACTATTAGTGCATTAAAGGAGCAATAATGTGAGACTACTATTGCACTATTCTAAATCATTCAACTTATTACTCTTAAAGATTATTATGTGCATTGGTTGTTAAATTAAGGTAAAAACTAAAGGGCACACAATCTACTAATATTAAAGTGTCTAAAGACACTATTCGATGTACAAAAATTGTAATTTATTATGTCCTAGATAATCCACCTTACAGATTGATATCCCTCCAAGGAGAGGAGAAGAAGGTTGCCAATGAAAGGAGCTATAAAATGAGACTTGGAGAGTCTCATATTTAAGGTGCAAATAGAGGTTATTACAGGTTGTTATTTGAGCACCAAACTTATCTCCTACTACTACATCAAAGGGAGAGATTAAGTGTTATAAGGACACTCTACGTAGCTCTTGATCCTATCTACAAACATCCACTAGTAGCACTAGCTAAAGTTCTCAAAGAGGAGCCATTAAGAAAGGGCTCAATATCCACCATTCTTGAAGATTTTAAAGTGCTTAAGAGATGAGCCAATATAAGGGCTCGATATCCACCGTTGGAGCTTGAATATAGGGTCATCCTAAGGCTTATAATATAACTCACTTTGAGGTATCCAAAGACACACCGTCATCCATAGAATCGAGCATCCATAGTAAGATATACCTACAAGCATCAAAGCCAATGTAAGGAACTTGTTATCCATATCATATCCACATAGGAAGTATATCATATCAAGGCAAGTATCATTTATTGTAAGATAACTCATTACAAAAAAGAAGAAGAAAGCTTGAGATAAATTAAAAGGTGCATTATCATGGATAAACTTCCATCGAAGAGTAGCACCATAGAACCATATTCAAAGTACCCTACTATTACCATCAAACTGGATCCAACCTCTGACAAAAATAATTATATCTTTTTAAGCATTGAGGATAAGATACAACTGTGCATCCATTGGTAAGAGAATATGAGGTTTGATAGATTTTTGAGAAGGCTCTACATGCAAGCGTGAAGGTTACAACTTGTCACTATTAATAAGAGCACCCTATATTCTATAATTCTCACACAGAAAGGAAAAACTTAGGGTAACACCTATTTCTTGGGTATTCAAAGACATCATTCAAGCATACTTATCATAGTTCATCTATTGAAGCAGGTTGGAGCATTAAAAGAGTATTATTCAAAAAAACATAATGTATTTCAATACTGTAATGACACATGGGTGCAACTCCAAGGAGCATAAAAGCTACATAAGCACCCAACCAAGATGGATAAATTAGCGAAGTCCAAGAAAAGTCCTAGTGAAGAAAAGGGAAGTGAAAACATGCAACATTTAGGGTCAAAGAGTAGTGAAAGACTATCATATACCAACATCTTCAAGGAAGAGCATTGAATGCTCAAATAGCAAGGTGAAGACCAACATGTTCAAGAGGAAAAAGAGCATTGAATTCTTAGGTTGTGAGATTAAGACTAGCGCCATCCAGTAAGACCATTAGATGTTAATCAACACCTATATTTGGAATACTCACCACCATCCAATCAGCTCATTAGCTATATATTGAAGGGAGGTAAATTTGTATATCTTCTAATCATTTACTTTCCTCTAATTAGGAGTTATAAGGTGTTAAGTATAAGGTTGATTATTATTATTTCATTGAAGCATCAACCTTAGGAAGCAAGGAAGCAATTTTAACAAAGGTAGAAGATATTATAAAATTTCTTACATTAAGATATTTGCAGATAGTCAAGAAGGAGATAGAAGGGTTACCACTAAAAAACAATTTTATTATTACAAATATTATTACTATTAATTTCTAATATTCCAAAGTAAGGAGATATAAGGTATACTACATCTAACATAGATTATTGGAATTTAGAAATATTAAACCATTGGATATTAAGGGCTATAAAAGGAAGTTCATTATTTAATTAAAGGAGTTGGAATTATTTACTTACACTTGTCTTATAATCATACAAAAGGGACAAAAAAAATAGAGAACTTCAAATTAATAAGTGCATAGTTCATTAGGAGAGATAAGGTAAAATAGGAGTTGATTATTTTTATTTACAAAACATTACAAAATCAACAAAAAATATGAACTATTACTTACTAAGCACTTCATATAACTTATAGAATATTCTAAATCACTAGAGAGACATAAAGAACCCTACAATACCTAGGTTTAGATAAGTTTTATTAAATTAGGTCACATACTCTAAACTAGGGAGCTATAAGGAATTCTACTCCAAAGGTTAATAAAAAGAGACATGGATGAAATAGTGAGAAATGCATTCAATGGTGAGGAACTATTTCATGAGGTGGAATTTTACTCTCAAAACTTAATAGATACCTTTGAGGGATACAAGATTTTATCTACTAGTGAAAAGGAAATATTTTCATTATTCCTTAAAGAAGCAAAAGAAGGTAAGTTTACAATGTTAATTGGTTATCTCCATGGATTCCTTTTTAGAACCTAGTGGAATGCACAAAATATAGTTATAATCACACCAGAAGAATACCTAATGATATATCTATCATTAATTGTTTTTGAACTTGTTCAAAACATGAAATAAACTAACAACCTCAATCAATATTATTGTGATGATAGACTAACTCATGAAGTAGAGTTTCCTCTAGTACCAATACATAAAAGGAGGAAGAGAAAGCATGATAGAAGAAAAGACAAGGACAACATGAAGACCAAAGAAAAATAACTAGAAGAACCTGCAAAGGAACATGAAATTGAAGCTATGTCAACAAAGATAACATTTTATGAAGACACTAACTACTTTCTTTAACATGATACAAACATTAGAGAAGGAGAGTACAAGTTCTTGAAATAAGATCCATATTGAAGACTAAAGTCTTCAATACCCAAATAATGTAATACAGGGGATGTTAGAGTATATTACATCATTTAGATCATGTAAATGTACCACCTTTGGTGCATTATTAGAGTAGGAGTTTACTTTAGAGTGAAGTTAGTTAGTTACTTCAAGTATTGTAATAAATGCACAAGTGTCAATGTGCAAGTTATAAATGTGCATGTAGTCCACATGTATATAAGTATTAGGTAGATTAAGGGCCAAGGAATCTATATTCTTATATAAAGGCCTCATAGTGAGTGATTTAAGAGAGGTAGTAGATATAGAGAGTGTGGTATGGTACGATGTAGTACTTTTATTTTCTTCATGGAGTGTTCATGTCATCCATTATATAGCATTGTACTATTTTCACCACTCTCATAAATGACATTTGAGTTATTTGCAAATATTCATTTCATTATTTTCCTACATATTATTGTGCCATTAGTTTACATTTATATTATATTAGTTATATTACATCTTGTGGCTATACTACCATCCCATCAAAAGCTAATATTTAGGGTTTTACTTTTTTGTTGTGTTTAAGTAGAAATAATATGGAAGAAAATGTAAAAGTATGGTACCTAGTTTAAAATTATTATACCAACAAGAAGGAATTCTTTATTCAAAAATTAGAATTTTTCGAGGTAAAATACTTTATGAAAAATTATTTAGTAGTTTTTTTATTCAATATTCTATATATAGGCTCATGAAAATATCCACCTTTCATTTTGATACTAGTATTGTAGTTTAACCTAAATTAGTACTTATATAAACATAGGAAGTCAAAAAATATTAGTTTTGCATAAGCAAGGCCATTTACAAGAGGTATTTCCCAATTAATAACTAGGATACACTCTAAAAATATACCTCTTCATTAAAATAGTGGGTGGGATCATGTTGTTGTCATTGACCAGTTCAAATATTGTCTTTATGCAACCAAGAAAAGGCTCATTTTAATCTTTCAAATCACCAAATTGTTAAAAATTAATCATTTAGCATGGTTTTATGTCCTCACATTGTTGCTACCCAAAATATTACACTCATTTTTTTTCTTTACTATGATAATTTATCTACAAAATACTTGACAAGAACTCTTCCATAGAGTTGACCTATCCTTGGTCCTTAAATAAATTGGCTTTCTCCCATTAAAAAGGTTCACTCATATCTACCCCTTGCATAATTCCTTAAATAACTCACTAAGTGCATAATCCCTTTTCATTCCATTGAAAAGGTACACTTATCCATTCCTCTACATAATTCCTATAATGTAGAATAATTAAGCACCATACTTTCTAAATCATTTCTCTCATCACTTCAATAAGCTAGTCTTTCCATAGTATGTGGTAAACATTCTTATCTCATTCAATTAGGACAACCATTAGCTAAAACCATCATGACCCCTTACTATGTGTATGCATATCCTTTAAGTGCATTAACTTAATTATAAAATTACAAGTACCATGCAAAATAAATCTATCTAGATTCCCCAAAGCAAGTAGGATTTCTCAATGGAATATACTTTTGAACAATATTAAATGTATCCATTAACATATACAAACTTTATTCCATCTAACATCAAAGTATATTAAGTTCCTCCATGATAACAAGATCCAACATATGTCATTACATAAATAACTTGTTATTTTATCCTAAAGGAATCATAATACTAACCATGAGCATTTTAAGCAAATTACAACATAAGAAAGATTTCCACAATTAATCACATGACTTATTTATCCTAGAAAATTCCCTTGTGGGAAAAAACCAGCCTTGAAACCTTCCTCTTTTTCATTTCATAAAATACTTAAAGTATACACTAGAGATAAGAAAAATCCCATTGTCTTATCCTCCTATTAGGGATTCTCTGTATTCCCTTATCTCACACTATGACCATTTATTTAGTATATAGATACACTTTATCGCCAACAAATTGGAGTAATATATTTTAGATTACCTTTTCTATTCACAAAAAAGTTTTAGATTCAAATGTTATTACAATATCTCCTCTCATATCACATAGCTATAACCTAAAAATAAATAATAAACACATCATTTGATATCTTCAATTTATCTTTGAGGATTCAGTAAAGCGGTTTCTATATTCTTTACCAAATCACTCTTCATTGAGTGGGAGTAAAAAACCCCATCTTGAGCTCTTTTGGTCTCTGTCATTGTTCTCAGATCAGTTCGTTGGAATCATACTCGAAGTACCCCCATAACTTAATTTTTGGTTTAAACAATAACAAGCTTATTCTTCATGTTAGAAATGTTTAACTACTCTTTAAAATTTCTAAAATTAACTCGCTCAACCTGTATTTCTCTCAAACAATTTGAAAGCTATATAACACTCTAGTATGCATCAACTATAGGAAGTATAACACAACAAGGTCCTTATGTTGGCACTAAGACCTATGTATATAAACCAACAATATACACAATAATTTAAATATATTCAAGAGAGAGGTGTTAAATATTATTCTATTTTCCATCTTGGGTGGTCAATGAAAGTCTCACCCATCACCAAATTCCATCTCTCTCTAAATCATTCAAAGTAAAAAACTCTTCGAGAAATCCCATCCCTTAATCGAGCTCTAATACTTTAGCACCTTACATCACCAAACTTAATATAAAATATGATAATAGATATTATAAAAAATAACGTGTTTCACATCGCTACTACGTCACTCCTCTTAATTCCTATTCCTAGCTTAGCCAATGTAGTTCAACCCTAATTTTTTAAGTCCTCAACTAGTTGGATTGGAAATAGTATCGCAAAAACATCTCTTCTCAGGTGATAAACAACCCCACTCATTATCGCATTAAAGTACCGAACTCTCAAAAATATCTAGCTCCTTGGTAATGATCTGACAATGGATAAATGACAATAGTAATAGGTACTAATACAAACACATCAAACAACATCCTCCAACACTTCTAAGGTCTACAAAAATATCATATCTTCGTTAAGATATGGATATAGAGACTACTTCCTTTATCATTATTCTGCAAAAGAACTATGACTCACTAATGATACTCCAAGGACCATTAAAGCATAACGATAAAATAGATATCTCACTGAAGGAATTCTTAACTATTGTCCATGCACAATAAATACAAAAATTTACATTGGTGTCACAACGAACCATGTCAAAAAGGAAAAAAAGTCTAATCTTCAAAGACCAATCTCAGCCTACAATACTCATAACTGCTACAGTATGTTCAATAATATCTACCTTTAAATCTTAATCATAAATTAAATACACAATACCAAAATTGTTATCTCAAGAGACTACCTTTGCCAATTTGATGCTGAGCTTCCAAGCTTCTTAGTCCAACCCACTATTGCCTTCATACTTTCCACTTTGCTCTACCTATCCTTCTGCTCTGAAATCACCTCCAAAATCATCCACTTACTCTTTTTTCATTTTCACTATTGAACATGTTCTATCTAACTAACTTGCTCTCCAAAAATTACTCACCACACGATCACCACCTTCCTTGGATGCTTATCGAAACTTCCCTTCATAAACCAAATTGGGAGTTCTAAAATCATTCTATCTATTTTTTCTACTAATTCAACGATAAGCTTTCATTTAACTAAAGTGCTAATCCAAATTACTCAAGTTAAGACAACATATCCATTATCAATGGATCTTTTCTATGTAATTCCCATCTTCTTTAATGATGGCCGAATAAAAGCTCTCATAAAGTTTCTTAAATCAATGTCTTATTATTTTTCTTTAACCCCAACATAATAAAACTAAATAAAATATGTATTCCTTAACATATTTTTCCGAAGTGATATAGAACAAAAAATATTTATCCATATGTCATTTATTCATACTAAATCACTTATCTATAATGCCATCAAATTTAGAGAAGGATTTAAAATAGTACTTAAGTTTTATCCTAATTAAATTTATTTTCCCATGCCAATCATAATAAACAATTACTCTAAAAGAAACATTTATCTCCAATGCCAAGCTATTGGATGAATAGGACAACAAATTTATTTTCTCCCTTAAAGTATTTTTCTCTTCATGGATTAGTCCTCCTTCTACCCATGAGAAAACCTGTTCCTGTTATGCAAGCAAATCCATTAGCAATATCACATTTCTCCATAAAAAGTATATCTTTACAGAAACTAGACATGCAATATCCATCATTTCATCAACATAATACATCATTTTCCTTCATAAAGTATATATCTTGTGTATCTAATCAAGAAATATTTAGTCTTTCCATCTACAAAACAATGTAGCAAAGCATAAATCCATAAAATGAAAAGTCTACCAAGGGAGGGTCATGACATCCTCCCCTCCATAGGCTTAACACAGTCCTTTGTGTTTCATCATAGTTCAAACATTAAAACATCATTTACATAATATTTTAAAATAAGGAAAATATCTCTGCATGTCTACTACTTTCTCCCAAGTAGTACTTCTTTTGGAATAGTGGTCCCACTGGATCCTACATTGCTTTTGGATTCCTTTCATCATCGATATGGAATATAACTCAAGGATATTTACTAGTTGAATCTCTTTAGCCTCTAAGTCCACCATCTGCAACTTGGAAAAGTCCCACACATGATAAATATTAGCTATATATTTTCTATGCAATGAAATGTGAAAAGTGTCATGAAATCTTCTATAGGCTAGGTGGTAAGAAAAGTTGATATGCCATAAGATTGATCTTTTCTATAATTTCAAAGGTCCCAATAAAATACGGATTCCATTTTTTGGACTTAATAACACTCTTACTTGGTATAACTCTCATAAAAACTCTATCACCTACAATAAACTCTCTTGATGATCTCTTGAGATTGACATACCTATTTTGAAGATCTATAACTTATTTAAGACTTTATCTAATCATCTTTAATTATTGCTCCATTTCCTTAACCATATCAGGTCCAAGCATAACATTTTTATCTGGGTTATCCCAAGACAATTATGTTCTATAACTTCTATCATATAAAGCTTCAAATGATGCCACACCTAAGGTTGAATGGTGACCATTGTTGTAGGTAAATTCCACCAAGTGTAGGTAATATTCCCATAGGGTTTTTTGATCCATACAATACATGCAAAGCATATCCTCTAAATCTTAGTTTATCCTTTCAGTTTTCCCATCAGTATTTGGGTGATATGTAGAACTGATATTTAACCTAGTGCTAATGGCATGATGTAAAGCTTACAAAAAAATGGATGTGAATCTCGAGTCTATCTAAGATCACTTTTAGAAAACAATGAAGCCTAAATATTTTATTGGAAAATCTGTTAGCCACAACCATGACATCATACTTAGTATTTTCAAATATAAAATACACAACCTTGATCAGCTTGTTGACCACAACTAGGATTGTGTCATGCTACCCTATCATTAAAGAACAAGAAACCATCATTGAAGATAAATTCCTTACTTTTCTAAGGATTTATTTCTATATTTTCTTGAATTTGACTACAAAACACATCTGGATGTTGCATTTCCTTCACCAGTTCCATTAAGTCTACATGGATGCAAGATAAGACAACTATGTGTCTTCTCCTATTGAGTGCATCGACAACCTTATTTTCATTCCCTTTGATGTATTCTATGCCAAAATTATATTCAGAAAGAAATTCCATCCACCTTCTGGTTAGAATTTAATGATGGTTGAGTAAATATATATTTCAGACTTTGATGGTCTATCCTAAATACAAAGGGTTTCCCTAAAAAATAGTCTCACCAAATTTTGAGAGCAAATACCACTACTGCTAATTCTAGGTCATGGGTTGCATAATTAACCTCATGGTATTTTAGTTTCCTTGAACCATAGGCTACCACTACTTCATCCTGATAGAGAACTCCCAAACCTTTCAATGATGCATCTTTACATACAAAAAACTACCCTTAGGGTATGGTATCTTTAGTATGGGGGATGTACTATGTTTTTTTTGAGCTGATCAAAAGCTACCTCATATTTATCTATCCATTTGAACTATTTTCCCTTCCTCTGAAGGTTAATTATTGGAATTGTTATCTTGGAATTATACTTCATGTAACACCTATAATATCTTGTCAAACCCATGAAACTTTGGAATTCCATCACATTTGTGGGCGGCAACCAATTTAGTATAGCTTCTATCTTCTTAGGATCCACCATGATCCATTTTGCAGATATAATACAATTGATTATTCCTTAGCAACTCCAGAATGATCCTAAGGTGTTGGTTGTGCTTTGAATTATTTCAAGAATATATCAAAATATCATCTAAGAACACAAGAACAAATCAGTCCAGAAGCTTCCTAAAAATTCTATTTAATAGGTTCATAAATGCTCTCAATTCATTCGTTAGACCAAAAGGCAATATAATAAAATCATAATATCCATAAAGAATTTTGCAGGTTGTCTTAGGGTATCCTCTTCATGAATTCTCAATTGGTGGTAACCAGATTTGTAGGCCAAAATTGGCTACATCTCTACTTAGCCAAATTTTTGCAAAATCTGACTATGGAGAAGAAATGCAAAAGCACTACAAATTGGCCAAAACAGAGAAGCATTGTATTCAACTAATTTTTTTTTAGGTATTTCTCTTTCCTTTGTATTCATCACACAAGTTTGGAAGGTATCTAAAATAGAAGAAATGCCACAAAAGAGTAAGAAAAAATAAGTGCTAAAATAGGCCGATTTGAAGAAGGAAGGCAAATTGTGCTTTCTCACTCATATTTTGAGTGCAAATATGAAAAGCATTAAAAATATACCAAAATAAATAAGCACTAAATTTAGCTATAAATTAAGAAGTCGAGTGAATACCAATTCTCTACCACCTTTGTATTAAGCACACAAATGATAAAGCACTAAAAAAAACCCAAAGGAGAGAAGCACTAGAAAAGAGTAAATTTAAGAAGATGGAAGAATCACACTTTCTTGTTTCTTTGTAACTATTACACAAATCTAAAAAGCATCTAGAGTTGGTGAAAGAAAATAAGCATTGAAAAGTACCCAAATAAGAGAAGCGCTAAAAAATAACCAAAGTAGAGAAGCTCCAAAAATCACCCAAATTAGAGAAAGTTCACTGAAGCTACACTTTCTTGTCTACTCTGTATTCAGTGTGCTAATATGAAAAGTGTGAGAGAATATGAAAAATTAAGAAACTCAAAGAGGCACGAAACTGTATTTCTTAGCTTCATTTTTTGACAACATGCAAAACATAAAAGAACTAAAGAACAATAAATCACTAGAAAAGGGAGAAATAGAGGATAAGTGATCAAATGGTGAAGGACCACAATTCTATGTCGTCTTCATTGTCATTGTGCAAATTTGCAAAAATGCTACACATGGTTAATCATAACCATCCGATTATCAGATCTACGATGGATATCTATGATGGATATCAAGCCCCTATCTTCTATGTAGATTTTTAGTAAATTTTTGTGCATGTAATTTAGAGAATAGGAGAAAGTTAAAATTTGAAGCCATAGAATCTGAATCAAGCGATTACAATCCAGAACCTTCCAGAACCTCCAGATGAACTAGATTCAATTGCAGATCAATAGATGAGAATGGATTGCAAGAACAACTAATGGTGATGATGATCTCAACCCAAATATGGTTGCAACAAATCAAGAAGATGTAGCTAGCGAATACCATGAATAGAAAAGTGGCCAAGAAGATCAAGAAGATTAAAATATCTATAATGCATAGAATGGATATCATTGTAAAATCTATAAATAAAGGCAACAACCTCCTTTCAAAGGGTTAGTGCTGAAGTGTTTGCTTGCACTACTGTGTATATTCTCTACAAAAATTATGAATGAATCATTAGAAGGGATGTTTACCTCGAACTTGTTCTTGTGTTAAATGGTTGATATAATTCTATGAAATTATCTCTTCCTTTGCTACTATGGTTAGTCTATTCTGTTAATTTGAAAAGTTGACTTAGAGTAGATTGAGATAATTGGTTTTGCATACATGCTTTTCAAGAATTCTATTTTTGTTAGTCAAGGCATTGATATTATTTTATTAATTTGGATAATTAATTCTTTATATGTTTGGAATAATTCTATGGGCATGCAAAAAGTCCATTAATACTATAACTACAAAGTTTTGAATGTTGTTAGTCCCGAATGTTGCTTCTGAAATATAATTTATTAGGAATACTTTGTGGATGTCTATGTTGTTAGCTTCACCCATCCATTATTTATTCATACATTTCTAACCCTACCATTTCTATCCCTAAACTTTTACTATTTGAGCTAAATAGATTCAACACCCATTAAGTTGACAAGGTATACCATCCTTTTATGGAGGTTGAATTAAAGCAATTTGATTCATCCAATGTTTAGTCCGGGTTGTGATTAGCGAGTGCTCACATTTAAATTCTTCAAGATGATGATCATAGTTCTAGCATTGGCTATATGACAAAATAGACCACAATAGTATTTGGTACGCCCACTGGTATCTCATCCACAAAAATTTAAAAGATTAGGGGAATGGTTACCCCTAGTATTTTTGGCGAATTTAGATTTACCTGGTGACTCTACTAAGAAGAAGACTCAATTTAGTAACCGGTTGTCTTTAAAATTATAAATATTTATAGTTTGTAACTCAATAAAGATCATCTTATAAGGTCAAGGATAGGTAAATTTCCTTGATATGACAATTTGGATAATATGATGACTCTACTAGGGAGAAAATTTAGAAGCTACAATATGGTTCTATTTATATCCTTAAAATTACTTACCACATTCTGGGTTTGATGGCCTGTCAATATTATCCTCCATGGTATGACATAGGACCATTAAATATCTCTATCCTCCATGAAATTCTAAGGATATCTTTGAAAAACCTACCTAGCTATGAAGGAAAAGAAAAATAATTAAAAGAGCATTGTTGAGATATAGCATGTTTGTCCTTAGTTTACAACATTGTGGATGAAGATATCATGAAAAAACTACTTATTTTATCGTTTAAGGGGAAGTTATTGTTGTGGGATAAATCCCTAGAAGACAAAATCATCTGCAATTGGATGGAATTATCCAAAACCTTCATTGACGAGTTTGATGATCCTAGAGATTCCTTTTTACTGCTCACTCAATTTTCACTTATGAAAAGAGATCCTTAGGAAAGTATTCCCGAGTTTAATATCCATTTCAAAAGGACATGGAGGAGAATACCCCAAGAGTATCAACCTTCCCACTCCCAAGCATATCTCTATTACATTCACACCCTCCACCCTGACCTAAGTATCCTTGTTCAAAAATCCAAAGAGAAAAGGTTCCCTTAGATTTTCCAAGAGGTTTTTTGAGTTGAAAACATGTTGATCACAACCAGTAATATTCCCCATATGTATATCAATTCTACTTCCAATAATAGAATTTATGAAGGAGCAAATGTAGGTTCATACCTAGGAAGAAAGAATGAGTAACCCCTGATGACCACAAAGATTACTGTCTCACAAGTTATGAGCCAGGTCCTAAGGAAAAATGCTCTGATTGGTGGGATGGACACAAGAAATTAGGTTCACTAGATGGACAAAAACTCTAAGACTATATTGAGGGCAAGTTTAAAAATAACTTATCTTTAACACCAGTTTTAATGATTAGCTTCATTCAAACAAAATACCCATAGCATAAAGAACAAGGAAGATAATCATGCCAAGATATGGATATCAGCCATGGGATAAATAAAAATAATAATCTCCTAAATCTCTTAGTTTTAACTAAAGGTATCATTAAAAGGTAAACAGAGACATAAGAAGTAATTTCATCGATAATTAACTTGAAATAAGAAAAAATTGAAATATGAAGAAATTTATATTTCTTGAATCTGACTCTAGAGGAAAGGAGAGAAAAGGTGAATTGGTTCCATAAATTACTTAGAACTCCTTTTTATCATGAAAAAATTTTGATAGAAGATTTTCTAGTGCGTCCAGAGGTTAGTTTGGTTAACACTTCTTTAGAGATTAAAGAGAGTGCCATATATTTGAAGAACAAAACCTTGAGTTTCCAAAAGGAAGAGATGGGGATATGTTATCTGTTAGTTTTCATAGAAGGAGGTATTATGCACAATTGTATAATTGATCCCAAAGCTGAGTTATTGATAATACCTCTGATTATCTATGAAACCTTGAATTTGGTTGTAGAACAGGTAGAATCCAAGTGGCTTAATTTTAAGGGAAGAACTATAAAAGCCATAGGTATTTTGAGACACTTTGTAATGATGTTATATGAACAAATCGATCTGGCTATGGTGCATAACATAATAGTGGTGGATGTCCCTCCTCTTGTCAACATATGTCTTTCAGGATGTCACTTTAGCAACTTAGGGTTTCACCTTGAGTATGAGGTAAATATGATTATTTAGAGAGAAGAACAAATTCAAATTATTTCACAAGGTTATCTACCCATTCATCATAGAAAAATATAAGCAAGATCAGTCCTACATGCCTTCGAATGCCATAAATAATAATGAAACAATGGTAGATATTTCCCCCAATAAATATCTAGTACCCTACCATCCTGGGTATTGTAAACCATCAAAATTTATGGTGTTCTCACACCAAGAGTCATTTGGTGGCCATACTTTTCTATTTTAGAGGAGTGTGAGGTATCCAGTATTCCATATTTAAGATTTATAAATTTGCATATGTGCGAATATCATCATAATGATATGGCGGTTCAAATACCTCATCAGAAATGAGTGTGTCAATCTTCTAAGGTAGATGAATCATCATTAGCTACATTTGTTCATCACCCGATCGCTAATATAGATCTAGAGGCTTGTTTAAATATGAAATATTTCTATGAAATATCTGATCAAGGATACGAAGAGGAGTATAGATATAGAATCATATGGTTAGGATATTGTAGATTCAAGGGATAGTTTATAAAATAAATTTTGAAGCTAGGCGTGGGCTCCTCCATGCCAATTTTTGTGTACATAGTCGGCAAGTAAATAAATGGTAGAATATGGTCATAATAATTAGAGCAGGACAACTCCTTGGTGGGATATCAGGCCTGATAGTAGTTTACACGCATGTTCCAAGTGAGTGATAAAATCTCACAGAATTTGAGCATGAATATAGATTTTGGAATGGATTATTTTGAATCTATTACCAAATGGATGAAACCAAGGTTATATTGGAGTAGAAAAATGGACTTCAAGAAACATAAATATCACATTGATGGAATCGAATGGAAGACATCATACCTCATGTAAAATAAGCTCAGTACAAGGTAGAGCAATGTGAGTGAAAATACTTAGGGGGAGGCATGAGGTCAGGTTTGAATATATCAAATATCTTCCAAAAATACCTACAATATTATACCATGGTCATCAGCTAACACAGGTACCCACCCTCATATCAATTATAAAAGGAGGAGTATCACTCAAAAAATAAATATTTGAAGACATCATAAGAAAGATGGGTCTCAGAATGCAGATAGGAAGATGCGAGTATAATTGGTTGAGGAAGTTGCATTTTTGTCATGTCAAAAGTAGAAAGAAACACAAAAAATTTAGACAGTTGTCCACATTGTGACAATCTATCTGTATTAGAAGTGCCTCTACACATCGATGGAATATACATATACAACTTTCACCTTGATGGAGTATACATATGAAGGTATGGTGTTGTTCATAGTTTTATTATTTTGTGTACCTCTAATTCTCTTGATTTCTTTCCTTCCTTTCCCAATTACCAGTGTGTTTGTATTTCTTCCTCCACCCTACCTATAAAAGCCTATTTTTTGATCTCTTCCTTTTTTTCCCCTTTATCTTCTATTGATTTTTGTACCTTGTTTTGTTTCTCTCCTTTCCTTTCCATTACTTTTCATGTGTATAATGAGGTTTATTTTGCAATCCCTTGAACCTCCACATATTTCCTATATGTTTTAGCATCACTTTATCCCTTTTTCTTCTGAGTATTGTATATGTCATGCCTAACATCCTTTTATTTCCTCAACGTTCAGTAAGGATTTGTATTCATTTCCAAAGAAACTTTTCATCCAAGAATAAGGTTGTATGAGTTTTGTGACTTTCCAAGTAAAGTTCCCCGAGAGGCCCCAATAATGTAGTAAAAAATTTGCTACATATCTACTTAGACAAAAATTTCAAAATTTGGCTAAGTATGGAGAAAAAATGCAAAAGCACTAAAAATTGGCCAAAATAGAGAAGTGTTGTATTCAAATTAAAAATAAGAAGTTAGGTAAGCTAAGATTTATTGTTCCTTTGTATTCATCGTGTAAGTCTGGAAGGTGTCTAAAATAGAATAAATGTCATAAAAGAGTAAGAACAAAGAATTTCTAAAAGGGGCCGAGTTGAAGAAGGAAGGCAAACCATGTTTTCTCACTCATATTTTGAGCATAAATTTTAAAAGCACTAGAAATAGGCCAAAATAGAGAAGTGAAGAACATGTTCTTATACTAAGAAGGGGTGAACAGTAAAAGATAAAACTTTTTTTTTTTAATACAATTAATAACATAAAAAATATTAAAGTAGTAAACATCACACAAAGCATCACACCAATGAGAGACATGATTTAACATGGTTCACCCAATGTGGGCTACTCCACGAAGAAAATATTCCTTATAATTTTTTTTCAAATTAATTCTCTTAGGAATCCTTTCCCTATAATGTTTATGGACCTCTATCCAAAGGAGACCAATCCCCTAATCAAATTTCATGGATCTCTATCCATAGGAGAACTCCTTTGTCCTATGCTCTAACTGATGATATTATAGAACTATTGCCCCCACAGCTCTGGCTAATGGATCTCTATCCACTGAAGACACCTATCCTCACTACCCTAGCTAATGGATCTCTATCCACTGGATACTATCGTCTTCTATACTCTATCACCTACAAAGCTCTATCTCAAATATGCACTAAACACAGTCCTTCAATCTAGCACAAATCTGTCCTCATTCTCTGTCTCTAATCTGGTACAAACCTGTCCTCAAATCTATACCAAATTTTATCCTCAATATCTATCCTCAAATATATCCTTTGTCTCTATCCTTAATATATGTCCTCAAATATATCCTCTATTCTCAAATCTATATTGTAAGCTTCCTCAAAAGCTCACACAAATCAGTCCACAAATATTCTCAAAGACTTGCCTCAAATATGCTTAACAAGTCCATAACAAAACTTGTTCAATATCATATAAACATAAATAGAATGGTTAGAGACTCAAATATGCTTCAATTCATCAAAATTTAACCTCAAATAAATTTATGATATAGAAAAATTTGTTCAAAACTATCACTTCACACATCCACTTGACTAGGATCAATCAACTCTTACTCAACCAACCACTCAATGAAAGAATCCTTTCTCACAAACCCTAGTCCAAGAACATGAACACTCACTCAAATATTTCCAACAATACTCATCAACCAATCTCACATAACAATGATATTCATGATCTTTGCAAACCCTAGTTCAATTTCCTCACTTAACCAATGACTTCAACAACAATACTTATAAAACAATCTTCACATATAGCTCAACAACTCAATAAGGCAACCTAATCAAGTCCTTTTCACTCCCAAGTTGTTTTCTAGAAAAACAACCAATCAACTCAACCAAGGAATAATTTACCCATACCTTTTTGCTTGATAAGGAGTAGACCACAACAATCTACCACACTCATAAACACTTCTTTACCAATATCAAGAAGGTTAGAAGATAATAATTTTTCTCTCAAGGAATCACAATAAAAAATAATATCAAATAAAATACACCTTATCACTTCAATTTTAAAATAATATCCAAAAACTTAACAAGATTAGTACAATTACTTTCACAATAATCTCTTTGGCAAAAGTCCTTTAAAATAAAATCAACACCCTAAAAGTCTTACTCCTCCAATATGCAAATATAACAATTAAGACTTTATTTTTAAAAAATAAAATCAAACTCCTTATAACTCCCTTCACAATTTTACCATGAAAATTCACCATAGAAATATTAGCCTTAATTAATCCTTATACCTCCCAACTATCTCACATCAAACCTTAGGGTAAATAAAAATTAAATTAAAAAATTGTACCTTTGCCCTTAGTGGGTTTTGAACCCACGTTGCTTCCTCCACAAGTGACCTAGCTGTAACCTTTGTTGCCACATGAGCTAGGAACTCATGTGGGAGCTAGAGTGCCCACACACTATAAATTCTCCCCTACTACCACTGAAATTGAAGCACAAAAGACAAAATTCCAACCTTACTACCGTCGGGTTTCAAACCCGTAACCTCTCTGCCACAAGCGCCAAACCAATGCTATGTAATCTAGCCAACGGATGGTGCTAGAAACCAAGCTCCTCAATGTTTTTAACATGCAAAAATTTAGGTTTACACAACGCACGAGTTTTATTTCTCATAAATCATGGATGCATTAATCGAGTTCTCCAAGCTAATGTTTGGCTAAGGTATAAATACATTTTGCCCTTCTTCCCATGCATGTCGATAGAAATGAATTCGTTGGGGGTCGATGCTTATACTTTGACTTTGAAATAATTAATTTATAATTATTTAAATTCACTAGAATTTAAATATTATAAATTAATATTTAAATCTTTTGGCTTTGTTAAAGATTGGAGCCACCTTAGGTTTTATCACTTCGAATAAATAATATTTATTTATAAAATTTAAATTCAATTTGAATTTAAATATTTATAAATTAAATATTAAAACTTCCTTGGGCTTTCTAATTTGAAATTAAAAGCCTCCTTGGATTTTTATAAAAAACCTTTTATTTTTGCTCACCCATGGTTTTTAATAAAACCTTTTACTTATGCTTCACATAATATTAAAAATAAATATTATGAAGCTCTTTTGCCATCAACCTTTTGCATTGTTCCTTTTGATCTTTGACATCAACATTAGCTTATTCCTTTATATTACTAACAACTTCATTCCTTGACATCAATGACAACTTTGACTCAAAATATCCAACAATCTCCCCATTTGTCATTGATGGCAACCTAAATTATTTTTACTAAACGCATGACCTTTTCCTTGTTCTGCTTCCCTAGGGATATTGCTCTCCCTGACTCAATGCTCTCTTCTTAAACCAAATCTCATCTTAATACTCAAATACCAAATCCATCTCCCTTACTCAAATCTCTCCCCCTTTGACATTAATGGTAAAGGGTCACCTTTGGGGCTCACGGGTAAGAATGAGTCTCTTAGCTTAGCCCCTCCCCCACCTCCTCTTTAGGTGGTTAATTCTAGGGTGGTATTATTACTCCCAACATTTCCTGAAGATACTCAAAGGTTTCCTTCGAGAGTGGCTTAGTGAAAATGTCTTCTATATGCTCCTTTGTAGTAACATATTCTAACCTAACTTGTTTATTTGTCACTTGTTCTCTAAAAAAATGATACTTAATTGGAATGTGCTTTCTCCTAGAGTGCATCATTGGATTCTTTGATATAATTATAACACTTGTATTATCACATAATATGGGAATAATATGATCATGCTTAATATTGAAGTCTTCTAGAGTTCATTTCATTCATAATACTTGTGTACAACTGGCTACTACTGCAATACATTCTAATTTTGCTATAGATAAGGATACTGAAACCTACTTCTTACTTGGCCAAGAGACTAAATAGTCTTCAAGAAATAATGCTTCTCCACTTGTGCTTTTTCTGTTATCAATACTGCCAGCCCAATCTACATCTATATATGTTATGAGTATGAAACTATCACTTTTGGGATACTAGATCCCAAAATCCATAGTTCCTTTTAGATACCTGAGAATTATTTTTAATGCTGCCACATGTGTTTCCTTAGGTGTTGCTTGAAACCTTACCACTAATCCCGTTGACTGCACTATGTCTGGTATTGTAGCTATAACATACAACAAGTTGCTAATCATAGATCTATATAACCTCTGATCTACTTCTGGAGATTCATCATCCTTACTTAAGTTACATCCTGCGACCATGGGGGTACTTACCGGTTTGCAATCCTCTAACCTAAATTTCTTTAGCATCTCTTTTATATACTTGGTTTGTGAGAGAAATGCTCCTTTCCCTAATTGTAAAATTTGAAGTCCAAGAAAGAAAGAAAACTCACAAAGCATAGACATCTCAAATTCATTCTACATGTTCTTAGAAAATTCTTTACACATCTTATAATTGTTTCCCCCAAAAATGATATCACCAACATAAAAAACCATAATTAGTAGATCATTCCCTTCATTTTTTATGTATAAGTTGTTGTCTGCTATTCCTTTTATGAAACCCTGTTCCTAAAGATACTTATCCAAACTTGAGTACCATGCTCTAGGAGCCTGCTTTAGACCATATAGTACCTTTTTCAATCTACATAAATGATCCAATTTATCTATTAATATGAATCCCTCTAGATGTTCAATGTAGAATTTTTCTAGAAAACCATTTGGAAATGCTACTTAACATCCATCTGATATACCTTGAATTTTTTAAAACTTGAGAAGGCTAAAAATATTCTTATGGCTTCAAGTTGTGCAACTGGAGAAAATGTCTCATCAAAGTCAATTCCCTCTACTTGTGCATAACCTTTGCACACTAACCTTACTTTATTCCGTACTACCTATCCATTTTCATTTAGCTTGTTTATGAATACCCATTTTATGTTGATCATATTTTTGTCCTTTGGTCGTGGAACAAGTTACAAAGTCTTGCTCTTCTCTATATGATCTAATTCCTCATCCATTGCATTGATCCAGAACTCATCTTCACTTAACTGATTGAAGTATTTTAGCTCAATCTTAGATAGCAAATAAAAATTTATTTGTTGATATGGTGTTATTATCCTTCTTCTTATCTATATTTCATATAGATTCCCAATGATTTGCTCTTTTGGATGATGCTTATGTACATACCTGGATGGATTTTTAGGAAGAAGTCTTTGTGTTTCTTCTTTTTCTTCATTTGATTCCTCATGAAACTCTTCTTGACAAATTCCATCTTCCTAATACACAATTTGCTGAACTGGTTCTCTTGAATATATCTTCTCATCAATTGTTACATTTATAATTTCTATAATAGTGTGAGTTCTCTTGTTGAAGCATCTATAAGCTTTACTATTAGAGGAATAACCAAGGAAAATTCCCTCATCACATCTTGGATCAAATTTGCCTATGTTTTGATCTTCTTGTCTTATATAGCACTTGCTTCCAAAAATATTAAAGTGTTTTACAGTGGTCGATCTTCCTTTCTAAAGCTCATATGAAGTCTTGTGATGGTTTACCCTCATTTGAGCCCTAGTGATTATGTATACTATTGTATTGACTGCTTATCTCCAAAATTCATCTAAGAGCTTAGACTCATTTAGCATAGCTCTAGCCATATTCTCAATAATCCTATTTTTCCTTTTAATTACTCCATTTTGTTGAGGATTTCTTACTATTTAGTATTCTCTATTGATCCCATGCTGTTAAAAAAACTCTACAAACTCATTTCAGATAAATTATCCTCCTTTGTCATATATCAAGCACTTAATTCTCTTATCGGTTTCATTTTCTACCAGTTTCTTAAAAGTTTTGAATTTTTCAAAAGCTTATGATTTCTCTTTCAAAAAATCTACCCAAACCATTCTGGAGTAATCATTTATAAATAGTATAAAGTAAATTTCACCTTGAATACTTTGTGTTCTAGTAGGACCACATAGATCAGTATGTATTCGACTCAATGGCTTAGATGATATACATACTTTTGAATTAAAGTTTGTTCTAGTTTGCTTTCTATGTTGACAAGGTGCACAAATTGTGTTTTTTGGCCTTTTTATTTTGGGTAAGTCTGTGACAGCCTGCTTATTGCTTATGTTGACTATGTTGTCAAAATTCAAGTGACCCAATATTCTATTCCACAACCAACTCTCATATTATTATGATAGAAAACACTTTTCCCCTTTGATCTCACTAAGCATGTATAGATTTTTTGGAGTTCTTCTTGCATTGGCAATGATCTTTCCAATTTTTAATTTTCTTATCTCACATATATCTAGGTGAAATGTAACCATATGCCCTTGATCACAAAGTTGACTTACACTTAGCATATTATGTTTTAACCCCTTAACATACAACACATTTTATGTTCTTGTTTTCCCATTATCTAAACTCAGAGTTCCTCTTCCACCAATTTGTGTTGATCCATTATCAGCAAAACTTACAGATCCTATATTGGTTTATTTTAGTACCATGAGTTTGTCTTTATATCCTATCATGTGACTAGAGAAACCACTATCAAGATATCATTGTTCTTCTTTATCCTAAGCATGAAGGGTTGTTTGAACTAACATTGATCTAGCCTTAAAATTTTTCCTTTCATATTTTCTAGTTGTTGCAATTGTTTTTCTAGACTCATGAAGTATCATATTACACCATCGAGCCTTGTGCGCAAAATTATTACATTTGTAACATATAATATCATCATCCATAAGAGGTGTAAAGGAATTGAAATTTCTATTGATATTGTTTCTTGCATGACTAATATAGTGTACAACTCTATGACCATATTTATTACAAGAAAAGCAATGACCATGGAAGAAATTATGTAACCTACTTGGATGCCTTTTAGTTTGTGGTGGAGTGCTTCTATTTTTGTGATTGACTCTCATCCAAGGTTCTTATTTGATTTCCTCCTTTATGATATTCTTAGCTTCCCTATCTTTTTTTGAAGTTTCTTCTTCTTGAAGACTTGATTCCTTTTTCTGTTTCTCATACTCTACATCTTGTAGTGCCTTGGTCCTTTCAACTTCATTCCTTAAATAAAAAAAATTTGCTTCCAATATTTCACATTTTGTTTCTATTGTTCTTAATAGATTTGTCATATCCTATTCAATTTTCTTTCCTTCTTCCACCCTTATCGTGAGTTCTATGAGATTTTATAGAAGTTCCATCCTTGCTTCTTCATCCTCTTGAATGTGTTCCTTCAAGCTTGAATTCTTCGCTCTAATTCTTTCCAACTTTCTGAGAGTAGCAAAGAATTCCTCTTTTATATCAAACATAGTATCCTCTTCATTTTTTGAAGTCATGTGTGTTACTGATGGATCCTCCTCCAAGTTGTTAGTCTTTTCATGGAGAGACCCACTATGATACCAATTGAAGAACATGTGCTTATAATGAGAGGGGGGGGTAAACAACATAAGATAAAACTTTTTATTTTTAATCCAAATGATAATATCAGTAATATTAAAGTAGTAAACATCACATAAAGCATCACACACATGAGAGACATGATTTAATGTGGTTCACCCAATGTGGGCTACTCCATGGAGAAAATATTCCTTATAAATTTTTCTCAAATAAATTCTCTTGGGAATCCTTTCCCTAAAATGTTTATGGACCTCTGTCCAAAAGAGACACCAATACCCTAATCAAAGTTTGTGGATCTCTATCCATAGGAGAACTCCTTTCTCCTCTACTCTGATTAATGATATTCTAGAAGAACTATTGCCCCCACTACTCTAGCTAATGGATATCTATCCACTGAAGACACATGTCCTCACTACACTAGCTAATGAGTCTCTATCCACTGGAGAATTTTGTCCTATATACTCTATCAACTCCAAATATCTGTCTTAAATATGCACTAAACACAGTACTTCGGTCTAGCACAAATATGTCCTCATTCTGTGTCTATGATCTAGCACAAACCTATCCTCAAATTTTTACCAAATTTTATCCTCGACTCTATCCTCAATCTCTATCCTCAAATCTATCCTCTATCTCTATCCTCAATCTCTATCCTCAAATCTGTCCTCTATTCTCAAATATGTATGATAATATTCCTCAAAATCTCACACAAACCAATCCATAAATCTTCTCAAAGACTTACCTCAAATTTTCTTAACAAGTCTACAAAAAAACTTGTCCAATATCATAGAAATATGAAGAGAATTGTTAGAGACAAAAATATGCTTCAATTCATCAACATTCAACCTCAAATTATTTTATAATATAGAATAATTTGTTTCATATAACTATTACTTCACACATACACTTGACTAGGCTCAACCAACTCTTACTCAAACAACCACTCAATGAAATAATCCTTGCTCACAAACCCTAGTCCAAGCATATGAACACTCACTCAAATATTTCCAAAAATACTCATCAACCAATCTCACATAACAATGATATTCATGATATTTGCAAACCCTAGTTCAAGTTCCTCACTTAACAAATGGCTTCAACAACAATGCTTATAAACAATCTTCACACATAGCTCAACAACTCAACAAGACAACCTAATCAAGTCCTTTTCACTCCAAAGTTATTTTCCAGAAAACCAATCAATCAACTCAACCAAAGAAGAATTTTCCCATACCATTTTGCTTGATAAGGAGTATACCACACAAATCTACCACACTCATAAACACTTATTTATAAATCTCGAGAAGGTTAGAAGATAATAATTTTTCTCTCAAGGAATCACAACACAAAATAATATCAAACAAAATACAAATTATCACTCCAAATTTAAAATAATATCCAACACCTTAACAAGATTAGTACAATTACTTTCATAATAATCTCTTTGGCAAAAGTCCTTTAAAATAAAATCAAGACCCTAAAAGTCTTACTCCTTCAATATGCAAATATAACAATTAAGACTTTATTTTTAAAAAATAAAATCAAACTCCTTATAACTCCCTTCACAATTTTACCTTGAAAATTCACCACAGAAACATTAACCTTAATTAATCCTTATGCCTCCCAACCATATCACATCAAACCTTAGGGTAAATAAAAATTAAATTCAAAAATTGTACCTTTGCCATTAGTGGGTTTTGAACCCACGTCGCTACCTCCACAAGTACCTTAGTTTGAGCCTTGGTTGCCATGTGAGCTAGGTGCTCACGTGGAAGCTAGAGTGCCCATGTGCTCTAAATTCTCCCATGCTTCCGTCGAAACCAAAGCTCAAAAGACAAACTTCCAACCTTGCTACCACCAGGTTTCAAACCCGTAACCTCTCTACCACAAGCGCCAAGCCAATGCCACCTGAGATAGCCACCATATGGTGCTAGAAATCAAGCTCCTCAATATTTTTAACATGCAAAAATTTAGGTTTACACAACACACAAGTTTTCTTTCTCACAAATCGTGGATGCATTAATCGAGGCCTCCAAGCTAATGTTTGGCTAAGGTATAAATACCTTTTGCCCTAGTTCCCATGCATGTTAGTGGAAATGAATTCATTGGGGGTCGGTGCTTATACTTTGAATTTGAAATAATTAATTTATAATTATTTAAATTCACTAGAATTTAAATATTATAAATTAATATTTAAATATTTTGGCTTTGTTAAATATTGGAGCCACCTTAGGTTTTATCACTTAGAATAAATAATATTTATTTATAAAATTTAAATTCAATTTGAATTTAAATATTTATAAATTAAATATTATAACTTCCTTGGGATTTCTAATTTGAAATTAAATTCCTCTTGAGTTTTTATAAAAAACCTTTTATTTTTTCTCACCCATGGTTTTTAATAAAACCTTTTACTTATGACCACCAAATATCTATAAGAGACATAGTGATGAGACCACCTTAGAGTTTTCATAGTGGAGCTAGTGGGGTATGAGTGAGATGAGGACATCAAGGTGAAAGATAGGGATGATGTAGGAATGACCCTTGAGTTTGATGCCTGGTGGATGACACAACATTGGGAGACCCGAAGGGCAACACAATACTGAGATCTTAGAATGGAGACAAATAGGGTACAAGGTGAGGATATGGTAGTGTTAATGGTGGAAATGAGGATCCACTACTATGATGAGGATGGGTGGATAGTGAGGTAGGCCCATCAAGGGTAATAGAGGAGGACATATCAGAGGTAGAGTAGAAGGAGGAGGTAGCATTACTTTGAGAAAAGCAAGACGTCTTATTGGATGACCACTATAGGATGATGAGGAGACTTGAAGAGGTGGAGTAGCAACAAGTTTTGTTTATGGTTGGAGGGAGGAGTGTCTATGAGAGAGAGGAGGTGATTGGAGAGAGGGATAGGTTGGTGCAGATACTAGTACAACTTCATGAATATAAGTTAGCAATGATGGTAGAGTAGGATAATCTATGTGAGTGGATGGATGCAATTGTGATTGAGAGGGGGATCTATACCAAAAACTAGATGTAATGATGATAGAGAGGGAGGCTATGCATTAGTATATGGGTGTAGCAATTGTAGAGAGGAATTGGATGATAGTTGATATGAAGCAGCTACAAAGGCAAATAGAGGAAACTAATGAGGTAGCCACCATAGAGGCACTATAAGCAAAGTTAACTAGAGCATGGGCAAAGGTGGTAGAGGCCTAGGGTAGAGTAGAAAGAGTGATGACATAGAGATGATTAGAGGTGGAGAGAGCAATGGATATGGAGGATATCCTAATTAAGGAGGTATTTTAGGTCCCTCCTTGGTCAACATGATTAGGGTCCCATTAAAGCCCTATGAGTGGACCCTCAATCACCATAACAAGACCATTATTAGAGAGTCATATCCATCATGATATTTAGGTACTAGATCTTCTCAAGGAGATGAGTGATAGCTACAAAAAAGTAGTAGTGGATAGGATCAAGGATCGAGGTGAGAGGGGAGTGGAGAGACAAATAATAGGCAACAATGAGAAGATATGTAGTGACAACGTGTTTATAGTTTTGTAGGTCGATAGGCCATGATGATATAGAATTTAGGCCTAACATTATTATGATGTAAAATATTTGTGTGAGATGATATATATTATGGAAAATGTTGTGCATTGTGTGATGATTATGTGATGTGTGATGAATGTATGATGTTTTATGATGATTTATGTATGAATATAATGAATGTAATGAGATGCATGTGATGATATTCAAAATAGATGATACAAATTATGAAATGAGAAATGTGACTAATATGATATTTAATGGTTATGCAATGATGAAAGTAATAAGGTGGATATAAATGTACATGTTTTATTATCATTTGAGAAGGTCTAACAATTCATCACTATTCATGAATAGACTGACTAATCAAGGGCATCAATACAATGGTACTGACATAACTATAGAATTAAATGGAGGGAATGTGAAACTATGGATATAGAAAAAGCATAAACTATAAAGAAAAAATGTGGCATGACTTGTCATTTTCCTATCCTAGGAAGGATCAACAAGTACTTTCAAGAAGCTCAAAAAACCTAGTGACATCAATAAAACTCATCTACTATTCAAATAAGTTCTTGAAGATACTAAGACCAAACAAGGGAGTCAAGTTGCTTAAATAACAATGTGTGTGTAGTGATGTTCATTTTTTTATTTTTTGAATAAGCTAGGACTGATCAATTGTAACTCAAGCCATTATAAGCTAGTTGGTTCATGAGCAAACATAGGTCTATACAAAATAAGGTCTCTAATGTGATAAACATGTAACCATGTGAGGGTATAATCCGTAGTCAGGATTCTATAGTCCCAATGGAGATATCCCCATAATATTTCAATATTGCTCCACTACCAGTTAGGCATCTATATCCCCAGTGGAGATAGATCCATAATATTTCAACATTGCTCCACTACCAACCAGGCATTTATAGCCCCAGTGGAGACGTCTAAAATTCCTTAGTATCCATGTAATTGATACAATTGATGATGATGCCTCTCTTTTTTCAATATGTATCCTTGGGGTTGGATTATGGTATGATAGGATGAGCAACATAAATTGTTTGTTTTATGGCTAGAGGGATGCTTGGTTTCATCTTTCCTAGACTCAAAATATGAGTAATATATGAGATGTGTGCATGGTCTAAAATAAAACCTAAGGTAACTAGGAAGGCCTGTAGCACTCAAAGGATAAATGAATTTTGACGAAGGTTGACTAAGACACTAGGTATGGCTGAAAAACATAAAGAACCCAAATATTCTCCAAACCTAAGAGTAATAAGAGACAAAGCATGGTGAGCTATAAATGTGGAAATAATGAAATATTAAGGAAAAGTACATATAAATAGGTTAGAAAACTATGACTATGAAGTTTCCCTTGATTAATACTACCATAATCCTTCATAATGACATGTGTCAAACTTAACTGAATGATGACCAAGGCAATATTTAATAAAAATAAAATGAGAACACAAAATGAAGCATGAAAAATTAATGAGGTGGAGGTGGATATGGAGTGAAAAATAATAGAAAAGTGTAGCACCCTAAAATTGGCGCAGTAAAACTTAGCAATAATTAAATTACCTTAGTAATAATTCAAATTTAAATTTTCAACCCCAAAACCGCTCCAAAACCGCCTGCTACCCATTTCCTCATTTTTCGTGCCATTCTTAGGAGTTGTTGTGACCGTTGGACGATATCGTCGCCGATCAGACGATATCGCCTCAGATCGGACGATTTCGTCTGGACTAGGACGTCCAGACGATTTCGTCCCAAAACTAATTTTTCATAATTAGCTTCTGTTTCAACGACGTCTCTAAGTTGGGCAGAAGCGTGTCTGCGCCGCTAGAGACCTCCCCCATTGGAGATCTTCCAAATTAGGATGATCTCCAACCTCCTAACCTCCCTCCTAAGCCTATTTAAACCTTAGGACCCCCCTTGACATTCCCCTGGCTGAATTTTCCTGTAACTTGACCTTTACACGCATTAGAATACCCTGGATTACCATCTGCATTTGTGCTTTCCAAGTTTTCTTGCAGGAACTTTGTTATTCTTCAGCTAGAGCAAGCTCAGATCATCGCAGATGATCCTGTCCAATTCGAGACGATTTCGTACCAATTCGAGATGATTTTGACTGCAGTCTGCATTGGGGGCAATTAGTGCCCAAAGTTTGCGCTTTTCCTATACTTTGCTGCTATTTTATTCTGCATTTAGTCAGTTTTATCATTATTTCCTGTTATCCTCGCATCTTGGAGTTCACCCATGTAGTTTAATTGCATAATAAAATCATGATTAGCTATTAAAGTGTCACCATTTACTTGCATTTCTATTCGGGATTATCTTATTAACATCCTTATTATTATTGTACATCATTTTCCTTCATCAGAATAGTTGTATTTCTGGTATTTTGTATCTATTTCTCTGTTTGCAGGTCTCTGACGAATTCGTCTGACGAATTCGTCAGATCTCAGACGATCTTGTCAGATAGGAGACGATCCTGTCAAATTACAGACGATCTTGACTGCTTCAAAAATCAGAACCTCCATCAGACATCCGAAACTAGGTATGGATTTCTTCACTTAATTTATTCTCTGTGTTTTATATTAATTCTGCTTTCTGTATTCATTTAAATCTGCATTTCATATAGAACAACTTAGATTCATTTGGCCAAACCTAGGCTTTGGATGATTAAAGATAAAATTGAACACATCAAACACATTCCCAACCTAGGCATGGAAACTGCCATTCAAAAGTTTCCTGGTGAACCCACCATCCATCGAAAAATCACCTTAATACACCTCCCCTGAGAGGCGGGACCTTCCAAAGGCCTCTCAGTCCGAGGTATTGTCCCATCCTTTTCACATCCCCCTTCCGGGCATGGATCCTATAGCCTGAAGGTAAGGGTGTGAAAAATTTGGAACGATACATTTTGGTGAACCCGACGTGAAACTAAAACCTTTTGAAAACAAAAAACAAAAAAAAATAGATGCATTTAAAATCATTAGAAAACTACTAAGTTGCATATCATGTTTAGATGGTAGCTCCTAAGAAAAGACTAGCAGTTACTATAAATGTTGAAAACCAATTAGCAGCCATAGAGATCAATTATGTGCTTAGTGTGCTCGAAACAGATAGAAACCAACTTTTGTGGGACGAACTTGATAGGAGACTAGGTATCATTTCATCTAGGTCAACAGAACTTAGACAAATCAAGAGGCTTGTCCTAGATAGAATCTCGGATCCTCATCAACTCATTTTTTATCATGAACTTCAGAGAGCTTGCCATAGGTGGTTAGCTTATAGGAGAGCTCTTGTGTCTTCAGAATTGTTCACCTTCGAGGAATACCTCGAGAACGCAGCCACTATACACCAATTCCTAGGTCGTGTAGAAGACCAAGAGGTCATTCTTATGGATAGGGAAATATGGAGGAGAGTTCCTAGAGCTATGTTATATCGAGAGTATTGCCATGAGCTTTACTTTTACAAAATAGAATCTGAAACAGATAATATCACTATAGCACTTTTTGTCAAATTCTTGAAAGAAAATTTTCAATTTGAAGAAGAACATTTCATGAATCCTGAAGAACTTGAGCCCATTAATGATATTTATAAATTGTTTATAGAAAACTAGATCATTGCTTTCATTATTATTATTTCTTGCATTTTGTGTGTTGTTTGTTATCTTTATAATATTGTTATTAAAACCAAAAAACCAAAAAACATAACAAAAACCAAAACATTTCATTTTAAATATTATAGTAGGTATATAATTAAAATATATACCTCTTAAGCTTGTTGCATATATATATATATATATATATATTTTTATATATATATATATATTTGCTGAAATCTAAGTTTAAGCACAATGACTAAACTTAGGAATGGTAAACAAACTGAAGAAGAAGAAGAAGAAGATTGGTTAGGCAAGAAAAACAAAAAATTAAATACCCTTCCTGAGGATACAATCCCAGAAGAAGAAACTCTAGAACAGCCATAAGATGACCTGGTTGAAGAAAATGAACAACAAGAAAATGTTAGGGAGGAAGGATCCTCATCCCCTAGAATGGCTCAAGATGGAACTGTTACTTTTGATAACATAGATCATTTTTGGAAATTCTTCAATAATAATATTGGTGCTCTTAATATGGCAGTTCGTATTGATAGGGGACAAATTAGTGACACTCAAGCAGCCATGGAACATATGTTTGACATACACACTAATCCCTTGTCTTTCATTGATCAAGAAAGTGATAAAGTTGGGCCATCCAATATGGATATGGCCGCTATAATTCAGAATATGCAAAAACAACAGGTTACCCAACCTCCTAAGGAACCCGTTATTGAGCCTAAAATCATGCCCACACAAAAGAGACCTTCATTTACCGCTTTATTTCGCCAAACTATTGATCAATATGCTTCAAATCGACAAAAACCTAAAATGAAGCCAAACACCAATTTCCAACAATCTGGGATACAACATAATACAACTTCAAAACTTCTTCATAACACCCTTCCTACCAACAATTTACACAATAGTAATATAGCATCTAATATGCATGTCCCTCCATCATATGCTCACCAATCCCATATTCATGCTCCACCGAATCAATATGGTGGGCAAACCAGTAATCTGGAAGCCATGGTGAAACAGTTAGCTTCCCGCATGGACCAGATGGATCCCTACCGTCCCTCGTACAATTATCGAGAGATGTGTAGTCAACCTCTAGACCCTATAGTTGTAGCACAACCGTACCCTAAACACTTTCCCATGCCCGTCCTGCCTATATATAAAGGAACTGAAGATCCCATAGAGCATCTTCGCATGTTTAGGATAGCATGTCATGATATATCACATGATGACTTGTTATTACTAAAAATGTTCCCAAAAAGTTTAGGAGGAATGGCATTAGAGTGGTACTACCAATTGCCCACTCATTCTTTGAGAAATTTTGAAGAGACAACTGAATCTTTTGTCCATCAATTTAGTGCCTATATCGAGAGGCATGTAACCATTAAAGATTTGTACAACTTAAAACAAGACAAAGATGAATGTTTTGCTGATTTCTTAGCTAGATGGAGGCAGTTGATAGGAAAACTGCACTTTGTGCTACCTTATAGGGAAATGTTGGACATTTTTATTAATAATTTGCAAGAACAAATATCTTATGAGTTATCAACTGCTACCTTAACTACCTTCGATCAGGCTATAGACTTGGCTCGAAGAGTAGAAGATGCTCTCATTAGGAGAGGCCAACTTAGGAAGAAAGATGATGAGAAAACATCCAGAAATCAATATAAAAACAAACAAGTTGTAGGTGACGGAGTCACTGACAACAGAAATGTTGCTAATATCAATACAACGAAGACAACAGAAAAATTTATATTAAAACCTCCTGATAAACCTCCTCGAGAGTTTACTAGATTAAATCAACCATTATCAACTATTCTACCCCAATTACTCGAAAGAGGTTTGATTCAATTACCGGCTATCCGGGAACCTGATCCAACCATACCCGGATACAGAGCCGATTTACACTGTGATTTCCATAGAGGACCTGGACACTCTACCAACGCTTGTAAAAGGTTAAAACATAAAATACAAGATCTGATTGATAATAATGAAATGGAGGTGCAAGCCTTCCAACCTAAACAAAATGCTCCTAATAATGCTCAAAAGAACATTCCCCAAAATCAAAATCAAAATGCTAATCAATCATTAGATATATTTCAACATCCTTTACCAAGACATGGTAAAGAGGTGGCCAATCAAATTGAGCATCATAATGTTCCTCCTCCTACCCGATATGTAGGAACTATTAGCGGACATTTACCTAATCATGATTTACAAAAATTTGACACAACTTTATCCATGGTCACGACCAGGCCCCTACATAATATTCAAACACCGGATCTCAGTGATGTAGAATCGGATACTGAGAGTGACATGGAAATCACTTCAAATCAATCGAATAGTTCTGAAGATGAATCAGATCCTATTCAACCTATCACAGATTCTATGGTTCCAGAAGAACCATTTCCTAGAAGAGTTACTACTCGACCCTCTTCTAATCAGTTCCTTTCTAATGAACAAGCTATAAATGCTAGACCAAGACCTATTCAACGTCCTCAATATAACATTGTAGGTACCATCGGAGTCGTTACCAGACAACAAGCTCAAAATTCTCAACAAGATCAAGTTCAAAATGATGGATCAGCCCCATTTGTTTTGAAAAATCCCAATAAAGGGAATCATGCTCCTAATGTTCAACCTAAACCTCCTTATAATATTAATGAGCAATTATCCAATACTACAGCCAAAATTTCCCTTTTGGACTTATTAAGATCTTCTCCTACCCATAGAGATGAATTGATGCTTACATTAAGCCAAATGATGGTACCACAAAACATTCAACCTGAAGCCATGACCAATACTATCATCACTAGAGAAGTCGATTGTATTGACTTTCGAGATAAAGATATACCGCAACATAGTTTACATAAGGATAACCCCTTATATATTACTGCCCTAATAGGAGATGTAGCAGTCAAAAGGGTTTTGATTGATAATGGTTCATCTCTAAATATTTGCACTTTTGACTTCTACCAAAGATTTGGGTTTAGAAGTGATGAAATGAAGAAAACTGACATGATCATAAAAGCTTTCAATGACGAAACACAAGAAACGTGTGGAGTTATCACCATCCCATTGCAAGTTGGTCCTAGAACCTTAGATACGACCGTGTTTATTGTACATTGCCCAACATCATACAATATCCTCTTAGGTCGTCCTTGGATCAACGCAATGCGGGCTGTCCCATCAACTTTACATCAATGTGTTAAATTCGAATTTAAAAATCAGTTGGTCACTATCCATGGTGATCCTAGACCCTTTGATATGTGTGCTTTGGCAGAACCTGTTGGAGTCCAATTTTGCCCTGCTCTGTCATCCACACATCCTAATTCTTATTTTTCATCTAAAACTATGAAACACACACCCGTAACTTCATCTGTTTCTCCTCCATTAATTTCACCCTCATATATAGATCAACAATCTTCTAAACAAACCACACTAGAACCTCAAAACGATCTTAAATCCATAACCAATCCTTCATGTTCTGTCCCTATCATTTCAAAACCTATAGACCCATCTATTAACACCTCCACATTATCTACATCTATCATACCTTCCACATCTAAAGATATAGGGAATGATCCTTCTACATCTTATGCTCTTTCTGATGAACTCTTACCTGATTTATCTCACATTCTTATATCAGAAAAAACAAATGCTTCTATGCAAAATTCCATTATCTTAAGTAATTTGCCTCCATCTCCTCGTACTTTGGGCCTCCCACAACCTATGGGAAGTACTTACCAAGTCGGGAGTTGTGCCTTCATTTATAAGGGATATGACTGGGGAAGAATACCTAGGAATATCAAAACTCATCATGATGGATATGCTCGATGTTATTTTACTAATGAGTATATTAAAGCTAAACCTATAATGCTTAAAATGGGATATAAAGGGAAAGGCTTGGGACCTTTCCAAAATGGTATGAAAGAACCTTTTGAGGTAGAACCATGGCCCGCCCGATGTGGTGTGGGCCTATTTCCTAGTAAGGGTCAACCCTTCCCTTTTGAAGATGATGATCAACTTATATGTTATCAAGATTATTTGGATGATCGTGATGATTTGCCTCTAAAAAATCAGCCATTTACATGCAATATGCTGTCCATAGCTTATCCTGAAATGATTGTTGAATCCGATGATGAGTTGGAAGGAGATATTTTCCATGACGTCTCCGTTGAAGAGATGTTACACAATGGTTTTTATTTTGATGGTTCTATACCTACTATAGCCCAACTTGAGGCCACGACTCCTCAAGATGAATTATCCAAGTTAACTTTAAAGGAATTACAAGAATTGGGCGTTTCACCCGCCCCACCTAATTTTGAAAGAGATTTACACATGGAAGTAGAAAACGTCATTAAAATTAACATTGGAACTGAGGATAATCACCACATAATCAATATTGGATCAGAATTAAGTCAAGAAAAACAAGAGCAATACATTGCATTTCTTAAAGAATATGAAGATGTCTTCGCTTGGACATATGAAGATATGCCAGGTTTAGACCCTTCTGTAGTCATGCATCACCTAGTAGTCCATCCGGATGCTAAACCGGTTAAACAAAAACTTAGAAAAATGCATCCCAAAGTGGCCTTACTAGTCAAAGGGGAGTTAGAAAAACTCCTGAATGTTGTTTTTATACAAGCTATTGATTATGCTGAATGGATTTCGAATGTAGTTCCAGTCACCAAGAAAGAAGCTACCAAAGTTAGGGTTTGCACAGACTTTAGAGATATTAACGCTGCATGCCCTAAAGATGATTTTCCTCTTCCAAACATGGATCAAATCATTGATTTTACTGCTGGAAGCGGAATGATGTCCCTAATGGATGGATTTTCTGGTTATAATCAGATCAGGATAGCTCCTGAAGATCAAGCTAAAACAACCTTTATTACCCCTTGGGGTACCTTTTGTTGGAAAGTGATGCCATTTGGCTTAAAGAACGCAGGTGCAACCTATCAACGAGCTATGACTTATATTTTTCATGATATGATGCATGATATCCTACATGATTACGTAGATGATATCATAGCTCGTTCTATCAAAGAAGATGATCACTTAAAATATTTAAGGATAGTGTTTGATCGGTTAAGGGAATATCTTATCCGACTAAATCTTGCTAAATGCATATTCGGAGTTAAGTCCGGTAAACTATTAGGGGTTATAGTTTCTTTACGTGGCATCGAAATCGACCCTCTCAAGATTGTGGCTATCACTGATATGCCCGCACCTACCAATATATCTGAGTTACGAAGTTTACAAGGTAAGCTTCAAGCTATCCGTCGCTTCATCGATAAGCTGGCGGACAAAACCGGTCCCTTTCTTAAGCTCCTTAAGAAGGATGTCCCTTTTAATTGGGACGACGAATGTAAGGAAGCTTTTGAACTTCTCAAACAATACCTCCTTAACCCACCCGTGCTTTCACCGCCTAGACCTGATCGCCCATTTATCCTATATATTTCAGCTTTCGATTTTGCTTTAGGAGCTATGTTAGCTCAACTTGATGATGAGAAAAGAGAACGTGCTAATTATTATATTAGCCAAACTTTAATCAGTTATGAAACCCGCTACACAACATTAGAAAAACTATGTCTAGCAGTCATATTTTCTACGCAAAAATTATGCCATTATATGCTCAATCAGAAAACTTATGTCATTGCTAAATATGATCCCTTGCGGTATCTCATGAGTCGACCTTATTTATCGGGTCGCACAGCTAAGTGGGTTCTTGCTTTGAGCGAGTTTGAACTCACGTTTATAGGACAAAAGTCTGTTAAGGGTCAAATCATAGCAGATCAATTAGTTGCTGCACCCTTAGAGTCTACCCATCCCCTCACCATTGAGTTTCCTGATGAATGCCTTCAATTAGAGGCAGACCATGTTGAACAATGGTCCTTATACTTTGATGGAGCCCGATGCATGAGTGGGGCTGGTGCAGGTATTATTTTAATATCTCCACAAAAACACATTATACCTTTGTCCTTTAAATTAACATTTGCTTGCACCAATAATACTTCTGAATATGAAGCTCTAATCCTTGGATTACGAGCTGCCTTGGCGCTAAAAATTAAACATCTGCTAGTTTTTGGTGATTCTCAACTTGTTATAAACCAAATTAATGAAGTTTATCAGACTAGAGATGATAAATTGCACCCATATAAAGCATATGTTTTACAATTAATATCTTTATTTGATCAAGTTACCTTGGAAGCTATTCCTCGAACTAGCAATCGTGCGACTGATGCTATGGCCGCAACTGCATCTCTTCTGCCCTTGGAGTTAGATGACGAATATGCCACCATCATTATTCATCGACTCTAGGAACCCACTTCAAATAAGTCATGCTTAGAACCTTTGGATGTGTTTCTAATCAATGAAACTACTCCTGAACCTTGGTATACTGATATATTTGATTTTCTTCACAATGGGACTTTCCCTGCCAATTCCAATAGAAACCAGCATCGGTTATTACGTAGACGAGCAAGTCGATTTGTAATAATTGGCAATACTTTATATAGGAGATCTTTTGAAGGTATCCTATTGAGATGTTTGAATTTAGAAGAATCCAGATCAGCTTTGAGTGAAGCCCATGATGGATCTTGTGGAGGACACTTCAGTGGTAGTGCCATTGCTAAAAAGCTCCTTAGGATAGGATACTTTTGGCCTACCATGGAGAATGATGCACATGATTATGTGCGCCATTGCGACAAGTGCCAGAAACATGCTGACCTTGTCCATGCCCCTGCACAAGACCTACAGGCTATTTCATCTCCTTGGCCCTTTTCAAAATGGGGCTTAGACATTATTGGCAAAATCAATCTCGTGTCATCTGATGGACACAAATTCATCATAACCGCCACTGAGTATTTCACGAAGTGGGTTGAAGCTATGCCTTTAGCTTCCTGCACTGGAACACAAGTCTCTAAATTTATTTTTAATCAAATCATTTGTAGGTTCGAAATTCCTACAAATCTCATCTCAGACAATGGAACTTGTTTTAAAAATAAAGATGTTAAGAAATTATGCCAAAAATATAAGATTCAACATCGTTGGTCCACTCCCTATTATCCTCAGGGTAATGGCCAAGCAGAAGCTTCTAACAAAACCTTAATCAAAATCCTCAAAATATTGGTCAATAAATCTGGCCGCGACTGGCACATTCAATTATATCCAGCTTTGTGGGCATATCGCACTAGCGTTCGTACTCCCACAGGTACTTCACCTTTTGTTTTGGTTTATGGCACTGAAGCCATTTTTCCCTTTGAATTAGAAGTTCCTTCTTTGGCTCTACTACTTCAAGATACCGAAGTAGGAGATGAATATCGAGCTGGCAGACTCAATCAGCTGGAACTCCTAGATGAAAAGCGCATCAATGCTTTGGAGCATCTTCGTGCCTACCAAAACAAGCTTAAAAGATCATATGCTAAGAAAGTTCGTCATCGATCCTTTGAGGTCGACGATCTTGTTTTAAAAGAAAATCAAAAAAAATACTAATGCAACTAAAGACCTCAAAGGTAAATTTGAGCCCAACTGGCTTGGACCATATATTATCACTGCTAAATTTGAATCGGGAGCATACAAATTATCTACCTTAGATGGTAAAGAACTTAAAGAACCTATGAATATTATGCATCTTAAACGTTACTATGCATAAAAATTGGTCATTTCATCATTGTATATATTTGTTTAAAATATTTCAAAAACCACTATCTTGTATTTCTTTCAATTTATAAACTTAAAAATCTAAAAAACACCAAAAACATTCAAAATCATCAAAATCTTCAAAAACATCTTTTATTTTTGTACTTCTTAAATTGTGACATAGTGCAGTTATATTTTCAGTTATTTTGGCTAAATTAGCATTTATTTGGAATCCCGCACTTTCACATTCACATGAATAAATATCTTGATTTATTTGGCATGATTACTAATCTCTCTTATATCAAAGTCCACAAAATTCAATTAAATAAAGTTTGAGCATAGAGAATTGATCTTGTTATTTACTTAAACCAAGCATATCTTTTCACAATAAAATGATTATATTTGTAATGTCCATGCTATGCTACATAGTAGAAGTGGTTTCTTGAGCGAAAAGTTTCCCCTGCTATCCTATCATGCACATGGTCTAGAATCTTTGAGAATTGGCAAAAGGACAAGCTCACCCCTACCCGGAATAAAAATCCCTTGCTCTACAGATAATCCGAGCAAGTATCCCTAGAATAGGAAGCAAAAAAGAAAAGTTCAAGAAAAAGAGAAAAAGAAAAAGGTTATTTCAGCATTATCTCAAATATCAAAGCAAAAGATACGAAAAAGAAAAATACAAAAGAAAAAATAAAGAAGAAAGCAAGCAAAATGAGCAAAAGCAAATGCAATAAAATCCTTTCCCTACCCCTTGAAAAGAAAAGAAGGGTTGATGAGCTTGAATCCCTGGAATTCTCAATTATTCGAAAACTGTGAGGTAAGCCCCATAACAGGTGGTTTGTGCCCAACCCGCTTGGCCTTGGGTAACTCCTAGCGTGGTGATATGTCTGTCACATTAGCGACCTTCTTTTGTACAGACCTATGTCTGCTTATGGATTAGCTAGCTCTTGATAACCCGACTTACATAGTAGTCCGGTATGGTTATATGCATCTAAATCATGGTTAATGAACACTTATTTGGTTAATTCAAATCACTTGTATCATAGTATCTTGCTCAAACCTGGTAAATGAATACTACAATCGCACACACATTTGTATTTGAGAGATTTTGTGTATCATTATGATAAATCAAGATCGGAAATGAACTCACATACGCACATGGGATTCCTTATAAATCTAACTTTTGTCTTTAAGATACCTTGAAATATTTTTGCAAATTGTCTGGAATAATTTCATTTTCTTCTCTGAGAACAATTGTTTAGTATAAAGACAACCACATGCATTACCAAAAAAAAAATCAAAATCATTTTCAAAAATATGCAATAAAGTTACATTTATATATAACTTTTGACTTTCGCGACGATGGTATAATTCCAAAACCACAATTGGAATTTTATGCCTAGCGCAAGTCCTCATCTTCATATTTTCTGTTTATTTTCAAAAATTAAAAATCAACAATGCAATAAAACTATTATTTTCTTCTTTGGATTTCGCGATGATGGTATAAGTCTATACCTAAATATTCTATGCCTAGCGCAAACCATTGTTTTAATTTTATTTTCCCATTTATTTCAAATCATAAAAACATATGACTTAAATCATTATGTTACACAATTATGCTTTACAAACAAACGAACACTTATTCTATTTCATGTCATTATGTTCAAATTCAGTTTTTGCAACCATGGTATAATTTCTAAGGAATTGTTCAAAATTTTATCACACTTAGGAATTTATGCCTAGCAAAAATCATTTTAAAATATTTCATGCATACTATTTTTATGAAAAGTCTGAAAACAAATCACCATCATCATCATCATTTGCATCATCACAACAAAGTCTTAAGACAGTCTCTTAAGCACTCTTTTACTTTTTAACAATATTTCTATACCGGGATTAGCTTGACGACCGAGTGAGCGGCGACTCCATGAAATGGTCTATAATAGCGACAATGTCCTTTGAAATTATTGTTAAAAGTCCCTTTTATTTTTTATCAAATTATCACATCGCAACAACCAATTTGTTTACATCAGATTATTTCATTTAAATTTTTAAAAGCATGACATTCAAACCATAATATTTCCAAACGGCATAATTACATGAATCTTCAAATCAATCACATCAAAAACATTAAAGCATCATACAAACACATAAGACAAGTCATATGATCAAAAATATCATATATATATATATATCTCAACAATATATGTACATCATATCAAAACTAGATTGGTATGCCACAATCTACATCTTGGCATACTCAATCCTCTCAATCATATATCCAGTCTATGCAGTGCAGTAGCCTAGCCTCGAGAACCCCTCGAGCTCTCAGCCTCATCTCCTCCCCCACCCTGAGGTGGATGAGGTGGCCCCATCGCAGTATGTGTGGTACTACGAGTCCTAGTCATCGATCGAGATGAAGTCCTCGATGACCCAACCCTGATCGGATCCACAATGTCGGCTGGCAGCTGTACCCTCTGGCCCTCTGGCACCAGCTGGAAGTAGATACCCTGATAGAACGTGGTCTGAGCAATCGACCATGCCAGCTCCTGAGTGCTCGCTCCTCCGCTCCGTGCTCTGAGGCATGCAACCTCATCTCTGAGCTGTGTAGCCTCCGCTCGGTGACGTGTAGCCTCATCCTGTAAAGTCTGCACCTGAGCCCGAAGATGGACAGTCTCCACCCAGAGAGTAGCCATCTCACTACTCTCTCCTGTGTCCACACCCTTGCCCTTATCGGGCGATGGTGGCCTCTCTCTCTATGGAGAAGGGGGTCTCTCCTCCCTCCTCTCCCATTGCCATGGCCTCTACTGAGCCTGTGGCCTCCTCTGCTCTCTCCCACCGTGACCTTGTGCCACCTCAATGGCCGCCTGGCATCGCCTCCCCATCCGATGCACAACTGCATGAATCGGACCCTGAGCCCTCGTCATCCGAGGAGGGCGGATGCCTACGTACCAGGCATCATAGCCGTCGACAACCCCTACGTCATCCCCATCCACTGGCTGGATGGGGGCATCATCTACATCCTGACTCTAGAAGCACTGCATATCTGGAGCCCCGCTAACTGTAGTGTTATCCCGGATAGTCCAGGAAAACTCGTAGTCTCTGAGAGATGGGATCCCCTGTTGTAGACCGAACTACCTCAAAACTCGGTCGTACCGATGGAGCTCCACCTCTCCCCTCTCCATCCTCAGCCAACAGACTCACCTGACGTGAGCCAGCTCCTGTCTATCCTTGGCCCACCCTGGATGATCTCTCCAAGGCCTCCAGGTGATCTGGTCGAAGACAAGGTCGTCAAGTAGTCTCCGGGACACTGGTAGATCTATCCACCATTGTGACCCTCTTCGAAGCCACCAGTAGAAAACTCGGGGCCTCTCCCCATCAATCCCTATCAGTGGGAGCCCTACCGGCCTCTGCACCGTGATGTGCTCCCAGCACCAAACCTGTAGTAGCGATGTCATGACTAGACATCGATCGCCTTTGTATACGACCCCATGCAGGATCCTATACAATCGGCATAGAACAAAGCTCCCCCAAGCAAACTTGTATCCGTGGTCTCTCATGTCGTAGACCACATCTATCAGAAACCATGGTAGCCTGCATCCACTCTGATGGCATAGTAGCAGACCACCTACCACCCCAGCCAAAACCTGTGTCAGCCTAGATGCCCCAGGCATCTGGCGTAGTGACTCGATGTTCACTCTGCCCTTCTCCAGGGTGAAGCTCGGGTCTCCGCATAGCCGCATCATCACGTGGCCCTGATTGGCCATGGGAGTGATTAGTCATCCTTGTATGGGGATCCTCAAAATCCTCCATACATCCTCCAGTGTGGGAGTCATCTCCCCTGTCGGTAACCGAAAACAAGAAGAACCCGGATACCACCTCTCTGCTAGGGCTGTCAATAGCCCCATGTCTGTAGACACTTGTGGCATATCTGCCACGTGCTGCAAGCCGACCTGTGCCAGCTGATCTCGCTCTGCCTGAGATAGAGTGGCCAAGTCATCCCTCAGTCCATCGTAT
This sequence comes from Wollemia nobilis, assembly GCA_028583015.1. Lineage (NCBI taxonomy): Eukaryota > Viridiplantae > Streptophyta > Pinopsida > Araucariales > Araucariaceae > Wollemia > Wollemia nobilis. The sequence goes on along the minus strand of JAQPPZ010000431.1, from coordinate 5,476,427 downwards.
TTCCATTCTCGGCTCTTTAGTAATCCTCTCTGCAACATAAACAACAAAATCATCAATAACAATCATTAATAAATCATTAATTAAAAAATGCAAGTAAAATAAGTTCACTTTCACACAAATGATGATATCGTCCACTATTGGACGATATCGTCCCAAATTTGAGCAAATTCGTCTCCGATTTTGCATGAGGGAATCGTCCCTTATTGGACGAAATCGTCCCCCTATCGTCGATTTCGCCCTTGGACGAAATCGACGATATCGAGACGATTTCGGCGAAATCGAGACGATTTCGTCTCGACGACGTCGACGGCCCAAAAACGGCCACGATGCTCAAAAATCAATCAAAATTGATCTAAAAAACATGAAATTCTAAATTAAAGCACTCTAAACTAAGTTTAGACCCTTACCCGTAGCCCGCGTCGGACCTCTGTCGATCTGTGCGCTGTCTCAACCATCTTGTCTCCAGAGCTCTAAAAACCAGTAAAAATGAACAGTAACAATGAATTAGGGTTTTACCCTATTTTTCTTAATTTTATTCAAAAACACTTAAACAACATTTTAAAATTTAGCTTTTTCGCGTTTTTACCTCAAACGTTCGATTTGGGTAAAAACACGGAGGGGGCACCATAGTAAGCTATCGTACGATTCGACCAAGAATCGTCGCCTAAAAATGGGAATAATTTTTGCTTTCTCGTAGATCGAGAAGAACTCATCTTTAACGCATTTTCTTCAAAAAATTCGCTAAAGAGGGGGCAAAATGTAGCACCCTAAAATTGGCGCAGTAAAACTTAGCAATAATTAAATTACCTTAGTAATAATTCAAATTTAAATTTTCAACCCCAAAATCGCTCCAAAACCGCCTGCTACCCATTTCCTCATTTTTCGTGCCATTCTTAGGAGTTGTTGTGACCGTTGGACGATATCGTCGCCGATCAGACGATATCGCCTCAGATCGGACGATTTCGTCTGGACTAGGACGTCCAGACGATTTCGTCCCAAAACTAATTTTTCATAATTAGCTTCTGTTTCAACGACGTCTCTAAGTTGGGTAGAAGCGTGTCTGCACCGCTAGAGACCTCCCCCGTTGGAGATCTTCCAAATTAGGATGATCTCCAACCTCCTAACCTCCCTCCTAAGCCTATTTAAACCTTAGGACCCCCCTTGACATTCCCCTGGCTGAATTTTCCTGTAACTTGACCTTTACACGCATTAGAATACCCTGGATTACCATCTGCATTTGTGCTTTCCAAGTTTTCTTGCAGGAACTTTGTTATTCTTCAGCCGGAGCAAGCTCAGATCGTCGCAGACGATCCTGTCCAGATCGGAGACGATCCTATCAAATTCGAGATGATTTTGACTGCAGTCTGCATTGGGGGCAATCAGTGCCCAGAGTTTGCGCTTTTCCTATACTTTGCTGCTATTTTATTCTGCATTTAGTCAGTTTTATCATTATTTCCTGTTATCCTGCATCTTGGAGTTCACCCATGTAGTTTAATTGCATAATAAAATCATGATTAGCTATTAAAGTGTCACCATTTACTTGCATTTCTATTCGAGATTATCTTATTAACATCCTTATTATTATTGTACATCATTTTCCTTCATCAGAATAGTTGTATTTCTGGTATTTTGTATCTATTTCTCTGTTTGCAGGTCTCTAACGAATTCGTCTGACGAATTCGTCAGATCTCAGACGATCTTGTCAGATAGGAGACGATCCTGTCAAATTACAGACGATCTTGACTGCTTCAAAAATCAGAACCTCCATCAGACATCCGGAACCAGGTATGGATTTCTTCACTTAATTTATTCTCTATGTTTTATGTTAATTATGCTTTTGTATTCATTTAAATCTGCATTTCATATAGAACAACTTAGATTCATTTGGCCAAACCTAGGCTTTGGATGATTAAAGATAAAATTGAACACATCAAACACATTCCCAACCTAGGCGTGGAAACTGCCATTCAAAAGTTTCTTGGTGAACCCACCATCCGTCGAAAAATCACCTTAATACACCTCCCCCGAGAGGCGGGACCTTCCAAAGGCCTCTCAGTCCGAGGTATTGTCCCATCCTTTTCACATCCCCCTTCCGGGCACGGATCCTATAGCCTGAAGGTAAGGGTGTGAAAAATTTGGAACGATACAAAAAGGAAGGAGAAAGATAATAAGAGGAGATAGGAAGAAATAATAAATGGGATAGAGGAGGGAAGAGAGGAAGGAGAGAAACACATCGATCCATGGTACGTAGCAACCCAAAGTGTGACCATACTAGGAGTGATTTGTGAGAAAGTAGAGAAAATAAGAAAAATGAGGAGAACATGATAGGAAAGTGAAGAGTGCATGTGATATGAGCTTGCAATTGTTTTATTTTTTTGATTTTTGATTTGTTTTATTTTTATTTTATTTTATAATTGATTATGTACAAGAAAATGGAGTGGAATATGAGTAAGGCATTAAATGCATACAAATGAAGGATAGTGATGGGCTCAAGTTCCTCAACTCCCTCAAGCATCACAAGTTTATAGGCCATAAAACCAAATATTTGTGTGACTATGAATGGACCAAGCTAGTTAGCAGTAAAATTATCACATAAATAAGGTGGAAGATTTGAGTTTTTCTAATTTTATTTTAGTATAAGGTGACCAAATTGGAATTCCCATGGATGGATTTTGTGATAATAGGATATTTAAATTGATCTTGATAAATTTACAGATTCTCAAGAGCATTGATTTGACATTCATCAAGGAGAGTGAGTTGATTGAGACTTGCTTTGCAGGTTGTCTTCATCCATGAATTATTGCAAGGATATGTTTAGGGTTGGGATCTCGAGTTCAAATGGCATGATGGCTTCAACATCATAGACTAGTGAGAATGTCATTGCCCTTGTCAACATGTGGATGCTTTTGTAATAATTATAAAGCACCAAAGGGAGTTGAAGGTGCCAATATTTATGATTTTCTTATACCATTTTCTTGATAATGAAACATATAGTCTTATTGGTAGCTTTAGCTTTTCCATTGCTCTGAGGGTAGTAGGGTGTCAAGAAGATATGTTGGATATGATACTTGTTGCACAACACTTGAACATCCTTATTTTTGAATGGGGTACCATTATCATATATGATCTTCAAAGGGATACCAAAATGATAAATGATGTGTTGAAGTATAAACTCTAATTTAGGGTCCTATTGTGTTAGTGAGAGGAATAGCCTCAACCTACTTGGTAAAGTACCCTGTGGCTATAATGATGAATGTATGTTATCTCGATGATGGAAGGGATATTTTCCCAACAAGATCAAAGTCCCATTGCAAAAATGGTCATAGGGCTTGAATGGGTTGTAATGCTTGTGATGGAACATGGGTCAAATTGGAATGATGTTGATATTTTGGATATTTTTAACATATGTGCAACAATCATGTTCCATGATAAGCCAATAATAACCCATGTGTACAATGTACTTTGCAATGGTCATATCACTAAAAATGATCACCATATGTACCATCATGGGCTTGAGATATCATAAAAATTGTATCTTATAGTTCAATACAACAAGGAATAACACCATCATAGCCACAATGATAAAGCACATCCCATAATAGAGTGTACCAAGTTTATTTTTGTTTGAAAGTATATTTAGTAGTTGATGACAAGTCTAAATGAAGGGTACCAAGTCTAAGGAAATCCTTGATTTGAGAAAATACATTGTGGTAAGCCTTAGACTAAATTATATGGACATCTCATTCATTGTTTAAATATTATTGGGTGATAGCCAATTGGAAAAGCATGGTAACTTGAATGTAATTGATGCTATCAGTGGGGTTTTGTAGAATAATATACCCAAGAGAGGCCTTAGTATTTGTAAAATGATTCTATAACATTGGGAAAGCTTCAATGTAATACCAGTTAAAATTGATCAACAACTTATCAACAATTTGCTTATATGACTTCAATACTGGGCATCTTTACTAGTAAAACCCCTTAATTTGATTGAAAATAAGTAGGGAATTGTCGATAATTTTAATACATTTAATGCACATGAAAACAAGAGTTTGGAGTCCTAGAATCAATGACTCATATTTTATGTTATTATTAGTGTAGGGGAAGTTAAGCTTAAATGAAAAAGGGATGGCAACCCCTTGAGGCATGAAGAACACAATTCCAATAGCTCTCCCTTGTTCACACTAAGACCCATCAAAGAAAAGGTTAATATTGACATCGTCTTTAGGTTTGACATGCTCTTTGAGCTCGATAAAATTGAAACATAATTGTTTAGAAGCTCTATGATAAGTGGTTGATAATTTTGAAGAGGAGCTTCAGCAAGCTGGTCAAAAATAACCTAACATTTTATGGATTTTTTACTTATGATCCAACATAGTCTCTAGAGCAAAGTTAGTAATAGATATGTACAAATGAAATGGGATGTCTGATCAAGGTAGGAAAATTTGGTGAGGAAGCAAGGTAATTCTTAATGGTGTTAAAATCCTCTTGATATTTTGTGGACCATTTAAATGCAACCCCATTTTTTAAAAGATGATTAAATGGCTTACATTTGTATAATAGTTGAGAAATGATGGATCACTTGAATCTTTCCTTGAAAGTTGTGAAGTTCTTTGAGGGTTGTAGGGGGTGATATTTTGATAATGGACTTAACTTTATTAGGATCCACTTTAATATCTTATTTAGAGACTATGAAACCTAAAATTTTTGCTAAAGTGATGCCAAAGATGCACTTTTTAGGATTGAGTCTAACATTATGCTCAAGTAAGCATTCAATTTTTTTTGCAAAACATCAACGTGGTTATGGCAAGTTTTAGACTTGGCCAAAATATCATCCATATAATCTTTGATGATTTTGTGCATGTAATCATTTAAGATGTAAGTCATGGTATATTGGTATGTAGCTCCTACATTCTTGAGACCAAATGACATGATTTGTAGCAAAATATCCCCACAAAAGTTGTAAATTTTTTTTTGTGTTGGTCATCAAGATTAACTTGAATTTGGTTGTATCCTAAAAAATTGTCCATCACAAAGAGCATTTCATGTTCAGGGATGGAATCCATGTGTATCAATGTTGGGAAGATGAAAATCATCCTTAGAACACTCTTTGTTGAGGTCATGAAAGTTAGTGCAGATGCATATCCTCCCATTGGATTTACCAATAGGTACCATGTTTGAAATCCACTCTAGATAATCAAGTGTTTCGATAAAGCCCATGTCTAAGATTTTTTGTAATTCTTGTTTAACCATACGGGAAATGGTAGGATGAATTTTTCTCAACAATTGTTTGATCAATTTGGAATTAGATTTTAACATGAGGTTATGGATAACAAGATTCAGATAAAGGCTAAGGCATGTCTTTGTAGGACCACACAAAAACCTATTGGTATTCAGTCATTAGGTCAACAAAACGTTGCTGCTCTTAATATGAGATACTTTTTCTAAGTTTAAAGATCTTGGGGTTGTTAGGGTCTATACTGATGTTGATATCGATGGTTTCATCAATAAGCATGTGGGAACCCTTCTCAATTTGATGAGGGGTGGGAATTAGGTGGATGTCATATATGGAATTATCAGATAGGGATGATGTAGTATCACTAAATTCATCATTATAAATGAAATAAGGGGACAAAGGGGGAGGAGGAAAGTAAATATTTGAGTCTCTGAGTAATTGATATGAGGGAAGGAAATTAGATATAGATAAAGAGAATGAGATCTACTTGAAGTCAATGAGACTAGTGTCAATGGGGATGGGGTGAACAAGTTTATTTGGACTATGGAGGGGTGTGCATAAGTCAAAAAGATCATGTTGACTTAGGGGAATGAAGGGAATGGTGAATTAGAGTTTAGGTTCCCTTTTACATGCTCACAAGGAAGAAGTTGTCTTAGAATGAGTAGGCATGGATCTAGTGGAGGTGGCCATGGTGGTGGTTGGGGATGAATGGGTGCATTAGGGTTATTCAATGGGAGGAGCATAGGAAATATGGGAAGTGGTGAGGATAAAACATAGGTAAATATTATCTACATATATAATGGGGATAAAGGGAGATAATTCTTCCTCAAAGCTATTAGAGACAATTGAAAGTATCTCAAATAGATCATTAAATTCATCATCTAAAATTTTAGGTTGAATGAGGTGAATTATGAAAACTTGAAAAAATTCTTCTAGCAATGGGAGTGCATACTCAGGATCAATACATTTATCATCACTCTCCTCCTCCAAGGCAAGGGTAATGCATCAAAGATCATATTTGAGGACGTCAATCAAATAATATTGAGCATATCATAAGCTAGATTTTTCTTGAGGGTTTTGAGAATAAGGCTCTAAAATAGTGTGTCCCTTGTTCATAGAATCCAAGATTGCATCCTCACCAGTTGAAGTGCTAAAAATAGCTCATATAAAATGAGATATTCTCCAAAAAATTAATATCACTAGAAAACAATGCTTGGGTCTCTTTATCCAAAGATTTATCTATCGACATACTGATTCCCCCATACATGAAATTTATGTGATTAAAGGAGGAGGCCATGGGTACCATTGCACTGATGGTTAAGAGGGGATGTCTAGGGTGATCAAAATCCCTAACCAATTCTATAACTAGAGGTATGAATGCAATATTTATGTACAATATGTTCTCTTATGATAGGAGTAGTCATATGTATAACAACACAAGCCATTTGAGATGGGGGTATTGAAGAGGTAGATGAGGATGAAGGATTAGCATTGTCCATGGAAGAGGATGGGGATGCGAATGAGGGTGAAAAAAAATAAGGATGCATGACTTGAACTATGACAATTATGGATGGGTTCTCATTAGATGGATTTGGAGGTGGGGGTGGATCAAGTGTCATGGAAGGAGATGTGGTTTAGGAAGATTGTGTGGGTGCGGGTATGGAGAGGGTGGGAGTGGTGACAATGGGTAGAGTGATAGTGGTAGTAACCTATCCAAATATAGGAGTGATAGGAGCAGATATAGGGTATAGATATTAGTTGTTAGAATGGTTGGAATATGTAGAAGGGTGTGGTCTAGATGGAGTTAGTTGGGGATACTTAATAGAAGGGGCTAGAGGATGAGGATGAAGTGGCAAGGGTGAGATGTGATGGGTTGACAATGGATGTTTAGTAACTATGTATGAATAAGGGGTATGAGAAGAATATGGAGAATGGGGAGGTTAAGAATGGGAGTAAGTTACTTGGGTGCTAGAAGAAGAGTGGAATGATTAAGCAGTGGGAAATGGGTAGAAATAAGGTAGTTAATGTTGAGGAGGGAGAAGCGATGAATATGGAGGAGATGTAGAGATTTTATTTGGGGTGATATGAGGAGCATGGTTAGTGCCCATGGATGAAGAAATTGGAATTATATTGGATGGAATTTAGTGGGTAGGTTACAAATTGGGTACAGACAGTGTAGACGAGGAAGGGTGAGATTTGTTCAAGTGGTAAGATGCATTGAGTGGGAAATGGGTGAGGGATAGATTTGTGGAAGGTAAAGAATACCATGTAAAAATACTTAAAGGGTTTTTCATCCACCAAAACATAGTGAATGCAACCCTCGTGTGTATATTTGAGGTAATGATGCAATGTTAAGGGTACACACCGTATATCTCATATCCATAGTCTACCAAGGAGTACATTATATTGCATTTATCCATCCAAGACATGATATAGAGTGTGAATAGTTTGGACCCTTACCTAAATAGTGAAGAAAAGTATTCCAAGTGTTGAGAATAGGTCATTAATGAAAGCCTACAAAATGAAAATGGAATTGACTATATGGGTGGGTGGAAGGTTGAGATGTTTGAGGGTAGATGATGTGATGATGTTGATGGAAGAACCTATGTTAATAATAACATGTTTCAAAAATTTGTTATTGATAGAAGCCATGATGTGCAAGGGTTGATTTTTTACTTTGACTGGAATAGTTTTAATTTCACTATCATAAAAGGTAATGGTTGATGATGTGCAAGTTTGAATATTACCCACAAAAGTAAAAAAATCATTGGGATCTTGGGTTTGTAGCTCTATGGCCTTAAGGATATCCATCAATGCTTCTTGATGGGGAGACATTTGTTAGATTAACTCATAAATCAAGAGCTTTGTTGATGCTATTTTAAGGCTATGAGCAAGATTTCTTTTAAGATGAAGGATTGGTCGAGGTTGAGATGTCATGGCTTGCACTAATGGGGGTGGTAAAGTTGATGATGATGATATATTTGAAGGGTCAACTTATGGTGTTGGTTGATTGGAGTATCATTGATTTTGGGTGAAAACATTAATCATACCCCCAAAACCTTGGTAACTTGAGATATTATTTATGTCATTGAATTGATTTGGTTGAGGGGTAGTTGTTAAATACCAATTGTTTGGTTGTGGTACACCATGTTGGGGTAATAGAGTTTGGTAAATATCAAAGTTTTGATTAGGTAGAGCAAGAGGTTTTTCAACTTTGATAGAACCCTTCTTGATCAAATATTTCACTATGTGTTTGATTTAAATGCAACCATTGATATCATGACCTTCTATCGATGAAATATATAGTAATTATCTTCTCTATACCATTTTCCTCTAGGTTTGTTTTGATCTTCAAGTCTTATCTTTGGTAAAGAGATTAACTATGCATCCATAAATTTGAAAGTTGTTTGACATGGGATTTGAGAGAGGTGTGAAGTTATGTGGGGGTTATTGAGGACATGTAGACTAGTAAGTGGGTTGGTTGGGATTTTGGAGTTGAGTGGGAGGTGGAATAGTATTGTATTTTGAATATTGTGGTGAATAGGAATATTTTTGTGGTGGATGTTGAGATTATGGGGATTGAGTGGTTGGACTACTCAACACTACCTAGTTGACCTGGGTAGGCTTTGTTTGGCCATTATTTATTTTAGAGCTTGATCTCCCCCTCTTGAATTTTTATGTCTTCAATAATTTTGGCTTGTGTCAAGGCTTCCTCAAGAGTTTAATATTGTTGGAGTTGTAACAGGAGAGATATTAATTTTGAACAACTCTGAGTGAATATTTGAGTTAGCTCAATGATGGGGACAGAAAATGATAACTTATTTAGTGCCACTCTCCATTGATTTCCATAATCAAGGATAGACTCATCATCAAATTGTAAAAGGTTGGTGAGATTTGTCAACATGGTTTTCTTTTTGACATTTAGAGTGAAACACTCTAGGAAGACATTGGCCAATTGTTCAAAATTGTACAGGTTTTCTAGGCAAGTGGTTATACCAATCCAAGGCTCATCCCACAAGGGATAGAAACAAAGTGCAGAGCATGAGAGAGTCTATCTCATTTATGAGATAGTAGACATTGATGAATGTGCTCACATGGTCCTGAGAATTTTCTTTTCCCTTGAATTTTTTGAATTTGGGTATTTCAAGCAAGGGAGGTTATGGTAGTGCTAGCATGGAAGGATGGATGGGGTAATTTTAGAGTTGAATCAATGTTGGATTTTGGTACCCATTACCTATAACTTGTGATTTCAAATAATTGAACTTATTAGCCAACATTTAAAATACATCTAAAGTGGCCTAAGGAGCTAAATAAGGTGCACCATGATGAGTCAAATGAGAGAGCTCAATAGGTGGATATGATTGATTAATGAATTTTATGGTAATAATGTTGGTTGCGATCGAAATATGGGGATTGGAGAACCTACGAACCTGAGGGTGAATATTGATGTGGTGGATGACATTGGTCATAGGTATGTGGGTGATTTGATGGTGATTGATGAGTTGGATGTTGATGATGTGTAGGGGGTTGTTGAGGTTGAGTATACGATGGTTGATATAAATGAGGGGGTTGTATAGAATTTAAATGATGTGGGGGTTGATTTGAATGTGATTGGTATGGTTGAAAAGTAGATTGACGTTGTTTTGAAGATGTTATGGTTGAAGTTTATGAGAGTGATATTGGTATTGATCAAAGGTATATTGATATTGGTTATGTGGTGGTTGATGTTGGTGTTTATGAGAGTGGTTTTGGTATATGTTTTGCAACTATGTCACTACCCACTAATGAAAATCATGAGGGTGGAAATATATCATGGTATTTTGGATGGGCAAGAGGCCCATGATGGATATTGGAAAAAAAAATTACTTTGGGTAGATGAATAAGATGGAGGATTTGGAATTTGAGGTGGTTATTGAGGAATATGAGCATTGTGTGAAGAGTGGATGTGACACAGATAAGTTCTAGTGGTATTTTTTGAGAATATGCATGATGGAAAGAGACAAGAAGATCACAATATTGACCAGGACAAGTAGATCATAAGGTATAAGGATGTGTCACATGTTTACCAATAATATGAATGGTAGTGGTGAAAGGATAAGTTTTGGAAGAAGGAGTGACATTTAGAGTGGTGGATTAGAAAATTGAAAATAAGAAGAGGGAGTGGATGCATGCTGATGAGAAGCAGCATAGACTTGGGCTTGATGATGTGGGTGAGAATTGTGCATGATATAAGAGGATGATGTGGAAATGTGTTGATATTCTGATGAATAAATGTGGTTGGAAGAAGATGGATGGTTTGGATTAGTGGCCACTAACATTAGGTCTACTATGTGCTACTAGGGTGTGAGATTAATTCTATCAAATGAGAATACCTCTTATGGAATTCCAAAAGTTGTGACACTCAAAGTGGGGTGAAAATTGATAGAAGATATGAAAGATGATGGAGGATGATAAGGCTTATAAGTTTCCACCTAGGATAGTGGGGTGTCAATGCAAGCTAGAATGTGTAGCAGGGCTAGGTATGGTCATGGTGAGCTTAGTGGTGGAAGACATGATGAAGAGGGATCCTAATTGGTTGATGGTGATTAGACATAATATATTGGATTGGTATAAAGAAGGCAGACAATTTCAAGATCAATGGGTGTAATCATAGGATTGGGTGAAGATAAGGGACAAGGTGACTCAAGAGGGGTGAGGTGACTCAAGAGGGATGATATGGGTGGAATGGTGAATCATTTTGAAATTATATCCAGTGTGATGTGTCTCATGTGGGTGAGAGATATGAGGGTGGGCTTCCTTGGACAAGCTACACTGATGGATTTGTGATATGTCCCCCTGATGAGTTGGGGGAGCAATTGAAGGATGGAAGGATTGACCTGAATGGTACATGGAGACTAGGGTTTGGTATTGGGCCTTGGATTGACTATGGGTCATTACCATAGGAAAATGGAGTGGGGTGGGATGTGTATTAGAGGTTCTTGAAAATGGTGCTCACGGTGGCTTTTTTTTTTTGAATGAAAAACACACTATCTATACAAATAGAAAGTAAGCAATCAACTAAACAAAAAATGATTGTTTTGGTCTTTTTATTTTATTTTTTTGACATTTTTGATGTTTTGCAATGCTCTTTTTGTTGTTTTTATTTTGATTTTGATTTTGGTTTTTGTGTATTTTATGTTCCCTAAACCTAGGAACTACAAAAAGGGTGATGAAATGAGATCAATAAGGATGTGTTTATGCCTACTCCCCTGATGAGGAATGAGACAAAAATAGATAATATGGCTTCTTAGAATGTTGGGTTGGATTTGGGTATCCTAAGGGGAAATAAACCTCCCAAGAGAGGCTACACTGTCTAAATCCTACTACTTGTCCAACTAGGATTTTACTTCACCCTTGATCAGGCTCGGATAAAAATGATAGCTATAATTTCAATAACTATTAAGACTCATGAACAAAAAGGATGTCTAGCCTCAAAATTATCCTAATATAGTCCCAAGGGTAACCAAATTCCCGATGATGAAATCCAGGAAACTATGTGATCTAGTTATGGTGTCTAAAGGCTCAATTGATGGTTGGTGGTGAAATCTAACATCACCAAGAGGTTTTCCTCACAAAAATATTTGCAAAATGCAAAGTGAAAATGTGTGTGACTTGATGTGCCTTTTTATTTTTGATTTTTTTGATGTTTTACTTTGGTTTTTATTTTGATTTTTAATTTTGAAACTACTTATTTACCATGAAAATCTAAGACTAACCCTAAGGATGCAATAAAAATAATAATATAATGAGCTATGAAAATAAAATTGACCTAATGCTACCTAAAAGTAATAAAAATTAATCTAATGAGTCTTGAAAAACAAATAACAACTAAGCTAATGATTCTTGAGTCTTTGAAATCCAATAACAATAAAAGCTAATGAGTCTTGAGTCTTTGAACATAAATAGCAATCTAAACTAATCAATCTTGAGTATTTGAAAGTAAATAGTAATCTAAACTAACGAGTCTTGATTATTTGAAAGAAAATATTAACTAAACTAATGAGCCTTGATAAAAACAAATAATAACTATGCTAATGAGTCTTTGGTTTTAAGCTAATGAGTCATAAAGCAGTAATGATTAAGACAATAGACCTTGATTCTTTGTGCGATAATCATAAAATATCTATGCTAATGCTTTTAAAATTTTAAATAAGGGGGAAAGGAGATTCAAAAAACAATGAAATGAATTGTGACATGAGACTCTACATAAAACTAAGGCATATAAGAAACTAACTTTTGAGCCTATTCTAGAAAGAAAGGAAAATGAGCATGTTATGTCTCTAAGTCTATGTTTGTGCAGTTGTGTTTGAGCCTACGCAACCACTCTGAGTGGTTGTATCTAAGTTTGATAGCCACCTTGGATGGTTATGTTTGAGTCTAGTAGACACCCTAGGTGGTTGTGGGCTTCCCTAGGTGATTTTTCTAAGAAGTTGTATCTAAGTCTAGGTGTAAATATATTGAAAAACCAAGTCCTAATTTGAATGAAATGATTGTGTCTATTATGCTCTTGGGTGCCTATGATAGAAATAGGAAATAAAATATTAGTAAAGCAATCCAAATAAGCATGCAAGTATAAAGAACCCTAAGTAATACACATAAGAAATGCTATGCCAAATGCAAGTGCCAAGGCTCATGCAAAACAATAAATGTCAAATGTGTTAAGGGAAATGGTCCCACCATGATTACCATCTATGTGACTAAGGAAATGCACCATAACTATTTAAATAAACAAAAATGGAAACTATTTGTTTGATACAAATTAGCCTTTTTGATTACAATACACCTCCTTAAAGGTAGGGTTTTCTTTTAAAATGAGACCTATGGTGTCACAAATTATCTCATCAATCACACAAGTTATAAGAGGGTTTTGAAGTTGCATTGCTTGACCTCCCAGGCCTCTGTGTAGATCTAAATACTTGGACACAAGCCCACAATTAAAGCATCAGTAACATCAAATGAGCCTTTCAATATAAGGCCCTAAATAATGAAAAAGAATACAAAAATCTTAAAAAAATTTATAAAACCTTCTATAAAGGTTACAAAATTGTGCAAAAGGGTTACACCCTTGTAAAGTGACTGATTTTACCTTGTTTGGTTGCCTTCTATTAATTCTAGATCTCTATCTACATTTGAGGCTCAACCACACAAGGTGGTTGGCTTTATGTTTCTACATAGGTGGCTGGCTCTATGTAACTACCTAGGATGGTTGCTTCTAAGTTTTAGTAGGGGTTTAAAGCTTTTATTTGGGTCTTTCTAAGAGTGTTTTGGAGCCTCTAGTGTAGATTCAATGTTTTTTGGATGTCAGATATGAGCGTAGCTACAAAAAATATTAAAATGCATTCCCAAGGGTCTCCATGGTTGATATTATTGAGCTCTTTGAATGGGATACCTACAATCACAAACTAAAAAATGCACAAGGAATATTCAAACAAAATTTGGGTAGATTTTTGGTAGTATTTTTTCTCTCATATGAAAGTGAAATAATTTTGGGACCTATTTATAATATTTCCCAATGGTGGAGGATATTGATGAGGGGGTAAGAGAATTAGGGACAAGTGGCTTGGGTGAGGGAAGGGAGGAATCTTAGGTTTCCCCACTTGGCTGGATAAATGTGCAACTTTTTCTATTTTGGGCTATGACACCCTATGATGCATTATGACACACCATGACATGCCTCACTAATGCTACTTGGATGGAGATATTCCTCATCCAAAAAAAATTATGTGCTTGATCAATGTGCTTGGGTGGATAGAATCCTCACCCATATGCATTAATTCACTTGGAATATGGAGGAAAGAGGGGAATTAATGCCAACTAGAGTTAGATAACCCAGGGTTAAAAATAGCAGGTTGATCTCATGATGACCATGGGTTAGTCATAAGAAGGTGCTTAGGTTGGTCAAAGGGGATAGAATATTCAACACTAATATTCATAAGTTTATAATTTATTAATTAAAATAATTACATAATTTAATAAATATTAATATTTAACCATTTTAAATGTGATATTTTTTAAGTTTCTATAGATGCCCCTTTGGTTTAAACAATCTAAATGACACTCATTGCCAATTGAGGCATATAACGACAAGATACAGAAGGATGGGATTTCTAACTCAAAGGGAAAAACTACCTTAGTTTAATAGACAAAGACATGTAGGGTTACACCTGTAGGAGTTAGCATGCTAGTATGATAGACCCATAAGACGGGATACAGCTAGACATGCCAGTCATGATCGGTCTTACTTACCATCTTCTTAAGGATATTAACTAAGGACTTATTGGATGATTTGGCTTGACCATTACCTTGAGGGTAATATGGAGTTGACCATTTATGTTTAATATTGTACTTAGCATAAAATTTAAGGATATCCTTGTTCTTGAAAGGAGTGTCTATAGGTCAAAATTACTACATCAAGAGAAATAAGGCGATGAACCTCTAAGACATTTTTGAAGTATAGCGAACATGTGCAAAATCTCGATGCATTTTGAAATCATGACCAAAATAGCCCAAATGACATTAGTTTTTGAACATGTCACAAAATCATGACTTGCATGAGTATCGAGGTCACAAAGGCACTAGAAAGTTAAAAATAAAACATGTCACAAAATCACTTGTACCTTTTTCATAACCATAACAAGTTAGAAATACCTAAGGTAAGAAATTGGCATGACATCAAAACTCATCGGTGTTTTACAATCTCCAAGACTTGAGAAGGTCCTAAAGAAAATGATGTCGTGAAGTCATGAATTATTCTAGTTTAATTATCACTAAGGTTCTATATTGAGAAAGACGGGATGTGGTAATTGTTGCGGGCCAAACAAGGTGAATGGTTGCCTATTTTTGTCACATGCCCATGCATTTAATTATCGACCCAGGGAGCTTCGTAAACTTGTGAAGAGTCAGAATTAGGTTACTACAATACCACTGGAGGTGAATCTGCTAATCCTACATTTGGGGGGTGTTCTTGAAATGGTTATCAATCATTCCCACACTCCTCAATAAATTACGTAATAAGAACAAAATTAAATCTATAGAAATAAATCATGTACACATTCCTGAAAATAAATCTACTACAAATACTGGAACTAGTAAACTAATGAACATTCTTATGAAAGCAATAAACTAATTAAAATAAATAGACAAAAAGGAAATGGGGAAGATATACTGGCTTGGAGTGGGCCTAGGCTCCAGCAGCTTCTTCTCGATCGAACATGCGCTTTAGAACTTCTAGAACTGTAATATATTTATCAATGTATTACAATCTATCTTTGTAACTCTAAATGGATCTTTATTAATTATTTCTATATATCTTTCAGAACGATCTACGTGTGTTTATATAACACACCTATAGAAATTCTATTATAGAAGTGGTTACAACAGTCGATTCTTCCTAGACTAAATTAGAATAGTTTGGTGAATGCAATCGATGTCTGGCACTCTGTTCTGATGGCAACATGTTTGTTTCGGTTTGTGCTTTGCCTGGCATCAGTAAGACGTTTTGATACATTGGTGCTATCTCCAATTTAGCTCTGCATGACATAGAGCTAGAACTACACCAGCCACTGTCGTCCACATCATTCAAATATGGTCAATAGGAAAAGAATCAATGGCGCCTTCCTTATGAGGAAGGTACCTTGTTATCATGGCGTCTTCTAGTTGTAGGGAGGCACTTGCCTTCTATTAGTGCCTTCCAATTGTGGGGAGGTGATTGCCTTCTATTTGTGCCTTCTGACTGTGGGGAGGCACTTGCCTTCTATTGGCGCCTTTCGACTGTGGGGAGGCGCTTATCTTTGGTTGGCACCTTCTGGTTGCAGGGAGGCACTCGCATTTAGTTGGTGCCTTCTGACTACAGGGAGGCACTCGCATTCAGTTGGTGCCTTCCAACTATAGGGAGGTGCTCGCATTTAGTTGGTGCCTTCTGACTGCAAGGAGGCACTCATATTTGGTTTGGCACCTTTCGATTGTAGGGAGGCGCTTGTTCCCTTGGTGCCTTCCGGTTGCAGGGAGGCGCCTATGTTCTCTACATTGACCCTCGATGAAATAAAGTTCCAGGTCCATCAAAAGGACCTCGACCGTTCCAAATCTAACTAAATCAACTGCAATTCCACAAAACATACTAAAAACACACAAATTAGATAACACACATAATTATATCAAATATATATATAATCATTCATAAATGTATGCAATCCTTATTATACAGCCGCATATTGATAAAAGAAATATGTACAAAATATGAGCATTTTTGGTGCTTATCATCCCCCCATGCCTAACATATGCCACACCCTCATGACATCCAAGCTACAGGTAGCCCTATGACTTTTCATCGTCACCATATCTTGGAGGATTTTACTGCCTCTATGGCCTGAGTCTGTCTTTTCGTGCTAGCATTTGAAGGTGTGGTTCGCTTTTGCCTATGGGAAACTACGGTTGTCAATTGTCCTCTTCTTGTTCTGGCCGCTACTAGTGGTGGTCTAGCCAAAATCATTCCTAATGATTGAAATGCAGCTTTGACATCTTGCCAGAGGTCGGCGTTTGGAGGTTTGACCACTGCCAGAGGGATATCCGAGTTATCCCCTCTGGAAGGCACTACTTGGGCCTTGTATAATCTGACCGCTTTAGGGGTAAGCCCTGCATTCTCCTTTGCAATCACAGTAGCCTCCAATTGTGGGCCATATACTCCCCACTATTCCAAATACTTCCTCATCATGGAAGGCCACCCTCGGGATGAACCATAGATGTCCCAAAACTGGCTATCTTCTATCGAATTGATGCAAATGCTAGAATATCCTTTTACCCTCGAGGATGCCTTCTTGGCATCCTTGGCTGCTTTCATTTCGTTGTGCAACTGCTCGAAATATTTTTGCCTTTTGACGAATAGCTGCATGTTCCATTCGTTCTCCTCTGACTCAGCGAATGTCACTTTCACCTTCTGTCGAGTCGTCCTGGGCCTCTTTGCCTTGGCCTCTACAAAAAATGTGGTGGCTCGGATCGAGGTCTCTTCTTTCTCCTTTGGGGACTTCTCCTTGCTCCAAAGGATCGGCTATGCTGCTATCTCTGGGGGTGATCCTTCGTTCACCTGTCTACCTGGTGTTGACCCCTTAGGCTCTTCTCCTTCTTTAGGCTTGGGGAGGTCCTCCTTATCCTCTGGTCTTGTCCATTGCTAGAGACCTTCATCCTGCTCGGTGTCACTCAGGACAATGATAGGGGGCATCGTAGGACTTCTTTCCTTTTCACCCCTAAAAATAGAGGAATCCTCCCCTGCCTTCGGGATGCTCTGTTAGGCGTCCAATCGAATCTTCCCTGAAGAGAATACTCGTTCGATGGATGTGGGAGAGTTCCTCGGCACTTCTTCTACCCAATCAGTTTGAGTGGATGCCTCCTGTCTTGTTGTTCCTCTATCCTGAAGTATTTTATTTTCCTCCTACAACTGCTAGACTAGCTGCTCGAGCTGAGTAATTCTCCTCTCTTTCCTCCAATTCCATTTTATGCTGGTTCTAGAAATCTTCTAGAATCTATTGTGCCATCCAACAATCATTTTGCCATTCGAGCACCTCCTCCAACGCCGCATCGATTTGGTCATTACTCCCGAAAGTCCCTTCATTTTGTGGACTCTGGTTCGTTAATTTCTAGATGGTTTGGGCAGCAACGTCTATCTCTGGGTCACTCTGTCCTTCCTCTATCGAGAGGAATCATCGTAGATGTTTCCTCCTAGGGATTGGTTCATCCTCACCTCCAGCGAATGGCACTCCTTCCTCCTCATACTCGGGCATTGGGGAATGCCCTCTTTCCTCTATGTCTTTGGACACCAGTGACTGCTCTGTTCCTCCTGGAAAATAGGGCAACACCAATTTATCGATGTTTGTTATCTCCTCTGTAGGGGATGCTTCATATTGCCCTAATTTGGAAATTGCATTGTGTTGCTCTATTTGGCCGCCATCTCCCTCTACATTACGGTTATGTCCTTGTGCTTCTACGTGGCAGACAAATGTCGATATCAGCCCATGGTGGGCTAAGGCAGACGGTGCCCCTTTCTGGTACGAAGCTGCTTCATCTTTTAGAGCATTCACCAGGTAGAAAGGTATGTTTAGTTTACTCCCATGCACTAGGTGATTGAGGAAGTGCACATGATTAATGTGCAGATGGGTATACTTCCCTGTGCATGTGAAGAATCAAGCAATATGCTCGAACATCTTTCGTATATTCATGGGGAGACTATTTTTGAGTAACCCCTTCCTATCTATCTACACATTTTCTCTTGGCAACAGTATTTCGACGTATAGTTTTAACACTCTGCCCTTGTATGTACATTCCCCCGTGAGAGGCAATCCAGTTGCCTGTGAGATGAACTTAGGGGTGACTGGAATTTCCATCCCTCATACTTGGGCCGCATTACCCCTCAAAGAGGAGATGAATTCTCTAGCTGCCTCCACGTCCTCGCCTTGACTGACCAGGGTGCAGTATTTGAGCCACCCCTCGTCTTTGAATTGGGTCTTCACTGCCCCTTTGATCCCATCAGTATCACTGGGTTCATTCTTCTTGATCATTTGGTTCTTGGACCTTCCTCCCATGGTGCCTTATGCTGCTATATATATATATTTTTTGTCCTTCTTCAGGAAGGCACCTTCTTATAGAAAAGATGACTAACCCTAGCAGTTATGGAAAATGCCCTATCATTAGCACATGATTTTGGCTATGGGGGGATACGATCTCTATGACGGTGGTATATTTTTCGATACTACGTATTTATAAACAATTTGATTTAGTATGCGTGTACCTGATTCATCATTCCAATCGTCGTGGTAGTCGTTGATTTGCTGACTTGTGACACGAGGGAGGGGTATGGTCCTTTGATGCTACTCATTCATGCGATGCTTTGTTCCACTCGAGGCATCCGATAGATGTAAATTTTGCATGCGGGAGGCATTCTTTGGTACCTTTCCCATGTGGATGGTGTCCTTGTAGCACCTTTCCAACGTTTTTGATGCTCTTCTTCGAACGAATGCGCCTTCTGGTGCCAGGAAGTGCCTCTGATTGGCTATCGTCTGGCGATGGAAGGCACTTTTGTCTACAAGCATCTTCCCAATGTGGGAGGCACCTCCTTCTGGTTTGCACCTTCTCGACCTTGGAAGGCATTTTTCTGGATGAATGTGCCTTCCTAATGTTGGAAGGCGTCTTGGCTGGATGACTACGCCTTCCTGATGTTGGAAGGCGTCTAGGATTTTTTTTTTTTTGATTTGGTGCCTTCCTGTCACGGAAGGTGCCTACATATGTATATATATATATATATATATATATATATATATATATATATATATATATATTTTTTTTTTTTTTAAAAACTTTTGAATGGATGGAAGGCACTGTCTTTCGATTTGGTGCCTTTCGGATGCAGTAAGGTGCCTTCTTCTGGATGGGCACCTTTCGGGTGTAGTAAGGTGCCTTCTTCTAGATGGGCGCATTTCGGGTGTAGTAAGGCACCTTCTTGTGGACTTGGTGCCTTCTTCTGGATGGGTGCCTTTCGGGTGTAGTAAGGCGAATTCTTCTGGATGGGTGCCTTTCGGGTGTAGTAAGGCACATTCTTCTGGATGGGTGCCTTTTGGGTGTAGTAAGGTGCCTTCTTGTGGACTTGGCACCTTCTTTTGGATGGTGATTTGACTAGAAAAAGGGTGATCAAACCTTCCTAGTTTTTCATGCTGCCCAGATTCTACCTATGAGCCAGTGTCGAAATGCTAAGCCGAATTAGGCTTGGTTTCCTAGATACCTATCCCTCGTGCTGTCAGGTCCTCCACCTGCAAAAAGCAACCAAAAAATAAAGGAAAATAAAGGTAGTTAGATGCGTTCCATGCCTGTTAGGCCTTGGATTAGGATGCCTGCAGCTTGCATGTGGGCGTTGTCCCTGCAAAAACACACATTACAAAAAAATATATATTAACTAATTTTTTTTTGGGTGAACACTTTCATGCCCACCATTTCACCTATGAGAGTTCAGTCCAGATCTAGCAATATGGGGTCTCCCCCACGCCTACTCTGGATTTCACATGTAACATTTTAGACGTATTATAGGGGCGTAGTCGGTGGCCATTTATTGTGAACGTGGTGTTGCTACCATCAATTGTCTTAACGTGCACCACCCCGTTCCTAATGAGCACTACCACCTCATATGGCCCTATCCACCTCTGCATAAGTTTGCCCTTCCTTTCCTGGAACTGAGAATCATACAATAGTACCCATTCCCCTATCTGGAACTTCTTCAGCTTGATGTGGTTATCATGCCACTTCTTTTTCTACTTCTGTATAATCTCTGTCCTCTACAAAGCATCCAGTCATATTTCATCCAGTTGATCTAGCTGGAAAATCCTCTATTTTTGAGCTTCGTCCAAGCTCAAATTTAATTTTGAAGCCATCCTTAGAGTTTTGATTTCTAACTCGATGGGCATCATTGCATTTTTTCCATAGACCAATTGGAAAGGTGTGCATCCTGTGGTGGATTTCCACATGGTGTTGTATGCCCAAACTACCTCCGAAAACCGTGTGGCCCAATATTTCTTGTGTTGTTGCACGGTTTTGGTCAGGATGTTTTCTATCTCCCTGTTTGTCACTTCTACTTGCCCGTTCGCCTTTGGATGGTAGGGCGTGGTTTTATTGTGTCAAACTCTATACTACTCCATAAGCTCCTCAATCAATTTGGAGGTGAATTGGGGCCCTTGGTCTATTGTTATCTCTCGAGGAACCCCAAATCATGTGAAAATATGGGCAAATAAGAAATCAGCAACCGTTCTTTCCTTTGATTCCCTTAATGCCTACACTTCCACCCATTTGGTGATGTAATATATGCAAACCAGAATAAACCTCCTTCCCATCGAAGGTGGATTAAATGGTCCCACAAATTCCATGCCCCATTTATCAAAAGGTTCTAGGTGTACCTAGGGCTACAGGGGCATTTCATATCGGTGGGTTTGTCTACCCATCCTCTGGCACTCATCACATTTGCTGGTATACGCTGCCGCATCCTTGAACAGAGTGGGCCAAAAATACCCAACCTGCAAGATTTTGTAGGCAGTTCATTTCCCTACAAAGTGTCCTCTGCATGGCTCATCGTGACATGCCTTGAGCACTTCTAAAAACTCCTATTTTGCTACGCATCTTCTTATAATTTGGTCCCGTCCTATTTTAAATAGGAGACCATCCATCCAAAGGAATGATGTGCTCTTCTCTATGACCGCTTGCTTTTCTCGGTAGGAGAGAGTAGGTGAGGTCCTTTCGGTGGCCAAGTAATTGGCTATGTCTACATACCACGGAGTTTGTTCACTAATAGCGAATAGATGTTCATTTGGAAACTGATCTTCCACTACTTGATGATCTACTGGTATCAATATGGACAAAAAATCCACCATGATTTTGTCCTTGCTCGGTTTATCGACTATAGTGATGTCGAATTCCTACAATAGCAACAACCATCTGATAATTCTACCACCAATGGCCAGCTTGCTCATCAGATACCTGATAGCCGTGTGGTCCGTATGGATGAAGACCTTGTATCCCATTATATAGTGGCAGAATTTTTTTATTGCATGGACAACTGCGAGGAATTATTTTTCTATCACTGTATAGTTGAGCTCTGCTCCCGCCAAGTTTTTACTGACATAATAGATGGCATAAAATTCTTCACCATATTTTTGCTTGAAGACTGCTCCGATCGCACCGTTAGATGCATCGTAGTAAATGTGGAACGATATGGCCCAATTCGGTCCTCTCAAGGCTGGTGTAGATATCAAATTTTCTTTTAGCAATTGGAACACTTCTTCACAATCTCCTGTCCAATTGAACTCTACGTCCTTAGAAAGTAGGGTGTGCAGTGGTTTGGCAATCTTACTAAATTTGGTGATAAATCGTCGGTAGTACCTGGCTGATCCAAGAAAACTTCTTACCTCCTTCTACATTCTGGGGCTAGGTAGGTCTTTGATGACCTCGATCTTCCTCTTGTCTACTTTTATTCCTTCTACAGAGAGGTGGTGTCCCAACACGATGCCTTCCTGCATCATCATAAAACATTTTTCATTACTTAGGGACAAATGATTTTCCTTGCTCCTGTCGAGCACTCTTTCCAGATTTGTCATTACCTCCTCGAAGGTTTCTCCATAGGTGGTGAAGTTGTCCATGTATACTTCCACCCCGTATCCTATCATATTAGAGAATATGCTAAGCACCACCATTTGAAAGGTGGTCGGTGTGTTGCACAGTCCAAAAGGTAATACCTTATAGGCAAACGTTCCCCATGGACAGGTGAACGTTGTTTTATCTTGATCTTCTTCCCCTATCTGAATCTGGTTTTAACCACTGAAACCGTCCAAAAAGGAGAAGTATTTTCTTCCTGAGAGTGTGTCCAAAACTTGATCGATGAATGGGAGCAGGAAGTGGTCTTTCTTAGTCACCTTGTTCAGTGCCCGGTAGTCCACACAGATCTGCCATTTCACATTCTTTTTGGGGACCACCACTAATGGTGATACCCATTCACTGTCAAAAATTGGATATATGAATTTAGTAGCCAAAAGTTTATGTAATTCTTCTCTGACAATGTCTTTCATTGCTGGGTTCATCCTTCTCTGTGGCTATCGACTAGGAGTTGCCTGGTCATCTAAATAAATCCGATGGGTACATATTTTTGGGCTGATGCCATGCATATCTGTGTAGTACCATGCAAATGCTTGCTGGTGTTTTACCAGAAGCTCTTCCAATTTTTCTAGTTGTGTGGGTGTCAACCTGCTGTTGATGTTTAATATCCTCCCTGGCCCAACGTGTATTTTTTGAATGTGCTGATCTTGGGTGCCAGTCAACGATGATCTAGGTGTGGGGGTGGACGATTCTCCATGGAGAAACTCCATGAGAGCTCCATCCTTGTCCTATTCTGCCACCCCCTCCAAGGTCATCATCGGTTGGATTATGGACAACTCTATAGTTCCATGCTCGGTGATCCTAGGTTCTTCTGCCGAGTCCATAGACTGATATGGTGGTGAAATGGTCAGCCTTTTGACATTTTGCCCATTGGAGATGGTCATTAGCCCATATCGATAGCTGATGTAAGCATCGACTGTTGCTAGCCATGGCCTCCCCAAAATGAGTGGGTAACCGCCCAACCTGGTCTTGGTTTGCAAAACTAAAAAATTGGCTAGATATTCCCATGCACTAACTGTTATGATCACATCTTCCAGCATCCCTTCCGACGACACGGTTGATCGATCGGCTAACTACAACACTGTCATGGTTGGCTTTAGGTTCATGAGCTGCAGCCTCTGCATGGTCTCTTGAGGCATCACATTGATGGCTGCCCCAAGGTCAACCAATGTGTTGGATAGGGAATGTCCTCCAATTTTTATGGTCAGCACTGGGCTGCCTAGATCTACATACTTTGGATGACGTGTTCCACCCATCATTAGATCTGCTAATTTACCCACGACGTTGATAGTCTGGGTAGCTTTTCATCTTGGTCTCCTTAGAAACATTTCTCTAATTGCCTTGGTGTAAATGGGGACATCTCGAATTGCTTGAAATAATGGGATTGTCACCATGAGATTCTTCAAGCTCGACAAGATGTCAAATTCTGGCTATGTTGTTTTTCTTTGTTCTTACAGTCGGCTAGGAAATGGAGCCTCCGCTCTCTCAAGTGCTTTTCCCTCTTCTACCAGAGGTGTCTCCTCTATTTCTTCCTCCTCTTCTACCAGTGGAGGTGTCTCTACTATTTCTTCCTCCTCTTCTACCAGAGGCAGTGTCTCTACTCCTAGATACCTACCTGATCTAAGCTAAATATGTACATATGATACATCTCACCTTCTACATTGTATGCCAGCTGATTTAATCTGTTGTTCGAGTTTGCTGTCGGTTGTGCTGGTGGCTGCGCAGGTCTCACTACTGGCAATACTAGTAAGTTCTGTTGGATGTGAGCAGGCGCTGCACTCTATGGAGTCTGATTCCATGCATTGTGGCCTCTCCACTGCTTCCAAGGATATGGATATGGCATCCATGGCTGTTGATTTGAAAATGCTACTAGGGGTACGTTAGTCCAGGGTGATGGTCCCCACCACCCCATATTAGGTGGTTGAGGGGGTCCTTGGTGCATGTATGACCCTCCCCCATATGATGGCATTCCGGTTGGTATATTCCCTGCAGGGGGCTATGGCCAACTCTTCCTATTGCCTATGAAGTAGGTCTCTGTGCTCTCAGTCACTTCTTGGTTACTGGGCAGTTGTGGGCATAATCAAGTTTTATGATTCAGCCTACAAACTACGCATACTTTGACCTTGTTTTTTGGACATGCATTCTTTGCATGCCTTCCTCTGCATTTTGGGTAGAAATAGGCTAATGCTGCATCATTTTCTTGTTTCTTATTTTCTAACAGCAGCATATCCATATGCAGTGCTAGAGATGAGAGCATTTCGCTCTTCAAATCCTCCAACATGTTGCGTATTTCTATTTTGGTGACTGAAGCAGTCACCTTCATGGTCCTGGAAATGATTTTGCCTCACCTTCTCGAGTAGTTCCAACATAATTGTTAGATGTCATCCATAGCATGCTGATAGACATCACCTCTAGAGATCATGTTGAGAGCCTCTAGTGACTCATTGGTAAGTCCCCTCAAGAAGATGCTTTTGAGGGACTTATCAGATAGCTTCGAGTGAGGGGACCATTGAAGATTAAAGCTGAATCTCTCCCAATACTCCTTGAGAGACTCATCTTCTCTTTGTGTCATGCTCAAGACCTCCTCCCTGGAGTCTCTTGCTCTCCCAAAATCTTGATATTGATCTAGAAAGAGCTTCTTCATCTGGTCCCAGGTGGTGATGTGTTTGTCTCCCAGACTGATGAACCATCGTAGAGCTACATCATCTAATGTAGAAGGAAATAATTTCAACTTCTGTGTGTTTGATTTGTAATCCAAAAACCTGCACAAAACATCAAACTTAAATAAAAACAGGTCAGGGTCCTCAGTCGAGTGTCCTCTGAAGGACGGAAGGTGAGCAGGGGATATGTTTTTCATTTTGGTATCTCCTACTCCCTCCTCTATTGGGAAACTAAAGCCAGATGAGACTTCATCATTATCTGCCATTTCTTTGAGAAATGTGGTTTCTAATGCAGCGTTTATGGCCTTTTGATCATTTAAAACTTTCTGAGTCAATGCTCTAAGGTTGTCTGGTGAGATCGTCTGATCCTCCACAGCCTTCCACAACAGGGTTTCCTCTAGAGGAGTCCTTTTAAATAGGGGATTTATGATGATTCGTTCATCCCCTTGTTGATGGTATGAGGTGGCACTTTACACAAAGTGCGGTTCCTCACTCCAATGGACTACTGGTAGGTCGGGCGAGTCTAACTCAAATCTAAAATGCTCGGCTGACTCAGGTCCTGATGGATTAGTTCTTATAAAGCAACCGTCAGGTCCTCTTATTCTCGAAGAACTCATACAAGGTCAGATGGAATGTTTTAGGGTATTGTAAGTAATATAATTAAGATGCTTCCTCGACAACGATGCCAAAATGTTGCGGGCCAAACAAGGTGAATGGTTTCCTATTTTTGTCACATGCCCGTGCATTTAATTATCGACCCAGGGAGCTTCGTAAACTTACAAAGAGTCGGAATTAGGTTACTAAAATACCACTGGAGGTGAATCTACTAATCCTACGTTTGGGGGGTGTTCTTGAAATGGTTGTCAATCATTCCCGCACTCCTCAATAAATTACGTAATAAGAACAAAATTAAATCTACAAAAATAAATCATGTACACATTCCTGAAAATAAATCTACTGCAAATACTAGAACTAGTAAACTAATGACCGTTCTTATGAAAGCAATAAACTAATTAAAATAAATAGACAAAAAGGAAATGGGGAAGAAATACTAGCTTGGAGTGGGCCCAGGCTCCAAAAGCTTCTTCTTGATCAAACACGCGCTTTAGAACTTCTGGAACTATAATATATTTATCAACGTATTACAATCTATCTTCTATAACTCTAAATGGATCTTTATTAATTATTTCTATATATCTTTCAGAACGATCTGTGTGTGTTTATATAACACACCCATAGAACTTCTATTACAGAAGTGGTTACAATAGTCAATTCTTCCCAGACTAAATTAGAATAGTCTGGCAAATGTAATCGACGTCTGGCATTCTGTTTTGATGGTGGCATGTTCGTTTCGGTTCATGCTTTTCCTGGCATCAGTAAGACATTTTGATACATTGGTGCTATCTCCAATTTAGCTCTGCATGATGCAGAGCTAGAACTGCACTAGTCGCTGCCATCCACATCATTCAAATCTGGTCAACGGGTAAAGAATCAGTGGCGCATTCCTTATGAGGAAGGTACCTTATTATCATGGTGCCTTCTAGTTGTAGGGAGGTGCTTGCCTTCTATTAGCGCCTTTCAACTATGGGGAGGCACTTGCATTCTAGTAGTGCCTTATGGCTATGGGGAGGTGCTTGCCTTCTTTTGGTGCCTTCCTACTATGGGGATGCCCTTGTCTTTGGTTGGCATCTTTTGGTTGTAGGGAGGTGCTCACATTCAGTTGGCGCCTTCCGACTGTAGGGAGGCGCTCACATTCAGTTGGTGCCTTCTAACTGCAGGGAGGCACTCTCATTCAGTTGGCACCTTCCAACTGTAGGGAGGTGCTCATATTTGGTTTGGCACCTTCTTATTGTAGGGAGGCACTTGTTCCCTTGGCACCTTATGATTGCAAGGAGGCACCTATGTTCTCTACATTGACCCCCGATGAAATAAAGTGCCAGGTCCATCAAAAGGACCTCAACCGTTCCAAATCTAACTAAATCAACTGCAATTCCACAAAACATACTAAAAACACATAAATTAGATAACACACATAATTATATCAAATATCTATATAATAATTCATAAAAGTACGCAATCCTTATTATACAACCGCATATTGATCAAAGAAATATGTACAAAATATGAGCATTTCTGGTTCTCATTAGTAATATTAACATGCTCCAGTTTCATGATTGTAGGAGGTGAAAAGACTCCCAAGTGGTATGAGAGTCATGATATAGTGACCAGTTGTTGTTTCATCATCACATGAGCAAGAATATCCCATAGATAAAAAAGTGATCCGACATTACAACATGTCCCTCTATCATAGCTACTGTAAATTTACTACAAACAAAATCTTCTACGAGTGGTTCTAGTCTGATACAACTATTATATAATTTATGATGGTAAGAAATATTGAAAAGCAAAGGATGGACTAAATTTTTATTTTACCTCCACTACCTCTTCATATGCATGAAGCATTAGCTTACAGTTGGAAATTGAAAATCCTACTCTATTTTGATCCAACAACACTGCACAATATTTTACCAAACTGGCCATCTAGCATGTTGTAATAAATTTTTAATGTAAATATTTTTATATTATGTATGTTTGAACCATAGAGGTATTATAAATAAGAGCAACATACTCTTGTAAAAGGGTCATCTCTTAAGTGTTTACAAGTTGAATGTATAATGACTTTTGAAAGAGCAATACAATAAGAAACTTCTATTTGGCCTCTGGTTCAACATTTTGCAGATAGATGTATGTATGAATGGATGATTTCTTCTATTTAGCTATTTGAAGGTGCATAACATTAATTATATTTTATGGAGTCTTGCATATGTTCATTAAATAGTTATGGAGTTAGTAATCTATGGATTTGGCTATTGATTTAAGATTAGTTTGCATATGGTAAAACTAGTTGATTTGTTAGGAGGTTTTGAAGGTTGTTCTATCTCTATTCTTTGTTCATATTCTTGTTGTTGTCTAATATTTACCACTTCAAGTTCTAGCATTACCTATATTTACATAGCTTTCAGCACTCTTAACTCCCCTAATATTAATTTTAGCAAGTCAGAACCTCACAAGAACCACCCTTCTCTTGTGATTAAATTGATAAAGCTCTACAACTTGTCTACTCTTTCAATGTTGGCCATGTCTTGGGTGAAATAATTAACCATAAGAAGATTTTGGACTAATAATATTGTAGATATTTGGTGTTCATATTTTTTATATTTAAATATAAATCACTTGGCAACTTTGTTCAAAAAATAAAACCCAAAAATAATATTTTTATCCATTTATTGGTTGGATATCTAAATATATGAAAACTAGATCAAAAGCAAAAAATTTAGAAGAGCCTATTGAGTTCCTAGAACTACCTCTTGGTAGTCTTATGAAAAAACCAGTTCTAATCCCTAGACCAGTGTCTTCCTCTACTATAACCATAGGATCAATCAATATTGCAAATCTTACTCTTGTAATTCCTCCTAGCACAACTACCAGTGGATCCTCCAGCATATTCAAACTACTATAACTTCTATTAGCATAGTAGAAATAATGGTTGCTAATCAAAATATCCAGCCTTACCCAACATGGAATCATATAGGAATTTTGAATCTAGCTATTCAAAATCCTATTCCTCTAGCAGCATTGAAGGCATTGCCCACTTATGATGGTATGAATAATATTGCTTATGAATATTTCTAGGATGTGGTATCACTGGAAGCTATACATAATATCACTAAAGATAATATAATGATCAAGTTATTGGTTATATCCTTAAGAGGGAAAATGCAATACTGGTACAAAAATATCCCTATTAAAACCATAACCACATGGGTAGGCCTTGCTGGAAAACTCATAGAAGCATTCAATGAGAAAGTAGACCCTTTATTCTTGCTTACATAGTTTATTATTATCCAAAAGCATATTTGAGAAGAAATAGTGGATTTCAATATTAGGTTCAACCACATTTGGCCTCAGGCCTACAAATGAGTAAGCAATGTATTACTATTTAAGAGCCTTCAACTTAGTCTCAGGCATGACAATAAGGTAATATTAGGATTTTATCTTCCTAAAGATCTTTCAAGAAGGCCTCAAGACATAAAAGGACCTTAGAGCTATTGGGAGGCTACCACCTAAAATTATAATACCTATCTTTCCAAAATTTTCTTAGGTCCCCAGTGTAGGAACAACTTGCTCTACTATTGTTCCCACAATAGATCTTCCAAAATGGCCTAAAATTCTTGCTACCCCAGTAATACAAGCCCCTCATGTACTACCAACTCTACCTCCAATACCTACATTGTCTACTTTACCCACACTTGATCCTCAACTTGCAGTCCTCCTAGAAATACAAACAACTATGAAGAATTAAAAAAAAAAAATCACCTCAATGAAGAGACATGAAGCTAAGAGGACCTTTCAACCAAGGAGGTTTCCACAAGTATCAGACCAATATGCTTCAACTAGCAAGTACCCAGAGAGGTTAGGTAAAATATATGCAAATCAACAAGATGAACCATCTGTTGCAAGTGTGAATAGGGTTGCTTCGAAAGTGGCTTAGAAAAATCTCTTTCCTAAGCCTAAGTGTGAAAACTCCCTATGGTTGTCGGCAATTTTTTGTCGGCAAGTTTCCCTAACCTCCCTCCTATTTTCTCTCCTATTCTCCTCCTATATTCCCTCCTTATCCCTCTGTGATTCCTTATCCCCCCTTATCCCTACTTATCCTCCATTTTCCCCTTATCTCTCCTTTGCCGACTTTTTCCCAACTCCCTTTCCTCTATACATATATATATATATGATTAAGTGTAAGATTCTCTGGTTAATGAAGGAGGTGCAAAATTAATAATATTAATTTTTCTGCTGCATATTTTTAATTTGTATTTTTTTTTGTCCATTGTGCGGCCTGAAAGAGTGTTCCTCGCTCATCACTGGTATCAGAGCGGGCACGATTCCTAAGGCAAGGCGAGGTCAGAGCGGGCATGATTCTCGAGGCAGGCATGCATCCCGAAGCAGGTCACTAGTAGGGCTC
The DNA here is from genome assembly GCA_028583015.1 of Wollemia nobilis. Lineage (NCBI taxonomy): Eukaryota > Viridiplantae > Streptophyta > Pinopsida > Araucariales > Araucariaceae > Wollemia > Wollemia nobilis. The sequence continues at coordinate 5,446,297 of JAQPPZ010000431.1, read as the reverse complement.
GGATCTCGAGGCAGATCGTGAGTAGGCTCGAGCATGGATCTCGAGGTAGTTTGGGCATGAATCCCGAGGTGACTGGACATGACACATGGTGGCACAAGGACGCGACATGTGGTGACAACAAAGCAGACGTGGCAACGGTGTAGATTTTGAGGTGCTAACTGGGTGGCACGTGGATCGAGGCTGACGTGGCAAAGTGTGATTGGCTGATGTGGCGACGCATCTGGTCTAAATTGTGCCACGTGGCGGATTGGAATTGGTCAATGTGTGCAGATGTGGCGGTTAGTGAGCGAAAAAAAATGACATCTGACTACCCGAAGGCAGTCAATATTTCTTCTACGCCTTCGGGTTGATAAACCCTCGACGCAATCGATTCCCACTACATGTGGGATAAAAATCAAAATTTCTTTAAAAAAAAAACATCCGCCCCTCGGCTTTAATTTTTCCATGTCTCACCTTTGAGACGTCCAAGGGACGTAGCCCAACGGCCACGTCTGTCCGCTAGCAGGGAGGCGGACGCGGGTCGAATCCCGCCAGCCCTATGCGAAAAAAAAAACAATATTTAAAAAAAAAAAAAATCTTGCCATTGAGGAATAAAATGGCGAAGGCCCTTTTCTGTTTTAGCCGACCGTCGCGGTGCAGCAGCAAAGCGTCCGCGTGCTAGTGGGGAGGTCGCGGGGTCAAATCGCGGCAAAGGTAAAATTTTTTTTGTTTAAAAATTTTATAAGGTTTTAAAGTTTTTTATTAAAAGTTTTTAAAATTATTTAATAAATTTAATTTATATTTTATTTAAAATTATCTTTTTAAATAAATTAATTTAAAAGGTAATTTTAAAAATTTATATAAAAATTTATTAAATTAAAAAAAAAAAAACTTTATAAAAATTTTAAAAACCTTGTTAGAAGAGTTTTTTGTGAAAAAGAGAATTAATCTGCCCGTGAAATGTTAGATGTTCCGGTCTGAGGGATGTTATAATGCACTTCTCTCGATTTTGAGACGAGAGACACCAGAATCCTTTGATGAAAGGGTTCGACGAACTAGTCTGCATACAGTGTTTTGTCAGCTAGAAAATCAGGTGATAGCTCACCTAAGAAAGCCGGATTCAGGGTACGAGGCAGATTTAGAAGACAATATCTTTGAAAAGAGGATTGAAGAGTCCGAGACTGAGCAATTTGTTTTGGATGTATGATCAAGTGCCAGTTACACACCAGGTGTACAGGTAGCTGAATCGAGTGAGAGCTATACTCCACGCTCTCCTGAACCTGAACCTAAAGAAGAAGAGGAAGCAGAAGAGGAAGAAGAGGAAGAAGAAGAAGAAGAAGAAGACGAAGAAGAAGCAGCAGAAGAAGATCCAGAGGAAGTGGAACCTGAGATCATCATCATCAGCAGCGACGACGAAGCAGACAACATTGCTCCTCCCATAGGGAGCAATCCTCAAGAAGAAGAACGCCAACACAGTGAGCATTATAAAAAGGCGAGATTTGATTTAAATCATTAAATCACTCTGTACTGCTTTGTATTTCCAGTTTGCCTCAATAAAAGTTTGTTTTTTAGACATGGCTGCAAACACTAGTCTACCAATCCCTGAATTTAATGGTAGTGACTATGAATATTGGTCTATTAAAATGAAAACCCTTTTGATAGGAAAAGGTCTTTGGGATGTAGTCGAAGAAGGCTATACAGAACCAACTGCTGCTGAATGGGCAGCTTTCTCTAATGCTGATAAAAAGGCTAGAAAAGAAGCACAAAAGAACAATGCTTTCACCCTTTATCACATTCATGCTGCCTTAGATAAAAGTATCTTCCCTAGGGTTGCATCTTATGTAATTGCACAAGATGCCTAGAATGCCCTAAAATAAAGCTATAGAAGTAGTGACCAAGTGAAGCAGGTAAAACTGCAAACTTTGAAACGAGATTTTGAGAATCTCAAGATGCAAGAGAATGAAAAAGTCGGAGACTACTGCGTGCGAGTGAAAGCCGTAGTCGAAAAGATGGTCACACTAGGGGAGGATATTAAGCCAGAGATGATGGTGAAGAAAGTGTTGAGAACACTTCTTCCTAAATGGAATTTTGTTGCAATAATTATTGAAGAATCCAAAGACTTAACCACATTGTCTTTTGATGCATTAAATGGTTCACTTCTCTCACATGAAGAGAGGTTACAGGAAACTCCTACCACTAGTTATGGAGGAGATGACAAAGCTTTTGCCACACATGAAGGAAGAGGTAGAGGCCATGGCAGAGGTCAACAAAGAGGCAGAGGCAGGAATAATCAAAGAGGGGGAACTCTTAACAGAGGAGGATCATCCAACAGAGGAGGAAATCAAAATAGAGGAGGACAACAACAATATAGAGGGAAACAATTTGGCAAAGGAAAAGGAGGAGACAAATCAAAACAAGTTTGCTACAATTGTGGCAAACCTGGCCATTATGCTCGAGACTATTGGTCAAAGACTTCGCAAGGAAGCAGCAACAACCAGAGCAGTCAGTTTGGGAATTTTGGAGAAGAGGAAGAGTCCACAAATCTCTTTTTTCTTATGGCCGGACAGAGCAAAATATGAATGATACATGGATTTTGGACATTGGGTGTTCAAATCACATGAGTGGCAAAGAAGAACTCTTTGCTAAGTTAGACTCCTCATACAAATCCAGCATCCGGTTGGGAGATGACAAGTCATTGGCAGTTGAAGGCATAGGAGCCATGGAGGTTCCAACGAAAGAAGGCATCAAGCAAGTAAGTGATATCTATTACACTCCTCATATTCAACACAATCTCTTAAGTGTTGGTCAAATGCTTGAAAAGAATTATAAGTTGATTTTTGATGAGGGTAAATGCACCATTTTTGACAAGAACAATAGTAATAGAATCATTACACAAGTGCCAATGTCAAAAAATAGATTATTCCCGTTGAAGTTTGGCCAGCCAGGAGGAAATAAGTTAGCAAATGTTGCAATTACCAATCCAAGTGTCCTATGGCACTTGAGATATGGTCACTTGAATTCAGTAAGTTTGAAGATGCTAAATTCACAAGAAATGGTGACTGGGCTTCCCAAAATTCAAGATAGTAAGGAAGTCTGTGAAGGGTGTGCCTTGGGCAAGCATGCCAGATCGAAATTTCCTCATGGACAAGCATGGAGGGCCAGCTATCCTCTTCAGTTGGTACATTCAGACATCTGTGGTCCGATGCAGACCAAGAGTCTAGGTAACCACTCCTACTTCCTGATTTTCATTGATGATTGCACAAGAATGTGTTGGATATATTTTTTGAAGCATAAAGATGAAGCATTTGCATGTTTTGTTGATTTTAAAGCAAAAGTTGAAAGTGAGAGTGGATATTCTATAAAATGTCTTAGATCAGATAGAGGAGGAGAATACTCCTCTAATCAGTTTTTGAATTTTTGTAAACATCATGGCATCAAGAGGTAGTTCACAACTACCTACACTCCACAGCAAAATGGTGTAGCAGAAAGGAAAAATTGCACCATTGTGGAGATGGCACGATCAATGCTTCAGACAAAGCATTTGAGTAATGCATATTGGGGAGATGCAACAAGGACTAGTGTTCACATCTTGAACAAAAGTCCTACTTCAAGTTTGAAAGGGAAGACACCTTACCAAGCCTGGTATGGTAAGAAACCAAATGTGAAGTATTTCAGATTATTTGGTTCATTAGCATATGCTCACATTCCTGATGAGCTGAGAAAGAAGCTAGATCCAAAGACTCAAGCTTGCATTTTTGTAGGATATTGTGAAAACACAAAGGGTTATAGACTCTACAATCCTACAACTCGAAAGATAGTGGTTTCAAGGGATGTGATTTTTGATGAAGGGGGAGAGTGGGGTAAGCCCCAAATATTCAGTGATGTTGAAGCCACTGATATTGTTGCTCAAAAGGTGCAACCACAAATACCACAAAAAGGCAAGAAATCTCCACCTTCAAGCCCAAGTTCTTCTAGTTCATCTTCCTCACCAAGTCCTTCTCCACAGAGACCGGCAAGTTCCTCACCAATGGATATTGATGTTCCATCCAAAGGTAAGAGAACTTTACAGTATCATCCATCCTCTCAGATGTTGGATAAATTTTTTTCAAGAAGATATACTAGGAGTCAAGCTAGTGAAATGGAATCTGTTTTACATAGATTAGAAAGTATGCACTTGTATGGTGATGATGAATCCCAGTAGGAAACTAGGGGAGATCAATTTACCTATGCTTTGTTAACTAGTGCACATCTTGTACCTTCTAGTGATGAGAAGGCATGTACTCAGAAGATTTGGCAAGATGCCATGAAAGAGGAGATAACCTCTATAAAAAACAATGACACTTGGGAGCTCGTGAAGCTTCCTAAAGGAAAGAAATGTGTTGGCTGTAAATGGATCTTCAAGACCAAGTTTAATGCTGATGGAAGCATTGAGAAGCACAAGGCAAGATTAGTGGCAAAGGGTTTTACTCAGAAGTATGGCATAGATTATGAAGAGACTTTTGCTCCTGTAGCCAAACATGAGACAATTAGAACAGTTTCTTGCCTTAGCTGCACACAAAGGATGGAAAGTCCAACACATGGATGTCAAGAGTGCATTTCTCAATGGTTACTTGACAGAAGAAGTATATGTTGAGCAACCACAGGGATTTGAAGTACAAGGTAAGGAACACCTTGTTTACAGATTGAAGAAGGCACTCTATGGTCTTAAATAGACACCAGGAGCTTGGTACTCACGCATTGATGGGTAATTCAAAGATTATGGGTTCACCAGAAGCAAAAATGAACCCACACTCTATTACTTAAAGCAAGGTAAAGACATCCTCATAGTTTGCTTGTATGTGGATGATCTCATTTTTATGGGTAGTAATGAGAAAATGAATATGGAGTTCAAACACTCCATGATGACACAATTTGAGATGAAGGATCTTGGCTTAATGCACTACTACCTTGGAATGGAGGTTCATCAGTCAGATACAGGGATCTTCATCTGTCAACATAAGTATGCTCAGGATATGATCAAGAAGTTTACTATGGAGCATTGCAAACTAGTTGCAACTCCAGTTGGACATGGGATCCAATTAAGCAAAAATTATGGAGCACCAAAAGTTGACGTGACCACTTTTAGAAGCATGGTTGGGAGTTTGATGTTTCTCGCCAACACCAGACTTGATATTCAGTATGCTATATCTCTTGTTTCTAGATTTATGGCTAACCCATCTGAGCTGCATTTGAAGGCAGCTAAAAGAATTTTGAGATATGTGAAAGGTACATTGGATTTTGGAATCCAGTACCATAAATGTAACACTATCAAGCTTGTAGGCTTCAGCGATAGTGATTGGGGTAGCAATCTTGGATCAGGACTAATAACTTGGAGTTCCAAAAAAGCAGACAGTAGTAGCACTATCTTCAACAGAAGCAGAGTATATAGCGGTTACTTATGCAAGTACTCAAGCCTTGTGGCTAAGGAAAGTACTAGAAGAGATTGGAGAGCAGCAAAGTGGTCCGACCAAAATCTACTGCAACAACATCAGTGCCATTCAATTAGCATATAATCCTGTCCACCATACCAGAATGAAACATTTTGATATGAAGTATCACTTCATCAGAGATATGGTGGAACATGAAATTGTTGAGCTTCAATATTGTCACACTTTGGAGAATGTTGCGGACATCTTCACCAAGGCAATGACTAAAGCTCAATTTGTAAATCTGAGAGACTGTGTAGTCAGTCCTCTCAAATTTAAGGGGGAGAATGTTGCAAGTGTGAATAGGGTTGCTTCGAAAGTGGCTTAGAAAAATATTTTTTCTAAGCCTAAGTGTGAAAACTCCCTATGGTTGTCGACAATTTTTTGTCGGCAAGTTTCCCTAACCTCCCTCCTATTTTCTCTCCTATTCTCCTCCTATATTCCCTCCTTATCCCTCCATTTCCTCCTTATCCCTCCGTGATTCCTTATCCCCCCATATCCCTACTTATCCTCCATTTTCCCCTTATCTCTCCTTTCCCAACTCCCTTTCCTCTATACATATATATATATATATATATATATATATATATATATATATATATATATATATATATAATGATTAAGTGTAATATTCTCTGGTTAATGAAGGAGGTGCAAAATTAATAATATTAATTTTTTCGCTGCATATTTTTAATTTGTATTTTTTGTCCATTGTGCGGCCTGAAAGAGTGTTCCTCGCTCATCACCATCTATATCTTTGATTGAAGCTGATTATTGGTATTCTACATGTAATGATCCACATGGGGAAATTTTATGCATGATTCACCAACATCATGTGCATAAGGTGTTTTTCAAGAAATAAAAAAGAACTATGAAGGGATAGGTTAATATGATAAGGTAAATAAACCATAATTTCATGATGCTATCAGTAGAGCAGGTTACAGTTCTGATCAGGTCAGGGAAGAAACATATCCAAGTTGATCCCAATGAACCTAACCCTCTAAAAGTACCTTCGGGAGCAAAGATACAAACCAAAAAGGATAGCTCCTCAGATACTACACTCCCAAAGATAGTTTAGAGGTAGGAAGCAAAAATCAGCGATAAGGTTGCATAGAAAGAAACTAAGATACCCTTCCTTAACCAAGTGTCAAATAATAGAAGCAACTCATGGGTAAAAATATAGATATGACACACCTGCTAAAGAAAAAGAGAGGCAACCTGATGCACCTATTTACAACATAGTGGAGGAATTAAGAAAGATGCCTTCCAAGACTAATATGTACAATGCATTGTTGCTTTCAGGGTAGATTGAATTATTACAATAATATTTGAAATCAATAAAAATAAAAGTAGGCCCTATCCTCAATTGAATTTAGCACATGCCAACTCAATACCAACCATAGGTAAGAATAGACCTCCTCCCTTCTATCTATCTCTTCAAATGGAAGGATGGATAGTACATATTTGTATGGTAATTTCAAGAGTAACAACAACTGTAATACCTAAGGTTGTGTGTGACATCATGGGAATGGAATTTATAAAAATTAGCCCAAGAGTTCTATAGTTGGATGGCACCCCAATCAATATTATGGGAGTAGTTAAGGATATTCCAATAGTATTGAACATAATCCCCTAGATTACAGTTATAAAAGAGGTGATTATGGTGGACTTAGAACCCTACTTCAGAATGTGCCTATCAAGATAATTCACTACTAAGATATGAGGGTATTTGTCCCTTGATTACTCATGCATGGAGATCCTATTAAAAGTTAAAAGGATTGAGATCTTCAATGATAAACCTTCCTCCTTCCATATTGAGAAAATTGATGAAGATGATAAACAAAACAATAGTATAAGTATGATTACTGTAGAGATAGAGGGATTGGATCTGATGGAAGAAGTTATAAAAGAAATCCAAAATAAATATCAATTCTCTTTAGAAGAATTCAAGAAAATTAAGGGAGCAATTATGTAAGCACCAATGCTTATCAATCCAAATTATTCAAGAGGCTTCATCCTATATGCCATTGGTGAGCAAGAGAGTTATGTTGTAGTTATTACACATAAAGTGGAAGATAATGAGGAGAGACCCATTACCTTTATAATATAGAATATGCAAGATCACTAAGAAAATTATAACCTCATTGAGAAACAGGTATATGCAATCATGAAGTCCATAAAGAAATTTAGACATTTTCTATCCTAGAGCAAAACCCTAGTATATGTGATACACCCCGATGTCAAGAAATTAATAATACATCGAGAAATTGGTGAGAAAAGGGTTGGTTGGGTATCAAAAATCTAAGAGTATGATGTAGAGATTCACCCAATCAATTTTGTACAAGGTAAAGCTCTATGCCAGGAGCTAGCAAGATATGATGTAATAAAATATGTAACATGTCAAGCCCTTGAATATGTCTAGGAAGATGAATAAATTTTAGACTTCATATTGGATTGATGGACTTACAAATTATTTTGATATAGGATAATACCCAAGTGGTGTGAATGCCTCAAAAATAAGAAGGTATAGGCTACAGGTCTTGAAATATACTCTGCTATCGAAGGGCTTGTATAGAAAAAATATGGATGGTGTTGTTGAAATTTATCAAATATGATGAAAAATAAAAAAATATTGGAAGAATTCCATGGAGGTTTATTAGGTGGACACTATTAAGGTAGAACCACAACTCTGAATATACTAAGGATAAGTTGTTATTGGTTCACTATCTTATCTGATGCTTTCAAAGTAATTAGAGCATGTGAAGAATGTTAGAGATATATAGGTAGAAAAACAAAATGCTTCCTTACCTCTTAAATCCATTCAAGTGGAAGAAATTTTCCAACAATGGGGTTTGGAATTCATAGGGGTGATAGAACACAACTCATCAGAAGTTCACAAGTACATCCTAACTACCACAAATTATTTCACCAAATGGGTTGAAGCCATACCTACAAAGAAAGTTGATCAAGAAGTAGTTATGGAGTTTATTGAAATTTTAATCACTAGGTTTGGTATACCTGAGGCATTGGTTAGTAATAATAACTCATCATTAATTGTAGTAAATATGATTGATTCATTGGTAGATATGGGATCTATATGAAAACTTCTTACAATTACTATTTGCAGGGAAATTGCCTAATAGAATCCACAAATAAAAATTTACTTAAAATTATGAAGAGAACTCTAAAAAAAAATAAGAGAATTTGTAATTCATTAATAAACCAAGCATTGTGGATAGACATAATCACCACTAATAATTCTATAAAAACATCCCCCTATGCTCTAGTGTACGGTAAATAAGTTGTCCTTCCCACTCACATGGAGATACTTGCTTTGAAATTACTCAATCAAATTAACACTACAAAATGAAATTCGGTGGAAGATAGGCTGATGTTACTATTGCAGCTAGAAGAAAAATGGAATAAGCATATACTCAATGCCAAAAACACCTAGGGGAAACCAAAGGGTGGTTCGACAAGAAGGCTACTTTTAGGAAATTATAGGTTGGAGATCTTGTCTTAAGGTGGAATGAAAACAAGGCAAAGCGAGGAAACCATACAATTTTTGATGCATTTTGGAAAGGTCCTTTCGAGATAATTGTTGAGAAACAACACAATGCTTTCCAACTATAGGATGAGCAGGGAAGAATCCAACCTATCCTTGTCAATGGTTTCCACTTGAAACTTTATTTCCATTGATAATCTCCACCTCTTGTATTTTTATGTATCATATATAATTTTAAATAATTTTGTGAAAGCATCATGATTTCATGACATGTTCTAGTATCGTGGTAACATTGAAGGTGGGCTCCCAAAATATCAAAAGTGATGTGATTTCATGACAAGTTAAAATTTCATGGTCAAACAATCAAGACCCCAGTTGTGCCATGAGAGGGAAAACTATTTTTGAATTTTGATAAGGTTTTTAAAAGCATGATATCATTAATGTAGGGATGGCTATAATTCATCAAAAAAAAGGTGGTGCATGAGTGGAATAAAAAACATCTCCAGTGATTAATCGATCAAGTGACCACCCACTATAGTTATTGCATGTTGCTCTAATTCCCACGTGAAAGATCTATACATGGTGGAAGAAGACCTAGCTATTTTTCATTCCATTGAAATATTTTTTCAAATTACTCTCCCTGCAATAGATCTTCTCCTCTCACCATAGAATTTTTGTAAAAATATTTCAATACACTAGTACCAAAGGAAATAGAATCATCATGATGGTAGCTTCATCCTCAACTACTAAAGCAGTGATGCAGATAGAACATAAGAAAAATGTGAAGTTTTAGGACAAGGATTCTAGAGTTGTAGACACAATGGTCACTTGGAAGGTGTTGTGGAAAAATTTGAATATCCTTATTATCTATCATGCTATTCAAATTTCCTAAGACCCAAAAGCAGATATGGGAGCTCTGGTAGACTCGCCACTTCATCCTTGGATATCTTGGTAGCTAAATAGGCCAGGTCTAGACACCCTAATGTGAGCTTATGATAATATTTCTTGAACTAATATGTCCAACCAGATTAAGATAACATGTATAAAAATAATTTTGACCAAGCATACAATGAAATTATTTTAGTAGCTAAAGTAGACCGGTGCCTTGTCCATTTAGGTTATCATAGAAATTTTAATCATTCATATGAAAAAGGAGAGAAGAGGAAAAAATACTGATAAATCCACATTCATTTGAATATCGTAATCAACATGTATTTTTAAATTAGCGAGAGAAATATTACCTGCAGATTCAAATAATGTAATATACAAGCAAGGAAACATACACACATTACACCAGAAAATACCAGAAAGTGGAAACCATGTGATTTGTATTATATTCAAATTAATATAACTACAATGATAAACCCTAGCAGAATGCTTAGGTATTTTAATGAATACAATACATGGGTCACCCCGTTCGAATGATGTAACATAAGACTATTGTCTGCTATCCTAATTATGTGAGACATAGACTCTGGCTTCTTGGAGCAACTCCTAGGAATTATTTTAGAAAGACCTACATATAGATGGGAAGAAATTAAAAAAATGGCAACAATGAAGAAAAATAAGTAAGATACGATAACCCTCATAGAAAAACTCTTAATACCTTCTCACAAGCTTACTACATTACTGTTTTATGGTGAAGCTTGGCCACTTTCACTCCTTTTATAGTTAGGTTGCAAAATACCATTGAGAAGGCTTGGTGCAAGTTTTGCCACTTGGACTATTTGTAGCCAATACATTTGTTGAGTTCCTCCTAGGTTGGCCTAAGCTATATTTCACTAATAAAATTTACAAAATTCTACCACTTGTTCTTGAGGCTGTTACTTCTATTGTTTCGATTTTGTGACCAGTTTTGTTTGTTCCTGAGTCTCTATTGTGGGGGTGACGTCAGATATTTCTACTTGGTATTTTTTTTGGGAACCATATGGATGTATTCTCTTTTATCCTCTTCTACATTATCAACTCCTAAAAAATGTGTTCCCAAGTTTCATTTAAAAATGTGGAGGTTGACATGACCTCATGTTCAATGCTCTTTATCTGATTGAGGTATTTTTGGTAGTAGTCCATTTTTATCAGTGAATAGGATTACCTCTATGTTTATTGAAGCCAAATATCTTAGTTGTAGACCCAATTTATTTTCATCTTCCCCATAATATTTAAATTCCATTATTTTATTAGTGATAAGTACTTTCATTTGAGTCGTTGTAGTGACTTATCTGAGTGTCTCAATGTTTTGCAACCTTAGGTTGTCTAACTCTTTTGTCCATTTATCTATGCTTGATATGGCATCTTCCCAGTGGATTATTTTATTAAAGTAGTTTTTTAGCTTCTAGAATTTAGTATGATAATCATGCACTTAACCATCAATACCGGTGATTTGTTCCTCTATGATTTGAGTATATTCTTCCTTGTATTTTTGGTAGGTAGGAGAAATTTGTATAGCTCTACGGTCTATTTATTCCATTATAATTTTGATCCATTGAGTGTTGTTCATGATTTTATGTCTTTTAAAATCTTAGGCATTGGCTTGAATCATTATTTGGTTAATTCGACCAATATTAACTTGAAATTATTAAAAAGCTCTTCTTTATCAAAAGCACTCTCAGGTAGGACTAGTGGTTTCTATTTTTGTAGTTTATTCATTTCTTCTTTTAGTCTGCCTATCTCAGCCTAAAGTGATAGATTCTCACTTTGCAGTTGATATTTTTCAATTTTCATCTACTCAAATTAAGTCTTTTGTGCGCTTAACTGTATGAGCTCCACTTCAATGGCTACAACTGTTTGTATATGGACTGCCACACCTACTTTCAACATTTCAATATTATCCTCTTTCCACTTTACTTGTTTGGCTCTATAATCAATGAAGAATTTAGTAGGATTTTTTGGTAGAGGTAGTGTAATAGTGACTTCAAAACATGCCTATGTAACACCTTTCTGAGCCAACAATTGTTGATAAATCTTCTCATCAGTGATTCTTACAACCACATCTATTTGTTGTTCTTCCTTAGTGTTGAACTGTATATTGGTTTCTTTTATTTTATTAGTATCATGGAGTGAGATGTCTAAGAAGTTAAACCAAATTCTATATGGGGTATTTTAGTTGGAGAACCATAAGGAGAGGCTTCTTAAGGGATAATTTCTCTCAAAATATTTCCCAATCCTCCAACTCAAGTGACTTTCTTCAAAGAAACCAGGGGAATTTTACAGTTCTCATTATTCACTATCAAGTACATTGTGGTGGTGCTTTTTGGTATTTTTTCTTGAGAGATTACGAGCACTCTTTCCATTTATTCTACTGCTTGAGATTATGAGGTTGAGGTATCTTCAATTACTATTGAGGGACTTACTACCTGGGATATGATTGGTTTTTCTTCTTCTTCATATTGAGATAATTCTCTTGGAGAGCTTGCTTGAGGAGCTGGCTCAATCTATGACCAGTTTATTTTAGTAGCATACACTTCCTCGATGACTATTTCCAATCATTTCAGATATTTTATAGTTATCTGCAAGAAATGTCTTCATGCTTTTTAGGTCTAATTGTTCAGACTAGTGGAGCATAAAAATCAAAAGTGGCCACCCTTAGTCTATTCAAAGTTACCCGATACTTTCCCACTTCTTCCAGTTGGGTATATGGTCTCTCTAATATTTCCTAGACATTAATCAAACTTTCTCTATTTTTTATGGTGATATGCATGGTGCATTTGAAAGCATATATTTTGTTACCCATGTGTAATTTCATCACCGTATTGATTTCTTTGTCATATTCTCCGTCTGGGTCGTAAGCTCTCCATGTAAGTTTAGAAAAGCAATAATCATTTATCCTCCACATGATCCTGAGAAGACTAAGATATCCATTGAAGATATAGTGTCCTATTTTGAAAGATAATTTGAGCCAAGGGACTCTTTCCTTGCCTCTTTTTACTCTCATCTTCACTTCTTATGCTACCTACCTTATGATAAGGTGATAATGGACATTGGGAAATACTTTGGGAGTACTTTAGGTAGGATCATTGCACTATATAACCTGATGTAAGTGAAGTCTTCTCCAAAGAAATGTTTTCCAAACTTGGTCTGATTCAGAAAATTGCTTATTCCTATGCTAATTCTTGGAGGTTTTTCACCACATAGCTCATTATGAATGGCCAACATAAGCTTTCCAATAAAATCTATGATATTAGACCAGCCTTCTTGAATCCAAGATAGTCTATCCTGGATGCATTCAAAATTGACCCCTCCTAGTGTCTGCTAACCATAGGACTTAACAAGCCCACTATGAGATGTATAAGAAAATAATAATACATGAATTATAACATCACCTATTTCTTTTTCTCGATATCTTCATGTAGTGTCATGAGCTGCTTATTCACATTATTCTCTAGGACTTCTTCCCAAGCATACACAAATATTTTTACAACTTTATTTAGCTGTGAAGGCATGTACATTACCTCCCTTTTTATATTATCCAAATCTTTATTTCCCATTACAATGTTGATCATGTCTGCATAATATTTGGCCCATATATTGAGAGCTACTTTTAGTACTAATAACTTATATGACACTTGATAGTTCATACCAAACATACTTTGATAAAAATGAGTACTTAGCATACATGAAGATTGTATTTCAAGCACTTTATTATTTGGTACTATATGGGAAGGAAATATATTGAATACATTGTGAATGGCTTCCTTGGTGATTCTCAAGAGCTTCTGGTCCTTATGGTTCAGGATGGATTTTAAATAAAGGTCATACGCCATGTCTAACCAGGAGATAAGGTATGATGAATGGTGGAATCGTGAGAAAATAAGCTTCCCTAAATTTCTACTTAATCTATTGCAAAATGGACTGTCATCATAACACTTGTATCTAGCCATTTGAAATATGTCTTTCAGTATTGTTTGATGTCTTTGGTAGTCTTCTTCGGTATGCTTAAAATATAAAATGGTGGCATCTTCATATTCTTGCCTTTGCTCCTTCATAATTTATTTTATTGGTGCCTTATTTCCTAGAGCCCCTTGTTGTTTCTTCTTTATGGGTTTTACAGGTAGTTCTTCATAGGGATAAACTTGTGATACTCTCAATACTCTATTTGTAATTTTTGCCTTAATAGATTGAATAGTCTTAGCAAGTTTTTTTTTTGATGAGTTGGGAGCCTTCTTTGGTTTTCTAGAAGAGGCCATGATGCAGGAATATAATGCTGGTTGTACTTTCTTCCTTACAATCGTACTCTACATTTTTTTTTACTCAAAAATGTTCTACAAAGGAAGTCAAAACTGGTAGAGGAGTGTTTGAAATAGCTTGAGAGTACGTGCATGCAGTTTCTTTATTTCTCCCTCAACCACCTTTTCCTAGCCAATTTTTAATAATCATACCTACAATATACACACAATGACAATATTTAATAGGGATATTCTTTTATGATTTGTCCACCCAGGATTGCATCTTTGAGTATCGCTCTTTCATTGGTGCCATGTTGTTTACCCCTCTCTGTCATCGTAATCTAGAGACTCTTTGTGGGTGTTTTTTTGATCTATGTGTACTTTGAGGAGATATTTTTATAACTTGATCCATCTTTGATTTTACCACATTGTATAAAATAACCACTTTTGGATCTTGGGTCATCCACCTTGTTATTATTTCTATCAATTTTTGAATAGTGAGCCATGCACCTCTCTAGGTGAAATACACACCACTGATCTTATCTGAATGATACGAGCCATTGATGCCTTAATTGTTCTTCATATTGTCTCATCATTGATGTATCATCGATGGACTTTCTTGATGAGCAAATTTTTTTTTTACAAAATACACTCACTGATTTCCTTAGGCTATCATCACTGGATCGACAATAATGCTTTTATACAGGTGATGAATAACCTAGTCATTGATGAATTTATACTATCGCTAATGGATGAGTTAAGGGGAAGAGTGATCAGCGATGGGTGAAACTTTAAGAATGCTAGATAGACTTAGGTGGGTGATGTAGTAGACCTGAGGTTTTATTAATGCATGATGGGAGGGGTAAAAGCTTTTTAAGACAAGCATTGGTATTAAGGATATGATTGTACCTTAGGATTAATTATAATCCTAAGTTAGTATTTTATTATTTCCTATTTCTTGCACTTTCCTATTTAAGAATGCTAGATAGACTTAGGTGGGTGATGTAGTAGACCTGAGGTTATGCATGATGGGAGGGGTAAAAGATTTTTAAGAGAAACATTGGTATTGAGGATATGATTATACCTTAGGCTTAATTATAAGCCTAAGTTAGTATTTTATTATTATTTCCTATTTCTTGCACTTTGCATTTACGTGAGGTATAGTATGCCCATGTTGGAAATATGTTTGTTACTTGTTAGGATTTTTAGTCAAATTTTTATAGTTATTCTTTATCTTCTAGCAATTAGTTGGCATACATATTTAGTAGATTATTATCTTTTAGTTACAAGTGGTTGGCCATGTTTGGAAAATTTTTACAACCACTATAACCACATGATTTCTATTGTAAGATTATATATTATATTGCACCTAATGAATAATTAGCTTCATTTTTAGTATTTCCATATCACTAGTAATCATATTTGAAGGATAATTTTTTGCAAGGAGGGCAAGTTTCCACTTCATTGCTAGGTGTCTAGTTGAGTTTTATAGCTAGTGCATCAGATCCTAGGTAGGTTCTTGCATGAAATTGGCTTGAGGCTAGCCACAACATCATTTTTGTGAAGCTCCGGAGGTGGTAGAGGGTAGAAATTACCCCTGCACCGAATACCCTTGATAGAAACCAAAGGGTAACCAAACTTACCCCAAGGAAGGCAAGAGGAACATATCTATTTTGAATATCAAATGGAAGATTGGAGGATTTTATGTTGTAGATTTGAAGTTGAAATTACACCAAATTTGAGACCAATATGGCCAAGAGGAGGCTTAAACTGAGGGAACAACAAGGTTTTTGAACAAAGAATACCTAATTTAATTTTTTTTGGGAGGTTGAATGTATTTGAAGACATCAAAGGGTTTCATAGAGAACTTTAGGATAGATTTATTCTTTTTTTTCTCTTTGTCCCTCCTTTTTTCTTCCTCCTTTTAAAAAATTGATCAACTAGTTTTGCCAATCGACCACCCCCGTCGAATGGTCGCCTATCGATTGGTAGAGGTATGGGAAAACCCTACCCCTGCCACCCCTCCCTCCCTTCCTCTATATAACCCTTTATCCCTTATTTCATCCTCTCCCTCGCTGGTGGTACCTCATGCAGATCGACGATCATTTCAAAATACCACCACACAACCATAAAGGTGGGCACAAACAACACCAACCCACTCACGACCAACACAGGAGACCTGATCACCACCAACTGGGAGCTAGAACTCCCTTATGGCCTTCCTTCCTTTATTCTCAATGGATGATCTCCAAGCATACACATATCATTTATAGACACAGGAATTTAAAGGCTGCATGGTTCACAAATGAAAAAGTTGCAATTGGTGAAAGAAAAACATAGGAGGAAGAAAAAATTAAAATATTTTTCTAAGGTTTAAAGATAGACCAATAAGAAAACCTAAATCACCTCCAATGCTTGAGTACCACATGGCATTTATAGATTGATCAAGGAAATTGATTTTTGATACATTTGGTTTTCTGGTGATAGTGTTGTTTCCCAACGTTTTCCTGCAACCCCGATGAAGATAGTTGAATCTCGACATCAAAAATAGTAGTTCCTCAACACAATTTTGATGACACCCTATGTTTTAGGTGAACCAAAATTACAAATATGGTGATTAAATCATTTTAGCGACTAAAATAGTTTTGGATGAGTTTGAAAAATTCTAGCAAGAATTATGAGCTCTGGTGATATTCAAGTTATTCTGGTGATTTTTTGATATTGTATCCATTGATTCAGATAAACAACAAACATATTTTTGTGTTTTAAAAAAATTTACATCAATATTCTGGTTACCAGCATCAATTTTAATTTCCTGGTGACAAATAAAAAAAACATATCTTAAAATTTTATTTTGATACATTTTTTGTGAGATATTCATGTCTTTCGGTGAGAGATTCATGTTTTCAAATAGAGATCATTTTTGACAGTTTGAGAACCCTCCTATGGTAGGTAGGAATTAAAGGTTCATTTTAAATCATAGGGATATTTTATCCCACACTCATTGTACTGTAGATGGAATGCAATTTATAAGCACTGAAGCGCTTATAGAGGAGTGACCACCACTTCGGTGGTCACCTCCACTTAGTCATGTACATTCACACATGATTAGGAGGTAGTTGTCACCTCCCAATGGGAAGGATATTTGGTGCTATCCGATTCATTGATTGTGTCAAATTTCTATTGACTTGCATATTTATTGACCTGGTGGTTTCAAATAATTTTAGCGATGGATTTTTCATTATAGAAGGGATTTAGTCCCACATGTGTTGTGTGGATGGAGTTGAGAAATTTATAAAATGGAATGCTCACACAGAATAGTGGCAAGTTGTTCACCCTCTCTATGCACGCCTACTTGGTGCTCAAAAGCAATAAGTTTGAAATTGAGCTCTGTTGACTACTACTGAAAATCGATCGTTGATCGGTGTTGACTTGACTAGTTGACCATTGAATAGACCAATATTTTTCTGCTCAAAACACTTTTTCCACCAAATTTTACAAAATTTAAAATTCAAATTTTTGGTACCAAGGATAGGTGAAATTTCTTCAAATTTTTTGCAATTTTTAGCAAGAAATTTTGTAATTTTCAGCAATTATTTTTGCAAATTTTAACAAATTTTTACCTCCATAAGTCAGATTTTGCAATTTAGAAGGGCCAATTTTTGCAATTTTAGTGCTAATTATTTTGTAATTAAAAAAAAAAATGTAATTTTGTAAAAAGCACTATAGTATCCCTCTTTTGTAATTGGGAGGTAAATTTTTGTAATCTAGGCAAATTCTACATTAGGAAAACATGTAATTTGTTCATAAGAGCCTAGATAGTTCTTGCAACCATTTTGGAATCCTCCTAGTCTGGCATATACACGTAATCAAATGGCTACCGATCTAAAAAAAAACATGGAAAACCTTACTATTGTAGTATATATTTTTACAGATAAGGTGAAAGACATCATTGTCCAATTAACTCTTGGTGAGGTCAAAATTCATCACAACCATACCAACAAAGCAAAATGTGAGGTCAAATTGTATGATGGATCAAGGGATCCTAATGTCTTGTCTACATGGATTTTAGATATGTAAAATTGGTTTGCCTATGCTAAAATTCTTGAAGATGACCAAGTGCCTTTACGATAGTCAAAATAATAGGCTTAGAAAAACTTTTAATTGTAGAAATACAAATTCATAATGTTGTCATGACTTGGAATGAATTGATCCAAATTCTAAAAAACATATTTTTCCCACCAAATTACCAAAGTGAACTCATGACCAAGTGGTATAGATTGATGTAAGCCTATAGTATGTCAGGTGCTGACTACATTTTTTAATTTAATAGGCTAAGTGTGCTTCTTGGTCTGAAATATTTAGAAAATAATTTGATTAACAAGTTCACTTGTGGATTGCAAGATCAAATGTTTAGGAAAATCAAGTTCAATGATTTTATTACTTTGTATGTGGCATTCAAGCATTTCATTCTTTCAGAGGAGAAACTTGGTGTATCTTAAATATATTGATGTTGGGAAAAATATTGGTTAGTTTTCTATGGTATAAATTATTACCTCCATTTAATTGTCAACCCAAGACAACTCGTAAACTTGTAACCCTGCATAGTTAATACCTGTAATCTCATTTTAATCAGATGATTCCATTATATTATATGGTTTGGGAGGTGTTGTTGTTTCATTGAATTTCTCATTTATCTTTGAAACCACTAATCTAATTTGCATTATCAAAGAAATAACCGAAATGCTTTGAAATCAAAACTGCACACTTGCTAGAAATTTATAGAAAACAAGGGAAATTGCAGTATTAAACTAAACTATAGAAAATAGGAAAATAAATTAAAATGATAGAAAATAGGTAAAAGAAGGGAGGAATATTGTTGAGAGTGGGCCCACACTTCCAGAATATTCTTTCGGAGCTAAGTCATACATTGAATACTAGTTGAGTTTGATTAAAAGACTTAAATGCATTGTATTGAAATTTACGATAGAAATTTATAGATAAAATCTAGGATTTGTTTTTTAGGGGTGGCCTACATATTCATAAGATATGCAACCATGCCCTATTATATTTTGAAAACAATTCACTTTTCAATTTTAGTTACAACAATATGCAATAATAAAGGAGGTAAAGTGAAACATTAAACTCATAATATATATTCAGTGTACACCTAATATTTTGCTCTACCCAATTACATTGATTTTTATGTGATTGCTAAAAAATAGATGGCATATGGTCATTGATATTGTCCTTGGTCTACATTCATCATTAATATTGCATATGTATCCATTATTGAAATCACCATTCTATTTTGCTAACAATAGGGGTTGCACTGTAATTCTGCATCAATGGGAATCAAGCACCTAAACGGGAATCAGGCACCTAAAAGAAATCAGGCACTCGAGAGTTAAACACAAAATGATAATTATGCACCTAAACGGGAGTTGGGCGCTTGAATTAGTGCTTCATCACTATTCTATTGAAGATATTTTTACCATCACAACAAAAAGTGCCAGGTTCGAATGGGACCTTGATGTAGTCATGCTAAAATACTATAAAATCCATTGAATCTACACATAATTCACTCAAAAACAAATATTAGGAAACATACATAATATAATGTTAAATACATGTAATTTTTTTTTTGAATTTACATGGTGGAATCGGTAGCCGCCACGAATCCGGGCAGGCTATCCAGCTTTTTATGGCCGCCATAGTATTCTGCGCTGTCCACCCCAGAAGCCGCCACATAGATCTTCACGCAGTCCGCCCCTATAACCACCATGCCACAATCATTTTAAACCTTTTACGCCACTGAAAGCACCAAGAAAGGGACAAGCATTCAGTCCAGCGAATACATATAAAATTTGCATAAAACATCTATTTATATTAAAATAAATACCATAATATATATGAAAAATTTGTACATATATGAGTGTTTTTAGGGCTCATCATCCCCCCATGCTTAAGGGTTGGCACATCCTTGTGCCACTTTAAAATAATAATTACCAGTTTCATTTACAAATTTCTAGGAGGCCCTATTTTTCTTCTTCCTTTTCTTGGATGTGGCCTTGGATTTTTCTTTATCTCTAGGTTTTCACCCTTTCAGTATTTTGGGGGTGGCTACCTCCTGTTGCTACATTTTTTGGCACTTAATACGTTGAATTGGCTAACTTGGTCTTACTCCTTCACCTGGCTATTCCTTTGTCCAAACCTTCCTCCCTACCACATTCCTCAAGTAGTAGCCAGTAAAAGTGGAGGTATCTTTCTAAAATGCTGGCTCAACCTGCTTCTAGTATTGATGGTGAGGGGATAAATGTTCTCCCACTAGTACTATAGATTCATCACCCAATGAAATGTTGGATTTCTCAACAACCTTATCCTTGGGTAAATTGGCCATCACTGGCTTAAGTTCAAAATCATCTGTAGATTCCATTTCTTCCACCAGGGGAGCTTTGCTTATTGTTGCCTGAGCTACAGGTGGTACAAGATCTAGAAGTACCAAATTCATAAAATATGCCTTCATATTTGAAGGTTGATCACCTATTTATCCATACAAATCCTAGAAATATGCTATTTGAGCAAATTCAATTTTCTTACGAGGAGTTTTGAATGCCTTCTTGGCCTATTTTCTATTTTTCTTTGCCACTCTCTTAGAGGTTTTCCTATACTCCTTATCTGCCTTGAGCTATTCAAACTTCTATTTGTACTCATCAAATAGATTTAAGATCTCTACCCATTCTTCATCAGAATTCATACCTGATTATTTTAGTTGTGCAGTCCTTGCTCTAGTTCTAGATCTTCATTGAGGTCCCCTTATAGCCTTTCTATTCCTTTTAAGCTTCTTGGGTTATCTTATAGGATTTGTAGGTATATCTAAAATAGAGGGATTTCCCCCTTCTGTTATCTTTTCTACTATTTCTACTTGATCCTCATAATTTTGAGACTTATGAGTCTCCTATGCCTACCCTGTAGGCATTTTCTCAGGTGACCCTTCAGTCACATTTTGTGCAGCAGGTGATTCTTCTGTTGAAGTCTCATTTTCTGCCTACAACTTCTCAGATTCAATCCCTACATATCCTTTAGTTCCTAGCCTATAGAGTGAGTAAAATCCTGGTATTTTACAACTTTCTAGTCCTCATCTGTAGTATTATCTAAAATTTTAGGCTCTTTAGCCTCAATTTCATCTTGTTCTCTTATGTCTTTCTCTATAGATTTTGCTAAAATTTGAGGTTATTTGACCTTAATTTCATCCTCCTAATTTACCTCTGTATCTACAGAGGAAAATGTTAGGGACTATTCCATATCAACTAAAGGACCTTGATATTTCCCCTATTCTATAGAGTGAGCTTGTGAATGGGGTTGTTCAACCTCCATTTATGCATGTGTTTCCTGCTCTACTTCTACATGGGATTTTTGGGAGGATTCTTTAGTTGCACTTTAAATAATAATTGTAGGGGTCCTTTCCTAAGAATTAGGGCTCCCCTGTGTAGACATATATCTAGAAGAAGCCAATTATTGATCCCCTACCTCAGCTTCCTTGTTGTAATTCCTCATGTTTGATCAAAAAGTGTAAGAGGAGGCTATTTTCTCCTTAGAATCTAGAGAGGTAGTGGGCACTTCCATAGCTCAGTAATTTTGTACTATCGTATATACGTTAGATGGATGTTCAACCTTAGTTTATTGGGTCTATGAATGCAACTTAAATATCATATTTTGCATTTCATGGATGGTCTAATACAACACCTACAATTTTACTATAGCTACTTTTTTGGACTCTTGAAAAAGAGTTCACTCCTGCTTATACTTGGCCTCCTAAGTACAAGCTTGTTCTTTCAATATCTGAAACTATTGCTATAGATCCTCAATCTATATTTCCTACTGAGGAGTATATCCAGTAGATGAATATTGCAAAATTTGGTCCATGAACTCATCCTTATTCAACTCATCAATCATTACATCATCATCTGATGAGCTATAAACCACCATGGAAGCCTTCATTCTTCTACTCCTAGTTTTGGTGGAAATGGACATATAAGTAGGGATTGGTGGACCATGCCCTACCTCATAATAAAATTGAGGGCCAATAGGGGATGAATCCTATCCTGCATCCTCATAAAATTGATGAAAAAAAGAGGATGAGGATTGCCCTGCATCCCATGTATTTTTCTTAGACTAGGACATAGGCACCATCTCTATTTCCTCTATCATCTTATCATCCAGTCGGTTAATATATTATGGTACCACCACTTCTTCCTCTACCTTAGGAACTATATTATTTCCTTTAGCTTCCTCAACCATTACATCCCTGTGTGACTCAACATATCACACCAAAGCCAAAATCAGGCCATGGTGAGCCAGGGCAGATGTTGTGTCTGCTTGGTATCAGTGGGCCTCATCCTTGAGTACACATGTAAGATAATGGGGGACATTGATCTTTTAACCATGTAATAAATGGTTGAGGAAATAAAATGGTTAGATTTTAGTTTGGAAATCCTATCTGTACAAGTGAAGAACCAGGTAATCTAATCAAATATCGATCTCTAGAGCTTGGGGATGTACTAATTAGGTTTTGTGTTGGGTATCCAAAGAATCATTGTCAATAGAGTGTGGTATTTTCCTCTTTATATATGTGTTATCCTATTTGGGGAAGGCCTATTACCCCAATAATGTACTCTTCGATGACTAGAATTTCTATTATCTATATGAAAACAACTTCGTCCCTCATAGATATCGTAAATTATTTAGCCACCTCTAAATCCTAGTTCTAGATAACCAGATGATAGTATTCCAACCATACAATGACATAAAATTGTTTTTGTACATCCTCACTAATGCCTGAAAAATATATAGGCTCACTATTTTTCAATAGATGGTTGGTAGATTTTTCCCCCATGGCAAAGTTCAAATTTTTCTCGACTCTCAGTTTTACTTGCAGTAATTTCTCACACTAGTTTTTCTGTGGTATACTATTATTTTCTTACATAGGTTTTTTCCAATGCATGGTTATATATCACCTGCATCCATGAACGCAAGTGCCTGATAACCATAATTAGGAATAATTACGGTTATCTATGTAAAATCTTGTTAAAGCATGTGCTAGATTTTATTTAAATTATGACCATGAGTGTTTTCCCTAATCAGAGTAGTGACACATGGAAAAATTCCAAGTGGAGAGGACTGGGTGGCTAGTAATTCAATGGGGAATGTGCTAGCACTATTTTATAGAAACATATGCCTATATAACAATATATAAACAAAACAAAAAATCAAGCACATACTCGTATTATGTTTTGTGCATGTATAATGCACAAAAACTCATGGTGCACTGGAATTGGTTGCTTCATGGTGACTAGAAATTACAGAATAAAGAATTATAGGCATATTACCCATGCAACAAATTTCTTTCTATTTTGACTGGTTCTTGATTGCTATAATTTGATACATTTGAGAATTCCTACATATTTTCAAGAAAATATTAGAAAAACACATCTTCATGGGATGAAAAACATCCCTCCCTTGGAAATTTTTCATTGATGACCTTGGAATGTGCACAAATCTCCAATGGAAAAATTAAAATAATTTCATCTATGAAGTTTGACTTATGCACATGGGTGAAATGTTGATATGGCTCGAGCCACTTTCCAATGCTGATGATTATTTATACGAGGCACAACTACCAATGAAAATAGAAATTAGGTACCTCTTTATATGGAAATTGGGCACCTTATTTCAAATCAAGGCACGCAAGTACTTGGTAAATAGAGAGTTGGCACCTTTTATTAGCAATAAGGTACCATGCTTAATATGGAAAGTAGGTACCTTTTGCTAGCAATTGGGCACCTTACTTAAAGCAAAAAATAGAAAGTAGGCACCTTTTTATTGGAAATCAGGTGCCATACTTAAAAATAGAAAGCACTTTTTTTTATGTCCAAGAAATTAGGTGTCGCTTTCTCGAAAAACAAAAGTCAAGTGCCATTTCCTTATGAAAACTAGGAATCAAGCATCGATCTACCAGAAAACGAGACTCAAGTACCTTTTTCTTGACATAAGGGGAGTTAGGCACCTTCTACCATAAAAATAGAAATTAGGTTCCTTTTACCATACAAACAGGAATCAAGCACCATATTATGTAAAAACAAGAGTTAGGCACCTTCTTCTCTAGAAAATGAGAATCATATGCCTTATTCAAAACACAAAAATTAGGTACTCCTCCTTTATTTCAATGTCTATTGATGTGTCCACTAGTTTACACTTATAGTTGATCAAACATTCAACATTATGGTTTGAATAATAGGGAAAAAATTAGCATCTGCTATCTAAACCAGCATCCAGGTATTTTTCTTCATGAAGACCAAAAATAAACACCCAAACACTTGTTTAGATATGGTTTTCCCCTCCAAGTGGGTATGAGCTACTTATAATATAATTTAATCTCCTAGAAAAGCTAGGATTGCATATATTCATGGATCCTATGCTTGTTAGGCCTAATTGTCCTAGGATGCCTAATAGTTGCACTCAAGGTATCGTTCCTGCAAAACATAAATAAAACTAAAAAAATAAAAATGGTAAAAATTTAAAGGAATAATTGTTTTTGGACCATGTGGACTACGTCCACATATTACTAATTTATTTTAAAACTAGAATCAACCGGGGTCTCCCCCATGCCTAATTTGGACTTCATCATATAATTCTCAAACACATGATATGGATGCAGTTGATGACCATTGACTGTTAATGTAATGTTACTATCATCAATTGTTCTAATCCCCATAACTCCATTATTGATGATCTTAATCACTTCATATGGAACCATTCAGTGTTGCATAAGTTTACCTTTCCTTTCTTGGAATCGATATTCATACAATAATGCCCATTCTCCCACTTTTAACTGCTTTGGCCTAGTGTGACGATCATACCACTTGGCCCTTTGTTTTTGGATGACCTATATCTGATGCAAAGTATATCTTTGGTATTCATATAGCTTGTTAATCTATTGAATCCTCTCCTTTTGTACCTCAATTAGATTTAAATTTAAATCTATTGTAGTTCTAAGAGTTTTAATCTCAAATTCTATGGGCATCATAGCATTCTTCCCATATACTAGTTGGAATTGTGTAAAACTAGTAGTAGTTTTCCAAGTGGTTTTGTAAGCCCACACTATTTATGGTAATATTGTGGACTAGTAATTCCTATGTTGTTATACCATATTTGTGAGAATGTTCTCCACTTCATATTTGGTTACCTCTACTTGCCAATTTTCTTGTGGATGGTAAGGAATGGTTTTGTTATACCTAATTTTATATTGCTGCATGAGTCCCTAAATCATATTTGAAGTAAATTGAGACCCTTGATCAGTTGTGATATCCCTTGGAACCCTAAATATGGTCAATATATATGAATACATGAAGGCTTATATAGTCTTGTCTTAAGAATCATGCAATTACTCCACTTCAACCCACTTGTTCACATAGTCAGTGTAAACTAAGATATACCTCTTACCTACTAACTGTGGATTAATGGGTCCTACAAATTCTATCCCCCATTTATCAAATGGCTCTATGTACACATGTGGTTGGAGTATCATTTCATATTTGAGAGTAGGTTTACCCCTCCTATGTGTAGCACCCTAAAATTGGCATGGTTAAACCTTAGTAAAAAGATAAAATGTTAAAATTTGAATTTCAACCCCAAACTGCCCGTTAAACCGCATTTTACCCGCTTTCCCCATTTTCTGCGCCATTTTTAGGATTTGTTGTGACCGTTGGATGATATCATCGCCGATCAGACGATATCGCCTCAGATCGGACGAATTCATCTGGAGCAGAACGTCCAGACGATTTCGTCCCAAACTGATTTGTTCATAATTAGCTTCTGTTTCAACGACGTCTCTAACCAGGGCAAAAGCATGTCTACGTTGTTAGAGACCTTCCCCATTGGAGATCTCCTAGATTGGGATGATCTCCAACCTCCCAACCTCCTTCCTATGCCTATTTAATCTTAGGCCCTCCCCTTGACCTACCCCTGGCTGAATTCCCTTGTAATTTGATCTTTGTGTGCATTAGAATACCCTAAATTATCATTTGCATTTGTGCCTTTCTAAGTTTTCTTGTAGGAACCTCATTGTTTTTCAACCGGAGCAAGCTCAGATCATCGCAGATGATCCTGTACAATCTCGAACGATCACGTTGCAATTAGAGACGATTTCGTATTCTGCAGACGATTTCAACTACAGTCAACATTGGGGGCAATCAGTGCCCAGAGTTTGCGTTTCTTCACTCTTTTTTGTTGCATTATTCTGCATTTAGTTAATTCTATGGTTATTCCTTATTGTTCTGCATCTTGGAGTTCACCCATATAGTTTTAATGCATAATAAAATCATAATTTGTCATTAAATCATTGTAATGCACTCATATTTTTGTTTATAATTATCAGTTTAATATTATTGTTATCATTCTACATCATTGCCCTCTGTTGGAATAGTTGCATTTCTGGTATTTTGTATCTATTTCTCTGATTGTAGGTCTCTGACGAATTCATCTAACGAATTCGTCAGATCTCAGATGATCTTGTCTGATCTCAGATGATCTTGTCATATCAGAGGCGATCTGGACTGCTTCAAAAATTAGAACCTCCATCAGACATCCGGATCAGGTATGGCTTTTTAATCTAGTATATTTCCTGTATTTTTTGTTTAATTCTATTTTTTGTATTCATTTAAATCTGCATTTCATATAGAACAGTTTAGATTCATTTGGCCAAACCTAGGAGTTGAATGATCAAACATAAAAATGAACACATCAAACACCCTCTCAACCTAGGCGTGGAAACTGCCATTCAAAAGTTTCCTGGTGAACCCACCATCCATCAAAAATTCACCTTTATACACCTCCCCCGAGAGGCGGGACCTTCAAAGGCCTCTCAGTCCGAGGTATTGTCCCATCCTTTTCACATCCCCCTTCCGGGCGTGGATCCTATAGCCTGAAGGTAAGGGTGCGAAAAATTTGGAGCGATACATTTTGGTGAACCCGACGTGAAACAAAAACCTTTTGAAAACAAAACCATCTTAAAAACTAAAAAAATAAAAATATAATAAAAACCAAAAACATAAGTGCATTTAGACTTAAGAAAATTTGCATGTCAAATTTAGATGGTAGACTATAATAAAAGACGAGCTGTCACTATTAATGTTGAAAATCAATTAGTAGCCATAGAGATTAATTATTTACTTAGAGTAGCTCCAAAATATAGAGTCCCACCTTTATGGGACGAGCTTAATAGGAGATTGAATCTCATTTCATCTAGAGCAACCAAACTTAGGCAAATCAAGAGGTTTGTCCTAGATAGAATCTTGGATCCCGATCAAGTGATTTTGTATCATGAACTTCAGAGAGCTTGCCATAGGTGGTTAGTAGATAAAAGAGCTCTTGTGTCTTCTGAGTTGTATACCTTTGAGGAATACCTTGATAATGCAGCTATAGTGCATAAATTTTTGTCTCGTGTAGAAGACCAAGAGGTCATTCTTACGGATAGAAAAATATGGAATAGAGTTCCTAGAGCTGTGTTATATCGAGAGTATTGCCATGAGATTTATTTTTACAAAACAGAATCTAAAACAGATAATATCACCATAGCACACTTTGTTGACTTCCTGAAAAACAATTTCCAATTTGAAGAGGAGCACTTTATGACTCTTGATGAACTTGATCCTATCAATGACATCTATAAATTATTTATAGAAAACTAAGTTATTATTTTATTATTGTTATTTCTTGTATTGAGTGTGTTGTTTATTGTCTTTATAAAAACAAAAACAAAAACAAAAAAAAATAAAATCATAACAAAAAAAAAAAATCAAAATATTTTCTTTTAAGTATTATAGTAGGTATATAATTAAAAATATATACCTCCCAAGATCTGTTGCAAATATATTAATATATATTTGCTAAAACCTAAAATTTAGACACAATGACTAGACTCAGGAATGGAAAACAAATTGAAGTAGAAGAAGATTGGTTAAGAAAACCAGAAAATAACCCAGATGTTCTTCCTGAAGACCCAATTCAGGAAGAAGGAACCTTAAACCCACAAGAAGAAGAACTTGTGGACGCAAATGAACAAAAAGAAAATGATAGAGAGGAAGGACCCTCATCTCCTAAAATAACTCCAGACGGAGCTATTACTTTTGAGAACATGGACCATTTTTGGAAATTTCTCAATAATAATATTGGCACCCTTAATAGAGCAGTTCATATGGATAAAGATCAAATTAGTGACACTCAAGCAACCCTAGAAGACATATATCACACACGCACTAATCCTTTGTCCTTCGTTGATCAAGAGAGTGATCAAGTTGGACCGTCCAATTTGGACATGGCTGCTATAATCCAAAACATGCAACAACAACAGGCTACCCAACCACCTAGAGTGCCTGTTACCAAGCCAAGGGTTATTCCCACACAAAAGAAACCTTCATTCACTGCTCTATTTCGCCAAGCTATTGATCAATATACCTCAAATCAACAAAAGCCTAAAACAAAACCAAATACCAATTTCCAACAATCTGGGATACAACATAATGCTACAACAAATATTCTTCATAATACTCTTCCTACCAACCATTTGCATAACAGTAATATAGCATCTAATCCTTATGTCCCGCCTTCCTACGGTCACAAGACCCATACTCATGTACCATCAAACCAATATGGTGGACAAACTGGTAATTTGGAAGCCATGGTGAAACAGTTAGTCTCTCGCATGGACCAAATAGATCCCTACCGTCCCTCATACAATTATCGAGAGATGTGTAGTCAACCTCTAGATCCTATAGTTGTAGCACAACCATATCCCAAACACTTTCCTATGCCTGTCCTACCTATATATAAAGGAACTGAAGATCCCATAGAGCATCTTCGTATGTTTAGGATAGCATGTCATGACATATCACATGATGATTTGCTATTACTAAAAATGTTCCCGAAAAGCTTAGGGGGGATGGCATTGGAATGGTATTATCAATTACCTACTCATTCTTTGAGAAATTTTGAAGAGACCGCTGAGTCTTTTGTGCATCAATTTAGTGCCTATATCGAAAGGCATGTAACCATTAAAGATTTGTACAACCTAAAACAAGACAAAGATGAGTGTTTTGCTGACTTCTTAGCTCGATGGAGATAGTTGATAGGAAAATTACACTTTGTGTTACCTTATCGGGAGATGTTGGATATTTTTATCAATAATTTACAAGAACAACTATCCTATGAATTATCAACTGCTACTTTGACTACCTTCGATCAAGCTATAGACTTAGCTCGAAGGGTGGAAGATGCTCTCATTAGAAGAGGTCAGCTCAAAAGGAAAGATGATGAGAAAACATCCAGAAATCAATACAAAAATAAACAAGTTGTGGGTGACGGAGTCACTGATAGCAGAAACATTGCTAATGTTAACACTACAAAAACAACAGAGAAGTTTATATTGAAACCTCCTGATAAACCACCCCAAGAATTTACTAGGTTAAATCAACCTTTATCAACCATTCTCCCGCAATTACTAGCACGAGGCTTGATCCAATTACCAGCTATCCGAGAACCTGATCCAACTATACCCGGATACAGAGCTGATTTACATTGTGATTTTCATAGAGGACCTGGACACGCTACCAACTCTTGTAAAATATTAAAACATAAAATACAATATTTGATTGATAATAATGAGATGGAGGTGCAAGCCTTCCAACCTAAACAAAATCCTTCCAATAACGCTCAAAAGAGCATTCCCCAAAATCAGAATCAGAATGCCAATCAATCATTGGACATATTTCAACATCCTTTACCAAAACATGGTAAAGAGGTGGCTAATCAAATTGAGCATCATAATGTTCCTCCTCCTACCCGATATGTAGGGACTATTAGCGGACAATTACCTGTTCATGATCCTCAAATATTTGACACAACTTTATCCATAGTTACGACTAGACCTCTACATAATATTCGGACACTTGATCTTAGTGACACCGAATATGAGACTGAAAGTGACATGGAAATCACTTCAAATCAATCGAATAGTTCTAAAGATGAATCAGATCCTATTCAACCTATCACCAGTTCTATGGTTCCAGAAGAACCATTTCCTAGAAGAGTTACTACTCGACCCTCCTCTCATCAGTTCCTTTCTAATGAACAAGCTATAAATGCTAGACCAAGACCTATTCATCATCCACAAAATAATATTGTAGGAACCATCGGAGCCGTTACCAGACAACAAGGCTCAAACTTCTCAACAGGATCAAACTCAAAATGATGGATCAGCCCCATTTGTTTTGAAAAATCCCAATAAAGGGAATTATGCGTCTAATGTTCAACCTAAACCTCCTTACAATATTAATGAACAATTATCCAATACTACAACCAGAATTTCCCTTTTGGACCTATTAAGATCTTCTCCTACACATAGGGATGAATTAATGCTTACATTGAGCCAAATGATGGTACCACAAAACATTCAACCTGAAGCCATGGCCAATACTATCATCACTAGAGAAGTCGATTGTATTGACTTTCGAGATAAAGATATCCCGCAACATAGTTTACATAAAGATAACCCCTTATATATTACTGCCCTAATTGGAGATGTAGCTGTTAAACGAGTCTTGATTGATAATGGTTCATCTTTAAACATATGCACTTTTGACTTCTACCAACGATTCGGGTTTAGAAGTGATGAAATGAAAAGAACTGATATGATTATAAAAGCCTTCAATGACGAGACACAAGAAACATGTGGAGTCATTACTATACCCTTGCAAGTTGGTCCTAGAACCCTAGATATGACCGTGTTTATTGTACATTGCCCTGCATCGTACAATATACTTTTGGGTCGCCCTTGGATCAATGCGATGCGAGCGGTTCCCTCCACCTTACATCAGTGTGTTAAATTTGAATTTAAAAACCAGTTGGTTACCATTCATGGTGATCCTAGACCTTTTGATATGTGTGCTTTGGCAGAACCTATTGGAGTGCAATTTTGTCCTGCCTTGTCATCCACACATCCTAGTTCTTATCATCCATCCAAACGTGTGAAACACACACCCATAACATCATCTACTCTTTCAACTACACCTATACATACAGCTCAACCATCTTCTGAACCAACCACATTAGGACCTCGAAAAGATCCTAAACCGACAACCAATGCTTCTTGTCTTACTCCTATATCTTCCATACCTATAGATTCACCCGTCAATATCACCATGACATCCACATCCACTACTGGCATCCTTTCTACACCCGACGATGTAGGAAATGTTCCTTCTACCTCTTATGCTCTAACTGATGAGCTCTTACCCGATTTATCTAAAATTCTCATATCAGAAGAAGCCAACACTGCTATGCAGACTTCCCTCCTTTTAAATAAACTCCCACCCTCTCCTCGTACCTTGGGCCTCCCACAACCTATGGGAAGTATCTACCAAGTCGGGAGTTGTGCTTTTATTTATAAAGGATATGATTGGGGAAGAATACCCAGGAATATTAAGACACATTGTGATGGATATGCTAGATGCTATTTTGCTAATGATTATCTTAAAGCTAAACCCATAATGCTTAAATTGGGATATAAAGGGAAAGGTTTGGGACCTTTCCAAAATGGTATGAAAGAACCTTTTGAGGTAGAACCGTGGCCTGCCCGATGTGGTGTGGGCCTATTTCCTAGTAAGGGTCAGCCCTTTCCATTTGAGGATGATGATCATCTCGTATGTTATCAAGATTATCTAGATAAACAAGATTCTTTATGTCCAAAGAATAATTCCTTTACCTGCAATATGCTATCCATAGCCTACCTTGAAATGATTGCTGACTCCGATGAAGAGTTGGAAGGGGATATTTTCCATGATGTCTCCGTTGAGGAAATGTTACATAACAAATTTTATTTTGATGGCTCTATACCTAGTATAGCCCAGCTTGAGGCCTCGACTCCTCAAGATGAATTATCCAAGCTAACCTTGGAAGAATTACAAGAATTAGGTGTTTCATCCACCCCACCTAATTTTGAGAGAGATTTACATATGGAAGTTGAAAACGTTATAAAAATTAACATTGGAACCGAACATAACCCTCACATAATCAATATTGGATCAGAATTGAGTCAAGAAAAACAAGATAAATACATTTCATTTCTTAAAGACTATGAAGATGTCTTTGCTTGGACATATGAAGACATGCCAGGTTTGGACCCTTCTATAGTTATGCATCATCTAGTAGTCCATCCGGATGCTAAACCCGTTAAACGAAACTCGAAAAATGCATCCTAAAGTGGCCTTACTAGTCAAAGGAGAACTAGAAAAACTGTTGAAAGTCATTTTTATACAAGCTATTGATTATGCCGAATGGATCTCAAATGTAGTTCCAGTAACTAAGAAAGAAGCCACTAAAGTTAGGGTTTGCATCGATTTCAGAGACATTAATGTTGCATGCCCTAAAGATGATTTTCCTCTTCCCAATATGGATCAAATCATTGAATTTACTGCTAGAAGCGGAATGATATCCTTAATGGATGGATTTTTCGGTTATAATCAGATCAGGATAGCTCTTGAAGATCAGGCCAAAATAGCCTTTATTACCCCTTGGGGAACCTTTTGTTGGAAAGTGATGCCATTTGGCTTAAAGAATGCAGGTGCAACCTACCAACGAGCTATGACTTATATCTTTCATGATATGATGCATGATATCCTACATGATTATGTAGATGATATCATAGCTCGTTCCATCAAAGAAGATGATCATTTAAATGACTTAAGAAAAGTATTTGATCGATTAAGGGAATATCTTATCCGACTAAATCTAGCTAAATGCATATTCAAAGTTAAGTCCGGTAAATTATTAGGGGTTATAGTTTCTTTACGTGGCATTGAAATTGACCCTCTCAAGATCGTGGCTATCACAGATATGCCCGCACCCACAAATATATCAAAATTACGAAGTTTACAAGGTAAGCTTCAAGCTATTCGTCGCTTCATCGACAAGTTGGCGGACAAAACTGGACCCTTTCTTAAGCTTCTTAAGAAAGATGTCTCTTTTCATTGGGACGACGAATGCCAAGAAGCATTTGAACTCCTTAAGCAATATCTCCTCAAACCACCAGTGCTTTCCCCACCTAGATCTGATCGTCCTTTTATCTTGTACATTTTTGCTTCTGATTATGCCTTAGGAGCTATGTTAGCTCAGCTTGACGATGAGAAGAAAGAACGCGCTAATTATTATATTAGCAGAACCTTAATCAATTATGAAACTCGATATACCATATTAGAGAAATTATGTCTAGCAGTCATATTTTCTACACAAAAACTACGACATTATATGCTCAGTCAAAAAATGTATGTTATTGCCAAATTCGACCCTTTGCGATATCTCATGAGTCGACCATATTTATCTAGTCGCACAGCCAAATGGGTTCTTGCACTAAGCAAATTTGAACTCACCTTTATAGGATAGAAGTCTATTAAGGGTCAAATCATAGCAGATCAATTAGTTGTTGCACCCTTAGAATCTACTCATCCCCTCATCATTGAGTTTCTTGATGAATGCCTTAAACTAGAGGTAGACCATTCAGAGAAATGGTCCTTATACTTTTATGGAGCTCGATGCAATGAGTGGGGGGGGTATTATTCTAATATCTCGCAAAAACATCTTATAGTTTGTCCTTAAATTAACATTTGCTTGCCCAAAACATGTGTGAATATAACTCTTATCCTTGGCT
The DNA here is from genome assembly GCA_028583015.1 of Wollemia nobilis. Classification (NCBI taxonomy): domain Eukaryota; kingdom Viridiplantae; phylum Streptophyta; class Pinopsida; order Araucariales; family Araucariaceae; genus Wollemia; species Wollemia nobilis. The sequence continues at coordinate 5,412,427 of JAQPPZ010000431.1, read as the reverse complement.
TACGAGCTTGGCATTGATCAATTTTATTGGTTTTGGTGATTCCCAACTTGTCATAAACCAAATCAATGTGTTTATCGTGATGGTAAATTGTGCCCTATAAAGCATATGTTTTTCAGTTTTTCCTTGTTTGATCAGTTACTTTGGAGCTTTCCTCGAACTAGCAATTGGTGGCTTGGGATCCTTTACCTGGAGTTAGACGATGAATATGTCCATCATTATTCGTCGACTCAGGACCGCTTAAGCAAATCATGCTTTGACCTTTGCTGTTCCATAACAAAACAACTTTTTTTGCTTAAGAGAGCATATCTTAAGAAAGTTCATCCTCGATCCTTTGATATTGGTGACCTTGTCTTAAAAGAAAATAAAAAAAAATACTAATTCAACTCAAAACCTTAAAGGTAAATTTGAGCCCAAATGGCTTGGACCATATGTCATCACTGCTAAATTTGGATTAGGAGCATACAAATTATCTACCTTGGATGGTAAAGAACTTAAAGAACCTATGAACATTATGCATCTTAAACATTACTATGCATAAAAAAATTGGTCCTTTCATCATTGTATATATTTGTTTTGCATATTATTTCCTTTTAGTCACTTCTTTAAAACGTTTCAAAAACAATTATCTTGTATTTCTTTTAATTCATCACTTAAAATTAAAAACATTCAAAATCATCAAAATCTTCAAAAAAAGAAAAAACATCTTTTTTTTTTGTACTTCTCAAGTTGTGAAGTATTGCAGTTATATTTTCAGTTATTTTGGATAAATTAGCATTTATTTGGAATCCCGCACTTTCACATTCACATGAATAAATATCTTGATTTTATTTGGTATGATTATTAATCTCTCTTATATCAAAGTCCACAGTTGAATTAAATAAAGTTTTGAGCATAGAGAACTGATCTTGTTATTTACTTGAACCAAGTATATCTTTTCACATTAAAATGATTTCATTGCAAATTCGATATGATGCTACATAGTAGAACTGGTTTCCTGAGCGAAAAGTTTCCCCTGCTATCCTATCATGCACATGGTCTAGAATCTTTGAGAATTGACAAAAGGACAAGCTCACCCCTAAATAAAAATCCCTTGCTCTACAGCTAATCCGAGCAAGTATCCCTAGCATAGGAAGAAAAGAAAAAGTTCAAAGAAAAGAGAAAAAGAAAAAGGTTATTTTTCATCACAACAATATTTCAACATTTTCTCAAATATCAAGCAAAAATACAAAAGTACAAAAAAAAAAAGAAAAAAAAGAAGCAAAAGAGAAACGCAAAAGCAAAAATGCAATAAAATCCTTTCCCTACCCCTTGAAAAGAAAAGAAGGGTGAATGAGCTTGAATCCCTGGAATTCTCAATTATTCAAAAACTATGAGGTAAGCCCCATAACAGTTGGTTTGTGCCCAACCCGCTTGGCCTTGGGTAATCCCTAGCATGGCGATATGTCTGTCACATTAGCGACCTTATTTTGTACATACCTCTGTCAGACTTATGGATTAGCTAGCTCTTGATAAACCTAACTTACATAGTAGTCTAGTACGGTTACATGCATATAAATCATGGTCAACGAACATTCATTTGGTCAAGGCAAATTACTTGTATCAAATTATCTTGCTCAAAATTGGTGAATGAACAATACAATCGCACACACATTTGTATTTGAGAGATTTTGTATCATTATGATAAATCAAGATCGGTAATGAATTCACATTTGCACATGAGGATTCCTTATAAATCTATATTTGTCTTTGAGATAGTTTAAAATATTTCTGTAATTCTTTTCGAAATAAGCTTATCCTTTTATTTCAAAATTTGTTGTTTGTATCAAACGCAATTACATACACCTTTTTACAAAGTCAAAATCTCAAAATAATAATTTCAAACACAATTTTCATAATATTATTTTTCTATTTAACAAAAATCATAAATTCATCTTGCAATAAAACTAAAACAATCTATTTTCTTCTTTGGATTTCGCGATGATGGTATAAGTCTATACCTATAATTCTATGCCTAGCGCAAACCATTGTTCTAATTTTATGTTCCATTTATTTTAAAAACAAATTCATCAAAACATGTGACTTGCATCATTATGTTACACAATTATGCTTTACAAACAAATGAACACTTATTCTATTTCATGACATTATGTTCAAATTCAATATTGCAACCATGGTATAAATTCTAAGGAATTGTTCAAAATTTTATCACACTTAGGAATTTATGCCTAGAAAAATCATATTTTCGTATCTCATGCATACTATTTTTTATGAAAATCTGAAAACAAATCATCAAACCATCATCATTTCTATCATCACAACACAAAGTCTTAAGACAGTCTCTTAAGCACTCTTTTACTTTTAACAATATTTCTATACTGGGATTAGCTTGACGACCGAGTGAGTGGCGACTCCATGAAATGGTCTATAACAATGACAATGTCTTTTGAAATTATTGTTAGAAGTCCCTTTTTATTTCTTTTATCAAATCACACCACCACAACCAATTGTTTACATCAGATTATTTCATTTAAAATCTTACAGCATGACATCAAATTATACTATTTCAAATGACATAATTACATGAATCATCAATCCAATCAGCAAACAATTCAAACATTAAAGCATCATAACAACATATGAACAAGTCATATCATCAGAAACAAGATCATATATATATATATCAAAAAATTATATACATCATATCAAAGCTGGATTGGTATGCCACAATCTATACCCTAGCATACTCAATCCTCTCAACAAATCTCTCCAAAATCTATAGTCCATAGCACCTAGCCTCGAGAAGCCCTCGAGCTCTCAGCCTCATCTCCTCCCCCACCCTGATGACGTGGAGGAGGTGGTCCCATAAAAATGAATAATAAAAAAATGAATTAGGGTTTTACCCTATTTTTCTTTATTTATTTAAAAATCAACATTTTAAATTTTTGCTTTTTCATGTTTTACCTCAAACATTCGATTTGGGTAAAAACACGGAGGGGGCACCATAGTCATCATTCATATGATTCGACCAAGAATCGTCGTCTAAAAAATTGAGTATATTTTTTCTTTCTCGTAAAACGAGAAAAACTCGTCTTTAACGCATTTTCTTCGAAAAATTCGCTAAAGAGGGGGCAAAATGTAGCACCCTAAAATTGGCATGGTTAAACCTTAGTAAAAATATAAAATGTTAAAATTTGAATTTCAACCCCAAACTGCCCATTAAACCGCATTTTACCCGCTCTCCCTGTTTTCCATGCCATTTTTAGGATTTGTTGTGACCGTTGGACGATATCATCGTCGATCAGATGATATCGCCTTAGATCAAATGAATTCATCTAGAGCAGAACGTCTAGATGATTTCATCCCAAAATTGATTTTTCATAATTAGCTTCTATTTCAATGGCATCTCTAATCGGGGCAAAAGCGTGTCTGCACCATTAGAGACCTTCCCTATTGGAGATCTCCCAGATTGGGATGATCTCCAACCTCCCAACCTCCTTCCTATGCCTATTTAATCTTAGGCCCTCCCATTGACCTACCCCTGGCTGAATTCCCCGTAATTTGATCTTTGTGTGCACTAGAACACCTCAAATATCTACTTTCATTTGTGCCTTCCCAAGTTTTCTTACAAGAACCTCATTGTTTTTCAGTCAGAGCAAGCTCAGATCATCGTAGATGATCCTGTACAATCTCGAACGATCACGCTGCAATTGGAGATGATTTCGTATTCTGCAGACGATTTCGACTGCAATTAACATTGGGGGCAATCAGTGCCCAGAGTTCGCATTTCTTCATTCTTTTCTACTGCATTATTCTACATTTAGTTAATTCTATGGTTATTCCTTATTGTTCTACATCTTTGAGTTCACCCATATAGTTTTAATGCATAATAAAATCATAATTTGTCATTAAATCATTGCAATGCACTCATATTTTTGTTTATAACTATCAGTTTAATATTATTGTTATCATTTTACATCATTGCTCTCTGTTGGAATAGTTGCATTTCTAGTATTTTTTACCTATTTCTTTGATTGTAGGTCTCTGACTAATTCGTCCGATGAATTCGTCAGATCTCAGATTATCTTGTTTGATCTCAGACGATCCTGTAATATCAGAGGTGATCTGGACTGCTTCAAAAATTAGAACCTCCATCAGACATCCGGATTAGGTATGGCCTTTTAATCTAGTATATTTCTTGTATTCTCTATTTAATTCATATTTTCTATATTCATTTAAATTTGCATTTCATATAGAAAAGTTTAGATTCATTTGGCCAAACCTAGGAGTTGAATGAGCAAACATAAAAATGAAGATATCAAACACCTTCTCAACCTAGGCGTGGAAACTGCCACTCAAAATTTTCCTGGTGAACCCACCATCCATCAAAAATTCACCTTTATACACCTCCCCCGAGAGGCGGGACCTTCAAAGGCCTCTCATTCTGAGGTATTGTCCCATCCTTTTCACATCCCCCTTCCGGGCGCGGATCCTATATCCTGAAGGTAAGGGTGCAAAAAATTTTGAGCGATACACTATGATATTGGTCACATTGACTTATGTGCTTGGTTGCATCTTTGAATAGTGAAGGCCAATAATAACTAGCCTGAAATACTTTGAATGCAGTCCTTTTTCCTGCAAAATGGCCACCACAAGGTTCATTATGGTAAGCTTTCAATATTTCTACAATATCATTATCAGCAGCATATCTTCTCATGATCTGATCAGGCCCTATTTTAAATAGGCATCCATAAATATATGAGAAGTTTACACTTTTCTTAATTAAAGTTTGTTTCTCATGTGGTTAAAGCATAGGGGATACTTTACCAATGGCTAAATAATTAGCCATATCTATATACCATGGTATCTATTCATTAAGAGCAAACAAGTGCTCATCTAGAAATTGATCTTCTATGGCTAAATTATTGGGAGGTATGAATTTGGAAAGGAAATCAACTACCACATTATATTTACCCAATTTATCTATAATTGTCACATCAAACTATTATAGAAGTAATAGCCATCTGATAATCCTGCCACTAATTCTAGGTTTGTTTGTTAGGTATCTGATAGTTGAATGATCAGTGTGCACAAAAACCTGATAACCTATAATATAATGGAAAAATTTGTTAAGATCATGTATGACTACAAGGAATTTCTTTTCTTTGATAGTATAATTAAACTCAACACCTATAAGATGTTTACTGACATAGTATATGGCATATAAATCATCATTATATTTCTATCCCAGAACTAAACCTATCACATTATTGGATGCATTTGCATATATGTGAAAGGGGATGGTCCAATTTGGACCCCTCAGGAATGGAGCAGAAGAAAATTTTTCTTTCAAAATGTTAAATTCTTGTTCACAATCATCTATCTAAACAAAATCCCATTCCTATCCTACTGGCCCAATTCATTCCTTGCTCTATCCTTTTTGCTTCCTCACTTCCTTTCGCAATAATGAAGGAAGGAAACATTGTGTTCATTGAGCCTAAGATATTTGAGTTGGATTCCATTTCCACTGACATGTTTAAGGTCAAAAATGGACACATAGATTTTTTCAAGATGTTTTCTAGATTTGAGGAGGAGGTTACCAAAGCCTTCATGACTACCTGGGATAAGGGTTTTGTTACCATCCATGACGTTGAATTCTAGATTTCCTTGGAGCTAATGGAATATTTTATGAGACAAGCTCTAGATGGCGAGGTGATTAGAAGAAATAAACACAACTAGGAGGTGGAGATTTCACTTTTTGAAAAGAATTCACCAATATACAAGATGGTCAAAAAAGGTTTGTATCGTAATCACCTTTCAATGCCTTGGAAAGAAACTTTAAAACCTATCATGCAATACCTTACTTACGATAACCTTGAGTCCCAACTTTGTTGTTATCATTTATATTTCATGAATCATTTTCGATATTCTAAAATGATGAACATTCCAGCTACATTTTTTTTGGTCCATGGACTATACTATCACATCTACTCGCTCTAAGAAGGAAGAGGCTAAACCCTATCATCAAGGTCTTTTCAAAGTCCTGTACAAATTCCTCCTAAATTTTTCCAAAGGTAATATCCCTGCCCCTGAGTCTAAGGAAGAAAATTCTTCCTCAACCCCTAGCCTAAAAGCTTCCAGACCTAAAAGGAAAGACAAGAGCGATAAATCCCATTCTGAGATCAATATAAGGAAAAAATTCAAAGTCAAAAAAACCCTTATCCGAAACTACCAGAGACTTAAGCACAAAGAAATTTCTAAAACACCTCTGTCCACCTCTGTAAAAACTTCGAAGGAAATTTCCAATTCTTCTGACCTTGTCAAGAAGTATCTCCACAAACTGGTTGTCCATACAACATCTGCCACCATTGATCATCTTGAGACTACTCACTTGGCCTTCGAGAAGGCAATCATAAAACTCTAAGAACAACGTCAAGATCTAAGACTCATGTTCTTCTATGATAACTTTGAAGATATCCCAGCTATGTTAGTTGCTGAGGCATCCTTGGATACCAATATTGATGCCAAAGATGATGATATTATGGATATTTCTAAGGATGCTTGCACTACTGTTCAAAAGGACAACACAAAGGAAACTCCTAAAGCTGATGTGAAAGATACCATTCTGGAGGTTGCCACTTCGTCACCTATGCAGACGGACCTACCCCTCGGAGAGTGACTGTTGTTCCTCTGGTTTCTGGTTCCTTTGTGGTGAAGGTTTTATTCCTCTAGTTTCTGGTTCCTTTGTGGCAAAGGATTTGTTCCTTTTTGGGCTCTGTTGGCTAATCGTCTGTTTCCTTTTGTCCCTTTTAATTGGAGATTGTAACTTTTGTTCATGAAGGTTGTTTGCCTACTTCTTTTTGTTCCTATGAGTTAGAGGATGTAGTTTTTTATTCTTGCAGGATGTTTACCTCTAAGTCCCTTAGTTTCATGGTTCTTTTGTTATCTTCCTTTCTGTTCCATTCTATTTTGTTGTTGTACAAGGTGTTGGGGTGATTTTCAAAAGCCCTTTTTTCAATAAATTAATTTACCAAAAAAAATCTATCCAAAAAAATCTGTCTTTTGCTAACAATGTTCTTAGGGGTTTAGTGGTTTTGCAAAAGTCTTCTATAAACATCCTATAGTAACCAGTAGTTCCAAGGAAACTATGGATATCCTTCTAAGTATTGGATGTAGGTAGGTTTTGGATCACTTGTATCTTCTTCCTATCTACCTTAATCACATATGCAGATATATCATATCCTAAAACTATTCCCTCCCACATTAGCATATAATATTTTGTATTGCTTAGAAACAGATTGGTTTACTCACACCGTTGAAGTTTATTATCCAAATTTTATGTGGCTTCTTCAAAGGTTTCACCATATACAATGAAATAATCCATATATACCTCCATAGTTTCTCTAATCATATCATAGAAGATGCTCAAAACTACCATGCTCAAAACTACCCTTTGAAATGTGGTAGGTGCATTGCACAAATCAAAGTGTAAAACTTGGTAAGCGAAGGTTCTCCATAGATAAGTGAATGTGGTTTTATTTTGGTCCTCTTACCCAATCTAAATCTAATTATATCCACTAAACCCATCCAGGAAAGAAAAGTATTTCTTCCCTACTAAGGTTTCAAGGACCTGATCTATGAAAGGTAAGGGGAAGTGGTATTTCTTAGTTGCTTTATTAAGTGACCTATAATCAACATAGATCCTCCAATTTCTATTTTTCTTAGGTGCTACCACCAAAGGTGATACCCATTCATTGTTTGAGATAGGGTAGATAAATCCAATAGTTAGGAGTTTCTACTATTATATTTCAACAATATCCCTCATAGTTGGATTCATCCTACGTTGTGGTTGTCTTACCAGTTTTATTTCATCTTCCATATATATTTGATGAGTAAAGGTTTTAGGAGCTATTCCTCTCATGTTTGAATACTTCCAAGCAAAGACACCTTGATGTTTGACTAATATTTTTCTCAATTTGGTCTGATGTTCATATTTCAACCCATAATTTATATTTAATACTCTCTTAGGTGTAACTTCTATTTTCTAAAGATGGTGATATTTACCTCCCACTAATGGCAACTCTGGATGAGGATAGGAGGGTTCTCCTTGGAAAACATTTAATATCACCCTATTCTCATCACTTTCATCCTCTAAATCATCAAGTGCCATGATGGATTGAATCATTGATAAACCACTTATGTTCTGGTTTTCACATTTAGGTTCTCCCAATAAATCTACAGACTGTGCAGGTGGATGGATGATCAATTTTTTTACATTTTTACCATTAGATTTGGTCATTTGTCAATTTATACAACTTATGTAGGTATCAATTATTGCCAACCAAGGCCTACCTAAGATGAGTGGATAACCACCCAACCTAGAATTGGATTGTAACACTAAGAAATTTGCTAGGTACTCCCATGCATCCACTATGATAGTTATGTCTTCCAGTATTCCTTTAGGGAGCACTATTGACCTATCTACCAAATGAAGGAAAATTTTGGTTGGCTTTAGATTGGTTAAATTGAGTTTCTACATGGTTTCCTTAGGCATGACATTAATGGCATCCCCTAGATCTACTAATGTATTGGGTAAAACATAGCCCCCAATTTTTACAGTTAAAATAGGGCCTCCTAGGTCTAAATATTTTTGGCTGTAGATATTTCCTAGCATAAGATCAGCTAGTTGTCCTACCAAAATGATTGCTTGTGCTAGTTTTCTTCCTGGTTTTCTTAGATACAATTCTATTATGGTCTTGTTGTAGATAGGAATCTCTTATGGCCTGAAAGAGAGAAATTATGACTATCAAGTTCTTCAAACTGGAAATAATATCAAATAATGGTTGCATTGGCTTCTTGGTTTCCTGAAACCTTTTTGGAAAATGTGGAACCCTTCTTTGTTATTTATAGTTTTTTATTCTTCTTCTATAAGAGGTGATTCCTATTTTTCTAATTCTATGCTTTCCTTCTCTTCTACCAGAGGGGCTACTGGTACACCTACCTATCTACCTAACCTTAATTGTATGGGACTATAATCTACTTTAATATTATACATGGGGTAAATCTAATTATCCATATGGTATGCTGAATGTATTTTATTTTTTGGATTAGAAGTAGGTTGTACCAGTAGTTGAGTAGGTCTTAAAATAGGGGGAGATGCTAGACTTGGTTGTAGTGGTATTGGTGTGGCTTGCTGTGGATTTTGGCTCTAAGCATTCTGATTTCTCCACTGTTATCTAGGCTATTGGTATGGTATCCATGGGTAGGTATCATAAGGATTTGTTCCTTGGGTAAATTTAGTCCAAGGTTTTTTTCCCCACCAGTCCATTTTGGGTGGTTGAACTTGACCTTGGTTCTAATAATTACTACCCCCATAGGATGGCATTCCTGCTGGCATGTTGTTATTCATAGGAGACTATTGCTAGTTTCTCCTATTATCCATGAAGTATGCTTTTGTTACTTTAGTTTCCTCTTTGAATTTTGATAACTACAAACACAACTTAGTTTAATGATATTTTTGACACACAGTACACACTCTAACATTGTTCTTAGGACATTTATTTTTGGGATTTTTTCCCCCACATTTAGAAAAAAATAGGCTAGTGCTGCTTCATTCTTCTACTTCTTTTTCTGAAGTAGAAGGGTATCCATTTGGAGTTCTAGAGATAACAACATCTCACTCTTGAGATCTTCAAGCATATTTTCTATTTATATTTAGTGATAGTGGCTGATTGTTTGATATTCCTGGGGGTTAACTTACCCTTCCTTCTTAAAATTTTTTGACACAACTGTTGGATATCATACACTTGGTGTTGATAAATATCCCCTCTAGAAATCATGTTTAAGGCTTCAAGATCTTCATTTGTAAACCCATTTAAGACGATACTTCTTAAGGACCTATCTCCTAGTCTTGCATGGGGATATCTTTGCAAATTAAAGCTAGACCTATCTCAATACTCCTCTAATGATTCTACTTCATTTTGTGTCATATCCAAGACTTCTTCTTTGGAGTCCCATGCTTTTCCAAAGTCTTGATACTGATCTAGGAAGAGTTTTTTTATGTCTTCCTAGGTATTTATTTGTTTGTATCTTTAACCTGATGAACCAACATAAGGTTACATCATCAAGAGTTAAGGGAAATAAATTTGGTTTCTAAGCATCAATTTTATAGTCTGTCGACCTGCATAGAACATCAAATTTGAAGAGAAACATGTCATTATATTCTGACTGAAATCCTCTAAAGATTGGAAGGTGGGAAAAAGAAATATGTTTCATCTTGTGGTCTCCTCTTGCCTCTTCTACGGGGAAGTTAAAACTAGTGCATGCTTCTTATATTGCTTTAGCCATATTTTCTACTATCAAGGCTTCTACACCTATAGCTTTCAAGGCTTCTAATTTATTTCTTTTATCCCCTAGAAGGATTACTAAACTAGTATTTAAAATAGTACCTTCCTCAACTGCTTTCCACTATTTAAGATTCAATAATATTTCTTGGATTGAACTCTTCCTATAAAATATCCTTCCATAAGGTTTTCTTAATCTATTTTAGAATGATCTTGTGCAAACAATGGGTGTTGAATTCAATGCACAGGTGGAGATGTTGGTGGAGAGGTTTCAATATCAGGATTTGGCACAACTAAAATAGAGGTATTTTGAGAAACAATGTTTGTGTTCTTGATAAAATGATCATCTAGTCTTCTAATTCTAGGTAGACTCATACAAAATTTCAAATGGAGGTTCTATAGAAAGTAACCTAAACTACATATTACATACTTTCTTCATAACCAAAAATTATAGCTGGGTACTTCTCGATAACAACACCAAAATGTTGGGCAAAACATTGGTTATATTTCTATGGTATAAATCATTGCCTTTATTTAATTGTCAACATAGGACAACTCATAAACTTTTAACCCTACATAGTATATGCTTGTAATATTCTTTTAATTAGATGATTTACTTAGATTCTATGGTTTGGGGGGTGTTTTTTTGTTGGAGTTCTTGGTTATCTTCCAAAAAACTAATCTAATTTACATTAACAAAGAAATAACTAAAATGCTTTGAAATAAAAATTGCACACTTGCTGGAAATTTACAGAAAACAAGGGAAATTGCAGTATTAAACTAAACTATAGAAAATAGGAAAATAAATTAAAATGATAAAAAATAGAGAAAAAAAAGGAAGAATACTATTGAGAGTGGGCCCACTCTTCCAGTAGATTCTACCCACGTTAAGTCATACATCGGATGCTAGTTGACTTTGATTAAAAGACTCAAATGTACTGTATTGAAATTTATAGCAGGAATTTACAGAGAAAATCTAGGATCTATTTTTTAGGGGTGGCCTACATATTTATAAGATATGCGACCATGCCCTGTTACATTATGAAATTAAATTACTTTTTCATTTTTTTGTTACAAAAATATGTAGGAATAAAGGAGGTAAAGCAAAAAATTAAACTCAGAATACATATTTAGTGTATTATGTATCAGAACATAATACGTCTAATATTTTGCTCTACTTGATTACATTGTTTTTTATGTGATTACTAAAAAGAATATGACATATGGTCATTGAAATTGTCCTTTGTCTACATTCATAACTAAAATTGCATTTGCATCCATCACTAAAATTATCATTCTGTTCTACCAAAAATAGGGGTTGCACTGTAATTCTGCATAAATGGGAATCAAGCACTTTATCTATAGAATATGAAAATTAGACACCTAAACGGGAATCATGCATCCAATATTCAAGCACCAAATTGGAATCGGGTTCCTAAATGTGATTCAGACACCTAAATTAGCGCTTCATCACTTTTCCTATTGAGGATATTTTTACCATCACAATGGAAGGTGCTAGGTCTGAATGGTACCTTGATGTAGTCATGCTAAAATATTGTAAAATCCACTTAATATACACATTATTCACTCAAAAAAATACTAGGAAACATACATAATCTAATGTTAAATATATACAAAATTTGCATAAAACATCTATTTCCATTAAAATAAATGTTGCAATATATATGGAAAGTTTGTACAAAATGAGTGTTTTGAGGGCTCATCAATCAACATGACAATAGTTACAAAGGTATGAATCAGTATCAACAAAATTTGAAGAACAATTATCATTATTCCCCTTATTCTTCTTCTCCTCCCACTTTTCCTAAAGTAAATTCTTCTTATTCTCACTCTAAAGATCCTTCTTCTTCAATGTATTATGATTTTTGTAGAAAGCATGGTCATAAAAAGTCTAAATGCTTTAATTTTGAAAGAATGAAGAAGAAGAATTCCCTAATTGTACAACCTATATATGAGGAACCACAATATTCATGAGCAAGGTGTAGCAACAGTATTGTCATTGTTGTCAACACAGTCAGATAGATCGGTTGATGCAGTGGACAGGAGTTTCAGAAAGATTGGTTGATGCAAGTGGACAGGAGTTAAGAGGTTCTTCAGAGTATGTACAGTGATTATCCAAAAGATCAAAGAAGTGGCCCATATGCTAAAAATCAAAAGAAAATCACAAGGAAGAAAACTGTCGCGATATCGCGACATGTTGAGCAAGAAAGAAAAACTATCGCGATATCGCGACATGTTGAGAAGAAAGCAAAACTGTCATGATTTCGCGACATGTTCGAAGAGAAAGTGCAAGCAAGAAAAACTATCACGATTTCGCGACATGTTCGGAGAGAAAGCGCAAGCAAGCAAAACTATCACGATTTCGTGACATGTTCGGAGAGAAAGCACAAGCAAGCAAAACTGTCATGATTTCATGACATGTTCGGAGAGAAAGCGCAAGCAAGCAAAACTATCACGATTTCGTGACATGTTCAGAGAGATAGCAAGAAGAAAAAGTGTCATGATTTCGCAACATGTTGGAAGAGAAAAAGGCAAGTAGAAAAAGTGTCACGATTTCATGACATATTGCAAGAGAGATAGTACGAAAGAAAAAGTGTCACGATTTCGTGACATGTTGGAAGAGAAAAAGGCAAGTAGAAAAAGTGTCATGATTTCATGACATATTGCAAGAGAGATTGTATGGAAGAAAAAGTGTCACGATTTCACGACATGTTGCATTTTTGCGGTCCGAAGCGAAGAGAAAATGCAAGTAAGAAAAAGTGTCACGATTTCGTGACATGTTGCATAAGCGAAGAGAAAATGCGAGAGAAAAAGTGTCACGATATCACGACATGTCGCATTTTGCGACTTGAAAAGTGCAGGAAGGAGAGAAGGAAAAGTGTCGCGATATCGCGACATGTCGCATTTTTGTGACTTGAAAAGAGCAGGAAGGCCAAGAAGGAAAAGTGTCATGATATCACGACATGTCGCATTTTCGCGACTTGAAAAGAGCAGGAAGGCAGAGAAGGAAAAGTGTCACGATTTCACGACATGTCGCATTTTTGCGACTTGAAGAGAGTAGGAAGGAAGAGAAGGAAAAGTGTCGCGATATCGTGACATGTCACATTTTTGCGACTCGAAGGTAAGAGAAAGTGCAAAGGAGAAAAAGTGTCACGATATCATGACATGTCGCGTTTTCGTGACTCGAAGGTAAGAGAAAGAGCAAAGGAGAAAAAGTGTCATGATATCATGACATGTCACATTTTTGTGACTCTAGGAGGAGAGAGAAAGTAAGAAGGCAGAAGTGTCACGATATCGTGACAAAAGTAAAAAGGAAGAGTACGGAGGCGAAAGTGTCGCGATATCGTGACATGTGTTTTTGCGGGTACAAGAAAATAGAAGCAGCAAGGAGGTGAAAGTGTCGCGATATCGTGACATGTGTTTTTGCGGGTATAAGCCAAGTAAAGCAACAAGGAGGCGAAAGTGTCACGATATCGTGACATGTTGTGTTTTCGCGGGTACAAGCTGAGAAGAGGACAAAGAGGCAGAAGTGTCACGATTTGAGAGGTTATGAGCTAAAAAGAGAACCTAATCAAAATAAGATATGTGACCGTTAACTGAAGTTATACAATAGTTACAGGGGCCGTTACAAAAGAAAATCATGCAGCTAATATAAGAACAGTCGAAGAAGGAGAAATCGAACAGTCGTATAAATAGAATCGAATATGCATGCATGCACAGAAAAGAATACGAATAGTCATGACCGAGAAGATGAACAATCATGGTAGGGGTATATGTGTCAATTCGTAACATGCATCGTGTTTGATGAAAAGCCTACCCTATATATATACAAAAGGAGTTACAGTTAGAAGGCGTTACAACTGACAAGTGGCGCATGAGAAATGAAAGGAGTTACAACTGGAGTTACAAAGATACAATATGGTTATAAAAGGAGGTCTATCGGAGGATTACATGCTGCTGAAACAGAGAGAAAGTGCTAAATGTGTGAAAGTGCTACTAAAAAGAGTGAGAGCGCTCGAGATTAAAGCGAGAGGCACATGAGAGGCGAGTGAGAGAGGTGTGTGTTGTGTGAAGAGTGGGCAATGTTGAGAAAGCAATAGACCAGTCAGGGTCTTGTAAAAGTGAAGGCATCTTTATGTCAATCTTCTAGTTTCAGAACAGAAGTCCAAGTTGGTGCTTGGCATCAGGGGTTGGTGCTCCTTCCAGTTGGTGCTGGTAAATCAGGGGTTGGTGCTCCTTTCTGTTGGTGCAGATAAATCAGGGGTTGGTGCTCCTTTCTATTGGTGTAGATAAATCAGGGGTTGGTGCTCCTTTCTGTTGGTGCAGATAAATCAGGGGTTGGTGCTCCTTCCAGTGGGTGCTGGTAAATTGATTGTAAAATTGATATTTTGCAAAGGCTGGATTTGGATGGGAGTCCAAACAGTCAATTTTGAGGAGTAGCCAAAACTGGTGAACCTCGGTACATCTTGTGTTGTGTGATGCTCTTTTGGTATATTTGCTTTATTGAGTTTTAAGCTTTCATTGTTTCAGCATTAAGAATTGAAGATTTAAGTTTTTAAGAGCTACACTGATTCACCCCCCCTCTTAGTGTCATAGTGAGACTAACAATTGGTATCAGAGCCAGTTTCCCTTGTCAGGCTAAATCAGCTAGGGTTGATCTTGGAAGTGAGACAATGGCAGGTGGTGAAGGTTTCTCATCAAACAAAGCACCATTGTTGGATGGAACTAATTACACATTTTGGAGACTCAAGATGCAGACATATCTTTGTGCTTTGGGATACGACATTTGGGATTCGGTAGATAGTGGATACACAATACCCACCACTTCTCCAACCGATGCTGCCGGTAAGAAATTGTTTGAGAATAACTCAAAAGCAAAGAATGCTATCATGTGCGGATTAATGGATAGTGAACTAGTAAAAATTATGGGTTGTAAAACGGCAAAAGAAATATGGGACAAACTGAGGAGCATTCATGAAGGAGATGATAAGATCAAGGAGGCCAAGTTACAAATGCATCGAGCTCAGTTCGAAGCATTAAAGATGAATGACGATGAGAACATAGAGGCATACATGCTGAGAGTTAATGGAATCATTAATGCGATTAGAGGACTCGATGAGAAAATGGAAGATGTTGTCATCGTGAAAAAGGTACTAAGATCTCTTCCCAAAAGATTTGATTCTAAAGTTTCAGCAATAGAAGAAGCTAAAGATCTAAATACTTTTAGTATGGATGAGATGCATGGTTCTTTGACTGCATATGAGATGAGAATAGGAAAAACCAAACCCACAGAAAGAGAAGCTGCTTTTAAAGCACATAAAAATATAAAAGCAAAACAAGAATCTGAGGAAGAAGAGACATCAGATGAAATGGAAGCAAACTTTGTTCGAAAACTAATAAGGGGAAAAGGAAAATACAGAGGAAAGCTACCATTTAAGTGTTTCAGATGTGGAGGCATTGGGCATGTTGCAGCTAAATGTCCACTTAATGAGAAGGACGAAAGTGATGAAGGATCGCACCAAGAAAGAAGTGACTGGAAGAAAAAACCAAATTTCAGAAACAACAACTTCAGGAAGAAAAGTTTCATCTCCAAGAATGTCAGTTCATCAGAAGACAGCTCCGATGAGGATTCGAAGAAGAAACAGATGAAGCTCTTTTCATGGCATTTGAAGAAGAAAAAATAGAGGAAAAATAGGAATGTAATAAAAAACTTGAGGCTGAGGCTGAAGTATATCTAGAAGGTGAGTTGATCGCTGCACTTGAAGAGTTGGGTATAGAAAGGAAAAAGAACAAAAGACTGTCCAAGAAGTTGGAAGAATATGGGGATAATATTGAAGATCTCTTCTTGCAAATTCATAAAGCCAAGAAAATAGAAGAAGCTTTGAAGTCACACCTGGATGATAAAAGCGATGTTTGCGGCAAACAAGAAGAGGAGATTGTTTTATTGAGGAAACAACTAGAAGAGGCCAATACAAATCTCAAATTTGAGAAGAGCACAGAGTTGCTAGATAAAATGATAAGGCAACAAAGAAGCCCCATGTCTAAGCTTGGTCTTGGATATGAAGCTGAACAACCTTCATCTTCTAAATCTACAGAGAAGAAGAAGTCCACTACTGAAGGATCAAAGCAAGAAAAGTTTGAAGCTGAAACTTCAAAAGGAAGAAAATCTCAAAGGAGATCTACAACAAAGCAACCACAACAAAAGAGGTTCTATCACTCTCACTTTATTCATAATAATGCTTGTAATGGCTATTGTTTTAGATGCAACCTTTATGGTCACAAGGCAATGTATTGTGGATTGAATAATAGATCAAAGAGTTATGCTGGTAGAAATACATCTGTTGAACACCATGTGCAATGTTTTAAATGTAATGGTCATGGGCACATAGCAAGGTCTTGTCCAAGAACTTTTGTATCTAATCTATGGCAAGACAGGTAGATTTCATCAAACGCAAAGAATGCAACACGGACAGGGAAGAAATCATGTGCATCAAAGAAAGGAAAATAATCATCCATCAAGGATGTACAAGAGACAACCACCCAAGAGAAATGTTCAAGTTCATGAAAAGGTTCAAAATAGGGATGCGGTTGAAAACCTTTAGCCTAAGTTCAAGAAATATTGGAGAAAGAAAGAAGAGAGGAAATCGTGTCTCCTTGGACTGAAGGAGATTACTCCGCTATTGCACTAAGCAACTCCAGGTAGCACATCCTCAGGGGGAGCAATCTTGAAGTTTCATTTTAATGCTCCTATGTATTTGTTTGATTACCTGAGGATGAAAGGCAAGTAGTCAGGGAAGTTGTCGTATAGTTGTCGAAGTATGTTTTCAGTTCATGTAGTTTGTGGAAGTGCCATGAAGGGTGGTGATTAAATTGAGAGTTGTCATTATTGGTAGTATTGCTATATGTCATTGTGGTACTGTGTTTGATGCTTGCACAGAGTTGGCAGTAAAATTGCAATGTTGATACAGTGTTGGACAAAAGTTGGTACAAGTGTGAGTCACTTGTCAATTTTGTTGACAGATGTGAAATCAACATTTTTGAATGGGAAGCTTGAAGAAGAGGTTTATATTGAGCAGCCAGATGGTTTCTAGCTTGGTGATGATTGGTTGAGTTGATTTGATTGAGCCTTTGAAGAAGGCCTTTGGGAAATATTTGAGGACAATGCTGGGACAGATTTGAGGATAGTGTTGGGACAGATTTCTAGATGCAGATTTGGGCAGGATGTGTAGATGATAGAAAGAGTACCAGTGGAGGTGCATTCTATCTTGGAGATAGGTTGGTCACGTGGAACAGTAAGAAACAAGAGTCAGTTTTCTTATCCATAGCAGAGGCAGAATATATTGCAGCGACAACATGTTGTACGTAGAGGGAGCATTTATATATTTGATTATCTTTTTGCTCATGTTTGTAATTTTTGCTAACTGTCATAACGTGTGCCTGAGAATGTTGTGCATGGACTCAGGGGGAGTCTACAGTAGCCCTTTGGTATTATTGTCAAAGGGGGAGAAGAATTACAGGAAATTGCATGTGTGTTGCCAACAATTCCAAAGGGGGAGATTGATGAGCAAGGTGCAACAACAATATTGTCATTGTTGTCAACACAGTCAGACAGATCGGTTGATGCAGTGGATAGGAGTTTCAGATAGATTGGTTGATGCAAGTGGACAGGAGTTAAGAGGTTCTTCAGAGTATGTACGAGTGATTATCCAAAAGATAGAAGTGGCCCATATGCTAAAAATCAAAAGAAAATCACAAGGAAGAAAAGTGTCGCGATATCGCGACATGTTGAGCAAGAAAGAAAACTGTCGCGATATCGCGACATGTTGAGAAAAAAGAAAAACTGTCGCGATATCGTGACATGTTAGAGAGAAAGGAAGAAGAAAACTATCATGATTTCGTGACATGTTTGAGAGAAAGCAAAGCAAGCAAAACTATCATGATTTCGTGACATGTTCGGAGAGAAAGCGCAAGCAAGCAAAACTGTCATGATTTTATGACATGTTCGGAGAGAAAGTGCAAGCAAGAAAAACTATCATGATTTCGTGACATGTTCGAAGAGAAAGTCAAGAAGAAAAAGTGTCACGATTTCGCGACATGTTGGAAGAGAAAAAGGCAAGTAGAAAAAGTGTCATGATTTCGTGACATATTGCAAGAGAGATAGTATGAAAGAAAAAGTGTCACGATTTCGTGACATGTTGGAAGAGAAAAAGGCAAGTAGAAAAAGTGTCACGATTTCGTGACATATTGCAAGAGAGATTGTATGAAAGAAAAAGTGTCACGATTTCGTGACATGTTGCATGAAGAAAGAGAAAATGCAAGTAAAAAAAGTGTCATGATTTCGGACATGTTGCATTTTCTGGAAGAGAAAATGCAAGGAGGAAAAGTGTCGCGATATCGTGACATGTCGCATTTTCTGACTTGAAAAGTGCAGGAAGGCAGAAGGAAAAGTGTCACGATATCGCGACATGTCGCATTTTCGTGACTTGAAAAGAGAGGAAGGCAGAGAAGGAAAAGTGTCACGATATCGCGACATGTCGCATTTTTGCGACTTGAAAAGAGCAGGAAGGCAGAGAAGGAAAAGTGTCACGATTTCGCGACATGTCGCATTTTCGTGACTTGAAGAGAGCAGGAAGGAAGAGAAGGAAAAGTGTCACGATATCGCGACATGTCACATTTTCGTGACTTGAAGGTAAGAGAAAGTGCAAAGGAGAAAAAGTGTCGCGATATCGTGACATGTCACGTTTTCATGACTCAAAGGTAAGAGAAAGAGCAAAGGAGAAAAAGTGTCACGATATCGCGACATGTCGCATTTTTACGACTCTAGGAGGAGAGAGAAAGTAAGAAGGCAGAAGTGTCATGATATCGTGACAAAAGTAAAAAGGAAGAGTACGGAGGTGAAAGTGTCATGATATCGTGACATGTGTTTTCGCGGGTACAAGCAAACAGAAGAAGCAAGGAGGCGAAAGTGTCACGATATCGTGACATGTTGTTTTTGTGGGTATGAGCAAACTAAAGAAGCAAGGAGGCGAAAGTGTCACGATATCGTGACATGTGTTTTTCAGGTACAAGCCAAGAAGAGGACAAAGAGGTAGAAGTGTCATGATTTTATGATAGGTCGCTTTGGCATGAGCTAAGAAGAGAACCTAGCCAAAATAAGATATGTGACCATTAACTGAAGTTATACAGTAGTTACAGGGGCCGTTACAAAAGAAAATCATGCAGCTAATATAAGAACAGTCGAAGAAGGAGAAATCGAACAGTCGTATAAATAGAATCGAATATGCATGCATGCACAGAAAAGAATACGAATAGTCATGACCGAGAAGATGAACAGTCATGGTAGGGGTATATGTGTCAATTCGTAACATGCATCGTGTTTGACGAAAAGCCTACCCTATATATATACAAAAGGAGTTACAGTTAGAAGGCGTTACAACTGACAAGTGGCGCATGAGAAATGAAAGGAGTTACAACTAGAGTTACAAAGATACAATATGGTTATAAAAGGAGGTCTATGCGGAGGATTACGTGTGAAACAGAGGGAAAGTGAAATTGTGTGAAAGTGCTGCTGAAAAAGAGTGAGAGCGCTCGGGATTAAAGCGAGAGGTGCATGAGAGGCGAGCGAGCAGGGTGTGTGTTGTGTGAAGAGTAGGCAATGTTGAGAAAGCAATAGACCAGTCAGGGTCTTGTAAAAGTGAAGGCATCTTTATGTCAATCTTCTAGTTTCAGAATAGAAGTCCAAGTTGGTGCTTGGCATCAGGGGTTGGTGCTCCTTCCAGTTGGTGCTTGGTAAATCAGGGGTTGGTGCTCCTTTCTGTTGGTGCGGATAAATCAGGGGTTGGTGCTCCTTTCTGTTGGTGTAGATAAATCAGGGGTTGGTGCTCCTTTCTGTTGGTGCAGATAAATCGGGGGTTGGTGCTCCTTCCAGTGGGTGCTTGGTAAATTGATTGTAAAATTGATATTTTGCAAAGGCTGGATTTGGATGGGAGTCCAAACAGTCAATTTTGAGGAGTAGCCAAATCTGGTGAACCTCGGTACATCTTGTGTTGTGTGATGCTCTTTTGGTATATTTGCTTTATTGAGTTTTAAGCTTTCATTGTTTCAGCATTAAGAATTGAAGATTTAAGTTTTTAAGAGCTACACTGATTCACCCCCCCTCTCAGTGTCATAGTGAGACTAACAATATGGTCCCATTATAACTATAGGGACTAAAGAATAATATCCTACTTTAAAGGGTAAACTAAACAAAGTTACCCTCATGATGAATGTTTCGACACAAGGGGATTGTGACCATTTTTTTATCAATAGATCCTACCTTACGCATGATTTTTATGTGAATTGTATCAAAGATAATGGCTCATATAATAATCTCATCATGAGGACCATTTTAGAGAAGTTGGAGCTTCCCACAAAGCCACATCATCAACCCTATGCACTTGGGTGGAAGGATGTAGACTCCACATCTAACATCACATACACTTGCACCTTGAATTTTGCTTTTGGTGATAATTTTATGGATAAAGTAAGATGTGATGTCATTGAGATGTATTTTTGTGGACTATTTCTTGGTAAACCCTATCAATTTTATAGGAATGCAATGTATCATGCTAAAAATAACACATACACCTTGGATTTGCATAATAAAAAAAACTTGATACAAAGTACTACACCCACATTAAATTTGATGCTAAGTTGTAGGTAAGTTCATAAGCTATTTAATCAAGCACTTATTTTGGCTCCTACTTGCATAATTTCCACATGAGATAAAGAAAAAGCATCATAAAAGACTCATGATAAAGAAGAAGTTTCACTTATACAAAATAAAAAATCACAAGAGCTTGTGGTTAAGGAACCCATCGCTCTCACTCATGAGAAAGATACCAACCATTCCATTGACATAATTTTAGGTACACCTATGAACACACAACCACTTGCTCCACATAAGTTGCCTTTGGATTTACCCTCTTCCACCATTACATAGATGGAGTAAGCTAAGGTCACTTCCTTTATTCATCATCGATAGAGCCTTTAGGGCAAGATAACATAGGACTTGTAGAAGACTCAATAATGGTCTCAAAGAGCAATGAGCAAGCATCATAGTCCTCACTCATTTCAAGTTGGAGATAGATTTTGGCATCCTTTGGATAAGCGATGCTTTCTAGAGACACCATATCAGGATCCTCCTTTAGTGATCCTTGGTTGACTCAAAAAAATCCTATTGTTGATGAGATTACCTTGTCATCGATGGAAGAGCAAAAGGGGATAGAAATCAATGATGGGATGAATTTTTAGGCTTAATTAATTTCACAATCACTGATGAGGGAAAAATTTTGTTGATCGATTAGTGATGTGCTTTAATATCGACAACCGACCAGACTTAGACTTGAGGGCTAATCATTTAGGTAGAAACTTATGCTTATTTTTTTAGGTAAATGAAGACCAAAAAATTAACTATATGACCTAGGGCTAAGGCATTGCTAATGAAAATCTATTGTTGTTTATGGATCAGTGACGACGGGTTTGGATGAGCAATTATATATTTCTGATGGTTTACTTTGGTCATGGATGGATCAATGAAGGGAACTTTGAGTAGATGATAAAGACTTCAAAACAACTTGGCATTACTAACTTCGTAAGGAGGGGGAATGGTTAGGCCGATAATGACTAGACCATTATTTTATACTTAAAACATACCATCACTAATAATACTTATTGATCACTGATGTATCGATGATGAGGTTTTTGCAAGAGCGACAATTAACTTCTCTTTATGTCCAGTCTTTACGCAGTCACTGATTGAAATAGTCTATTAGAGATGGATCAGTGATGGTGGGTTTGGATGAGTGACAATGTAATTTAGGCTTAGGCTATCATAAATGGCTTATTGTGGTCATGGATGGATCAACGACAAGGTTTCAAAAGGGTAATGATGACTTTGGATGGTTAGGCCTTAGTGAATATTTTTGAGAAAAAATAGGATGAATGTATAGGCTAACTTGGGTACTTGGGACTTAGGAAAATTTGATTAAGGTGGATTTCATGGTATTTTTGGCTATAGTCTGACTTAAGCATGTATCATGACCCTTAACTTTATAGTATGGTTTTTAAAAGGCTCTGCAATGGTTATATACCTTGGATGATATGGTTTAAATGGGGCTATGGAGATGGCATGGACCAAATAATGAAGGTGAAAAAATGGTCAAAATGGTTAATATGGTAAATACTAATGATATGGTGATAATGACCATGCTAATGAATGGGTGGATAGGGGTGAACTTATGAAGTTTATAATGCATAAGTAATCTAGGACTCAAAATTATGCCTTTAATTATCATGAAGACTCTTTCGAATTAGAATTATTTTCTTAAGGTTTCTTTCTCTTTTGGACTCAATACCACATCCTACAATCACCTAGTCACTCAATTTTGACAAATTTTTAAAGTTAGGGGTGAAAAATAAGTTGGGAATTTTGAAGCCCAACATAGGATATTTCTGGGAAAATTTGATCTGATAGGATTAAAAATTTTCCTGAGAACTCTAGAATCTTTGGCTGAACTAATTGTACCCATTCCTTTTTAGACTTCTTACAATAGGCTTCAGACAATTATGACCCCTAAGGACATTATTTTTGCCTTTGTTATTCATAGAATCTTAGATGGTTTAGTTTCATGACCAACTTGACCAAGACCTAATGGACCTTTTAATTAAAATCATACTAGACTAAAAATATCCTAATCACTTAAGAAGATAGACAACTAAAGCCAAACACATAACTCTTTTTTTTGTACAAGAGATAGACAAAACTAAGTCATTATAACTAATATCCATTATAGGTATGATACATCTTCAGATGTTGGCCATTTATCAAAAATTGCATCCCTTCTTCTTGTAGGGTATGCAACCTATAAGTATGATGGTTTGTTTTCTAGATGATCTGGTAAGGACCTAGCCATTTGGGCTCGAAATTGCCTTTTACTCCTTGTTTTTCATTCTTCAGATCCTAGTATAACACTATATCTCCTACAAATGATTTTTCTCTAGCCTTCTTATTGAAGATCTACATTATTTTTTGAGTTTCTTGGATCATTCTCTTGAAATCCTCTCTCCTATATTCTTCTAGTTTAGCAATCTGATCCATTCTCCTTTGCCAACTATCAGGCTTCTTGTGGTCTTCCAGTAACAAGGCTAAAGTTGGTATTTCAACCTGTGGAGGGAGTAATTAAAATTTCCCATACACCAATTCATAAAGTGTTTTTTCTATAGCTCTTTTAACAAAAATTATATCAGCCCATAGAGCAAATTTTAATTCACTTTCCTGGCTCCTTTTATTTCTTCCAAGAGATATTTTTATCCTGTTATGAGGTTTTTGTTTGAATATTCTACTAGGACATTGCCTTAAGGGTAGTAATTAGCTAAATGAGCTAGCTCAATGCTATACTTGCTGCAGAAATATACCATATTATGTGAAATGAAAATACTACCATTATTAGTAACTAGTTTTCTGGGTACCCCAAATCTATTTAAAACATTTTATTCTAAGAACTTGATAATTACCTTAGTGGTTGATCTCTTCAATTGGGTAGCTTCTACCAATTTAGTGAAATAATTTGTAGTAGTTATTATCCATTGATGGTCTTTTGATGAATTTGGGTTAATTTCCCCTATCAATTCTTAACCCCATTGAGTGAAAGGAGCCTCCACTATCACATGTTTTAAAGGTATTACAAAAAGCTTTTTCTTTCCATAAAATATTTAAAAATTCTGACATCTTCTCACAAAATATTGCACATCTCTGAACATGGAAGGCAAATAGTAGCCTACTCTCATGATGTTGTTAACAATTTATTTTGGTGCAAAATGACCTCCACAAAATCCTGTTTGAAATTCATCAATTATTCCAAGTATCTCTTCTTGGAAAAGGTAGAGCAATAATACACCACTTGGATACCTTCAATACAGATTGTTTTCCTAAATGTAGTATTTCTAAAATTGCAAGTTAATACTTATTAATTTTTATAACAACTAGTAGTGACTACCAATATTTGTAGATAATTCATGTCTTTATACCAGTATTATTTGGATGCTTTTATTTCAACAGTCTGTTGTTCATCGATTGTTACCATTGTATTTTTTAAGTCTTCCCTTTCTTTGGTTTTCATATACTTGGTTAAAAATTACCCCTTAATGGTCTTCACAGCCTTGAACTCTACCTCATACTACTAAAATTTAACCATCCACCTGGTTGACCTGCCCGTAGGCTCATTTTGAGTAAAAACATCCTTAAAGAATGTGTAAGGAATATAGGCTATGACTTTGTTTGACCCAAAAATTCCTTTGAAATGCTCTAAGGCTTTGGTTAGTGAGAAGGCCTATTTTTCTATCATGGTATATTTTAACTATGATCCTTTTAATCCCGAGCTCATAAATACCACTGGCCTCTCCATGATTTTTGCATCTTTTTGGGATTTACAGCAGCAATGGTGTCTTCTAAAGAAAAAAAGTAGATGTTAAAATCTTGGTGATAGTTTGGGTAGGCTAATATAGGAGCTTGTGTTATGGCATATTTTATTTTTTTGAAATAATGCAAGTTCTCTTTTATCCATATAATAATACCTATCATGTCATTTATGGGATTTGATATTTGGGAAAAATTTGGGATAAATCTCTTGACAAAATTAATCTTCCCAAAAAATGACTTGATTCCTTTCAAGTTATTTGGTGAAGGAATTTTTGCAATGGCCTCAATTATTTCAGATAAATGCTAATTCCTTTTTTAGAAATAATGTGTCATAATAGCTTGCCCTACTTTGCTCCAAATATACACTTCTTAGGATTCAATGAGATGCCAAATTCTTTACATACAAAGTGATCATCAGGATTCTTAGAGAAAATAGTTATGTCATCCAAGTAGACTACTACCATTTTAAACATTAAGCCTTTGAAAGTAAAATTCATGGCTCTTTGAAATGTGGCTCCTGCATTCATAAAACCAAAAGGTATTCTAAGGTATTCAAAGGTTCCCCATGAGTAGTAAAAGTTTTCTTGTGCCTATCCTTAGGATAGAATTGAATTTTATTTTAGCCATAGAATCCATCCAACAATGACATCCTGGTTGATCCTACAATATCCTATAATAGTTGCTCCATGTTGGGTAGAGGATAATTATCTTTCAAGGAGTTTTTGTTAAGATTTCTAAAATCCACACATAGCTTGATATCTCCATTTTTTTTTCTTACTAGCACTATATTGGCTATCCAAGTAGAGAATCTTACTTTTTTGATAATTTTAGCATCCATTAACTTTTGAAATTCCTTTTCCATCATAGAGTGTAGTGTAGGATTGAATCTCCTCTATTTTTGTCTGCGTGGCTTAGTACCCTCTTTAAATGGAATGATATGCATCATTAGCTTTGTATTAAAAGTTTTGAGGTCTTCATAGCTCCAAGAAAAGGCATCTTTATGCTTCTTCAAGTATTTTATGTAGTCTTTTTTTCTTTCTCAAACATGGATTTTTTGACCTTCACCATTTTGGGCTCTTGTTCAATGCCAATATTGATCTATTCTACTTCCAGTCCTTGCAAGGCAGGTTTGTGGGATTTATAAAAATCATCAATAAAATCCTCTAACGACCTTTGGGAAATTTGTTAGTCTTTAATTGTATCACCTCCATAGGCTCTCTGATTACTTTTTTATTTTTTCTGCATCTTCTTCATCACATATAATATCAATATTTTGATTTTGTAATGCCATAAAATCCTTGATATCTATGTCATATTGGAATACTTGTAGATATACTATGTTTTTTGGGATAGATGGATGATATATGAAATAGGAGGGAACTTCTCTTGATATTTTGTGTCTATATTTGGACTGTCTAAACTAGAAGCATTAATGATTAACAAATTGGCTACATGGTTTTGATCCCTAGGAATATATCTGATATTGAAAGCCAAAAAATTATTAATTTTTTCCTAAATAGCATGTCTATATTGCTTCAGCCTAGGGTGTTTGGCCTGATATTTACCTTAAATCTATTGTATTATCAATTTAGTGTCTCCATATATAGTCGGATAGTTTATTTCCAGTTCTTTGGCCTTTCTCAAGCCTAATAGCAGTTCTTCATACTATGCCACATTTTTTGTGCATGGAAAATGTAATCTATAGTATACCCAAATAATTCCCATTAATATTAGTCAGGTTGAACCTTCCCCCTGCTCTAGTATGTGACTTAGCTCCATAAAAAATTAGAGTCCATATTTTTGATGTTATTATTCTTGTAGACTCAACATCAATTTTTTTTGTTGTTTATGGGTCCACGTCTACCACTTCAGGTATCTCATCTATGAAGGGTGAATTCCATATAGAATAAACTCCTATATCTTTCTCCTCAAAAGACTGAAATTTTTTTTTAGTGGTGTTATCATACTTTTAGCCCTACAAAATACCTATGAAAGGGATCTCTTCTGAGGGTGACATGTTCTTTGGCTATTAGGGGAATAGTGGCATAAGATCAATCTAATTGGATAGATCCTCCTAATTGTTCATCCCAATGTCTTTACAATAGTAGGGAAAATAAAGGGTCTACATCAACTATGACCACATCCATAATTATTCCTTTCTTTAGGTACTGGTCCAAATAGACTAATAGTCCTATAATGATCCCAACATAAGGTATTTATCTACTATCCATGACTGATATTGAGAAAGAGACTTTAGTGCATATTAAACCTAACTGATCTACCACTTATTTAGGCATGACATTATGTGATGCTTCATTGTATAACATGAAGTTATAGATTATGTACTGATATCCAAAGTTTGAATTATATCTTAAGGAGATATAGAAAGCTCTAATTGATGATGGATTTCTAGGAATGGGTTCGGGCTTTTCTATCACTAAAAAATTGCAAATATGATTATTTGTGGTTCTACTAAACCAAAGGCTTGAAACACTTGATCTATGTATTTTGGTATATTCACAAGTTCCTTTAAAAGTAATGTTGATTTTTTATTTAGCCAACTCTTACCTTGCATCAAATTCAACCTTCTTGACTTTAGCATTTTTGTTAGAATCTGACTTTTATAGCTGCATTCCTTAGTTCTCTATTTTGGGTCTATTGATTTGTATCAGCCTTATCAAACTTATTGGCCTTAGGCATTGTTCTACTTATTATATTGATGGCATGCATCCTTTCCAGTGCTTCAATTTCTTCAGTTGTTGGAATGATTTTTCCTTGTTTCATCATTTCAAACTTGCTTTCTTAAGTTTTTTAGGATTTTTACATTTTCGAGAACCAAAGCTTTGGGATATTTTTTTGACTTAGGCAATTCATCTATTTATTTTTTAAATTATATTTGTCTTTCTTCATAATATTTGGTCCAATAGGTATTTATTATTATTTTCTCATCTGATTCTTCTTCCACATTGTCATTGGTATGTGCACGTAGATAGATACAACAAGCAGCTAGATTGTGTGGTGCATCACATTCATTGCAATAGTATTGGAATCCAAAAATTATATTAGTTGTGGCCATGGGATTTGGGACTGAATTCATATCTTTCAGCCCTTATCTCCTCTTCCAACCATTAATTCCATTTTATTTGCTTCTTCCCCATTGTTCCTAGTCCAATTTTTGTTGAATTTTTTTCAAAATTAGGGTCTGTTACCAGTCTATGACTGAGCATGTTGTTCAATCATTTACATATTTATCTCTCTCAATTCTTGACAACCTACTATTGATAGTGTTGAACATCTCGATAAATTGGTTGGATAATTTATCTATGGGATCCATCTAAGCCTTATTTAACAATGAGAATCCAACTTTCTTAGGTTTCCTGTCTACTTGACTAGAGCTTGAATAGGATGTGTATGGCTTAATTTTTTTACTATAAATAATATTCCTTACAATTTCTAGAGCTTGTTCCTGGTGTGGCCATTGCACAATGTACCCCAAAATTGGGGACCCATCGTGTCTTTTCTTGTTTTGGATATTTTTTAAGTGATATCGTTGCGATTTCATGCATTTGCTCCCTTGAGTTTGCGGTTTAAAGTCCAAGGTTCCATCGTGGATAGTATATTTTTCCATTTGCTTTTGGATCTATTGGTTTTTGGATTGAATCATTAGGTTTAGTTTCTTGTGTTTTAGCTTTTTAATGTTAGTAGGTTTCTTCTTTTGTTTGATAATCTTAAATATCTTGAATTAAATTAATTCAATATTTTAAGGTTAATCTAATTCCTAATAAAAATAAATATCATATATATTTATACATATAAATAAATATATATATATATATATATATATATATATATAATAAAATAAATAAATAAAATAAGAAGAAAATTATATATATATATATATATATATATATATAATACAAGAGACAAAATAAAATATAATAAAAGATAAAATAAAAATAAAATATGAAATAAAAAAATCACATTAATAAAAATATTCCTTTTACTTTATAGCATTCCCTATGATGTTATGATATTGATTTAATTTAAATTTCATATCATAATGATATTCTCATCACTCTTTTCTATAGGTGCCAATTAAAAGAGGTGTGGACGCCCTATACAATGCATATGGGAGATATGGGGACTGGTGATGGCATAGGTGGATACTAGGGATCAACGCACAGACCAGGGATGATGATGAGAATACGTCAAATTTGGATGAAGAAAACTAGTGTTGGGATGTGGATAATCGAGAGAGCAGCATCAAAGAGGAGGAATATTCGTGATGCATGTAGCTATGGCATTGGTGTACGTGGTGTGAACCACCTTGGTGGTTCCCACAAAAGGAGATATTTGTTGTCTCGCATCGATTCTATCCATTCACTAACACTACTCTCTCTCGAGTGGATGGCTTTCAATTTGTGACAGTGAATGAATGAAGAAATGTCACAATAAAATCATTGAAAGTAGCAAAAGTATCATAGATAATAAATATCATGAGGATGCAATTTTTGGACACATTGAGGAGCATGTTTTAAGTAGGCTATCGGATGATCCTAATCTGGAGTCAATGTGGACATCAATTGAAAATCTATTGTTACGGGTGAGAATACAACAACAAAGAAGCCTTTGTTTGCTCATGATATTAGTCTGTGTAAGATTTGATACATCGTCAAATAGAAACTTTCTAAATAATTAGAACATGAAGAATTCTGGCACCACCACATCAATCGTCCAAGCAAGGAAAAGTTATCACCACCATAATTTGATGCTGTGAGTTAGGTCCGCATTTACAAGGAAAGATCTATTTTTTTAATAATGTAAAATTCACCATGTTATCCAATTGTAGACGTAGTAGGGTTTTTTGGTATATTGGGTGACTGAGCATCGTAGATGTCATGTTAGAAGTGGAAGGAGAAATTGTCAAGACTGATGATGTAGCATGGTGATATTAAAGAATGGTGTGCGTAATGACACTCACTTAGATTGATGAAACACCATCTTTGAGGTTTGTAATAGATGAGGTAAGCATCGTGGGCAATGACTGTGCATGCGTAGAGAACAAACACAAAGTGGAAGCATCAACAAAAAGTAGCTCGCACATTATCAACATGCTTCAAAGCATATTACAGGAAAAAAATATCATGGATAGAATCGAGGATGCCATATTTACAAACATATTTGGATTAGGGAAGTTTACCATCCAATTAATAATGTTAATAATATTGAACAGTAAGATGGCTGACATTAGATGGGCATATCATAGAAATTAGTGACAGTGGTAGGTATGAGAAGTAGACAATACGGCGAATGTAATGGGCTATAGTAGAGGCATATATGGGTTGTGGACGTAGTGAGGATTTTGTATAATATATCAGTTGAGTGGTAGTGTAGCAGTGGGTCTGGTGATTCATAGGAGCTCGACGAATCATGACATGCTCCCAAATAAAGTGGATTTAAAACCTGCACCATGACTAGAATAAGGTATTTATCCCATAGAGTACGTACATCAGTAGACATGGCAGTGAAGCTATAACATGTTGTAGAAAAAGGGTATATTTAGAAGTTATAGAGGGTGTTGATAATTACTTTTTTTTAAGACTCAATCGATGAGTGCGGGAGCAGAATTCACCCACTGTACAACAAAAAAAGGTAAATCATAATCATGTGTGAGGTTGATAGAGAAAGGAGAAATGGTTACATGGGTATGGTCGGTATACATTAGATATCACACCCCCACTCTATTGCATGCTACAACATGTATCCACGGGAGAGTTCTCCATGGGAATGAACATGAAAGTAGATATGAGAGAAAGACCAAATGAAAGTGGATTCCAATATGCTTCCCTACGAAGATGGTGCCATGTGGCACTGTCCAACACAGTTAGAATACGTTATTATATTACAATACGTAAAAGAGGATTTATGCAAAAATGTATGCATTATGCACTGGTTGTAAAATCATCCCTGCACCTACCAATAGGATGTTACCGCAAGCCTTGCTATAAGAAAGAGCTTATAGGTAAAAATACATGTTTTGTATATATAAATGCCAATTCACTTCGTGCAATGACTTTTAAATAAATCAATTATGTTTTGGTTACAAAATGAGAATGGATACAATGTCTATAGGTTGCCAAAAAATAAAATGGAATAAAAATATT
Organism: Wollemia nobilis; assembly: GCA_028583015.1. Taxonomy (NCBI): domain Eukaryota; kingdom Viridiplantae; phylum Streptophyta; class Pinopsida; order Araucariales; family Araucariaceae; genus Wollemia; species Wollemia nobilis. Next base: position 5,381,444 of record JAQPPZ010000431.1, on the reverse strand, counting down.
GGAAAGCCAAACTGAAGGAAATGAGGATGGTGATGAAAAAAATGGATGCATGTGAAGCTCAACAGGAAAACAGGACGGTGAAACGAAGATTTTTCCTTCAAAAATTTTAAATACACATTGAAACAATGAACCAAGGGCTGGATCCTATTGGAGGCTAGATGCTGGAGGATTTTTGGGAGAGAGACGGGAAATTTCCATTGTTGTAAACTTGAATATTATTTTTAATGCAAATATTTCAGAAGCTTACACTTTGTTAACAAGATTGGAAGAAAAGTTCTGCATGTTCGTATTTAACGTTTTATTTTTCCCCTTCCATGCTTTAGGTTTATAGATGACGTTAAATGCATTTTAATGGTTGCATCATTGAATTTTTAAAACATAGAATCTATTTTTATGTTTCCTTAGGAGCTTGCACTTAGTTTATTTTTTATTGTGCAGATTTGAATAGACCATGCAGAAATTTATCACAACTCCGATGTTGCAGGATAGGGTAGAATTAAACTGACAAATCTTTGCATGTTTATGTTTTTAGTTTTCTATTATGTTTTCTAGGTTTTATGTTTATTTTTCTAACTTTTATTTTTATTTAATATTTCGGCGATTAAAGTAAAAATTAAAAAAAATTAAAATGCCAAAAATAGATACATGGGTGTGAAGAATGAGCTTCAATATTTCATTCAAAACAATTCCGATCTCGTTCTGAAGCCATTTAGAATTTATAAAAATTATTTAAAATTATTTTTTTTATGAAATTTTTATAATATCGGAATTTTTACATTTTTCATATTTTGAAGGCAAGTTAAATTTTTAAACTTTGCATTTTCATTCGCAAGCAATAAATGAACTTGCCTTTATGAAAATTCCACTTTCATTAAAGGGGAGTGATTTATATGGCCTTTTAAAAGGCCATTATTTTAAAGCAATAAATTGTCGTATCGATATAAAAAATCTGATTTTATTAAAGAGAGGTAGTTTATACATTATATCAAAGGGTATTGTTTTAAAGCATCATTAAATAGGGATAATTTATAATGATATTTTAAGGCCATTATTTCAAGGTAATAAATTGACTTCTCTTTATGAAAATTTTGATTTCATTAAAGAGGGGTAATTTATTTATTATATCAAAGGCTATTGGCATTTTCATGCTCAAAGCAACATCAAGTGAATCCTTTCATCATTTAAGTTTCACATTTAGAGATAGATTTTAATCTTCTATTTCATGCTCAAAGTAGGGTTTAATGCAAGATAAAACTTGTTTAAAATTGGCTTAACCAAAATAAGATAAAACCTATCTTAAAATATTTCAAGATAAAAATAATTAAGGTATCTACATTGTGGTCATATGAGGGCCAATCACATTTTTTTCTCTTTAAGTTTCATTAACAATCATTAGTATAGCATGATAAAATAAACCAACACAAACCCCTTGTTAATAGTTACTTGCAAATCACTAAGGTATTCCTAGAACTCATTTAACACATATTTACAAGATTACAAATACACATGTGCAATGCTTATATAGAGGAACCTTGGAGAAGTTTTTTTTTTTAACTTCTTTTCAAGAGAGGATTTTGTGATAAATTCTAAGGGTGAGTGTGGTTTTGTAATTGGGTAAAATTACCACTCAAAATTTCCATACACTCATCAATGGTATTGGTCCTATGTTGTCTCAACTCATAGCTGCACTCTCTAGGAAAGGTATTATTATAAAATCATATGACCTGGTGATTAGTGGGTCTCAAATTTATGGGGATTTTATTTCTAGTCTTGAAAATCAGTTGTTAAAATCCTCTAATGACTCATTTTCTCTTTTCTTGACTGTTGCAAGCTCTATTAACAAGGACTGCTCATTTTTTCTTTCTCCATATTTCTTTAAAAATACTTCCTCCATGGTCTAAAATTCAAGAATCTAGTCAACTAGAAGATAATTAAACCAGTCCCTTACATCCTTTTCTAATGTTTGTAGGAATAGTCTAAGAACTATGTCCTCATGTTCAACCTCAAGGCTACTTAACACATATAGGAATCCCTTGATATGATCTTCCCCATTAATAGCAGTGTTGCCTTGAAATTTGGGTAAATACTTGTGAGCTTTGGCTGGTAAGGGGTGTAAATTTTGGGGTAATCAAAAGGGCCTATACCTATTAGTACTCCACACCTAAAGGTTCTAATTTAGGTTTGACTGTGCCATAGGAAAGACATGGATACCAACCATAGAGGTGCTAATAGAAGATGTATTGGAAACATAATTAACTATAAAAATATAATTTTTAGTAGATTTACTACCAATAAAATAAGATCTATTTTGATAAAAAAAATTCTTAAGAACTGGGACTTTTTAAAAATGGATAAATACCTCTAGGTCTTCAAATTCTAGGAATAGTTCTTTGTCATTGCGTTTGGTATGCATCAATTCATATTCTTCTTTTTCTTCTTTTGGGTTCATTCAGAGTCACTAGTACTTTGGTGCAAGTAGAATCTCAGTCAGGCCAAGATTGCTCGATTGTTAAATTCCCTTAATCTCTCAGATATGTACAGAGAAAACCTAGAACACACAGACTTTTAGAAAACTACAATTAATCAGATAAAAAATAATTTCTAGAAAACTATGGTGTTGACTATGAAAACTTTATCATGGGGAGACAAACTACAAATAAAATAGATAATAAAATAGTCTATCCCAAGTAACGATGCCAAAAAAATATTATGGAAAAATTTGAATATCCTTATTATCTGTCATGCTATTAAAATTTACTAAGGCCCACAAGTAGATATGTGAGCTTTGGTATATTCAGCACTTCATCCTAGGATAGCTTGGTAGCTAAATAAGCTAGGTTTGGACACCCTAATATGAGCTTATGATAACATTTCTTGAACTAATATGTCCAATCAGATTAAGATAACATATATAAAAATAATATTGACCAAGCATACAATGAAAGCATTTTAGCAGTTAAAGTAGACCGGTGCCCTGTCCATTTGGGTTATCATAGTAGTTTTAATTATTCATATGAAAAAGGAGAGAAGAGGAAAGAAATACTTATAGACCCACTTTCATTTTAATATCACAATCGACATGAATTTTTAAATCAATGAGAGAAAAATTACCTACAGATTCAAATAATGTAATATACAAGCAAGGAAACACACACATTGCACCAAAAAATACCAGAAAGCAAAAACCAGATGATTTGTATTATACTAAAATTAACATGACTACAATTATAAAGCCTAGAATAATGCTAATACATGGGTCACCCTATTTAAATAATGTAATAGGGAACTACTATCTACTATCATAATTATAGTGACACATAGACTCTGGCTCCCTAGAGCAGCTCTTGGAAATCATCTCAAATAAATTGCTCCACTTTTGATAATACCTGCACATAGGTGGGAATAACTTAAGAGAATAGTGAAAACAAATAAAAAAAAGGAAGATATGATAACCCAAATAGAAACACTCATAATACCTTCTCATAAGCTTTCTATGTGATTGCTTGATAGTGAAGCTTGGATGCTTCCGCTCCTTTTATATTTGGGTTGCAAATTGTCATTGATAAGACTTGGTGTAGGTGTTGCCACTTGGACTGTTTGTAGCCACTACCTCTATTGAGTTCCTCCTAGTTTGGCCTAAGTTGTCTTTCACTAACAAAATTTACAAAACTCTACCACCTGTTCCTAAGGCTGCTATTTTTGCTATTTCAATTTTGTGATTGGTTCTATTTGTTCCTAAGTCTCTATTGTGGGGATGATGTCGGTTGTTTCTACTTGGTATTTTCTATGGGACCCATATAGATATCTTCTCTTTTTTCTTCTTCTGTATTCTTGACTCCTAAAATATTAGCAATGTGTTCCTAGGCTTCATCTAAAAATATGGAGGTTGACATGACCTCATGTTCAATGCTCTTTGTCTTATTGAGGTACTTTTTTATTAGTGGCCTATTTTTATTAGTGAATAGGATTTCTTCTATGTAACTAAAGCCAAATATCTTAGTTTTAGAGACAATTTATTTTCATCTTCCTCATCACATTTGAATTCCATTATTTTATTAGTGATAAGTGCTTCCATCTGAGTCACTACAGTGACTTATCTAAGTGTCTCAATGTTTTGTAACCCCACATTGTCTAACTTTTTTGTCCATTCATCCATGCTTGATATGGCATCTTCCCAGTGGAATATTTCATAAAAGTAGTTTTTCAACTTCTGGAATTCATTCTAATAACCATAAACTTGACCATCAGTACCAGTGATTTATTCCTCCAAGATTTGAGTATATTATTCCTTGTATTTGTGGTAGGTAGGCAAATTTTTTATAGCACTACAATTTTTTTCTTCTATAATAATTTTGATATGTTGAGTGTTCATTATTTCTAGAAGGTATTTGAAAATGTTAGAAATTGGATTGACTACGTCTTTGATTAATTCGACCAATATTAACTTGAAATGATTAACGGGCTCTTCTTTGTCAAAAGCACTCTCTAGAAGGGTTGGTGGCTTCTATTTTTGTAGTTTAATCATTTATTTTAGTCTGCCTATCTCAGCCTGAAGTGCCAGATTATCACTTTGTAGATGATATTTTTTTTGTTTTCATCTGCTCGAATTGAGTCTTTTATGCTCTTAACTTTGTGAGATCCACTTCAACAATTGTAGTTGTTTGTATATGGACTTCCACATTTGCTTTCAACATTTCAATATTATACCCCTTCCACTTTACTTGTTTGGATCTAGGATCAATGAAGAATTTAGTAGGATTTTTTGGCAGAGGCAGTGCAATAGTGACTTCAAAACCTGCCTATGTAACATTTTTTTGAACCAACAACTATTAAGCAGCCTTTTCATCGATGATTCTTTCAACCACCTCTATTTGTTGTTCTTCCTCGGTGCTGAATTGTATATTGGTTTCTTTTACTTTTATCAGTATCATGGAATGAGAAGTCCTAGAAGCTAAAATAGATTCTATACAAACTCTTTTATTTATATGAGAACCAGGAGGAGAGGTTTCTTCAGGGATAAGTTCTCTCAAAATATTTCCCAATCCTCCAGCTCAAGTGGCTTTCTTCATAGTAGCTGGGGAAATTTTGTACTTCTTGTTATTCACTATCAAGTGCATGGTGGTGGTGCTCTTTGGTATTTTTACTTGAGATCTTATGAGTGATTTTTCCATTTCTTCTACTTCTTGAGATTCTAAGATAGAGGTATCTTAAATTACCATTGATGGGCTTACTACTTAGGATGTGATTTGTTATTCTTATTCTTCATCCTGAGAGAACTCTCTAGGAGAGCTTGCTTGAGGAGCTGGATCAATCTATGGCTAGTTTATTTTAGTATCAGGTACTTCCTTGATGACTATTTCCAATCATTGTAGATATTTTTCAGTTATCTACAAGAAAGGGTCTTCAAGCTCTTGAGTTCTGGTTGTTGGGAATAGTGGAGCATAAAAATAAACCATGGCTACTCTTTGTCTATTCAAATTTACTCAATGATTTTCCACTTCTTACAATTGGGTAAATGGTATTTAATATTTCCTAGAAACTTTTTGGGCTTTCTATATTTTTTATGGCAATCTATATGGCATCTTTGAAAGCATAATTTTCATGACCCATGTGTAATTTCATCACCTTCTATATTTCTTTGTCATATTCTCCATTTGGGTCGTAATCTCTCTGCATAATTTTGGTAAAGCAATAATCATCCATCCTCCACATGGCCCTAAGAAGACTAAGATATCCCTTGAAGATATAGTGTCCCATTTTGAAAGGCAATTTGAGCCAAGGGAATCTCACCTTGCCTTTGTTTACTCTCACCTTCGCTTCTCCAGCTACCTGCATTATTATTTCTAAGGCGATAATGGACATTGGGAAATACTTTAGGAGTACTTTAGGTGGGATCTTCATGCCATATAACCTGATGTAAGTGAATTCTCCTATGAAGAAAATTTTCTTAGACTTGAGCTAATTCAAAAAAAAAAATTATTCCTATATTGATTCTTTGAGGGTTTTCATCACACAGCTTGTTATGAATGGCCAACATAAACTTTCCAATAAACTCAGTGATATCAGACCAGACTTCTTAAATCCAAGATAGTCTATCCTAGATGTATTCAACATTGACCCCTCCTAGCATCTGAATAACCTTGGGACTTAACTAGCCCACTATGAGATGTATAAGAAAATAATAATATGTGAATTCTAGCATCACCTCTTTCTTCTTATCGATAGCTTCATGTAGTGTCATGAGCTTCTTATTCTCTAGGACTTCTTCCCAAGCATACATAGTTATTTTTTTTAAATTTTATTTAGTTGTGAAGCCATGTACATTATCTCTCTTTTTATATTACCTAGATATTTATTTTCCATTACAATTTGGTTCATGTCTACATAATCTTTGGCCCATACTCTGAGAGCCACTTTTTGTACCGAGAATTTATTCAACACTTGATAGTCCAAACCAAATATACTTCAATAAAAATGAGTACTTAGCATACATGAATATTGTGTATCAAGCAATTTTTTGTTTGGGACTATTTGTGAAGGAAAGAGATTGAATACCTTATGAATGGCTTCCTTGGTGATTCTAAATACCTTTTGGACCTTGTGGTTTAGTATGACATTTGAATCTGGGTCATACAATATAGCTAACTGGGAGATCAGGTTTGATAAATGGTGGAGTCACGAGCAAATAAGGTTCCCTAAATTGCCATTCCATCTGTTGCAAAATGGACTGTCATTATAACACTTGTATCTATCCCTTTGAAATATGTCTTTGAGAATTGTTTTATGTCTTTGGTAGTTCTTTAGTATACTCAAAATAAAAAATGTTAGCATTTTCATATTCTTGCCTTTGCTCCTCCGTAATTTCTTTTACTGGTGCCTTCTTCCCTAGAGCCTCTTGTTATTTCTTCTTTATGGGTTTTCCAGGTAGTTATTTGTAGGGATAAGCTTGTGATACTCTTAGTACTATGTCTACAATTTTTTCCTCAATAGATTGAATAGTCTTAGTGGGTTTATTTTTGGATGAGATGGGAGATTTATTTGGTTTTCTAAAAGAGGCCATGGTGTAGGAATATAATGCTTGGTGTAATTTCTTCCTTATGGATGTAGTCTGCAAAAAAATTTTACTCAAAAATGTTCTATAAGGGAAATCAAAGCTTTGTAGAGGAGTGTTTAAAATAGCTTGATAGTACGTGTTTGTAATATATTTATTTCTCCCTCAACCACCTTTTCCTGGCCATTTTCAAATAATCATGCATGTGATATATATGCAACTATAATATTTAATAGGGGTTTTATTTTTTGATTTGTCCACCCAGGCTTACATTTTCAAGTGTCACTATTTCATTGGTGCCACATCGTTTACCCCTATCTATCATCACAAGCTAGAGACTCATCATGGGTATTTTTTTGATCTGTGTGTGCCTCGAGGAGATACATTTATGCATTGATCCATATTTGATTTCACTACCGCATACAGGATCATTGCTTTTGGATATTGGGCTATTGTTGGCCATTTTGTATTCATTGGGAATTTTGTTCAAGATTTTGAGTTCATTTTTTGAATGTAGCGACAGTATATACTTGCATCTTTGGCTTCTATATGTAATGTTTTAAATAATTGCACATTTTTGATGCATGTTCAAAAAATTCCTTTTGAATTTATCTTTGTAAAGGTTAATGGAGAAATGTCTACTTGAGTCTAAAATAGAATGAAGAAGACAAGTCCTAAAGAAAAAATTGGTTAAATCACCATATAGTTACGTTCACCCCTAAGGAGGACCGAACACCTCATTCATGCTTAAAATGGGTGAACATGTTTAAAATATTACAAAGGTGAAAGTACTAGAGTGCAAGGTCGCATTCACCCTAACATTGGGGTGAACGCATTGTTTGCCCTTCTATGGGGCAAATGCACTTTGATGACATTTGGAGGTGCGCTGGCCCAAACCATATTACGTTCACCCTGGTTGAGGGGCAAACATCCCATTCGTCCCTCCCATGGGTGAACCACTATTTTGGTGAATTGAGATCGTGTTCGCCCTTCCTAAGGGCCAAACATCCCATTTGCCCTTTTTAGGGGTAAACATACTTTCATTGTAGTCATGTGTGCGCCTTTCAATTTGTAATGGGGTAAAATAGATGTTGAGGTGAAAATAAATGTGGGTGAATGAAAATTTGGTCAAGGATTCAAAGATGCTAAGTTTTACGCATTTAATTAAGGATGCCCTCAGTTACTCCATTTTGTGGATCACGAAGGGGAAGGTGAGAAGAAATGAATTTTCATGATTTCCAATGTACCAAAGGTGCTCTAAAGAATTTAATGTCTTTTTTGCAATCTACGCATCCTCACTCGAGTTACAGTTTTTTAGGAATTTATCTTCTTAGGAGGATGGATTTTCAAAGAATTCAAGGAGGATTTTTTTGGTTTTGTCTTTGATCTCGAAACATTTTATTCTCCTATGTATAAAATGAAAGAGGTGAAAACCTCTATAAATACAAGATAAATTTCATTGTAAGGGGGTTGAGATATTTTGTGAGATAATTCTCCAAGATCTCTGCATTAATACAAGGCATCATATTTTTGAAATTGCAAGTGATCTTGCATGTGGTTACTTTCTATGTCATGTACTTCTATTTTCATTTGCTCATCTTGTTTCTTGTTCTATTTAAATTATGTCATTTGGATTTAAAATTTCTAATAATAAGGTGAATGTTGGAGCACCATTTTGATAGTTTCTATGGTGAGATCATGAGATTGTTTTGTTCTATTTCCTTTTACAAATGCTACTTTGTGTTTGGGTTTTTTCTTTCTAGTTGGTCTAACATCAATACTGTACTTTGGCCTGTGGCCATATTTCCCATTTCTTTCCACATTTTACCAACTTCTTTCCTACATCCTTAATCTTTCACCAATATAGGATTTAGTTCGAGAACCAGCCCTCTCTGGAGATTGGCACGAATGACATCTCTTTCCTCTGGCCTTTCAATATTGGTTGTATCTAGGGCACATAAACACGATGTTTATCAATTAGGTATATCCACCTCATCATTATTTCTACCAATTTTTAAATAGTGATCCATGTGCCTCTCCAGGTGAAATATGCATCGTTGATCTTCTATAAATGATCTGGTCCATTGATGCCTTCATTTCTCTTCACCTTGGCTCATTACTGATGCATCACTATGGACTTTATTGTTGAGCGATGATGTTTTTAAAAAATACATGATCACTAATTTCTTGGGGCTATCACCATTGTATCAATGACAATACTTTTATACAGGTGATGAATAACCTGGTCACTTATGAATTTACACTGTCGCTAATGGATGAGTGAAGGGGAAGAGCGATCAAAAATGGGTAAACCTTTAAGAATGCTAGATAGACTTAGGCAGGTGACCTAGTAGACCTGAGGTTTTCTTAATGCATGATAGAGGGGGAAAAACATTTTAATATGAATGTTGGCTTAACCCTTGGATGACTCAAAACAACCTTGTCACTGATGATATTACCCTATCACCAATGGAAGACTAAAAGGGGAGAGAAATCGACGATGGAAGAAATTTTTAGGTTTAAGTCATTTCACGATCATTGATGAGGGAAAAATTTCACTTATGGATTAGTGATGTGATTTAATATCAATGATTGACCAGATTTAGACTTAAGGGCTAATAATTTAGGCTAAAATTTATGCTCATTTTCTTAGGATAATGAAGACCAAGTAGTAGACTATATGACCTAAGGCTAAGGAATCACTAATGAAAATAGATTATCGTTGATGGATAAGCGATGGTGGATTTATATGAGTGATAGTGTATTTTGGTCTTAGGCCTTTCACTGATGGTTTAATTTGGTCATGGATGGATCAGTGAAGGGAACTTTGAGCAGATGATAAATACTTTAAAACAACTTGGTGTTACTAACTCCATCGGGAGGGGGAATGGTTAGGCTAACAATGACTAGACCCTTATTTCAAACTTAAAATATGTTTTCATTGATGAGACTTATTGGTCATTGATGTATCAATGATGATTTTTTTGCAAGAATGATAATTTACTTCTTTTTATGCCCAAGTTTTATGTAGCCATTGATTGAAATATTATGTCAAATATGGATTGGTGACGATGATTTTGGATCAGCAACAATACGATTTAGGCTTAGGCTATCACCGATGGCTTATTGTGGTCATGGATGGATCAGTGATAGGGTTTCAAAAGGATGATGATGACTTAGGATGGTTAGGCCTTAGTGAATATTTTCAAGAAAAAATAGGATGAATGTCTAGGCTAACATGGATACTTAGGACTTAGGAAAGTTTTATTAAGGTGGACTTCACAATATTTTTGGCTATATTCTAACTTAGGGATGTATCATGACCCTTAAATTTATAATATATTTTTTAAAAGGATTTGCAATTATTAGATACCTTGGATGATATGGTTTAAATTGGGCTATGGAGATGGCATGGACCAAATATTGAAGGTAGAAAAAATGGTCAAAATGGTTAATATGGTAAAGACTGATGATATGGTGATAATAACCATGCTAATGAATGGGTGGATAGGGGTGAACTTATGAAGTATATAATGCATGAAGGACTCATACTTATACCTTTAATTATCATGAAGACTTTTTTGAATTGGAATTATTTTCTCAAGGCTTGTTTCTCTTTTGGATTCGATACTACATCCTACAATCATGTAGTCACTTAATTTTTCCAAATTTTGAAAGTTAGGCGTGAAAAATAAGTTGGGATTTTTGGAGCCCAATATAAGGGTGTCAAAAATATCATAAAGGAGATCAAAGAGAAGGTTTCTATAGGAATTTCCCTATCATGTCCCATTACTTTTCCTTTCCATTTGATGTTTTCTTGGTATATCTGCACCCCTATTCATCCCTACCTTGAGCTCATTCATGCCATAGCCAATTTTTATGACCCCAAGTGCAAGCTTGTCCAAAATTTATAGGGGATATTCCTCTTTACTCTCATTCCAAATGTTTACATATTGTCCAAAATGAGTAGTTGTCAAAAATTAAGAAGGGTGCCCTAGTCTCCTTTAGATATTGTTGCCACCTGGCCTGGGTCTTCTTCTATTTTATGGCATGAGAGATTTCTTTCATACCCATAGTAGATAAAATTTATAAGGCACGAGAGATTTCTTTCATACCCATAGTGGATAAAATTGATAAGGGAAAAAAACTATTAGTGTATTCATGGATCACTATGCTCTCTACCTTTGAGACCTATTACAACTTCAACGAGGAATTTTTAGGACCCACCCTAAAAATCATGTATGGATAAATGAGTAGGTTGTCCCCAAAGACTAGGAGTATTTTGCAAAACCTACATGTAGAGAAAGGAGGCTGGTTCATTTTGACTCACGAGGTAGTCATCAAATTATATGTCTTCACTAGGAAGTCTTTTCTACTTCCCCATTATGTTATTGATCATTTGTTTGCGACAGAGTATTGTAGACATATAAAATTTATCATTTGTAGATATGGTATAGGGATAGGAAGGAAAGGGACTTGCACTCTACCCTTTCAGTTCAAAGGTATAGTTATTTCTAAGAAAGGGTACCATGAACAAGTTGCTCAGGCCTTGAGAAACCTAGGTTTAGTAGAATTATCACAATAATAGAAGTATGACCTAGATGGTAAATTTATAGAAAGACTCTCCATCCTCAATGGTTCTTCACTCAAACCATTCCAAAAGATAGTTAGAGAACATATAGAGCAATAAATAAATAATGAAAAGTAAGAGGAGCTTGAGTGACATGTAGAAGAGATGTAGTTTTTTCCCCCATGGCATGATTTCTATGAACAATTGGTATCCTATGATCCCAAAAATAATGAGAAATATTTTATAAATTATTAAACCATTTAGAGAATGTAGAAAAAGTGCCTTGAATGGATTGAGGCTAAGATTCATGCATGGTGGGTCATGATATACTAGATTTATTCAATTACTTAAAGGTATGGTCTCAAGAGTGATGATGATTTCTCTGCTAGGTATGATACATACCACAAAAAATGGGTAGAGACCATTAGAAACAATAGTTATTTGAGTTTTTGTAGCACCCAAAGAGAAGGCTTTGCAACAATCTATATACTCAAGGAAGGAAGCAAAAGCAAGGAAAAAACAACCACTCAAGCCAACCAGAAGGGTGCCAAAAATGTAGTCCCTCCTTTATCAAAAGGTAAAGTTATTGTGTACACCCCCACACAAAAACAATTGAAAAAATATATAAAAGCACCTCATATAATACAAAACATGGATTACACTAGAGAGTGTCTACGTAAAAATGGTCAAGGTATAACTGAGCCAATATAAGTGTAGACAAGGACAAGATGGTTAGCTCTAGGATCAAAGATATCCAAAGGCAAAAGCCTTGAATTGAACACTCTAAAGTTCATATCACCTGGTAGTGCAATTTCTTCCTTGGTTAGGGAAAAATAGTTACAACCTCAGTAGTAGGAATTAGAGACCGACTCTAATGATGCCCCTCTCATTTTGTGCAAGAGGAAAACAAGTACATTCAAATGAGAAAATACATAGAAGAGGAATAAATAATGATATGTTGTAGAGAATTATGTTATCCTAGAATAGGTTTAAAATATAGAGTAGCTACTTCAATAGCAATATATGGTTACCTCTAGGCACAAAGAAGCAGTGGATCAACCATTGCCCATAGGAGGTATCGATGAACAAATCCAACCACTACCAACAGCGCTAGGTATGACTTCTCTTCCTCCATATTCTTCTCTTTCTCTTATTTTCCTAGAAAAGTCTCTCTCCATTTCTATTTCAAAGGAGTGACCACTATATCCAACTCTACAGCCTCCACCTACACCACCATCTCCCACTCCTCAACCTCCATATTCACCACCTATTTCGTCCATACCAGTCGATAAAATCAACATCCTATTGCACCCCACTACCTTTGTTGTCTCTCTAGAAATGTTCATCATAGCTCCTACAATTGTGGATTCCACCCTTGTGATAATTCCTTTTACTCATTCATTTCCCACTATTGTACTCACTTCTAGCTTCCTCTACTAGGACTCATCCCACTGTTTCCAAGCTCAAGAAGATATAGAAGGCCAAAAATAACTCCTATGATTGGTGTAATACCCAATGTATCCAAAATTCCAAAAATCTTGCCCATCCCTAGGAAATGGTTTCACTAGATCCCACCACCATGCAACGGATGAAGATGAAAATCACATTTTTTGTCGACAAGCCTGAAGGAGAGATGACTATAGAATATTACCGTATTGAGGTAATAACTAAAGATATTATTCATCTTCCAATGCAATATGAGTGTGGAATGGCCCAGGCTCATTTGGGAAATATTTACCTACATGGAAAATACTTTAAGGATAGGCTCTCAAGGGTTGAAAAGACCATAAAAGAGCTTGAGGCAGCATTATATGAGAAAAAAACTATTGAGATTGCCCTAAAGAATGAGACCAAGAAGTGGAAAGATAGGTTTTAGGAGATGACTAAGTACAAAAAAGAGGTTGAATATGCCACTAAGAAAAATCAATTTTTTACTAAACAAATCAAAAAATTTCAATGGTAGCTCCAATAAGAGAAGACCAAGGCCATAGTATTCCTAAATAAAAATGCCAAATAGGTGAGGAAGGATATATCTAGAGACATCCTAGAATTGAGCCTAATGGCTAGTGTTTTTATAGTATGAAGAAGTGAGAGAAATGCTACAAATATTAGAGGACAAATTTTGGGGGATTGAAGACTTCATGCGGTCAATATTAACCACAAAAATAAACATCCAAGCTTTATCAGAAAGCAGATTTGAAAGGGTAGCAAATAGAACCCCTAAAATTATATGGTCAGATGCCAAGATAGGTTTCCAATGTTTCATCAAAATATATAAGCTTATAACTTGTGGTTGGTAGCTCATTCATGAGCTAAAAATAGAATCCAAAGGTATACTAAAGCATCTAAGTCTGGTTGAGAAATGTGGATTTCTAGTCTTTTGGAATGAATATTCTAGCATCTTAGGAGAAAAAAATCTCAAGGATACCTTGAAAGAAACCATGAAGGATGAATTTGAGATAGATGAGTGGCTATAATGTATATAATAGGATCTCCTCTTCAAACTAGTGTAGAACCTTACTGAGATCAAATCATGCCTCCACGAACTAATTTTGAGATCTAATAATTTATTCTATAATGAATCCTCTGAGTTAAAATTCATTCATTTATAGTTCAAAAAGTTTTTAGACCTTTATTATGATACTTGGGAGCTGGCTTACCAAGTCTACAATGAGATCACAAAAATGATACAAGCCCTGAATGATAAAAATAGAGCCCCAAAAAGAGAAGCAATGAGGAAAGAAACATAAGAAATGGTTGAAGCATAAATAGAGGAAGAGCTAGGAGGTGGCATATATAAATAATAATATGAAGAGGATGAAGGAGGAAACAAAGTAGAAGAGGTCCCCAAGAATCATAATGGTGAATAAGAGATCCTTTCTCCAGTTCCAAAAAGAAAAACTCCCATTAATTTTGTTTTTTCTATTCCATTCATTTTACCTCCATTTCCAACCATTTATCCACCTATTTTTTTCAAAATTTTCATTCATCCATCATCCCCAATTTATCCCTCTTTTTCAAACTCCATTACCCAATGAATAAGGTTCCAGGTGCTATAAATTGTGTGATAAAAATACCCTCGGAGGCACCAATAATGTAGGTCAAAATGACTAAATCAAGATAAATAAGATGATGAACCTCTAAAAAAAAATTGAAGTATAGAGGATAGGCATGACATCTCAACGCATTTTGATATTGCAACCAAAATAGCTCGAAAGACCTCAGTTTTTGAACGTGTCACAAAATCATGACTTACATGAGTATCACGGTTGCAAAGGCACTAGAAGGTTAAAGATAAAATGTGTGATGAAATCATGGTTTTTCCCTTTGTTGTAGCCATGAACATTCATAAAGACCTAATACAAGCAATTGGTACGATGTCATGACTCATTGGTATTTTGTAGTCTCCAAAACTTGAGAAGGTCCAAAAGCAAACGATGTCGCAAAGTCACAACTTGTTCGAGTTTCACCATCACTAAGGTTCTAAATTGAGAAAGATGAAAGGACACGACGATATTACAACATATTCCAATTTTACAACTATAGGAGGTTAAAAGACTCCTAAGGTATGAGAGTCATGATATCATGACAAGTTGCTATTTCATCGTCACACAAGCAAGAAGAGCCCAGAGATAGAAAAGTGATACGATGTCATAACATGTCCCTCTATCACGGCCATCACAAAGTTACTACAAACAAACTCTTCTACGACTGGTTATAGTTTTATGTAGCTATTACAAAATCAATGATGGTAAGTAGTATTGAAAATTAAAGGATGGACTAGATTCTAATTTTACCTCCAGTACCTTTTTGTATGCATGTAGTGTTAGCTTGTAGTTGAAAATCAAACATTCAATTCCATTTTGAGCCAATAACACTGCACTATATTTTACCAGACTAGTCATATGGCATATTTTTGTAATAGATTTTGAATGTAATTATTTTTATATTCTGTATATTTGAACCATAAAGGTATTATAAATAAGAGCAGAAAACTATTTTAAAAGGATCAATTCTTAGGTATTTACAAGTTGAATGTATAAATACTTTTGAAGGAGAAATACAATAAGAAACCTTTGTTTGGCCTCTGGTTCAATATTTTGTAGTCAAATGTATGTATGAATGGATGAGTTCTTCTATTTAGATATTTGAAGATGCATGGCATTAATTTTGTTTTCTGGATTCTTTCATATGTTCATTAAATAGTTCTGGAATTAGTAATTTGTGGATTTAGATGTTGATTTAATATTAGTCTACATATGGTAAAATTTATTGATCTGTTATAAGGATTTGAAGGTTGTTCTATCTCTTTTATTTTTTCATCTTCTTGCTATTGTCTAATATGTACCACTTCAAGTTCTAGAATTACCTATATTTATATCTCTTTTAACACTCTTAACTCCCCCATAGTAGTTAGCAAGTTAGAACCTTATAGGAACCAACCTTCTCTAGAGATTGAACTGATAAAGCCTTTCAAATTTCTAGGTCTTTCAATGTTGTCCATGTCTTGGGTGCAACAATTAACCATAGGAAAATTTTGGACCAGCAGTGCCATTATCAGAAAGATTGATTGAATAAATACTATACCTACAAAGTATATGGTTAAAGATGAACTTAGAGACTTGATATCAACTTGCCATAGACAAGGTCATGGTTTTGACCCATTTGGTGAAGTACATAGTAGCTATGATGATACAATTATGACCATCAAAGGACATGGGGTTAATATTTCCAATAATTTCTGATCCCCAAATGGAAAATGGCCAAGAGGAAGAAATAATATAAAGGTTTTGAGAAGGAGCATGAACAAGGTTGTCATGGTGTTGACACTCGTCACAATGTCAAAATTAGTCACATGCATATTTCTTCATGAAAGGCCAATAGTAGCCAATCTAAAGGAACTCCTTAGAAATAACATTGCTGCTAAAATTACCTCCACATGATCCTTCACGAGCTTCATTGAGAGCTAGTCAAGCTTCATCAGAGTTAAGGAATCACAAGAATATGCCCTCAAAATAATGTCAATATAAAGTATTATCAATTATCATAAATTAGCACATTTTTTTTGCAAAAGCTTTCACTGGTTGTGATCTAAGCCTATGAACCATCCTTCATAAATGTAAATATGTCTATGTACCAAGGCTCAAATGGAGAAACTCCAATGTTTAGGACATCTAACAGAACATGGCTAGAACTAAGGGATGTGGACTCTTGAAGTTGATGAATAACAATTATTGCTTGATCATATTATAACTCCAAGGGGATAAGGTATGTAATAGCGGACATGGCATATACATGGTGGTTGGAGTATCTAGGGATAGAATCTATGGTTACCCTATCGAAGGTGAATAAAAACTTCGTGAAAATCTCCTTGTAAGGTTTTAGTTTATCATATCTGGTTTGATAAAAATCATTGATCTGATTAACCATAAGTTGAGAGTCACCAAATATAAAAAATACTCTAAATTTCAAAGCTAAGGTAGCCCTAAGACCTAGGATCAAGGCTTCATACTCTATATTATTACTAGTGCAAGAAAAATGAAGCTTGAAGGAAAGGAGGATGAGTTATTTTTGTGGGATGACTAGAATGATTCTAGGATCTATGCCCTTTAAGCAATGGGCTTCATCAAAAAAGAAATACAAGACTTATAATCTTCTACTTCTAAGCTAAAACACTCATCAAGAAACTTGATAACTAAGATAGAGAAAATTCTAGGGGAACAAAGGCTAGCTAGTCAACAATAACCTAACCTTTTAAATTCTTTTGACCTATAAATGTTAATTCAAACTCATTAAGGGATATAATCCACTTAGTATATTGACCTAAAAGGTGGGGCTTCAACATTAAGTAGTGAAGTGTGTCAAACTTAGTGACTACCAATGTCTTATGGCTAATAATGTAGTGTTTTAACTTATGAGAAGCAAACACTACAAGGTGAAGCTTCTCTAAGGGGGTGTATCAGGTATCATAGCTAATCAATGTTCTACTAATATAGTAGATGGATACTCTTTGTTCTGATTATCATGTTAAGAAATCATAGCCCCAAAAGCATGGGTTGTGGCTACTATGTAAAACATCAAATGCTTATCTGATCTAGGGGAACAAGGATAGGCAAAAAAGTGAGATACTTCTTGAGTTCATCAAAGGCTTTTTGGAACTCAGTATCCCACTTGAACACATATTTCTTAAGAAACTTAAGAAATGGCTAACACTTATTGACTAACTATACTATGAAGCAATGAATAGATTGAACTTTCCTTGCAAGCTACATAGCTCAGTTAGGTTACAGGGATGAGGCATGTTAGTGATAATCACTATCTTGGTGGGATCCACTTCAATGCCTCACCTAAATAATATGAATCTAAAATTTTGCTAGATGTGATTCCAAACACACACTTAGAGGATCTAAGATGAACCTTGTATTGTAAAAGTATTTCAAAGATATGTCTTAAATCTTATGCATGAGTTTCTCGATTTATGGAGCAACCAAGAATATTGTCCACATAGTCTTCAATAATATCATGAAAACTATATGTCATGGCCCTTTAATATGTGGCACCAGTGTTCTTCAAGCCAAAATGCATCACTTTATAACAAAATTTACCCCATGGAGTTATTAAAGCTATCTTGGACTGGTCTTTAGGGGTAATCATGATCTAATTGTATCCCAAGAAACCATCCATGAGCAAAAATATTCCACATATAGTAGAAAATTCTATGATCATATCTATGTTAGGAGGAGAAATTCATCTTGGGACATGCTAAGTTAATGTCCCAAAATTTGGTACATACTCTGATTTTCCCTTCCTTCATAGCTATATGAACAATATTGGAAATCTAATCAAAATAGTTGATGGCTTTGATAAAACTGATATCAAGCAGTTTTTAGAGCTCCTTATTGACTAATAGGGTGACCTTAGGATGCATCTTCCTAAGTATTTATTTAAAATAGGTTTAAAATTAGGCTTAAATACCAAATGAGGTATAACAAGAAATGGATCAAGCCTTGGCATGTTGGTGTATGACCAAGCAAAATTATCTTGGAATTCCTTCAATAATTTGATCAAATACTCTTGCTTGTGCATGGAAATAGATTTACCTAACTTAAGGATTCTAGGGTTTCCTTATAACCTATATTAATATAAATGGTATCCTCAATGAGGATATGGGATTTATCATCATAATGAGTATGGTAGAGATCACTCCTAGCTACTCAAGGTCTTCAATAGACATAGAAATAGGGTCCACTTGAGAACTAGCAGACTCAAAATGGGTGACACAAGGAACTAACCCATCAAAGAAGAATATATTTTAGAGGATATCTTCATGATCCATATCACAAAGAGTATCCTATTTAGCATAGTATATTGGGGTCACAACTAACTTAGGGTGCACCAATGTTATCACATTATAAAATAAAATATTTGAGGATGTAACGTGTGCCACATCACCCAGGCAAAAGCTCAACTTCTAAGGTTCTTGAATACCTTTATGTTGTGGCCCTAAACCTTTACCTATATATCCCATACTAGATAGGATCTATTTAGGAAGTAATGAATCATTGGATAGATAAAAATAGGTAAAGGTTCACTCTATTGGGAAGGTATTTCTACCATGGATGTTTTCTTATTGGGATACACCTACATAGACAAAGGTTCACATATCAATGTGTACTACTTCACCCTTTTATGAGGTAAATCCATAGTTCAGGATGAAGGTGGTAGCTTGGAAATATCTAGAAGAGGATTTTCATTGAGCATATTAGCTTGATATTGTGATGAGATAATGATTTATGGTTCCTCATTTATTTTAAAATTCTCAAATTTATTGGTGATCTAAGAATTTCTATAAAGAGATATAGATGGATAGAAATTGATGCTAGATTGAGATTGCTCAACCATTGAAAAATATTGGAATGGATGAGGGTCACCTTGGATGGTGATAATTTTATTTTTAAACTCATAGTTTAAACATTGATGAAGAGTAGAAGGACCTTAATGGCATGGATCCAAGGGCATCCAATAAGAAGATTAAAATATGTGGGACAAGATATCACATAAAATAAAGTGTCTAAGATATTTTGTCCTACCCTAAGGAATAGAGATAAAATACCATAGGAATATTGGGACTTGTTGTTGAAATATTTTATGATAACATCAAATTTTGTTATATCTTCCTCCTTTAGTCCAAAATTTTGGAAAAAATATAAGTTCATATATTGAGGGAGGAACCATTGTCCACCAAAATCCTCTTGATGAAATTTTCCCCAATATATCCAGTGATGTAAAGGGGAGAATCCTCTTGTAAATTTGTGGAAGGAATATCATCATCATAAAAATATATATGACTTATCCAAAGAGTACCTACAACATTAGCTAGGTTACTAATGGGAAGATCTTGCAAGATATATTTTTGACTTAGAACCTTCAACAAGGTTTCCTTATAAATAGGAGTCTATAAAAGTCCTACGAGAGATATTTTGGAAGATGTGTTACTTAACTAATGTTGTATTTCAAAGGATAATAATGGTTGTCGCCTCAACACTAAGTTTGGTTTTTCTACACTTGTGCTCTTTTTTTGGGTACTCTTAAGAACTAAGGGTGGTCTAGGGGGTTGGCTAGATGTAGAACATGTCTCATGCTAATATTGTTGAGTCAGTTGAGATTGAGATTTTTTCCTTGTAGTAGCTACTATCATACCCACCATGTTGTTGTATGGAGGTGGCACATTGTGATATGACACTTGATTAGTTGCTTATTTCCCATGATTAGGTAGGGGATTTTAGAAGATCCTTATATCTTTATTAGTTGTAGGTGTTTTTCAAGTAGGAGGTTTATTATTTGTATGTTTGTGGTTAGAATAGGGTTGGGATTATCCATAACAAGACAAACCTCATATATTATATCCTAAACCATGTGTTTCAACCTCTTACATGATTTTATCACATGCCCCTCCACTCTATGACACTCACAATGTTGACTAGCCTTATACCAATTTGTCGTGGTGTTAGGTTATCTTATGGGAGGTAGTTAAATCATCTTAGCCTGGACCAAAAAAATAGGTTGGTTGAGTTTGGTGAAATTCTATGGTAGGGATTTTTAGGGTTTTCTAAGTACCAACTTCTTCAAGGTACTACTTGTATTAACATTTTTGGCCTGCCTATTATTCATTACCCCATCACCAGCTACATGTTTGTTCTCTAATTGGTTTGTCATGGTCCTTTTTTCTTATTGTAGACACCTAAAATACGTCATTCCAAGGACGACTACTCATATGGACATGCTACAAAATGATATGAAGAATCTTGGATAGACTCCAAGATAGAGCAGTGGTTCTAACCACTCAATTTAGGAATTCTGGCCTAAGCAGTCTAAACCGTAGCCCATACCTAGAGTCTCCAATATGAACTATGGTTGACACCTATGGTCTGCATTCTAGACCACATCTGTGACCTATAGTCTAAACTGGAGTTCAGTTAGGCCTTCCATCCGAGCCAAATTGGTTGGAACAACCAAGAGATCTAGAAGGAGGCAGTTGGAGGATAGAATATTCTAAAGGCTTCCATCCCAACTATCCTAACCAACCTTCTTGGTCTTGGATTCTCCATGAATCCACTCCTAGGCCTAGGGGCATGCTACAAATACCCCCTCCAATAGAGGACGGAGGAGAGATAATTGGTATAGTGAAGCACTGACGAATTATCGAGTAAGCTAATTGATCAAGAGAGCAGTGAAGCCATGTCAAATTGCATAACGACCTTGTGCATTTGAGAGCCCCTTTGCTATCCATTCAAATATCAATTAGCCATGGATGCCCTAGGTGCATAGGAAGATCAAGAAATGCAAATATTGGTGAACGAAGGCCCTTCATAGTGATTTGACCACCAAATCTGTCATAGGACAATAAAGGCGACCTTTGAACATCAATTTGAACAAGGAGGTCAAGCCCACTGCTCCTAATTCTGAGGGTAATCACATCAGAGGTCAAACCATGGCTATCAACCATGGTTTATAGTGTAGACTGCCCCTCATAGCTATGGTTTGCAACAAGTTAGAGACCACCTTACTCATTTTGCTTTTTACCACATAGATTAGTCATGTAAGTCTTTTCATAGGTTTAATTGCATTTTTAGAAAAACTTTGATCGTAGGAATTAGGTATTTTATGAGTTGTAGTGGGTAGGAGTATATTGGATCTTTTTGATGTTTTATTTCTTCTAATTCTATATTTTTTCAATGCATGATGTCCTTATTCATGTCTTGTATGTTGTAGTATAATTCTTGATACGATTAGAATAGCTTAAAACCTTTCTTTATGCTTTTTTGTTTCATTAGTTTAATGGTATTTACATATATGATTCTTTAAAGGGCCTCATCATGAGAGGCTATTAATATCTGTAACCGTGCACTGTTGTTTCTTGTTTTCAAGAAGACAAGTGTAGAAAGGAGCCTATATCATAATCCTTCCACATCACGGAGAAGACAGTTTATGAGTAATCACCAGAGCAACGTATAAGTGCGCCTATCCTGTTGAGGGCATTGGCAATTGTAAAAATCTGTATCGTCTTTGGAGTGACCCTGAGGGGTATTTTTGTAACCCGAGATCCTTTGAAATATCAATACAAGAAGACTTTGCATTAGTTGGCTTTCTTTGTTCGATTTGTGTTTTTGTGTGGATATTTGTGTTTTACAATGGTATAGATCAGTACACTAGCTGGGTGAGAGCTCCGTGGTTACATCACTTATTTCCTTCAATTTTTTTGACCTCTTCAAATGAGATCCTTCTCTACTCTTATTGATAAATCTATTGCTTGTTAAAAATAGGTTACAGTTGTTTCCAATTCCTATGAGATATGCTTTTGCAAATTACGAATAATATCTCTAACATGTCTCAAGGAGGTAAGGTGTATCTTAACATTCCAATTAAACTTCTCCATTGAGATAAGAATTATGATAAAATTTTATCTTTACCTTTATTTAGGAGATACAAATGTTGAATAGTTACTCCTTTCTCCACGTAAGATCCAAACTGTTGAACAAATAACTCAATTATTTCTTCAAAATTTCTCAAAGAATGATGGGGTAGTTGATAATACCATTCCAATTCCATACCACCAAGGATCTTAGGAAACATATTTAGTAACAATATATCATCATATATAATATCATGGCATGTTGTTCTAAACATCCTTAAACATTCTATTGGGTCCTCTATTCCCTTATAATTAGGTAAGATTGATATTGGAAAATATTTAGGGTAGGGCCTAGCAGATACCATGGGATATAGCGGTTGATTTCTCATTTACTCATAGTTATAAGAGAAACTTATATTTTGAAGTGTATCCATACTTAATGCTAACTGTTTCACTATACTTCTTAAACTTTACATGTCACTATTATTGTTGTGTAATGCCCCTAGATTCCATAAGGATGGGTTTTAGGTAGGCTATTGAAAGGGAATGTGGTTAATGTTGGAGGTATTAACACTGATATGATTATGGTATGGGATTTTTTGTGTAATATGTTTTTATGGAATGCAATTCACATTTTGTGAAATAGAAAAAGGAATATTGAGATTAGAAGAATGATAAGGATATTGAAAATTATGGTGGAATGCACTACTAGACGGAGGAGGCTACAAAACTCCCCCAATGTTGGTGGTTTTTGTAGTAGCATATGTAGTTTTGTGAAATATATTAATGCAATGTGAGGATTGAACAAAGGATTTACATGGATATTGAGAGATGAATTGGTTTGAAGATGATATGTTCTAGCTTATTTGAAGTGGGTGTCTTCATCCAATGTCTTATTCAAGGCTTTCCTATTTTACCTATAGAAATTTAAAAAATGATTATATGATTTAAAGGTGAATTGATTTTAAGACCCTTCGATAGGATAAAATTCCTCACCAGTATGTATGTCCTCTTCTTCTTCTAGATTGGGATTCTCCCTATCAACCTAATCATCCTCATGGAAAAGAGGATTCTCTTCTAACTCTATCATCTTTTACTTGATCTTAAGGCTTGGGGCCATAGGATTAAGTGAAAGATAAAGGGGGGAGAAAATCTAACACAAAATAAAAGGACACAAAGGAGTTTATTAAGTGTTTTTATTTAGTTTTTCTAATCTATGTAAATAGGTTTAAATGGTCTTTCTTATAGTTTAAAACTAGAATAGAGTGCAAGCAAAGAGGGATTTGGAGAGCAAGTGGGTATTTAGAACTCTCCAATTGAAATTGAGAGGCCCTAGGTTAAAAATATCTCCCCTCACATGTTGTAGATATGCTATGTACATAAAGGTTTACAAATAAAATTTTAATATATATATATATATATATATATTGTATCGCTCCAAATTTTTTGCATCCTTACCCTCAGGCTATAGGATCCGCGCCCGAAAGGGGGATGCGAGAAGGATGGGACAATACCTCGGACTGAGAGGCCCTTTGAAGGTCCCGCCTCTCGGGGGAGGGGTATAAGGGTGAATTTTCGATGGATGGTGGGTTCACCAGGAAACTTTTGAGTGGCAGTTTCCACACCTAGGTTGATAGTGGGTTTGATGTGTTCATTTTTATACTTTAATCATTCAATTCCTAGGTTTGGCCAAAATGAATCTAAACTATTCTATATGCCAATGCTGATTTAGATGAATACAAAAAATAGGAATGAATGCTAAACACAGAAAATATGCTAGCTAGAACATAACATACCTGATTTCGGATGTTTGATGAAGATTCTGAGTCTTGTAGCAGTTCAGATCGTCTCAACTCGTACGTAATCATCTGAAATTACATCGAATCATCTCAAATCATAGTCGGTCATCTGAGATCAGACAGAATCATCTGAAATCTGATGAATTCATCAGATGAATTCGTCAAAAACCTGCAATCACAAAAATAGACACAAAATACCAAATATGCAACTGCAGAAGCAAAGGAGAATGATAGAAATAACAACAAACATGCCTAAATAATGGATTCCAATAAAAAATAAGGAAATGCAGTAGATTTAATGATTGATTTTAACTTTATCATGCGGTTATGCTAAATGAGGTGAACTCCAAGATGCATAAACATAATAATTTAAGATAGTGCAGAAATACAATAGGAAAATGCAGAAAAGCTAAGGAAATGCAAACTCTAGACTCTGATTGCCCCCAATCTGGACTACAGTCAAGATCGCATCCAATCGTACGAGATCGTCTGCGCTCCTCGACAAGATCATCCGAAATCATCCGGGATCGCTTGCGACGATCCGAGCTAGCTTCGACTGAAAAATAGTAGAGTTCCTGCAAGAAAATGCAAAATACAGAATGCAAACAGTAGTGCGAGGATGCTCTAGTGAATAAGGAACTAAATCTACAGGGAAATCCGTCAGCTAAGGGGTTCAGGGGGATAAACTAGAAAAATCCTAGTTTATATAGGATTAGGGGGAGGCTAGGAGGTTGGAGATCATCCCAATCTAGGAGATCTCCAATGGGGGGAATCTCCAACTGTGCAGACGCGCTTCTGCCCAAGTTGGAGAGGCTATTGAAATAGAAGCTAATTATGAAAATTTAGTTTTAGGACGAAATCGTCTGGACGCTCTGTTCCAGATGAATTCATCAGATCGGGGATGATTTCGTCTGATATGCGATGATATCGTCCAACGGTCAAAACAAATCCTAAAAATGGCACGAAAAAGAAGGGAAGCGGGTAACAAGCGGTTTTGGGGCGGTTTTGGGGTTAAAATTTAAATTTTTATCTTTTATCTTTTACTAAGGGTTTAACTGCGCCAATTTTAGGGTGCTACATTTTGCCCCCTCTTTAGCGAATTTTTTGAAGAAAATGCGTTAAAGACGAGTTTTTCCCGTTTTACGAGAAAGCAAAAATGTACTCAATTTTTTAGACGACGATTCTTGGTCGAATCGTACAACTGCTGACTATGGTGCCCCCTCCGTGTTTTTACCCAAATCGAACGTTTGAGGTAAAAACGTGGAAAAGCAAAAATTAAAATGTTGTTGGTTTTGAATAAAATTAAGAAAAATAGGGAAAACCCTAATTCATTTTTTGTTTTTATTATTCATTTTTACTGTTCCAGAGCTCTACAGAGAGAAACAATGGTGGAGACAAGCGCACAGAGCGACAGAGGTCCGACGCGGGCTACGGGTAAGGATCTAATCCTAGTAGATTAGGTTTGATTTTACTTTGTGCATTTTTTTATCCTACAAAGGATGACTTTGCCCAATTTGGGACGATATCATCCAATAGTGGACGATATCATCATTTTATGAAATTTTGCTTTGTTAAAATGTGTTTAATTTTATTTTAATGATTGGTTGATTAATGAATTTTATTGTTTTATTGTTTGTTTTGTAGAGGGGATTACTAAAGAGCCGAGAATGGAAATACGATGGGCTGAGAGATGACTTGGCCACTCTCGACCAGGTAGAGCATGACCAACTAGCACAGGTCGGGCTACGACATGTGGCAGAGATGCCACAAGTACCGATGGACATAGGGCTTCTGACAGCCCTAGTAGAGAGATGGTATCCGGGGTCATCCTATTTTGGTTATCGATAGGGGAGATGGCTCCCACACTAGAGGACGTATGGAGGATCATGAGGATCCCCATACAAGGATGGCTCATGACGCCTATGGCCAATCAGGGCCAGGCGATGATGAGACTGATTAGAGACCCGAGCTTCACCCTGGAGAAGGGCGGAGTGAACATTGAGTCTCTGAGGTAGATGCCTGGGGCATCTAGGTTGACTCAGGTTTTGGTAGGAGTGGTAGGTGGCTTACTGTTATGCCACCAGAGTGGGTGCAGATTACCCTGGCTCCTGTCAGATGTGGTCTACGACATGAGAGACCACGACTATAGATTTGCATGGGGTAGCTTTGTACTATGTCACTTGTATAGGATCCTGCATGGGGTCGTATACAAGGGAGGTCGATGTCTGGTCTTGACATCATTGCTACAGGTTTGGTGCTGGGAG
This sequence comes from Wollemia nobilis, assembly GCA_028583015.1. Lineage (NCBI taxonomy): Eukaryota > Viridiplantae > Streptophyta > Pinopsida > Araucariales > Araucariaceae > Wollemia > Wollemia nobilis. The sequence goes on along the minus strand of JAQPPZ010000431.1, from coordinate 5,354,848 downwards.
CACATCATGGTGCGAAGGCCGGTAGGGCTCCCACTGATAGGGGTTGACCGGGAGAGACCCCGAGTTTACTATTGGTGGCTACAGAGAGGGTCACAATGATGGATAGATCTATCGATGTCACGGAGGTTGCTAGATGACCTCATCCCGGACCAGATCACCTGGAGGCCATGGCGAGAGCACCCCCGGTGGGCAGAGGATGGGCAGGAGCTGGCTCGCATCAAGCGAGTCTACTGGCTGAGGATGGAGCGGGGAGAGGTAGAGCTCCACCGCTACGACCAGATTCTATGATAGTTCGGTCTACAGTAGGGGATCCCTTCTCTCAGGGACTACGAGTACTCCCAGACTATTCGGGATAGTACTACGCTGAGCGGGGCTCTAGACATGCAATGATTCTAGAGTCAGGACGTGGATGATGCCCCCATCCAGCCAGTGGATGGTGACGACATGGGGGTTGCAGATGGCTACGATGCTTGGTACGTAGGCATCCACCCTCCTCGGATGACGAGGGCACAGGGTCCGATGCACGTGGTTGTGCGATGGATGGGGAGGCGGCGCTAGGCTGCCATTGAGGCAGCGTAGGGTCACGGTGGGAGAGAGCAGCGGTGGTCCCCATAGGAGAGATGCCAATGGATGGGTCAGGCTCCACAGAGGCCATGGGAGACAGGGCAGAGGGAGGAGAGACTCCCTTCGTAGCAGGGGGAGAGACCACCATCGCCTGATAAGGGCAAGGGTGTCGATGTAGGGGAGAGCAGCGAGACGGTGGCTCTCCGGGCTGAGGTTGCCCACCTCCGAGCTCAGGTGCAGTCACTGCAGGATGAGGCTACTCAGCTCAGGGCTCAGGTACAGACACTGCAGGATGAGACTACATGGCTCAGGGCACGGAGTGGAGGGGCGAGCAGGGATGAGCTAGTGCGGTCTATGATGCAGACCACATTCTACCAGGGGGTATACTTTCAGCTGGCTCCAGAGGGTCAAAGGGTACCGCTGCCAGCCAACATTGCGGAACCAATCCGGATGGGATCGGTGAGGACATCCTCACGATCGACAGCGAGGACCCGAGACACAGCACAGACTGCTATGGGACCACCTCCTCCATGTCAGGGTGGGGGAGGAGATGAGGCTGAGAGCTCGAGGGCTTCTCGAGACTAGCTGGCTATAGACTGCACAGAGATTGTATAGATTTTTGAGAGGATTGAGTATGCCAGGGTATAGATTGTGGCATACCAATCCAGTTTTGATATGATGTACATAATTTGATATATATATATATATGGTCTTGTTTCTGATGATATGACTTGTGTATATGTTGTATGATGCTTTAATTTGTGATTGAATATTCATGTAATTATGTCATTTTGAAATATTATATTTTGATATCATGGCATAAAATTGTAAATGAAATAATCTGATGTAAATAAATTGGTTGTTTTGGTGTAATTTGAAAAAAATAAAAGGGACTTCTAACAATAATTTCAAAGGACATTGTCATTGTTATAGACCATTTCATGGAGTCACCGCTCACTAGGTCGTCAAGCTAATCCCAGGATAGAAATATTGTTAAAAGTAAAAGAGTGCTTAAGAGACTGTCTTAAGACTTTGTGTTGTGATGATAAAAATGATGATGGTGATGATTTGTTTTCAGATTTTCATAAAAATATTATGCATGACATATAAAAGAAATATGATTTTTGCTAGGCATAAATTCCTAAGTGTGATAAAATTTTTTGCATAAGTTCCTAGGAACTATACCATCATTGCAAAATTGAATGTTGACATAATGACCTGAAATAGAATAAGTGTGCGTTCATTTTAAAGCTTAGTTATGTAACATAATGATGTAAGCCATATGGGTTTTTATTAAAATGAATGGGAAAATAAAATTAGAACAATGGTTTGCGCTAGGCATAGACTTATAGGTATAGACTTATACCATCATCGCGAAATCCAAAGAAGAAAATGGATATTTTAGTTTTATTGCAAGATTAATTTTTGACTTTTGATAAACAGAAAAATAATAATATGAACATGTTGTTTGAAATCATTTTGTGATTTTGTGAAACAATGTATATAATTGCTTTTATACAAAACAAAAATTCTGAAATAAGAGGATAAAACTATTCCGAAAAGAATTACAAAAATATTTTAAATTATCTCAAAGACAAATGTAGATTTATAAGGGATCCTCATGTGCAAATGTGAGTTCATTACCGATCTTGATTTATCATAATGATACAAAATCTCTCAAATACAAATGTGTGTGCGATTGTATTGTTCATTCACCAATTTTGAGCAAGATAATTTGATACAAGTAATTTGCCTTAACCAAATGAGTGTTCCTTAACTATGATTTATATGCATGTAACCGTACCAGACTACTATGTAAGTCAGGTTATCAAGAGCTAGCTAATCCATAAGCTGACATAGGTCTGTACAAAAGAAGGTCGCTAATGTGACGGACATATCACCACGCTAGGAATTACCCAAGGCCAAGCGGGTTGGGCACAAACCACCTGTTATGGGGCTTACCTCACAGTTTTTGAATAATTGAGAATTCTAGGGATTCAAGCTCATTCACCCTTCTTTTCTTTTCAAGGGGTAGGGAAAGGGATTTTATTGCTTTTTGCTTTTTCTTTTCACTTTTGCTTTTCTTTCTCTTCTTTTTTTTTGTATTGTTTTTGTATTTTTGCTTGGAATTGAGATAATGCTGAAATATTGCTGCGATGGTACAAAATAATATTTTTCTTTGTTCTCATTTTCTTTGACTTTTCTTTTTCTTCCTATGCTAGGGATACTTGCTCGGATTGGTCTGTAGAGCAAGGGATTTTTATTCCGGGTAGGGGTGAGCTTGTCCTTTTGTCAATTCTCAAAGATTCTAGACCATGTGCATGATAGGATAGCAAGGGAAACTTTTCGCTCAAGAAACCACTTTTACTATGTAGCATCATATCGAATTCGCAATGAAATCATTTTAATGTGAAAAGATATACTTGGTTCAAGTAAATAACAAGATCAGTTCTCTATGCTCAAAACTTTATTTAATGCCAATGTGGACTTTGATATAAGAGAGATTAATAATCATACCAAATAAAATCAAGATATTTATTCATGTGAGTGTGAAAGTGCGGGATTCCAAATAAATGCTAATTTATCCACAATAATTGAAAATATAACGACAACACTTCAAGAATTGACAGGTATGAAAATAAAATATGTTTTTGAAGATTTTGATGATTTTGATGTTTTTGTATTTTGATTTTAAGTTATGAATTGAAAGAAATACAATGTGATTGTTTTTGAAACGTTTTATATAAGTGACTAAAAGGAAATAATATGCAAAACAAATATATACAATGATGAAATGACCAAATTTTATGCATAGTAGCGTTTGAGATGCATAATGTTCATAGGTTCTTTAAGTTCTTTACCATCTAAGGTAGATAATTTGTATGCTCCCGATCCAAATTTAGCAATGATGACATATGGTCCAAGCCAGTTGGGCTCAAATTTACCTTTAAGGTCTTTAGTTGCATTAGTATTTTTTTGATTTTCTTTTAAAACAAGGTCACCGATCTCAAAGGATCGATGATGAACTTTCTTGAGATATGCTCTCTTAAGCTTGTTTTGGTAGGCACGAAGATGCTCCAAAGCATTGATGCACTTTTCATCTAAGAGTTCCAGCTGACTAAATCTACCAGCACGATATTCATCCCCTACTTCAGTATCTTGAAGTAGTAGAGCCAAAGAAGGAACTTCTAATTCAAAGGGAAAAATGGCTTCAGCACCATAAACCAAAACAAAAGGTGAAGTGCCTATGGGGGTGCGAACACTAGTTCGATAGGCCCACAAAGCAGGATATAATTGGATGTGCCAATCTCGACCAGATTTATTGACCAGTATTTTGAGAATTTTGATTAATGTTTTATTAGATGCTTCGCTTGGCCATTACCCCGAGGATAATAGGGAGTGGACCAACGATGTTGAATTTTATATTTTTGACATAATTTTTTGACATCTTTATTTTTGAAACAAGTTCCATTATCTGAGATGAGATTTGCAGGAATTCCGAACCGACAAATAATTTGATTAAAAATAAATTTGGAAACTTGAGTTCCAGTGCAAGAAGCTAATGGCATAGCTTCAACCCACTTCGTGAAATACTCGATGGCGGTTATGATGAATTTGTGTCCATCGGATGACACAGGGTTGATTTTTCCAATGATGTCTAAGCCCCATTTTGAAAAGGGCCAAGGAGATGAAATAGCCTGCAGCTCTTGTGCAGGTGCATGGACAAGGTCAGCGTGTTTCTGGCACTTGTCGCAATGACGCACATAATCATGTGCATCATTCTCCATGGTAGGCCAAAAATATCCTATCCTAAGGAGCTTTTTAGCAATGGCGCTACCACTAAAATGTCCCCCACAAGATCCATTGTGGGCTTCATTCAAAGCTGATCTAGATTCTTCTAGATTCAAACATCTCAGTAAGATGCCTTCAAAAGATCTCCTATACAAGGTATTACCAATAATCATGAAGCGACTTGCTCGTCTACGTAATAACCTACGCTGGTTACTATGACAACCTTCAGGGAAGGTTCCTTTCTACAAAAAATTAAATATATCAGTGTACCATGGTTTAGGAGTAGTTTCGTTGATGAGAAACACATCCAAAGGTTCTAAGCATGATTTTCTTGAAGCGGGTTCCTGGAGTCGATGAATAATGATGGTAGCATATTCATCGTCTAACTCCAAGGGTAAAAGAGATGCAGCTGCAGCCATAGCGTCAGCCGCACGATTGCTAGTTCGAGGAATAGCTTCCAAAGTAACTTGATCAAATAAAGATAATAATTGCAAAACATATGTTTTATATGGGCGTAATTTATCATCTCTGGTCTGATAAACATCATTGATTTGATTTATGACAAGTTGAGAATCATCGAAAACTAATAAATTTTTAATTTTTAGGGCCAAAGCAGCTCGTAATCCAAGGATAAGAGCTTCATATTCAGCAGTGTTATTGGTGCAAGCAAATGTTAATTTAAAGGATAGAGGTATAAGATGTTTTTGTGGAGATATTAAAATAATACCCGCACCAGCCCCACTCATGCATCGGGCTCCGTCAAAGTATAGGGACCATTGTTTAGGATGGTCTGCCTCTAATTTAAGGCATTCATCGAGAAACTCAATGATGAGGGGATGGGTAGACTCTAAGGGTGTAGCAACTAGTTGATCTGCTATGATTTGACCCTTAACAGACTTCTGTCCTATAAACATGAGTTCAAATTCGCTTAGCGCAAGAACCCACTTGGCTGTGCGACCAGATAAATACGGTCGACTCATGAGATATCGCAAAGGGTCGAATTTGGCAATAACATACATTTTTTGATTGAGCATATAATGTCATAGTTTTTGTGTAGAAAATATGACTGCTAGACATAACTTCTCTAATATGGTATAGCGAGTTTCATAACTGATTAAGGTTCTGCTGATGTAATAATTAGCACGTTCTTTCTTCTCATCGTCAAGCTGAGCTAACATAGCTCCTAAGGCAGAATCTGAAGCAGAAATGTACAAGATAAATGGACGATCAGATCTAGGTGGTGAAAGCATCGGTGGTTGGAGGAGATATTGCTTAAGGAGTTCAAATGCTTCCTGGCATTCTTCGTCCCAATGAAAAGAGACATCTTTCTTAAGAAGCTTAAGAAAGGGTCCGGTTTTGTCTGCCAACTTATCGATGAAGCAGCGAATAGCCTGAAGCTTACCTTGTAAACTTCGTAATTCAGATATATTTGTGGGTGCGGGCATATCAGTGATAGCCATGATCTTGAGAGGGTCAATTTCAATGCCACGTAAAGAAACTATAACCCCTAATAATTTATCGGACTTGACTCCGAATATACATTTAGCTGGATTCAATCGGATATGATACTCCCTTAACCGATCAAATACTTTTCTCAAGTCATTTAAATGATCATCTTCTTTGATGGAACGAGCTATAATATCATCTACATAATCATGTAGAATATCATGCATCATATCATGAAAGATATAAGTCATGGCTCGTTGATATGTTGCACCTGCATTCTTTAAACCGAATGGCATCACTTTCCAACAAAAGGTTCCCCAAGGGGTAATAAATGTTGTCTTAGCCTGATCTTCAGGAGCTATCCTGATCTGATTATAACCAGAGAATCCATCCATTAAGGATATCATTCCGCTCCCAATAGTAAAATCAATGATTTGATCCATGTTGGGAAGAGGAAAATCATCTTTAGGGCAAGCAACATTAATATCTCTGAAGTCTGTACAAACCCTAACTTTAGTGGCTTCTTTCTTAGTTACTGGAACTACATTTGAGATCCATTCAAGCATAATCAATGGCTTGTATAAAAATAACCTTCAACAGTTTTTCTAGTTCTCCTTTGACTAGTAAGGCCACTTTAGGATGCATTTTTCTAAGTTTCTGTTTAACAGGTTTAGCATCCGGATGGACTACTAGATGATGCATAACTACAGAAGGGTCCAAACCTGGCATGTCTTCATATGTCCAAGCAAAGACATCTTCATAGTCTTTAAGAAATGAAATGTATTTATCTTGTTTTTCTTGACTTAATTCTGATCCAATATTGATTATGTGAGGGTTATGTTCGGTTCCAATGTTAATTTTTATAACGTTTTCAACTTCCATATGTAAATCTCTCTCAAAATTAGGTGGGGCGGGTGAAACACCCAATTCTTGTAATTCTTCCAAGGTTAGCTTGGATAATTCGTCTTGAGGAGTCGAGGCCTCAAGCTGGGCTATACTAGGTATAGAGCCATCAAAATAAAATTTGTTATGTAACAATTCATCAACGGAGACATCATGGAAGATATCCCCTTCCAACTCATCGTCGGATTCGGCAATCATCTCGGGGTAAACTATGGATAGCATATTACAGGTAAAGGAATTATTCTTTGAACGCAAAGAATCTTGTTTATCCAGATAATCTTGGTAACATGTAAGATGGTCCTCCTCCTCAAATGGGAAGGGTTGACCTTTACTAGAAAATAGGCCCACACCACATCGGGCAGGCCACGGTTCTACCTCAAAAGGTTCTTTCATACCATTTTGGGAAGGTCCCAAACCTTTCCCTTTATATCCCAATTTAAGCATTATGGGTTTAGCTTTAATATACTCATTAGCAAAATAGCATCTAGCATATCCATCACAATGTGTCTTGATGTTTCTAGGTATTCTTCCCCAATCATATCCCTTATAAATAAAAGCACAACTCCCGACTTGGTAAATACTTCCCATAGGCTGTGGGAGGCCCAAGGTACGAGGAGAGGGTGGCAATTTATTTAAAATAAGGGAATCTTGCATAGCAGTGTTGGTTCCTTCTGATATAAGAATTTTAGATAAATCGGGTAAGAGCTCATCAGTAAGAGCGTAAGAGGTAGAAGGATCATTTCCTATGTTTTTGGATGCAGAAATCATGTCTTTGATAGGCGTAAATGTTGTAGAGATGTCGATGGAAGGATCTAAAGGTATGGAAGTTATAGGAGTAAAACAAGAAGCATTGGTTGTGGGTTTAGGATCCTTTTGAGATCCTAATGTGGTTTGTTCGGAAGATGGTTGAGCTATATGTAGAGGTGTAGTTGATGGGGGAAAAGTAGATGATGTTATGGGTGAGTGTTTCACACGTTTAGACGGTTGATGAGAATTAGGATGTGTGGATGACAGAGCAGGGCAAAATTGAACTCCAACCGGTTCTGCCAAAGCACACATATCAAAGGGTCTAGGATCACCATGAATGGTAACCAACTAATTTTTAAATTCGAATTTAACACACTGATGTAAAGTGGAGGGAACAGCTCGCATCGCGTTGATCCAAGGGTGACCCAAAAGTATATTGTATGATGCAGGGCAATGTACAATAAACACGGTCGTGTCTAAGGTTCTAGGACCAACTTGCAATGGAATAGTAATAACTCCACACGTTTCTTGTGTTTCGTCATTAAAAGCTTTTATGATCATATCAGTTCTTTTCATTTCGTCACTTCTAAACCCAAATCTTTGGTAGAAGTCAAAAGTGCATATGTTTAAAGATGAACCATTATCAATCAAGACTCGTTTAACTGCTACATCCCCAATTAGGGCAGTAATATATAAGGGGTTATCCTTATGTAAACTATGTTGTGGTATATCTCTATCCCGAAAGTCAATACAATCGACTTCTCGAGTTATGATAGTATTGGACATGGCTTCAAGTTGAATATTTTGAGGTACCATCATTTGGCTTAATGTGAGCATTAATTCATCCCTATGGGTAGGAGAAGATCTTAAAAGGTCCAAAAGGGAAATTCTAGCTGTAGTATTTGATAATTGTTCCTTAATATTATAAGGAGGCTTAGGTTGAACATTAGGCGCATGATTCCCTTTATTGGGATTTTTCAAAACAAATGGAGCTGATCCATCGTTCTGAGTTTGTTCCTGTTGAGAGTTTTGAGCCTGTTGTCGAGTAACGACTCCGATGGTACCTACAATATTATTTTGAGGATGATGAATTGGTCTCGGTCTAGCGTTTATGGCTTGTTCATTAGAAAGTAATTGGTGAGAAGATGGTCTAGTAGTGACTCTTCTAGGAAATGGTTCTTCTGGAACCATAGAACTTGTGATAGGTTGAATAGGATCTGATTCATCTTCAGAACTATTCGATTGATTTGAGGTGATTTCCATGTCACTTTCAGTCTCATATTCGGTGTCACTAAGATCAAGTGTCCGAATATTATGTAGAGGTCTGGTCGTAACTATGGATAAAGTTGTGTCAAATACTTCCCCATCATGAGTAGGTGAATGTCCACTAATAGTTCCTACATATCGGGTAGGAGGGGGAACATTATGATGCTCAATTTGATTAGCCACCTCTTTACCATGCTTTGGTAAAGGATGTTGAAATATGTCCAATGATTGATTGGCATTCTGATTCTGATTTTGGGGGATGTTCTTTTGAGCATTATTAGGAGGATTTTGTTTAGGTTGAAAGGCTTGCACCTCCATCTCATTGTTATCAATCAGGTCTTGTATTTTATGTTTTAATATTTTACAAGAATTGGTAGCGTGTCCAGGTCCTCTATGGAAATCACAATGTAAATCAGCTCTGTATCCGGGTATAGTTGGATCAGGTTCCTGGATAGTTGGTAATTGGATCAATCCTCGTGCTAGTAATTGCGGGAGAATGGTTGATAAAGGTTGATTTAACCTAGTAAATTCTCGGGGTGGTTTATCAGGAGGTTTCAATATAAACTTCTCTGTTGTTTTCATAGTATTAACATTGGCAACGTTTCTGCTATCAGTGACTCCATCACCCACAACTTGTTTATTTTTATATTGATTTCTGGATGTTTTCTCATCATCTTTCTTTTTGAGGTGACCTCTTCTAATGAGAGCATCTTCCACTCTTCGGGCCAAGTCTATAGCTTGATCGAAGGTGGTCAAGGTAGCAGTTGATAATTCATAGGATAGTTGTTCTTGTAAATTATTGATAAAAATATCCAACATTTCCCGATAAGGTAACACAAAGTGTAATTTTCCTATCAACTGCCTCCATCGAGCTAAGAAGTCAGCAAAACACTCATCTTTGTCTTGTTTTAGGTTGTACAAATCTTTAATGGTTACATGCCTTTCAATATAGGCACTAAATTGATGCACAAAAGACTCAACGGTCTCTTCGAAATTTCTCAAAGAATGAGTGGGCAATTGATAATACCACTCCAATGCCATCCCCCCTAAACTTTTCGGGAACATTTTTAGTAATAACAAGTCATCATGTGATATATCATGACATGCTATCCTAAACATACGAAGATGCTCTATGGGATCTTCAGTTCCTTTATATATAGGTAGGACAGGCATGGGAAAGTGTTTAGGATATGGTTGTGCTACAACTATAGGATCTAGAGGTTGACTACACATCTCTCGATAATTGTACGAGGGATGGTAGGGATCTATCTGGTCCATGCGAGAGACTAACTGTTTCACCATGGCTTCCAGATTACCAGTTTGTCCACCATATTGGTTTGGTGGTACATGAGTATGGGATTTGTGAGCGTAGGAATGCGGGACATAAGGATTAGATGCTATATTGTTGTTATGCAAATGGTTGGTAGGAAGAGTATTATGAAGAAGATTTGTTGTAGCATTATGTTGTATCCCAGATTGTTGGAAATTGGTATTTGGTTTTGTTTTAGGCTTTTGTTGATTTGAGGTATATTGATCAATAGCTTGGCGAAATAGAGCAGTGAATGAAGGTTTCTTTTGTGTGGGAATAACCCTAGGCTTGGTAACAGGCACTCTAGGTGGTTGGGTAACCTGTTGTTGTTGCATGTTCTGGATCATAGCGGCCATATCCAAATTGGATGGTCCAGCTTGATCACTTTCTTGATCAACGAAGGACAAAGGATTAGTGCGTGTGTGATATATGTCTTCTAGGGTTGCTTGAGTGTCACTAATTTGATCTTTGTCCATATGAACTGCTCTATTAAGAGTGCCAATATTATTATTGAGGAACTTCCAGAAGTGTTCCATGTTCTCAAAAGTAACAGCTCCTTCTGGAGATATTTTAGGGGATGAGGATCCTTCCTCTCTATCATTTTATTTTTGTTCATTTGCGTCCACAAATTCTTCTTCTTGTTGGTTTAAGGTTCCTTCTTCCTGAATTGGGTCTTCAGGAAGGACATCTGGGTTATTTTCTGTTTTCCTTAACCAATCTTCTTCTACTTCAATTTGTTTTCCATTCCTGAGTCTAGTCATTATGTCTAAATTTAGATTTTAGCAAATATATATTAATATATTTGCAACAAATTTGGGAGGTATATATTTTAATTATATACCTACTATAATGCTTAAAAGAAAATGTTTTGATTTTTTTGTTATGATTTTGTTTTGTTTTTATTTTTTTTTGTTTTATGCTTATAAAGACAACAAACAACACACTAAATACAAGAAATAACAATAATAAAAGAATAGCTTAGTTTTCTATAAATAGTTTATGAATGTCATTGATAGGATCAAGTTCATCAGGAGTCATAAAATGCTCCTCTTCAAATTGGAAATGGTTTTTCAAGAACTTGATAAAGTGTGCTATAGTGATATTATCTATTTCAGATTCTGTCTTGTAAAAATAGATCTCATGGCAATACTCTCGATATAACACAGCTCTAGGAACTCTATTCCATCTCTGTCTATCCGTAAGAATGACCTCTTGGTCCTCTATACGAGATAGAAATTTATGTACTACAACTGCATTATCGAGGTATTCCTCAAAGGTATACAATTCAGAAGACACAAGGGCTCTTTTATCTGCTAACCACCTATGGCAAGCTCTCTGAAGTTCATGATATAAGGTCACTTGATCAGGATCCAGGATTCTATCTAGGACAAACCTCTTAATTTGCCTAAGTTCGGTTGATCTAGAATTAATGATATTCAATCTCCTATTAAGCTCATCCCATAAAGGTGGGACTCTATATGTTTGAGATACTCTAAGCAAAGAATTAATCTCTATAGCTGCTAATTGATTCTCAACATTAATGGTGACAACTCGTCTTTTATTATAGTCTACCATCTAAATATGATATGCAATCTTTGATTCTAAATGCATTTATGTTTTGTTTTTTTTTTGGATTGTTTTCAAAAGGTTTTTAGTTTTCACGTCGGGTTCACCAAAATGTATCGCTCCAAATTTTTTGCATCCTTACCCTCAGGCTATAGGATCCACGCCCGAAAGGGGGATGCGAGAAGGATGGGACAATACCTCGGACTGAGAGGCCCTTTGAAGGTCCCGCCTCTCGGGGGAGGAGTATAAAGGTGAATTTTTGATGGATGGTGGGTTCACCAGGAAACTTTTGAGTGGCAGTTTCCACGCCTAGGTTGATAGTGGGTTTGATGTGTTCATTTTTATACTCGATCATTCAATTCCTAGGTTTGGCCAAGATGAATCTAAACTATTCTATATGCCAATGCTGATTTAGATGAATACAAAAAATAGGAATGAATGCTAAACATAGAGAATATGCTAGCTAGAACGTAACATACCTGATTTCGGATGTTTGATGAAGATTCTGAGTCTTGTAGCAGTTCAGATCATCTCGACTCATACGTAATCATCTGAAATTACATCGAATCATCTCAAATCATAGTCGGTCATCTGAGATCAGACATAATCATCTAAAATCTGATGAATTCATTAGATGAATTCGTCAGAAACCTACAATCACAAAAATAGATACAAAATACCAAATATGCAACTGCAAAAGCAAAGGAGAATGATAGAAATAACAACAAACATGCCTAAATAATGGATTCCAATAACAAATAAGGAAATGCAGTAGATTTAATGATTGATTTTAACTTTATCATGCGGTTATGCTAAATGAGGTGAACTCCAAGATGCATAAACATAATAATTTAAGACAGTGCAGAAATACAATAGGAAAATGCAGAAAAGCTAAGGAAATGCAAACTCTAGACTCTGATTGCCCCCAATCTGGACTACAGTCGGGATCGCCTCCAATCGTACGAGATCGTCTACGCTCCTCGACAAGATCGTCCGAAATCGTCCGGGATCGCTTGCGACGATCCGAGCTAGCTTCGACTGAAAAATAGTAGAGTTCCTGCAAGAAAATGCAAAATACAGAATGCAGACAGTAGTGCGAGGATGCTCTAGTGAATAAGGAACTAAATCTACAGGGAAATCCATCAGCTAAGGGGTTCAAGGGGATAAACTAGAAAAATCCTAGTTTATATAGGATTAGGGGGAGGCTAGGAGGTTGGAGATCATCCCAATCTGGGAGATCTCCAATGGGGGGAATCTCCAACTGCGCAGACGCGCTTCTACCCAAGTTGGAGAGGCTGTTGAAATAGAAGCTAATTATGAAAATTTAGTTTTAGGACGAAATCGTCTGGACGCTCTGTTCCAGACGAATTCGTCATATCGGGGACGATTTCGTCTGATATGCGACGATATCGTCCAACGGTCAAAACAAATCCTAAAAATGGTGCAAAAAAGAAGGGAAGCGGGTAACAAGCGGTTTTGGGGCGGTTTTGGGGTTAAAATTTAAATTTTTATCTTTTATCTTTTACTAAGGGTTTAACTGCGCCAATTTTAGGGTGCTACATATATATATATATATATATATATATATTCACCGGATTGAATGATTGTCCCTTTCCTGGTGCTTTCAATGGCATAAAAGGTTTAAAATTATTATGACATGTTGTTTATAGGGGCATACTACATGAATATTTGTGTGGCAGCTTTCAATGCGGACAATGCAGAATACTATGACGGCCATAAAAATCTAGACAGCCTACCTAGATTTGTGGCGGTTATCGATTCCACCATGTAAAAAAAACTAGAATAAAAGGAAACAAAGGGAAGACGCTTCCTAGATGGCCACTAAGTATATATTTCACATAAATTTCACCAAATATGTAGAGGGGGTAAAACTTCCCACCATGTATAATTCTTAGTTGGATCCACTAGGATTCGAGGTGATCGTAGGGCTATTGTTCCTCCACACTCGGGGGCTTGGGAGATCAAAGGGTTCACTAGGAATGTTTTAAGGACTCACTCTAAGTCTAGGATGGAATGTTTGGTGTGTTTCATTAAACAAGCACCTATATTTGGTCTTACTAAGATCTAAGCACTAAAAAATTAAATAACAATGCAGGACAAGCAATGATGCAAGCAAATAAAAGACTAATCCTAGAATGATTCTTTTATTAAATAAGGAATATCCTTAATTTTGCATGAAAGTAAATATATTTTTTATTTTAATCAAGAGACCAAGAGAATGCACAAACAAGATTAGCTTAGATGTAAACTATATGTTTTTCTTCTTTTGATACCTAGAAATGAAATCAAAATGGCTTCTTTTCCTTATGATCTAATCTTATATCAAATGAACAAAAATGGACAAAAGCACACAATAAATAGCCTAATAGATCTTTCAAAGCACTTATTTGATCTATTAATTGATCCTAGACAAAATTGTGCCTTGTAATTCCTGACCACAAATTTGGTCAAACCTACAAAACAACTTCAAAACCCTTGGAAAATTAATTAGTGTTTGAGGTCCTTCTTAGGCTGCTATATGACTGAGCTTGGAATCATAGCAGTAAATTCCCCTTGGTACTTTTAGCTAACCATTCAAAAATAAAAATTATTTTTGACCTTTGGGAACAAGTAAAACAAGATATGATAGCATGAAACAACAAAAATATAATGTAGATAGAATGGATGTAATGGATAAAAAGCATGCAAATGTGAACCTAGGGTTTTTGGGAGCAAAATTTTACCCCCAATCTACTATGGCCAAATTTGTGCCTCATAATTAGCGGCTATAAATTTTATAATATAGAAGAAATGGTGAAACCAAGGGTTTCAATGACTTCATGTCTGGTAAGGGTGAGGCATGAATTCACACAAGAGGGATCAAAATCTAATCTAAGAGTACAAAATGCAATCTAATATAAAGAATTAATGATCTAAAAGCCATTAAATGTAAATATGAAACTTGATAAGCCTATAGAGGAATAAAGAGTAAATTTGGAAGACCTCTCCTCCTTTTAGAAGATAATCTATCATCAAGGCTTCTCCACTTACTTATCTTTAGGAACAAATCATAAAAAACATACCAATAACAGAGCACCAAAGAAATCAAATCTTGAGAGCATGCATATGATGATTCCAAAACTTACCAATTTTTTTATCCAACTTCTTAAAAAAAAAAAAGCCAAATCCTTTTATTTATAGGACATTTGGAGGGGGTTTAGGTGGAAAAATAAAAAACAAACTTTTCCAAGAGTCGATGCCATGAATATTAGCCCAAAATTGGGCTTTTAAAAGTGAAAACCCTAATTTTATCAAATTCATGCCACATCCTAGACAACCACAAATTTGGTAAGGCCAAGAGAAAAATCAAGCAAAAGGGAGAAAAAGAAACTCAAACTTTTCCTTAGCACCTTGAGGAACTTCTTTCGGAATTCCAATGGAAAATAATTCTTTTTAATGGGTCAATTTTCCATGTCTATAGTATTTTTCAATATTAGCTAGAAAAAATAGAGCAGAAAGTAACATCCACTCCATCCCAACAAGCTAATCAGTTACGAGCTTCAAAATAGGATATTTTCTACCCATATTGTTAGGCCTATGGTTATCCTTCCTTGTAATCATTATATAGGCTACTATAGTAATCTATATATAGTGACATTTACCTTAATACAAGGGCCAACAATTAGAGTGTTTTTTGAAGAACACAAGCTTATACTAAGGGGAGTGAACAGTATAAGACCAAATTTTACTTTTCTTTCCCAAAATATATTATCCAATATAATCAATGGAAATATCAACATCATTAATCAAAGCAATGCACAAATCATAACACACAATAGAGACACCAATTTAATATGGTTTACCCAATGTGGGCTTCTCTACGAAGAAAATATTTCACTAATTTTTTCTCAATAAATATCTTTGGAATCACTTCCCTATTAAAATTTTTATGGACCTTTGTCCAAAGGAGACACTAATCCCCTAATTCTCTAATTTGTGTATCTCTCTCCATAGGAGAAACCTTTCCCCTTTTCTCTAGTTCATGGAACTTGACCCAAGAGAACTCTTTCTCCTCAATTGGTTCATGGATATCTCTCCATAGAAGAACTCTATCTTCCTAGCTACTTCATGGATCACACTCCACAAGATAACTCTTTCCCCTTGCTCTGGTTCATGGAACTCTATCCATGGGAGAAATTTTTCTCCTCTGCTTTGGCTGGTGATATTCTAGAATACTACTACCCCCATTGCACTGGCTTGTGGATATCTCTCCACAAAATACCTCTATCCTCACTTAGAATACCTCTATCCTCACTACCCTAGCTAATGGATCTCTTTCTACTAGAGACTATTGTTATCTGCTCTATCACCTCCAAATATTGCTCTCAACTCTATATTAGATTTACACCAAACACTATCCTCAATCTAGTACAAATATGCTCTAAATCTGTCTCAAGTCTAGCACAAATATACTCTCAAATCTGCACCAAAATCTATCCTCAAATTTGTCCTCAAGCCTTAACACAAAGCTTGATCCAATAACAAATCAACTCTTCTTAGATTTACCCCAAGACTTAACACAAATATTGAACAAATCAATCAATCAACTCTACTCTCAAGTCTTCACAAAGACTTACCTAAAATCTGCCCTCAAGTCCTCTCAAGAAATTTCTCAATCTGCTCTCAAGTCTTCACCAAGACTTACCTCAAATCTGCCCTCAAGTCCTCTCAAGAACTTGCTCAATATGCTCTCAAGTCTTCACAAAGACTTACCTCAAATCTGCCTACAAGCTTTCACAAAATCTTGCTCAACATTATCCTTAAGCTTTCATAAAAGCTTACACAACTCTGTCCTTAAGTTTTCACAAAAGCTTACTCAAATATATCCTTAAGCTTTAACAAAATCTTACTCAAATCTGCTCAAACACATGCTCAAAATAGCTCACAATATATGCTCAATCAATCTCAAATATTGCACACAATGCTATCAATTGCTTTTTCTAATCTTCAAAGTAATTCCTCTAACTTGAAGCAGTTTAGACATATTCTATTCAAAATTAGTTTAACCTCTAGAACATATAGATAATGATGTACTCTATAAAAAAACTCAATATGTTCTACTCAATCATTAAGTCTTCCACTTTCACAAATCTGATTTCTAATGTTTGCACATTCACTTTCAATATCACTAAAAACCAATGCTCAAGAACTTCCACTCAATCATTCAATCAATGAAACACAACTTGCTCACAAACCCTAAATAATTATTTTCATACTTATTCAAACAAATAGCACAATGTGGGTCTCAAATCCTAACTTAAATTATCTTCAATGTCTATCTTCAATGTTCTCTAAACATTCACAAATCATGCATATAAAAACTCACTTAAATATTTCCAATAATACTATCAAACAATCCTTTTCACTCCACCTTATATTTCACAACATTCAATCCAACAATACTTCAATCAAAAGGTGATATACCCATACCTTTTTTTTATGGAGATATGTCTTCAAAACCTATTTTACTCACAACCAAATCCTTTTTCCAATTCTAGGCTAGATAGCAACAATCTATCTCAAATTCTCTACAATAATATTTTACCTCAACAAATATTTCACCATACAAGAAATACAATAAACTTTCAAGACACAAATACACCTTATTACTCCTTTAAAAATAACTCCAATCAATAGATCATTCACTCACTCAAGCAAAATGACAATATCCCTATGGCTCCTTTTAACTCCAACTCAACATAGAATATTTCAATCCAAATTTCAACCTTCCAAACACTTTAATATTCTAACTCAAAATAAATTTCAAATTACAATAATAAAGTCCTTTGAATACACCTTATAATATCCAATTCTTAACCCAACATACATATCAAATTACACCAATAAAATTCCTTGCACACACCTTATAATATCCAATTCTTAATCCAACATATGGCAAAAATAAAAATTTTAATCAAACCTTAGCCACTTTAATCAAAAATATTTTATGTGCCTCAAAATACTAACATGTAATCCACACAAATTGAACTCACATTCACTACCTGCCTTGTGCCTTAGCCATGACTAGGCTGTCACTTGGGCTATGTGCCCAGATGAACACCAAGATGCAATCTCTGCCCTTTGTATCCTCTGCAAGCACCAAAATTATTTGAAATAAAAAACACTTCCCTTTGCTACCATCGAGAATCGAATGTAGGACCTCTATTCTACCAATGTATTATGCTATCAAGCCTTGCCACTAGCCCAACCATGTGGTTGGTAATAGGGATGCACACTCTTCTCCCTTTATTCATCCATAGTCCACCTTTAGATTTTAAAAATAAAAAGCTTCATCTTTCATTGCTCACGAAAATCGCATCAATAATTTTTAACCTTTCGCATGCGCAATATCGGAGACTTGCCTTATGCCATTAAACCTTATGGTATAAATACCATACTCCTTCCTTGCTCAAATGTTAGTGGGGAAAACATTTAAACTTAATGTTTTGCACCCAACCCTTACTTAGGGTTTTAATTAATTTATATTATAAACTAATTATAATATAAATATTATAATTAATTTATAGCTAAACTTATGCTTTTAATACTTAATATTATAATAATAAATATTATTAATACTTAATATTTTTTTTTGGTAGATAAGATACTATAGCATTAATACCGAGTTTTACAGGTTGACCCAAAACCTTTTACAAAAATCATCCTAGGGCTGTTGATGAACATATCCTTACTAAGGATCCTATATATGTAAAATCTACATGCCATCAAATCCATTACATCCGGTAAGGCACATAGCTTGTTATCAAAAATAAACTTCCCATACAACATTTTGGGTATACCCCAAGAAAATACACATGCATCATAATTACAAAAAATAAACAGACACGGATCCCTTCCTTGAGACAATGGAGAAAAAAAAAGCTGTAGACACACATAGTAGAGTACTGAAAAAAACTCCCATAAGCTCTGTATTGACGATTACTCTTAATAATTCTTTAGTAATTGCTTTCTTTCGTAAATTACATGATTTGGTACCGCATACTATCTTGTCCAATCAGCCTTGGAGAAGTGAACCTATTGGCTAGATTTATGGCGGTGGCAATTTGGTGGTCCATGTGGCTTTGGTTCGAAGTCTTATATTGTCATTTATTTCCTTCCTTGTGATTATCAACCAACCTCAAATTACTAATATGACTAGGAGCCATGTTATATGACATGTGACTATCCCCATTAGTCTTTGTGGTATTTCCAAGTAGCATCCACAAAGACTAACAACTCAGATAATTTTTATTGTGAGTCCAATTCAAAAAAGAGACGGGAATACTCCTAGCCTTCGAACTTACAGTGCCTTCCCTGTTGGTAAATTTGACTATCATTCTTGGCATTCTTGTTGAATAAGCTCCTCTACTTCACTCGGGACACCATGTTCCCATTTGAAAATTCCATCACCATCGACACCCAAATTGGCCATCTTATCAGCAATTTTGTTAGCTTCCCAAAAGACATGTTGGGCTTTTTTGTCTTGTATTCCTTGGAAAAGGATCCTAGCCTCTTCAACAATTGTTTTAATCCTCCAAGGAGGTGTTTTCCAATTATTGAGGATATTTATAACATGCATAGAGTCTCCTTATATGATCAAATTGCCTTCTAACTCTTGAGTCATTTGAAGGCCTCTCCACATAGCTCTATGGTTCATGATATTTTGATGATCATGGATAGACTCATTAAAGACTCTATGGTTCCTTTCTAACCACACCTACCAAAGATAGTGATTGAGAAAAATTTTCCACATGTATCTAATTCTTTGGCTTGAAAAGGGGCAAGGCCACTAGATGAACAAATCAAGTACGGTGGATGGTTTAACCCATGAAATATTGAAGGCCTGAAAAATCCCACTTAGGATAGTCAAGGAAAAAGGGCACTCGAGGAAAATGTGATAAATGGTTTTCCAATTAGCCCTGCATAGATAACAATGATTAGTGATACAAATACCTTTACGCATCATATTATCAATGGTTAGAATTCTTCCTTGGATAACCAGCCATGAAAAGACTACAATTTTTGGAATTAAATTTTTTATCCAAACTAAGTCCTTTTGGAGGACAAAATCCTCATCATCAACGAAAGCTTGTAAGCTGATTTAACAGTGAACTATCCATTTTTCGTAGGAGCCCAGATCACTTGATCTTCCTTGGATCTCATGGGGATAAACTATTGCCCGAGAATTTTACAAAGATCATTTGATTCTGCTTGAAATCCATGAATTCTTATTTGTTTCCACTTAATTCTACCTCTATCCTCAACCATATAATCAGAGACTTTTCTACCAATGATTTCTTCTATGATATCTCTGATTCAGGATAATTTAGGATATTACGTCAGTGGTTCATCCTTAGCCCACCTATAATTCCAACATTTTATCCTCTCACCATTGCTTAAAACCCATATTAAACCTTTTTTGATGATTTCCTTACAATTAATAATTGCTTTCCAAAAAGCAGAACCTTCGATTGGAACTGAGTCACTTAGAAATTCCATATTTTGAAGATACTTTTGTTTGATGATAGTTGTCCATTCATTTTCTTCACTAGAAATGAGACGTCATGCCTACTTATCTAGTAAAGCTAAATTTATATGAGCAATTATCCTTAGACCTAAGCCCCCATTTTCCCTGGGTCTGCACACTTTGGTCCATCCTACAAGGTGTATCCTTTTTTTCTCCTCTGATCCAGTCCATAAAAATTCTTTTTGGAGTTTCTCAATTTTTTGGAAAACCTTCATAGGGGATTTGAAAATTTAGAGGAAATAGACTTGAATGCTCTGAAGAGAGGCCTTAGTGAGGGTCAACTTTCCTACTTGAGATAAAATATGACCTTTCCATCCAACAAGTTTTTTTTGAATTCTTTCAATAACCCTGTCCCACATTGACTCTCTCGGATAACCAATGATAGATACGAAGTGGGAAGGTTTGCTATATTACACCCTAAAATTTTTGCAATCCTTCCTTGCATCTGAATGGGGGTGTTCAAGAAATATAACTTGCTTTTACTAAATTTAACTTTCTGACCAGCAACATCCTCATAGAGTTGAAGGATGTATTTAATTATTTTTGCCTCAACCACTAATGCCTTAGTCAATATAATGGTATCATCAAGGAATTGTTGGTGAGAAACAACCCTAGTGAGAGATGTTGCATTGATTCCTGATATTAGCCTTGAACTACAAGAATTTTTATGGTTCTTCCTAAATCTTCTACCATAATGATGAATAACATGGGTCTGATAGGGTCCCCCTATCGAATTCCTCTATGACTTTGAAAGTAACTAGCAGTTGTTCCATTAACTAGAATCGAGAACCATGCTTTAGAAATACATTCTTTGATAAAATTAACCCATTGGTTGTGAAAACCAAACTTAAGGAGGACAACAATCAGAAAGTCCCAATTTAGCCTATCAAATGCTTTGTTCATATCAAGCTTGAGGGTAAAAATAAACATGTTAGTCTTATGAGCAGAGTGCGAATCTTCATGAACTATGATAACTCCATCCAAGATTGACCTGCCCTAGATAGAGCTTCCCTAGCATAGATCTATGATGTGGGGAAAAACATCTCTCATTCTATTTGCAATGGCTTTAGTTAGGATCTTGTAAGAAACATTGCATTGATTGATTGGCCTAAAGTCAGCCATAGATTCAGGGGTTTGCTTCTTAGGAATTAGAGAAATAAAAGTAGATTTGAGACCTTTTGGGATATGATTGCTTGCTTGGAATTCTCTAACAACAAAAATTACATCCTCACTTACGATGTCCCAAAAATCTTGATATAAATGAGGGGGAAATTCGTCGGGTCTCGAGGCTTTGTCTGGATCCATGCTAAACAAGGCTTCCTTAATTTCCTCATCAAAAAAGGGAGCTAGAATCTTAAGGTTTATATCCTCATTTATTATGCTAGGAATGGATTGCAAGAGAATATCTTTGGCCTCCTCATTGCACTGCGATTCTTGACCAAGGATAGAATTGAAATAATTTACTGCCTCTTTTATTTTTGTTAAGTCTTGAGTAATAGAACCATCTGTTTTTTTTTTTTAATTTATATTGTTATTGCTTTTGTTTCTAAGCATGGTGATGTGAAAAAACTTGGAATTTGAATATCCATATTTCAACCAAAGAGCCCTTGATTTTTTCCTCCAATAGATTTCCTCACAGGCCAAAATATTATGAAACTCTGCTAGTTTTGTTCGTTCCTCCTGCCTAGTAGTTTCATCAGCATCACCATGTTGAATCCTCTGATCAATTATCTTCAAAATTTCAACAACCTATTTTTTATTTTCAAAGAGGTTCCCAAAGACCTCTTTGTTCCAATTTTAAAGCTTTTCCTTAACAAACTTTAATTTTCCAGAAAGTTTAAAAGTTGCACTACCCCTAACAGGCTGCTACCACCACTGACTTAAGTTATCTCTAAAATTGGAATGTTTGATCCACATAGATTGAAATATTAAAGGTTTCTTGAAGGACAGAGAGTTAGGGATCTCCAAAAAAATGGTATTATGATCAGAGGTAATTTTAGGAAGGGATTGCAAGGTAGAATCATTGAACAAAGTTGTAGCCTCCTTTGATAGAAAAAACCTATCAAGCCTTTCTTGAATGAGATGACACCCTATCTTCTGATTTCTCTAGGTATAATTCACTCCTCTAAGTTTTACATCCATCAACATGTTGGAGTTCACAAAGTCATTGAACTCATCCATGCTCTTGATAGGTGGTCCATTTCCACCCATTTTTTTTTGAAGGGTAAAGAGGAGTGTTAAAATCCTCAGGAAGAATCTAGGGGACATTATGGAATATTTCACTCAGATTACCTAAGTACTACCATAGTAGAGATTCCCTTGAATTGAAGTCAAGGCATAAATATTTGAAAGGATCCACGACCTGTTGCTATTTATTTCCTTAAATAAAACACTAAGAACCCTGTCATCTTTCTAAATAATGGTGCCTTCTACTATCCGGGGATCCCACAAAGTCATAAGGCCTCCAGATGCTCCTCTAGATGATTTACAAACCATCTCCCCTTGATTCCAGATTTTTTTTATTGAATCTCATCAGTTTTTGTTTCTTGAAACATGATAATAGTTGGATTCACTTGATTTCTTATTGCACTGACTTCCCTGTGTTTGGGTAGGCCATTGAGGCCTCTCATGTTCCATAAGAGGAACTTCATTTAGATTTTTTGGATTTCTTCCTCTCTCCCTCCCTTGAGGGGGTTTTCCTAATTTGTTGTCTTCAGAACCTAGAATAACCTGTTGAAACAAGGTTCTCTATTTTCCATTGCAATGTCATTATCAGTTTTAATTTTTTGATGCTCAACATTTGATATTCTCCCTCTTATTTTTTCACTGCCAAAATCTATAGGGGACTTCACAATGCTCATGGTTTGTTTAGGAATAAACTGAGGGGAGGTAATTTGTTGTAGAACCGTATTGCCATATTCCTCAGTCTGAAGAGTTTCACATATCTCCACCCTGACATCTAAATTTTCTCCCTTTTTCCTATATTCCCCTGGTCTATGGGACAACCCTTCAGTAGGATTCACTTGGCTCCTAGTGATGATGTTAGGGAGATGATATTTTTTATTTTACAATGCCTCAACTTTCTTCCTAAGTTCTTCAAAATTAGGGTTTGGCTTTGGGATGCCCATTGGGCTTGAAGTATTTCCAACATTGGGGTTTAAGGATCCTGACTTGGATGTGGATTCTATAGATCATGCATTAGGGTTTTATATTTGTGATGCCCATGGAGCTTACAGTAATTTCATCATTAGGGTTTGAGGATCCTGACTTGGATTGGGATTCGAGAGTTAGAAAGGTTAGCCTGAATGTGCTGGGCTTCCAGGTCTTCTAATAATCCTCCTACTCCCATATTGGATAGAATTGAAAATTTTATTTGAAAATAGAGGATTGGAACTTACCTAAGTATTTTGGTTGCCAACAACCTGTTTTTTTCCTTTGTCTTGCTGGGACCCTACACCCTCTCTTTTCTTTTTTTTGTAGACATAGTTTTCTTGATTGAAATCACCTCTCCCAGGGAAACTCCTCAAATTTCCTCTATATAGCATTCCTTGCTTCTGCTTTTCTCTATTCATTACCAGGTTAGGGCACTGATTGCATAGATGTCCTTGATTTTTACATTCTACACAGAATTTTGGTCTATTCTCGTATTCTACCAACTTTTTTCTATAGTATTCTCCATACTCTAGCTCCACAAACCTTGGCAATTCATTATTCAAATTAGCATTTACATAGATTCGTGCATGAGTCATCCTTGTCCTGGCCAAGGTCACATGGTCAATGGATATTAGGTCCCCTATAGTTCTGGCTATGCCCTGTAGCCAATATTCATTGAAGAACTGGGCAGGTAGACTCAGGATATAGACCCAAATAGGGGTAATGGTAATATTTTGCTTTTTAGGGTCAAAATCTTCACCCCATCATCTGATAAAAAGGCTCCTTTTGCCTAGAAAACAAGGACCTCCTATTAAAATGTAGTTAACATCCTCCATATTTTTAAAACGGATAATGAAGAACCCTTGAGTTAGAGCTACCAACTCCAATATGCCTACCAATTGCTATTTACCCGTCACCCAAGCTCTGATAGTTTCCATGTTCGGCATACCTCCCAACCACTTCTTGGGCCCCACATTGTCCTTCGTATCTTTTTTTTCGGGGTATTTCTAAGGAGGGTTGGGCCCCCATATGATGCTCGCCTCCAAATCTACCATAGCCTGACTGCCTTCCTCTAGATCCTTGCTTGATCCATGCTCAAGGTTCCCACCTGCCCCTTCCATACCTACTCTACCTCTACCACCTTGGCTGAGATTCCTACCTAGAAAATTCAAACCCGCACTCCCATCGCACCTGCTAAACCTCAGCTCACTCATTCCTCTTGTTGAAGGAGAACAAAAGAAAAAAATAGATAAATAATAAATATTATAATATTATTTCCTTTGGGCCTAGGTGTTTTCCTTTTTTAACCTTAGGCCTTATCTTAACACCTTTAATATTATAATAATAAATATTATAATATTATTTCCTTTG
Organism: Wollemia nobilis; assembly: GCA_028583015.1. Lineage (NCBI taxonomy): Eukaryota > Viridiplantae > Streptophyta > Pinopsida > Araucariales > Araucariaceae > Wollemia > Wollemia nobilis. Next base: position 5,330,144 of record JAQPPZ010000431.1, on the reverse strand, counting down.
GGTCTAGGTATCTCCTTACTTAAAGGTATTTAGCCAACCTTTTGACCAATCATGTGAAGCTTTAAACCAAATCTCTTAGGCATAAAATATAAATATTTTAACCCTCCTTTTGTCAATCCCTCATTTTGTCTTTAGACTCTTTCACTTCCTTTCTTAGTTAAGCTACTTCATGATCTAATATTTCACATTCTAATACTTTTACCTCTAACTTTTATTTAAATCGCCTTGTCTTAGATATTGAGTTTGTCAAATCTTGTATAAGCTTTCCTTTCTCTTCATCACATTCTTGAAATTTAACCTTGAGTCTTGAATTCTATTTTCTAACTTTTCTTAATTCCTTAAGAGCAAAAATAAGCTTACCTTCTATATCAACTACTCCTTCTTCTTCATTTTTTTATTCTTTCTCTACATTTTTGTCTTCAAGAGCATATTCATACCTTTCAAATTTATCTTCAATAGAAGCACTTCCTTCTTCCTCTATTTCCAAGAAGAGAATTTCTTCTTCATTATCTGAGGATATTCCCATCACTATCACTTGAAATCTTACCTATCTTATCTACATAGAGACTCTTATTATACCTTTGGAAAAACTTCTTTTAATGCTTGTTTTATCCATACCTATTTTTCTTTTCATACCTAAATTTCCCTTCTTCCCTGTTCTTATGATCCTATTTCTTTTCACTACTGCTACTTCCAACTTTTGGATAGTTAGATGCATAATGACCATATTTATCACAATTGAAACACTTAACTATTTTCATACCTTTGTGCTTTCTTGATTCCCTGTTCCTTCTGCCATAGTTTACTTCTTCATCACTGGATGACTCATCACTTGAATCTGGCTTCTTATCTTTTGATTTTTTTGCTACTTTTAAGGCAACATCTTACTTGGTAATAGGATCTTTTACTATTATCATCTCAAAAGCTGTGAGAGTTCCATGTAACTCATCCCTAGTCAAAGTTTCAATATCTCTTGTTTCTTCTATGGCTAAAACCTTTTCACTATACCTCATAGGGAGTGACCTTAAAACCTTTTGATAAACATCTGATTCTTAAAATTTAAACCCAAGTCCTTGCATGGAGTTAACAACCTCATCCACATGAAGTAATTATGTGGGAATGTATTCCTCATCCTTCATCTTCCAGTATTCAAATGTTTTCTTATGATTTTGCAATTTTACCATCTTGATCTTTTTGTCTCCCTCATATGTTTTCAAATTTTTCCAAATATCTTTTGCTGATGTGCAAAACAAAACTTTTGCAAACTCTGCTTCATGTAAACCAGTTAATATTGCATTCATTGCCTTTAAAAAATGTAGGTGTAAGAGCTTACCATATTTATCTATAGGAGGAATAGTTGGCAGTGTGTACCCATCCTCAACTACTTGCCATATCTAATTTCCTTGTGCTATTAGGTAAATTTTCATTCTTACACTCCAAAATGAATAATTATTCCCATAAAAAAATGATGCCTTATTTTCTAAATATCCACTCTGAGATGTCATCTATGTTCCTGTATACTTTTTCTTCAAGTTTTTAAACTCTTTTGAAGGAACCCGCTCTGATACCGATTGAAGAACACAAGCTTATACTGAGGGGGGCTGAAAATTATAAGATCAACTTTTACTTTTCTTTTCCAAATAATATTATTCAATATAATCAATGGTAATATCAATAACATTAATCCAAGTAATGCACAAATCATCACACACAATAGAGACACCAATTTAACATGGTTCATCCAATGTGGGCTACTCCACGAAGAAAATCTTTCACTAAAATTTTCTCAAAAAATCTCTTTGGAATCACTTACCTATTACAATATTTATGGAACTCTATCCAAAGGAGACACCAATCCCCTAATACTCTAATTTTTGGATCTCTCTCCATAGGATAAACCTTTCCCATTTTATCTGGTTCATGGAACTTGACCTAGGAGGACTCTTTCTCCTCAAATATTTCGTGGATCTCTCTCCACAGAAGAACTCTATATTTCTAGCTACTTCATAGAACAACTCTTTCCCCTTGATATGGTTTATGGAACTCTATCCATAGGAGAACTCTTTATCCTCTACTCTGGTTGGTCATCTTCTAGAAGACTACTACTCCCACTACATTCACTTGTGGATATCTCTCCATAGAAGACATATATCCTCACTATCCTAGCTAATGGATCTATATCTACTAGAGATTATTGTCCTCTACTCTGTCACCTCCAAAGCTTACTCTCAAATCTATCTTAGATCTACACCAAACATTGTCCTTAGTCTAGTATAAATCTGCTCTAACTCTATCTCAAGTCTAAAACAAATATTCTCTCAAATCTGCACCAAAATTTATCCTCAAATCTATCCTCAAGCCTTAACACAAATCTTGATCCAATCACAAATAAAATATGCTTATATTTACCCCAAGTCTTAACACAAAGCTTGAAAAAATCAATCAATCAACTCTACTCTCAAGTCTTCATAAAGACTTACCTCAAATATGCCCTCAAGTCCTCTCAAGAACTTGCTCAATCTGCTCTCAAGTCTTCACCAAGACTTACCTCAAATATACCCTCAAGTCCTCTCAATAACTTTCTCAATCTACTCTCAAGTCTTCACAAATACTTACCTAAAATATACCTACAAGCTTTCACAAAAACTTGTTCAACAATGTCCTTAATATTTTACAAAAGCTTACACAACCATGTCTTTAAGCTTTCACAAAAGCTTACTCAAAGCTATCCTTAATATTTAATGAAATCTTACTCAAATATTCTCAAACACATGCTCAAAATAACTCACAAGATATGCTCAATCAATCTCAAATCTTACACACAATGCTATAAATTACTTTGTCTAATATTCAAAGTAATTCCTTTAACTTGAAGCAGTTTAGACATATTCTATTCATAATTTGTTTAACCTCTAGAACATATAGAGAATGATGTACTCTATAAAAAACTCAATATGTTCTAATCAATCATTAAGTTTATCGCTATTACAAATATGATTTCTAATGTTTGCACTTTGACTTTCAATATCACTCAAAACCAATGCTCAAGAACTTTCACTCAATCATTCAATCAATGAAACACAACTCATAATTATAATAATAAATATTATAATAGTATTTCCTTTGGGCCATGGTATCTCATTACTTTAGGGTATTTAGCCAACATTTTGACCAATCATGTGAATATTTAAACCAAATCTCTTGGGTTTAAAATATAAATATTTTAACCCTCATTTTTTCAATCCCTTGCATTGACTTTTGAAATCACTGACACTAACTCTTGGCATCAATGACAACACAACTACTCAAAATTTCCAACATTTTTCTATTGTATATTATGTAATTCTTCACTACAATTTTAATGAATTAGCTTGTTGTTTGATCTTTGTTAACATTGTATTATTGGATTCTTTTGTATGCTGGTGCTTTGTAGGCCTTAGATATTTTTTTAAATGCTCTTTCATAGGTTTAGTAGTCTTCTATGTTAGGCCTAGTCTATTGGAATATTAAGGATACTTAGTGTTTTATTGTGTGGTTCTACTTTCTTATATAAAATTTGGTTAGGGTTCTAAGAGCTATTATAGTAGTGGAGGGTATGATATTGGTATTAATTTATATTCAATGATACTTTTCCTAGTAATTGATCTATTAGACCTTGTTTGTAGTTTATTTTTAGTGTGTATTACATAATAAATGGTAATGTTATTAGCCAAATTTTTTTCACCTCTAATATAAAATTTCCATCCCTGACCATCTATTTCTTACTCTAATCTTTTTCATTTTTTTTTTTTTTAATAACAAGGAATCAACCTTCTTCAAAGGTTGGCAAAGGAGAAATCTTGATCCATCTAATCTTGGCCCTAGGTTCAAATGTCACACTCCCATACATTAGGTAGATCATAAACCAAGAATAATTTAGGATGGAGTGTAAACCTACTTATACTCCATTTTCCTCTTTGAATTTGAAGATTTATGTAATTTTCTAGTCCTTTTATTCAATACCACTTGATATTGATCTCCTATTGGGTGTTTTATTTATCTCATATATAATTTATTGTCAGCTATTATTCCAAGTATATGCAAGCATCTTATAATTTTCATTGGATAATGACTAAATATATTGTGTAGTATATTTGATGCAGTAAAATTACTACACACCACTATTGTACAATAATGCCTTTGCACACTTCTAATAGTACCACTATATGATCCTTCAACCAATCATATAACTATTTGATTCAAGTTTTAATCTTCTAGAACCTTATACAACTATAAAATCACATCCCTTTGTTGTACAATTATATGATCAATTCCACCATACAAATCAATTTATCCAACCTTTACAATCATACAATTAAGTGATTTTCCATCGTATAATTTGATAATCATTTCCAACTCCAATGTGGCAATTGGTTATTATAAGATAAATGAAATTCTTCAGTAGTTTATTCTTTGGAAACACCACCCCTTTAATTGTACAATATACCCATTGTACAACTACTTCCACTACTTACAATCCTATATTCAACCGACAACAACCAAATCCTCGTGTGCAAGTGCTAATATTATTCTTTCCTTTGGAAAATGATTTCTTCTATTCTTCGTCACTTCCTTGGCATTCCCCAATTCCTACAACCTTCCTCAACGACAAGCATCCATATTTTCATCCGTTCTTCAAATATTTAGTATGCATCCTATGATTTATACATGGGAAAACAATGAGATATATAAGCTTTCCTACATAATGGTTAAGATTTACTCATAAAAGTGACATTGAGATTTAGAATATAAAATTTATTTTTTATTTGTTTGTGAGGTTACAAGTAAAATTTTTGTATCAAGTAATCCCTTTTCCTTTCTTCTCCCCTCTCTCCTCCTCATACTCTGTATTTCACTTCTTATTTATAAGCATGAAAATAATGGCTTTCTAGTTATGCATGATGGCTAAATTTCTATTGCTAGCTAGGCAATCTTATAAATCTTTTCTTTAGCTATGCATTAACCTTTACTTATCTAGTATTTCATATAAAATTTCTATATTTTTACATGGAATGGCCAACTATCATTATCTATTCCATTTACCACGTAGATGATCCCACATCGTACTCATAAAATAATAAAATAAATATTCCATGAACATTATGGAAATATTCAATGGATTCTCCATACTTGATAATATTAGACAGCCACGTTGTTGCTTCAACATCCTGGTTCTTCCACTTAACTAAATATTCATCATATGCCTTAACTTTTGTCCTTCTCACCACTCTAGAATATATAATAGCTTTAATTTTATCTTGTTTATTTTATGGCAATTATACTATCCATTTCTCTATTGAATATCTACTATATGATCTTCATCCTCATCGCTATGTTGATCATAGTATGGATATAGGTTGGCTACATTAAAGATCAATGAAATGTCAATCCTCTTTGGAAGCTCAATTTCATATGCATTAATGGTAAAATTCTTCAAGACCTTACTAGGTCAAATATTTTTCTAGTTGAGCTTGTTGTACATACCTTTGGATAATATTTCCTTCTACAAATGTACCAAAAACAAACATTTAACCTAGAATTATTGTGTTTGATGCTTGAGGTTATCATGTTGCTTTCTCAAATCCAAGGGATAGCACAAAAATAAGCATGTTATTCGATATGGAGTCATGAACTTTCACCATGCCAAGAACAAAAATGCTACTAAGACCTTCAAAAGCTTATTCTAGGGAAGTATCATCAATGAAATACCAATAGGAGGTACTCCCAATAGAAAATATCTCTTTTTGTCATCCTAAATTAGCTCCTTAGATTCATTATGATATAAATTCCACCTATCAAGTTTAGATATCTTGAAAGGAAAAATTTCTTTTTTATCCAAATGATCAATGTGCCTTTTACTACATCAATAGTCATGTGATTAATAGATGCTTAGGTCTCAAGAATACAATATAATATTTTATTGATAATGATCAAATTGTTATCAATGGTTCTAATTTTTATCCATATTTGAATCAAGATCTAAGAATTTTCTAGAATATACTACTGAATCATAACCAAAATAAAAATCAAAAAATAATATCAACTATAGGAATATACCACCTCCAAACTAAGGTATGGTAGTTATACTTAATTATTTTTATCATATTCATCATATATATCATATTTTTGTTCTGACAAGATAAAAACACAAAAATAAATCACCTAATCATTCTTCAACAAGTCAACCACCAAGACCACCTTTAGTCCTTTGCTCAAAAACATTTCTCCTTCGTGAAGACCCCCTTTAATCATCTAATTTGATACCAATTTTAAGGGTGCTTTTTATTTTATAATATAACTTGAGACCACCCTCACTAATATATCCATTCTTGAATTTCTTAAGTCTTTTTAAGTTCATCAAGACATCTCAATAAAATTCTTGAGTGAATAAATCATTCCTTAAGACCTATACCCTAATAATTTTACTTCTATTATGGGATCAGTCAATATTAATCACCCTAACATATCATTCCACAAGGATTAGATTCTCCAATCCTCTTTAACTAGAGATATTACACTATATATTATAGGCCATATTGGTAAAATTTTCATCAAAAGGATTTTATTCAACAATGAAATTATGTTAAATATCATTAGCTCGAAACTGATTAGTCATTTTGGGCTTACCAAGCAATATTTAAAGAAATTTAAATTTATGATTAGGATTTTGCTAATATAAAATGTGATTATAGTGGTATAATAGTCTTACCCCTCAAATTTAAGTCCCTCACCCTCAACACTTAGTTCTATGTTATGCCATGTGACTTGTTTTACAATATTTTCTTAGAAGGCCATGGATCCATGAGATATGGTTTGTCCCCTCAACTTTGAATTAGTCCCTTAAATGTGAGTGTTGAAAACTATATTTACTCTGCTCCATGCTCTAACATTGTGACCACCCACTATAGTTGTAGGGCATGTCCAGTACCTATGCCTTACTTAGAGTATACAATTTTGAACATGTCCCATTATACTGTATACAATTTATGTCATGAAATTTACACCAGGAAGGGATGGATACTAGTCATGTGATTCCCATACAAATTTACATACACACAAAGAAAAATGTAGAAATAAAATAGCCATGATTGTCATATAGATATATAGGTAGATAGATAAATAAATGTTAAAATCAAAAAATACATAAGTTGCAATAAAAGGGCTCAAATGGGCTTGTACATAGAATGACTTGGGGCTTGAGTCTAGATCAATACATAAAGAATTAAAAGAAAGTTTATATGCAAGGCTAGATATTAGGTACAAAATAAAAAACTTTGAATTTTTACAATGAATAAAGGGAATAGGTATTTCCTCCAAAACTTGTGTAGGAATTCAAAATTATCTAGTTTAAAATTTTGCTTGAAAGTCCGAGGTGTAGACCAATTGGTTCAACCAAATCCTGTAAGGGGGGTGGAGGTCCAAGGTTCAAATATCGGGCCTCACCAAAATAAACCTTGGTGTGTTTAGTGGTGTAAAATGTTCAAAATTATTGTGGCATGGTGGTTATAGGGGCAGACTGCACGAAGAACTATGTGCCAGCTTCTGGGTTGGACAATGCATAATACTATGGTAGCCATAAAAGTTGGACAACCTACCCAGATTCATGATGGCTATCGATTGCACCATGCAAATTCAATTAAAAAACTTTGCTTTATATTTTATCATTAATTTTGGATGATCTTGAAGTCTCTAGATCTATAACCATAAATGTTATAGATAGGCCTAGTTCAATGGGATGATATCTCCTCTCACTACTCTATTTGATTACTAATTATGACTAGACCTCTAAGGTTCTCGTAAATTAATATCTTTGATTTTGGTGTTACCCCTTTGGGTCACCTCTTTATTGTTAAATTTAATGCTATAGTTGTTACCTTGGGAACCATGTATAGTTTCTTAGGATGGTAAGGCCAAAACTAGGTCACCACCCCTCCTCTTACATCTATTTGCTTAAGGTTGTCATATTTATCTAGCTATTATAAATGCCCTACTCCTTCGTATCCCAACCAACCCTTTTGGAAATTCCCTTCCTTAAAGCATCATTTAAGGTTTTGGTCTCTAATTCTTGAGAATTTTTCTAGACTAAAGGGATGTATTTCATTATTGACCCACCAATTGATTTCTTCTTGGTGCTCTATGGGTGATCTAGACTATAGGTAGGTGTATCTAAGGTGACATTATCCTCCAAAAATTTTCTCTTCTAATTTTTATCACTCTTTTTCCATGGATATTGGGGTGGGCTTTGCGAGGGACTAGAAGCCTTAAGATCTAGTAAAGATTTAACAACTTAAAATCTTCAAGATACTCCACTTTTCAATTCCCCTTCAATATTAATATCCTCTTGAGGGGATGGGATATTTCCTTGTCACTTTCTAATCTAATCACCTTGATATTCTCCACTTTATTCCTTTATGTAATTAGATTCCATCCATTGGGGCCACTCATTTATGATGACTTGCAACCTCACTAGGGAACTATGAACACCATTAGACATGGAAGAAGTCTAGAAAAGTATTATGTATGCTCTAGGTGGGGTGAAATCCTACCAAGTGGAGACTTTTTATCTATCATTGAAAAGACTCCAAGACTCTATCTCATGCTAGAATTTACCTTAGCTACCATTAGAAAGGCTTGCATACCATGGATTTCTTGGTATGGTTGGTTAGTTAAGCCTTATGGTATGGAGATATTTAGATCTGTATTAATTTATGGTGGAGGTCTCTTGTTGGTTATGCTTTTGATAGTATTCTAGCATCAACTGTTTATAGGTTATATCGGCTTTGGGTCCTCTCATCTTGCTCTTAGGTTGTATTTTGATCAAAATTACCTCTTCAACTAGATTTTCTTGGTGTATTGATTCTTCACTATAGTTTTAGTGACTCATAGGGGATCTCTTACTAGCATGAGGTAAGGAACACAACTATGAGTATCTTATATATTGGACATGGATTCACAAAACGATAAATTATTATGATTTTTACAACTAGCTAAGATAGATGGGAGGATATTACACCAAAGGGTACTCTATTTGGAGTTTCATGAATATCTAAAGGGGGGAGTGCCTCCTTTTATAAAAATCATCTGTTAATATGGATATTAAGATGTTACCCCTATCCAGAAATCATTTCAATGACCTTCTAATAGGGGGATGCAAGAGGATGATTTCCCTTATTTTTGAATAGTAGGGATATCCTTTACTTTTCCTTGTCTCTATTTGTGGTAGTTGTTCTATCTTTGACTAGACTACTTAAGGTGATAGTCCTAAGAGATCTTGGGATTATGTCACCCATTATGTGAGATATTCTTTAAGTTTTATAATAATCTAGATATAAATCTAGATTGGCTCATACCTTGTAAAACCTAGATAAATATGTTAATTTTTTTCTTATATATATAGTGGCCCTAATAGGGCCATTGATACATATTTTTCTTTGGGAATTATCCCATTTTGAAATGCTCAAAGACTTCAATGGGATCAATATTCCATACTTCATTGATATATTAATTATTCCTAAGGACTAGGTCTACCTTACATAGGGACCCATATAGTATGATTCATCCCTTCTTTCCCTTGGTGCCTAGTGCATCCATGGATAGACACTCATGCCACTTGCACTAATTTTTATTTGAAATTATGGCTTTGCCCCCAAAATTTTCTTTTAGGGTCATAAATATCCAACCATCCTATAGGTGACTATCTAGGTTGGAAGTGGAGACCCTTGAAATGTTGTTGCCATATAAAACCAAGGGGCTTGCCTCAAATCTTAAACCATTGCCCAATTGCATAAAATTTCCTGTGGTTGGCCATAATATTAGCCCAATTGCATTTGCCACTTCCCATGGTATTGCAAAGGTGTCAACCTTATGGTCAATCAAGTATCTATGGATTAATTTATTTATATTGATCAATGTATGGTGGAAGGGTCCCACCTTGATTGGTTTACTTTATGAATTTAGTTTTTTCTTCTCAATTATATACCTTAGTTCCCCTTGATATATCAAGTTTTCCTTTGGATTCCCCTATGGTAGGGTTCTTGATGGTAATTATGACCCAAGATTATTTTCATATAACCAAAGAGTTCTTAGAGACTCTAGAAAATTATGCTCAATGGATGTTATGAATCTTGGTAATTTTAGGCTTGGTCTCCTTGCAACAATGGTAGACTCTCCTAGTCTAGTTGACCCTGTCCATGGGAGTTCCTTAGTCATCCTAATTATAGTGGATGCCTTGAGGTCTGGTTGATTTAATACTTTCCAAGCATTAGGATTACTTGTTGAGCAACCAAATGAGCTTCCACATTCTCCTAGGTGATAAAAATCTACTCTAGGAGAGCAATATTCAAGCTACTAATAGCCAAAGAGTAAACTAACCAAAATTGAGTCGATGCTCTTACCTCTAATGCTATTATAGATTATTGAAAGCCCCTTTTTGGATGGGTATTATAGGGCTCAGTCATTGGTAACCATACAGTAAGCCCCTCAAATAGTGATTTTGTAGGGGAAAATTACTACTAGAGTGGATAAAGGGGATTTGTTGCAATGGGGTGGGCTCCTCCTACTAGTAGTTCTCCCACACTAGATACTAATACTATGAATGTTGAGGTCTTGAATAGCCTTTGTTTTGGAACCTCTAATTATCTTGTTTTCTTCTCAAGGAAGAGACCTCTTCTAAGAGGGATTTATGTATTTTTCTCATTTCTTCTATTCTATTCATGGGTTGTAATTATGTGATTGGATGAAAATAGGGCTAACTAGAATTAAGCTTGTGACCAAGATAGTCTAAGGAGTGACATTATAGAATTTTAGGAGCAATGATATTGGGGGTCTAGATGGCAGCCTTCCTATCTAGATGAGGTTATTTTCTACTTAGATGGATATTTAGTAGGCAGCTAGTAAGAAGTCCCCCTAGACCTTGATCATCATGACAATCTCAAAGTGAAAATATTTGAAATAGTATATGAGTGGCATACTTGGGGGAGGTCACATATAATCTAGGATTATATACCAATTTTTATAGAAGTGGGTATTGAAATCTTCTATAGCCTCTATAAGAGCTCATCTGATAATCCTCAATTGCTCTAACAAGGATTATTTATCTTCCTTTTCCCTGATCTATCCACTAGTAGGCTCACTAAATAGTCCCAAATTTTGATAGAGCATGAGATAATTCTTATAAACTATTCTTGTGTTATATTTAAAAGATACTACTAGGACTCTCAATTCTATTTTCAATTAATTGATGTTGTGTACCATGCAGAGGCTTACCTTGTGATACAAGCATTCTAAAAATGTGGTTGCATTTTATCTAGTAAATTTTGATAGCAAATTCAAAGCTAGTGCTAGGATTTATCCCCAAATATTAGGAAGGATAGGAGAGATTAGGGGTCTATCATCATTCCACATTAAAAAGCTTCTAATTGTTGGAATATGATGGGTAACCATACCTCCAATGGAGGCTCAATTACCATTCTTGCACTTGAGGAACTTAGGTTCTATTGGACCTTGGAGGAGTCATCAAGTGAATAATAGAGTTGCTCTAATCAAATAGATATATGGGACCTTCACCAAAATCCCACTCTCTAAATTGCATTGGTGTCTAATCTTAGGACCATTCTTTCATGGAGTCATAAAACCTTTTTATTATTTAGGCATCAAAGTTTCCATGTAAATATTTAGATATGCTATAGTAATCAATATACTAAGGCTTTCACCAAAGCCTCGATAGTAGTTAAATCTATGTGATTGATCCCATTAAGCATGAAATTTTAACTACTAGGAACCAAATATACTTCAATCCATTATCTAATATGATGACCACCTATTATGGTTGTCAAGTGCATCCACTACCTATACCTCATATAAAGAATACAAATTTTAAAGTCCAAGTGTGGGGTGTAGCTCTAAGAATAACCTTTAGGTTTTTTTTACCAAGGTAGGCTCCTTGTCTGGATGTCTTAATGGATCACTTCTTTCTACTCTAGCCTATCCTATCAGGTCTTGTCTAGGGAAAGGGTTAGAAGGATAATAGTAAAGAAATAAATAAAAGCTAACATAAGCTAAGGGATGGTGATGCACCTAGATATATAAACTTCGTTTGTGCAATGATGGAATTAATGAACACATGAGCCACCTATGCCTAAAAATTGAACACATATCATTACAATATATACATTTCATATTATAAAATTTATACTAGGAAGGGATAGATACTAGTCATGAGGTTCCTATATGAATTTACATACACAAAGAACCAAGTACAAAATAAGTAGACATAACTCTTATATATATGTTAAAACTAAAAAATGTATAATTTGTAATGAAATGGATCAAAGGGGCCTATGCATAGGATGACTCAAGGCTTGAGTCTAGATAAATACATTGATAAGTGAAATAAATATTGTATGCAGCACCAAACATTAGGCACAAAAGCAATAAATTTTTTTTCTTACAATAAAGAAAATAAAGATATTTATAAGAATAAAGGGAATAGAAATTCCCTCCGAAACTTGTGTAGAAATTCAAAATTGTCCAGTTTAAAAAATTTCCTAGGCTTTCATAATTAAATTTAAATGACCTTGAAATATCTATATCTATAACCATAAATGTTGTAGGTAAGGTTAGTTTTATGGGATTTTTTCCCCTCTAACTACTTCATCTAATTACTCTTTGTGATTAGATCTATGCGGTTCTCCTCCATTGATGTCTTTAATTTTTATGTTTCCTCTTTGGGACACCTTCTTGTTTCCACCTTTAATGCACTAATTGTCACCTTAGATATTGTGTTCAATTACTTATGATGATAAGGCTAAAAATAGATCATCACCCCTCCCCTTACATCTGGTTGCTTTGGGTTTTCATGGTTATCATGTTATTATCAATGCCTTACCTCCTTCACATCCCAAATGGCCCTTTTGTAAAATCCTTTCATTAGTGTGTCCTTAAAGGTTCTAGTCTCTACTTCTTAAGATGTTTTCTAGCTTGGAGGGATAACTTTCATCATTGACTCATAAATTGGTTTCTTCTCAATTCTCTAGTGGTAACTAGTGCTACCAAATTTTATGCTTTTGACAGGTGTTTCTAAGATGCCCTTCCCATCTAAAATTTTTATCTTCTACTTTATATCACTCCTCCACCATAGATATTAGGGTGGATCTTGTAAGGGCTCTAAAGCATTAAGGTTTATCAAGGTTTTCACAACTTGAAATCTTCAAGCTACTCCAATGTTTGCTATCCCTTCAATGTTAAGCTCCTCTTAAGGGGATGGTATCTTTCCTTACCACTTTCCTATCCTTCACCTTGAAAATCCCCTCTTTCTTCCTCCATGTAATTGGATCCCATTCACCAAATTAACTTATGATGATGACTTGCAACCTCACCAAGGAAGTATAATAGGGTTATGCATAAGGGATCGGCCCCAAAATGTTTATAAAAATTTGGTTTATCAATTTTGAAATCCAGGTGAATATTGTTCAAAAGCATGTAGACGGTTCACTATTATTATGGGTAATTTTGGAAATTTAAACTTAAAATGGTCAAATTATTATAAAATTGGAGCGAATCAACCCAAAAATAATTTGCACCCAAAATTTTTTGGCTAATGGGACCTAGTCAAGGGTCCCAAATATTAGCCAATTCCAAAATTTGAAAATCCTAATTTTAATCAATTTGGCAATAAATAGCCACTATGCATAACCCTGAACTAAAAATACCATCAAACATAGAAGAAATCTAGGCAAGTAATGCTTTATAGGGAGGAAATGTGTTTGTATGAATTGGGTGGAATATAATCCTTCCAACCCTTCAACTATCATCAGAAATACTCTACGTCTCCATCTCATAGTAAAATTTACCTTAGCTACCATTGAAAAAGCTTGTATACCATGGATTTCATGGTTTGGTTGGTTAGCTAAGCTTCATGGCATGGAGAGATTTAGATTCAACATTAATTTATGGTAGAGGTCCTTTCTTGGTTTCACTTTTAAAGGTCTTCTATAATTGGATGCTTTATAAGTTGTAGGGGATTTTGGTCCCCTCATCTTGGCTTCAGATAATATTTTGATCAAAATTACCTCTTCAACTAGATTTTCCTAGTGTAGTGATTCTTCACTACAAGGGAAAGACTTATGACATCCTTGTTGAACCTAAAATTTTCTAATATTATCAAGAATACAAATACCTATCTTTGCCCTTATTTAAATCCATATCTTGAGTCCTATCCTTTTGAACCTTCCATAATTTATGCATTAATATACTTTAATCTAAATAATAAATCTAATAAGGAACCTAAAAGTGATCATAATTTAATTATCTTAAATAAAAAAACTTGATCTAGATAATAATCGATATATGGTGGACCTATCCAAGATTACTCCATCTCCTTGAACCCTAGTTTTACCTCCTAGTAGTAAGGGTGAAATAATGCAAATAGGAAGTTCCTCCATTTACATTTGAATTACGAACAATGAGAAAATCAATTATAATAATAACTCTTACCTCAATGAATAATAATATGCTTAATGCTTTCTATCAAACTCATACCCTGTATCTAATAAAATACTATCTAATATGGTATATTGAGGTAAATTAAAAGGCTTGTATGATCAAGGGATCAAAAAACCCTTAAAAAGTTAAGCCTATTCATAATGTTATAGGATAAGCTATATCCCCAAGCATAGTAAGCCTTACCCTACTTATTTTGATGGTGAAGACGAATCCAATCATCTTGATAATTGTGATAGAGCACACCTACCTATTACTATTTATTTGAATGAGCTTTATTGGAATATGAAGATGATTTTGGATTTTTACTTATATTAGACCCTAGCTTCTCCAAATTTACCTAACATATTGATGTAAATTATTTAACTTTAGACTACCCAGAACTAATTATTGATGTAGACTTATTTTTATAGTAAGATATTACATACGATCCTCCCCAAGATAGTCCCTTAAATTACATTTACTAAAATAATTTGTATTTTAGAATATCCCTTTCCTAAATTGTAAACATATCTATATCACAAAATAGACAACAAACATTCAACCATAAATCCCACTAACTTAGATAACATTGAAGTGCTTCTAGATTCCTCTCAATTAGAAGATAAATATCATATTCTATATAAGGAATTCATCAATGTCAATATTGTGATATGATATGACCCCAATATCCTTAAATTTAGGAAAGTCCTAACCATAATATAATGCAAGGAATACACAAATATTTTAAAATAATTCAAGGATATCTTTGCTTGGTCCTATATTGACATGTCAATTTTAGGCTCTTCCTAGTTGTCACCCCTTTTTCAAAACCCATAAAATAAAAATTATGAAAAATGCACCTAAATCTCATACTTACAGTCAAATAGGAGCTTTAGAAACTCCTTGATGTTAGCTTCATCAAAGCCATCGACTATTTTTTATTGGATCTCTAACATTGTTCTTGTTTTTAAGAAAATAGGAAGTGTTAGAGTGTGCATTGACTTTTGAGACATTAGTAAAACGTATTTCAAAGGTGATTTTCCTCTACCCAATATTGACATGAATTGCCAATTTACTTTAGAATATGGAATATTATATCTAATGGATGCATTATTAGGGTAAAACCAAATAAATATAGTCCCTAAATATCAATCTAAAATATATTTCACCACATATTGGGGAACCTTTTACTATCAAGTTATATTTTTTAGGATTTACCAATGGGCCATGATATACATATCCTATGATATGATGCATGATATCATGGACTATATAAATGATCTTCTTGATTAGTATCTAAACTAAGAAGACTACGTTCAATACTTAAGACGTATTTTTAAGTGACTAATGGGGTACAAGGTATGCAGAAAGTCTCAAAACTTTATCTTTGGGGTAAATTTTAGGAAAGATATTGGGATTCATTGTATCCTAAGAAAGCATCAAAGTTGAAATTGATAATATATTGACTATTATAAATATATTATCAAGTTCAACTTTGATGCTTTCTTAGGATACAATGAATCCTAATATCTATTCAATGGTTACTATTAAGTTCCCTCTCTACCTCTACAATGTATTAAGTATACCTATTAAATTCTACATCCTCCATCATTATCATTGACACAACTACCACACCTCCTAGTGGTGCTACTACTACTATCATCCTCTCCCACCCTTATTAGTACTCCATTCACCATTTAACTAGTGGTAGGACTTCACATTGGGATCTCCTTGGTTGTGTTCCTGGTTACATCCTATCCTCCATCCTTTGACCCAATATTGTGAATATTTTAGGTCTAAATATTTAATACCAACCCCAATACTAACATAATGATAAATTAATTCTTAATTGGGAGCCATAAGTAGGAATTTGGGCAAAGGAAAATGATGGGAAGCACACGGGTATAGATTAAAAATTTTAATGGATAAAATTTTGAGTTATGGAATCTCAAGATGGAATATTTTTTGGTTGACAGAGATCAGTGGATTGTGGTCTCAAGAATAAAACCAACATCAATGACAAATGAGGATTGGTTGAAGATCGATAGAAAGGTAAGGAATTTTTTCATATTGTTCTTATGTAATTCAATATTTTTAATGTATCAATTGATACCATGGTAAAGTTATTATGGGATAATCTAGGAACTTTGCATTAGACAAAATCACTAGTAAATAAACTCTTTCTCTAAAAGAAATTGTATGCACTTCAGATAAATAATGGTGACTCTGTGGCTGGACATCTAAATAATTTTAACACTATGGTAAGTCAATTAATCTTTGTTGAAGTAAAAATTGATGTAATAATAATCAATAGCCAAATGTATTCAATAAATAATATTTAAATACAAATGCTATAGACTATAGATAGCTTTAGGAAATATTCACGGTAACCACTAACCTATTAACCTAAATCAATTTACCTACTACTTGTCGTCCATAATATCGGTCGAACAGATAACTTAACCTAGGTGAATAGTAAATGAATATTTACCTAGTAGTAAAAAGTAATTAATTACTTTTTACCATGTGGTAACTGAAAACTACCTAATGTAGGAAATGGAGAAATATCCCAAATTATGGAATATTATTCTAACATCCCCCCTTATTACATTATTTTGGTAATACATACATATCCCTCTATACAACAATATTTGGGTAAAGTATATAATTGCCCCAATACAGTGAAGAAGATTTTGATTTGCTAGTTCTTTGCTCTGTCACAGTGCTCTAGCTGCTCCTAAGTAAAAAGTGAGTAATTCCTCACTTTGTCTTCATGCCAATGAATGTCCTTATGGTAATCACATCATCAAACCAAATTTCATGGGTAACCAGCTACTGCAATCGCTAGGTTTAGTAGAATAGATCACTTCATACAAGGTTCATTCATTTACAATATGAATTTGTAAAATATAAGGTAGTTAAGGTGTCGATCGCTGCTGAAAATGCACCCTTATAAGTTCCCCCCTTCTCGTTGCAAAACATAGTGTAATTAATTTCTGAAGGAAGTGTGACTAAGGTGTCGGTAAAATCTGAAAATTCACCTTTATAATCCATCTTCCCTTTTTACAAAAATTATGAAGAAAATAAATTTATATCCCCCTCAATTGCAAAAAGTGTGCAACACAAGAGTTTTGTGAAGGATTTTACAAATATTGCCTCCTAGACAATTTTACATCACAAAAAGTCACTCCTCTTGTTACAAGTACTTCAAACACCTAGAATTTTCTATTTATGAAGCCTAAAAAAGGTACAAGCACCCCTTATTACAAGGTCTTCAAACAAAATACTTATGCTATTTATGAAGCCAAAAAGAGGAGAGAGAAAAAATGGTGCTTTTGCCCAAGGGACACGTGTTTTTTCTCTACAAAATTGTTCTAGCAATTATCACTCTATGTGCTTTCTCTGAACTAGAATCAGAATCTGTATTAGACATCTCATTTGAAACATTGCCTTGGTTTTTCATTTGACCTTTCTCTTTGGGAGGCTTTTTCTTAAACCAACATCTCTTGGTTTGATGAGTGTCTTTGTCACAGATTTTACAATATTGCTTCTTCTTCTTAGTGTCTTGGCCTTGACCTTTGTTTTTGTTAGAAGAAGAGCCTTGTTGTTGATTCCACTTTTTTTTCCTTGTTTTTTTGGTGAGAAAAGTGCATTTTTGTATGAATCATCTCTTTGGAATTGATTGGCTTCTTCAGTTTGAAGCATGTTCACAAAATCTACAAAAGTAACTGTCCTACCAGATACTTGAAGGGATGTAATAAACATTCTATAGGAGTCTGGAAGAGCTCTCAAAATAATTGAATTTTCTCCTAGGGCTTGCAGTTTTGTTTTCAAATCGACCACTCTGTAGAGGAATAGCTCTACTATTTCTCCAGATTTTATGTGAAGTGTATGAAGCTATGTTTGAAGGTTAAGAATCGTGGATTGATTCTTTCCCTCAAATATGGTAGTTAAGGCATCCCATGCCTCCTTTCCAGTTTTAGCTTCACTTATATGAGGTTAGATATGATCAATAATAGCTAGCAAGATCATTAAGGATAATTTTTTATTCTTTTTATCAAAGTCTCTTTGATCTGCTCTAGTTGATTGAGGTCTAGTGACACTTCCATCCACTATTGACCACAAATACTCTACATTTAATATAGCTTTCATCTTAGTCTTCCAAGATAAATAATTTGAACCTTTGAGCAGTTGGCTCTCAGTGAGATACTTGTGTATCATGGCCATGTTTTAGGTTTCAAATTTGATAGGACTAATATGGTTGTATCTTGCACTATACCCTCAAAATAGTATATAGAAGTTGGTTTCAATTTGCCTCTAGAATATTTTTAATGGCACCTGCCTTAACACCCTTACCAAGGGATGAAAATTTGGAGGAATTTTAAGCCAAAAAAAATAGATCAAATGAAACAGGAGTAGGTTTGTGTAAAACTTTTGATTTTTCCCTCTAGGATATTTAATGACACCTGCTTTAACACCCTTGAAGAAGGATGAAAAATTTGAGGATATTAAGCCAAACAAAGAGAATGAATCAAGGTGATTTAGATTTTTGACCTTTTGATGGGGAGTAAAAAAAATGACTTGTTTTAACCTATGCAAATTTTAGCATGGTTTTTGAGTGAATTTTGGGTTTTGTGAGATGCTTCTTTTAATGTTGTATTTGACTTTTTAATTGCACACAAAAATATGAGTGTTAGTGCAATAATCAAAACATGAGAGCAACCCAAATTTGTATCACTCTAGGTGTCGGATGCAACTAAAAATGCACCTAGTACAAGCAATTTTTAAGAGAAGGTGTCGAGTAAAATCGAGAATGCACTTTTATTACTCTGAAATATCCCCCCTTTTTCGTTACAATTTTACAAACTATAGAATAAAAAAAAATGAATTCTATTCCCCCTTAATGTTTACAAAATGTAGAATTTAGAGCACTCCTTTCAAGACAAGTCGACACATGACCCGTTTTTGAAAGGCTCCCAGAAATATTCGACACACGACTTAGTTTTTATGGATCCAAGGTTACAAAGTCTTCTCAATTTTGCAAAAAAAAAAATAGATGTGCAATTTTATGTATTATGTCTCCTTGGAGAAAACAAATGCACTCTTTGTACTTTTGATCTTTAAAAAAAAAAAATTAGGCTCCTTGTTTTCTAATTTGCAAAAAAAATCAGTGTGATCCTTTTTTTGTATGCTAAATGAACAATTTTTGAGAAGAGTTGTCTAATTTGCAACAAAAAATTATGTGCTTTTGCTATGTATTATATCTCCAGTTTGTGAGAAAACATTAGCACCTTTAAATATCAAAGTTGCAAAAATATTCTTTAAATTTTTTTTAATTTGCAATAGTTTAAGAAAAGTTTTTAATAAATCATTTTAATTAATAATGAAAAACTAAAAAATATATCTTTGAAATAAATCAATTTAAATACTTAAACAAAAATTGATTTTCAAAAAGAAATATTTTGAAGTTTAAAATATTAAAAAAAAAAATTAATAAAAAACACTGGAATTAAAAAATGCAAAAATTAAAAAAATTAAAAAAATACCTTGGTAGCGCCGAAGGCCAAAATAATGGCCTTTTGTTCTCGGTGGGAGTCGAACCCTGGACTCCCCGTTGTGCGCCTTAGCTCGAACCGATCAACTGGTCAGGCTACTGCACCAGATGGGAACGAAGGCACACGATGTGCCTGATAAATCCTGCAATAGTGAATTTTTTTTTTTTAAATTGTCAGGATCTTTATCCCACATGCATCCCGCAATGGGATGTTATGGGGTTGATAAGGGGGAAGTCCTCCCTTATCCTTCGATTGTCATCGGGCAATCAACTACTATCGCTTGCCCTTTTGGTCACCACCACGTGGCACCAGGGGTAGGCAAGTCCTCGTCGAGTCAGTCTTGTGGCGATGTGCCACGTGTTGAGTCACATCTAGTGGCTATCCACCACTTTTTTGGTCCCTATCCAGTGGCTATCCACCATGTGTTTGCCAGTGGCTATCCACCACGTGTCCATTAGTGGCTGTCCACCATGTGTCCTATCGAGTCAGCACCTCGAGGTGCATGTCAGGGTCCAGTCTACATCGATCGAGTCCACATGTCCCTCAGGATGCATGCCAGGGCCAGTCTATGTCGATCGAGTCCACATGTCCCTTAGGATGCATGCTAGGGCCAGTCTATGTCGATCCAATCCATGTGTTGATCAGGGATTGGAGGGCCACCTGCCCTCTCAGATCCTAAACTCTGGGTCAGCCCATGGGGAGGGGAGGGTGCTCCTACCCTCTCGGCTCTCTTGTGATTGGGCCACATGCCCTGCGGACCTCTACGGGCCTGGGGGCCAGTGCGGGAGCCAAGGTTGAATGGCCTCGACTCGTTTACCATTGTCGATCTAGGGATGCACATGCCCTCGACTCGGCCTATGTGCCAAGTCAACGAGAAAATCTGTGGGCCCTCTGGTTGCATTGTCTGTGATGGCCAGGTCTATGGGCTGGTTGGCAACGTTGACTACGATGGCCAGATCGGTGGGCCTGCAGGCTGCATCGACTACAATGGCATGTGCTGCAGGCCTACAGGCTAAAAAATCCAGGTCTATGGCATAACTCGTGAGCCGAGGTCTGCGGGCCTTCCTGATGAGGAAGAGACCATGTTGAGCACCTCAACTACTTCGTGGGAGTCCGTAGTGATGGGAAAATGAGCAAGAGCTTGTAGGCAAATGATACCAATGATGTAATAATAATCAACAACCAAATGTATTCAATGAATAATATTTAAATACAAATGCTATAGACTATAGATAGTTTTAAGAAATATTCATGGTAACCACTAACCTATTAACCTAAATCAATTTTCCTACTACTTGTCATCCATAATATCGGTCGAAAATATAACTTAACCTAGGTGATAGTAAATGAAGATTTACCTAGTGGTAAAAAGTAATTAATTACTTTTTACCATGTGGTAACTAAAAACTACCTAATGTAGGAAATGGAGAAATATCCCAAATGATGGAATATTATTCTAACAAAAATGGATGAAGAGGAAAAGTGTATTACTTTACTTTGTTCATT
The DNA here is from genome assembly GCA_028583015.1 of Wollemia nobilis. NCBI lineage: Eukaryota > Viridiplantae > Streptophyta > Pinopsida > Araucariales > Araucariaceae > Wollemia > Wollemia nobilis. Next base: position 5,308,563 of record JAQPPZ010000431.1, on the reverse strand, counting down.
ACCTAATTCATGGGATAACCTAGTTATGGCTATCACTAATACTACATCTACATTAAAAGTAGAGGATATAGTAGGAACATTTTTATCTGAGGAAATGAGATGAAAATATTTTGAGGATTATCATCAGAAGGATGCCTTGGTTGTGAGAGGTCATTCTCAAGAAAGAAAGAAAAAAATAAATTAGAAGAAAGGAAATCAATATCTAGGGATAAATTTGATGCTCCATAAAAGAAGAAATTTTGAAAGTGTGGTAAAACATGGCATTATAAAAGAGACTAGATCTAAAAAGTCTAATAATAGTTGATCATATGATGAAGGAACTTCTATAAAAATGAAGACAATAAATGAATATTTAGGGGCTTATTCTTAGTTGCAACATGCTCAAGTGAATGCCATGACTCATGGTTTATTGGCTCAGGTGCTTCCTTTCATATGACTCCTTATAGGGAGGGGTTTTGTAAATATGAAGAGATAAATGGAGGTGAAGTCTTCTTGGGAGAAAATTTTACATATAAAAATAGGTCGAGGAAGATTCAATTTGAGGTTAAAATATGGAAGAATTAAACCCTTCTTGATGTGTTACATATTCCAATTTTGGAAAGGAATTTGATATCTATTAGTAAGATGAATTATGTAGGTGTGATTGTGGTATTCAATAATGATAGATACAAGATAATTCATGGAGTCTTGGTGTTTTCAAGGGGATTTTTTATTAGAACTTTGTTCAAAATTGAGGCTAACATTGTAAGTATTGATTGCAATAACTCTTTAGTTGTAGAGGATAATAAATATGGTAGAAGTAGCTCTGAGTATTGTTGTAGTGAAGACAATATTATGGCATCAATGCATGGGGCATATTGGTGAGAAAGGCCTTTGAACATGAATAATGAAAGGTATGGATGGATGAATTTTGGATTGCCCATTAAATTTTGATTTTTGTGAGTACTCTATATTTGGAATGAAAAGTTGAGTCAAGCTTCCTAGTAGTGCTACAAGATCTAAATGAATTTTGCATCTAGTTCATGGTGATGTGTTTGGACCTACAAAAGTACCATCGTTAGGTAAATCTATATATTTTGTTACATTTATAGATGACTTTTCAAGAAATACCTAGGTATATTTTTTACAAAATAAATCTGATGTTTTCAATAAATTTAAAGAGTTTAAGGCTCTTATAGAAAATCAGAGAGAGAAAAAGATAAAGGTTTTGAGAAGTGACAATGGTGGTGAGTATTTCTCTAATGATATTGAGTAGTTTTACAAGGATTGTGAAATAGAAAGGCAGAAAACAACTCTATATACTCCATAACTAAATGGATTTATATAATAGATGAATAGAATATTGATGGATAAGGCTAGAAGCATGCTAAGTGGTGTAGGGTTAGAAAGAAAATTTTGGGTAGAAGCCATGTGCTTGTTACCTCATCAATAGATCTCCCCCCTCAGCTTTGGTGGATAATACTCCATTAGAATTGTGGACTGGTGAGAAACCCTTTCTCAATCATATAAGGGTTTTTGGTTATGATTTTATATGTATGTCCTAAAAGAGAAAAGGACTAAGGTAGACTATAAATCTAAAAAATACATATTTTTTTGTTATAGTATTGGTGTTAAAGGATATAAATTATGAAATCGAGAAATATAGAAGATTTGTTATAGTCATAATGTGATATTTAGAGAAACAAAAGGGGTTATGAAACAAGAAATGCAACCAATCAAAGAACATAAAATAGTTCAAGTAAAATTGAAACAAAATGAAGAACTTGTGGTAGAACCTAGCACTACAAAATAAGATGAACTACAAAGAGAGTCTTAAGAGGAAAAATTAGAGGAATAAGGTGAGGAGGAATTTGAATATGTAGAACCTGGAACTCCAAGTTTGAGGAGAACATATTGAATGAGAACACTTCCAAAAAGGTATAGCCCTTCAAATCTTTGTTATGCATTTAATATATTAGTTACTAAGGAAGAACCCAAAACTATAAATAATATACTTTAGTCAAGTGATAATAAGTCTTGTAAAAGGGCTATGGAGGAATAAATGGAGTCCCTAGATAAAAATAAGATGTGGGAATTGGTGAAATTATCCCTTGGAAGAAAATTGATTGGTTGTAAGTGGGTATTCAAGACGAAGTACAATGTAGAAGAAAAGTTGGAGAAGTACAAGGCTCACCTAGTAGCAAAAGAATCTTCTCAAGTTGAGGGAATTGAATTCAATTATATTTTTCTCCTATGGATAAACTAACTTCAATTAGATTTATGTTGGCTATTTCTACTACTTTTGATCTTGAAATAGAACAAATAGATGTAAATATAATATTTCTATATGGTGAAGTTGATGAATATATATATATATATGTGTGTGTGTGTGTGTGTGTGTGTGTGTGTGTGTGTGTGTGTGTGTGTGTGTGTGTGTGTGTGTGTGTGTGTGTGTGTGTGTGTGTGTGTGTGTGTGTGTGTGTGTGTGTGTGTGTGTGTGTGTGTGTGTGTGTCACAACCAAAATTATTTAGGATAAAAGGTAAGGAGGACTTGGTATGCAAGTTGAAAAAGTCCCTTTATGGCTTGAAGAAATCTCTAAGAATGTGGAACCAAAAATTTGATAGGTTTGTTTTGACACTTGGGTTTGGAAAAAGTAAAGCAAATTCATGTGTGTATTTTTAACAAGAAGGTGAAAATTTTGTTATCATTGTTTTATATGTAGATGACATGTTGTTAATTGGTAATGATAAGGAGATGATAAAGTTACTAAAATCTTAGTTATTTTTGAATTTGAAATGAAGGATTTGGATGTTTCCAAATTTATTTTGGGTATGGAAATAATAAGGGATCATACAAATAGAAAGTTGTGGTTAAATCAAAGGAAATCTATTGACTTGATACTATAGAGGTCTAGGATGCATGATTGTAAACCAGTATGTATTCTATATCCTATTGGTCAAAAGTTATCTACTAAACCATGTCCTAAAATAGATGAGGAAACTAAATAAATGCATCATGTTCCTTATTCTAGCATTGTTGGTAGTCTAATATATGCAATGGTCTGTACTAGAATTGATATTACACATGCAATTGGAGTAGTTAGAAAATATATGTCCAATCTAGGAAAGGGACATTGGATTATTGTGAAGAGGATCTTTAGACACTTGCATGGAACTTTAGACTATGTTGTTTGTTACCAAGGAAAATCTAGAGATAGTAATATTGTAAATTTACAAATTTTTGTGGATGCTAACCAATCTAGAGATCTGGCCAAGAGAATATCCACAAGTGCTTGTGTTCAGAGGAGGGGTAGTAAGTTGAATGAGTAAAAATTAATCAATGGTTGCTTTATCCACAACAAAGGTAGAGTACATTATAGCAACATATGCCTATAAATAAATAGTGTAGCTACAAAGGTTATGATAATTGATAGTGATAGTCAAAGTGCAATATTTTTGGTCAGAAATATTGGTTTTCATGATTGGTCAAAACATATTGATATTAAGTACCATTTTGTGAAATATATGGTTGAAGAGAACCAGGTGATACTGGAGAAAGTTTAGAAGAGAATAATGTTGTTAATTCATTAACAAAGGTTGTACCTACTCAAAATATTTCTTTGTGTAGAAGATCTATGGGCATGGTTTCCCTTGAGAGTTGATGTGGTAGTTTTTGGCCCCTATGGAAAGTATTTGACAAGTGGGAGAATGCTGGAAATATGTTGAGTATTTTCCATGTTATTCTAGTGGGGTTAAATCTAAAAGGAATTGGAAAATCTACATGTATCCTCATTAGGTTTTGAGGTTGGATCGGGTACCACGTAGGGGTTTGGGGGTGATAACCCTAAAAAAGTGAGAGTCCAGGAGTGGTAGACGCTAATGGATTTTTTAGGGTTTCTTAAGCTATTTTTATACCCCTATGGGTTGTTTAAATATTTTCACCCATGGTTTTTTGCCCATGGTATTGTAAAATTAGTTATTATGTTGTTATTTAATTACACTCGCATCGAGGTTTGAAGAGACATGAGAGATGAACATTATTGTATTAGAGATGGTTAATTTTATACAATAAGGAGATATTATTGTGTTGGGTTTTTTTCCATAAGGATTTCCTAGGTGAAATATTATGTAATTTTATGTGTGTATCTGTTATCTTTTTATTTTTTCCTTTGATTCTATATTTGTTGTTTTTCTAGATTTAGTTTATTGGGGCATTTTTCTCTTAATGATCATACAACTATAAAATGTGCATCCCATGTCACCTGCTAGGCTAAACTATTATGACTAGCTCATGTAAACTATGAATCCTTTGATAAGCATAATCAATATGCATTAGACATCCTCCAAGGTCATCATAATCTCTCTATAGGGAAGATCAAAGGTATTCATCTCCAAATATTAGAACTTGGTCAATATGGTCAAAAGGGATTTATTGAACTCCACATTTAGCATCAAGGCTACATGGTCTACCCTCACTACCACTAGTAAAGCATGATCTACATAGTCCAAAAGAGTTAGGATGATCTCTAAGGGCATGCAGTCACTACTTTAGTAATCCAGTGTCTATAGCCCTCCTACAACCAAATCAAGTCAACCTATTATTTTCCTATCCAAAAATCTTAACCTAACCTAAACATTTAGCCTTTATTAGCCTTTAAAACTTAGAAATGCAAAACCACCACCAAAAACCAAAAGTGATATTGTATTTCAAAAGCACCACCATACAACAACAATGCTATCAAAGTGATGAAAACATCACCTAATGGCAAAAGTGTGACTACAACATGATAGTGTTATTGCTTGGAAAAATCACCAAAACAATAGTGCCACCATTATATAGTAGTGTTTCCCTTAACTTTGTGTATATTTTTTAAGACAATAATTATCAAAATCAACTAAGTTTAGGCTATATACTTGAGTTTGATCCTCTCTTCCTATTGTCAATGGTCTTACATTATCTACACAACATGTGGATCTCACTTGGTGGTCCAACATAATTAAGTTCTAAGATCATGCATCTAGATATATGTTTTATGATCATAAATGATAAAAATAATTTTGATTTTACCCCTACCCATTTTACCATACCCTACCCTAGCTAATTTTATTGTTTTATCATAATTTCTCATCAATTAACTTTTTTGTATAATGGTCAAGTTTATTTTTCTTTCTCAAACTTAATTTTCCCCTTGAAACTTGAGGGGGCACATAGGGACATAGTAACATTTAATAATATTATAATAATAAACTTTAACATCATATATAATTAACAAATCAGAAGCATCAATCATCCAAAATAATGAATCCTAATTGGGGCATACAAGCTAGTTTTTGATGTACTCATCATTCAATAAACATATAAAAAAGAGATAAATATAGACCCCCAATTTTGAGCATATCATAAAATATTCAAAACTTGCCAATATATACTTCATCTAGACAATCAAATATCTTAACCAAATCACGCATCCAAGGACCAAACTTAGGATTATTTAATGCTCTAGGAAAAAACAACATACCAAAGGTGGAAGCATTAAGAGCACTATTGACAATATGATAGTGCTTTTTCCAAAGCCTCAAATTTTATCTTTTTCTATCCAATCATCTTGGTAATGGTCACTTTGGCAGTATTATTGGTATCCTGTTGGCATTTTTGCCACATTGGAATTTTGTTGTAGTGTGCCACATTGAAAAGTGTTTTTTCTTTTTTAAGTGTTTTCACACATTGAACACTTTTTCCTATGGATGTAATTTTGGGTGAAGTTTGGTGCAAATCTTAAGTTTGGTGCAAATCTTCTTTAAAAAGAGATTAATATTGATAAAGATACTTTGTGAGGTGATATGATCACTGAAGCTACCAAGTTTAAGAATGTGCTCTTGATTCCAGTGCAATATAATTTATTTTTGAGGCATCAACCACTGCGTGGGCATGTATTTCCAAGGTGCCACCATAGAGATTGAAATTGGACCGATGATTTGTGTTGAAGCTTGATATGCCATGTGATAAAATCAACAATTATTTTATTTGGCATTTTCTCATTGGTTCATTGTTGTGGTCGAGAAGAAAGTTGTTGCTATTGGTGGCTGACACTTTGCCTCCACATGTATTTAATAAAAGAGGCAAAAACCTCTATAAATACTAATAAAATTATTATTGTAAAGAGAGGTTAGATATTTTGTAAGAAAACTCTCTAAGTTCTCTACATCAATAGAAGAGACTTGGATTTTGAAATTTGCAAGCATTCTTATGTGTGGATTTCCTTCTTTTTTTTAATCATTTTTGTTTATGCTCATGCTCTTGCTGTTAAGTTTTGAATTCTACATTTTGAATTCGAACGTTGTTGGTTAGTGGGTAGATTTTGAAATGCAATCTGGGGGTTATCTCTACAAAGGTGTGAGTTAAATTCTGTTGCTTTCCTTTTATTATATGATGTTATAAAACTTGGTGGAATTTTTGTTGTTAGTCTGCCCCAAATTCTACACTTCGGTGGCTATATTTCCCTTTCTTTCAGTTATTTTTCAATTTCTTTCCTGCATCCCTAGTCTTGAAACAGTGTAGAATTTAGTAAGGGAGCCAGCCCTCTCTGGAGATCGATTTGAAGGAATTTTATTTTTCCCTTGGCCTTTCAATGTTGGACGATTCTAGGGCACACAAGTGATGAAATCTTGTACTTAGGAATATTTGTGACCAACAATTTTTGGCATGCCCGGTGGGACAGACTATCTCTATCTCAATAAGATCCATAATCGGTGGGACAAGTACTATTCCAAGTTGACAAACCCACCTATGCCAATAGTTTTTGGCATGCCCGGTGGGACCCTGAAAGTTTCACTTTCAATAGTATTGAGGTTTAATGTTCACCTTCATGCTGTATAGTTAGAACATTTGGCGACTCAGCACTACCCAGAAGCCTTCGAATGTGGAGACAGTGAGAGCTGTACTTCATGATCACAAGATCGAAGGCCAGAAAATATGAAAATCCCATTGTGTTTTTTGAACTTGACAACCAAAAATTAAGTGGACACCCTAAGTTGGTCTCCCCACCACTTACGTCCTCTGTAACATCCTCACAAATTACTGGTGTATTTTTTGTTCCTTCAATTTCATCTAGTACTGCTACTAGTTTTCCACCTCCTCAGCCACACACACCAGTCCAAATGGCCCAGAATCCTCCACCAAGGTAGTTCTCTACATGGAATAGTTCAGGAGCCTTGAATTTATAGGCACAAAATCTAGTCCCTCAAGTTTATTTGAAAGCTTTTCCAACCTATGATGGTACTGGTAAAACTTCTTATGAGCATATTCAATATGTAGCCTCTTTAGCGACCATCCATGACATAATGGACGAGACGTGATGATAAAATTTTTGGTGTTGTCACTAAGAGGGAAATTTTTGTATTGGTACCGATCGTTGCAACCAGACACTATTGCATCATGGGATCAATTAGGAGAGTTGTTAATCAACAAGCTGATCCATTTTCCTTGTTGCATCAATTTAATGCAATTCAAAGGCATCCGTAGGAGGAGATAGCGGACTTCAATGTCAGATTTACCATAATCTAGTAGAGAGTTCCTGAAGGTCTTCGGCCCACTCATGAGCAAGCTGCATTCTATTATCTCAGAGCTTTTAACATAGACATTGGCTTGGCTATCCGACAGTCCAATGTGACTACATTCATAGAGTTTTTCGAAAAAGCGCAAAAGGTAGAAGCAGACTTGATTACCATAGGTAGGCTTCCCCCAAAGGTAACAATACCTATCTTACCTACTCTTCCTAAGAATTTATATTCTGGTTCATTTTCATAGATTATGCCTTCCATGTATCCTATTCCATCATGGAGCTCAAGTGTGCCTCAGATTGCGCCCATTCCAATTCCCTAGCTCCCTGATCCAACTATTCCACAATTGCCTGCACTAAGCATTCCACAATTACTAGCTCCCACTTCATTCCTAGCATTGCCTACACCTCCAACACCTCTACCTATACCGGCACCTCCTGCGCCTTCAAATCCCGATCCTTACACAATGCTATTACAAGAGGTAAAATCTCCTAATTCAGCTATAAGAGCAATGGGAAATAAAATCATAGTTATTGAAAGAAAGCAGGCCAAGAGAGATTTCCAACCCAGGAGATTTCAACCTTCGTCGATCACTAGAAAACAAGCGGCTTCAACAAGCAAAGTGTTTGAGAAGAACCCGACTATGTTGACGAATGAGGAAGCTGGCCCTGTAGAAATAACATATTGGTGCTCTACATGTAATGATCCACACGGTGAGGAGACTTGTATGGTTCATTTGAACTATGTACAAACATTGGCCGTAAGCTATTCTGGAGGACAAGTTAATATGATTACTAAGGTAGATCATAATTTTTTGGTTCCATTTGAAGAACAAGTCGTAGTTCTCATGAGAACTGGGAAGAATCCAGTCACGATAGATCCAGCAAATATGGAACCATTAAGGGTACCGACTGATCCGAAGATGCAAAATGAGAAAAAACAAGTACAAGTGAAAGCTCCTACTTCAATACCAAATCTAGATTCACCTGTTATATTAAAATATCTTTTGCCACCATGAGCAAAGGAAATATTGCAAGAAAAAGCCTCAGCTTCACAGGCAACAACTGAAACAGAGGAACAAGCCAAAGAAAAGCTCAAGTACCCATATTTGACTAAAATAATGAGGGTAGAAGCCACTCAGCAATATCAGAGCAAATGTGAAGATACTATTGAAAAGATGGAGTCTGGTGCATCTACATATAATATTGTTGAAGAATTGAAGAATATTCCAGCCAAGGTTAGTCTTTATGATGCATTACAATTACCGGTACAAGTTGATTTGTTACAAGAATCATTGAAGTCTATGAAAGATAATGAGAAGAATCCTACCCAAACGATTTTTGCTCAAACATTAACTACTTCAGCCACTGGAAAAAATAGACCACCCCCATTTTATTTGTCCCTTAGGATGGAGGTTTGGATAGTGCACAACTGCATGATTGATTCTGGTGCTGCGACAACTGTCATGCCAAAGGTAGTTTGTGAATTCATGGGTATGGAGTATACAAGAAGTAGCCCTAGTTTCTTGTAGTTGGATGTGACTCCCATGAAAACAATGGGGGTAATCAAGGATATTCCTATTGTTCTACATAGTATGCCTCAAATTACAGTAATTCAGGAGGTAGTTGTGGTTGATTTGGAACCATATTTTAGTATGTGTTTGTCGAGAGAATTCACTGCCAATTTGGGAGGCTACTTTTCTCTAGATTATTCTCACTTGGAGATTCCTTTCAAAGGAAGAAAAATCTGGATCTACAATGAGAAGCCTTCTACTTTTCATATAGAGAAGATGGAAGAAGAATAAAAGTCCACACATTCTATCAACATGATAACTGAAGAATTGGAAAATCTTGATTTGATGGATGAAGTCCTGGATGAGCTTCGCTTAGAGGATGAGTTTTCAATGCTCGATTTTAATGCCATGATGGAAACTGAAATTGGTTGTTACTCCATTAAAAATCCTGAAGAGGTTGAAATAAAGATGCCTCTTAATCAAGATGATCAAGACTCTGTGCCCGATCAATTATGGAAGTTGTATTTTGATGGAGAAAGATGTAAAAATGGTGTGGGAGTAGGGATTGTTCTTATTTCTCCCTCTGGCCTAAAGAAAACATATTCATATCGACTGACCTAGATTTGTACTAAAAATGCTACTCGAGTATGAAGCGTTGTGCCTAGGTTTTAAGAAGGCAAAAAAATTGGTGATTGAATAATTGTAGATTTTTGGTGACTCTGAATTGATTGTGAATCAAGTAACGAACAAGTGCATCTCCAAGTAGCATTATCTCAAGGTGTACCACAACAAAGTTTGGGACCTATTTGAGGCTTTCACAACATTGAATATTCAATCCATTTCACGAGAGCTAAATAAGCATGCTGATCTTCTAGCATCTCTTGGAGCAAACTTCTCTCCAATTGAGCATGTAGTGAGGAAACCTAAGACCGTAAGGTTAGTTTACAGACCTTCGGTCCCAGACAAGAACATGTATTGGCAAGTATTCGAAAGTGATGAGCAGATTGTAGATTTTTTGATAAGAGAAGTGAGTACTATGGAAGAGAGAACGCTTGATGAGGAGGAATCCAAAGGGCTTATTCAACTAAGGAATAATCATATCCCAAAAGGATTGATTACACTTGAAATCCTTTTTGATCAAAATGATAGGGCAGAGAAGCATAGGATCAAAGTAGATGAGGAGTATATTGAACTGGAGTTAGGTACTTAAAAATTGATAAATATTGGGACGAATTGTACTCCCAAGGAGATAGAACAAATCAAAGATTTATGTCATGAATTTCTTGGCATAGTTGCTTGGAGTTACCATGATTTGAAGGGATATAACAAATATGTAATCCAGTATACTATTGAGTTGCATGATGGGATGAAACCCTTCAAACAAAAGCAGAGACTAGTTAATCCCAATATTGAAGTACTGATGAAGGTGGAGCTTCTTAAAATGTTGGATTCTAAAATCATTTACCCCATCAAGAATTCAACTTGGGTGGCAAATTTGGTCCCAGTATGGAAAAATAATGGAGATATTTGCCTATGTGTTGATTTTCAAAATTTGAATCAAGCCTCGCTAAAAGATCATTATCGTCTGCCTTAGATTGACCAGATTCTTCATGTGGTTGTTGGAGCTCAGAGATTCTCTTTGTTGGATGGATTCTCTAGGTATAACTAGATTTGGGTTAGGGATGAGGACCAACATAAAACAACATTCACCACAAAATGGGGAACCTTTGCTTACCAGCAAATGCCATTTGGACTCTCAAATGCTGGTGCAACTTTTCAAAGGGCAATGGATGTGGCTTTTGGTGAGTTGTTAAATTGCATTATTGTGATTTATTTGGATGATATGACTAATTTTTCTCACAATAGGGAGGAGCACGGATCTCATTTAAGGCAGGTATTTGAAAAATGTCGATAATTTGGCATATCTATTAATCCAAAAAAGTCAATTTTTTTTGTAAAGGAGGGAAAGCTCCTAGGACATCTAATTTCAGAAAATGACCTAGCTATTGATCCAGCTAGGGCCCAAGCTCTTCTGAAGCTTCCATTGCCAACCAATAAGAAGGATTTGCAATATTTTTTTGGGAAAATTAATTTTGTTCGAAAGTTTGTTGCAAATTTAGCTCAAGTAATAAGGCCAATGACAGAGCTTTTAAAAAAAAATGCTGAATTTAAATGGATCGAGTAGAGGAAGTAATCATTTGAGGAGATCAAAGAAAGGATCACTCAAGCTCCGGTCCTGGTGAACCCTGATTATTCCAAGGATTTTATCCTTTATGTTGTTGGTGAACAAGAAGCTTATGCAACGGTGCTTACACAGAAGAGAGATGATGAAAATGAACATCTGATTGCTTTCTTAAGCCAAGTCATCCAACCACATCAAGAGAAGTATAAATTCATTAAGAAACAAGTGTATGCGGTAATGAAATCTTTGAAGAAGTTTTGACACTTTGTTTCATAGAGTAAAACAATAGTTTATGTTGTTCATCTAGATGTCTAAAATTTTATCATACAAGGAGAACTTGGAGATAGGAGAGCTGGCTGGGTTTCTAAAATTAAGGAATCTGATGTTGAGATCCGACCAACCAAACTTGTTCGAGGTCGAGCATTGTGCCAAGAGCTTGCAAAGAATGCTTCCTATGGATCCACAATTCATGAGTATGAGGATGTAGTAGATAATTGTAATTTTGACAATCATTCTATAGTGGATTAAGATTGGACAGAGGAGCTGATTGAATATTTTTATTCTGGTAAATGTCCTTCACATATGAATGCCTCACAGAGAAGAAGATTTAGACTACAAGCCCTCAAGTATGTCTTGATTCCAAATGGCTTGTTTCATAAGAATATTGATGGGGTTCTTCTTAGATGTGTCAAAGAATCAGAGAAGGAGAAAATTTTAGAAGAATTCCATTATGGATTATCAGGAGGTCATTATGCAGGTAGACCCATGGCATTAAAGGTTATTCGAGTAGGCTATTTTTGGCCTACTCTTTTTGCAGACGCCTTCAAAGTTAGTAAAAAATGTGATAAGTGCCAAAGATACATCAGTAGAACCAGGAGTGCATCATTACCTCTTCACCTGATTCAAGTAGAAGTACCATTTCAGTAATGGGACCTAGACTTTATCGGGTTCATTGATCCTAACTTATCTTGTGGTCACAAGTACATCTTGACTGCAACTGACTATTTCACTAGATGGACTGAAGCAATTCCAACTAAAAATGCGGATCAAGCCACGGTCATAACTTTTATTGAGGGGTTGATCACTCACTATGGTATCCTAGATGCGATTATAACAGATAATGGAACTCCTTTCATAGGTGCCAAAATCAGTGAATTTGTGGGTAAGTATGGAATATATTTGAAAACTTCATCTAATTATTATCCGCAGGGGAATGGCTTTCCCGAATCTACAAACAAGAACTTGCTTCGAATTTTGAAGAGGACCCTTGGCGACAATAAGCGGAGTTGGCACCTACTTTTGAATCAAGAATTGTGGGCTGATCGCATCTCAGTGAAAAGATATATCAAGACATCCCCTTATTCATTGGTATAAGGCAAAGAAGCGGTTTTGCCAATTCATATTGAATTACCGGCCCTCCAGACTTGGCATTTGATTAATGATGAGGATGATGAACCTGATTCTATGAACATGAGATTAGCTCAACTTTTACAGTTGGAAGAAGAACGGGAGAAATTATACCAGGATTTTATAGAACATGCTGAGATGACAAAGAAATGGTTCGATAAAAAGGTCTTTGAAAGGACTTTTAAGGTTGGTGATCTTGTATTGAAGTGGAATGAAAAGAAATCAAAGCCTGGCAAACAATCACAAGTTCGAGGCAATATGGGAAGGTCCATTTCAAATCATAGGTGCCAATCAAGTTAATTCTTTTTATTTGCAAGATATGGATGGTCATGCACTGTTAATTCTAGTTAATGGTCTTCATTTGAAGGCCTATTATCAGTAAAAAAAAAAAAATTATTGATGTAAATATGTACATATTGTCGTTTTACGTTTCTTCTAGGCTTTGAGGTGAAAAAAAAACACACACACACAAAAAAAAAATGAAAAAAGTGTGCAGAGCCCGGGACTTCCCAGGAGGTCACCCATTCGAGTACTACTCTAGGAAGGTTATGCTTAACTAGGGAGTTCTTTAAAAAATTGAAAACCAAAAAATCAAGTTAGATGAGGTGTTTAGGGGGTCCAAATTTCTGGAAGTGTAAAAAAAAAAAAGCGGAGGCTTGCATTTTCCCCGCTTTTCGCTCTGCAACATGGTATTACCTTGGAACCCTTGTTTTTTGGATTTTGGCTGCGTTCTTTTTTTTTTTTTTCCCTCCTCCCCCATGCAAGAAATTTTCTTTTTCCCCTCCATTCCCTCCACATTCCATTCGAAATTCAAATTCCGAAATTTGAATTTTCCCTCCCAAACCTTTTTTTTAAATAAAAAATGCATAACCCAAAATTCCTTTTTCGGGCCTCCGAAATACCCTTTTCGGACTTCAAATTCATTTCGTCCCTCCCATTCCTTCATGCCCAAAATGCCCTTTTCATGTTTTCGGGATCCCGAAAACCTTCCCCCTCGCCCTTTGACTTGTCAACCACAAAAAATAAAAAAATAAAAATTTAAAAATAAAAAAACGTGCTCATGCATGCCCGAAATTTCTTCCTTTTCCCCCAGAAATACCCTTTTTGGGCCCCCAAAAACACTATTTCGGTTCCCAAAAAAGCCCTTTCAAACCCGCCATTATGCATGTCTTCCACCACTACCCATCCGCCGTCTTCGTTATCCTTCCGAAATAGCCTTTTCGAACCCCCGAAAACACTATTTCGAGTCCCGAAATTCCCATTCCATCCCCGAAAACACTATTTCGAGTCCCGAAATTCCCATTCCATCCCCCGAATAAACCATTTCGCCATTCCAAAAAAAAAAAAAAAAGCAATGCTACTAAAATAAGAAAAAACATCATGCATTTGAATCCTTTCGCTCCTTTTTTTTTCCATGCACCCCCCATCTCCATGCTGCACTATCCGTAAATTCCGCTCATTATCATTTCTCACTCCGCTCACTCATTACACTTTCTATAAAAAAAAACTACCACTTCTCGCATTTCAAGAAGTGGTAAGAAGCCTAAAAATAAAAAAATAAAAAATAAAAAGCATCATTGGAATGCATGCAGTGCCCATGAAATTTGAACGCTTTCCAATGGATGTGTATGAAAATTTATAAAAGGAGGCCCATCCTTTTGTTTTCAATCAAAGCATTTGTAGGGTTCCTATATCGAAGTCTTACGAATCTCTTTTACTCGGGTTTGTTGTTCATTGCTGCATATTCAAAGGAAGCTGAAGATGGGGAGGAAAGCTGCAAAGGCCAAGAATTTTGAGTAGATGAATCTGGTACAAGTAGCTAACCATCAGATGCAGCTGCAAGTAGGAACTCTATACCCAATGAATAAAGGCCTAGAATCGATTACATTCAGGTGAGCTGAATACCTCGTGAGCCACCAAAAATATTGGCATTTTTGCCACATTGGAATTTTTTTGTAGTGTGCCACATTGAAAAGTGTTTTTTCTTTTTTAAGTGTTTTCACACATTGAACACTTTTTCCTATGGATGTAATTTTGGGTGAAGTTTGGTGCAAATCTTAAGTTTGGTGCAAATATTATTTAAAAAGAGATTAATATTGATAAAGATACTTTGTGAGGTGATATGATCGCTGAAGCTACCAAGTTTAAGCATGTGCTCTTGATTCCAGTGCAATATTGTTCATTTTCGAGGCATCAACCACTACGTGGGCATGCATTTCCAAGGTGCCACCATAGAGATTGAAACTGGACCGATGATTTGTGTTGAAGCTTGATATGCCATGTGATAAAATCAGCAGTTATTTTATTTGGAATTTTCTCATTGGTTCATTGTTGTGGTCGAGAAGAAAGTTGTTGCTATTGGTGGTTGAGTGGTCGACACTTTGCCTCCACATGTATTTAATGAAAGAGGAAAAAACCTCTATAAATACTAATCAAATTCTTATTGTAAAGAGAGGTTAGATATTTTACAAGAAAACTCTCTAAGTTCTCTACATTAATAGAAGAGACTTGGATTTTGAAATTTACAAGCATTCTTATGTGTGTGATTTCCTTTTTTTTTTTAAATCATTTCTATTTATGCTCATGCTCTTGCTGTTAAGTTTTGAATTCTACATTCTAAATTCGAACGTTGCTGGTTAGTGAGTAGATTTTGAAATGCAATTCGGGGGTTATCTCTACAAAGGTGTGAGTTAAATTCTGTTGCTTTCCTTTTATTATATGCTATTATAAAACTTGGTGGAATTTTTGCTATTAGTCTGCCTTGAATTCTACACTTCGGCCTGTGGCTATATTTCCATTTCTTTTAGTTATTTTTCAATTTCTTTCCTGCATTCCTAGTCTTCAAACAGTGTAGAATTTAGTAAGGGAGCCAGCCCTCTATGGAGATCGGTTCGAAGGAATTTTCTTTTTTCCTCGGCCTTTCAATGTTGGCCGAGTCTAGGGCGCACAAGTGATGAAATCTTGTACTTAGGTAGATTTTTGACCAACATATCCTTAGTGACACTAGGGTTGATGATGCCAACATTATTTACTTCTAGGTATTGATGACTATTCGACACAATTCAACCCCTAATATTGGAGTAGGTCTATAAATTGATGATGCTAATTTGTAGAGCTTGAAAAGTTACATGATTCAAGAAATGATCTTAAAAAACTTATGTATGCAAAATTTATTGGAAATTTTGAGTATATTGTTGTCATTGATGTCAAAGGATTGATTTCAAAAGTTCATAAGGTAGATACAATGTATGTTGGGATTATTCCAAGAAGGATCTAATCAATTTAAATGTTTAAACTATTTAAATATTTAAATTATTTAAATATTTAAACTATTTAAATATTTAAATTATTTAAATTAAATATTTAAATAATTTAAATTTAAATATTTTTATATTTTTATATTTTTATTAAAGTATTATCAAGTCTTATATTAAAGTTATGGGCCAATGTCTATAAAATTTCAACGGTCATAAACTTCCCATAATAGAGTGTCGATATTTTCTATATTTAAGATAAACATATAAATAAGGGTAAATTTCTTATGGTGAAGATATATGAAAATAATGCGCCCCATCCTTTATGAATGATTGGGTGATTTTGAGAAGCATCCGAACACACGATTATATGGAAAAAACCTTGAGGCATATTTGATGTGGATTATGTATTGGAGGTTTTTTTGATGTGGTATATGGAAAAAACCTTTTGATAGGTGTAAAAAGGGTTTTGAATGATTTTTGATATACTCCACTGTGATTGAGCAGTGACGAGCGAAGCGGTAAGATGTGGTGAACAACTATAAGGAGAAATGGAGAAATTCGATTGTAATTTCATGGTGTTTGAGAGAAAATGAGGTTTTGCAGTGAAACAGTGGACTACGAGTGGCAGTGAGTTGATTTCATTAGCACTAAATTCCTGAAAGTGAGTTTGTTTTAAGGAGATGATGATATGAAATAATTTTTGGTTGCAGATAAGAAATATATGCACCATAGAATGATAGCAAGGATAATATGTGCCTTCATGCAATTCAATTGGATGCTGGCAGTACAACATATCATCTATGATAATGAACATCGAATATAAGAGTGCTTATCAATTTTGGAGTGCGATGTCTTGAATTACGAGCGAGTGTGGAGCATATAATTTGAGGACATGTAAGCGGAGTTTGTGAAGGGTACACAACAATGTTGTTGCCAAAAAATGTGCCTGAAGAGGACCAATTATCCGTACAATATAGAGGCCTAACTGTGTTGTAGAGGCAACAACAAGGAAGAAGAGCCGAGAAGAATCAGTTTTTGGCACATGCAATGATAAGGATGAAGAGCTGAGAAGTTTCGATGTTTGGCATAGGTAACAATACATCACAACAAAATGAAGATTAAAATAATGTATTGATAATTTTATCTCACCGAGACAGATAGCTCAGGTGGTCATTGGTTGAGGATTTCAATGTTGAGACTCAGGAGGTCTTAAAGTCCAATCCCACACGGTATGTAAACATTACTTTTTACACAAAATTTTAATTTAGTTTTTGAAGAAGAGCTACAAGGTTTAAGTTATAAATTTTTTTGGTGTGTGTAAAAAGTTTAATCTTTTTAAAAGGTGCAAAAGTTTTTGTTTAGTTTTTGAAGGGGATCTATAAGGGCTTAAATTATAAAGTTGTCTATGCAAAGTTTTAAATAATAGAAGAAAGGGGTATGTTTTTCTCAATATGAAAGTAGGAGTGATAAGATACTATTGTGGTCTAAGTTTTTAATTGTATTTTTGGTATGATTAAAAAGAAGACTTGAGAAGTTTTAATCAATGTTTGAGATCTATCTTGTGAAAATAAAAAGAGATAATTTTTTATTAAGAAGCTTTATCTTGTGATTGTGAAAAAGGAAAAGAATTTTTGCTAACCTATTTTGAAGTGGCAAAGATAAGAGAAATTATATTGAGAAAGATTTTTAAAGATATATCTCCATAAGAGCAAATTAAGAGGTATGGACACATCATTCCTTGTTTAAAATTTTTTGTAGAGTAAATATTTCTGAACATAAGGTGGAGATAAAAGGGTGGTTATGGTATGCATTATTGAAAATATTTGAGTTAGGATTTGTGTTTCATTGTTGAATAATTTTAGAAACATTTGGGATAGAGTTTGAGAACAAGATTGTGCTTCCATTATTGAAAGATATTGAGACACCTGTGCTAGATATTGTGAACTACTTGTGCTATATTTGAAAATAATTTTTTGCATCATTGTGAAACCTTTTGAACATTGGTTTTAGATATGTTTATAGCAATTGTGAAAGTGTTTGAGATCAATTTTTTGAGGTAAAATTGTACATTAGTGTGATTGATCTTTGAGAGAAAATTTGCAAGAAAGATAGACCAGTTTTGTGAAATAAGTTATACATTGTTTTGATTTGATTTGAAATGGTTTTTGTAAGATATAGGAATTGCTTAATTGAGTACAATATTTTTAAGTGTGAATATTATATTGAGTTTTTTATAGAGCATATCATTCTCTATATGTTCCAGAGGTTAAAAGAATTCTAAGTAGAATTTTTCTATGTGAAGAAATCTTTTCTGAAAGAGATTTAAGTTGTGTTTTATATGTAAGATTTGGAAATATTTGAGCAAGTTTTTGGAGTAGCTTTGAGATAGATTTGAGTAAGTATTTTGAGAAGGTTTGAAGGAAAATTTGAGCAAGTCTTTTGAGAAGGCTTGAAGGCATATTAGAGCAAGTATTTTGAGAAGGCTTGAAGGCATATTTGAGCAAGTCCTTTGAGAAGGCTTGAAGGTATATTTGAGCAAGTCTTTTGAGAAGGCTTGAAGGCATATTAGAGCAAGTCTTTTGATAAGGCTTGAAGGTAGATTTGAGAAAATCTATTAAGAAGACTTAAGGGGAAATTTTGGCAAGTCTTGAGAGAAGACTTGGGATAGGTTTGGTATAGATTTGTGAGCAGAGTTAAAGTAAATTTATGCTAGACTTGGAACATATTTGTTAGGATCTCATCCTAACCCTTAATGTAATAACTTTCTTGATGTAATAATTCCTAGTGAGCGTGGGTAGTACCCATGATTAATATTTTGTAATGTTCTAAGTTTTAGCTTAGGTAGTGCCTATGGCAAATGGCACCCGTTTCTATGTAACACATGGTAGATAGGTTAGGTAAGGTGGCATTGTGCATGTAATTCGTGTGGCATTATGCATGTAATTCGAGTGGCATTATGCATGTAATTCAAAGTGGCACTATGCATGTAATTCGGGTGGCATTATGCATGTAATCCAGGTGGCATTTTGCATGTAATCCAACCTTGGAAGGAAACTCTTTAAATACTTGAAAAGGCACCAATGTAATCATCTTTTTGCAAATTAATGAAGTATTGAAGGAGGTTGCCCCCTCGAAGAGACCTGCGATTCTATCTATTGTGAGATTGTTCCTTTTACGTAGTTTTTGTTATCATATGCAATTAATTATGAATACTTTTATAATGTTTCTGTGAGTTTATTTCCAAGCAAAAATGTGAGAGTGTATTTATTTGAGTTGAGAGTGTGTTGTATAGTATAATTTATAGCAGGATCTTAACAAGTGATATCAGAGCGCTTTCCAGAGCCAAGTTCTATTGCAACTGCAATGATTCTTGCCATCCAATCTACCTGTTAGGTAAAAATTCTGTGTTTTTTCCATTCCTATTTTTCCTTATTAAAACAAAAAAAAATCCAAAAAATACAATGCATTTTTTTTCCAGACCAAAAAAAATATATATATTTTTAGTTGAGTAGGTAGAAACCCTGTTCCGGGGGTTTTAAAATATCATGAAGGATCTGTAATTATTAGCTAAGCTAGATAGCCCATAAAGCATATAGTGAAGTGAGGGGCGATCAGGCTCCAATACCCAGGCCTCAGACAGAACTCGTTCACGGACTTGAGTTCCCACATATCTTTGGGTATATCAGGAGACCATCTAGGTTTAAACAAACTTTTAGCCATTAGGAAGATTTTCGGCCTTGTATTACTCATAGTCTATGGGACACATCATCCTGGATGATTACCCTCCCGTATTTTCAGAGAGGCAGGTAGTGTGCTCAAGGGTATGTGTGGAATCCTCCTTGAGTAGTGGCCTAAAATATTGGTCCGAGCACTATTGTTCATCATTGTCGGTATATTAGAGGGCCTATGGGTGGTACATACTCCTCTACCTAGCATTCCCTTGTTCTATTAAAAATTCAACCTGTAAAAAATGAAAATATAAAAAAATCAAACTTCCCTATTCATAAACCTGCATTTCAAATCCTCAAAAAGTGAGCATATGAGAAAGGAGTCCTCTACTAAAAAAATAACAGAAAGAACATGCATTCAGGATAGACCACGAGGGTGAAACTTAATCTGATAGTCTGGAGAATAACAATCAAATTTACAGTGGCGATCCACGATCGAGTCGGTCGAGTCGGAGAGGTCAGACACAATCGAGTCGGAATTTACGCTTTTAGAGTCGAACGAATTGTCATAATGAGTCACCTACAAAATATAGAGAATCTTGGAGCTAGTGAAGTTAGGACTGAGCCAACCAGTGAGAGCATGACACAAGGCCAGTTATAGATAGTGCTCCAATACCCAACTTTTGCTTTGTAGCTCAAAATAAAAAACCGTAAACACCGTTAGACTCAGCAAAACAGTAGATAAAAAAAAATCTGGGGTGCCAAAAAGTAGTGTTGAGAGATATAGCTCATTGTGACCACCTCTTCAAGCTGATTATTTTGATATATAGCATCTAAGCACTTTTTTGGGCACTTACTAAAAATAGTAAGTCCTAAAAACTCAATTCTATTTTTAGTAACTAGTCATAAAAGGTTTCAAAATGGCCCAGGGTACCCATGGACATCAAAAGGAACTAGAACACTTGGAATTCTTAACAAAAGCCATTGAGAACTTGCACTCAGCTTTTCACTCCATAAGGGAAGAAATCCAAGGTCTTCACCTAGAGCATGAGGCCACCAGTAATTGATTAGAAGAAACACTGACAGAAGTAGACAACAAACTAAAAAGAGGACCCCCCAAAATAGAACACCAAGATGAGGGTTCTGCAAGGAATCATGACCATGAACCATCCTTTAGAATGTCCAAATTGGACTTTCCCAAATTTAGTGGGAAGGATGTTGATGGGTGGCTATGTAGGGTTGATCAATTCTTTAGACTACATAATGTCCCCATATTTCATCGAGTCTAGATGGCTTCCTTTAACTTGGAAAATGAGGCTCTACACTAGTTTCAATGGTTACGTATTGCCAACCCAAATCTCTCAGGAGAATTTTGAATCCCAACTACTCACTCGATTTGGTCCTAGTGAGTATGAGGACTTTACAGGGGCCTTGACCAAACTACAACAAACAGGGTCAGTCCATGAATACCAAGCTCAATTTGAAAAATTGGCCAATAAGACAAGAGGATTGACTGAAGGGTTCTTCCAGATTTTTTATATCAGTGGGTTGAATGTGGAACTCCAAGCATAAGTAAGAATGTTGAAACCATAAACTATGATGGAATATATTAGTTTGGCCCATTTGGTTGAATCTAAACTCTCTGCCTAAAGGTTCCCATCAAAGTTTTCTCAAAATAGACCTTCATTTCCTCCTCGATCTCAACACCCGATTGATAATAAACCTACTACACCCAAGGGCTTAACCACAAAAGATATGGATGCACGTTGTGCCCAAGGATTATGCTACAATTGTGATGAAAAGTTTTTTAATGGGCATAAGTGTGCACACAAAAAATTGTTCTTGATAGATGTTGAAGAACCTGATAACTCTGACCAGAGTGATGAGGATGAGGAACCTCCAGAAACACCTCCACAAGAATAAGTGAACCAGGAACCTGAGACAACAATTACAGTCCATGCTCTTGTAGGCATTACTACTCCACAAACCATGAAGGTTGTGGGATTTTTCAAGGACCAATGTCTTTCCATCCTTATGGATTCGGGAAGCATGCACAACTTCATAGACCCTAGAGTGGCTTAGCGGGAAAATTGCTATATCCACACTTGTAATTCCTTTGAGGTCATGGTAGCCAATGGGGGAACCTTACCTTGTAAAGGAAAATGTTGCAATGTTAAAATCAAGATAGGGGACTATGAACTCAAGCAGGACATGTTTGCCCTCCAATTGGGCAGATGTGATGTTATTTTGGGATCTCAATGGTTGAGTACATTGGGCACTATCAGTTGGAACTTTGCTGAACTCTGGATGTGGTTTTCCCAAAATGGAAAAACACACATCATCAAGGGCTCCCTAGTAGGAACCCCTCAAATTATTAGTTCAAATGGCATGGAGAAATTTCTAAAGAAATCATCACGTGGGGTCATTGCATAACTATTCTCCATCCAACCATCCACCTCTCCAATGGGTGAAACTCCATCAGACCTACAACAGATTCTCCACAAACATGAGGCCATATTTTTAGAACCAACTACACTACCACCGCATCGCTCTCACGACCATGCCATTCCATTATTTCCGGATAGTGCACCTCCCAATATCATACCATATAGGTACCCTCATGCCATGAAGTTAGAGATTGAGAAAATGATACAAGAATTACTCAAGGTGGGTATCATTTGGCCTAGTACTAGTCCCTACTCTACACCAGTCTTACTGGTCCTCAAGAAGGATGGCTCCTGGCGACTGTGTATTGACTATCGAGAACTCAAAAAGATAATTGTCAAGGATAAATTTCCTATCCCCATGGTTGATGAATTACTAGATGAATTACATGGGACCATGTACTTCACCAAGCTAGACCTTCGCTCTGGGTACCATTAGATCCAGCTCAGGGATGAAGATATTCCTAAAACAACATTTTGCACTCATGAAGGTCATTATGAATTCTTGGTAATGCCATTTGGTCTCACAAATGCTCCTTCCACATTTCAAAGCTTGATGAACAACATCTTTCACCCTTTTTTGTAGAAGTTCATCCTTGTGTTCTTTGATGACATCTTGATTTACAGTCACACATGGGAAGAGCATCTCAAGCATGTAGATCAAACCCTACAACTATTGACTGACCATCAATTGTTCGCAAAAAGATCCAAGTGTTCCTTTGGTTTGACCGAAGTGGAGTATCTAGGACACATTGTCTCAAAGGATGGTGTCAAGGTTGACCCTAAGAAGATCCAAGTAGTCCAAGAATGGCCGAAACCTCACACTCTCAAGGGAATTCAAGGATTTTTAGGGATTACAGGATATTATCATAAATTTGTCTATAACTATGGAAAGATAGCCGCCCCCTCACCTCCATGTTGAATAAGGATTCTTTTACTTGTACAGGGTTGGCTGAGTAAGCATTCCTAGAACTCAAGCATGCCATGACCACCACTCCAGTTTTAGCCATGCCAGACTTCTCTAAAAAAAATTTCATTGAAAGTGACGCTTCTGGTCGTGGTATTGGGGTGGTATTGATGCAAGAAGGACGCCCTTTGGCTTTTACCAGCAAAGCCCTATCTGATCACAATTTAGGGAAATCCACATATGCCAAGGAAATGATGGCAATATTGCATGCAGTCCTACATTGGCGACCTTACCTCATTGGGTGCCATTTCTCCATCAAAACTGACCACTAGAGTCTAAAATACTTTCTAGAACAACGGGTTGCCACCCCCGAGCAAAAAAAGTGGGTATCAAAACTCATGGGCTATGATTATGACATCATGTACAAAAAAGGAAAGTAAAATCTTGTGGCAGATGCTATCTCTCACCAATTTGAGACCCTTAGTATGTTGTGTGTCATTTCTGCACCATTGCCCCAATGGATTGAGCCCTTACATCATGAAATACTTCAGGATGCAGATTTGAAAGACTTGGTTGCTTCACTTATGGATGACCCAGAGTCTACACCAGGATATAGTTGGGATGGCCAGGATCTGCGTTATCATCAACGCCTGGTTCTTCCTCCTAAAGTCCCCACTTCGAGAGCTCCTCATGAAGGAATCACATGCTACTCCATCTGTTGGCCATTTAGGGTTCCTCAAAACTTATGAGCGACTCAAGTGCACCTTCTTTTGGAAAGGTATGAAACAGGACATTCACTATTTTATAGCTGATTGCAACACATGTCAAAGGATGAAAGGGGAAACAGTGCGCTCTCCGGGCACTCTTCAACCATTGCTTATTCCAAAGCAAGTGTGGACTGACATCTCCATGGACTTCATAGAAGGGCTACCTAAATCGGGAGGCAAGTCAGTTATTTTCTTAGTAGTGGACCGCCTTTTAAAGTATACTCACTTTTGTGCCCTAGCCCATCCTTACACAGCATCCACTATTGCCCAAATTTTTCTTGACTCCATATTTCGCCTTCATGGCATGCCAACCTCCATTGTATCTGATCGTGATCCCACCTTTACTAGCAATTTTTGGCAAGAGTTGTTTAAGTTGTAGGGGACTCAGCTCAAAATGAGTTCAGCCTACCATCCACAAACGGATGGTCAAACAGAGGTTGTAAATAAATACTTGGAAACCTACCTTTGCTGCTTTGCCTCCGATCATCCTACTCATTGGCTAAAATGGCTTTCCTTGGCCGAATGGTGGTACAACACTTCCTATCATACCACCACCAAACTCACATTGTTTGAGGTAGTTTACGGGCACCCTCCACTCATGCCTTCCTCCTACATTCCATCCATCTCCAAGGTCCAAGCCATTGACAATGCTCTAAGTCAACACACTGAGGTCCTCTGCCAACTCAAGCAAAATTTGAACATGGCCCAGAATTGGATGCGCCAACAAGCTGATCAACATCGTTCTGAGCGCAATTTTGATGTGGGTGATATGGTCTTCCTTTGCTTACATCCATACAAATAATCATCCCTACAACTTCACAGGTGTCAGAAGCTCCCTCCAAAATTCTATGGTCCTTATCAGGTTCTACAATGGATTGGACCTACAACTTACAAATTGGCTCTTCCCCCCACTTCCAAGCTCCACCCTATTTTTCATGTTTCCCTTCTCAAAAAAGTTGTGGGCACAAAGGTACATGTTCAATCAACACTTCCCGAATTGGATGAAGAAGGCTCCATCTTACTCGCACCTGAGTAGCTACTGGATCGTCGAACTTGCACTCTGTGCAACCATACCATTACAGAGGTCCTTGTTCAGTGGCATGGGCTTCAACCTGAGGATGCTACATGGGAGTCTCTCCATCAACTCCAGCAACAATTTCCTCATTTTTAGCTTTGAGGACAAAGCTTCTTCAAGGAGAAGGGCATGTTAGGATCTCATCCTAACCCTTAATGTAATAACTTCCTTGATGTAATAATTCCTAGTGAATGTGGGTGGTACCCATGATTAATATTTTGTAATGTTCTAAGTTTTAGCTTAGGTAGTTCCTATGACAAATGGCACACGTTTCTATGTAACACATGGTAGATAGGTTAGGTAAGGTGGCATTGTGCATGTAATTCGTGTGGCATTATGCATGTAATTCGAGTGGCATTATGCATGTAATTCAAAGTGGCACTATGCATGTAATTCGGGTGGCATTATGCATGTAATCCAAGTGGCATTTTGCATGTAAGCCAACCTTGGAAGAAAACTCTTTAAATACCTAAAAAGGCACCAATGTAATCATATTTTTGCAAATTAATGAAGTATTGAAGGAGGTTGCCCCCTTGAAGAGGCATGCGATTCTATCTATTGTGAGATTGTTCCTTTTAAGTAGTTTTTGTTATCATATGCAATTAATTCTGAATACTGTTATAATGTTTCTATAAGTTTATTTCCAAGAAAATGTGTGAGAGTGTGTTTATTTGAGTTGAGAGTGTGTTGTTTAGTATAATTTATAGCAGGATCTTAACAAGATTTTGGTGTAGATTTGTGATACAGTTGAGAGTAGGTTTTGGAGGTGATAGATCAAAGAGGACAAAGGTATCCATTGGATAGAGGTCCATCAGTAAGTGTAGTGGGGACAAAGGTATCTTTTGGACAGAGATCCACAAGCCAAAGCAATGAGAACAAAATTATTCTAGAAGTTCACCAACCAGAGCAGAGGGGATAGAGTTCTCCTGTGGAGATAGATCCATAAACTAGAGTAAGGGGATAGATTTTTCATATGGATAGAGATCCATAAACCAGAGCAAGGGGATAGAGTTATCCTGTGGAGAGAGATCCATAAACTAGAGTAGAGGGAATAGAGTTATCCTATGGATAGATATCCACAAACTAGATCAAAGGGAAATAGTTCTCCTATGGAGATATATCCACAAGTTAGAGTATAGGGGATTGGTGTCTCCTTTGGATAGAGGTCCATAAATATTGTAATAGGGAATTGATTCCCAAGATTTTTTTTGAGAAAATTTAGAAGAAATGTTTTCTCCATGGACGTAACCCACATTGGGTGAACCACATTAATTTTGTGTCTCTCATGTGTGTGATGATTTATGGATTACTTTGATTATTGCTATTGATATTACAATTGATAACATTGGATAATATTATTTTGGAAGGAAAAGTAAAATTTGATCTTATACTGTTCACCCCCACTCTCAATATAATCTTGTGTTCTTAAATTGGTATTAGAGTGGGTTCCTTCGAAAAGTCTAACCGCTTGAAGGAATATCTACAAGAACACACATGGCAAGGAAAGGTAAAAGAAGAACCATGAGACCTAAGAAGGAAGGTACACACATGGCCATGAAATAAAAGGAAGAAGAATTTGATCTTGAGACTAAAATGAGGGAAGAAGAAAAATTTGTGATGTGTTGAATGTGGTAAACTTGGTCACATGGCACTTTATTATCCATAAAATGGGTATAGTAGCAATAAAGAGAAAAAGAAATTTGATTTTGCTCTCAAAGAGATTGTTGCTCTAAGAGGAGAAGTGGAAATAGATTCAAGTGATGAATCAAGTAGTGAAAAGGAAGCTAACCTTGAAAAAGGGAATAAGAAGGAACTAAGAATACTCAAATATTTTATTTGTGGTAACTTTGGTCACCTTGCAGATCATTGTTCAAAAGTTGGGTATAGTAGTAGTGAAGAAGAAGAAGAATATTTTGATTTTGGTATCCTTGGTCATAATGCAGCTCATTGTAATAGGTTTAGTAGCAGTGAAGAGAATGAAGATGCTCCTATTGTCAAAGACCTACAAAAAGAGAAAGTTTCAGAAAAGGAAGTCATAGTTGATATGAAAAAGGAACTTGTTGAGTTGAAAAGGGAGAACTCAATATTGAAATCCCAAGTACAAGAGGATGAGGAAACAAAGGTAAAGTTTCTACAATATCTCACTAACCTTAAGGTTAAGGTTGAAGAGGCAAGGAAAATTGAAGAAGGTATGGCTAAAAAATTAAAGGCAAAAGAGCTAGAGTGTGAAAGATTAGAACATGAAGTAGTTTCTCTAAGGATGGAAGTGAAATATTCCAATGATAAGCTACACAGGTTTAGGAAAAGTTCAAAAGCTTTGGATAACACTACCAAAGCACAAATATCTTCATATATCAAAATAGGACTTGGTTATGAAGAAGGACAAGGGAAACAAGAAGGGTCAAGCTCAAGCTCAAAAGAAGAGGAAGTTTCAAAGGAAGTGATTGAAGAAGAACCTAAGACTTATGTCGATGTGTTGAGAGGTGATAGTATCAAAGAGGAAGAAAATAATGCACCATCAAGAGACAAAGATCATCACAAAAAAAGAAAAGAAATAATAATGAGATCAAGGCAAGATGAATATTTTTTCTATGGTTATTGTTACTCATATAATCAGTTTGCTCATACCATAGTGCATTGTAGGGCTCATAGAAAGAAGGGTTATGGATTCACTAAGAGGAACTTAAAATAATTTGAAGATGGACATTTCTTCTAAGGGAATTTCTTCTCATGTAAACATTTTGGTCACAAATATTTATATATCAGGAATCATGGCAGGAATGATTATGGCTTCACCAAAAGAAACTACAATTCATTTGCACATTCCAGGAACTACAACATCAGATGTTTCAATTGCAATAATTTTAGGCATAAGGCCAAGTGGTGTAGAATAGTTTCCAGAACTTTCAGAGTCAAGAAAGAACAAGGGCACTCAAAAGGATCAAAAGGGTATGATTACAAAAGTGTTGAAAAAGAAGGTTGACAAATAAAAAGAGCATTGTATGCTAGGAGTAGAGATACTCCCACCCTAAAATTAATCACCTCAAGGAGAGGAGGTGTGGAGGGGGCTGAGCTAAGAGTCTTATCTTTAGCCCCAAAGTTAGGGTTATGCATAATGACTATTTATTGCTAAATTGACTAAAATTAGGATTTCCAAAATTTGGAATTGGCTAATATTTGGGACCCTTGACCAAGGTCCATTAGCCAAAAAAATTTGGGTGCAATTTTTTTTTGAGTCGCTTCACCCCAATTTTATAATAATATAACCATTTTATGTTTAAATTTCCAATATTGTTTCTAATAATAGTGAACCTTCTACATGTGTTTCAATACTATTCATTTGGATTTCGAAATTGATTCACCAAATTTTTTATAAATGCATTTTGGGGTCGACCCCTTACGCATAACCCTACCCAAAGGAGTCCCTTTGCCTTTGATGTCAAAGGAGGATATATTTGAGGAAGGGTAATAGCATTCAGTTAGGGGGAGCATTTTCTCAGGAGGAGCATATTTGGAATCCAATGGTGGAAAATGAATTTTTAGAAAGGGTTGTCATCAATGACAAAGGAGGCGATTTTTGGAAATTTTGAGTATATTGTTGTCATTGATGTCAAAAGTTCATAAGGCATATACATTGTATGCTAGGATTATTCCAAGAAGGATTTAATTAATTTAAATGTTTAAATTATTTAAATATTTAAATTAAAGACTTAAATAATTTAAATTTAAATATTTGAATATTTTAATTAAAATATTATCAAAAGTCTTATATTAAAGCTATGGGCCAATGTCTATATAAGTTCAATGATCATAAAATTTCCATAATGGAGCGCTGGTGTTTTTGATATTCAAGATAAACATATAAATAAGGACAAATTTCTTATGGTGAAGATATATGAAAAAGAATGTGCCCCATCCATTTTGAATGATTTGATGATTTCGAGAAGCATCTAAATGCACAATTATATGGAAAAAAATTGAGGTATATTTGATGCAGATTATGTTTTGAAAGTTTTTTTATGTGGTATATGGAAAAAACCTTGCGACAGGTGTAAAAATGGTTTCAAATGATTTTCGATATACTCCACTATGATTGAGCAGTGATGAGCAAAGTGCTAAGAGATAGTGAGAAATTATAAGGAGAATTGAAGAAACCTAATTGTAATTTTGTGGTGTTTTAGATAAAATGAGGTTTGTAGTGAAATAATGGACTGCGAGCGGTAGTAAGTTGATTTCATTAGCATCGAATTCATTAGAGTGAGTTTGTTTTAAGAAGATGATGATGTGAAATAATTTTTGGCTACAGATAAGAAAGATATGCACCATTGAAAAACAACAAGGATAATATGTGCCTTCATACAATCAATTGGATGGCGACGAAACAACACATCATATGTGACAACAAACATCGAATATAAGAGGTGTGCTTATCAATTTTAGAGTGTGATATCTTGAATTACCAATGAGTGTGGAGTATATCAATTGAGGACACGTAGGCAAAGTTTGTGCAGGGTACATAGTAGTGTTGTTATCAGTAAACATGCCCAAAAAGGACCAAGTATCCATGTAGTGGAGAGGCTTGACTGTGTTGCAAAGGCAACAACAAGGAAGAAGATGTAAGAATAATAAAAATTTGGCACAGGTAGTGGCAAGGAAGAAGAGTCGATAAGTTTTTATGTTTGGCGTAGGTAACATTACATCACAACAAAAGAAAGATTAAAATAAGGTATTGATGATTCTATCTCACCGAGACAGATAGCTCAGGTGGTCATTGGTTGAGGATTTCAATGTTGAGACTCGAGATGTCTTAAGGTCCAATCCCACGTGGTATGTAAACATTACTTTTTACACAAAATTTTAATTTAGTTTTTTAATGGGAGCTACAAGGTTTAAGTTATAAATTTGTTTGGTGTGTGTAAAAAGTTTTTTCTTTTTAAAAGGGGCAAAAGTTTCTATTTAGTTTTTGAAGGGGAGCTATAAGAGCTTAAGTTATAAAGTTTTCTATGCAAAGTTTTAAATAGTAGAAGAAAGGGGTATGTTTTGCTCACTATGAAAGTAGAAGTGATAAGGTATCATTGTGGTCTAAGTTTTTAATTGTATTTATGGTATGATTAAAAAGAAGACTTGAGAAGTTTTAATCAATTTTTGAGCTCTATCTTGTGAAAATAAAAAGAGATAATTTTTGTTTAAGAAGCTTTATCTTGTGATTGTGAAAAAGAAAAAGAATTTTTGCTAACATGTTTTGAAGTGGTAAAGATAAGGGAAATTATAATGAG
This sequence comes from Wollemia nobilis, assembly GCA_028583015.1. Taxonomy (NCBI): domain Eukaryota; kingdom Viridiplantae; phylum Streptophyta; class Pinopsida; order Araucariales; family Araucariaceae; genus Wollemia; species Wollemia nobilis. The sequence continues at coordinate 5,278,528 of JAQPPZ010000431.1, read as the reverse complement.
ACAGGTTTTTGAAAACATATCTCCATAAGAGAAAATTAAGAGGTATGGGCACATCATTCCTTATTTAAAATGTTTTGTTGAGTAAATATTTTTGAACATAAGGTGGAGATAAAAGGGTGGTTATGGTATGCGTTATTAGAAATATTTGAGTTAGGATTTGTGTTTCATTGTTGAATTTGGAAACATTTGGGATAGAGTTTGAGAATAATATTGTGCTTCCATTATTGAAAGATATTGAGACACTTGTGCTAGAGATTGTGAACTACTTGTGCTAGATTTGAAAACAAGTTTTTGCATCATTGTGAAACCTTTTGAACATTGGTTTGAGAGATATTGATAGCAATTGTGAAAGTGTTTGAGATCAATTTTATGAGATAAAATTAAACATTAGTGTGATTGATCTTTAAAAGAAAAATTACAAGAAATAAAGACCAATTTTGTGAAATTTTATATACTATTTTGATTTGATTTAAAAGGGTTTTTGCAAGAGATATGGATTGGTTAATTGAGTACAAGATTTGTGAGTGTAAATAACATAATGAATTTTTAATAGAGAATATAATTCTCTATATGTTCTAGAGATAAAATGATTTCTAAGTAGAATTTGCCTGTGTGAAGAAGGATTTTCTAAAAGAGATTTAAGTTGTGTTTTGTATGTAATATTTGGAAATATTTGAGCAGTTTTTGGAGCAGCTTTGAGGTAGATTTGAGCAAGAATTTTGAGAAGGATTGAAGGTATATTTGAGCAAGTCTTTTGAAAAGGCTTTAAGGTATATTAGAACAAGTATTTTGATAAGGCTTGAAGGTAGATTTGAGCAAGTCTTTTGAGAAGGCTTGAAGGTAGATTTGAGCAAGTCTTTTGAGAATGCTTGAAGGTAGATTTGAGCAAGTCGTTTGAGAAGGCTTTAAGGTATATTAGAGCAAGTATTTTGAGAATTATTGAAGGTAGATTTGATAAAGTCTATTGAGAAGGCTTAAGGTCATATTTGACCAAGTCTTGAGAGAATACTTGGGATAAATTTGGTACATATTTGTGAGTAGAGTTAGAGCAGATTTATGCTAGACTTGGGACAGAGTTTGGTGCAAATTTGTGATAGATTTGGGAGTAGGATTTGGATATTATAGAGCAAATAGGATAAAGGTCTACAGTGGATAGAGGTCCATCAGCAAGTGTAGTTGGGACAAAGGTCTCCTATGGAGAGATATCCACAAGCTAGAGTAGTGGGGACAAAAGTCTTGTAGAAGTTCACTAGCTAGAGCTGAGGGGATAGAGTTATCTTATGGAGAGATATCCACAAACCAGAGCAAGGGAATAGATTTATCTTGTAGAGAGAGATCCACAAAATAGAGTAAGGAGATAGAGTTCTCTTTTGGAGAGAGATCCATAAGCCATAGCAAGGGGATAGATTTCTCTTGTGGAGAGAGATCTACAAACTAGAGCAAAGGGGAAAGAGTTCTCCTGTGGATAGAGATCTACAAACTAGAGCAAAGGGGAAAGAGTTCTCCTATGGAGAGAGATCCACAAATCATAGTATAGGGTATTGGTGTCTTCTTTGGATAGAGGTCCATAAACATTGTAATAGGAAATTTATTCCCAAGATATTTGTTGAGAAAATTTAGAAAAAATATTTTCTCCATGGACGTAACCCACATTGGATGAACCACGTTAAATTTGTGTCTCTCATGTGTGTGATGATTTGTGCATTACTTTGATTACTGCTATTGATATTGCAATTTATAACATTGGACAATATTATTTTTTTTTTAAAGTAAAATTTGATCTTATACTATTCACCCCCCCACTCTCGGTATAAGCTTGTGTTCTTCAAAATTTATGGCCTTTTAAATTTTTACCCTAATAATCCCTAAAAAAATATAAAAGGACCCTCTAAAACTTAGAAAAGTAGTGTCTAGTTTTATCCTACCATCTATCATCCACTCATTTATTTGTGATAACCACTTATTATGTGCCACCTATATGCTATTAATGTGCTATAAACTTGATAACTATTGCATTATGACTGAATGAAAGGATGTATATACAAAAAATTTAATACATAGCACAATAGGGGTTCCATGTTGACTACCAAGTCAACCAATATTTTTTGATTCTCTAAATGACCAAAAGTTCCTATGTGAGGTTCAAACCCAAGCCTCCATATTCCTAAGAGACTTAGTCTAGCCAATGGCATAAAGGAACTCCTTAGTTTGCTAAGGGAAATATGCTATTAATGACCTAGTTCTAAAGTGCATCTTGTAAAAAGATAAACAATGAGACTTGACCCCATGATACATTGCCTTTGAATGTATTACAAGCATTGCATAACCAATTGATTATAGGAAGTAAAGTTTACTACTCCTATGATGATTCCATCTAAATCATGATCTTAATCAATATTTGTGGGTGAAAAAGTTATCATTGAGATCCAAATATAAAAGCACCGCCATCCCATGCTCAAACACTTGTCATGTTAACCATTACATCACTTGCTCAACTAGGAATTGAAATGATTGACATGCATATTAAAACCTGCCTTGGTCTATTAAGCATTCTAAAAAATAATTTGTAGGGTTTAGAACTTGTAACCCTCTAAAATAAGTCATTTTAATTTCCTTTTATTAACACTTTGATATGTCTTTCATGTTGATATTTGATCTTATTTTTTCAATGAAAAAATCACCTATAGTAGAAGAATATTGGGTGATAGTGAGGCGTGTGAGCTGGAGCACGAGTAACATTTAGGGATGCACACAAGGTAAGAGAACATGCAAAAAAATATACAAATATATAAGTCAAATTCAAATTTTTATTTGACCAACCATGCTCCCTCCTCTATCCTATTTTAGCTCTAAGGTAAGGAAGAACACCAAACAAACTAAGATCTAAATTTTTAAATGAAGAGTAGAAGAGACTCTAACAATAAAGGAGTAAGAAGTGGATTTGACAAAACAAAACAAAAAAAATAGAATTTTGGATAGATAGAATATCTCCTCTTGGCTTCTTATATAGATAATACTTATGAATCTTTAAAGAGTAATTCACCCTATTATTCAAAAGAAGAATTAGAGACTCCAAAAAGACTTTCTATATAAGCAATTGATGTTGCTTCATACCTACTTTGATGCCATGTTGGAACTCACACCTATTTCTAAAAATGAATAAAATTAACCCATCCACTCAAATCTTATACAAAGAGTGTAAAAAAAGGATGAAAGAGAGAAATATATAGTGGGTTCCTATAGGAACCTTAAATAATCACCATATTATCCATAAAAACAATCATAATACTTTGATGTAATGGATGGAATGGTTGGGGATATTTATACTAATACCTAATCCCAAATTTATATGAATGAGTCTAACCTAAGCCAACATAACAAGATGGATTCAAGTTTAATCACAAGTTATAAGATGGGTTGAAGCATAGAAAGGTTAACCATGACCCATAGGGATTACATAATAATATATACAACAAATTAAATACACTATACAAGATTATCCTTAGGCCTATACAAGATTACATCATACAATACCAAACTTGGCTATGAAGCAAATTACACTTTCAACGCTATTAACATCTCTCAATTTGGTATAAAGGACTAACTAATATATGGATAATAAAGGATTATAGGGAATGTGAGAAGAAATTTTACAACATAAATATTAGGTCTGAAAAATTGACTAAAAAAGATTTAACATATAATGTGTCCTAAATTTATTAAATAATAGTTATAATGATAGTGATATGGTGCTTAAAAATAGTGAAGAAAAAGAAGATGATCTTCATAGGTATGTGCTTATCTATGCCCTATAAAAACACATGCATGATGGAGATGTCAATCAAGAACTTAAGAATTAAGGTATAATCACAAGTAGATAAAATGAATAATCAAAAGTCTAAATAAAAACAATTTTAAAATACTATAAAATAAATCAACATATATAATTAGTAGCGAAGACAAACTTCCACTAGTGTCTTAAAGCATAAATATTGTATATTTGAGTGATAATTTTTTATAGATTAAATCAATGTATAATGAGAATAGTGACTATGTTGATAGTCTTATTTTTCTAGGGCATATTAATAATCAATTATATGATTGGGATGGCTAATAAAAAATTTAGCTTATGTGAGTAATTTTATGGTTAATAATTCATAATATAAATTATTCTAATTTTTTTTTTTAGTTTATTCCTCATAATGTGAATTAAGAAAAAGAGTTTGTTAGATTAATGCTAAGATGGTGGTGTCCAGAAATAGGTATTTTATGTTGAATTTTGATATGGTCTTGAGAGAAAGTTCAAGAGAAAGGGGATATATTATGTTAAGAGAGAGAAAGAGAATATAAATCATACAAAACTTTGAGAAAATATTATTGTACCTTCTATTTTGAATGGGTATAACCATGATAAAATCCATATTATTATCTATTAAAAAATATTTCTTAATTGATTCAAATAGTAATTAGACAAATACTCCATGCATATACATATTGAGATAATAAATAGATTAAGTGTTAAGAACATTTTTTTGAAATGTAAATATTTTTTATTTTATTTTTTAATTAGTTATTTGGAGATTGAGGTAGGGTCCATCCATATTACATTCTGACCATATAATGGTACTATAACATCTTGGCAATTATGCATTGCTTAGCAAGATTCAAACTTGAGTTTCCTTCATTAAAGCTTAAAAATTTAATCAATTAAATTCATGTTATTTGGTAAAAATATCAATTCTATTATAAAGATAATGCATAGAAATTTATTCTAATTTAAAAAAAAAAACATTTTTTTTAAAAGAGGGATATAATTGAGAGCCTCAAAGATAAAAACCTCACAATAAAACATATTATTAGAATCAAAATATATATCTTAATTTATTGATTCTTTAACTATTTTTAAAATATTAATAAATTATTTAAATACTATTTTTTTATTTTTTAATAAAAAATTTCTTAATTTTTTTATATACATAAAGGAATGCCTTTTCCTTTTTAATAACTAATCATAGAATCAAGTCATATTACTTCCTATAATAACATTAAATCATGGTGCACCACCATCTTGATTTTTTATTATATAGAGTTTGTACATCTACCTGACTGTCTTTAAGCTTTCAAGTCAAGTAAATACTAAATATTCATATTATTAAGAAAATCTTTATAAAAAATAATATATACTGAAAATATTTTAATAAATAAAAAAAGAGAGGTCCATACGTTGCAATGTTAACGGTGGATACGTAAAATGTTACTTTAATTTAAGCAGAGTGCGGAAAATGAAAAGGTGGAAAATCCACTTTTCTTAAAAAGCTTGCAACGTTGACTAAAATGACAATGTTCACCGTCATATATACTTTTTGGCTTATGTGGGGAAATTTTGAAACCATTAAGGACGTATATTACATATGGCACTCTTTGATTGGTTGCAACTTTCAAGCGATGTGTCATGTCATACCTTACCTTGCCTTGAAACCACGCAACAACTTGCTTTACGGGATGCAATTATGATTTAGCCACTCCCCTTCCCTTTAAAAAATAATCAAATTTTGCAATCAATTTTTGCTTGATGCTTTGGCACACCTATATTCTACCATTCTAATAGGGTATAATGGGACATAAAACGGCTGACTCATTTGAGCACTTCGTTTACGCTATTACATGAAAATGAAATCATCCACACCACATAAATAATGGTTGCGAAGTTGTTTCCACTAAAAATCACAAACTTAGTGTGATGTGATGACAAATCAGTTAAGATTATTATTAGACAAAATTATTTTGGAAGAGTAAGAAGGATATGTGAAAGGAAGAAACATTTTAGATGAGATCATAATAGTTAATAAAATTATGCATTTAGCAGTTTCAAGGAAAGAGAGCAATGATCTTAAATCTTGATATGAGTAAAACTTGTGATAGGGTTAAATGGGATATTTTTTTGCAATATAAGAAAAGTTTTGATTTGGTAAGAAATAGGTCAAATGGTTAAAGTTTGTATCTCTATAGTTTCATATTCAGTGCTAGTCCATGGGTTAGTAACAAAAACATTTAAAGCCTAGAAAGGTTTTAGAAGGGAGATTCTCTATCACCATATTTGTTCATTATTATGGGAGAGGTTTTGGGTAGGAACTTCAAGAAGGCTAACAAAGATGGGCTTATAAGTGAACTTAAGGCTAGTAATAACATCAACAACAACACCCATGAACAATTTGTAGATGATACAATCCTTTTTGGAAGGGCAAGGATAAACAAGGCCAAAGCTTTGAATAACCTATTAAAGAAACATGAAAGAGCATCAAGGCAAAAACTTAATAAGACAAAATCCAAAGTCTGCTTCCTAAACATCCTATCTAGAATCAAAGTAGGGATATTTGGGTTGCTTCAAATTGAGGAGGCAAATTTACCAATGACTTATTTAGGGATGCCCTTAATTAAGGGGAGAATGAGGATAAAATTATGAAATCTAATTATAAGTAAAGTTCATAATAAACTACCAACATGAAAAGGTAGAAGGTTATTATTTTTTTTATTAGATATAGAACGGGTTTTGAAAGGGTCCTCGAACCTTTTACAATTGGCGAAGCCTTGCAAAACTTGGTCTAAGACCAACAATACAGGGATAAAAATAGCTATAAAGCGCTACAACTAGTCACCCATCACCAAGTGAACCAACTACAACTTGATACAATGAATAAATTAGAACAACATTGATGAGCCCCCTAGCCAACCAACACCCCCACATGACTGCACACAAAATATTTCTTCATAAAAAGTAAAAGCTTATAGAGCATCAAGAAGCATTCATTGCTAAATCCAATTGAAGAAGGTATTCAAGAAAATTGTCTCTCCAAACAGACAGACCATTGAGACTTATACCTAGGTTTACCATAAAGTCAGTGTGGCAGTTTCCTTTTTTGAAGATATGCTTTATCTCCCTATCCTCTCTAGCCTGAAGAATCCACATAAATTCCATAATCAGAGCCTCAATGTTCCAATCAGGGATTGAATCACCTTTGACCAAGTTTATAATATTAAGCGAGACTCCTTCAATGCAAAATTTTTGGTACCCTATATTCTCCACAAGCAGGAGACATTAGTAAAGGGCTCTAGCATCTGCAACATGGTAAGTATGGATATGTAAGAATTTGGTATACACCATCAGAAGACCACCTCTATCATCTCTAAGCAACCCACCAATACTAGCATTACTAGTATTTCATTTTGAAGCTCCATCAAATTTCAATTTAACCCAACCTAGAGAAGGAGGTTCCCACCTCACAAAGACCTAAGGATTAGGACCAGGAAGACCAACAACCCTAATGCTATGTTGAAATCCAATTGTTATTTCGAGCTCAACCTCCTCAAATATGCTCTCCTCCAAATCCATAGAGGACACATTCTCTAGGGTGGAAGCCAAGGCTCTAAAACAAATAGAGGCAGGATCTCTTTTGAATTTTTAAAAAATTCTACTTTTCCTATCCTTCTACACCTGCTAGCAAATATGTGGCAAACAAAAGTTCCAAAAATATTTCAACTTTGAAGAGCAAAAAGGAGATGACCATTGAGCGCAAACATCAACAAGTGAACTCGACACCACCCAACTCAATCCCAAAAAATTTAAACTAGAGTTAAGAAATTTTACAAAGAATGAACATTGAAAGAATAGATGGCTTGTTTAGTCCTCATTAGCACCATAGAGGCAACATCTATTCAGCATCGAACAATCTATTTTTTTTATATTTTCAATGATCAAAATCTTATTTTGAGTTACCAACCAAAAAAAGATATTCACCTTTGACGTTAGACTCTTAAGCCATACTTTGAAAGGTGGGATCCATGGAGGAGTCCTGATAGCCAAAAAATTGTAGGTGAACTTGACTAAAAAGGATCCGTTATTTCCCCTGCCTAGAAGATCTCATCCTCTTCATTTCTTTGTTTAATGACTTGAAACTTCAACTTATTAGCAATTAGAATCCAAGCTTCAAGTTCAACATTGTTGAGAATAGACTAGTCTAACGATTTCCAAACCTTCAGCCTATTGACCACCTCAATAAATTCAACCACCTTAGACCCAAAGATCAATCTGGTCCTAGGATCCAAACACACCAAATTTTAAATCTGCATAAGGGGCTAGTCCATCAACCAAATATATTTTCAAAAATCAACCTTGAGTTCATTCCCCAACCTCCACTTGCAACCTTTGGAGACTAGCACCCTCAACTTTTGCAAACTCAACCAAAAGGCTGAACCAAAAGTTGGTAGAGGATCAACAAGAAAAAATTCTCCTATCTCAAGTATTTGGTCAACACAATGTTGACCTAGCTAGTTTCAGTTTGATTTACCAACTTCCATCCCTGTTTTGCAACCATATCCTTATTCATCTGCCTGATCTTATGGAGACCTAAGTCACCATCCTTTCTAGGTTTGTAGATTTACTCCCAACAAAGTAAATTTTTTTCTTCTCATTAGACCCAAACCAAAGAAATGACTTTTGAATATGTTCAATCTTTGATAAAAAATTGTTAATAATTCTAAGCATAGATAATAAGAAGGTTAAAATTCTTTGAATAGTAGACTTTACCAAGGTAGCCTTTTCGACTTGACTGAGGAGGGATCCTTTACACCCAACCAACTTCCTCTACAACATTTACACCACAGGTTACCAGAGTGAATCTCGAATCCTGCCTTTAAACAAAGGCATTACAAGGTAAAGAGATGGGAGGGTAGCCACCTCATAATCCAAGATGCAAGCAATTATCTTTTGCCTCACTAAGGGGGTATTTAGAAAGAAAAATTTAATTTTTATATAATTTATCTTTTGCCTAGCTACAATTTCAAATACCTCTAAGATTTCTTTTAGCACCTTTACTTGGGGAACTAAAGCAAGGAGGGAGAGCAGAACATCATCTATAAATTGGTGATGAGAAATAGGATCCATCGATAAAGTGGGCTTGATACCTTCCATAAAGGGTTATAACTTGATAGCCCTACCCAAAGCTTTTGCCACTAAGATATAGAGGTAAGGGGACAAGGGGTCCCCTTGGTGAATGCTTCTCAGACTTGAAAAATAACCTGTTGGGGACTCGTTTATTAAGACCACAAAATATGGGAGAAGAGACACAAGCATGGACAAGTTTTATCAAACTTTGGAAAAAACTAAGTTTTCCAAAAACCTTTAATAAAAACTCCCACAAAACCTTGTCATAAGCCTTTTTCATGTCTAATTTAATGAGGATATCAGCTCTACCATTTGTATCAATTGAATAAAGGATTTCATGGAAAACTATGATACTGTCTCCTTGGCATGAATCCACTTTGGGATGAATCAATCAAGGTTGGAGGAAAAGGTTTTAATCTGTTAACAAGGACCTCTGTCAAAATTTTATAAATAATGTTATTTAAATTGATGGATCTAAAGGCACCCAAGTTCTTTGCACCAACAGTTTTAGGGATCGAAGTTAAAATAAGTAGAATTCAATCTGAACGGGATATGATTGGTGGTTTGGACCTCCCAAATGACATCAACAATATCCTTCCCCACAATATGCCAACACTTCTAGAAAAATAGGGGGAGAAACCATCAGGACCTAGAGCCTTCATGTCTTCCATCACAAATATAACAACTTTGACTTCCTCATCGTTGAAGGGAGAGACAAGGACTTGGTTCATATCAACCATGATAAGGCTAGGAATACTACCAAGAAAATTATTTTGGGCTTCTTCATTACAAACCTCTTCCACCTCGATGAGATTTCTAAAAAAAATTATAGTGTCATCTCTTATATCCTTAATGTGAGTAGCATTGGATCCATCAACTTTTTAAATTTCTCTAATCCTGTTGGTACTTTTGTGCTTCAAGGCCATGATGTGAAAAAACTTAGAATTTTTATCTCCCTCCTTTAGCCAAAGTGCCCTAGACTTTTATTTCCACAAAATTTCTTCCTTAGCAAGTGTTATGAAATTCGACCAACACCCCCTTTTCTCTATATCTAATCTCTTAAGATTCATTTCCAAGTTCTATCTCATATTCAATAGCTTTTAATTAACTTTTTAGGTCTTTCTTATTTTGCAAAATATTCCCAAAAACTATTTTATTCCATTCTTTAAGGTTGCTTTTAACAACTCTAAGCTTCAACATAATTTTGTAAAGGCCAAAGCCTTGGACTCTTGTCGACCACCAGTTTTTGGTTTCAGCTTCCAATTGAGGATGAAGGCACCATATTGCCTCAAAAATGAATGGCTTGGGAATCTGATTTCTTCCTGGTATACTTCAAAATATATGGTGTTATGGTCGTAGCTAATTCTAGGTAGAGAATAAAGAGAGATTCCCAAACAGTGGAAGGCACTCATTGGAGACAAGAACCCTATCCAACTTAATTTGGATGAGATGGTTACCCACTCTCATGTTGCTCCAAGTATACCTTGAACCCTTCAACTCAAAATCATTAGCTCATTGCCATTCACAAAATCTACAAAATATTCCATGCTTTCGATATTGAGAAGTTTTCTCCTTTTATCCAAAAAATAGAAGGTAATTAAAATCCTATGCTAGGCACTAGGCTTCTTGAGAAAAAATATTTCTCATGGAACTCAAAGTTTGCCATAACATGTTTCAATTAGGTCCAAAGTTTGGTGCATACACATTAGTCATAACCCACATTTTATTACTTTCTTTGTTGCAGAATAGAATATTAATAATCCTAAGGAATAAATTATAGACACCTTAAATGTATTGGCATCCCAAAGACAAAAAAGTCCCCCATAGGAACCATTGGCTAGGCTTGCAGTAAAATGGGATTCTTTCCAAATTCTTCTTCTAACAACTTCTATATCCCAACCATATAAATTGGTTTCTTGTAAAAGCATTGTAAGTTCTTATGATTATTAATCTAATGAGTCTATTTTCTCATTTTGGTATCAGAGCCAAGTTTACTCAGATGGATCAAAACCTATGGAGAGTGGCGTGAAGAGATCTTAAGAATTTACTTCGTTAGATAAAGTCAAGTGGCCAGCACTTAGCAAATTTTCAAGGAAGAGCTCGAGTAAATCATTCATATCTCACGCATCCTGAGGTATTTTCTGATGCAATTTTGAGGGTTGTTAGATAATTTTATCAAGAAGATGCAATCAAAATTTTAGGTTGATTCAATTGAGTAAAAAATATCTGTTGTTGCTATTTATTGCAAAAATATTGTATTAGAAGTTATATATATTATTCCAAAGTTTTGTTGATTAGCATCAATGGCTACCAATAAAAATCTTCCCAATCCTAAATTTAATGGCTTATATTATGAGTATTGGTCTATCAAGATGAAGATCTTACTCACAGGTAAGGGGTTATGAAATATTGTAGAAGAAGGCTACAATGAACCTGCACATTGGACCACCTTGAGTGTAGTTGATAGAACCGATAAAAAGGATACCCAAAAGAAAAACTCATTTGCCCTCTACCATCTCCAAGTAGCCTTGGAGAAAAGCATCTTTCCAAGGATTTCTTCATGTACATCAGCTCTAGATGCTTGGGGTGCCTTGAAGTATAGCTATCAAGGCAAAAATCAAGTGAAGCAAGTGAGGCTTCAAACCTTGAAGAGGGATTTTGAGAATCTAAAATAACAAAATGATGGAAATATAGGTGATTATTGTGTTAGAGTGAAATCCATTGAAAAAAAAAATTCAAACCCTTGGAGAAGACATCAAAACTGAAGTAGTGGTGAAGAAAGTATTAAGAACACTTCTTCATAAATGAAACCATATTGCTATCATTATTTAAGAGTCTAAAGATTTGTCTACTCTAACTTTTGATGCTCTAATTAGTTCTTTGATGTCTCATGAAGAGATATTACAGGGTTCTACTTCAACAAGCTATGGAGGTAATGACAAAGCATTCTCATCCAAGGAGGGTGAAGGAAGAGGACAAGAAAGAGGCCAAGGAAGATGACAAAGGAGAGGTATATCAAGAGGTGGCAACCAAGGAAGAGGAAGAGGAGGTGATAAATAAAAGAAATATTATTACAATTGTGGTAAGGTTGGTCACTTTTCTATATATTGTTGGTCCAAACCTTCTCAAGAAGGGCAAGGTAATAACTATGGAAAATATGAAGAAGAGGAAGGAACTTATTCAAATATGTTTCTCACCTATGGCAAATAAGATCAAAATATCAATGAAACTTGGATTCTGGATACTGGTTGCTCAAATCATATGAGTAGAAAAGAAGAGCTTTCTACTACAATGGATTCCACCTACAAGTCAGAGATCAAATTGGGAGATGACAAGTAACTACAAGTTGAAGGTATGGGAGCCATGGAGGTTCCAACAAAAGAAGGTAAAAATAAGGTAAAAAACATTTATTACACCCCCAAACTCCAACATAATTTGCTTAGTGTTGGATAAATAATGGAAAATAACTACAAGATTATTTTTGAAGATGGAAAATGTGTAATTTTTGACAAAAATAATTGTAATAGAGTTGTTACACAAGTGCCTATGACAAAGAATAGGTTATTTCCTCTTAATTTTGGGGAACAAGGAGGTGCCCAACTTGCTAATGTGGCCATATAAAATCCAAGTGTGCTTTGGCACTTGAGATATGGTCATCTTAACTTTGCAAGCTTGAAGTTGTTGAATTCACAAGCTATGGCATGTGGATTGCCAAAAGTTGAAGAGCACAAGGAGGTGTGTGAAGGATGTGTTTTTGGAAAACACTCAAGAACCAAGTTTCCAAGAGGACAAGCATGGAGAGAAAGCCATCCACTACAATTGGTATATTCAGACATTTGTGGTCCAATGAATACCAAAATCTTGGGTAACAATTATTACTTTATCACTTTCATTGATGATTTCTCTAGAATGTGTTGGATTTATTTTTTGAAAACTAAAGATGAACCTTTTGAATATTTCAAAGATTTCAAAAATAATGTAGAAAATAAAAGTGAGTATGTTTTAAAGATATTAAGGACTGATAGAGGATGGAAGTTTTTTTCAAATGTATTTCTCAAATATTGTAAAGATTGTGGGATCAAAAGCCAATTAACTACTACCTACACCCCACTACAAAATGGTGTGTTTGAAAGAAAAAATTGCGCTATTGTAGAAATGGCTAGATCAATGCTTCAAATAAAGTAACTCAGTAACATGTATTGGGCTGATGTTGTTAGAACAAGTGTTTACATTTTCAATAGGAGTCCTACTTCTATTTTATATGGGATGACTCATTATGAAGGTTGGTATGAAAAAAATCCAAATGTCAAACACTTAAAAGTTTTTGGTTGTTTTGCATATGCACACATTCCTAATGAAACAAGAAAGAAACTTGACCCCAAAATTCAAGCATGTATTTTCATTGGGTATTGTGAGTCTTCAAAGGCATATAGGCTCTATAATCCAAAGACACATAAAGTTGTAATTTCTACAGATGTGATTTTTGATGAAGGGTGAGTATGGGGTCATCAAATTTTTTTTGTTGATGATGGATCTCATGATGCAATTTCCTCTCAAGTGCAACAAGTGCAGCCCAAAAACAACAAAGGAAGTCCTCCTCCAAGTCCAAGTATGAGTACTACTTCAAGTACAACTAATGCTACTCCAAGTTCTTCTCCACAAATATCAGTAAGTTCTTCACCAATGGATATTTATTCTCCATAAAAAGGTAAGAGAACACTTCAACACCATCCTTATTTTCAAATTTTGGATAGAAATTTCCAAAAAAGGTACATTAGAATCCAAGCTAGTGAGATGAATGTAGTTTTGAAAAGACTTGAAAATTTGCACATGTATGGTGATGATGACTCTCAAGCGCCTAAGGGTGATGTTGTAAACTATGCTTTAATGAATATTATAGAGCTAGAGCCATATAATTATGAAAAATCATGCACTCATGATGTATGGCAATAGGCCATGAAAGCGAAAATGACCTCTATAAAAAAGAATGATACTTGGGAGCTAGTGGAGCTTCCTAAAGGCAAGAAATGTGTTGGATGTAAATGGGTCTACAAGACCAAGTTTAATGCTGATGGGAGCATTGAAAGACACAAAGCAAGGCTAGTAGTAAAAGGGTTTACTTAGAAGTATAGTATTGAATATGAGGAGACCTTTGCTCCTGTTGCTAGACATGAGACAATCAGACTAGTACTTTCCTTGGCTGCTCACAAAGGATGGAAAATTTAGCACATGGATGTTAAAAGTGCCTTTCTTAATGGGTACTTAAATGAAGAGGTTTTTGTGCAACAACCTCAAGGATTTGAAGAACAAGGTAAGGAGCATATTGTCTACAAATTAAAGAAAGTATTGTATGGCATCAATATGGTACTCATGCACTAATGGCTACTTTCAAAGGTATGGGTTCACCAGGAGCAAAGGTGAGACTAATTTCTACTACATGAAACAAGGTAAATAAATTCTCATTGTATGCTTATATGTGGATGATCTAATATTCATGGGTAGTAGTGCTAATATGAATAAGGAGTTCAAAAAATCCATGATGAAAGAATTTGAAATAAAAGATCTAAGCTTGATGAATTACTTCCTAGGCATGGAGGTACATAAAATAGGTAAAGGGATCTTCATATATCAACACAAATATTTTCAAGATATGATAAAAAAAAATTCTATGGAGCAATGCAAGTCTGTTGCAACTCCAACGGGTCATGGGATCCAATTGAGCAAAGAATATGGAGCACCAAAAGTTGACATGACCACTTACAAGAGCATGGTTGGGAGTCTAATGTTCCTCACCAACACAAGATCGGTTATTCAATATGCATTTTCTCTTATTTCAAGGTATATGGCTTATCCATATGCACTTCATCGACAAACAACTAAAATAATTTTAAGATATGTAAAGGGTACATTGGATTTTGGGATCCATTACCACAAATGTAATTCTATAAAATTAGTTGACTTTAGTGATAGTGATTTGGATAGCAATATAGATGATAGAAAATATACTTCAGAGAATTTTTTTAGTCTTGGGTTAGGACTAATTAATTGGAGTTCTAAAAAGCATCATGCTGTTGTAGCATTATCATCTACTGAAGCTGGGTACATAGCAATCACAAATGCTAGTACCCAAGCTTTATGGTTGACAAAAGTACTTGAAAAAATAGAAGAAAGACAATGTGGTCCTACTATATTGTATTGTGATAATATGAGTGCCATACAATTGGCACATAATCCTATCCACCACAGCAGGTCAAAGCACTTTGACATGAAGTATCGCTTCATTCGAGACATGGTGGAGAAATAGGTGATTGAGCTATGAAATTGTAGAACTTTGGATAACATAGCGAACATCTTAACCAAAGGAGTTGTGAAATCTCAGTATATAAAGCTAAGATACTGTCTAGTCAGTCCTCTCAACTTTAATGGTGAGAATGTTGGACTCTAGAGCATAATTTAGAGTATCTTCCCTAAAGTGTATAGGTTCTAAATATTTAGCATTCATTTAAATATAGTTGCACCAACTTTACTATTTGAGAGGAAATCAATTTTTTTGTGAGAGCATATAGGGAATTATTTAGAGTGTAGTAGGAGCAAGTAAGATCTCCATACTAGCAGAGATTTCAAGCTGATTGGAGTGCTATAAAAGCATTGTAGGTTCTTATTATTATTAATATAATGAGTTTATTTTCTCAGATATGTTGCAAATAGGTTTTGAGAAAGTATTACTTTCACCTTTAGATATCATCGCAACATATAAAATATCAAGGCTTGAGTTTTTAGGGGAAAACTATGGGCCATGAGAATGGGACCCAACCTCCAACTTACCATTTGATGGTCCATGGCTTCTCGAAGGACCCATGAAGCTAGTATTGAGACCTTATAAAGACACACCATGATGGCTATTGTTAGTAGAAAGAGTGCAACTAATTAAATCAGTCTTATAGACCACTCTAACTTATTATATTTTCTTTTATACTATGCCAAAATCGATAGAAAATGTTTAATCTACATTATGTATTTTTTTTTGTGATCAAGATTACATGATAAAAGGAAATTTTCTTTGGTAAAATGGAGCAAGGTGTGTGATGATAAAACTAGGGGAGGTCTCAGTTTAAGGGTTCTTATGGATGTAAACTTAGCTCTTAGGAAAAAATTAGCTTGGAGATTTTACAAAGAGAGTCAAAGACAATGGAAAAAATTCTTCTAAGTATGTTGAACCTAATGACCCAAGCTTAATATTTACTTCATTCTCACCACCAAATGGTTCTACTATATGGAATTATTTTAAAACTTAATTGATCTAGTGATTAAAGGTCTAATATAGGTGGTGGGAACTAGAGAAAATATTTCTCTTTGGATGGATACTTGGCATGATAAAAGAAATCACTCAATCTAGATCCAATTTTGAAACCATGGATGAGATTACTTCAAGATAAATATGGTGATAGGGTTTCAAACATTATGTACAATGATCAAGAAGGAAGATACAAATGGAAAGTATTTTTTTACAAGTATACAAGGTATTGATGCTAGAAGGCAGTTGAGCAAAAAGATAACAATAGTGATTATTCTGAGGAGATCCAAGGATAAGTTGATTTGGGAGTTGAATAGATTAGGATAATACACAAAAAGAAGTGGATATAATGTAAAGCACCAATAAAATAGGAATATTACAAAAATTTGGAGAGATATTTGGGATGGCTCAGGATTTCCTTAAGTCAAAATATTTATGTGACTAGTAGGTCATAGAAGTATTTTATCTTGGGATAACATTATAAACATGGGTTTTCATGGCCCCTCATAATGTATTTTTTGTAAGGAGAAGAGTATAGACCATCTCTTGGGAAACTGCTCAATAGTTTAGAATCTATGGCAATGGATTCTTTATATGTTTTGTAAATGCATGTCGATGAATGACATAATTGAAGAATGGTTAAAGTAAGGGGAGGGCACTTTTAAAAGTGAGGCTTTACAAACAATCTAGGATATATTATAAGGTACAATACTTTGGACTGTATGGCTAGAAAGGAATATAAGAATATTTAAAGAAAAGAAAATCATTTTAGAGGTAATGAAAATGAAGACTTGTTTAGCCATAGAGGAGTTTAAACCAACCCTATCAACTCACCAAATCCCTAATATACAAGTAGAGAGCCTTGATATATGAATTCAAGTCATCAAATGGAACTATGATGTTGGTATAAGAGAAACAAAAAGAAGGTAAAAAATATAGTGGAAACCACCATATGTGGAGTTAGTTTGAATTTCGATGGAGCATCTAAAGGAAATCCAAGACCAACAGGAGGAAGAATAATTTTAAATAATATAGGATAAATTTTGTCTCATTATGCTTTCAATAGTGGATTTAAGAAAAATAATGAAGTTGAAGCTTAGGCAACTTTGGAAGGGTTAAAAATATATAAACAAATGAAATGGAACATAGTATGAATGGAAGGTGATTCACTCATAGTAATAAATGTAATTTTGAGGAAAGCAAAGGATCCATGGAACATATAAGAGATAATTGTGGGAATTCAAGACCTTGCTATAAATTTTAAAGAAACCAGGTTTACACATACATTAAGGGAGAGAAACAAATGTGTAGATATGCTAACTAATAGATGGGTTTTAATTCGAGATCGTGAAGTTAAATTCTCTTTTCCATGGTTAGAGGAAGTAGTAAGTTTAGCTAAAGCTGACAAGAAAATATTGACAACTTGAATCAAATAATGTTTAAGATTTATTTTAATGTTTTCTATTTGTAATCTTCACTTTATTTTATAACATCAATGTATTTTCATATAAACTATTTATTACATTTTTTGTGGTTGCACTTATGCTTCAGGAGAAAAACTAGCAATCCAGATTTGGTAAAGTGGACTATGATAGTGTGATGTTTTAGAAATATTACTCTACTAATATGTAATTCACAGAAAGTAGAGGTGGAGTTATGGTATTGTGAAGGCTATTGTAGGATATTTCAAGAAGGATGTTGAATTCTAGAATATTTGTGTTCACACAAAAAAATGAAGATAAAAAAATCAAGAATCTAGACATTTTATGAAAAATAATGTAGGTATCTAGCTATAGCATCTTAATTGAGATGAGGATTGAATTTGTTTGTAGACTCTCAAGATCTAAATGAGAGAGTTGTGATTTTTCAAGGATGGGTAACCTTAGTACAACCTCTTGAACAAAAAATACTAAGTTTGATTTATAATTGTGATTTCTCACTTATATGAGCTTAAAATGATCTCAAATATCTAATATAAGTTCTTCACACCATATATACAAGTCTCCTAAAAATTATCCCTAAATTGGATAAAAAATTATATAAGCCTCAAGTAGTTTGGTAAAAATAAAATTATCCAAAAAAAGGCAATATCAACTATAAAAATACTAGAAGAGTTAACATTTGCTTATGAAACTCTTATTGGGTGATCTCAATAGAAATAAAAAATTGTTTTATTAATGTGTGTGTGTGTGTGTGGAATATCAAATATAACACATGATATCAATATTTATTATCCAATTTTGAATGAATTACAAATTTTCCTCAATGGACAAGGGCACTAGGCAATGGGAGGAAATCCAAATAATAGACTTCCGAATAAAGACTAAAATCTCAACTACCAAAAACTATAAATCAAGGAAACATTAGGGGGCACCCAAAAAAACTTTTTGACACAATCACATGGGTTTATTGTTCTCAAGAGAGGTTAAATATGGCACAAATGTTAAGTAGTATAGCGCTAAACTAGTATAAGATGTTCAAAACCATAATAAAATAAATGACAATAAGAAAATAAGCATTGAAAAGTACACATCATACTCAATCATATTTATACCATCAAACCTAACTAATAAAGGAGAATTAATTAGGTTCTATAATATGAGAAAGGTGGGAGTTAGATGAAATATATTTGGTGAAGATTAGTAATGTAGTATCAAGAATAAATACAATGGAAAAATGATTTACATGAAATAGAGCAAGAATACGATTGAGATACATTGTTTGATGCTACAAATGAATGAGTTTAATGCAAAATATATTGTTTCACTACTGATCAGTTACCAATTTCTTATAATTCATATGAATTCAAAAGCATTTCAAATATTATAAAATATTTTTTATGAATACATTAGATAATTTAGATAACTAAGATCCCTATAAAGAAAAAAAATATGGTCAACATATTATAGAGTTAAAACAACCTATATGAAGAATTAAAAAAAAAATATATATATATTTATTATATAACATTATTATATAAAATAGAGTCAATCTTGTAGCAATTGATGAGAATGAAGACAAACCTAAAAGCAAGTGATTCAATATAAATAATTTCATATGGAGCTAGTACCACAACACAAAATAAATTGAGTGTCTCATATGCCAAAGGTTAGACTATTGGGATAGGCGTGTGACATAAAAAATACTTTACTTTTATAATTCTATTTTTATATCCACTAAAAAAATAAACACATTAAGTCAAAACATAACTAGTTGATGCTATAAATACCATCCACATATTCCTCCAATGGAGTAAGGAAATATTTCCCTTACTATTAGCAATAAAACAAAGGGTGGAAGCTATACATGCCACCTATAATTAAATTTTACTATGCAACACACCTAATTTGATTAAAATTGAAATAAGTGGCTTGATTTTCTCACCTTATAAAAGATTTTGATGCAAATGCTATTGTTGATCTTGTTTATCATTTACAAGAGCCTTTAGATGTTCTTCCAACACATTTAGAAATTATTTTACATTAACAATTTTATATTATATTACACCTAAACATAAAAATTTGCAATAGTGACAAGTTATGATATGCAAAATAAGTAATTATAGAAAGAAATATTTGATATTTTTAAATATAGAAGTGCATCTTTCCATAAAATTTTAGGAATTATTGCATGATATGTTTCTTAAAGGAATATAAATTTAGTATCAAACATAAATTCCATAATAGCTATGAACAATTATGGTTTTTATGGAAAGAGTGAATGGTATTCTAACTAAACATTATCCCATATTTGTTGAGCAAATGGGAAAATAGAAAACACATGAAATAATCTCTAAAATTTTATCAACTAAGCAATTTTGGCCCTTGATGATACATGGTTTAATAATTTTTAAATTATTATGGACATGCAGTGAATATTTATCCATGCTAACAAAATAGATGTAGAGTCAACTAATTATGCTTTTTGTTATCATTTAATGTAATTCACATTCATTCATTTAGAGTCATTCCTCATTTATAATTATTGTGTGACAATTAAGTTTTTTTTTAATCAAGATATAGAGATAGTAGTATTTAGGCCACATCTTCTTCTTCCAAGGTCTATACTTCACATTAGTGTATATTTTGAGACGTCAGTGATCCGAAATAAGATTTTTTATGTGTTGTATGATCATTTTGTATGTATTATTAAGATTGACTAGGGTCTTAAGATCATATTATAATTTTCTAATAATGACTTTGAAGATATTATAAGTGAGGAACTTATCCACATATTAATTATGTAGATGTATTCAATGTAATTTTTGAGTAAATACCAAAATATATCCATATTTCAAAGTCATTTCTTTCACTAGTTGTTAGAAGTGGGCCTCAAGGCAACAAGTTAATTGTCTAGTGGATGGATTTCTATTATCTCAATTGTACTGTGAACTTTATTGAACATTTCTTAAACCTATAATCACACATGGATATTAAAAAATCTACCTAAAATAATTTAGCTTTATGTAATTTAGAGATTTATGTCAATGGGTTTCAATCATATATACTTATTGTTTGCTTATTGGAATTTGAGTTAGATAGATGAAGGTATTTTAAAATGCTATCTTA
Organism: Wollemia nobilis; assembly: GCA_028583015.1. Classification (NCBI taxonomy): domain Eukaryota; kingdom Viridiplantae; phylum Streptophyta; class Pinopsida; order Araucariales; family Araucariaceae; genus Wollemia; species Wollemia nobilis. Next base: position 5,257,725 of record JAQPPZ010000431.1, on the reverse strand, counting down.
TTTAATGTAATGTTTCAATAATATCAAAAAAATTTAATAAAGGGTTTTACTATGTGAATTATTTTTAAAGAATATTGTTTCTAATCTTTTGATAGGATTTTAATAAATACATAATCTATCTTAATGGTTTTTTTATTAAATGTTATAATTTATAACATATATGAAAATGAACCAAGTAAACAAATTACTTAGAAAATAAAAAGTAAATATAATATAAACATAAAATAGATATGAAAAGTTCCTTTATACGCCAACTAATCTCACTAATGAGTAAATAAATATTTTCCAATCTAGATAAAATAGTTGAACAAGATGGGGTATAAATACCTATAATATAATTTACCCATGGTCAATATTAAATAACCAACCTAATGGAAAATAATAAAATAACATAATAGAGTCACATATTAATATTTTCAAGGGTTGATTAATTCATATACAAATGATTAAAATACAAGGTTGGTCATGTCCTCAAATGAATATTAATACTACTTATTTCAACATTTGTCATTAAGCTAAATGAGGGACATAAAGAGATATAATTATTAATTATTCCTATCATAAGGGATTATGTCCAATAAATATGCTCAACCAACTACATAAATGTCATATTTAGAATAATCTTAGTCAATATGTCTATAGACTACTCCATTGAATGCACATAGATTGGATGCATTCATAACTTAATGTGCTCCATAAATATGCTCCTACAATTACACAAAGATCACCTCTGGCATAGCCTTGGTCAGGATATCTATAAATTTATTTATTAAATGCATATAGATTGACTACACCACATATTAATATATTTTTATCATAGGTGTATAATAGGAGTGCAAATAAACTTGATAAAGTTTTGCATATAAAAAAAGAGAGTAAAAGGAGATTGTTGAGAAAGACAACTATTCAAGAATCATCAAATTATATCAAATATGTTTGATGATTATATAAGAAGAATAATATTTAACCTCTATAAAATTGCAATATATGATTTTCTGCTAATGTTAACACCAGGAGGTACATCTAGAACCAAGATAGAATACAATGCTTATATTAGATCACCATTGGTCAAGATCACCTACCAATTTTACATCAGAATAACTTTGTAAAATAGGGTGAGACCTAATATAATAATGATCACTCATTGATTAGGTACCTTTAATATACTACACAATTTATTTAGTCATTGTCTAATCACTCTCATAAGGTTCTTTCCTATACTTGGAATAATAGCTGACAACAAAGATGATGCCTAGCCTAGTATGTGTGAGGTAAAGAAGACACCCAATAGGAGACCAATATCAAGTGGTCTTAAATAAAAGGAGTATAGAATTCTAAAATTATTCAAATTCAAATCAAATTAAGTATAAGTAGGTTTACACTCCATTCTAAATTAATATATAATATCCAAGACATAAGATATAATATAGTGATCCCATATGGTGACTAATCAATATGAATCCCCAAAACCAAATATTTCATCTCAAAGGTGTATTGAAGTCATAACTTCATATCCTAGATCAATAGTGTTAATATTATCATGATATGAGGATATAAATATATGAAACCATCACAAAATTTTATCTATCGTCATGCTTATGTAAACATCATTCTCTGCCTCACATCATTGAAAGCCATAAATATGAAAGAAGAAATGTATATTCTTACACCAAGTATAAGTTATTTTCTTAATCCAATACAATGAATTTTAAGCTGAAAAACCAAAGGAATACTCCTATTAAAGACAAATATAGGTATCTATGATATATAAATATCCTCTTGAATATCCCTATGAAGAAAACCACTCTTATCATCCATTTGTTGAATTTCCTATCCATAGAAAGTTTAATAAAAAGAATCATATACATAGAATCCATTTAAGCCATAGGAAAAATGTCTTTGAATAGTCAATTTAATACTTTCAATATAAATAATTGGTATTAGATCATACCTTGTACTTCTCAATATGACCATATACATAGAATTTTATCTTTTAGACCTACTTACAACCAGCCACATTATTATCCTTAGTCAAAGGAATTAACTTTCAAGTTGTATTCTCCATTAGATATATTATACAAAAATAACATCTTCTTAGTGAGGATTCCCTTTTATTTGGTAATATGTTAGAGGATCTCTACTATCATAAACATTCAAAATCAAGTCTTAATAAGGAGTATTCTAATGATGTTCCTTTGTAAGAATGGGTTGTGCATCCTAGAGGAGAGTTTGGGATCACTTAGGAGGCAATAAATCCATAAAAGGCTAGGGGAAATTCAATATATAAGAATCAACGAGATAAGGAATTAAATATTCCATTACATCCTTAAAATTAACCACATTATACAACATAATTATGTAGTATATAAGGAAATTAGCTTGTTAAAAGTAGGGTCCAAAGAAGGAAAAAACAAAATATTGATAGTTAATATAGAATCTTAGAAGCTATATCATTGATAGCTAATGGAGAAATGACATAGATAAGTTGATAATTTAATCATCTAGAAGAGAAAAAATTGGATGAAAAGGATATCCAACAGGAGGCGAGGGAGAATTTTCCAAGGGGATCAATAGTGCACCATCACATTACCTCGAATAAGAATATCCTAGGTTGTAACATCATAGAGGTGGAAGGACTTAGAAGTAACACTATATACCACATGAATACATTGATTAATTTTATCATGAAATATTTTTTACTAATATTTAGGGATATAAGGCTATGAAATAATCCCAAACATACTAAAATTTAGAACATAAGAATTAACTCCTACTAATATTTTAAAAGGTTTCACTCCTTGGATTGTTTGACTTGTTGTCCCACTAATGATATGTGAAACATAATCGACTACACCTTTAAATTTGGTGTTAATTTAGATGGTATATACAATACATCAAACCAACTATAAAATAATTGTGTTCTTTTACTCATTCACTCCATTCTATTTGGGATTCTAGTGAATGATCCTCTACAAATAAATTCCATTAAGTATCAAATATCCCTAAAGGTATGACTAACACATTCACCACGACCACCACCTTTATAAAGTCACTTGATCTTATTATCATACTAATTCTCCACTAGAGTTTTAAAAGTCTTAAAATTATTGAAAGCTTATCATCCTTGGTCTTAATAGTATTTATCCAAAAAATATTGGAGAATTCATCAATGGAGATAGAATATACTTATTTGTAGAGATAATGATTAGTCATAAGCACATAGATATCATTTAGAATAAGATATAAAAATTGGGAGGAACCCATATATTTCTTATTTAATAAGGGTTATTGATGATGTTTTCCAAAAACACATCCCTCACAAATGCCACTATGTGGATTGATGTATGAGATACCATCCACCATATGAATACAACTCATGTGTCTCAATTATCCATATCTAGTGTGATAAATCATATGGTATCATTACTTAATAATGCCATCCATCTTAGAAACCATAGATACAAACCATTTTTTAATGGAAAAAGAGAAATGGGAAGAGAAGGTAAAATGCTAAGATTATACATATAATAAAATTCATCATAGTATCTTGAAGCCACTATCTTAAATCCATCATCAATATCCTTGATTAATTATTTTTTAGGCAAAAATTACAATATTTTGTTAGTATAAATGATTTAATAAATATAGAGAAAGTTAGGTTAATCACCTAAAATATAGAATTTACCAAAATATAAGAATCTAAGCATATTATTGAAACATCAAGATATCATTAGTAAATATTATGACCAATGACCATAAAATCATATGATATTGTATGTTATATTCAATAAAGTGATGATAATGCTTCATCATATGTTATGTTTATTCATGATATGTAATCCAATCCTCCAAGGATGTGGGGATATGATAGGTTGAATGGACCATCACATGTGTATGCAAAGTCTCACCCTTAGGCTCCTTGTCACATTATGCAACAAAGATAGAATATTTACCTCAAATTGTGTTTGGTATATCCTTAAGTTTATTAATCTAAAGATGATATGAATAAACCTTGTGATGAGTTTTTATTTTGAATTTGTAGACACTTTGCTTACCTTATTTTGCTCCTTTAGCTTCCAGATTTGGATTTTTTTTGGATGAGCCAAAATGGAGGAATCACTTTACTTCAATGTATTATCTATGCTTGTTGCTAAATGAAATAAAAAAAATTATGTCTAATGAATGAGCAGGTCAATCAAGAAAATTATTTAAAATATTTTAGACAATGTGGTTAGATAACCATAATCTTCTAAAACATTATTGAGTACCATAATGAGGTATACCTTGGCATCCTAATAATTCTCATAACAAAATTGACATCCTCTTGTAATTTTTTGAAGTGATTAATTTATCCTCAACTATCCCTAAATCCAACCATCCTAATGGTAGTAAGTTTGAATTCTAGATAATTAACTTAGTGGCATCTACTTTATCAAACATTGACTTGAAATTATTGAATATATTTATAATATTAGAACTGTTGGTAATGTGGTTGTCTACATCCTTGTCCATGTATAAGGAAATCATACTATATGCTTATTATTTCTTGGACTTAAGGACTTCCTTCCTATAATTAGTATTTTTCTCTATTGATGTTTGTTTAATACAAGCTAACAATTTCCTCTTATAGAAAATAGAATCTACTTTGATATTTTATGAGGAATATTTTTCCCACCAAGAGTAGGTGATGAATAGTCTATGTTAATCCTATAAAATTTCATTCTTCCTTCATTCTTTAATTCTATACTAAAAATGAGTTATTGTAGAAAAATGCATTCATTCATTCATAATAAATGAATAGTCTATGTTGAGAGGATGATTTTATAAAATTTCAAAGTATATAAAGACATGAGGGAGGAATGCAGGAGACTTCCCACTCTACACAAGATGTTTTTATCTACTTACCTGCTTCCCCATCTCCTAGTTTTATCCCAGTTTCATGGCACTTCCTAGGCCCTTCTCCCTAGGTTGGCTATGGTACCAGATGATCTCCTTGGGATGGGAGGTCCCTAATACACTTGTTTGCTCCTTTCCCAACCTAATTGTAGGTTTCTTGCCTATGTCCTTGACCTAGTATGTCCATGGGATTCTCCTTGGGTATCCTGTTATGCCTTTGGGATCCTTTTTCCTTGCTGCTCTCAGGTCTTTCCTAGGTTTGTTGTAGGTTTTATAATTGGTTTTGGATTCTAGTATTTCCTCGATTGTAGTACATTATGGCTTCAAGATGGGGGATTGACTTCATACTTGGGCTTCTCAAGAGGTTTTCACTACATACTTCTAGTCTGGTGGGGACCACATGCATTTTTTAGTAAATCTTCTCTCTGGGCTTCTTGGATCTGGTTTACTTGGTGGATTCTCAGTGTATCTTTCATGACCTTGGTGGAGACATTATGCTTTGCTTGCTACTGAGATCCTTTTGATTTTCTAGATTTAGATCCCTAAATTTTTTCTTGTGTGGAGTTGGAGGTTTCTTGGGGTTATCTGCTACATATTTTGGTTTTGAAATGGGACATGTGCTTATTGCCTACAGCTTTATCATCCCATGGTTCCTTTAGATCGGGTTTCTTGGGGCCTTTCTGCCTCTTTTCCTATGGCTAATAACTCTATTTCCATTGCATCCTATGGTATATTTTGGCATTCTCGTAGCTCAACCTCACATGCAATGGGATCTCATGGCCTGTGGAGATCCTCAGAATTGTTGATCTATTTTCCAAGCTTTGTGCAGGATGCTACTTCCTGGACTACCTTCTCGGGCCATCCTTGGATGGGATCCTGGTTTTCTTGTGCAAGGGATATCATGGCCTGTGGAGATCCTATGACTTTTAATGAAATATTTTACCAAAAAAAAAAATATTATATAAAGACATCACTACCAATAGAAAATGATAAAAAAATAAAAGGTCAAAAAAGCCTCTAGAATTATTTTGTCAATGTGTGTGTATGCGTATAGAATATAGAATATAATACATGCTATTAATATTGATTTTCTGATTTTTGACTAAATGGCAATTTTTTCTTGATGGACAAGGGCATAAAGTGAGGGAACAAAAGCCAATTAGTGGGATGTTGGATAAATACCAAAAACCCAATTACAAAAATATCTATAAATTGAGGGAAATAGAAGACACCCGCCAACACCTTCTAACACAATCACATGGGTTTATCATTCTCTAGAGAGGTTAAATTATGGGATCGAGGTTAAGGGGTATTGGTATAAACTAGAATAATATATGTTCAAAACCATAATAAGATAAATGACAATAAGAATATAAGCATAAAAAATAACACCATATAATATTCAATCATATTTATAACATCAAACCTATGTAATCAAGATACATTAATTAAGTTCTGTAATATGACAAAGGAAGGAATTAGATGAAAAATATTTGACCAAGATCAATAAGAAAAAAATGTAGTTTCAAGAAATAAAACTAGGGGAAAATGATTTACATGAAATAAAGTGTAAGAATATGATTGAGATACATTGTTTAATGCTATAAATGAGTAAGATACAAAATATATTGTTCCACTAGTTAATAGTTATTTTTTTTTTTTTTAAGATAAAAGAAGGGGTTTTGAAAGGAATACCAAATATTTACAAGAGTGGAGCATATAATAACTAAGGCAAAGCCTAAAATTACCCTAAATAATTAACAAAATAAAAAATCCTACTAGACCCAACCTACAGTCTAGTAACCCAACTAACAAGTTATCCTAGGAATATGCAAAGACTTAGGCCCTCGAGACTAACAAAAAACCTAAAAAAATAAAATAAAATAGAGAAGGGGATACCTACCTACAAAATTCAAAAAGAGGAGCAGGAATAAATAAGATATTATATCATAGGAGAAGCCTCTCTTGTATCCCATAGCCCTTATTAGAAAACTCTTAGATCACCCTTATGATGATGTATCATGACTTTGATCTCTTTCACATAGGCAATTGACACCTAAAGGGTCCCAATAAGAGCTTTATAGTTATATTAAAGTGTTTTAAGGAAGTAATATGGAAGGCTAGGAACATCCAACAATGTAGGGGGAAGCTACCCTTGATAGTCAATAGAAACCATAGAAACTTTATCCTTCTTTCTCGTTGGAGCCTAAACCTCCAAATTTGACTTGTCCATATGAATGAGGGACTTTTTTAATTTAACCAATATTTCAAATGATCACTTGGACCACCTAGGCCTCCTTCCTCTAATTCCCCTAGGTGATATCGAAGCCCCACCCAAAGCATTCAAGACTTTCTCCATTATTTTTATAAAAACAATAGGGTATTTTAGGTCCTTCGAATATATAGTCACTGGATTTGGATTGGGAAGAATCAAGAGGATCAATAACTAGAGTCAATTTTTTAAGATCCACTTGACTGAGAGTCATTTCCACAAACAAACCCTTAGCCATCATGATTTACTCAAAAATTAAAAGGTCCAACCCCTAGTGAATAGGGTCTAAACCTTTTTTCCTCTTGATGTCAGACATTGATTTATCCATAGAATTGAACAAAAAAAGAATATTCATCTATCTTATAGTACAGGTGAAATGTGACATGGTAGTTACACAAAACATCTATGTTTACATCCAATGAAAATAATCAATCGCCACTAAGAGTACCATGTTCCATAGGGACTTAAGCATCTTAGCCTAATAACCATTTTGATTTTTTGGAAAATACTCATCTTCATCTAAAAAGGACCCCAACTCTCTTGTCAGGAATTTTTTTACCTATTATGATAGTATCTAGTAGGGGTAGGCTTATTACCTCAACAACTAACACAAAAAATATCTCAAATTCTAATCCTACAACCTTCACCCATCCATTTCTCCAAGAGTGCACAAGTTGTCTCAAAATCCTAAAATGATGCCTGTAGACACCAAAGTCTAGCCACTTGTCCTCCATCCATGCTTTCCCACCATTTCCACAACCAAAACATAGTCATTTGACCTCCATCCTAGATTTACCACCATTTTTACCTATTATATATTTATATTTAAATAATAACATTTTATATATTATATTATATATATATTTAATAAATATATATATAAAAAAGTCAATCCCATATATCCGATCTCATTTAATCATGTCTATCCATCCACATAAATCCATGCCACACCCTAAATTTAATATCTACCCTTAGATGTGCTCTAATCTCAGCCACACAATTAGTATCATTGAAACCCTAGCACGCCCTAGGTTAGATTATAAATAGGAGCCATTTTGATGGCTCAATCCCTAAGTCCCTAAATGTATAAGTTTTCAAATTTCTTGAGATCCTGAGTTCATAATAATTGAGCCATTGTATTCTCCAAGTTTCCAACTTAGCCTTTGTGCCCTAACCCCCACTCCATCTACCATATTCACTACTCCCTCGATCACCATCATCGCCATCGTATTTCGTGCCTTCATCAAATCTACTTTTGTAGAATCCTCCATTTTCTAAGCACCTTTGGGTGCATTCTATCAATGCCAAGCACATCTGGGCACCTCCCTACTAGGTGTACATGCCCACGAGCATTTTCTACAACTACCAGGTGCCCACATGCATTTTACATAAGCCCTTATGAAAGCTTCCTAGCCTTCGAGTGATGCTAGGGCACACCTTCGCCATTGACCTACAACAGATCCATTTATCAAAGGATAACCAAAAAGTAGCAAGGTAAATCATTCTATCTCTTTTATTTCATTTCAATATCTTTAGATTTACATGCAATTTCATTTATCAATAACTAGGGTTTTATTGATATTTGAGGGTCTCACGTAGTGGAGCCCTCATAGTTATTACTGACTCCCTGTTATTATTTTTATGTGTGTATATTTGGAGATTCATCAGCATTGGGTAGTTATTTAATATGGAGTGGCCTGAATCAATGGATATCTAAAGCCCACTCAACTCTATTGGGAGCAAGAACGAGTTTTACAGATGACACAAGCATTGTTAGCTAGGGTTTTAAAGAACCCTAGCATTATTGTATTTATTGTATCTAAATAAACTATGTAAAACCCCTATTTGGGGTCACATTTGATTGTACTTAGATCCCCCAACAATAATAATATCATATCTATTTCATTGTGCAATTTCTTGTGTTACTTGGTTTATTCATTTTTAGTTAGTTATATCTGGTGTTTCATTTTTGTCTCTACAAATGGTGATCATGGTGGGACCCCCTAAGGATTTCATGTTATGATTTATCTTGAATTATAACTTGATTTTTGTTTTTCTATTTTCCAAATTTTTAGAAGCATGAATCACATGTCTTTCGTTGGACTTAGAGTTTCTAAAATTTCATAGTAGTTGTAGAAGGTGCACAAAATGCCTAGTGGTGCTTGAAGATCATTCAAAAATACCCAAACACTTGGAGTTCATTCAAAAACACCTAGTGGCACTTGAAGGTCACTAAAAAATGCCTAGTTGCATTTTAGAGATGCCCAAATGCATTTTACAGTGATTTAGAACAAATACGTAGGTTGTCCAATAAGTCTGTTGTCTAAAATCCAAGTTTCTATTTTTACGTATTTTGGGTTCTTTACTGTATTTTTTAGACTCTAAGATTAAAATTAAAAATTATTAAGTAATCTAGAAAAGAAGTCATTCTAGTTTGCATTTAAGTCTTGCATCCATTCACACATTCTAATTAGGGTTTTTGTTTTTAATGTATTCACAAATACAAAATGTTGCATTTTGTTTGCATCTAAATTGAGAAACTATATAACATAGTATTGCATTTTAGGGTTAGAAAAACCTTCTTTTGTTTACCTAAGTAGGAACATCATTGGGGTGCCAAGAGTATTCCTTCCAGTTGGGTGATTCCAGGTAGAGAGGAGGATGAACCCTTCGGTTGTTATTTAGATAGGAGGTATTAAGCGGTGTACTTCATACTCTTTACAGAAATTGGCATTCTCTTGTTGGATTCTAATTTATATTTATGAAATTAGTTGTTTCTAACATTGTTTGTACATGTTAATAAAAAAAAAATTAAAAATAATTCACACACAACACGTTTCACTCAAAATAGTAGTGGTTGGATTTCATCACCAACCACTGCTTGAGATTCGATGATGGTGGCATTCATCTCCATCCACCAATATTTTCCCATATAAACCATAGGATACCCCCGAGCAAACTTTTTGGATTTCATCACCAAAAAGAATCTCGTTGCCCTATCTTTACCACAATTTCTACCTTTGTTTCATTAAGTAAGATAAAATACAAGACTAACACATAAAATGAATACACATTAAAAAGGAGACAATAAATGAACAAGGTAAGCCACATTGGTTAAAACTTAGCATTGGTTGTTTGTTTCCTTTTTTTTCTTTAAAAAAAATTAGTTTTGTGTTACATTTGATAGTTTAATTTGTATCTTGATTTATTTGCTTATGGTATTGTTAGTCAAAAAGTGACTAACTACAAAAAATAGTTGATGCACCCTTTTTGCATATTTTTAAAGAAGACCGAAGTGGCCCATATGCTAAAGAACAAAGAAAAAGCAAAATACACTAAGGAAGAAAAGTGTCACGATTTCGCGACACGTCGAGTTTTCGCGGCAAAAAACAGCAGAGAGGGAAAGCAGGGAAAAAAGTCACGATTTTGCGACATGGCTTATTTTCGCCAGAAGAAAAGAAAAACTGCTAAAGAGACTAAAAGTGTCGCGATATCGCGACATGTCCCTTTTTCGTGGCCAAAAGCAACAAGAGGAAGCGAGGAGGCAGAAGTGTCACGATTTCGTGACATGTCACATTTTCATGATCAAAACCAAGACAAAGAGCTATGGAGGCGAAAGTGTCACGATTTCGTGACATGTCGCATTTTTGTGGTCAAAACCAAGACAAAGAGCTATGGAGGCGGAAGTGTCACGATTTCGTGACATGTCGCATTTTCATGATCAAAACCAAGACAAAGAGCTATGGAGGCGAAAGTGTCACGATTTCGTGACATGGTCAATTTTTTGGCAAAAGAATAGAGAATCAAGGAAGACATAGAAATGTCATGATTTCATGACATGTTGCATTTTCATGACTCAAGAAGGGCAGACAGGCAGAGAAACAAGAGTGTCACGATTTCATGACATGTCTGGTTTTCGCTAAAGAAACAGAGTATATTTTTGGCAACTGGGGCATGCACTGACATCAAGTGCTGATTTTTGGAGAATGGTCAATTGATTATAACTTGGCAGGTCCACTGGATGATTGCAGAATAACAAGCTCATCTAAATTTAGCCAGAAGGAAATCTATCTAATCTATGGGAAATCCGTTGTATATTCTTAGAAACTGTAGACAATTACTTGTAATTGATTGAGGAAATTAAATGTACATAGTAGAAGATACTCTTTTTAGGGTATAAATAGGAGTGAGTCGACCATGAAAAAGGGTCGGCTCTTGGACGTTTATAGACTTGATGTACATGTGTTGGATTACAAGCAATAAGAGATATTCTTCCTCTGGCTTCTGAAAATCTGTATGCGAGTGTATGTATCTGGTGTTTTAACTTTTATTCATTCTAAGTTTTATAATGTATCTATTCTAAAATCTGGACTGTGCACGTATAAACCTTATTTCTAGAGTTGAATATTAAAGATATTTACATGTATTTTAGATGAACATCTAAAATCGCACTCAAGAATTCATGTTTTCTATAGGAAGATATAAAGAAAACTCTGAAGGTAGTAATCTGCATCATCATTTTTTTTGTTGTTGTCTAATCTGTACCATGAGAAAAGTTCTAGCTTAGGCTATATTTCCCTTATCTCTTGTTTCCCTTTTCTCTAAAAAACTCAAAGGAACCAGCCTTCTCTGGAGATTAGACAGATGATCTCAAGCAAGGTCTGTCTACTCAATGTTGGCAAAGTCTAAGGCGCAACACTATTAACCGAAGGCAGATTTTGTTCCAACAATTTTTGGCATGCTCGGTGGGACCAACAAATCCCACAGTATTATATAAGTTTTGGTGTTTTACTTTAGAGCCTTTTGTTTGAAAATCTCAAGAAAAAACTACCTGGCGACTCCGTTGCAATAAAATTTAGACCATAAAAGAAAGACCTTGTCTAAATTTTTTTGGTTATATAGCCATATGATAACCAGATCCCAAGCTAGAAACTCTAAAGAACCCATCGAGTTCTTTGAGCTACATCTCGAAAGCCTAAAAGCACACCCTGTGCTAGCCGCATGATCAAATCCACCTGGCACCATTAGTACCTCTTCAACACCCATTGTAGGAGCATCTGCAAGCAATCCTATAGTAGTTGTAACTCCTTTAGCAACCATGGCAGCTGCCCCCACCCCAGCGCATCTTGTGTGGAACCAAACTGGTCCTTTGAACTTAGGAGCACACCACCAAATTCCACAAGCTGCACTAAAAGCATTGCCGACCTTTGACGGAATAGGAAAAATAGCAGATGAGCACTGTTTAGATGTATCATCGCTAGCATCTATTTACAATATCACTCAGGAAGATGTAATGGTCAGATTGTTGGTTATATCTTTGAAAGGAAAGATGCTCTATTGGTACAGAGCGCTTCCCATTGGATCCATTACTTCTTGGGCAGTGCTCGTCGACCGTCTGGTCGATGAATTTAATATACATGCGGATCCTTTCACATTGCTGAATCAATTCACTATCATTGAGAGGCATCCACAAGAAGAAATCCAAGATTTCAACATCAGATTTACTAGAACTCGTGATAGAGTACCTCAGGGCCTAAAACCCATGGAAGAACAAGCTATATGCTATTATTTAAGGGCTTTTGATTCAGATCTCAGTATGATAATAAGGCAATCCCGTGTAACCACTTTCCCTGAGATATATCTAGAGGCAGCAAAGGGCGAAGCTGATCTGATCGCTACAAAGAGATATCCATCAAAGAGTTTATTGCCAATTGTACCAAAACTTTCCCAAGCATCAATTTCTAAACTCCCTATACTCCCATCAATGCAAGCTCTCCCAGCTATAGCCACACCTCCTACACTCCTTGCATTACCAGCCCTACCCCTTGCATCAGCTCCCCCGAATGACCAGTACACGACCATAATTGATACAATGAAAACATTGTCAAATGAAATGGCATCCATGAAAAAGAGGGAAGCTGAAAGAAATATTCAAGCAAGAAGATTTCCACAGATACAAAAATATGGCACTTCAATGAGTGGTAGAGGGCAAGATAGAAAAAATGTGGTGTATGCGAATGAGATAGGAGATAATGGAGAACCCACTAATTCTGATTACTGGTGTACCACTTGCAATGATCCTCATGGAGAAGATTCATGCATGATTCATCAACATCATGTGCAAGCGGTTATTAATGAAAGAGCCAAAGAAATCGGCAAGGGACAGGTGAACATAATCAGAGAGGTCCACCACAATTTGGCAATGCCATCCGTGGAACAAGTCTCAGTCCTGACAAGATCGGGAAAAAAGTCATTACAAGTCGACCCTAAGGAACTCCAACCACTAAGTTTTCCTCCCGCCCCCAGGGCTACTCCATAGAAAAACCAGTCTAATGAGAAAGGACGTTCTGACCCTCCTCAGACTTCTGCGACTACACCAAGAAAAGAATTTCCTCCTAGAAAAGGGAGCGAGTCTCAAGAACAAGCGAAGGAAAGACTCAGATTTCCTTCATTGACAAAAAGACAAAGAACAGAAGCCACGCAGGTCTATAGAGACAGATATGATGCATCGACTAGTGGAAGGGAGAAAAGTGTTGAGGTATCCCCAGCTGCAACCCTTTCATTCAACATTGCAGAAGAAATGAAGAGGACTCCTTCCAAGATAAGCATGTATGATGCACTGCAAATTCTTGGTCAGATTGACCTCCTCCAAGAATCCCTAAATTTAAAGAATGATACCTCCTTCTCAAATGTTATACAAGCAAATGTTATGTCAACCTCTGGGAAAAATAGACCACCCCCATTCTATCTATCTTTGCAAATGGAGGGGTGGATAGTTCACAATTGCATGATTGATTCAGGGGCCGCAACTACGGTGATGCCGAAAGCCGTATGTGACATAATGGGGATGGAATATACTCGAAGTCATCCTGGTGTGTTGCAATTAGATGGTACTCCAGTAAAATCTATCGGGGTGATCAAAGATATCCCTATTCAACTCCACAGAATACCAGAAGTAGTCGTCATACAAGAGGTAGTCGTTGTAGACTTAGAACCATATTTTGGTATGTGTTTATCCAGAGAATTCATGGCCAAAATGGGCGGTTATCTGTCTCTAGATTATTCTCATTTGGAGGTACCTTTCAAAGGTAAAAGAGTCAAGATCTACAATGAAAAACCATCTACTTTTCACGTAGAAATATTGGAGGAAACAACCACCGTCAACATGATGTCTGAGGAATTGGAAAATATCGATTTAATGGAAGAAACCCTGGAGGAACTCCAATCTGAGGATCAGTTTTCAATGAAAGACTTCAATGCTATGATAGAGACAGAAATGGGAAGCTATTCCATTGAGAAACCAAAAAATCTCCCTATTGTTGTCCCTAAAACAGATGATTCGGCCAACCAGTTATGGAAATTGTACTTTGATGGGTCAAGGTGCAAAAATAGAGCAGGAGCTGGAATCGTTCTGATTTCACCTATTGGAAAAGAAAAAGTCTTTTCATATAGGTTGACATGGAGTTGCACCAATAACGCAGTTGAATACGAAGCTTTGTGTTTGGGACTTAGGAAAGCTAAAAAACTGGGTGCAAAACAGTTGCTGATCTATGGAGATTTAGAGTTGATTGTTAAACAAGTTACTGGAAAATGCATTTGTAAGCAACATTACCTAAGGGCTTACAAAAACAAAGTGTTGGATCTATTGGAAAATTTTGAAGCACTAAACATGAAATCCATTTCCAGAGAGAAGAACACCCATGCAGACATGTTAGCATCGGTAGGATCCAATTTTTGCCCAGTCAATAATGTTATTCAGAAGTCTAAAATAGTCAAACTTATATACAGGCCTTCTGTGCCCGACAAGGACATTTTTTGGCAGGTATTTGAGAACGATGAGCAGATCCTAGATTTTTTGATTCATGAGATGAATTGCTCTAGAGATAGAGCGTTACAAGAAGAGGACGAAGAGAGCCTTATTCAACTGAAAAACAATCATATCCCCAGGGGACTGATCACCCTGGAGAGCCTTTTTGACAATAGCGACAGAGCTGTAGGTCGAAGGATCAAGGTAGATGAACGTCGGTATAAAGAAGTAGAACTAGAACCGGGCAAGATGATCAAAGTAGGGACCAATTGTACAGAAGTAGAACTAGAGCAAATAAAATAGTTATGTAGAGAGTATCCAGATATAATAGCCTGGACTTATGGTGATCTAAAAGTGTACAGGAAGGAGGTCATTCAGCATACCATCGAACTAGAGGAGGGAGCTAAACCTTTTAGGCAGAGGCAGAGGCCTGTGAATCCTAAAATTGAAGCCTTAATGAAATAGGAGTTGTTAAAACTCCTACAGGCTAAGATAGTATACCCAATCAAGCACTCTACCTGGGTGGCAAATTTGGTTCCAGTCCGTAAGAAAAATGGAGAAATAAGACTATGTGTCGATTTCAAAAATTTGAACAGAGCCTCTTTAAAGGATCACTATCCTTTACCCCAGATTGACCCAATCCTTCATACTGTGGCAGGAGCAGAAAGGTTTTCTCTGTTAGATGGCTTCTCTGGTTACAATCAAGTTTGGGTGAGAAATGAAGATCAATATAAGACTGCATTCACCACTAAGTGGGGAACATTTGCATACCAAAGGATGCCCTTTGGATTATCTAACGCAGGAGCAACTTTTCAAAGAGCCATGGACGTAGCTTTTGGGGAGCTTGCAAACAAAATTATTGTCGTCTATTTAGATGACATGACCGTATTTTCTCACAACAAAAAAGACCATGCCACTCATCTGCAACAAGTATTTGAGAAATGTAGGGAATTTGGAATATCATTAAATCCCAAAAAGTCTATTTTTGCTGTGGAGGAAGGAATACTCCTTGGGCATGTTATCTCTAAAGTTGGGCTTTCAATTGACCCTGATAGAGTGAAGGCACTTCTTGAGTTGTCACTTCCAGTTAACAAGAAAGGTTTGCAGTCCTTCTTTGGGCAAATAAATTTCGTCAAAAAATTCATTGCAGACTTTGCCCAAACAGTTAAACCAATGACTGAATTATTGAAAAAGGATGCTCCTTTCAAATGGACAGAGCCAAGGAAAGAAGCTTTCCAAAAAATTCTAGAAGCCATCGCTCAAGCTCCTGTGCTAGTTAACCCTGACTATTCACGAGGTTTCATACTATATGTCATCGGAGAACAAGATAGTTATGCTGCAGTTCTCACTCAGAAAGGAGCGGATGATGAAGAAAGACCCATAGCCTTCCTGAGTTCCACCATGCACAAACACGAGGAAAGGTACAACTTCATAGAGAAACAAGTATATGCAATTATGAAATCCTTGAATAAGCTAAAACACTTCTTATCCCAGAGTCGGACGATGGTTTATGTTATTCATCCCGATGTAAGGAACTTCATAATTCAAGGAGAACTGGGTGAAAAGAGAGCTGGATGGGTGACTCGCATCCAAGAGTATGATGTAGAAATACGTCCTACTAAAATAGTAAGAGGGAGAGCTTTGTGCCAGGAATTGGCCAAGCAAGCTGCAAGTGGATATGGGGAGAGCCACCCCGTCATGGCAAACATTGAGCAACATCAAGACAGAGTAAGTTCAGGTTGGATCGATGACTTTGTGAGGTACTTTCAGACTGGGTCATGCCCTGAAGATATGAATGCTTCCCAGAGAAGGAGATTCAGAACCCAAGCATTGAAATATACCCTTTGAATAGAAGGGTTGTACAGGATTAATATAGATGGTGTATTGTTGAAATGCATTCCCGATAATGAAAAGCAGAAAGTGTTAGATGAATTTCATGGGGGTCTCTCAGGGGGACATTATGCAGGCCGAACCACAGCTTTGAAGATCCTTAGAGCTGGGTGTTATTGGCCTTCCATCTTCCTAGATGCATACAAAGTGACCCAGAGGTGTGAACAGTGTCAGAGGTATGTGGGAAGGAACAGGAATGCGCCTATGCCCTTAAAAGCTATTCAAGTCGAGGAACCGTTCCAGCAGTGGGGGTTGGATTTTGTAGGTATAATAGAGCCAAATTCATCATCAGGCCACAAATACATTCTCACTGCCATGGACTACTTCACCAAGTGGGCAGAAGCGGTACCCACAAAGAAAGCTGATTCAAAAGTGGTGATAGAATTTGTCGAGAGTCTAATCACAAGGTTTGGCATACCAGATTCTTTGATTACAGACAATGGATCTCCTTTCACTAGTGCAAAGATGATCGAATTTTCCAGTCGATATGGAATTTACCTGAAGACTTCCTCTAATTATTACCCACAAGGTAATGGATTAGCTGAGTCTACTAATAAAAATATTTTAAGAATTCTGAAAAGAACATTAGAGGATAATAAGAAGAACTGGCACTCACTCCTGAATCAAGCCCTGTGGGCCGATAAAATTTCAATCAAGAAATCAATCAATACATCACCATATGCTTTGGTTTATGGCAAAGAGGTTGTTTTGCCGATTCACATGGAGATACCCACGTTGAAATTGCTCAACCAAGTTAATGAAGACGAAGGCCATCCAATGGATGCCCGGCTGATGCAACTTCTGCAGCTTGAAGAGTCTAGGGAACAAGCTTACAATCATCATCAAAAGCACATGGTAAAAATAGTTGGGTGGTTCGATAAGAAAACCACTTTCAGGAAATTCAAAACAGGTGATCTGGTGTTAAAATGGAACGTCAAGAAAGCAAAACCAGGACACCATGACAAGTTTGACGCATTCTGGGAGGGGCCATTTGAAATTATTTTAGAAAAGCAATTCAATGCCTTCCAGTTAAAATATCAGGATGGATGGGTTCTACCCCTCACGGTGAATGCATTTCACCTAAAATTATATTTCCAGTAAAAGGGACAGATCGCCATTATATGTACAGTATATTATAGGTTTTGAAGTTTGTGAATATTTCCCTTTTTCGTGGCCTAATAGGGATCATTTTTGAGGACTATCAGAGTCTGACATTTTGAAATAAAATTTGGAGGGAAAAGTCCGCCCTTGTTATTTTGCATTTTCAAATCCGGAGTTGCCACGTGGTCGCCTGAGAGTCGGCAAGAGGGAATGATGAGAAAATAATGTTTTTAAATATGTTACGTGTGTTTCTCAAAATATTTCTAAAGATCCACCGCCGAATGTTTCTAAGCAACCACGTGCCCAGGGTTCAGTGGAAGAAGATAATAAATCTGTCAGGTAGCATCTTTCTCGGCATGAGATAATTCCCAGTCCCCAAGTGGGTTTTTAATGAGCCAACGAGCATTTTTGGAAGTTTCCTAAGGAAGGTGGCGAGAACGGAAACCAAAGAAAGATGGACGAATCAAATCGACCAACCATCATTTAATGCATTAATTTTGCATGTCCTCCTAAGCTATATAAAATTAAATTCAAGGATTTAGAGAGACATTTCACCATTTGCAAACTTGCTGAAAACTCCTGAAGAAGAAAAAGAAGCGAGGAATTTTCTCTGAGATGCTTGAAAAGCTAGAAATCTCGCCAGCTACTATTATACCACCACACTATAGCGTAGTGAGGAAGGAGTTGTGAAGCAATCAGAAGAGGTTCAAAATATGTATACCTGATAATTCATAATGGCTCCGAAGAAGGTGAAGGACCAGGCAACATCTACCTCATCACCCCCGACTACTTCGGTAGTAAAAGGAAGGGAGGGGGACAACACTAGTTTTATTGACAGAGACTCCCGAATTGCGGATACAATCATAACATGGAAGGACCCGATGGAGATTCGGAGCAATATAAAGAACCGGGTAGCAACTGGGGTTTCTGCGTCTTCTCCTTCGACATTTGCATACCATTCTTTCTTGTACTGGTATGTATATATTCCTGTTCATCCCTGCCCAGAATTGGTAAGAGCAATTGCAAATTTCTATGATGAAAATGAGAGAAAGATTAGAGATTTTTTAGGGAGGGTTCTATTTTCTCTGTCCAAAAATGCTTTTGTTTCTGCTTTTGCTGCGGGCCGTGTCCCTCCCTTAGAACCTAAGAAATTTGACCCCTTAGAACAGGCTACATATTTTGGCTCATCCAAAAAGGTGAGGGGTTTCCTAGCCACTCAGCTAAAAGATCTTCCAGAAGGGGTAAATCCACCAGAACCCCCAATTGACAGGGCAACTTTTAAAAACCCCGAACTATATTCCATCCTGGCCATGATTGCTGGACTAAAAAATGATGAAAAGGTTCAGAAGTGGCAGGTGGTTGTAGCAGAATGTTTGTCGAACCCCAGAATGTATGATTCGATGGTTATGAGCAGGAGTGTGAGACCTATTTTCTTTGACTGGCCTGAGTTTTTAAGTGCAGAAATTCATGAGGGTTTGGCGGCATTGAAGGCTGGAACCCAGTTTTCTTTCAGATACACTTCATATTTGGTATGGTTATTCTTTTATTTTATGTCTCAAGAGTTAGCTTTCATTTCAAAGAATGATAAGAATGAGAAGGGAGAAATTTTTCCGGTATATGAATGGACTAATGTGTTATACAAATCCGAATCATATTATGATTTCAATAGGGAATTTTTGGGCCCTGCACTAAAAATCATGTATGGGCAAATAACAAGATTGACCCCCAAAGCGGAAAAGGTATTGCAAACCAAGTTTGCAAAGGAGGGGGATTGGTTTATCCTAACACAAGGAGTATGCATCAGATTGTATGGGTTTACTGACAAACCCTTTTTACTTCCTCATTATGTGACTGATAGAGTCTTTGCCTTAGAATATGTTAGGCAAACAGAAAGCATTAATGTCAAATTCGGGACTGGAATTGGGAAAACCAGTACCTGTAATATGCCCTTTAGTTTTGAAGGAATTACTATTTCAAAGAAAGGGCAAAATGAACAAATAACAGAGTATTTGAGGAAATTGGGGCTTATTGAGATTTCGCAAAGATGGAAATATGACCCCATAAACAGATTTTCTGAGAGACAATCTATTTTGAATAAAACACATAAAAAAGAATTTCATGTTAAAGTCAGGGATGATATTGAAGAAAATAGGAATAACACAGAAGATAAACCCCTGGAGTGGCACATAGAGAAGATGGAGCCTTTGCCTCCTTGGCATGATTTTTATGAAGTAATTGTTCAATTTGACCCAAAAAATAAAAAGGCTCATCAGTTGACGGAGGGCAAAATCACCAGGATTCAGAAGAGTAGACCAGATTGGGATGTGGCAAAAATTTGGGAATGGTGGGTAATGAGAGTCCAAAAAAATTCGATTTCATCAAGATACCCCACCAAAAATGACAATCTGTTCGAAACTCGATATACTGAAAACCATGACTCCTGGGGAGGAAGTTTTCCTGTTAGAATCCCTCCAAGCATAGGAAGTAGTCATTCTTCTACTCCCAAAGTATCCCAGCCACCTGAAGAATCCTAGCAGCCCGAAGCGGGTAAAGGAAAAGAAATTGTAGAGGCTCAAAATCTTCCCCTTGTTCAGACCAAACCTAGGACATCTAGGAAAAGATCGATAGAAGAGGTTTTTACTGAAGAACAAGGAAAGACTTATAGTTCGAAGGCTGCCCAGATGATGTTGAAAATGGGTTATGATGGAAAGGGGCTAGGCAAAGAAGGATAGGGGAGAGTTGAACCTATTCTAGTCCATCAAAGAGAGAAACGTCTAGCACTTGGGGCAGATACTCTGACGTCCAGACATCATTCCTCAAAAGTTGTAAAATTCGTTCCACCTACGGACTCGGATACAGAATCTGATGAACCCGTAGCAGAAAGAATGAGGAAATTGAAAATGATGGCTGATAGAAGAAAAGACAAGAATATTATTCAAACTTCTTCTAGTGATCAAGAGCCTCTAGATACAGAAGACAACTCAGGGAAAGGGACTCAGGAAGGTGAACCAGCCCATATAACTGAAGGAAACACTGATGCAGATGCTCAGAAAGTTGAGCATGAAACTTCACAGAAGGAGGTCTCACGCGGCCCACCCATTTCGGCTCAAGAGAGCCAAAAGAGTGAAAATAAAAAACAAATTTTGGTTAAAAAGGAGATCCTGACGGTAGGAGAGCAGCAGGAGAAACAAATTATAAACTTGGACGAAAGTGATGAGGAAAATAAAACTCCTGATAAAGACAAAACACAGAGTGAAGAAATGACCATCAGTGAACATGAAGGAGACGAAGAACACCAACAACCAATCCAACCGAAAATAGGTATGTTTTCTTCACTTTCTTCTTCTCATTCTCCTACTCATTCCCATTGTAATTCTCCTTCCTTTTCTAAAATCAACAAAAATATAATGTCCTTGCCAAAAAATTACCTTGTCCTCCCAGAAATGGCAGCGTCTCCCTAGAATCCGCTAAATGTTGGATCCGCAGTTGCTCCCATTCCTTTTCTCCCTAGCATTGACATCCCGATGGCTGGAGTTACAACTTCTCAAGGGACTGAGTCACACTCCACCATGGCCAAGATTGAAAATCTGAAGAAGGTGAGCAGGAATGCTTTAGATTGGTGGACTTCACATTCAGCTGAGAATCCTAAAGCACCGGCTACTGTAAGAGAAATCATTGCTTTAGATCCAGCCAATATGCAGAGGAAGAAGTTGAAGTTAACTCCCATTACTAAGAAATCAAAGGGAGAAATGACTGTGGAAGATTACCAGGTGGAAGAGATAACTGAAGATATATCTCAACTGCCTATGCAAGATGAGTGGGTGAAAGCCCAAGCACATTTTGGGACCATATACTTACAGGGAGGACACTATCAAGAAATGTTTTTGAAGGAAAAGGAGAAGAGGAAAGAACTAGAGGCTGTAGTGAGAGAGCAAAAAATAGTAGAGAAGGCTCTTACTCTGGAGGCTAAAAAATGGGAGGGTAAATTCAGTGTCGCTGACAAAGTGGAAAAGGGTAAAGAAAAGTTGAGTATAGCAGAAGCTCAGATTCAGGCATTAAATACATAGGTACAACAACTACAACAACAATTGGTAGACCAACAAAATGCTCCTTCCGAATTTTCCAAAGATAAAGTAAAAAACATGAGGAAAGAATTGTTAAAGGATTTGTTACCTTTAGTATTAAAGGCTAAACCTTTATTATTTTATTTAGCTAAAGTAAAGGAAACTACCGAAGTAGTAAAATAGGAATTTGGAGCTGCTGAAGCATTTTTGTTGAAAAGAGAAGATGCAGCTACTAAAATTCAGATTTTGTCAGAAAAGATGCCAGGAAGCATGGAAGCCAAGCTCAGAAGCGAAGCCTGGTCTCAAGCTAAAATCGCTGCAAAAAACTTCTTTAGAAAATTTAAATTGATAGCACAGGGAAATAAGTTTCTGCAGGAGCTTGAGGATGAAGCGAGGGGGTTGCTCCAAAACCTTGATTTGGCTATCCATAATGGGCTTCCTTACCTCTGGGATGATGGTTCAAAAGTTTTGAAGGAAGAAGTCCTTTCGGCATCAATAAAAGCTTTTGTTGAAGATGAAACAGACATAGACAGCTGGTAGGAACCTGTAGAAGAAACACAGGTCATGGAAATGATCCAGAGGCTGACACAGATTAAAGCCTATTTACAAGAGCTAATTTTTAGGCAAAAGATCATTTCTTATGATAAAGTGGAGGAATTGCAGTATGTATATCAACTCTTCATTGATTCTTCTGATTTAGAAGATGAAGACTGGAACCAAGTCTGCAAAACTTATCAAGAGATAATTACAGCAATGGATAAAATCAGAAGATCTAAATATCAGGGTCAGCAGCCAGTAGCCAGAGCTGGGACCAGCTCTCAGAATTGATTTTTTTTGTGTTCCTCAGAAAAAGGTTAAGTCCCTAAGCGGTAGAAAAAGGTTTTGATAAGGTAAAGATCACTTATATTCCAAAGTGCATTCTTTTTCTTTTATCTTTGCTTTTTCACTTGAAATTTTACTTTTCGCAACTGTGTTGGTGACTCCGTTTCCCAATGGATGAAGGCCTGGTCTCTATTTATTTTTGCGAGCAAAAAATCCCTCGGAAGGCACCAAGAATGTTAGTCAAAAAGTGACTAACTACAAAAAAATAGTTGATGCACCCTTTTTGCATATTTTTAAAGAAGATCAAAGTGGCCCATATGCTAAAGAACAAAGAAAAAGCAAAATACACTAAGGAAGAAAAGTGTCACGATTTCGTGACACGTCGAGTTTTCACGGCAAAAAATAGCAAAGAGGGAAAGCAGGGAAAAAATTCATGATTTTGCGACTTGGCTTATTTTCGCCAGAAGAAAAGAAAAACTGCTAAAGAGACTAAAAGTGTCGCGATATCGCGACATGTCCCTTTTTTGTGGCCAAAAGCAACAAGAGGAAGCGAGGAGGCAGAAGTGTCACGATTTCATGACATGTCACATTTTCATGATCAAAACCAAGACAAAGAGCTATGGAGGCGAAAGTGTCACGATTTCGTGACATGTCACATTTTCATGATCAAAACCAAGACAAAGAGCTATGGAGGCAAAAGTGTCACGATTTCGTGACATGTCACTTTTTCACGATCAAAACCAAGAAAAAGAGCTATGGAGGTAGAAGTGTCATGATTTCGTGACATGGTCAATTTTTGTGGCAAAAGAATAAGATGAATCAGGCTGAAGACATAGAAAGTGTCATGATTTCGTGACATGTTGCATTTTCGTGACTCAAGAAGGGCAGATAGGCAGAGAAACAAGAGTGTCACGATTTCGCGACATGTCTGGTTTTCGCTAAAGAAACAGAGTATATTTTTGGCAACTGGGGCATGCACTGACATCAGGTGCTGATTTCTGGAGAATGGTCAGTTGATTATAACCTGGCAGGTCCACTGGATGATTGCAGAATAACAGGCTCATCTAAATTTAGCCAGAAGGAAATCTATCTAATCTACAGGAAATCCATTGTATATTCTTAGAAACTGCAGACAATTACTTGTAATTGATTGAGGAAATTAAATGTACATAGTAGAAGATACTCTTTTTAGGGTATAAATAGGAGTGAGTCGACCATGAAAAAGGGGTCGGCTCTTGGACGTTTACAGACTTGATGTACATGTGCTGGATTACAAGCAATAAGAGATATTCTTCCTCTGGCTTCTAAAAATCTGTATGCGAGTGTATGTATCTGGTGTTTTTAACTTTTATTCATTCTAAGTTTTATAATGTATCTGTTCTAAAATCTGGACTGTGCACGTATAAACCTTATTTCTAGAGTTGAATATTAAAGATATTTACATGTATTTTAGATGAACATCTAAAATCGCACTCAAGAATTCATGTTTTCTATAGGAAGATATAAAGAAAACTCTGAAGGTAGTAATCTGCATCATCATTTTTTTTGTTGTTGTCTAATCTGTACCGTGAGAAAAGTTCTAGCTTAGGCTATATTTCCCTTATCTCTTGTTTCCCTTTTCTCTAAAAAACTCAAAGGAACCAGCCTTCTCTGGAGATTAGACAGATGATCTCAAGCAAGGTCTGTCTACTCAATGTTGGCAAAGTCTAAGGTGCAACACTATTAACCGAAGGCAGATTTTGTTCCAACGGTATTAACCAGAAACCAAAAGAAATCTATAAGTCAAGATAACTTAATGGAAACTTCATCTACCTTCCACACCAATTTTGTGGTAGATTCCTTGAATGTGATATAGATAGATTTATCTGTAGGTCCCTCACATTCCTTACCATCCATGGTCTATCATATGACCATGCCCCAAGAGGAGTCAACCACCACTACCATAGACAACCACATTACCCATATATACATGGACAAAGTAGAAGCTCTTATAAAGCCTTCTAATTATGTCTTAGAGTCTATTCCCAATTCACCTAGATAGGAGTCTACTGTACAGTAAGAACCTGTTTGTTCCTAGCCCCCATCTACTTTTACCTAGGTGTATACTAACCCTATTTTGAGGCATTAGTTGCACCTTCTTCCCATATGTCAATTCCTCAACCTTCATGTGCTCCTAGAACTTCATATATCTCCACTTACACCAACCCCTTGTATGAAGCACAAGTAAATGCTACTTCACAAGTTCCAACCTCACAAGTTGCCATACCTAGTGTAACTTGTACCCAAGCCACATATTACATACCATCTACCTTCATACCCTTATCCTTTAATAGAGATATTAGTGAGGCATGGGAACACCTGAATAAATTGCTTAGATAGCATCAAAATATTGAACAAAAAGTATAGCAAACCCTAAGCTTTTACATAACTCTACTAAGACTATCCTTGTCAACCAGGGTCTATCATGGGCACCATATTATTCTATGGTTTCTATCCTTGTTATCCCATCAAGCCATACCATTACCATCCTATTACCATTGGCCACCCTAGACATAAACTTCATCAATCAAAATCATTCCATAATTCCCTATTTTTTCATCAACAATCCCCCATTCACCATATCCCATCCAATTTGCCTAGTCATCAGTACCAATCTCCTCATCATTTGATCACTCCACAACATTTATCCATACCACCACAAACTCATCATGTAATTCAGGGCTTCTACATTCCTAAGGAAGACCCTCGAATTGAGGCAAACAAAAGGATGTTTAGGTTGAACTTAGGACTGATAGGTACAATTGATTTTTAAATTTTTTGAAATCTCATTTTTAGAATATTCAATTACTCTCTAAAACCACTTGAAATCTCAAATCATAATTCATTTTGAAAATTTAGTCAAAATTTTATGTTTATATGACATTCTTTTTACTTATGTTTAAACTTGTTGTCATGTATTCAATGGTATTAGAAAGCAAAAAGCATTAGAATTTATGATCAAGGGATATGAAAATTTGAAAGAGGTGATATTTTATCTATGGTAATTTCTTCTTGACAAATTAACAAACTTAGAAAGTAGTTCTTTAAGTCTTCTTGTAAATGGAAGATCAATTGATGCAATTTACTCCTAGTTTTTAAACCAGAAACCAACCTTACACCAATTGATCAATCAACCAATTCATCCTTAGGTACCATCTCTGCCATATCCAATAGATTTCATGGTACCCAAGTTTGACAAATTTAAGGGAACCGAGGATCCCAAAGAACATGTGAGCATATTTTTTCATGCATGCTTTAGAATTCAAGATGATAATGCTCTCATACTTCAAAATTTTCCTCAAAAATTAGGAGAGGATGCTATACAATGGCACAATCAATTGCCAAGACAGTATTTACACTTTTAAGAAATTTATTGATCAATTCTTTGATCGTTTCATCCTAAATGTTAAAAATAAGATATTATTATCTAATGTCTATACCTTAAGGCAACATGATGATGAATATATCTATGATTTTAGAAACCGTTGGAGGGTTATCATCACTAAATTGCCATTCATCCTACCAATGGATAAGATAATTAATCTATTCACCAAGATTTAATTAGAACCTATCTCTTGGATGCTTCAACTATGAATTTATCAATCATTTGAAGAAGCCTTAGGTCAGGTTAGTATCATTGAGGATATTAAAATCCAAGATGACATTCTTAAGCCTAAGAAGAAATAATGGGAAAATAAGGGCTAATATAAAAAAAACTATTCAGGCCAACAAAAATAAACACAAGCTACCCCAACCAACCAATCCAATAAAGTCAATCAAGTGGTCATGAGCTAGCCAGTAATGGCTCAAAAATAACCTATGCAACAAATATTGCAACAAATTTCATATCATGCAACCCCATCGACAACACAAGCTCCAACAGTTTAGAACATAGTGCCAACTACATAAATTCATCCCTGACCATAGTCTATCTAAAAAAATCACCAATACAACCCATTATCTGAGTCATATGTCTCCATTTATAAAATTTTATATGAGATAAATAAAATTGCTTTACATGATATTAGACCGGATGATCCCGTAAGACATGGTAAAAATTTTCAAGAACACTTATTTTACCCTTATCATAGGTAAAGTGGACATGACATCAACAAATGCCATGTGTTTCAAAATATAGTCCAAGACATTATTGACTTGGGGGTGATCAAGCTTGATAATCCCCTCGCTAAAAAAAACCAAAATCTTGGTATATTTCAAACACCACTTCTTCATCATGAGGAGGTGCAACCAAATATAAAGGGAGATAACACTAAAAATCCTCCTAACCAATTCAATCACATCCAATTATACCAAGGATTTGTGGGGGCCATTCATATGGTCACTAGATATCAAAGGAATAACCAACAAAGGCAACCACCACAATCAAGTCTATCACAACATTCTATATCGCCACCCATCCAAGTTTCCTCCAATACTTCATCACCCATTCATATCCCTAGTCAATCAAATCCACAAAATCCATCCATAAATCATCCACCTCAATCAATCATCTCATTGAGTAGCCAACTAACTACAAGTATAAAAATAGCTTATACCAAATTATCAATCTATGAGCTAATCCAACAATCTCCTCCACATCATGAGGCATTAATGAACATTCTAAAATTCATTGAACTATAGCCATAAGATCCTAATGCATTCAACAACTTTATGAGGAGCATCCAAACATGCATGGATCCTTTCATAATATTTTATGACTTTGAGATTAACCCAATCTCATTAGAATTCGTAGACCCTCCATTGCATATCATGGCTCTAATTGATAAGAAGCATTTTAAAAGAGTCTTGATTGATACCAATTTATCTATCATCATCACACCACATATGCTCTCCATAATTTGAATCTTCCTCAATATCACATCACTAAATCATCCTTCACCCTCAAATCATTAAATGATGCTTTGTGTTCCATAGTTGACACTATTTTTTTACCCATTGAAGTAGGGGCTAAAATGTTACACACAATATTCCACATCTTGGAAGGATCCATGGCATACAATGTACTCCTTGAAAGACTTTGGATGATGAAAATGAGATGTGTCCCTTGAATACTACATCAATGTTTGAAATATATTCATGAAGGGTAGGTACATTGCATACCGATGAAAATTGAGCCATTTAAGTATTGCAATTTTATCTCAAATTTGTATGAGTCCATGCTACCTTCCACTCAACTTTTTATTTCACCATCATCAAATCAATCCACCATTTCACCAATATCTTCATAAAAGGATCCCATTCTTGAGGATCATCACAAACCATAATAAAACCTCCATACCCCCATCATCTCCATCATTGACTACATGAACGTGTGGTCATAGTCAGTCCACATCATCAACATCATTACTATCCACATCATCATCATCCACTCAACAACCTTCCCAATCCAACCCATTATCATTATCCAATGTTTCACAAGTCACCACTTCTTGAGCCATCTCCTGACTATAATAATTTTGTGTCATCCCAAGTCAAGGACCACCTCAAAAATCCTAGTATTGGTGAGTACATGGTCGACGACATCACCATTATGCCCCTCACCATTCCTAAGGCTAAGGATTTTGGTCACCCACATGACCCACCTTTAGCAATAGGAGAAGTTTATAAAATGGGTTCAGCTCCAAATAACATAAATTTTGTATATGAGGGGATTGATTCTTCATCAAGTCAAACACCCATAGAGGAACCTAAAGAACCAAAACTTGACAACATTCTAAACATAATGGGATTTACATCTAGATATTTCTACATTGTCAATTGGCAAGGCCATGGCCTAAGATTGCATGGATAGGGAGTGCATAAACCTATCAATAATCCATATCAATAGGTGCATGACCATTCAGGTCTAGGCTACCACCCACTACCTACCACCTCTTCTTTTGAACAAGTCTTCCAAAGGCTTAATCTCAATTCAAGAGAAGAAACCCTCCACCTCAATAATTATGATGAGGAAATATATGAAGAGTTTGAACTAATTTTTATAATATTGAATGAATCTAAAGAAGAATCGGAGCCCATCATTCCCCATTCCTAACAAGATGAGTTTTATCTCAACATTTTCCCCATCCATGAGCTTGTATTTCACTTGCTTCTTCCATGAGCGATCTTCCCCTACTGGTGAACCACCACATCCATTCTATTAAGTCATTCCATAAGCCAACTTGTAACATATGTACATAGATCAAAAATAGTGGTTTTCACCACTACAAAAAAATAAAAAATCAATAAAAAATATTAACAAAAACATGTTTTATTTTTCAGCATTGCATGTATATATCATTTAGTAAAATGTATTTTGTATTGATTGTTGTTGTCTAGGTTAACCACAATTCTAGCACCGATTCCTAGGTTCCATCCATTCCATCTAACCCTATCCACATTGTCCATAAGTGAACATGAATCCCATTTATTTATCCACCTCACTCCATAATCCATCCGATCTGGCTAAACCAATTTCAATTGACATAAGTATCATTGATATGGATCAGATTTACTCATCTCCAACCTTTTCCAAATGTGTCTTATCCAAGGAATTGTTAAGGTCTTCTACAAACTACATTCCTCCATCCTCTCTACCTTCGCATTCACCTTCACCTTCGGATCCTAAAGTTTTCCAAGTAGAAATAGATGATGATAATCCAGAAGATTTTGATGACATTTTAGATAATATTCATTTGATACCTATGCCCCATAATCTTGAGGAATGTTCTCACATGTCTATTGAATATACCATATATGTGGATCTTAGTTCATACAAATAAAGTCCCTAAATTTTCAAGCTTGTCAAAAGTTTATCACCCAATTAACAAGAGCAATTAATTGCTCTTCTCAAGTGGAAGAAGGGCATATTTGCATGGTCTTACAAGGACATGCCCAATATTGACCCTAATTTGGTTTTTCACAATATCACCTTACATCCTGATGCTAAGCCGATCAAACAAAAACTTAGGAGAATGCATCCTACCATGGCTCTCATGGTAAAAATAGAGCTTCAAAAACTCCTATATGTGAACTTCATTCTTCCTATCGACTATCCTGAGTGGCTCTCTCATATGGTATACATTCGCAAGCCTAACGGAATAATACGTGTTTACACTGACTTTAAAGATATTAATAAAGCATGTATTCAGGATGAATTCTCTCTCCCAAACATTGATACACTTGTCGATACCTGCATTGGCCATGAAATGCTTTCACTCATGGACGATTTTTTAGGATACAACCAAATTTGAATAAATCCTTATGACCAACACAAAATAGCATTCACTACACCTTGGGGAATTTTTTTTTACAAGGTGATGCCCTTTGGCCTCAAAAATATAGGTTCCACTTTTTTTTTTTTTTGGTAATTAAGGTACAATTTCATTACATCCGAGTTTTCCAGGTTGACCCAAAACCTTTTACAAAAATCAGCACTATGCTATTATGGATCAAAACCTCAATAGGGACAGTATGTCCTTCGCTACTAGTACCCTTCTGAGGCCACCCTACCAAGAAAGAGCACAACCCCTTACACATATTTACAACCACCTTAGAGCACAGGCAGCGGCCTACCGCATTGCTTTCTTGCTGCCCTAGCCACGAAAATGTGACCTGTCACGAAATCGCGACGTCCTTAAGTCTTCTCCTTCATTTGCTTTGGAGAGTCACGAAATGGTGACATGTCATGAAAATGAGACATGTCGTGAAATCGTGACATTCTGCCTTCGTTCTGCTCCTTTGCCGCTATAAGTCACGAAAATGCGACATGTCACGAAAATGAGCCATGTTGCAAAATCGTGACATTCGTCTCCCATTTTGCACTCTATCTACTTCCAGCCACGAAAATGCGACATGTCACGAAATTGCGATGTCCTTAAGTCGTTTCCATATTTTACTTTGGATAGTCACAAAAATGCGACCTATCACGAAAAAGAGACATGTCGCGACATCGCGACATTCTGCCTTTGTTTCGCTCCTTTGCCACTGCATGTCATGAAAATGCGACATGTCGCGACAATGAGACATGTCACGAAATCATGACATTCGTCTCCCATTTTGCACTCTTGCCACTTCCATCCGCGAAAGTGCGACATGTCATGAAATCATGATGTCCTTAAGTCTTTTCCTTCAATTTCTCTAGATAGTCATGAAAATGTGACACGTCACGACAATGAGACCTGTTCCTTTGCCACAATCTGCCTTCGTTCTGCTCCTTTGCCACTGCTTGTCACGAAACTGAGACATGTCATGAAATCGTGACATTCATTTCCTGTTTTGTTCTCTTGCCGCTTCCAGCCGTGAAGAATCGACAAGTCATGAAATCGCATCATCCTTGAGTCTTTTCCTTCATTTGCTCTGGATCGTCGTGAAACTGTGACATGTCAAAAATGCGACATGTCGCGACATCATGACACTTCTGCCTCTTTGTCCTCTTTTTTTGCTTTTGGACACAAAAAGGCAACATGTCGTGATATCACGACACATACGCCTCCTTGCTCCTTTTCTTGGCTTTTGCCCACGAAAATCCAACATGTCGCAAAATCGTGACACTTTCGCCTCCTTACTCTTTCTCTTCTCTTTTGGTCATGAAAATACGACATGTCGCGATATCGCGACACTTTTTCCTTCCTACTCTTTCTCTTCTCTTTTGGTCGCAAAAATGCGACATGTCGTGATATCGCGACATTTTTCCTTCTTACTCTTTCTCTTCTCTTTTGGTCATGAAAATGCGACATGTCGTGATATCGTGACACATTTTCCCTCTTGCTCTTTCTCTTCTCTTTTGGTCATGAAACTACGACATGTCACGATATCGCGACACTTTTTCCGTCTTGCTCAACATGTCGCCAAAACGCGACACTTTTTCCTTCTTGCTCAACATGTCGCGATATCACGACATTTTTTCTTCTTACTCTTTCTCTTCTCTTTTGGTTGCAAAAATGCGACATGTCGTGATATCACGACACTTTTTCCCTCTTGCTCTTTCTCTTCTCTTTTGGTCGTGAAACTGCGACATGTCGCAATATCGCGACACTTTTTCCGTCTTGCTCAACATGTCGCCAAAACGTGACACTTTTTCCTTCTTGCTCAACATGTCGCGATATCGTGACATTTTTCCTTCTTACTCTTTCTCTTCTCTTTTGGTCATGAAAATGCGACATGTCACGATATCGCGACACTTTTTCCCTCTTGCTCTTTCTCTTCTCATTTGGTCACGAAACTGCAACATGTCCGATATCGCGACACTTTTTCCGTCTTGCTCAACATGTCGCAAAAACGCGACACTTTTTCCTTCTTGCTCAACATGTCACGATATCGTGACATTTTTCCTTCTTACTCTTTCTCTTCTCTTTTGGTCACAAAAATGTGACATGTCGTGATATCGCAACACTTTTTCCCTCTTGCTCTTTCTCTTCTCTTTTGGTCGTGAAACTACGACATGTCGCGATATCGTGACACTTTCTCCGTCTTGCTCAACATGTCGCCAAAACACGACACTTTTTCCTTCTTGCTCAACATGTCACGATATCATGACACTTTTTCTTTCTTGCTCAACATGTCGCGATATCGTGACACTTTTCCTTTCTTTCTCTACATGTCGTGAAAATGTGACACTTTTTCTTTCTTGCTCAACATGTCACAAAATTGCGACCCTTTTTCCTTCTTGCTCAACATGTCACGATATCGCGACACTTTTTCTTTCTTGCTCAACATGTCGTGATATCGTGACACTTTTTCTTTCTTGTTGTATTTTGCTTTTCCTTAAACTGTGACATGTCACGAAAACGTGACAACGGTCCTTGGTAGCTACCTTTGCCCCTAACCCCATAACATGAGGCCACCATGCCGCCTGGATCCTTCCCCCGTTGCAAAGAAAACTAAAGCCATCATAAGAAGGACTGAAGCAATACTGACAAAACAAAAATGAAACTCCTCTCCCTTTTTTTGAACCCCACAGTTTCATCATCATTGGCGATCATTTTGAATAATTTTGTCCACATCACTTGGGACCCCATGTTCCCAAGTGACCAACCCATCGGCTTCCACCCCTATATTGGCCAAGATATCAGCTATTTTATTTGCTTCCCTAAACATGTGCTGGGCCTTCCAATCATTCTTGGCTTGGTAGAGGATCCTAGCCTCTTTGATGACAGTCTTAATCCACCACGGAGGATTTTTCCCATTGCTGAGAAGGTTTATGACATGCATCGAATCTCCTTCGATAATTAGTTTACCTTCAATCTCCTGAGCCAACTGAAGACCCCTCCATAATGCTCTTGCTTCCGCCTCATTGTTAGTCCTTGTTCCCAACTTCTCAGAAAAGGCCATCACCAACTTGCCTTGATGGTCTCTCACTGCTCCTCCAGCCCCTACTTTGCCAGGGTTACCTTTAGAGGCCCCATCGAAGTTGAGCTTGAACCAACCAACCGGGGCGGTTTCCACTTGACATCTAATCTGGGATTGACCTTGGTAGACATAGGTTTCTCACCCGAGTAATATTTAAGGATTGAGCGATCAACCTCTCCTAGGGGGAAGGATTTCGAGCTTCATGAGGAATAAGACTGACATTTTCACGGGCGAAGGTAAGAATCTTATTGGTGATGGAGGTGACATCATGACTCGACTCATGGAAAGCTCTATGGTTTCTTTCTAGCCAAACTTTCCAAAGAAAATGATGGAGACAAATCTTCCAAAAAAACCTCAGCCTAAGGCTAACAAAGGGATTTGGCCATTGGTGGAAGAGGTCAATGATGGTGGCTGGTCTGACCCAGCAAATGCTAAAGGCTTGAAATAACCCATTGAGGATACTCAGAGAGACCGGGCATTCAAGGAAAATATGGAGGGTGGACTCCCAATTGGCCCTGCACAAAAAACAATGGTTAGCAACTATCACACCTTTCCTTATCAAGTTGTCAATAGTAAGAATCCTGCCTTGGATCACCAGCCACGAGAACATTGCAACTTTAGGAATAATATTTTTGACCCACACCAGCTGTGTTTGGAGTGTGGGGTCCTCAATATCTAACATTAGCATGTATGCATATTTGATTGAGAACTGCCCATTTTCGGTAGCTACCCATATTACATGATCCTACTCAGGTCTCATAGAAATGAATTGTTGATGCAGGATGCTTTGGATTTCTTCTGATTCAGCTTCAAATCCTTGAATCCTTATCTATTTCCAAATAAGCCTTCCTCTGTCCTGTCTCATGAAATCAACTACTTTCCTTCCTATGAGATCCTCTATGATTCTTTTGATCCTTGCTAGGTGAGGAAACTAAGATAAAGCTTCATCCTTGGCCCACCTGTCATCCCAAAACCTGATCTTCTACCCGTTACCTAGAACCCATCTTAGGCCTTTCTTTATGACCTCTCTGCTTGTTAAGATTGCATTCCAAAACACCGAACCTCTACTGTGCACCGTGTCATTTAGGAATTCGATATCTTGAAGATATTTTCTTTTAATTATGGTAGTCCACTCATTCTCCTCATTGTTAATGAGATGCCAAGCTTGTTTGGCTAGCAAGGCTGTGTTTAGGTGAGCAAATATTCTCAGTCCTAGCCCCCCATTTTCTTTCGGCCTGCAAACCTTGCCCCAAACCACAAGGTGGATCCTCTATTTTTCCTCTGAACCTGACCAGAGAAAATTATTTTGGAGCTATTCAATTTTTTGGTATACTCTGGTTGGGGCCTTAAACACAGATAGAAAATAAACCAGAATGCTCTGTAAGGATGCCTTAGTGAGAGTAAGTTTCCTAGCATGAGATAAAAAATGTCCTTTCTAGACATCCAGTTTCTTTTGGATTCTTTCTACCACTCTATCCCACATAGATTCTCTCAGAGAACCATAGAAAAGGGGAAGGCCTAAATAAGAGGTAGGAAGAGTCACTATCGAACATCCCAAAATCTTTGCTATTCTGGCTTGTCTCTGAATTGGGGTGTTGAGGAAGTAAAGCTTACTCTTGTTGAAGTTCACCTTCTGTCCCGCCGCATCCTCATAGAGTTGGAGAATGTGCTTAATTCTTCAGGCTTCAACCACTGACGACTGGGTAAACATCAGAGTGTCATCAACAAATTATTGGTGAGTAACTGGGTTGGTGAGAGAGGTGGCTTTAATCCCCAAAATTAATCCAGCAATGCATGTTGCTTTAATAGTTCTACCTAATGCCTCTTCTACTATAATGAACAACATTGGGCTAATCGGATCTCCTTGTCTGAGCCCCCTATGGCTCTAGAAATACCCAGTTGTCGTGCCATTGACCAAAATTGAGAACCAAGGTTCGGATATGCACTCTTTTATCAGCCTGACCCACTGAGGATGAAAGCTGAACTTCAAAAGAACATCCGTCAAAAAATCCCAGTTAATGCGGTCAAAATATTTATTCATATCAAGCTTTAGGGCAAAGACCTCCTTGTTGGTTTGCCTAGATGAGTGCAGATCTTCATGGACTGTGATCGCACCATCCACAATTGATCTCCCCTAAAATGAGCTTCCTTGACCAGGGTCAATAATGAGGGGCAATATTTCTTTCATCTTGTTAGCAATGGCTTTTGTTAAGATCTTGTAGGACACGTTACATAAACTAACCGGTCTAAAATTTGCCATTGTCTCCGGTGTTGGGCCCTTAGGAATCAGGGCTATAAAGGTGGACTTGAACCCTCTCGGGATATGTTTTGAAGCCTAAAACTCTTTGATAGCATAAATGACATCCTCTCCCACAATATCCCAGAAAACTTGGAAGAATCGAGGAGGGAACCCATCAGGGCCAGGGGCCTTCTCAGGTTCCATACTAAACAAAGCATTTCTGATTTCTTCATCAGTGAAGGGAGCAAGAAGCTTACCATTAATGGCCTCATCAACCAAGCTAGGAATGAAATGGAGGAGAGTTTCCTTGGCTTCCTCTATACACTGGGATTCATCCCCGAGAAGGAAGCTAAAATAAGCAATTGCTTCCTCTCTGATCTCAATCAAATCCTGGGTTTTGGATCCATCAGCTTTGGTCAACTCTCTGATCTTGTTATTACTTCTGTTCCTCAAGGTTGTGACATGAAATAACTTTGAGTTCAAGTCACCATCCTTTAGCCATAACGCCCTAGATTTCTATCTCCAGTATATCTCTTCACAAGCCAAAATATTGTGATATTCTGAAATCTTGGCTTGCTCCTCCTTCCTAGTAGCTTCATCACCGATACCATTTTGTATCGAGTTGTCAATGACCTACAACATTTCTCCCACTTGTTTCTTGTTCTCAAAAAGGTTCCCAAAAACCTCCTTATTCCAAGTTCTAAGATTATCCTTTACTAATTTCAGCTTTTGAGCAAGTTTGAAACCTGAACTTCCCTAAAAGGGTTGCTGCCACCATCTAGAAATATTTTCTTTTAACTCCGGGTGCCTGATCCACATTGACTAGAATCAAAAAGGTTTTTTGAAGGAGTTTGACTTTGGAACCTCCAAAAGGATGGGATTGTGATCAGAGGAAATTTTGGGAAGAGTTTGCAGAGTAGAGTCTCCAAACCCAGCAATTGCCTCCTTTGATAAGAAAAACCTGTCAAGTCTTTCCTGGATAAGTTGGCTTCCTATTCGCCTGTTGCTCCAAGTATACTTGGCTCCTCTTAGCCTCACATCCATTAGTTGGTTTGAGTTTACGAAGTCATTGAAGTCTTCCATACTTCTAGTTGGGAGCCCTATTCCACCCTTTTTGTTTGAGGGGTATAATGGCATGTTGAAGTCGCTTGCCACCACCCACGGGATGTCATGGAAAGCATCACCCAGTTTACCCAGGTACTCCCACAAAGAAGCTCTCCCTTGAACAAAATTGGGAGCATAGACATTTGAGAAGATCCACGATCTATTGTTGTCAATATCATGGAAAAAAACACTCAGCACCCTGTCATCATCTTGGATAATGCTGCCTTCCACCACCCGAGGATCCCAAAGAACCATGAGCCCCCCTGAAGTTCCTCTAGCCAGTTTGTACACCATGTCCCCTTGACTCCACATATTTTTTGCTATTGTTTTTGACTGGGCTTCATCTAATTTTGTTTCTTGCAGCATCAAAATTGTTGGATTGTATTGCCTTCTTAACGAGCTAACCACCCTCTGAGTGGGTCGGCCATTGAGGCCTCTCACATTCCATGAGAGAACCTTCATTTAGATTGTTTAGAGTTTTTCCCCTTCCCCCTCCCTTGAGGAGGTTTTCCTGATTTGTTATCTTCATGCCCTAGGATAACTTGTTGTATCGGTGTTTTCTATTTGCCACTTGCAATCTCATTGTCAGTCCTCATTCTGTTGTGCTCTGCATTTGACATCCTCCCCTTCTTTCTCTCATAGCCATAGTCAATAGGTGACTTAGTAGTACTCTTAGTATGCTTGGGGCTAAAAGGTGGATGAACTATCTATTGTAGAACCGGACTAACACATTCCTCAAAATCATTCATTTCTACCACCTCAATCCTTGATTCTAACTCCTCCATCTATTTCCTTTATTCTCCTAATTTTTGTATTGAACCTTCTAGATGGTTTGACGGGCTTCTGGCTATGATGTTGGGAAGGTCTATTTTTGAAGACTCTATCTCCTCCACCCATTTTCTATATTCTCTAGGATTTTGCCTTACCCCTCCCTGGGGGCTTGAGGGGTTCTTGGTTATGGGGTTTGTAGGACCCACCCTTGATGGGGATTCTAGGGTTTCAGGGATTTCACCTTGCAAGTTTCCTTCCTCTAAATCCTCACTCTCCCCTTCTACCATTAGATCATCTAAAATTTTGAACTTATTTGAGCTTGGAATATTAGGGCTTACCTGATTTTCCTGTTCGTCGATGAGATGTTGCTTGTCTTTGCTCTGACCTTGCCCTACCCCCTATTTTATCTTCTCTTGATAAATGTGGTTATTTTTAGATGGCCTAAACCCTCCTTTGCCCACAGGGCCTCCTTTTAGAGGGAGGTTCCTAGGAAACCCTTTCTCATTTGCTCGTTTGCCTTCTATCCTTTGGTTTTCTCTGCTAGCTGCTAGATTAGGGCACTGATTTTGCAAATGGCCTTGGGTTTTGCACTCAGGGAAAAAAGCTGGCCTATTTTCATATTCCATCACCTATTTTCTTAGGTAGTTGCCGTACCCTAGCTCCACAATATTTGGTAGCTCAGAGTCTAAATTAGCGTTGATGCATATTCTTGCATGTGTCATCCTTGTCCTCGCCAAGGTTGCATGATCTATGGAAACCAGTTCTCCAATCACTCTGGCGATGCCTTGCAGCCAATACTCATTGAAAAACTAAGTTGGTAGGTTAGGAAGTCAAACCCAAATAGGGGCAGTATTGATATTCTATTTTTCAGGGTCGAAATCCTCCCCCCACTTCTTGAGGAATAGACTGCGTTTCCCTAAAAACTAGGGTCCTCCAGTTAGAACGTGGTTCAAATCTTCATTGTTATTAAATATTATGATGAAAAACCCCCTGGACAGGGCATTAACCTCCATACTCCCCACCGTTATCATTTTGGATAGAGCCCAGGATCGTATAGTCTCTATATCTAGCCTTCCACCCAAAAACTTACCCACTAAAGAAAACTCTTCCATGGATAAAAAATAACCCATCAAAGCAGTAGGAGCCATTATCCTATTATTCACCAGAATGAGGGGCGAAAGTGAAAGGAAATCACTCATTCTCCCCTTAACAATTTTCACAAAGGACCGGCCTCCTATGGGACCCGCATCGCCCTTCTCGGTCCCTTTGTCTGGATATTTTTGAGGAGGTACGAGCCCTCTTTGGGCAGCCCCACCTATCACCGAAGGCCTCCCTCCCTATGGATCCTCGCTGATTCCTTCTCGAGGTTCCTTCCCAAACCCTCCGTGCCTTCTCTGCTGTTCCCACCTAAAAATTTCAAACTTCCTCCTCTGCTCCTCTCCTCCATTCCTCGTGTTTCAATAAACATAAAAATATATGTTTCACTTATCAACATGCCATGACATAAATTTTACATGACTATATGCATAATATTATCGAAGACTATGTGGATGATCTCTTGGCTAAATACAAAACTCAACAAGAACATATTGGTGTATTGGAAAAAGTTTTTGACCAACTCCTAGAGCATAATGTAAGGTTGAATCCCAAGAAATGTGTCTTTGGTGTTACCTCGAGCAAGCTTCTAGGATTCATTATCTCCAAAATAGGCATTGAGATGGATCCTAACAATGTCAAGGCCATCATGGAGATGTCTCCCCCAACTAACTTAAAGAAATTACGTAGTTTACAAGGAAAGATCCAATAAATATTTTATTTTATTATGCAACTTTCTAATAAATATAGGCCATTAAATCACCTACTACAAAAGGAGTGCCATTCTCTTGGATAAATGAATGTCAAAAATCCTTCAATGACATTAAGCAATACCTAGCTTCTCCACCAGTATTAGCTCCTCCTCATCTGGGGGTCCCATTTTATCTTTATATCTTAGCAAAAAACTTTGCATTAGGCACAATGTTTGCACAAAAGAATGAAAAAAATTGAGAGAAAGCTATCTATTACATAAGTTGAACATTGGTAATCTATTAGACTAAATACACTTATGTAGAAAAACTATTCTTAGCAGTGGTTTTTACCACTAAGAAAAATTGACATTACATGCTTAGCCACATAATATATGTCATAGCTAGAGAAAATCCTCTACATTATATGATATCCTACAATTACAATAACACCCACATAGCTAAATGGATAATGCTCCTTACTAATTTTGACATAGAATTCATTAGTCTAAAATCCATTAAAGGTCAAGTAATAGCTGATCAACTTGCAAAAGCTCCACTACCTAGTGATCATCCTTTGATTATCGAGCTCCAAAATGATTTAGTATTTATTGTCACTTAACAAGAAGAAGATGCCATTTCGGAGGAAGACATCGATATCACACTATTCTTTGATGGGTCTAAGTGCACGAAAGGTAAATGTGTCAAAGTTATATTTCACACACCACATGGGGTACCTATAACCTTGTCATTCAAACTAGACTTCCAATGCACAAACAACACTGCAGAGCATGAAGCCTTAATATTAGGTCTTAAATAAGCTATAACTATGAGCATTAAGTGTATTAGGATATTTGGTGATTCTCAACTTATCGTAAAGAAAATAAATGGAGAATAACATGCAAAGAACCAACCATTAAGCTCTATCACTGAAGTAGAAATGAAATTACTCTCTAAGTTTGATTGGTATGAAATCAATAGTTTGTCATGTTCGACTAATATATTTGCAGATGTGATTGCCTTTCTTGGATCATTGACTCCAAAAGACTCCTTTGGAGAGGTACAACCCCTTATCATTTCAACAATATCTAAATCTACAATTTCTCATGCTGAGTCAAAAGATGAAAAGGATATTTGCTTTATCCAATCAGATTCATATGAGTATTGGTTGTTGGGTAAACCATTGGTTAATTTTCTATGGTTCAATTAATTACCTCTATTTAATTTTCAACTTGGTATAGCTCATAAGCTTGTGAGTTTCATGCAAAGTATATGCCTGCAGTGTGGGAAATGAATTCCTCTGTACCTATTTAGCTTGGTGGGGGTGTTTGATCATTTTTAATTCAGCCAAACCAAATAAAACAAAGTGCCAAAAAATTAATAAATAAACTAAAACAAAATCTAAAATTAAAATGGAAAAATAAAAGTATAGAAAAATAAACACACAACTAATTTAAAATAAAGTAGGAAATAAAGCGAGAAATCTAACTACTAAAAATAAATAACATAAATTAAAATGGGGAGGACTACTATAGGGAGTGGGCCCGGGCTCCCGTAGGTAGTCCACTCGGTTAATTACATAAATACTGCTTTATGAAATTAAGAGTATTTTATAAATTATGTAGAATAGAATAGTTTTATTGACTATGTAAATATTGTTGGCAATTTTGGGTTTGAGATCCTAGCTCCTTGTCTATGAGGTTGTCATTGATGTCAAAAGGAAATGGCATTAATGTTAAGAGGATGTGTTGGCTTCAAAGGTGAAAGATTCCAAGAGAATATTTTTAAGAGAATCCGGAGAGATTCCATTGGATAAGGTTTTTGGATAGGGTTTTTATTAAAACCAAGTTAAATGGTTTTTATTAAAACCAATGGAGGTTCTCTTTATTATTTAATTATTATTTAAAACCCTTCAAGGTTTTAATTAATTAATTATTTAATTAATTAAGGGTTTTAAAACCCTTTAGAAAGCAATTTTTATTAAATTCGAAATTACGTTTCTTTGCCGCCGACGTGTTCTAAAGTCCACGATTGGACTATAAAGATGGGAAGGATCCTAACGTTTAACTCCTATTGAGAATTTCAAATGCATTAATTGTTGGCTGTGATCGATGCTCTGTTGACACCGTGAAAGAAGAGAGCTCGCGTTTGAAAAACTTACGAAGTGCTTGTTCGTTGAAGTGGTAGGAAGTCTGTCTTAGACTTCGTTAGCCCCTTGTGGGCTAGTGGCAGCATAGGCTACGTTTGGACTTTGCATAGGCGGTGGTCTGCATTTTGATTCCCACGGAGGGAGCTATGCATGGATTAAGTCACGTTTTTGTTAAAATGTATTTTTGTGCATTTTTTGGATTCATCAAAGGCAGCCATTCTGAGATTTTCGGATTCATCAAGGGCAGCCATTCCGCGATTTTTGGATTCTTCAAGGGCAGCCATTCTAAGGTGTGATTAATTTCTTGATATAATTTTTGGCATTGTTTAGCATTGTTTAAAAGGCATAGAAATAAGGGGATATTTCTTTGGTTGTATTTTTTACATTAGTCTTTTGCTATGCTAAAGTTTAAAATGGAGATATAAGGTGTAAGTTTTGGTTGTGTTTTTGGCTTCTTTGGTGGTTGTTTTCAAAAGAAGAGAAGCTAAAAGGTGTATTAAGGAAAGTTTTTATATGCTCATTTATCTTGGTTCTAACCCTAAATTGGTTGGAAGTTTGAGGGTTGTGTGTGGTGACAACTTTAAGGATCAATTTTTTTCTACGCCAATAAGGTATGGGCACATTCTTCTTATGAGTATGATTGGTGTCTGTTTTCTGAAATAAGGTTGGAGTGAAAAGATTTTCAACTAGGTTTTCTTTGATTAGGTGTAAATTCTATTTTATGGTTTGTTGAAGACTACTTATGCATTGTTATCCTTAAGGAGAGTTTTTGGTGAATGCATAATTTCTAGTTTGAGATAGTGGAAGCTTTGTGCACTAGGGTTTATATTTGTGAGTCTAGCTACTTGCATTGAGTTGGTGGAACCCTTGGTTGGTTGTTTTGAGTTTGATGGTTGATTTGCTTCCATAGAGGTTGTTTGATCAAATTATTGCTTTACTTGATTCATGATATTGGGCTTACTCCATTGAGTTGATTTGAGCAATTTATTCTTTGCATTTGGTGATATTGTGTTGGTGGCTATTTTGTTCAAATATATTTGGAGGGAAAAGGATTTCTACTTGTTTCCTTTTCTTGTGATGATTGGTTGAATGATTCAATGTTAATGTTGAGTTGAATGATGTTGGTTAAACCTTGTCTATAAGCATTGTTGTTAAATCCCTAATTGGTTTAGAAAAGATATTGGTTGTGGAAAGAACATGAGT
This sequence comes from Wollemia nobilis, assembly GCA_028583015.1. Classification (NCBI taxonomy): domain Eukaryota; kingdom Viridiplantae; phylum Streptophyta; class Pinopsida; order Araucariales; family Araucariaceae; genus Wollemia; species Wollemia nobilis. The sequence goes on along the minus strand of JAQPPZ010000431.1, from coordinate 5,215,234 downwards.
ATCATTGTTATATGAGATATTGCTTGTTTGGCAATTGTTGGGTTGTGTTTCATGTTCTTGAGAAAAGCATACTACATCTATCTTATTCATTTGAGATTGATATTGAGTTGAGATTGATATTGGGAGTTAAGTATAGATCATATTGAGTTTCTAACAATTCTCTTTATGTTTCTATGAGATTTGAGTTTGAGATTGAGATTGAGTTGAGATTGATATTGGGAGTTAAGTATAGATCATATTGAGTCTCTAACAATTATCTTTATGTTTCTATGAGATTTGAGATTGATATTGAGAGTTAAGTATAGAAAATATTGAGTCTCTAACAATTCTCTTTATGTTTCTATGAGATTTGAGATTGAGATTGAGAGTTAAGTATAGAACATATTGAGTCTCTAAAAATTCTCTTTATGTTTCTATGTGATTTGAGATTGATATTGGGAGTTAAGTATAGAACATATTGAGTCTCTAACAATTCTCTTTATGCTTCTATGAGGTTGATGAATCACATTGGGTCTCTAACAATTCTCTTTGTGGGTTCATGCTAAGCAAGTTTTTCTTGGTGAACTTGTGAGCTATTTTGGACAGGTTCCATTGGGGACTTGTGAGCAGGTTTTGGACAGGTTTCGTTGGGGACTTGTAAGCTATTTTGGACAAGTTCTGTTGGGTACTTGTAAGCAGGTTTTGGATAGGTTTCGTTGAGGACTTGTGAGCAGGTTTTGGACAGGTTCTGGTGGGGACTTGTGAGCAGATTTGGACAGGTCCTAGCAGAGGACTTGTGAACTGAGATTGATAGTTCTATCAGAGAACTTGAGGACAAAGGTACATTGGTTCTATCAAATAACCTGAGGACAAAATTGGCAAGTCTTTGAGAAGGCTTGTGGATAGAGGATTTATTTGTTCAAGATTTGGACAGATGTGACAGACAAAGGAAGACTTGTACTACATCGACTGACTATGTTTGGTACATGTTGTTGAGCTGCTGTGGACGTGATCATAGAAGGCAGAGGTCTCTTAGGCTAAGCATTGAGGATAGGAGGTATTCAGTGGAAAGGAGTTCCATGTGCTGGCAAGAGGTAGAGACAGTTGATCTTCTAAGGGATCATATCTAGAGTAGAGGGGAAGGTATCTCCTTTGAGCAGAGACTCATAAATTTAGATTGGGGGAAGGTATCTCCTTTGAGTAGAGGATCATAAATTTAGATTGGGGGAAGGTATCTCCTTTGAGCCGAGGCTTTTAAACATTGTAATTGGGAAGGTTTCCCAAATAAATTTGAGATAAATTTTAGAGAAAATTTTTGTGGACGTAGCCTAGGCATTCTGGGTGAACCACGTTAAAATTGGTGTCACTTTGTGGATGATTTTGTGCATTGCTTTGATATTGCTATGGGTATTTTGCTTTACTATTTTGAAGTATAAAAGAAAAAGTAAAAAGAGGTCTTATACTGTTCAGCCCCCCCTCTTAGTATAAGCTTGTGTTATTCAATTGGTATCAGATTCGGTGCCTTCGAAAAGTTTAATAGCTTGAAGGAAGATCTTACAAGAACACAAATGGCAAGGAAAGGCAAAAGCAAAACTATGAGACACAAGAAGAAGAAAACACATGGTCATGAAAGAAAATGAAGATGAACTCAATGTTGCTATTTTGGGAGGAAGAATGGAAATAGATTCAAGAGATGAATCAAGTAGTGGAGAACATGCCAGATTAATAAATTTTTGCACCAGATGTGGGAATACCGGTCACTTTGCAGCTGATTGCTCACAAGGTAGAGAATGTTTTGTTTGTGGTCAACTCGGTCATAATGAACGTCAGTTCCATGGGTTTAGTAGCAGTGAAGATGAAGATGATCCATTCAAAATTGGTGAAGAAATAGATTCATAACATGAATGTTATGAAGAAGGAAGTGATGCAGAAACAAATTGGAAATAGAAAGTAATTTCAGCTCTGAGTAAAAAGGTTGAGGATGCAGAAGATATAATCACCAGTTTGAAAGTACAAATAGAAGAATACAATAAATTTTTTGAAGATATCAAAATGCAATTAACCAGGAAAACAGAGTATTGCAGTAAGCTAGAAAAAGAAATTGATAGTTTAAGAATGCAGACAGAAGAAATGAGTAATAAAGTCGATATATGCAACAAACATGAAGAGGAATCTAACAAAGTTGTTAGCAATCTGAAGCTGCAAATAGAAGAGTACAAAAGGAGTGAAGAAACTCTCAAGTCTCAGATCAATGAGAAAGAGACTGTTTGCTGCAAACAAGAAGAAGAGATTGTTTCATTGAAGAAACAACTAGAAGAGGCCAATACAAATCTTAAAATCAAAGATGAGCACAACAATCAAGAAAAGAGGTATTCTCACAAGCACAAGAAGAGTTTCTACCTAGACAAAGCAAGTAAGTGTTCTAGTAGTGATAGTGAAATTTCTTCAAGTGATAATGAAAATGAGATGTTGTTCATATCGTAAAAAGAGGAAGAACCGAAACATAGATTCATTATCATGAAATGTCTTAGATGTGGAAATTTTGGTCACCTTGAGGATGATTGCATAAATAATGATATGGTTTCTAGTATGTATGAGGATGCTTCAGAAAACTATAAGGAAGATTCTTGTATGGTTTTTGAAAAGGGTAGCACCTTTAGTGATAATAAATCTGAAAAAGGCTTTGATGATTCTAAAAGCAAACATATAGAGGAAGGTGAAGTAGATCTTAAAGGTGAACTTCTTAGTGCTCTTAGTGCTTTGAAAAAGGAAAGAAAGAAGAATGCTAGACTCAAGGATAAGTTAGATGAATGTTGTATGGAGAGAGATGATCTTATAGAAAGTCTTGACTTCTCTATGGATAAGACACAAGAACTCAAGGATGAGTTAGAGTCTAAGGTTCTTGAGTATAGTGAGTTAGAACAGAAAATGGATTCTTTGAAAGAGGAAACTAAAGAGTACAAGGATAAGCTTCACAGGTTTCAAGATAGCTCCAAAAAGGTTAAGTCACTCATCAAAGGTCAAATAAAGACAACAGATAAAACAGGCCTTGTTTTTGTTAAGTCACATAAGGAACAAGTTGAAGAGTCTAGTAAGAGACTCCAAAAGGAAGAGAGTTCTGATGAGGAAAGCATTTCAGATCATGAGTCCTTGAATGATAGATGCACAAAAATAGAAAACAAAATTCAGAATGAGAAGAAGAAGAAGTTTTCAAGACCCAAGAGGTCAAATAAAGGAAAGTTTCAAGGCAGATGTTTTGCTTGTCACAGGTTTGGTCACATGGCTTCACATTGCATGGCTCAGGTGAAGAAGGTAAATGACAGTTTCAGAAGTGCTAGTTACTTTCAAGCGTATTGCTACTCTTGTCAACAGTTTGGACACAAGGCATTTTATTGCAAGGCAAATAATCAGAACAGGTTTGGTCAGAACAGGTTTGGTCAGAATAGGTTTGGCCATAATAGGTTTGGTCAGAACAGGTTTGGTCAAAACTGGTGGATTCAAAGAACATGTATGCCTAAAAGAAATAACATTGTTACTTGTTATAAGTGCAACAATGAAGGTCACACAGTTAGACAGTGTAGAGCTGAAATTCCAGAATATAGGAATAGGAACAGTGGCATGATCAAGTCCAAGGATCAAGGCATGGATAAGAACAGGGATGAGAACAAGAACAAGAACAGTGACAAGAACAGGAATATGGACAAAGAGTTCAAGAGAAGGCCCGACAAAGAAATTATAGACGCTGATGATGATCAGTGCCTAATGGGAGTTTTACTACCACCCTAGAATTAATCACCTCAATAGGAGGTGGGGGAGGGACTAAGCTAAGAGGCTCATTCTTAGTCCCGAGCCCCAGAGGTGACCCTTTACCATTGATGACAAAGGGTGAGAGCCTCAAGACAGGGGGAGCTATTTATGTCGAGTTTTTGTTGTTGAGAAGCATGGTTTGCCATCAATGACAAAGGGGGAGATTTTTGGCAAATTTGGGTTTGAGATCCTAGCTCCTTGTCTATGAGGTTCTCATTGATGTCAAAAGGAAATGGCATTAATGTTAAGAGGATGTGTTGGCTTCAAAGGTGAAAGATTCCAAGAGAATATTTTTAAGAGAATCCAGAGAGATTCCATTGGATAAGGTTTTTGGATAGGGTTTTTATTAAAACCAATGGAGGTTCTCTTTATTATTTAATTATTATTTAAAACCCTTCAAGGTTTTAATTAATTAATTATTTAATTAATTAAGGTTTTTTAAACCCTTTAGAAAGCAATTTCGATTAAATTCAAAATTACGTTTCTCTGTTGCCGACGTGTTCTAAAGCCCACGATTGGACTATAAATATGGGAAGGATTCTAAGGTTTAATTCCTCTTGAGAATTTTGAATGCATTAATTGTTGGCTATGATTTATGCTCTGTTGATTCCGCGAAAGAAGAGAGCTCACATTTGAAAAACTTACAAAGTGCTTGTTCATTGAAGTGGTAGGAAGTCTGTCTTAGACTTCGTTAGCCCCTTGTGGGCTAGTGGTAGCATAGGCTACATTTGGACTTTGCATAGGTGGTGGTCTGCATTTCGATTCCCGCAAAGGGAGCTGTGCATGGATTAAGTCACGTTTTTGTTAAAATGTATTTTTGTGCCATGTTTTTCGAATTTGTCAAAGGCAGCCATTTCGTGATTTTTGGATTCGTCAAGGGCAGCCATTCCGCGATTTTTGGATTCTTCAAGGGCAGCCATTCTAAGGTGTGATTAATTTCTTGATATAATTTTTGGCATTGTTTAGCATTGTTTAAAAGACATAGGAGAAATAAGGGGATATTTCTTTGGTTGTATTTTTGAGATTAGTCTTTTTCTATGCTAAAGTTTAAAATGGAGATATAAGGTGTAAGTTTTGGTTGTTGTGTTTTTGGCTTCTTTGGTGGTTGTTTTCAAAATAAGAGAAGCTAAAAGGTGTATTAAGGAATGTTTTTATATGCTCATTTATCTTGGTTCTAACCCTAACTTGGTTGGAAGTTTGAGGGTTGTATGTGGTGACAGCTTTAAGGATCAATTTTTTTCTACTCCAATAAGGTATGGGCACATTCTTCTTATGAGTATGATTGGTTTATGTTTTCTGAAATAAGGTTGGAGTGAAAAGGTTTTCAACTAGGTTTTCTTTGATTGGGTGTAAATTCTATTTTCTGGTTTGTTGAAGACTACTTATGCATTGTTATCCTTAAGGAGATTTTTTGGTGAATGCATAATTTCTGGTTTGAGATAGTGGAAGCTTTGTGCACTAGGGTTTATATTTGTGAGTCTAGCTACTTGCATTGAGTTGGTGGAACCCTTGGTTGGCTGTTTTGAGTTTGATGGTTGATTTGCTTCCATAGAGGTTGCTTGATCAAGTTATTGCTTTACTTGATTCATGATATTGGGCTTACTCCATTGAGTTGATTTGAGCAAGTTATTATTTGCATTTGGTGATATTGTGTTGGTGGCTATTTTATTCAAATATCTTTAGAGGGAAAAGGATTTCTACTTGTTTATTTTTCTTGTGATGATTGGTTGAATGCTTCAAGGTTAATGTTGAGTTGAATGATGTTGGTTAAACCTTGTCTATAAGCATTGTTTTTAAAGCCCTAATTGGTTTAGAAAAGATATTGGTTGTGGAAATCATTGTTATATGAGATATTGCTTGTTTGGCAATTGTTGGGTTGTGTTTCATGTTCTTGAGAAAAGCATACTACATCTATCTTATTCATTTGAGATTGAGATTGAGTTGATATTGATATTGGGAGTTAAGTATAGATCATATTGAGTCTCTAAAAATTCTTTTTATGTTTCTATGAGATTTGAGTTTGAGATTGATATTGAGTTGAGATTGATATTGGGAGTTAAGTATAGATCATATTGAGTCTCTAACAATTCTCTTTATGTTTCTATGAGATTTGAGATTGAGATTGAGAGTTAAGTATAGAACATATTGAGTCTCTAACAATTCTCTTTATGTTTCTATGAGATTTGAGATTGAGATTGGGAGTTAAGTATAGAACATATTGAGTCTCTAACAATTCTCTTTATGTTTCTATGTGATTTGAGATTGAGATTGGGAGTTAAGTATAGAACATATTGAGTCTCTAAAAATTCTATTTATGCTTCTATGAGGTTGATGAATCACATTGGGTCTCTAACAATTCTCTTTGTGGGTTCATGCTAAGCAAGTTTTTCTTGGTGAACTTGTGAGCTGTTTTGGACAGGTTTCGTTGGGGACTTGTGAGCAGGTTTTGGACAGGTTCCGTTGGGGACTTGTAAGCTATTTTGGATAGGTTCCATTGGGGAATTGTAAGCAGGTTTTGGATAGGTTCTGTTGATGACTTGTGAGCAAGTTTTGGATAGTTTCTAGTGGGGACTTGTGAGCAGATTTGGACAGGTCCTAGCAGAGGACTTGTGAGTTGAGATTGATAGTTATATCAGAGAACTTGAGGACAGAGGTACATTGGTTCTATCAAAGAATCTGAGGACAAAATTGGCAAGTATTTTAGAAGGCTTGTGGATAGAGGATTGATTTGTTCAAGAGTTGGACAGATCTGATAGACAGAGGAAGACTTGTAGTAGATCGACTGATTATGTTTGGTACAGGTTGCTGAGCTGCTGTGGACATGATCATAGAAGGCAGAGGTCTCTTAGGCTAAGAATTGAGGACAATAGGTCTTGGATGGAAAGGAGTTCCACGTGCTAGAAAGAGGTAGAGATAGTTGATCTTCTAAGGGATCATATCCAGAGCAGAGGGGAAGGTATCTCCTTTGAGAAGATGCTCATAAATTCAGATTGGGGGAAGGTATCTCCTTTGAGCAGAGGCTCATAAATTTATATTGGGGGAAGGTATCTCCTTTGAGCTGAGGCTCATAAACATTGTAATTGGGAAGGTTTCCCAAAGAAATTTGAGATAACTTTTAGAGAAAATTTTTGTGGACGTAGCCTAGGAATTTTGGGTGAACCACGTTAAAATTGGTGTCACTTTGTGGATGATTTTGTGCATTGCTTTGATATTGCTATGGGTATTTTGCTTTACTATTTTGAAGTATAAAAGAAAAAGTAAAAAGAGGTCTTATACTGTTCACCCCCCCTCTCAATATAAGCTTGTGTTCTTCAAATATGATCCTTTGATTCTCCGATCCAACCTCTATATTTTTCTAGCTTGCATTCTTATATAAAATTTAGCCAGATCCTATTACAATAATAAAATGGTCTTCTTTAATCACATAACATGATTTTTTACAACACGTTTGTATAGATATATTATTCTACCTATTTACAAGCATGTTCATTCACCAAAGGAATAAATATAATAATCCTTAGGTGTACGTAAATACTAATCCCTAAATAATAGATATTATTCTCCTATTTACAAGCATGTTCATTCACCAAAAGAATACATATAATAATCCTTAGGTGTACATAACAACTAATCCTAGAATAATGCATCCTAAAATAATGCCTTTAAAAAAATTACATTGTCAAATTAGAATAAAAGTGTTTTATTCTATTTTAATCACAAAAATATAATATGCATAGAAATACGAATATTTCTCCTTCATATTTTGTGCAACAAGTGCATGGTCAATAGGTCAATTGGTCAATGTTGATTTGGTCAACCAATCAACATTGAATTGGTAAATCGATCAACTTTGACTTGGTCAACCAGTGAACTCATCAATGGGAGTCAGGCGCTAGAAAATAGGTCTGGAGTCAGACACAAAAAACCATGTCGGGAAGCATGTATTGATAGTCGAGAATCAGGCTCTACCAATAGTCAAGAATTAGGCATCAAAAATAGTTAGGAAGTAGGTGCCACCAATAGTCGGGAAGTAGGTACCACCAATAGTTAGGAATCAAGCACCGCCAAAAATCAAGAATCAAGTGCTCACCTTCACCATTTATCACTATTATTTTCAATATTTATTCATGCATTGCCAAGCCCAAATCAGATGTAAAATCAAAACATCATATTAGCAGTAAAAATCTATATTTACACACACTTTCCACTAAAAACACTAGTCAGGCATAATACTTCATTTTATATCAATTATATGCAAAAGTTATATAAAAATACATTTCAAATGCTAAATCAAACCAATAATTATGCCCTTAAAAGAGTATATAAAATGATAATTTATGGTTTTCATCATTCCCCCATGCCAAAAGAATTGACATGTCCTCATGTCACAACCCCTCGGTATAGATTTATATATGGGAAGTAGGTACCTCCTTGTATATGGGAAGCAGGTGCCTATATATATGTGATTTAGGTGCCTGTATATGGGAATCAGGTACCTCTCTATACATGGGAAGTAGGCACTTGTATATATGGGAATCAGGAACCTGTATATGGGAAGCAGACACCTCCCTATACCTTTTTTTTTGAAAATATTCCTAGGGTAATGAAATTTTTCTCCTATCTGAGGCATGCCATGTGGCTGAATTCTAATAGGAGAATTAATAAACAGAAGATAGGGGCATCTATTGGTATTAACATAGAAATAATTTTTAAAATAACTATGCAAATAATTAATAAAAAACTCAGTATATACTTGGGTGAATTTTTTAGATCATGATATGTACAATGTTGGATGGTGCGAAATATATACATGCCACCTGAAATCATAATGTTTCAGAAAATGAAGTTGTTGTGACTTTGATGTATCTTGGAGATAATTTTTTCAGCCCATAATATGTTCTTCCATAGAAGGAAGCATGACCAGAATAGATCTTCTCAGCTCATCATTTTTTTTTCAGCCCATCATCTGTGTAATGGGAGGAAGCATGATCAGAATAGATTTTATTAGCCCGTATTTTTTGTGTTCTTATTTTTGGTTGCTTTAATCATCCACACTGTTCACCATCTCTGTTGTTCTCCCACTGAACATTGCTGCACCAACAATGAAGCCAATAAATTAAACATGTCATGATAAACCATCAAACTGTGGGTAAATAGTCATATCACAACCACCACAAAAAATAATGAGATCTCTTGCTTCTTTGGAAATCAAACTTGTAGGAATCATATAAATGTTCAAAATCTTATTTGTAGTGGAGTTTCCCATCATTGCAAAAAAATTTCTCCTCATATATTTACAGATTAAAACAAATTATGTAGAATGAACTATTCTCCATCTCAACTGCCCTTGGTAATAAAGACTATTTTTTCCCAATGAACACGAAAATCTATAAATTAACACAATTAAAATTATACCATTGTTTTTTTCTATACAGATTATGGAATGCAATAGAGAATATGAAATATTTGTTTTCAATTGTATTTCTAATAGAGAACAGGAAATCAACTACAACAATTTAATCTAGTGAATTAAAAACTAGGTGGCCAAGTTGGAGGCTGTCAATAGTCCATCCTCAAAATTTTAGCTCATCACTATTTGGCTGAATGTGTTGTTGTGCTGGAACATCTTCTCCACAAATATTCCCATCATATTGAGATGGTGCATGACTGGAAAAACATCAAAAAGTTTTGCGTGAACACCAACCATTTCTTGATCTTGTTGTATTCGAAAGAAATCTATCAAAGTGACCACACTATTAAAACACAAATATGGGACCACATCACCACTACAACCAATTTAATCTTCATGGATTAAAATGAATCATGTACATAGTCAATGAAGACAATGTCATCTCCCGTGAGCATGAAAATCTAGAAAATATCACAGTTGAATTTCTACTAATGATCATTTTCTACACAGTTTTTAGAATGCAATAGAGTATGAAATCTCTATTCTCATCTACACTGCTAACAAAAAATAGAAAATCAATCGTGACAATTTGGGTACTAAACCTATTCTTAGTGGGGGTAGTCCAGTGTATTTAATACTGGGTGGCCAAGCTTTCCATAAAGCTAGTCTCTTGGCATTTTTCAACTTTCATAGCTGGTGGTAGTGGTACTCTTGATATTTTTCAAAAATTATTTTGACTTGCATGGTAATATTTGATGCAACTGATCTCATCTCCAAGGGTTGGGTAATTTTTTATTTCCCAATGCAATCACTCCACCACCATTTACTTGGGAACAATTTTTTTATTGAGAAAAATCACTATAATAAAATTTACACTGCAAGGGTGAAAAATATTGCAATTCATTCTGAAACTACCCTCATGTCTTCTCAACAATTTTCCTCCAATGACATTCTCCAAAAAATTTCTCTAGTGACTTCTGAAGCTCTAGATATTTCTTCTGCCAGCTTGTCATTGGAGTAAAAATTCTAGCAATTCTACTTCCAAGTGCAACACATGGGCTCTTAGATTGTCTTCCCATTTGAAGTTGTATAGTGCTATACCAAGAGTTGTTGTAAATATGGTTGTGTTGCACCATGTATATAGAGAAATTGCTCTTGTATTTTCATACTAGTTGTCACATTATCTAGAATTATCTCTATAGTGGGGATCCCCAAAATTATAAACTTCAAACAAAATGTTCCCTATAAATTTATGGTCACGTGAGCTTCTCACTTGCCACATTCTGGACTGGACCAAGTGTTTTAACAAATATGGAGTGCCTAGATTGAAATTAGCATCGATATTGGAGGGCTATTGTTAATTTTACTACATTGACCAACAACTAATTTTTACCATAACAAGTAAGAAACTCTTACTAGAGATACAATAAACTAGTGGTCTAGGGTAAAATAACACACCACAAACTGAAGAAAACAACCAACAGACCAAAGATAACAACTGTTAAATTAAATACTCCTTGAACATTGCTCTTTGTAAACTATTGGTACAATCACACAATACTAATTTTTGCTAGATCTAACTATATGCAAATAACAACTAAAATCTGAAAGTGGACCAAGTTATTTGAGGCTCCTCCATTTTATTTTTCTATCGGTAGTTGAAGATTTCTCATTCCCCTTCTGAACCAAGCTAGTTCTAGGGAAAGAGGATACTCTCTACCAACCAACAACAAAAAATAAAACACTTGTTTCAAATTTGAACTTCAACTTGGAGCCTTCTTAACAGAGGATTCTGTCCAGCTGAGAATGGGCACTTATTTTTTTCAAATCTGGGTATCGCTTTTCCTAGTGGAAGATTGGCACCGATTATTGGTGCCTTCCTACAAGTGGGAAGAAGGCACTTCTACACTGGACAAATTATAGGCATTATCTTCCTGGTGGGAAGTAAGTACCTTTTTTTGTATTGTTGTACTCCTAATAGGGCACAAGATACTTGTATCTGTTAGGCCTAGTTTAAGCTAGCTACCTACAAATTGTACTCAAGGTCATGTCCTACAAAACTAAACATACAAAAGCAATAAAATTAAACACATGAAATTAGGAAAACAAGAATCATGGAACTTGTGCCTTATAGGCCTAGGTTTCCCAAGCTACCTATAGATTGCACTCAGGGCATGATTTACTATAAAGTAAAAAGAAAAACTATGTTAAGTAGAACAAATTCCATGCTACTTGTTTTTATTATTTAGGAGACATGCACATTGTATATGGAAGTCAAGCACCTGTTTATGGGAGACATACGCTTGTATATGGGAGTCAAGAACCTCCCCACACATTGTTTTTTTTAATTTGGGAAATAATTCCCAACCAAAGGGAGGATTCACACAACTTTTCTTTTTCACGTATTCCCCTCTTTTTTTCTCAACGAATGTGTGAACATTCATCAAAACTATTGGTATGGTATGGGGTCTCCTCCATGTCGATGTCTGATATAATATCACAAATTTAAGGTGATTATAAATGGAGCCCATTGACTGTTACTCGAATATCATATTGGTACTTTACTCCGCTCTTGGTGTAGCATTTACAACTCTATTTACCATCTTATCAGGCTATAATAGTCATGCATTTTGCAAAAAACTTTTCCCCAAGTTCCACAAACACCTTGGGATGGAAGCCTTTCACTTGATTATGATTACTTAGCCTACCTTCGAGCACCTATTTTTTTAAGGTAAACTTTGATTTCTTTACCTATTTGGACTAGATGCTACACAATTGAGGTACACAAGATGATTCGTATAGTGCTATTATGAACTCCATGTTTAAATTTCATTTTACAAAATCTTCATAGATAACTCCTTATTCATCTACATCACACTTCATGTTGTCCTACAAAAATTAAAAAATTTAAACTAAAGGTATTAAAGTAAAATTCTAAACTAATGGCATTAATAAAATTTTAAACTAATATTTTTCTCTTCAATAGATGTTGATTGTTGGAAACAATGGCTACATCCTCCAGGAAGTTGATCTCCTGGCCTTCTACAATTTTTGTAGCTGGATTGTGTGGATAACATCCTCCACAATGGGCATGCCACATTGTTGTCATGATATTTTATAGTATCCAACAATTGCTTACTTGAATAAATCATTGCAAAGTGGAGCCATATTTTCATAAGATTTGTGATCAGACATCCCACCTGCAATCCAAACAACTCAAAAATTACTGTTTACACAGTAATTTCACTTGATTTTTTGTATAGCTTGCGTAGTCTGCTATATCATGTTTTTTGTTTTTTTTTTTTTAATTGAACACTGTGAACAATGTTCATTGTGTTGTTGGTGGCAATAATGAAGGTGGGATCTCCCCCATGCCTACAACTCAACTAGTTTTTGAAAATTTAGGCCTATAATATATATTTTTTAGTTTGTGTCAAACATTTGATACGACTAAATTTTTACTTGTCTTATCCTCTACGTCATCAACTAGTGTATTACAACATGAAAATAACATTTTTCTTCAAGGCCTATAAACCAAATTCTTCCAACTCATTGGCAAATTTTACAGGTATATAAATGACTACTTTTTTAACATGGTGTAGCAGTATTCTAAAAAATACATGCTAGTTTCTGATTCACCCAGTTGCTTTAAGTGCAAGTGAAGAGCATACTCCTGGTAAGATGTTCTTTTTAAATTCTACTTCTTTTTTTCATCATTTTTTTTGCTACTAATGTCATCGTTAAAATTTACCAATGTGTTGAGAACTGTTAAACTTGTATTTTTTTTTCATTGTTAAAACTAGGCTTCTTGAGGCATAATTCCCTAATGGCTCTTTGTAAATAAACACTTCCTAATAGTTTAATAGTAAATTTTTTCAATTGTTTTATAAAATTAAATGCAAATTGTGTCATCTCTCTCTAATTTCATGAAACCATTGAGAATATAGTGGAAATCCTTCATTGCCTAATTTTCTAACTTTTTAACAACATAATTTTTTTCCTAATTCTACACTTAATATGGTACATCGAATTCATTCCTAGAAACTCCTCGGTAACAAAACCAATATGTTGGGTAAAATATTGATTAATTTTCTACGATTCAATTAATTATCTTTATTTAATTGTCAACCCAAGACAACTCATAAACTTGTGAGTGTCATGCACAGTATATGCCTATAGTATAGGGAATGAATTCTTATGTACCTATTTAGCTTGGTGGGGGTGTTTATTCATTTTAAATTCAGCCAAACCAAATAAAATAAAGTGCAGAAAAATTAATAAATAAACTAAAACTAAAGCTAAAATTAAAATGCAGAAATAAAAGTACAAGAAATAAAAGTATAGAAAAAAAAACACAACTAATTTAAAATAAAGTAGGAAATCTAAATCTTAAAAATAAATAACATAAGTTAAAATGGGGAGGACTACTATAGGGAGTAGGCCTAGGTCCCGCAGGTAGTCCACCTGGTTAATTACATAAAGATTGCTTTATGAAATTAAGAGTATTTGCAACTTTATAAATTATGTATAATAGAATAGTTTTATTGACTGTGTCAAAACGATCCTTTGATTCTCTGATCCAACCTCTGTATTTGTCTAGCTTGTATTCTTATATAGAAAATAGCTAGATCCTATTACGATAATAAAATGGTCTTCTTTAATCACGTAACGTGATTTGTTACAATACATTTGTACATAGATATTTTTCTCCCTATTTACAAGCATGTTCATTCACTAAAGGAATAAATATAATAATCCTTAGGTGTACGTAAATACTAATCCTAGAATAATAGATATTATTCTCCTATTTACAAGCATGTTCATTCACCAAAGGAATAAATATAATAATCCTTAGGTGTACGTAACAACTACTCCTAGAATAATGCATCCTAAAATAATGCCTTTAAAAATATTACATGGTCAAAATAGAATAAAAGTGTTTTATTCTATTTTAATCACAAAAATCTAATATGCATAGAAATATGAATATTTCTCCTTCATATTTTGTGCAACAACCTCCTTCAAAAGTGCATGGTCAATTGGTCAATCGGTCAATGTTGACTTGGTCAATCGATCAACATTGACTTGGTCAACCAATCAACTCATCAATGGGAGTCAAGCACCAAAAACCATGTTGGGAAGTAGGCATTGATAGTCATGAAGCAAGTGCCACCAATAGTTGAGAAGCTGGAACCAAAAATAGTCAGGAAGCATGTGCCACCAATAGTCAGGAAGCAAGTGCCACCAATAGTCAGGAATCAAGCACAGTCAACAATCAATAATCAAGTGCACGCCTTCACCATTTACCACTATTATTTTCAAGATATTTTCATGCATTTCCAAGCCCAAATCAGATGTAGAATCAAAATACCATATTAGTATCAAAAACCAGTATTTACACACACTTTCCACTAAAATACTAGTCAGGCATAATACTTCATTTTATATCAATTATATGCAAAATCTATATAAAAATACATTTCAAATGCTAATTTAAACCAATAATTATGCCTTTAAAAGTGTATATAAAATGAGAATTTCTAGTTCTAATCATTGGTTGAGCCAAATAGTAGCCTTTCTCAAGTTTGGAACACTCCCATCTGATATTTCTTAGACTTCCAATTTCACTTTCAAGAAAAAATTAGTTCATTTCATTCTTTTGGGGGATGTGTTGTACAAACGTGGTTATGGTGGAGTCCTCCTTCGTTATCTTGAGGCTAGTGAGGCTCACAGAGCCATAGTATAATCCCATGATGGTACTTGTGGTTGTCATTTTAGTGGAATGGCCATTGCAAAGCGTATCCTATGTATGGATTATTATTGGCCCACAATAGAATGTGATTGTTGCACTTATGTTAAAAATTACAAAATTTTCAAGAACATGCTGATTTAACTCATGTACCATCACAAGCATTACAACCTATTCAAAGCCTTTGGCCCTTTTCACAATGGGGTCTAGATCTAATTGGCAAAATTGCACCTCCTTGGGACAACATACATTCATCATCACAACCATTGAATACTTCACAAAGTGGGTTGAGGTAATTTCTCTAACTAGCACAACATGAACCATAATTGTGGATTTTATACTTTATCATATCATTTGTCATTTTGGTATATCCTTGAAAATCATTTTAGACAATGGCAAGTCTTTCAAGAATAAGGATGTTCGAGCACTTTGCAAGAAATATAACATTCAACATAGTTTCTTGAATCCCTATTACCCACAAGGAAATGGACAAGCTAAGATTCTAATAAGACCTTAGTTGCCATTCTCAAGAAACTTTTCAAAGCAAATCATAGATATTGGCACACACAAACTCCCTTGATATTATGGGCTTATAAAACAAGCATCCGCATACCTACAAAGATAACACCATTTTAATTAGTCTATGAAGTCGAAGAAATCATACCTCTTGAGCTTGATATCCCTTCCTTGTAAATTTAATTACAAGAATTCATAGACGATGACAGTGCTAGACAAGCATGTCTTGACCAACTCACACTATTTTATGAAATGTGAGTCGATGTTTTATAGCATTTATGAGTTTATTAGGACCACCTCAAGCGCACTTATAATGCCAAAGTTCATCTACATGAATTCCAAGTAGGAGATCTTATCCGTAAAGAGAACCAACAAAACACCAATGCATTATCGCATCTTCATGATAAATTCATGGCTAACTAGTTAGGTCCATACATTGTTACACAAAGAGTGGGTAATGGTACTTATAGGCTTACTAGTCTAGAGGGAGAGGAAGAATCTGAAACACTTAATGTTATGCACTTGAGAGTATTCTATGCATTATTTGATTACTATATATGTATATATACATGGCTAATACACAAAAATATTTGCATACACTTCATTCATAACATTACATTTCACTTGCATCTACATTCCAAAAACAATGCATTCACCTACATTTCATATCACATTTCATACTTTACAAATTGCATGTCATACATGGAACTCACATCCACATTTTACATGACATATTAGGGACCCTTTATTAAGTTCAAGGTCTTAATTGGTCCAACACAAGTCGTGTTACCTTAATCAGGGGCACCCTCACAATGTCATCCAAACAATTCCACTAAGTCATACTACCATTAGCATAATCCACACATTCACAATTCCTAGGTGTTTTTGGTCACTCAACCACTCCAAGTGTTTTAAGCAACCTCTAAAATACATTTCAAGTTATTTTAGGACCATTACATATATACATTAAGAAAATCTTGAGTTTTGGGAATTAACTCCAAAACATTCTTGAACCAAACACAATTTCACATCTTAAAAACATCTTGTGTCAAAGAGGAATAATACCATACTTGGTATGGACCTTGAAGTGAAAAGGGTCATCCTTGCTAGTCCCATCATGCAACATAGTCCATAAAAATAATGGTTCTTACAACTATCACAATTCCAAAAATAAAATAAATAGTAGGTACAAATCCCTAAAAAAAATCAATATTTTACACCACACACCACTGATCAATTGAGTTTTAAGGATCGTACTACATTTCCAATCAGACAGTTAGGTATTCATCCCAAAAAATTAAGAGATCAAAAATGAAAATCATGTACTATGGAGTTAGCCTCCACTAAATCTATAGATGCTTGACTAGAAGTGGAGTACACGCATGCATGGTGATATGTCTCTTTTAAAAGAGACCTCTGATCGCTCATATAGATAAGCTAGCTTCTTGATTTCAACCATAACAGGTTTATCTAATTTACTCAACATGAGTTAATGAAATAACTTGCACACACATTGGTTCTTGATTGTCTTGGGCCATTACCATGCTCTTAATTTGGTAAATAAATTAACTGCACACACATTTGGTCCTATACATATTAGGTAGTTTTAGTGAGTTTTGTTTGATGCCACTAGGATGTTTGAGTCTCTACAAAATAGGTAGTCTTCCATATCAACATCCATATATTCTTCCATATCAAAATCCATATCTTCTTCCATATCAACATCCATGTCTTCTTCCATATCAACATCCATGTCTTCTTCCATGTCAACATTCATGTCAGTTCATAAGTCATCCATCTCATTCACCACTAATTTTGGTCCCCTGATTAAACAATAATAATAACAAAATGGCCAAGAAAAGATCTAAACTATAAATGATCATTATCACATGCCATATTGCATTTATCATCCATACATGTCACCTTGCATTAATAATTCATAACATATCATATGTATTACTCATTAACATAAACATGCATTCCACAAAAAGCATTCACACAAAAATATAACACAAAAGGTAAAAATCATGTATATATATGTATGTATAAATACCAATAAGACTACATATAATGGAGCACCAAGTCTCATATACAAAATTACATCTAAGCACTAGCTATACCCTCCAAGAGGATCCTTATGACCTAGTAAGATCCCTAGACCTAGAGCTATGCCTAGACTTGCCATGCCTCGCACCCCTAAACACAGATGAGATTGGAGGATCAAGAAGTGGAATATGATGTTCCATCAACCTATCCTCCAATGCCTCAATATATCTATGCCAAGACCGAAGGTATGCTATGTCAACATTATATCGATGCTCCCTCTTTGCTATCTCTTCTTGGAACCTCATAATCCTCACATTCCACTCTGCCACCTACTACTCTAATTGTGCCCACTACTCCTCACTCCAATCTGGAGGTACATCTGGAACCTCCTTCACATCCTCCTTGTCTCATTTATCTCCCCTAATATTAGGAGTCTACTGCACTACACCCTTAACTCTCTACCTATGACAATCATATCGAAGGCATCATTGCCTTGGGGGCCTCTTGGATCCCATCATCTTGGATCTCCTGAGTACCCTCATATCTCATCTCTCTAGATCTATCCCTATCAGTTACTCCCTGAGGTGGTGCCCATGATGGTTGAGCCACAAAACATATATCATACTCCATAGTCATCCCTACATTATCCATATTTGGTATATCTATCTCCCCATAATCCTACATGACCACCCTCTATGGCTCTATGCAAGGTAGCTCGATCTTTGATGTCTCCTATATCGTACCGACTCATTAGGGACATCCTGCCTCAGCCCAAACTAGCAAAACAATCTTGAGAATTGGAAGTACTCCATCTCACTCCTATGCCTCCCAAAAACCCATCTACCCTACCACACCCATCGTAGGTTATCTCCATCCCTAGTCCATTGGACACCCAACCATGGACTCCACACCACTTGGGTGGATATCAATCCAATCCATAGTTACCTATACCACTGACTCATCCTCATTGGATGAATTTATTTCACCTCCTCAAATAATGACCATCACCTAGCATAGGGATTCTCCCTACAAAAATATCCTATAGGCAAGCCCTCTGGTCAAGCAACCCTAAAATGCTCCCATCCTTAACATTTGCAATAATAAGTTGCACACAAATCTCTTTTACCCCCGTCTGGCCACCTCATATAACTCCTGGTATACCTACACAAATAAGGTGGGAGCCCATGCATAAACCTATCTCTTATTGATCATATCACTGACTACCTCTATCAAGTTCCAAGGGAACTTGTACTAGCTACTATTCAAGGCCACAATGTTGGCCAACACAAACATCACCAAAGCACAAAATGGGATCCAAATCCTTGTCCACATACATGGAAAAATAAGGTATGCCCCCACTCTCCACCTTCACCCCCTGCCATGCATACCCAAACATCCTCATCATCTCTATATTCTGGTTGAGCTTGACCTCAACCTGGATCCCCTCCATCAATACCTTGAGGATGCGATATACATCCTCCAAGGTAACTATCACCTTGCCTATGGGGAGCTGCAATATCCCTTTGTTTACATCCCACCTCTCTGCCAAAGTGGAGAGGTACCACTCATTAGCACTCATCACATCTAGTTAGGGTACCTCTTATAGCCCCACCTCCCCCAGATCCCAATCCTCATCCATAATCGTCTTCCTCATCCCAGGGATGTAAGGCAAAAATTGGTGCTGAGCCTCCAAAATCCTAAGCTACAACACAACACAAAATATTGGTTAAAATTTTTGAAAAAAATATTGTACAATACAAAAAGCATAATGTTACCTCCATAAATCACACCCCATATGTAGTCCTAGTCCCCACACCAACTCCCTCTGCCACCATAGCTTTCGTACCCAAACTTCAATGCCTCACTTCACTTCTCACTTCCCCTCACTCCTCAAATGCACCTTCTTGAACTACCAAATGAAAAAATTAGCTTCAATCTCACCCAATGAGCTATTTATAGTTTCTTTAGGCACCTTGGTATGCCCATGGGCATTTCCTGGTGTGTTGAGGTGTCTACGGGTATTTTACAGATAACAATCACCCGTGGGTGTTTGGAGTTAATATTGACATAATATAAAATTTTCACAAAATAGTGGTTTACCCTCACTAAATCAATTCAAACTGTATACATACATTCATTCTATAATTTTATTATGTTTTATGAATATTACAACTAATTTGGATGCATAATCATCATTTGCAACCACATTTTACAAATTCATAACACAAGTTACAAAAGCACCCCAAAAGGGTACAAATATTCACAAAATGATGATCATCATAATTTTCATCATTCATACATCATCTTCACTTCATTTCACATCATCATTTGCATATTTTCCCAAGTTCATATACAAATTCAAGTGAACCTCGTATCTAGTGTTCTATTCTATCTCCTTGGTGATTGCAATGATTTACGTCCATGCAATTTGGTAAGATGAATAGCTTACCATAAGGACACTTGTCCATGATCATCATCACTTATCTCCTTGCTTGATACTTCACAATTTTTGAGTGAAACCTTGCCAAGAGCAATTTGCACAAACGTTGTCATTGATGGCCTAGTTTGTGGGGCTTAAAACATGGACAAAATCAACTTTCATCATTACACATTTCCTTGATAGTCATCACAGAGATAGGCACTAGCTAGGATGATTGGTTCCAATCATGGGAATTATTCAACAGTCACTAGCAGACCCTCCAAGGTTGACTCTTTTTATTTTTCTTTGCATACTCATCTTTGCATATCAATGACACCGGAAGGTAAAGTGTTTCAACAACATCAAATCACCCCAAAATTTGGGGCAACCACATTTGGTTTTAAATTTCCTAAAATGGGATACATATTACATTATCATGGTATATACACTTAGAAAAAACCCCATCATCTATTAGGGCATGAAATAGACACAATCATTCATCCCATTTCACCCATTTCAAAAATCCCTTCATCTATTGGGGCATAAAAAAACACAAATTTTTCACACATCCCTTCATCTGTTGGGGCAGAAACAGACGCATATTGCATCACATTTTCACAAATCCCTTCCTCTACTAGGGCAAAAATAGATGTGTCATATTACATTATCACCAATCCCCTTCCCACCGTTGGGGCAAAAATGGTATCACATTTTACATCATTCATATCATACACATTACATTTACATAGATTGTTCAATTGGCTTGTGAGATTCATCTGCAAAATCATTCTCCAATTGAGGGGGTAAGCTACACAAAACTCAAATTCTTTTATTATTTTATTTTCAAGATCATGTTCCACATCCCAAGAGAAGCTGCTTCTACACCTGGACAAAATAGGTGTCTCGTATTTTTGTGCTGCATTGTGTTTCACACAATGTAATACAAAAAGGGGTATCTATAGACACCAAAGTCTAGCCACTTGTCCTCCATCCATGCTTTCTCACAATTTCCACCACCAAAACATAGTCATTTGACCTCCATTCTAGCTTTCCCATCATTTCCACCTATTATTTATACATATTTATTATATATATTTAAATAATAATATTTTAGATATTATATTATATATATAATACATATATATTTATATAAATAAATCAATCCTATCCATTCAATCTCATTTAATCCTGCCTATTCATCCACATCAATACATGCCACACCCTAAATTTAATATCTATCCTTAGATGTGCTCTAATCTCAGCCACATGATTAGTATCATTGAAACCCTAGCACACCCTAGGTTAGATTATAAATAGGAGCCACTTTGATGGCTCAAACCCTAAGTCCCTAAGTGCCTGAGTTTTTGAATTTCCTAAGATCATGAGTTCCTGAGTTCCTAATCCTTGAGCCATTAAGTTTCCAACTCAGCCTTTGTGCCCTAACCCCCACTCCGTCTACCATATTCACTTCTACCTTGCTTGCCATCATCGTCGTTGCATCCCGTACCTTCTATAGATCTACTTATATAGAATCCTCCTTCATCCGCTAAGCACCTTCGAGCACTTTCTATCACCAGGTGCCCATGGGTATTTTATGTAAGCCCTTATGAAAGCCCCCTAGCCTTCAAGCAATGTTGGGGCACATCTTGACCATTGATATGTAATAGATCTAGTTATCGAAGGACAACCAACAAGTAGCAAGGTAAATCATTCTATCTATTTTATTTCATTTCAATATCTTTATATTTGCATGCAATTTCATTTATCAATAGCTAGGTTTTTATTGATATCTAATGTGTAGAGGGAGAAAACTACCCTACTGAGTACAATTCCCAAACAAAAGGTTGGATCTACAAGGAGGGAACCTTTTTTGGGGTGAACCACAAGGGTATGTTATACTCTACACTCAGTGCTAGGGAGAAGGGTTCACAAGGAATGGTTTTAGAATTCACTCCAAGTCCTCAGGCTATTTAGGATGGTTTGATGTATTCAATTTCTAGACAAACACCTAAGTTTGGCATTTCTAGATCTATGCTAGAAAATATAAAGGACAATGTAGAAATATAATAAGACAACTAAAAATAGAATGCAAGCATACAAGAGCTATACTGGAATGATTCTTTATTTGAATGCTCACTAAACTAGGGTTTAATTCGGAAAACCTTTAAAGCAGAGAAAACACAAAAGGCATAAAAATTATCCCTAGATGTAAACTAAATGCCCTTCACTTTTTAGATTCCTAAGAAGCAATAATAAAATCATATTTTCAATCAATAGAATGAATAGAGCACTTATCTAAATCGGTGGTTAACTTAGCTATTTCTACATCTTGTCCAATGATATCAAGAAAACCTGTTTCTACAAGATCACTCATGAAAAACTAAAAAAATAGAATTAGTATTAGGGTGTCTACTTAGGCCGCTGTGTAACATATCTTGGAGGCACAATGGTCAAGCCCTCTAGGTCCTTATAGATGACATTTTAATACAAGAGTAGAAATTGACCTTTGAAGAATTAATCATAAATAAAAAATACAGTAATGGAAAACAAAAAATAAAATGTAGCAGTATGATATGGAGATAGAATGAACTGCAACAATGAAAGAAAAATCTAGAAATTTTCCCCGGTGTGCCCTAGGGAAAATCATACCTCTCCTAGAGTGGGCATGATAATGCAGCAGTAAAGTCATGCCCTGCCTGTACGGGATGAGATTTCACTTCTACGGATTAATTTTCCCTAATTAGGGCAAGTGAAGTTGCACCTCACCAATACCAGGTGCAATATCACTACAGACTAATAAAAAATAAAAATTGCATGTAGAAGATGAAATAAATGCTAGAAATAAAGTAAGCAACCCTAATGGACATTGTGGAATTGGGCAAAGAATATGGAAGCATCCAAGTGGCGCACTCTATCTCTCTGAACTATGCAATAGATCCACCAAGTCACAAAACAAATAAATCCAATTCACACAATGGAAGATCAATTCAAAATTTGCACTTTGGGGTTAGCTTGTAGTAGAGAAACCAAAGGAAGAATAACAAACTATCATAAATATTTTGAGCTTAATTAGTAATAAAAAATTTGCACTAATATTGCATATTAAAATTATGCATATCGCATTTTATTGATTTAGCAAGAACATATTTCATTTTATAGATAAAATTGGAGGAAGAAGGCGGGCACAAATAAACTCATAGCCGATGCCAAAATATGATGGAGGGTTTAAAATTGGGTCTAAGTGGACTTAAAATAATAAAATAAAATAAAATTTAAAAATTAGGTTAAAACAACAAAGTTGCGCCCCATCTTGATGGGGTGTGATATCGCTAGCGCGAAGTCGTACCTCGTAAATACGGGGCATGATTTCACTAAAAGACAAATTAAAAAGGGGAGGCAAAGAGGTCTTCCCTTGATCTTGGCAAGGGTTGAGGACCTCTTAGAGGCACTAAGGAAGATTTCCCACTCAAAGTGGGTCAATTTTTCATGTTTACATTTTACCCCATCTTTGATGCATTTATGGCCTATTAAAGACGTCAAAGAAAGGAATATACTCCTAAAGGGAAGCATTAAACAAGCACAAAGAAGGGATGGCTAGGTTTAGGAAAAAGGATGAGATATTATTACTATTAATGCCTCTATGGCTAGGTTTCCCCCTCGGGTTTCAAAAGGAAAGAAAGCTCCTTAAGAAACTCAAAAAAGATAAAATAAAGAAATACAAGATAAAGCAATCTAAAGAACAAAGCAAGCAAAAAACACCAAAACAAAGAGTACTGGATACAACATGAACCTAATGCAACTAGTATGAAATGCATGGATGAAAAGAAGAAAGGAAAATTAAGAAGGGAAGAGGAGAGAAGAATAATAAAGAGGAAGAAGAGAGGAGACATAAAACTGTGAAGTGGAAAAAAAGAAGGCAAAGATAAAACTCCAAAGGCCAATCATCTAAAATTGAGAAAGAAGCTAGATCAAAACCCTAACTAGAGGGTTTTATTCTCAAAATATGGTCCATGTATGGAGTGAAGAACCCGCTATGGGTGTAGTACTTACTGGATATGGACCAATAAGTGAAGTTTATAGTGTAACCCACTATGGGTGGTTTCTCACTAGTGACTATTGTGGGGTGATTACCCGCTAGGATGTATGTTGAGGCCTGCTGAAAATGGCTAAGAAGTTGATCCTATAATGGGGTGTTGGACCCACTAATTCAAAGAGATACATAACCCGATAGGGGTGTTATAGTGTATACCAATGTAAAAATGATGTGTGTATGCCAATACTGCCCAAGAAGGTGTATACGCATGTATGTATGGACCAATAAATATGAGCATAATACAATTAGTGTGTGCCTAGAAGAAATAAGAGGAAGAAAATAAGGAGCAACAAACTATGTGTGTGTACCCTCAAATTGAAGTTTCAACTAATGAAAAGTCAAGAGGGAGGAAATGTGTAAACAAAAGAGAGAAGAATGTATATCCTTATTTGAACAAAGAAGACAAAGGAGAAATAAAAATCATGCAAAAAGACAAGGACATAGCAAAAGAGGATTGCATTCCTTGAATTTAGAGAGAGATAATGATCATTGTAAAAACTTTCAAAGTTAAGGAATACAATAAGAAAAGAGAAGATAATAAAGAGCAAAGGAAGAAATGAAGAGAAGAAGGGATGGAAATGCATGGAACCTATGTTGGGGTTTCACTAGGCATCATAATCCTAGTTAAAGTGCAATGCATGTGAGCTATGACATAAATAGGTATCATCGCATGCCATTTTAATGAATCCCCAAAAGCAATATGAACAAGCAGTCATGAATAAGAAGCAATACAAATATGACAAGCAATATGCAAGAACAAAATGGAATGCAATCATGCATAAAATGATAGGTAAATATGCATAATATGTCAGGAAAACATGCAACATGATCTAACTAAATGTATATGCAATATGAAATAATAGGGCAAGAATAATATCTTTTTAAATGTATTATGTTCATAGGTTATTTAAGTTCTTTACCATCCATGGAAACTAACATATAAGAACTAGAACCAAATTTAGTTGTTATGACAAAAAGGCCCTAACCAGTTGGGCTAAAATTTACCTCGAAGATCAACACGAGCATTAATGTTTTTTTTTTTTCTTTGAGTACAAGGTCCCCAACCTAAAAAAAATAGTTGCAAACCTTCTTAGAGTAAGATCACCGGATCCTATCTTGATGGGCTCATAAATTCTCTAATGCATATATGTGCTTTTCATCCAACAACTCCAATTGGTGCAAACACTCTACATGAAACTCATCACTAAAATCGACATCTTGCAACAAGATGTGTAAAGAAGGGACCTCTATCTCAAAAGAGAACACTACCTCAGACCCATAAACCAAGATATAGGGTGAGGTCCCTGTGGCAGTACACACACTAGTATGATAGGCCCACAAGACAAGATAAAGTTGAGTATGCTAGTCACGACTGGTCTTATTAATTAGATTCTTTAAAATCTTGATCAAGGATTTTTTGGATGCTTCAGCTTTCCTATTACCTTGGGGGTAATAAGGAGTTGACCATATGTGCTAAATATTGTACTTAGTACAAAGATTATGAATATCCTTGTTCTTGAAAGGAGTACCATTGTCAGAAACAATCATCGAAGGAATCCCAAACCTATGAAGGATATAGTTGAAGATGAACTTAGAAACCCAAGTCCCAGTCATCTTAGCCAGAGGTATGACTTCAACCCATTTAGTGAAGTACTCTATTGTAGTAATGATGAATTTATGACCATCAGATGACATTGGGTTAACCTTCCTAATAATATCCAATTCCCACATGGAGAAATGCCAAGAGGAAGATATCACCCGAAGGTCTTGAGAAGGGGCATGAATAAGGTAATCATGGTGTTGATATCTGTCGTAGCATTGAACATAATTGCATATATCCTTTTCTATGGAAGGCCAATAATACCCCATTCGAAAGATCTTTTTTGTAATAACAATTATACTAAAATGGCCTCCACATGAACCTTCATGAGCATAACTAAGAGCAAGCTGGGCTTCACCAGAGTTAAGGCATTATAAAATGATACCTTCAAAATAACGTCGATATAAATTATTTCCAATTATAACAAATCGACACACTCTTTTATGCAATAGATTACACTGATTGTGATCTAAACCATTTGGCATCAAGCCATATTTAAGAAATTAAATTTATCATTATACCATGGTTTGGATGGGGAATATTTGATGGTAAAACACTCTAGGGTATCCAAACAAGAACTCAAAAACATAGTTTCTTGGAGTTCTCATATGATAATCAAAGCTTGATCATATTCAAACTCCAATGGAAAAATATGTAGCAGCAGCTATGACATCCACATGGTGATTTGAGGATCTAGGGATAGACTCTATGGTCACCTGCTCAAAGGAAGATTAAAACTTGGTAATAATATCCTTATAGGGTTTAATATTATCATCCCAAGTTTGATAAACATTGTTGATCTGATTAACCACAATTTGAGAGTCACCAAAGAACTAAAGGACTTTAACTTGCAAAGCTAAGGCTGCTCTAAGACCAAGGATCAAATCTTGGTATTCTAAAGTATTATTTGTGCAAGAGAAACAAATATTAAAGGATAAATGGATGAGCTATTTCTATGGTGTAACTAGAATGACTATAGCTCCAGCGCCCTTCATGCTTTAGGATTCATCAAAAAACAAAGTCCAAGACTCAAACTTCTTCAATTTTAATATTGAAGCACTCATCGAAAAACTCAACAACTATAGGATGGGTGGCTTCTAGGGGAGTGAAGGCTAACTTATTAGTGATCACCTAACCCTTAATAGCCTTCTGACCTATGAAAGTCATATCAAACTCACTAAGAGCTAACACCCACTTAGCAGCTCAACCTGATAGGTGGGGCTTAGACATCAAGTAGTGCAAAGGATCAAACATTTTGATTAGCAATATCTTATGGTTGAACATGTAGTGTCTTAACTTCTAAGAATAAAACACTAATACAAGGCAAAGCTTCTTTAAGGGAGTGTACCTAGTTTCATAGCTAACAAAAGTTTGACTAATATAGTATATAACTATTTCTTTGTTTTTGTCATCATGTTGAGCCAACATGGCTCCCAAAGTGTGAGTGGTAGCTACTATGTAAAGCAATAAATGCCTACCAGGCACAAGGGGAACCAAAATAGGCAGGGAGGTGAAATACCTTTTGATATCATCAAAAGATTTATGACACTCGAAATCACACTAAAAAACTACATCCTTCTTTAGGAGCTGAAGGAAAGGTTGACACTTATCGGCTAACTAGGCAATGAACTGATGGATATACTGTAACTTGCCTTGCAGACTATGGATCTCGATTAGGGTGCGAGGAGGAGATATATCAATGATAGCTGCTACTTTAGTAGGGTCCACTTTGATGCCTCACCTAGACACTAGGAAACCTAATAGCTTGTCAAATGTGACATCAAACACACACTTAATGGATTTAAGATAAAATTTATATTATCGAAGTCTTTCAAAAATCCACCTTAGGTCATGGACATGATCATTTTGTTCTAAGGAACAAGCCAAAAGGTCATCCACATAGTCCTAGAGAATATCATACATCATGTCATGGAAAATATAAGTCATGGCCCGTTAATATGTAGCTCCTACATTATTAAGGCCAAAAGGCATGACCTTCCAATAGAAGATACCCCAGGGAGTAGTGAATGCTATCTTGGCTTGGTCCTCAGGAGAAATCATGATTTGATTGTAACCTAAGAAAAAATCCATGAGCGAAAGCATTCCATATTTGGTAGTGAAATCTACAATTTGGTCTATGTTGGGTAAGGGAAAATCATCCTTGGGACATGCTAAGTTAATATCCCGAAAGTTGGTACATACTCTAATTGTTCCTTATTTATTAGCTACAAGAATGATTTTGGAGATCAAATTAGAATAGTCTATGGTTTTTATAAAACCAATGTCAAGGAGTTTTTGGAGCTCCTCCTTTATTGAAAGGGTGACCTTTGGGTGCATATTTCGAAGTTTCTACTTAATAGGATTAGCACTAGGCTTATATACCAAATGATGCATGAAAAGGGAGGAATAAAGCCCTGGTATGTCAACATATGACCAAGCAAAGATATCTTGATATTATTTCAATAAATTGGTCAATTGCTCCTGCTCATCCATGGTTAAGGCTTTGCCTAGCTTAAGGATTCTAGGATTTTTCTCAGAACCCATGTTCACATATATAGTCTCCTAAATAAGAATGGATAGCTCATCCTCAAGAGGATAAGGGGTAGTAATTACTCTTAATTTCTTAAGGTCCTTGGGATACATATAACAAAATTCCACTTGAGAACTAGAAGACTCAACCTATGTTGCGCAAGGGACAGACCCGTCAAAGTCGATGCTATTATGAGATAAAGCCTTATCCATGACATATGACTTTGGGTTAAGACCTTAGGAGAGGGTGGACCATCATCCTTAACACTCCACTCTAAACCTTGATGAGATTCATCGAAGATAAGATCTAAAAAATAATAGTCATCTTGATCCTATGATGAAATATTTGTAGAAATTGTTTTGGAGGAATATTGTGATGGATTAATTTGGGTGAGATCCTCTGGTGAACAAAATTCAAATGATTTGGTTTTCAAATTAAAATTTTATGCATTGGTTAAAAGTAGAAGGGACAACATTCATTGCATGAATCCAAGGCCAACCAAGAAGAATATTAAAGCATGCAGGACAAGACACCACATAAAATATTGTTTTTAAAACTTTGGGTCCAACCCTAAGAGGGAGAAGTATAGTGCCACAAGATTATTTATAATCATTGCTGAAGGTTTTAATGATGTCATTAGACGTAATCAAATATTCCTTCTTCAATCTGAATTTTTGAAAGAAATGATGTGTACAAACATTAAGTGAAGAACCATTATCAATCATAACCCTTTTGATGAGAGTATCACCAATGTAGGCAGTGATGTATAGTGAATAATCTTCCTGTACTTCTAATCAAGTCATGTTATTATCTAAAAATGTTAGATGAGGATTTTAGAGAGAGCTTACAACCTTTGTCATGTCATTAGGAGAGATGTCTAGAGGTACTAGATGTTATTCCAAAATATTTATCATATCTTCTTTATGGGCTTGAGAATTCTATAAAAGTTCTGAGAGTGGAATCTTTGTTGAATCATCCATTTTCTGTACTATATTTCTTGAAGTAGCTATTATCATTCCAACCATGCTATTATTATACTAATGTGGTACATTTTTATAAGACACTTGATTGGCTTATCTTGTTCTATTTTTATTTGAATGGCTATTGGAATACTAGAAACAACTAGTGTCAATGCGACCAATATCGATTAATTTTTGAACCACTTTTCAAGGGCCTGATAAAACCAAGAAAATTATATTCAATACTACATCATTAAAGCAATAAGGAGAAATATTTCCATCTAGTGGAATTTTCTTAGCCAACATATCCATATGGGAAAGGCTCTATATAAAAGCCCTATGTGGGCATTGATGTAGAACACCTTTAGAATGAGATAATATGAAAGATCGAGTAATGATCAAATTAGATATTGTGAAACAAATAGAGGAGTTATGCTAGTGGCTCAAAGAAGCCATAAACTTCCTGAAGAGCTATGTCGATCTAAAGAGATCACCTAGAGAATATGATAGTAAAAAAATTTCCTTCGGGTCAAACCCTCAAAAAGCTCCATAAAATCTACCAAGCTTAGTCCTAGGTTTGTAGGACCATTCGAAATCATTGCCAAAACTAGTCCTGTAGCCTATAAACTGGATTGTCACTTAATTTATCCAAAATCCATAATACTTTCTATGTGTCCCTCCTTAGAAAGTATGTGGTAGATCATTCACATTTATTGGATGTTTCACTTTTGCAAATATTAGACCTCCAACTCATTGAAGTTCGATCGGTTAATATTCTTGGGTTTAGAACCAAGCAAATAAGGAGGAGAATTATTGACCAATGTAGAGTCCAATAGGATCTCTACTCTAATAGAAAGACCACTTGGGAATATGTGACAATGATGAAAGAACAATTTCTATTTTTGTTTGAGGACTGATATATACATGAAGTGTGATAGTGACTTGATATATGTTTTTGGATTTATTTTGAATTAATGTTTTAGCATAATGATGATGCTTGAATGGTTATATGCAAATAATTTTATAGGATGTAATTTTCTTTGATGCAACATGGTAATAAGTATATATGTTAATTTTTCTATCTATTCAAAAACAAAGGGATTTGTTTATTTTTAGTAGGGGAGAATGTAACATCCCTCAAAATCTTGCTACTAATGTGCTTACTATTTCTTTAGAATGTGATACTGCTAATAGAATCTATGGTTGCAGGAAACAAGATTTATTTCCAATCGTAGCTCCTGGTAACCACCTACAAGCAAATAGATAGGGGTAACTACAAGAGGTAGGTGGGACATGATGCTTACAATGGCTTGTGAGTACATGGACACTCATGGAAGGAAAATTCATATAGGACATGTTGTCTACTGCGTCTTGTGCATGTTTGCTTAGTGAAATATTGTTGTGCTTTTGACTAGTAGGTTCATGATTTGATAATTATATCTATTTTGTTTTTATATTTTAATAATAGTAATGTCTATATATAAATAAATATATACATAGATACTAAATATATATATATATATATATAAAAAAATAATATATACAATATGTATAAACAATAATAAAAATCCACTCATGATAAAGTAAGGTTTTAATATTTAAAAACATATATAATAAAGTAAAATTCGTATTTGCCACTCAGTAATATTAAATATATTTTCTTCATCCCCATGAGTTTTTTCTACAAGCAAGGATGCCACTTGCATTATCGGTGATGTGACCCAGGTTAAATCCCTACGGTGGATGTGTATAAGAAGTATTACTAAAAAAAAAAAAAATATTTCCTTCTCAATGATGTTTTTTCGTGGTAGTTGGTAAAATATTTTTCCATGCTATATAAGTAAGTTTATAGTTCACGATAAGGGACATCACTCATTTGGTGAAGCTATCATCTTTAGAGGTGAAGCTTACGAACTATCACCAGATATTATCTTAGGTCTCTTCATTCTATTTTACTCTGTGTAATGAGTAATGCTATCGATATTTTATTGGAAATTTGACTATAAAAGCATTATAGTGCTATGATAATTTTCTTAAAAACTTTGAACAAGAAACCAGTATTTGCTGTGAATAATATGTTTGGAAAATTTGAGTAAGAAATCAATAAATTGTTGTGATAATTTGCTTGGAAGTTTTGAATATGAAATTAATATTTTTCTGAGATATTTTATTGAAAAACTTAAATGTGGAACCATTATTTTTCTATTCTTCTTGAGAAATTTTGCTATGATATTCTCTTTGAAAACTTTGGTTGTGTTGCCATTACCTAGTTGAAGGAAAAAAAGAGGCTGTAGAAAACCATAAATGTAACACTAATTTCTTGCCGTAAAATTCTATTTGGAAAACCTTGGGTAACTCAACATAAAAACCAAAGAAAATGAGAAAGGAATTAGAGGTAGCTTGTGTACTTATATGAATGTTTAAAATTATCTATAGTTGTTTTTACCTTGTGTAAATAGAAGATGAACCCAAGCTTTGCCCAATATGACGGTGGAGTATCATTATTTACCTAAAATTAAGTAAAGGTCAATGTTGCATATGAATATTTTAATTTTTGCATCCTTGCATGAATAAGTTGCATATCATGTAAGCCACATTAATATTATATTTTGTATTAACCTCTATCTGTTCTTTGTCTTCATGGTGCTGAAATATTGTGTTCAAGTGACGGAAAGGAGAAGTTGTGTTAAGCGACAAAATTAGAGGAATATTGGCTCACTTGACACACCTTGAAATGACAACTCCTACCATAAGTTGTGCATTCATGAAGATTTTATAAATAGAATATTTTATCTTATGTTAAAATTAAAAAAAAATCTTTAATAAGCTATGTTTGAAACTTTAATTTGGTTAACATGATTATGCATAATTCCTCTGTTTGGTTTTATTGCACTATGTGGTGTTTCATTTTTGCCTTATTAGCAAAAACTAAAGTGGTAGTAAAAGTTATTTCTCTGTAAATATCATATGTAAAACACAACTATGTTAATACTATGTTGAGAAATTCGTATCCGCTAGGTGGAGTGTTTCTTTTTCATCAATTTAGGATTTGCTTAGTTACTCTTTTGTGTACTACAACAATTACTAGTTATATACAGACTTAGTAACTAATTAGAGAAGACTTTCTCCATTTCCTATTAGAAATTCATGTAGTTTTATCTCTTAAACCAATAGAGGACTATAGTAGTACATGTTAAACATTAATATCTACCTTCAACTAAATAAATCTCTGAGAGTATTGATAGGTAGTAGTTTTATTTTTAAAATTAACACTGTATTTGGTGTGGCGATGCTCAAAAATTATCGAGTAAGGAACCCATTGGTTTATACCTGCAATAGTTTCTTATATTGACAAGTTCTGCTTCACGACATCGAGAATAGCATTAAAATTGGATTATATCTTATAAAATGTTGAATTTATGTCGTGTAACCTTAAATAATTCAACAAAACTATTAAAACTCTAAACTTACAAGACTTTTCAGCATTTTGAGGAAGGATTTTTATTGGTAATATAAAATATAATAACATAGTTAACCTGTGAATTACATGAGTACCTTGCTATTATTAAAACTTGTCTTTAGCCAGAGATACTCTACATTAAACTGTAAGTCCAAATACTTGTTTATAGGATGTCTGATGAGACGTATTGTAATAAAAACTAAAGGAAGTAGAATATATAGTCCTTATTTTAATATAAAATAATTATGGAGGTAGCCTTTGAGTAATTTTAAATATGACTTTGGAACTGTTAAATTAGGTTTTTATATATATTGGTGCAAATAATGGTTATCTTATTATAATGTGAACTGATTAATTAAAATTTAAATCAAATAATTTAAATACAGCGGTTCCATAAATAAATTATTAAGAATTGCTTTTATAAAAGTTTTATTAAAATTTGTGTATGAGTAAAACCCTTTGCTAATATAGAAAATCACTGTTGACTTATTTAAAAATCGAGCATTAGACATAGTTTGACTAAAATAATAGCTAACACATGTTATATGCTTTGAATATTGAAGATGCCATCTTAGAGTTAGTGGAATACAAACCGAATCATCTTCTTTTGGAAGTATTAAGTTGAATTTATAGCCTGACTTGACTCGTATGTAGAAATTAGTTTCTATTTATAAAAAGATAAAAGAAGCTTTAATTTAGATTTATAATTAGTTGGGCTATGTGTTTATATATTGTAAGCTTTGTGTGCTTCCTTCTCTAACTATGAGAAACTTTATGTTTATTTACATAAATTAGGAAGAACCATTCTCATTTTATTAGTAGTTTAATTATACAAAATAGAGATGTTTGAAATTAATTCCTCTTTAAAATTATATGAAATCTACCTTCCATAACAGAAGTTGTGAAAGTTTACTATTTAAAGATAGAATTTACTTTTTAGGAGTTGAGTAACAATTTGATTTAATAATTTTATTTTGGAAATTTAGTTTGAAAGGTTTTAATCATTAGCTACTTTGAACTTTAATATTATGAAAAATAACTTTTGATATAAAATAACTCTAACAAGCTTTTGAGGAGTCGAAATCTACCAAAAATTTACTATCTAGTCCATCAAAGAAATTTGATAAAATTACGGTCTCTAGCACAAAGGAGTCTATCAATGATTTGTCAAGATGGGAAAACATCCATCCAAATATGATAGCTCACAGATGATGACTATCGTGAATTGACGATAGCTATATCCTAGCGGATTTACAAGGGTGAGAGGCTCATATACTAGTTTGAGTAACGAATGGTGGAATGGTACATCGTTCTAGGCTATCATAAAAATTAGTACCATGAGGGGATCTCACAATCATAGTTTAGTTATAGATTGCCAAAAATAACTCAATATCAGAAGTGTTGATCATCAGGGTTGGAAGGTCCAACAACGGATGGAATGGGACATCTCATTGTTAGTTGTACATGACCTAGGATACTTGGACCCAAAATCTAGAGAATTCGTGGGTCGTGGTTGATAACATGAGTATATGATCTTCAATCAGATACTAGGTATACTAACGCTATATCTAGCATGGTTTATACTAACATAAATGAAACATAGGTTAGAGAATCCTGTGATGTCCTCCATGCTATGGGGTAGGGAAACTATGTGTCCAAACTTATAGGTATTATGGGCCCTAGAAGGACAACTTTTTTTCATGAACCCATAACTCAAGAATGAGGAGGGATTTACTAAATGGTACTCTTATGCAGGATTTGGCCAATCTCGAGCACTTGAGATACCATCTACAACGGTCATCAGTCTCAGTGTATAATCTATGCCTACATACTAATAACAAGTTGGGTGTACAATAGTCATTTAGTGAATTTGGTTTCAAGTAAATAAAAAAAATTGAATTTTTTTTTAATAACCAAGAGAGTTAGACCTGGGTTGTTACAGAATTCTCCAAGGTACCTAAATTGCTTTGGTAAAAAAAATAATAATCAACAAACATAAAAACCACAAAACAATATAAAAACAAAAAAAAACAAAAACAAAAGCAAAAATCTTTAAAGGTACCTCAATTCCTTTGGTCAAAAATAAATTCAATAGGCTCTTGAAATAATAGAAATGCTCTCATATAAACTACCTAAGAAGGTCATGTTGTTGAACTACTCCAAGGGATGCAGGTGTGTATTTATTTCTTCCACTTAGTCTCAAGTGATCCTCCTATACAGTAACTTATCCTATACACCTAGTGTTTGCAGCGACTAATTATCCATGCAATATGGTAGGATGGGTAGGTTACCATAAGGCCCTTGAATAGTGATTCACCTTGATATATAATCAAATTTTTATCATCTTAATTTCCTAATAAATCCATATGGCTAGACTACTCCAAGGATAAAGGTGTACAATTATCAATAATGGTTGAAATCACAGTTGTAACAAAAATAAAAACATCTATTTCATTCTAATAATTTTCATATTTATCATCTACTTTGTCACTTTCATCATTTCATCTCTTCTTCCTCGACTCATCGCTTGAAGGGATAGACAAAATCTACAAATTCTAGTCTCAAATCAAGTCAATACTCAAAACACTCAATAATGCAAATTATGTTCATTCAAAAATTATTACCACAGACTATAATATGTTCTTTTTTTTGGGATAGATCATAAGAAAAATATCTATCAAACAAAAATTTGGTATACCTAAAGCCTAAAGCGTAGACTCAAGCTTGTCTACCCATGGATGGAAGGTTTGCCAAAATTAAGTTCATCAATTTGTCAAAAGTAATGATTCAATAATGAACATATTTTTCATGATTGTGGAAACCCATATTGAATTTTATTTGTGACCATATTAAAAAACTCCCCTCAAAATGCAAATGGCTTCAAAAACCTCTCAAATCAACACAAATGCATTCAAATCATCATATCGCATCATCATCATCTCAAGAAAACCTTGTATCTATAATTTACTTTAGACACCTTGTGGTTGCAATGATTGATTATCCATGTAATCTGGTAGGATAAGTAAATTACCATAAGGAAAATTATTCAAAATTATTTCATATCATCATGTTTGAAATTAAATCATGTCGGTCCTTCAATTTTTGAGTGACCAACATTTAAGAAAATTTGCCCAAGGTTGTCATTGATGCCTACTCCATGGGGTTACAAAACACAAAAAATTCTTACTTCATCATTTTACATTAAGGAATTTGCTACAATCACTAGGATAAGCCCCTAGGATGATTGGTTCCTTCACTTTATCATCTTGCATGTCAATAAAACCAAAAGGTAAATTTATGACAACATAGGTCCACCCCAAAATTGGGGTATCCAACTTGATCTTGATTTCCAATATTTGCATACATCAAATTCATATCATTCAATCATACACCTCCACTAATCATCCATATTTGATCAATTGGCTTATGGATTTCATTATTCACCCATTCACCAATTGAGGGGGTAAGTAAAAAAATAAAAAAAATTTAAAAATCATTCTTATGTGTCAAGTAGATTCGAGTCCATTCATTGAATAAAGATAGGTGTCATTGGTTTTTGCACCACATTGCATTTTGCACAATATGGTATAAAAAGGGGTATCTATAGACACAAAAACCTAGGTATTCACAAAAGCACCATTTGTATCACACAATGTTAATTTTCATAATAAAATATATGCCTAAGTCCAAACATAGGCATATAAAATCATGCACATAATTATATTTTCTAAATTTTTATTCCCTGTGGGACATGTGTCCTAGTCACTGCTACCCATCATCATGACACATATCACACACTTTTTCTCTTCACATAGGACATCTTCTGCACATCACCAAAGCTGCACTCACTCATTAGCCACTTCACCATAGTTGCACTCACTCATTCTCCACATTGCATTCCATTTGCACTCACTCATTGGGCACATCACCCTATTTGTACTCACTCATTGGGCACATAACCTTAGTTAAAATCACTCATTGGAAACATCACCTCAGTTAAACTCACTCATTTGGAAAATCAACCTAGTTAAACTCACTCATTAGGCACATCACCCCAGTTGTACTCACTCATTGGGCACATCATCCTAGTTGCACCCACTCATCAAGTCACATCACCCTAGTTGCACTCACTTTTCAAGCCACATCACCTCAGTTAAGTGAGGCACTCTAAGTGACTCACTCTAACTCCCTCCAAATTCCTAAAATTTTCTATAAAATAAGAGTCAACCCATAAAACAAAGGAGATCAAGAAAACACATCGCCACACTACCAAAACCATGCTAGGAGCTCACACACATCCCGAGGAGATCTAAGATTCGATACCCTAGAGTGAATTTTTGGAGAATTCTACCACTCAACCTCAACCACCTAGTTCAAGGTTACACAGTTGCAACCACTTAGTCCATAGTTTCCTAACCACTTTATCCATAGTTACACAATCAAAACCATGCATCCCGCAATTCCACATAAATAACCAAACTTGTTTTAGCCATATCTCACTCATTCAAACTCAGATTGAGCTGAAATTTGAAGGGTAAGTTCCTGGTATCCATTACAACCTCTCCACTATTTTTTTAGGCCATTTGGAGTAATAGAAATCAGTATTATTTTAATTTGTTATCAAGGCATTTAGATCTTGATTTCTATGTTTTTTGCAAGCATACATTCGAGGGTTTTACTTGCATTAGATTTTAATCATGTATACAGGTGCTAAAGCTGGAGTATCTATTGACTTCCATATGTGTAGAAAATAGGTATTTGAGTATCTACTAAAGCTGGAGTGACCCATCATAGTATACACAAGTCCAATCACCACTTGGTTGTAACAAAGAAGACCGAAGATACCAACATCACTTGTATTTGGTGAAAAGGGGTATTTCTCCTGTTTTTGCCTATTGTAATATGAGAGAAAGCAATATTGTAATTATACCCTTATATATTTGGACAAAATTATTGTAAATGGATATCAAGGCTCCATTCAAATATCAATACAAAAATTTATTGTCATTGCAATTGCTTGTTTCATTATTTTGTTATTTGGTGTTGTCTTTTCTGCATACAAGTAGTACCATTCTAAGGTAAGATCACTAATAAGAGCATAGAATAAACTTAATAAAACTCTTATAGAAAATTTTATAGTCTAAAGACCAATAGGGGAGCAGATCAAGAAGCAAGAAACTAATCACAAGAAACTTAAAGGTCATGTGGAATTCTCCTTTATACCAAAAGGTTTTTTCCTTACCTCTTTTAAAAATGAGGAAGATTTGCATAAGAATCTTCTAGTAGGACCATGGTTTATGGTCATATCTAGTATTTATCTCAAGAAATGGGCTCCTAGATTTAACCTTAACATAGAGAGGATAGATGTAGCCCTTGTTTGGGTAAGCCTCCTTGATTTGAATCTAGAATTCTAGGAGGAGAAAGTTTTTGAAATAATACAAAACTACTTTAGGCACTTTATCATGATGAATTTTATCACCAAAGAAAGAAAAAGGGTATTAATTTCTAGGACGTGTGTCATGGTTAAATCAGGACAAAAACTATTAGAAAATATCAATCTAGTCTCAATATGGGGGTGTAGAATCAAAGCATAATTTATGATAATGACCCCTTTAGTTGTAGAATTAATGCCAACACAAATAGAAGAGAAATAACAAAGAAATTTAGAGTAGGAATGAAGAAAGGAAAAAAGGTCTAATATGGAAGAAAAATGAGTAAATCTCTAAGGAGAAGGTTAATGAGATTCAAAGTCAAGAATTTGAGGAGAGGAGGCATCCAAAATAGAATAAGAAAAAAATAAAGAAAGATTGTATTAGTGAAGGTAAGGAAAAATCATAGAAGAAAATGGAGATGGAAGGAGATGAAATATAATACTAAGAGATGAATATAAAGATGTAGAAATTTAGGATGCACCACAAAATATAAGATCTATGATACTATGAGATGAGGTGACTAAAAATGATGTAAAAAAGATGGATCAATTGGCAGAAAAGAAAAAATAAATGGAAGGGGAGATGGAGACCCATGGAGATTCAGATCCATAAGTTGTGTTGTGTATAGTTAATCAAGAATAAATGGATATAGGGTATTTAAGGAAAGTACCATACCTAAGGATATCGATGAGTGTTAATAAGTACCCAAATTAAGGGTAGAGAAGGGAAAGAAGGTGGGTAAGACATATTTGAAGGAAAATGCTTAAAGGAAATAGAAAAGGATTTGAAATATGGAAAGTTGATGACCATAGTATTGAGTGGGTAGAATCCCATAACAAGAATTAAATAATGAAATTCATATCATGGAATGTTAAGGGAATGAATACCCATAAAAAATATAGATTAGTGAGATTCATTTTGAAGGAACACCATCTTGAAATAGTATTATTGCAAGAAAATAAATTATCTTGTGCAAGGTGGGAAAGAATTTAGAGTGGAATATAGAAGAAGGGTAAGAGATCTAAAGGATCTAGAGGAGCTCTAGAAGGATTGTTAAATCTATAGAACTCTAACTTCTATGAGAGAGAAGTCATATTTAGAAGTGTAAATTAGTTATATGTTTTATTCTCAGCCAAGTATTCAAAGTTGGATTTCCTTGTTATAAATGCCTATGCTCCAAATGTAAGTAGATTGATAAAGGAGTTTTATAAAGAGTTGCAACAAATGGGACAAGTGAGGGGGATAATATGGATAGTGGCATGAGACTTCAATATTCCATTAAGACCAGGTGAGAAGAAAGGGATGTCCCAAGGATTCACCAAGATTATGGAGGACCTTATCAATTTTATATTATCATCAAGTATTTATGATTTTTATTTGAGTGGTAATGCATTCATATAGACAAATAGAAGGTTAAGAGAGGAATTTATTTAAGTGATATTGGATAGCATTTTTCCATCCTTTGAGTGCTCTGAGGAAAATTATGAGCATACTTTGGCATCATTTCCAAGAATGAGATTAGACCATAACCATATTATCTTTTGGTGTAGTTGATGAGTGTCATTAATGCTCTCCCTTTATTTTTTTGTCAAACTAGGGTGGTTTCCTAAAGCTGTATGCATTAGAGGTCTTAGAATTACATATTGGATATTAGGGTTCTAAATTAATCTAAAAAACTAGGAATCACAATGTCTTTGCAATAGGTCTGAGGTGTAGACCAATCGGTTCATAAAAATCCCATAAGGGGTCGGAGCTCCAAGGTTCAAATCTCGGGCCTTGCCATACTGAATGCTTGTCCCGTTCTTGGTGCTTTCAACAACGTAAAAGGTTTTAAATGATTATGGCATGGCAGTTATAGGGGCAGACTGCATGAAGATCTGTGTGGCGGCTTTCGAGGTGGACAACATAGAATAATGTGGCGGCTATAAAAGCTAGATAGCCTGCCCATATTCATGGTGGCTACCAATTCTACCATGTAAAAAAATAATGTCTTTGCAACATTCATACATAAAAAAATAATAACTAAAAGAAGTTCTAGTTTTAATTATAATCCAAATACAAAAATAAATGAAGCAAAAACTTGTACTTAATTAAAAATAACTAAGCTAATACAAACTGAAATGAAAACACAATTCATTGTTGAAAGGAAATAGAATTCAATATTAGAATGAAACTAGATTTAAAAAAAATCATACTGTAAAAATTAAATGGAGATAAAAATATAAACTTGTAGAAAAGGAAAATAGATTGCACTATGCTAAACATATAAATTTACTAAGATAAATTGAAAATGAAAAAACCTCATAAACTTTAACTATGTTATTCCAATTGTTGAAATAAATAACTGAAAGTAAATTAGTCATAAAAACTTGCAACTACACTAATGATCCTTACACTATTCTAGAGAGTGGGCCCTTGCTTTGATTTTTAGTAGGAGGAAAAATAATTCAACAGAAAACAAGTCTAAAAAGGTCAAAGTATCATAGAACAATTCAAAATTAAGACAACTGCTAAGAGTCAAATTACTACATATTTTATTCAAAATTCCTTATTCTAACTATTAACTTTGTACAATAGGCATACACTATAATTTTTATCTAAGTACCTATTAATAGGGTTTAATTTAGGTAGTTACCTATCTTCTACTTTAATATATAAACGTGCATGTTAAATCTGACCAATCAAATTATTTTAACATATTGAGTTGGATAAGTCCTCCCTATTTCTATACTGCCATTGGTTGTTGACTGGTTTGAAATAAATATGAAACAATCTAAAATCTCCAACATGCACCCTTATCTATTATATGTATGGATAAATGTTCTTGCCATCATGCGGTTGCATTTTATTTTGATATAAAATAACAATAACAACTCCAGAGTAGTTGATAAGTCAACTCCCATATTCATGTACACAATCATAGATTTATGCATATGTTTTTGATCATCATTAATTTCAAACACATGACTCTTGACCTTGATCAAATGATTCCAAGGTGAGTTGACCACTTAGTTTATATTTTCTTCCCTTGTGTAGATATTTTGGAGTGCTCCATGTCCTATTATTATGATGTGATACATGTGCCCTATTATTTTGATACCTAGGCTATTCTGGTGCCTAGTTGGTCCATAGTTGGCACCAAATTATTGCTCAAGCATGGAAAAATTTAAAAAATACTTCAAAGAGGTGGTATGCAAAACACTTCAATTTTATGGATTTATTCACAAGACTTAGTAAAATTATTACTACTTTATTCTATCCTTCAATGAGAATAAACCATGCAATTATTCCTTAAGAAACACAAAAAACAATTCAAAATAGTTAACTATCTTTCATTCACTATATTTAACATTTAATATAAACATAAATAATTATTAATACTTGGCAAGTAGTATGTTATTTTAATAAAAATAGACAAAAAAGGGTTAGACTATTTTAAAAATAAGATAATTTTATAGTCTCATCACTTCTCCCCACTAATTTTATTGCATGTCCTCATGCATTCTGCCTTGCCAAAGCTATATGCATATCTAGTTCCTTATAAAGGCTACTCCAAAATTTATTTTTTGGAGAATTTATCTCTTGTTCTTCTATATATCTGATAATTATTCTTAGAACTAGTGTTTTGGCTATGGCTTGATATCAAAATTGTATGGAATAGGAATGAGCATAGTAGATGGACAAAAATGTAGGCCTATCCATTCATTTTGTAGTGCTCTAATTACCTCCATAATTGTAGTTACTCTTTCGTGGGACTATATGAGGTTGGTTGGTGAAATAGGTTCCTTTTTTCTTAAAGTAATAGACAACTCATCCCACCTCTCTCTACATGCAAACTTAGCCCTACTAAAATTGTCTTTGCAATTTTTTGAATATTTTCCAAATATTCATTAGCATTATTTATATATATTTATTTGTTAGCTACATTTCCCATAATAGAACAATGTGTAAAAATAAGAGCCCTTGGGTTTTGCTAATCATGTCTTAACAATAAACCATTTTCTAATTTGGTTGAATTATACTATTTTACCTTTTCCTACCACTTCAACTAATTATGAAGAGTGGAGATGAATACTTGTATTTGAACATCACTAGTATAGATAAGAGGCAAAAATTGAACATCATTAAAAAGTGTATATTTATGCAAATAAAATTCATATAATAAGTCATGTTCGACCAGACTATGTAGGAATGCTTTAAAAAAAGCTTGAGATAAGGTTAACTCATATGGGAGATTGATGAAAATTCTCATTACCTTCCATCTATAATATTTTTATCTCAATAAAAATCTATAAATATTTCTAGGTTTTTTGCATTCAACCACATGTTCTACAATGTGGCATATATCCCTAATATTAGCTTTGAGCCTGGTTATCTCTTCACCTTATTTTTTGTTCTATTCTTCTAAAGCTTTGAGTGTTACAAATAACCCTTCTCAGTGATGGCATCACCACATCCATCTTGATACTATCATTTTATGTATGTCTAACGTAACCATACCATATGGAATGATATAGTTGGGCGAGGGACTAGAATATTCAAGGGTTTAGTTTGTGTTCCCCTTTCTGTTGATTGTCCAATATCCACTATATCAATGATGATATGTTTGATCATGGATTTTGGCTCTTCCTCAAGCTAATATAATGTGTATTTTTATTTTGATAATATAAATATTGTGGTCTATTTCTCTAGAGCTCCTCCTCATTCTCCTTGTTTTAGAGCTCATTCTAAAGTATCTTGCCTTGGAACCTATTTTGGAGCATCTTGCCTTCGTGCATATTCTATAGCATCTTGTGTTGGCACCTAGTCTAGTGTGTGTTATAACACATCCCTTGCCTATGTGGAGGTCTCTCCAAATTCCATAGGTGTTTTCTCTTCACATTGTAAAAAAATTATTCTAGAGCATCTAGCACAAA
This sequence comes from Wollemia nobilis, assembly GCA_028583015.1. Lineage (NCBI taxonomy): Eukaryota > Viridiplantae > Streptophyta > Pinopsida > Araucariales > Araucariaceae > Wollemia > Wollemia nobilis. Next base: position 5,172,318 of record JAQPPZ010000431.1, on the reverse strand, counting down.
TCCTTCTAAAATATTTCTAGTTGCAATATCATCATTTGGGTTGGATGGAATTTGGCCCCATTCTTGATCCTAATGATCATTGTTAAACTCAAAAACCAATATTAGCAAAGTTTGTACTACTTCTACTCCAAGAATTGATCCAAAATATACATATTTATCTAATTTACATTTTAGTTCATGCAACTCTTGTAACAATTGAGAGATGTACTTGTTTATCTCTTGGATTGTCATCTAATATTCCTATAACTAATTTTGTTGAGTCTTGATAATAGCTTGGGTGGGTACAATAGTTAAAAAATATAGGGACTTAGCCTTTTTATCTACCATATCCTCCTTTTGTTCCTCACTCATGTTTTGAGGCTCCTATGTATAATCATCATCATTAGTATCTTATTGTTTTGCTAGGACATAGCTATCAATTATTGGAGTATGCACTAAGTCATTGGCTAATTATACAAATTAGGAATCACTCTGCTATCGTTCTTGTTTTGTTGTGGTAACATCAGGGATCTATGCATACTTATCATCATTAGTAATAAAATTTCATCTCCTTTATTTTTGAGCACTAGATGATGCTAGTGCTTGATATAGAGTAGCTAAACTCTATCTTTATCTTTGAATTCTCCTAAGGGGAGGTTGTTCTTATGTAACATTTTCTTCATAATGTTCATCTAATACCTCTTCTTCCTCACCATTGGAAATAATATCAACTAGTTTTACCACATCCTTTTGTATATCGAATTGTTCTAACACTTCTTGTGCATTAAATTTTTTCGATGCCTCATTGACCTATTTTATTAGACAAGTAGAAGATCTCATCCTACCTTAATTTGTAAATTGTCCTATTTTTTAGCAACCCTATACTACTTCCTTCTGCTTCTACAAGCACTTATTTTAACTTGTGTAGAATATTCTAGTGTAGGGGTCTATTTTGAGACTAAGGATGAACCTCCTCCTACTGAATGATTTATTCTAGAATCCCTATAGAATCCTCTTGTGTAGTCATTTATTCTGATGCAAGGTTTCCTCCACAAATGTTTTTTCCTAGGTGCTTGTTTCTTTTGATGCAAGGGTTTTGCTATGCACAAAATGTAGCAAAAATAAATGCACCTGATAAATAAAATGCTAAAATAAGTGAATTGCAATAAACAATGTAACATTTGTATTGAATTTGGGAGCTCTGATCTCCTCTCTTTTTTTATAATATTTACCTCGAGTTTTGCATGGGTTAAAAAAGAATGTGCTTGAATGACCCCTTTTTAAAATCAAGTGAACTCTGGGTGTTTTGCATTTCCTCTGCTACAGTTAGATTGGTGAGTGGGCTTGTGTATCCATTGGTGGGCCACTCTTTGCTCCAACAACTCTCAATAACCTATCACCTACACACATGAGCTTGCAAATAAAATTAGTTAGTAGCACCTATTGATATGGATAAAATAAGATATAAAAACCCTAATATTGATGCTTGCAGAATCTATAAATGATGTGCAAAAAATAGAAACAATGAAACACAAATACCTTGTTTGTCTGATCAATTTGTATCTATCAATGGCTAAAACTATCTCTTAGTAAACATAGGACCATATTTGGATATGGTTAAACATAGGATGGAATTTGTGTAAATTTAGAGCCACATTTGATTTTTTGTAAATACATCTCCATTTTTGTGGTTGAGTTGCAAAAGTTATGGGATTCGATCTCCTTCGCTCCGATGAATGGACCTACAAGAATGATGATGACCTCCTATATAGATTTTTGTAGAATGAGGATATATTTATTAGCCTCCTTAATTAATCAAATGGGGGTACATTTATAGGCTTTTGGGGGATGAGGGGGAAAGTATAGGTGGTAAGCTAGGGCTACCAAGTGGTAGGGACTAGGCAACCACCTCTCCTAGGTAGTTAGAGTGAGTCACCCAGGGTGTCTCACTTAACTAGGGAGATGTGGCAAGTGGGTAGGTGGGAGTGGAGTGAGGTGTGTGAGATGTGGCAAGGGTAGGGGTAGTATTTTATAGGACACATGTCAAAGGGATAGGTAGGGTATCCTAGGGGATATTTTCCAAATTTTATAAAATTTAGAAAATAGAATAATGTGTAGGAAATTATGCCTAAGTTAAAACTTAGGCATATTATTTTATTATGTAGGTTTGGTGGTGTGGGTGGGTTTTATGGAGTGGCTAGGTTTGGGTGTCTATAGATGCCCCTTTTTATACTATGTTGCACAAAGCACAATGCGGTGCAAAAACAAGAGACACCTAGTGTTATTGAATGGAAAACTGATTTTTCTGCCTCGACGTGAGGATTGAACGACCTTTGAAAATTTTGTTGCTTGCTTACCCCCTCAAGCGATGAATGGATGAAATATGAAACAGATGAGACCCACAAGCAACTTGACAAACTTGGTTTATGGAGGGATGATATTTTTGATGGATGCAATTGTCACAATACAAGATGAAGTTGATTGCCCCAAGTTTGGAATGGGCTACTTTGTTGAAAGTTTGCTTTTGGTGAATTGATGTGACTCAGGTGTGGTAGATGGAATAGCCAATATGGGTATGCATATGATACTAGAATCATTCACCACATGTTAGAACCTTTTAGTGGCATGGTGCATACTAATTTATAATTTGTGAGAATTTTTTGCTTTTTCTGACCCCACAGATAGGTTTTGATGAGTACCTTGAGCAAATGTGCTTGAATGCAATCACATTCAAAATTTAAGTTACCAAACTGATATAATTTAGGCAAAGATGAAATGGGATGATGTGATTGATGCATTGATGAGTTGATTTGATGGTTTTATGGAGTTTTTGATTGTTTTGGTAATTTATGGATTATTTTGGGACCTTTTTATGACTTTTGGTCGAATTCCAGAATTGAGTGATCCAATTGATCCAATTTGTGACAAAATGAGATGAGATGATGTGATTGATGCATTGATGAGGTTATTTGGTGGTTTGTGATGTTTTGGAGCATTTTGGTGTATTTTTTTGTGAATTTTGATTTACAAGCACCAAACATAAGGTCACATTTGAGCTTGGCCAAATACAAAGTTTCATTTGTGATTATACAAATACAGGGTTACATTTAGATACACTTTCCAAACATAGGCCTACATTTGGATGTATAATTTTGGCCTATAAATATGCTCTTGGGGTCACTTTTACCTCATTTTTGCATTCTATAATTCCAAATGTACATGTGAGAAGGTGAGAGAGTGTGTGGAGCAATGGAGAGTGTGGATGCAATGACTAGAGTGGGTAGGTCTAGAGTTGGAGTGGGAGTGGTTGAGGTAGACTCTTGAGTCCCTTTCTTTTAGCTTGGTTGGTTTTATTGCTTTGTTTATTTTTATTTTTAATAGTTTTTTTTATAATGATAAAGGGGTGGGCAAAATGTTTTTTTTTGGGTCATGGGATGGATGAATTTTTTTTTTTGGATGATGCATTGATATTTCTATTAAAGTTGTTTTTATTATAGGTGAAAATTCTCGATGCATGACACTACTTTTTGCCTGTTCTCACTCATGTGAGGAAGGAAATAACTCCTAACCACTAGAAGTGGTTGGAGATTATGGGATTGACCAACTACGATAGGGTAAGGTGGTGTAGGTAGATGAGGGGTACCTTTCAACATTGGTCAAGAGGTGGGATCCTAATAGGGGTACTTTCCAGGTCCTGATAGGGGAGGTAATGATTACCTTAGAGGATTTTTATTGTATCTTTCATGTTCTTATTGAGGGGATTCCTATCTAAGTCAAGTGTAATAAGGAGCATAAGCTAAGGCTTATTTTTGGTAATGGATGGTAGGATATTGATGTTAGCAAGGGTGGGATACAGTACTTAGAGATATACCAAAAATTTAAGCTAGAGGTGCTACTGATCTTTGTTATGTGCATCTTATCTAATATGCTATTGCCAAACAACACATGATTTAGGTTCCCATGGAACCAAATTAGGCTAGTTTTGGGTATGATCGATGAGCCTTGGGTATATTCTTGGGCATCGACTTTGATTTACCACCTCTATATTGAGTTGTATGAGGTAAAGAGGTGGAAGTAGAAGGGGCTAGGCTACAACTTGCTCCTTCAGATTTGGGCTTGGGAGCACTTGAGAATGGCTCATCCGTTGGGGTTACCTTGCAATTGGGATAGCTTACATCCTTATGCTTTGCATTAGTAGACCTATGAGAAGCTTTGATCAAGTTGTCCTAGCCATAGTGACAAGGAGTATCAACATATTTGGATAGGCTTGAAAACTGTAGATGTTGTTTGGTGACCATGGTTAGGGGTCATATAGGATGAGGATGACGAGTAGCTATGGTACACTAGATAGGCTAGGTGGGTTATGGGGTGCCATAGCAGTGAGAGAGAATTGATTTAATTCTCTTGTGTTCTATGATAGTTTAGGATACCAAAGGGGGTTATTGATGCTCCAATTATTTACAAGCACCATGGTGATGAGATGAGCCTACCTTATTCTATGGATTGGCCTATTGAGGAGGATGCGGATGAGGTGATGGAGATCCTATATGTGGATGACATCAAATACTACTACTTACTACGATGCTTGGTTTGCTTCATAGCCTTCTTGGGAACCTAGTTAGGATATTGATGATATTGTTGGTGATTATAGGGATGGAGAAACTAGTATAGTGGAGTCTCCTCGATGATAGAGATGTCATCGAGCTAGCAGTGGTGGGAGGATTGATGTGGATTGACCAATCAAGGGCATAGTTGGGGGTGATGGAGGAGTTGGTAGGGGTGCTCCTAAGAGGCCTCTTGCATAGAGTGAAGATGATTGGGGTATTCTCCATGCTAAGTGATATATATTATCTAAGGAGTAGTATCACATCCTACAGTTTATGGTGGCTTGATATGTGGAGCTAACTCAACTACAAAGTGAGGTGGAGGGGCTACAAAGTTCCCTAGGTAGAGGTGATGATGTTGCTCTGGTTGTTGCTATTCGTGCAAATATTACAAATAAGGATGGTTGAATGAGATAGGATCTATCTCACCTTTGATATTAGGAGGATTACATTCAATCACAATTGTATATTTGATCATTGAAGGATTGAATTATGAAACATGGCTTCACACTACCTATTTGATATTCTATATTGATATCTAGATCCAATCGATGGAGCGAGTATAGGCACAATGGTTTTCATTCTAGAGTTTCTCATTTTCTAGATACATTAGTATCATAGGCATCTAGCCATGGGTCATCTATTAGAGAGCCTAGGGACCCTGGTGGTGCTAGCTCGTAGCACTTATTATCTCTTTTTGTAGTTTTTTCATTTTTTTTATATGAGACTTAGTGCTATGTAGTTTACAACCTTTACGTAAACTATGTACCTTTATGATTTATACATATATATATGGTTTTTCTATTGTGCATTATTTTGTATGAGATTTTACTTTATTGTGTATGTATGGATGAATGCATATGTATATTATGGGATGAATGTTTTATGAATGACATGTGTGTTTTCATTGTAGTGATAGATGTGAATGAGCTAATGGTATGAATGTATAAATAATCGAAGATGTTTTAGACTATTGCTTGTTCAACTTTTATTTATTGCTTAATGAGGGGCACCAACATCTAACACTGATGTGGGCTATAATGTATTAATGCAATGGTAATATGGAATGGAATTATTTTGACTTTTTTTGCCTTAGGGATAAATAATATAAAGTTGTTTTCTAAAGACTCAAACATCGTAGTGACCTCAAAAAAACTCATTTATTCATCTCATTATTCTAATTGATGCTAAATGTGTTCTAGTGGAGTCAAATATTTCAAGGATCAATTTTGTGTGCAATGAATGCTCATTTACCACTATGAATGAGGATAGACTAATTAGTTGTAGCTTATGCCAAAAATCTAGCTTATACAAAAGTGCACATAGGTCTATACAAAAGAAGGTTGCTAATGTGACAAAAATGTCGTTACACATAAGGCTATTCCACTACTAGGCCAACGTCTATTACCCATTTCTAGTGATGGAGATCACCCCATGGTTTTCAAAAGACTAAGAATTATAGGGATTCAAGCTCCTTTCCCTTATTTTTTTCATTTTTTTATTTTAATATTTTTTTTGGTGGGGGGGGATTTTAGTTCATTTTGTGGTCGAGAAAATGGGATTTTTATTGCTTTCTAGACTTGCTCATTTTTAGAGGAGCAAGGGATTTTTTTTGGGGGATACTTGCTCATTTTGTGGAGGAGTAAGGGATTTTTTGGGGGGGAAGGATGGGGAGCTTGTCCTTTTGTCAATTCTCAGATTTCTAGACCATGCACAATATTTTTATGAAAATAGCTACTCATGAGTTTGTCTTTCCTAGACTGCACAATGTTTTTAATATGTTATAATGTGCATGGTCCAAGAGGAAATTTTATTAACCAAGAACACTATGTATCACCTAAAGATTATTTGAATTTCAATGTAGGCTACCTGAAATACTAGGAGTGGCTTAGTGACTGAAAAATGCCTAGAGATTCTTGAAACCAAAGACTACCAAAGAAAAGAGGTGCTATTGAAATTTTATATTTTTATCTTTTTTATATATGACTTGTGGGTATCCTCCAAGGGAGGTCCTAGGTTCAAATCTCCACCCTACCAAAAAGCTGAATTGGGTATCTAAAATCCAATTGATAATGTTGGTGCGGGCAGGGTCGGGTGTGACCCCCGGGTGACTTTGACGGTGTAGAACCCCCTGTTCGTGGTCTCTCAGACCAAGGCAGATCCATAAGGGGTTTTTCGCTTAAAAATATATATATATGACTTGTGGGTGGTGGCATGGATTTAATGCTAGAATGAAGGTGCCCCTGATCAAGGCAACAAATTGTCGTGGACTAACAATTATCGAAATTGCCCTTATGACTACTATTGTGCAAGCTATATAGATTAAGATGCAAATAATATAAATGTAATTATGAGTAATGGATGCATGGATGGATGTATGAAATGTAATGTGAATGAGCAAGTGAAACATTATATTTTATATTTTGTTTGCCATGTATATGTACATATGTATATATCGCATTAGGTATAGAATGCTTTCAGGTGTATAATATTCAATGGTTCAGGTTCTTCTATTCCTTCTAGACTGGCAAGTATATACGTTGTAGGACACAATTTATATTTTACTATAAATGGATGTAACCAATTAGCTGTAAATTTATCATGAAGTTACGGTAAGGTATTTGGTATATTGCTAATTTTCCTTGAGGATGAGATATCCTACTTGGAATTCATGTGGATGAACATTTGCATTATAAATATATTTTATATGGTATTTATATACCTATAGGTGCTCCATGACATTGATTTACCTTTCATAAAGGAGTATGAGTTGGTCAATATGTGCTTGTCTAGAAATATTATCATCCATGAATTCTTGTAAAGAAATGCGAAGTGAGGGGATCTCGAGCTCAAGAGGCATAACCACTTCGACATAGTAAAAAAATAAAAATGGTGTTGCCCCTATAGGAATTTGAATGCTATTTCAATAATCCTAAAATGCTAGGGATATTTGGATATGCCAATCTCTATGATTTTCTTTGACTAGTTTCTTTAGAATTGCTATTAAGGTCTTATTGGTTGCCTTAATTTATCCATTTGATTATGGGTAATAAGGAGTCGATAAACTATGTTGTATATGATATTTCTTGCAAATATTTAAAACATACTTATTCTTGAATTACTTACCATTATATATAATTATTTTTGAGTGAGTACCAAAATAATAGATTATATGTTGGACTATAAACTCCGTGATTTGAGGTCCTATCATGGTTGTCATAGGAATTTCTTTGATCCACTTTATGAGGTATTCTATGGTAGTGATTATGAATTTATGTTGTCCCAATGATGGAGGTGAGATTTTTCCAATCAAATCAAGTACCCATTGTGAAAAGGACCAAATAATTTGAATTGGTTGTAACACTAGTGATGGTACATGTGTCATATTTACATGTTGTTGATATTTTTGACATTTCTTTACATAGTTGTAATAGTTGATTTCTATTTTGGGCCAATAGTAACCCATGTGTAAGATGTATTTTGCAATGGCCATCCCACTAAAATGAACACCACAAGCACCATAATGAAACTCAAATATGGTCCATTGTGCCTCTATAGGCTCAAGACAATAGAGTAGAATGCCATCATAGCCATGTCTATACAAAACATTCTCCAAGAGAGTGTAATGAGTTGATTTCCATTTGAATATGCATTTAGCAGTTCATAACAAATTCATTAGGAGATTACAAAACTTGAGAAAGTCCTTTACCTAATTAAGCCAAGGCTCGTATGGCTCTAAGTGAATGAAGCAAACATCCTTTTCATATTTAGACTTAGCTTGTAAAATTATATATTGGACATTGTCATGATGATGATAAGTTGGACCTCTCCTGTAGGGTTATTTGGAATCAATGATCCTAGGTAGGCCATCGTATATACAAATATATTTGTTAAATAATGTAGGTTTTCAATCTCATACCAGTCAAATTTTGCTAGCAACTTCATTACTATTTCATTGTAGAGTTTCAAGACTGGTTCTTTACACTGGTAACTTCATTTCACTTGATTAACTACCATTTGAGAGTCACAAAATATTCTTATACATTTGATGGCCATAGAAATAGCTAACTTAAGCCCTAATATTAAGGCTTTGTACTCTACATTGTTATTTGTGCATTGGAAGTTGGGTTTGAATGATGAAGGGATAGGTATCCTTTATAGTGTGTAAAACACAAATTCTACACATTATTCTTTCTCACACTTTGATCTATAAAAGAACAGTGTGATGTCAAAATCATCTTCAAGATCAATGGGTTCTTCATGTTCAGTAACAGTAAAGACTAAATCATCTAGCAACTCAATAAATAAAGGTTGATCATTAGGAAGCACACATCGATTAATGTTGTTTTCTTTCTAAAATTTAGATAGAACTGATTTAAGAATTGGTTCATTAATTGCTCAAAAATAAAAGTACTTTGGTGCGGTAAATGGTTGTACCATTCTATAGAATCTCCTCCAAGTGCTTTAGGAAAGGTTCAAAGCATTAAGGGATCATTTTCTTGTATCCTAAAACATGCATTGATAAACCTGCTTATGTGCTACCGTAGGTCCTCATCCAACTTTGATAACCTAAAATATACCAAATAGGGAAGTGATGGTACCAAAGAATGAGTTGGATGATTGACCAGCTACTTAAGGTTGGTTTTTGATAGATTATTCTAGGTATTTGCATGGCTATTTTTTCAATTTGATTCTACAAAAACTAATATTTTGGGTCTTCAAATGGTGATTGAAAACCCTAGTTTGCTTGATGTGTGTGGTTTTGATGGGTTTTGTTAGTTGGAATGTGATAATTTTACATGTTATGTTGAATATGATTGTGAAATGTTTATTGTTGATGATGTTTTTGATGGGGTGATGGAGGGATGAAGTTATGTTGTGCTAATGAATTGGCATGCACATTTTAAAGTGAGTTAGTGGGTATGGTTATGGTTGGTGGTTGAGATACCTATGATGCATATTGCATGAAGAAGGTATTTTGATGTGATGTGGATAGTTGATTAAAGTCTATCATATATGATTTTTTCTATGAGATATGATTGGTTCTTTGATTATCATTATCCATAAGAAATTGTTGTAGATGTAAAAAAACTTAATGTATGGTTATCACAGATGCAAATGGTATGGTTGAATGTGGGTCTGAATATTGATCATGATGAATGGAAACAATATGGGTGGATGTTAGTGCTGGATAGGTGGTTAAGGGTATCACAATCAAATGAGGAATGTTTTGTTGAGTGGGATCAACATATGATGTATATGGGATGGATGTTGATACCTGCAAAGTGACATTGACTTGTGCTTCATAAAGTGGATTAGAACATATGATATTTTGAGTAGACAAAATGGATATGTATTAGTTAGATGATGATGGATGAGTTTGACTCATGGTTGTAGTTGTAGATATGAAAATTGGATTGGTGATGATGTGGTTAGTTTACTGTTGATGAGATTAAATAGGCTCTTTATGCAGTGTGATAATGGTTTGAGTGGAATGGTAAGAGGAGGTAAGGATGGAAAAATCACACTTAAGTAACTCCTGAGGACATTAGGATCTATATACATAACATGGTGGTGAGAAGGTATGTGTGACTTAGTGTGAGGTATCTCCAAGATGGAGGTGTGAAAAACCCTCTACATCATGTTTAAACTGGAAGGGGGTGCCTGATAGAAGGTCCTAGTGAATAGATATAGGTACATGGTCCATGAGATGTCCCCTTGATTAGTTGTAGAAGTAGCTAGAGTATGGGAAACCTGAGTAAAATAAACAAAAATAAATGCACCCAATAAAAAAAAATGTTGAAACAAGTGAATTGCAACCAATAGTGTAACATTTGTATTAAATTTGGTAGCTCTGATCTCCTCTTTTTTTTTACAATATTTACCCTAAGTTTTGTAGGGGTTATAAAATAATGTGCTTGTTTTAGAATACAATGGATAAAAATGGAATGGTCTCTTTTACAAATCAAGTGAACGTTGTGTGTCTTTTGCTACAGTAATATTGGTGAGTGGGCTTGTGTATCCATTGGTAGACCATTATTTTCTCCAACAACTCTTAATAACCTATCACCTACACACATGAACATGCAAATAGAATTAGTCAGTAGAATATATTGATATGGATAAAATAAGCTATGAAAATCCTAATCTTGATGCTTGTAAAATATAGAAATTATGTGCAAAAAATATAAACAATGAAACACAAATACCTTTATGTTTACCTAACCAAACTGTGTCCTTCAATGACTAAAACTATCTCTGAGAAAATTTAGGACTGCATTTGGGTATGGTGACACATGGGGTGGTATTTGTGGAAATTTAGAGCCAAATTTTTTTCTATGTAAATGCACCTTTGTGTTTGTGGTTTAGTTGCAAAAGTGATGGGATTCGATCTCCTTTGTTTTGATGAATGGGCCTACAAGAATGATGATGACCTCCTATATAGATTTTGACAACGTGACAGTATATTTTATAGCCTTATTACTTATTCAAATGGGGTGCCTTTATAGGCTTTTGGGAGATGATTATGGAAAGGATAGGTGGCAAGACAGGTCTTCCAAGTGGTACAGACTAGGCAACCACCTCTCCTAGGTAGTTAGAGTGAGTCACCTAGGGTGTCTCACTTAACTAGGGAGATGTGGCAAGTGGGTAGGTGGGAGTGGAGTGAGGTTTGTGAGATGTGGTAGGGTAAGGGATAGTGGTGGCTAGGACACATGTCAAAGGGATAGGTAGAAAATCCTAGGGGGTATTTTTTGAAGAACATAAGCTTATACTGAGAGGGATGTAAAAAGTATAAGACCACTTTTTACTTTTATTTCCCAATCAATATTATGCAATGTACATATAGCAATATCAATATAAGTAATAAAATAAATGCACAAATAACCACACATAATAGAGACACCACAATTTATGTGGTTCACCCAATGTGGGCTACTCCATGGAGAAAATCTTTCACTAAAATTTTCTCAATCAATATCTTGGGAATCCTTTCCCTATTAATTTTTTTATGGAATCTGTCCAAAGGAGACACCAATCCCCTAAATAGAGTTCATGTATCTCTATCCACAAGAGACACAAATATCCTAATCTCTTCTCTATCTAGTGATCCTCTAGAGGACCTCTACCTCCACTACCCTTAGAAAATGGAACTCTATCCATAGAAGACACCTGTATTCCCTGCTTTGGTTGGATATCTTTGTCCTTAAATCTATCACCTCCAAATATCTATCTAAAATATATACTAAACATAGTCCATCGGTCTAGCACAAATCTATCCTCAATATCTATCTCTGGTCTAGCATAAACCTATCCTCAAATCTGCTCAAAAACCTATCCTCGAATCTGTACTAAACATAGTCCTTCGGTCTAGCACAAATCTATCCTCAATCTCTATTATCAAGCCTTAACTCAAATATTGACTCAATATCAAATCAACTTTGTTGGATCTAACCCAAACCTTAAGTCAAGGTTTGAACAAATCAATCGATCAACTCTGCTCTCAATTCTTCTCAAAGAATTATCTCAAATTTGCCTTGTAATCTTCCACAAAAGCTCACATGAATCTATCCACAAGTCCTCTCTAGAACTTGTCCAATATTCTCAATAAGTTCCCACAATAACTTATCCAAATATGCTCTCAATCTGTATTGTAAGCTTCCACAAAATCTTACCCAAATATATCCACAAGTCTTCTCAAAGACTTGCCTCAAATATGCTCAACAAGTCCACAATAGAACTTGTCCAATCTCATAGAAACATAAAGAGAATTTTTAGAGACTCAATATACTCTATACTTATCACAATGCTCAATCACTTTTAATAACTCTTTTAGAAACATACAAAGAATTTTTAGAGACTCAATATGATTCACATTCACCTCAATACTCAATCATTTTCACTCTTTTAAAAACATAAGGAGAATTTTAGAGACTCAATATGCTTCACATTCACCTCAATACTCAATCACTTTCAATCACTCTTTGAGAAACATAAGGAGAATTATTAGAGACTCAATATGCTTCACATTCACCTCAATCTCAATCAAATCAATTCAGAATATAGAATAGTTTGTTTTATGGAACTTGAAAAATCACTTCACACACCCACTTGACTAGGCTCAACCAAATCTACTCAACCAATCACTCAATGAAGCAATCCTTGCTTGCAATCCCTAGTCCAAGTATATGACCCTTCACTCAAAATTTTTCCAACAATGCTTATCAACAAATCTCACATGACAATGATACTCATATTATTTTCAATACCTAGTTCAAGTTCTTCACACAATCAATTCACTTCAACAACAATGCTTATAATACAATATTCTAATAACAATTCTTTATTCCAGAAAACCTTGAAGCATTAACTCAACACTCTTAATAAGGAAACCCTAATAAATTCCTTGTAAATCCAAACTTATTTTCCATAAAACTAATCAATAAACTCAACTATGGAAGAATTTGCTCATACCTTTTTCTTGATGATGAAGGAATCTCAAATATCTGCCACAACCATAAACACTTCTTTGCCAAGCTCAAAGGAGTTAGAAGATACTAAAATCTCTCAAACATACAATGAAAAATATCAAAACACACATACACCTTATCACTCCATTTTAAAGAAAGCATCCATAAACATATACAAAAATGATTGACCAAATACACTTTGTGATCTCCCAATTAAAACAATATTCAATTCCAGAAATATTATCAATACAATCTCATTTTCAAACTAACTCAATGGCAAGAAGTCCTCTTAAATTTAATCACTCTTCTATTCACTTTTTGATAAATAAAAAATGTCACAATAACTTTAGTTAAAATAAATTTCAACACCTTATTCCTTAATTTAATCAAAAATTAATAATTAAAATAAACACCTTTTCATAACCCCTTATATCTCCCTAAACCTTATGTTTACACCTCAGGCAATTTAAAATAATGCAAAAAATTATTACCTCTGCCTAGGTGATATTCAAACCCTCTATGTAGCTTCTCCCAATGTCCTAGCTATGGCTCCAACTACTGCACGAGCTAGGTGCTCATTTGGGAAATGAAGAGCACAACATGCTCTATGTTATTCTCCCAATGCACTAAAACCAAAAAGGACAACGCATCACTTCCTTCGATGCCTAAGCACAACATGCCAAAATGCTCTTATCACAAATCTAACACAGACCACCTGCATCCACATGCCTTAACTCACGATCACTTGCCACTAGGCCACATGCCTTGGTGGATATGAGGGTTTAGCCCTCAATGGTCTTAACACTTTTTTTGGTGCCTTAAGACAAGGATTTGTCTTCTTCTCCGCATGAGTATTCACCACAACACATGCCACTTTGATTTCTTTCAAACAAAGGATGGATTTTATGCCACTAAGGCATATAGTTTATATACCTATTGCCTCCAATAATTTTGAACATCGGTGCCTTCGAAATTTGAATAATTAATTTATAAATTATTTAAATTCTTTAGAATTTAAATTTTATAAATTAATTCATAAACCCCTTTTTGGATTTATTAAATCCCTCTTTGATTTTACCACTTTGTATAAATAATATTTATTTATAAAATTTAAATTCAATTTGAATTTAAATATTTATAAAATAAATATTAAAACCTCCTTTAGCTTTTCAAAAATCTTCCTTGGGTTTTTATGAAAAACCTTTTATTTGCTCATCCATGGTTTTAATAAAAACCCGCCTTCATATGCTTCCACATAATATTAAAAATATTATGAAGCTCTTTTTCTATTAACCTTTGCATTGTTCCTTGACATATTCCTTGACATCAATGACAACTTTTTTCCTTGACATCAATGATAACTTTGACTCAAAATGTCAAACAATCTCCTCCTTTGTCATTGATGGAAATCCAAATTATTTTTACCAGAAACTTAACCTTTTCTTTGTTCTGCTCCCCTAGGACATTGCTTCCCCTGGCTCAATGCTCTTGTCAAATCTCTCCTCTTTACTCAAATACCAAATCTATTCCCCTTACTTAAATATCTAACCCTTTGACATCAATGGCAAAGGGTCACCTTTGGGGCTCGGGGCTAAGAATGAGTCTCTTATATTAGCCCTTCCCCCACATCCTCTTGAGGTGGTTAATTCTAGGGTAGGAGTATTTCTAATCCCAAAAAGCACTAGTCTTTACCTTTGTCTTCTTTTCTTCTTATCTGATCCCTTTGATTCCTTTTATTATTTCTTTCCAAATCCATGTTCCTATCCATGTCCATATCCATTTTCTTGTTCCTGTTCCTATTCATACTTGATTTTGGAATGTCTGCTCTACACCACTTTGTTGTGTGACCATAATTATTGCACTTATAACACTTAATGTTATTATTCCTTGGAGGTGCAAATGTCTTAGGATTTATCCTAGTGAAGCCATATCCTCTTCTTTCATGAACCCTGCAATTCATTGCCTTGTGACCAAACTAATTACATGAGTAGGAATACCCATTGAAAAAAATTTTATTCCCATATTCCTGTATTTCATGTGCCCTACACTGTGAAGCCATGTACCCAAACTTGTGACATGAAAAATATATTCCATTGAAACTTTATTGTCTTGACCTCATTTGTCTATTAGTCTCTCTTGACCTATTCTAATTGTTGTTCCATCTATTTCTTATTTGTGCATTGTTCATATCTTTGTTGAAATTTTTGTTTTCTAACTCATCCTCAGATGTCTCACTTTCTCTTACACTTCATCTAAAGTTTCTTCTCCTCCAGAACTTGAGGTTGACTTTCCTTTCCATTTCTTTTATTCCTGTTCAAATCTAAGATCTATTTTGCTTGATGTAGGCTTTTGTATCTTAATGAACTTATATAAGTTTTTTGAGCTATTTTTGAACCCTTTTAGCTTGACTTTGGAGTCTTATAAATCTTACCTTAGCAGAGCTACTTCTTGTACTAACCTTTCACATTCTAAGACCTTTGCTTCTAGCTTATCCTTGAATTTATTTGTCTTAGCCTTTGATTTGTCTAGATCCTCTATAAGCATTCTTCTCTCTTCATCATATTCTTGAAACTAAGATTATAATTTAGAGTTTTTCTTTCTTACCTTCTTACTGTTTCAAGAGCATAGATAAGTTCTCCCTTAAGATCATATCCTTATTTATCTGATTCTTCCTCTATTTTTTTTGCCTTTGTCCACATATTCATTTTATTTTGACTTATCTTCTATAGGATTATCTTCTCCTTCTTCTAGTGCCATTAGAAGTTTTTCATCTTGTCCTTCAAGTGCATCCTCATACTTATCATCATTGAAACTATAACTATTCCTTGTATAACTATCTTCAAGATTTCTAAAGTTACCACATCTAAAAAACTTAAGAATGACTGGGGTCATATTCTTAACTAGTTATTTTTCTTCAATCATAAATAGGACTTTATCTCTATCATTATCTGAAATACTAGCATCACTATCACTTGAGTACTTAATTACCTTGTCTACATAGTAGCTCCTCTTTTGCCTTTGAAATAACTTTCCTTGTCTACTTTTTTCCATCCTTTCTTTTCTTCTAATGTCTGTATCTTTCTAATTTCCTATTTCTGTGATCCTTTTTTTCTTCATAATTGTTATTCTTAGCTTCTTTTTAGTTAGTTTCATAATGACCATACTTTCCACAATTGAAACATCTAACAGATTTTGTATCTCTAGATCTTATTGAATCTTTATTCCTTCTACCATAATGAGCTTCTTCATCACTGGATGACTCATTGCTTGATTTTGAATTCTTACCCTTTGTCATTTTAATTTATTTAAATGTTGCTTCCTTCTGGGGAATAGGCTCTTTTTTTCTTAACTTAAAAGTTGTAAGAATACAAAGCAACATATCTCTTGTCAAAGAATCATCATACTTTGAATCTTCTATAGCAGAAATTATAGACACCTAAAATATGTCATGTTCAGGGAGACTACTCACATAGGCACACTCATAGGTCATATGACTAAACCTTTGGGATATTCCAAGTGTCAAAAGTGGTTCTGGAAACTCATATGGGGCATTTTCAGCCCATCAAGCCTAGTCGTTGTAGACCATAGCGGCCAAAATCCAACTGCTGTAGCTCAGAGTGGCCAAAACTTAGCCACTACAGACACCAACGGCTAAGATTTAAATACCTTTTGCCATCCATCCAGCCTAATATTGGGTGGAAGTGGCAATCTACATGCAATAAGGATGAGTGGGGATAACTTTAAATTCCTCCCCATAGCTAGTCTACATGGAAGACTCTAGTCTTGAATTAGATTTCAATTAAACATAGAAAAATAAAGAGCTTCTCATGCTAACACCTAGTACGCATGAGAGATTAAATCCTAGGGTTTGAAAATTGACCTAGGGCTTCAAAAACTTTATAAGGAATAAACCTAAAATCACTAGGGGACTTTCTTGGACCTTCTTTGATCAATTAGGGGAGAGATAACATTAGACATCAGAACTTTCAACAAGTTGGATCATTGAGGAGAGCTTCTAGAGACTTGGAGAGTTTTCCTTGGAGATCAATTCTTGTAGAGGAGCCCTGTCAGATTGGAGGGCAAAATCTAAACACATAAAGTAATCATTTTAACATTAGTAGCAGACTTGAGCCCATAGCCTTTGGATCAATAGAGAGATATTTCACCTTAGCGATCGTTGTCCTAGACAATGGCCCACAATCTAGTCTAGGGTTTTAGGTGTTAGTTTCTTTTATTATGATTTCTCTTTCATTTCATTAGCATAAGATTTTTTTTAGTTATTTGCATTCATAGTACTAGTTTCATTGTATTGATTTCCATTGAGTTTATTCATTTCTAACAGCCTCATCCGGGGAGGCAATCTCAAAAATATAAGCGTGTGTTGTTGTTTCATTGATTTCAAGGCTATAGGTTCATTGAGAAAATACACAACATACGAGAGCAAGAAGATCCCTCCAAAAATTAGACATAGAGAAGGAGGCATCTGTAAGCCCTCATACATTGTTGTGTGTGTCACTAGGAAGCCTTATAAAGTGCACCCCCTATGTGAGGGGATATGTGTGTAAAATCATGTATCAAACGAAGGGTATCCCTTAGAGGGATTCATATGTAATCGAATCTTGGGAATATCAATACAAAGAGCATTCATTCATTTATTTCTTCGCATTCTGGTTATATCTACTTTGTGCCTTTCATTTATTGTATGTTTAACATTAAAGGATTCAATCGAATTACAAGTAGAGTAGTTGGTGGACAACATGTTTCTTCCACGGGGTCACCACAGATGGTGATCATGGTGGGACCCCTGCCTAGTTCTTTAGTTTATTTTCATTTTTTGGCACTTTATTGACTCAAGTTTTGTGTGCAAGTTTAGCCACTCTGATCTACAGTGGACAACAGTTAGCCACTCTAGTCTACAATGGCTAGGAGTCAGCCACTCTGTTCTACAGAGACCAAAAATCAATCACTCTGGTCGACAGTGACCAGAAATAAAGTGCAGCAAAGGTCAAAACATTGATTCTCTGAGCTGGATTAAAGTTTGGTACAAATTTTCTAACACTTTATGGTTTCCTATATATTTCTATTTTCTTAAAAATAGTGATAACTAAGACATATTTCAATTTGGAAAACTGAAGGAAAAAAAGAAAAATAACTTGCATCTTGCACATCTTAGGTTTTCTTTTGGATTTTCCACTAGGCGTTGCTAGGAACAATGACTTTTGTCTGTAAAGTTCACCCTATAATCCAATGTGCTAGATATTGTATGTTTTTTTGCTTGCTTTGAGGCCTTTATAAAGGCCATACTTGCACCTAATAGAATGCATTCTTTAATCTCATAGTAGCTATGCACCTTTCTAAAATCAAAACGTATTTTGCATTAGGCATATAGGAAAGAGACATTGTTGTTGTATGATGCATTCTTATTCATGCATTCTTAAAATAAACCCCACACACACATGCATATTTTAAACATTGGGGAGTTGGATTTCATCACCAACCCTCGATTCAGTCTGGTGACGTTGGCATTCATATCATTACACTAGTTTACCCCTTGGATCTTCCTAGAAATGGATTGATGAACTTACTTATAGTGGTACTAAGTTACTCATGTTAGAATTACATCCCACTATTGGAACAATCATTGGTTTAGAGTGGAAGAACTAGGTGAACCCCCCACTAGGATTTAAGCGGTGTACCCTAGTCTCTTTTGAGAAATCATGTTTGGCATGAGTGTTCTTGATTATCACTATGGATGAGTCTCCTCATTCTAAATCCAAAGCAATAACAAGAAAAAAGAAACAACAAAACATCAAAATACAACAAATAGTTTAGGGCACACTTAAATTGGTAATCAAGATAAACATTTGCTTGATATTTTTGGACAATATTTAAGTGCAACACAAAAGCTAAATTCCAAAAAACAATGGTCAAAATAAGAAGTAAACATCCTTAGTTTGATACTGAGTGAGAATATGAAGCAACACATACCCTTATACAAAGTCATAGTAACATTGAAAGACCTACTTGTAAGACCGTGAGATGTAGTTTCACAAATCTAAGGGGTGATAACTCAACCCTTGGGGGTCCTCCTCGAGAAACCCCAAACATGGAACCACAACATAAAACTACATCACATAAAAACAAAGAGACCTCATGGCCATCATCATCAAGGAGACATGAGGAAGACTCAAGACGTTCCTCTAAACACACAAAATTTTCAGAGATATGAGGAAGCTTCAAGAGATTCCTCCTCACATGGACATAAGGAGGGTTCTAGACCCCGTTATTCATATAGATATGATGAGGTTTCCCCATATACATCCTCATGGAGAGTAGAAAGGGCCATGAAACCCTCATCACCAAATGGAAACACAAGAGTACCAACATCCCAACGTTCACATGAGACACTTAGAATAGATCAACCCACTAAGGGTCAAGAAACTAGAGATACATCCAGTCATAGACATCAAACAGAAGATATCCTTCATACAAGAGGAAGTATTCCAATAGACTATGACCTCATTGGAGTAAATGGCACCCCATGGGATCAACCATGGAAAAAAGTATAGTTATATAAGGTGGATCAAATTTATTCGAGACCACCTCCCAAAACCATAGCCACAAAGAATTTTGTATCTGGAAGTTCACAAACCATGAATACTAAGCCCACTTCTCAAATTGGGGGTGCCTCAGGGTGACCCCATAATAAAAATACAAAGTCTAATCATAGGGACACTCAAAAATACACTGAACAAGTCACATTAGTTAGTAAGAGAAAAGAAAAAACAAAAACCTCTTTGATAAATTTACAAATCAAAACCACTAGAAAAAGATCAGATAAATATGAGTCTTCTATGACCGTGTGAGTTAACTATGTGCAATAGTTAGAAAATGCCTTGCGCAAAGAGTGAGAACTTTTAGAAGCTCTAGAACATGATAAAAAAAGATAATAGTTGTTGCACCAATATGAGCAATGTTTGAGAGAGCAATCTGAGTAGCTAGCTCATAGCAACCAAAAATAAAATGGAAATGATCATCAGAGAGATCAAAATACTGACTCACCAAGAGAGGAGCACACTAGAAAAGAAGAAAAACCATAATAGAATCACCCTCAAAATCATAAGTTAAATCCAACCAGTGGGGAAAGGGTAAACCTAATAGAGCAAGATCAGACACATATTGAATCCCCTCATAGGAGGAAAGAAAATAGAGAAAATAAAATGGATAGAGGGTTACCTCCACTGCCACTGTAGGGGGTCTGAAAGAGGAGGAACTCCTCACCTCAAAGGTATTCCAAGAACTTGCTAAAAATATGAATTCCTTTGAAAAACAAGAGATGGCTGATGGCCAACCAACATTGAGGAAAATACATAATCAACCATTATGTCCATCTGTACCTAGCCCCACATACCCTAAGCATTTTGAGATACCTAGGTTGGAAAAGTTTAAGGGTGAAGAGGATGCACAAGAGCATGTTATCAATTTCATCAATGCATGTTTTCATCTTGAATACAATGATGCTCTCATGCTAAGGACATTCATAATGACCTTTTTGGGTGCCGCCACCCAATGGTTCAACCATCTACCCAAGCATAGCATATCCATTTTTGAACAATGAGTGAACGCTTTCCTAAAATGTTTCTCTTTTGGTTCTAAGAGGAAATTAAACCTTTCAGACCTATCCAATTTGAGATATTATTATGATGAGACAATAATGTATTAGGGTAATAGATGGAGAAGAGTCATGGCAAAATTATCATTCTCCATCCCCACAAAAGATATCATCTGGATGTTCACCAAGAGTTGTTCCAAATGCATTTCCCTCTTGCTACAAATTCAAAAATACCCATCATTTGAGGAAGCCTTGGCATAGGCCAAAATTATAGAGAACATAAAAGTAGATGAGGTAACCATCAAACTCTAAACCAAGAAGAAGTGGAACAAGAATGACAAAAATGGAAAACACAAATAGAAGCAGACAAACCCTACTCTAGTTAATCAAGTGGTATTGGTTGCACCTAAGAACGGGACTATGCAACAATCCTATAATTATCAAACACAACCTCCACCAACAATTTATGATCAAAAGAATAATCAAGGGCAAAACAAAGATCACAAACCGCCTTGCTATTTCACACCATTGATAGAATCAATGCAATCAATATTCAACCAATTGAGTGATGCAGGAAATTTTAGGTTACCTAATATAACTCTTATAGATCCCAACCATCCTAAGCCAAAATGATATAGGGAAGATCAATTTTACCCTTACCATAGGATACCGGGGCATAATATTGAGTTTTGCATTGGTTTCAAGAACCAGGTGCAAAACATGATTGAGGCAGGAGAACTTAAAGTTGACAACCCATTGGCTCCCGATAATAGAGATATGGGCATATAAAAAAACCCACTAAAAAACCATGAGGCCCCTAGAGGGCAAGGTGCACAATTCAGTTAGGTTCGAGTTGATACACCTACCCATGGGTGCATTGGGATGGTTGAAATTGTCAATATAGAAACTAGGAGTAGATGGTATGGTCAACCGCAACCTCTTGTAGCTCCCATTAATGTCCCTGCTACACCTAGGTAGAGGCAGTGGTAAAACAACCTTCTAGGTCCACCAACCTGACCTATGGTAATTGTAGACACCTAAAACACGTCATGTTGATGATGACTACTCATATGGATATGCTACAAGACCATATGGAAGATCTTGGATAGACTCCAAGATAGATTAGTGGTTCTAACCACTAAATTTGGGCTCCTTGGCCTAATCATTCTGAACCATAGCCCAAACCTATGGTCTATAGGCTGAACCGTGTTTGACACCTATGATTTGTAGTTTGGACCACAGTTGTAACCTACGGTCTTAA
The DNA here is from genome assembly GCA_028583015.1 of Wollemia nobilis. Lineage (NCBI taxonomy): Eukaryota > Viridiplantae > Streptophyta > Pinopsida > Araucariales > Araucariaceae > Wollemia > Wollemia nobilis. The sequence continues at coordinate 5,150,394 of JAQPPZ010000431.1, read as the reverse complement.
CTAAAGTTCAGTTGGCCTTCATCTGATCCAAATCGATTTGAATGGCCATTTGTTGTAGAAGAAGGTGGTTAATGGATATAATATTCTAGTGGCTTCTATTCCAACTATCCTAACCATCTCTTCTTGATCTTGGCTTCTCCATGAAGCCACCCCTAGTCCTAGGGCATCCTATAAATACCCCTTCAATTTGGGTAGAATATATAGATGATTTGAATAGCGAAGCATTGTCGAATTATCAATAGAGAGTTGATTGATCAAGTGAGTAGCGAAGCCCTATCGAATTGCATACTGAATTCATGCATTGGAGAAGGTCACTTTGTTATTCACCTAAATATCAATTTTCCATGGAGGTCCTAGGAGCCTAGAAGAGCCAAGAAATGCAAATCCGGCAAACGAAGGCCCCTCACAGTGAATCAACCGCCAAACTTGTCATAAGGACACCAAAGGTAACCCTTGAACATCAAGGACAGGGAGGTCAAGCCCACTACCCTTGATTTTGAGGGTAAACTTACTTGACTGCTAATCGTGGCTTTCAGCCATGGTTTATAGTGCAGACTGCACACCAGTGCTGTGGTTTAAAACAGAGGCATCACCACCTTAATATTCTCATTTTTTCCTATCTAATTAGATTAGATTAGTCATTTGCATGGTTTAATTGTATTTTTAGAGATTTTTGACTGATAGATTTAGGGTTAGAATAATTTTAATATAGTAGCATGGAATAGACATCAATAGGTTGTTTATGACTTTTAAAGCTTCATTTACTTTAATTGAACCATGCAAATATTAACTGCTATGATATTTTATGTATTTCCATGAATATTTGTTAGTTTAGCATAGTTTAAATGTCTTTTATATGCTTTCTTGATTTCATATTTTCAATGGCATCTTTATGCATATTTCCTTTTAAGGGCCTCATCGCGAGAGGCTACCTATGTTTTTGATCATTCCCTATTATTTCTTGACCGCAAGGACCTACATTCATAGGAGATTAGCATTAAAATACTTCCTCAATGTGAAGAAGAGGGTCAACTCCACCCTAAGGCAGTTTGTGTCACCCTATGAAGGCATTTGAAATATCACACCTACCCTTAAGAGGGAAATAATTGCATGAATCTTATTGTATTACTATATCAACATGATTATCCCTAAGAGGGATGTACTTGTAACCCGAAATGACTTCATAATGGAATAAAGTGTCTTTTATTTTTTATCTTGTTGTCAATTTCTTGTATTTCATGCATGTTGTTATTATTTTCACTATTACACAATAGGATTCTGATTGGGTGTGAGCCTTTATGGTGGTTATAGAAGGTGATCATAGTGGAAATCCACATAAATAGCATATGACTATGTATTTTTGACTTTTGTGACTTGCAAATATAGGTCATAGCTATCAGCTATGGGCCAAAAACTGAACCGCAAGTTCAACACATGGGAAACAGTCAGAACCACATACCAAACATGTGGTTGCCAGCTGACATCATAGACAGTAAAAATTAGAGAGCCAATCATTTTAGGACTTGAGGTAGGCCCTATTTTCAAATATTTATCATTTTTTTCCCTTTGTGTTTGTACAACATGTATGCTTTTGAATGCAAATTAGGAAAAACCACTAAAAAAAAGGGTAATCAATCATCCTAGTTTGCTTTTGAATTTACTTCCATAAAAAGACATTGTTAGGAACAACGAACCTATGATTGTAGTCTGCCCTAGGCTACAACGTGCTTGATAGAGTGTATTTTTTGGTTTGTATGTGTGAGGCCCAATTAGTGGCGAATTATCATCGTAATGTGAATTTTCTAAAAGGTCATCTAGATTAGTTTACATTTTTTGAATGTAAAACATTATTTATTTTGCATAACACCTAGAAATTGAGCATGTGTGCTATATGATGTATTTATTTTATGTATAATAAAAATAACCACACACACCACTTGACACTTAAATGCTAGTGATTTGGGATTGACATCCAACCACTATTAGGGTTCAACTATGATGGGTGTCATTTCCATTCGCTGGCCCAAATCCTACATACCCTTTGTTATTAGACCAATACCAGATCCAAGAACCTTTCGTAACCTAGAAAATTTGCATGTATTCTCTTCGGAGGGTATAACGCTGACTAGGGAAAAATGATGAGGATCTGGGAGGATCTGTGCTCCCTGACCATGTGTGGGCTTCATTACCATACATTATATGTTGGATTATGCGACTTGGAGTTCATATCCAAGTTGTTGAGCTATGATTATATAGGTGAAAGCCTATTTAAACTGAGAATATCATATAAAACTTAGTGAATTTTTTTATTTTTTTTTGAAATTTTGACTTGTTTGATTAGGTGCAACTCTGTTCCTTTGCCTAGACTTAGGATAGCCCATCATTATTTGCACCATTTTCATGTTTATTGTGAGTTATGTCTTAGATGCATTGTAGTTATGATTCATTTTCTTTCTTTTGCTTAGATTCTTACTACTCGGGCTCGGGACCCGAAGCTCATGAATACACTTCTACCCCTCTTGGATGGCGATGATTGGGCTTGGCTCAAAGCCCACGGGCTATAGTATGTCACCAGACTACCCACCATTATGGCAGATCATGCCTACCTTATGGCTTTGGTCCATCGATGGGACCCTCGGACCAATACCTTCCACTTTCCTACCGGCGAGATGACCATCACGCCGGAAGATGTGTATAGGATCTTCCGGATCCCCTTTGATGGAGTGGCCATTGTCTCTTCGACCACTAATGATCAGGTTGTTATTTTCACTCGGGTGTTTAGAGGGCGCTCTACGGAGGCTCTCAAGGACACCAAATCTAGGGGAGTGTCCATTTCATAGTGGTATGATGAGGGTGTCTTCTCTATGAGGCATGCAGTGTTGCTGATGGTCATCAACAATATCTTGATTCTAGATTGCTCAGGTTTGAGGTTCCCATGGAACCTCTTGGTGATGGTTCAGGACTTGTTGGATAGTGAGGAGCCTATCATCTATGCATGGGGTAGGTCTTTGTTGGCTCAGTGCTATGATGAGTTGTACCACATCCATCGGTGAGGTCACATCGACATTGCTTGCAGCTTGCTTCTACAGGTTTGGGGATGGGAGCACATCAAGGTAGATCATCCCAGAGGGCTTCCTCTTGTGATCATAGCTATGGAGGAGTGGATGCAGTGCTATACCGCTAGATGGGCTCGAGAGCATGAGCTACACAAGAGTCATCCTCATGTGGGGGAGCTTCCCCATTATACTACTACTTTCACTGGGCTACAGGTCGGGGATGTTATGTGGCACCCATATCATGAGTGTCTGGCATGGGATGATCCGACCAGTTTTACTGCTAAGACGTGGCATGAGCGGTGGCTCCTTGGCTGCAAGGTTGGCATCCAGGAGTATTTCTTCTACTCTCGGGTTCTCCGTCAGTATGGGCTACAGTAGGACGTGCCTCTTGTTCCATTTTTGTACAGGTGCCTCACAGTGGAGAAGGACCTACCCCCATGGTAGATTATAGAGCTCTCAGATGAGGAGGATGCCCTAGTAGTTGACCCAGGAGTCATTGGGGGTATTATAGAGGCATACACTCAGTGGTGGGGGGATCGGATGTGGCATGGTACCGGTAGCCTAGGTCATGAGGATGATGGTGGGGATGATGGCACAGATCTGACAGGGTATAGAGTCTAAGCCAAGATCGAGGTATGGGGCCAACCAGTAGAGAAGGTGGTAGTGGAGGAGCAGGAGGCTCTTGAGGAGGATGAGGAGGAGTTGGAGCCCAAGGAGAGAGATTCTCCTCTGAGAGCATAGTTGCATGAGGTCGAGGTTGAGCTCCAGTCGACCCAGATCTAGGTGCAACAACGAGATGCTACCATAGCATAGTGGGATGCCACCATAGAGCAGCTCACGATGTAGATACAGGCTTTATAGGCTACTATCGGGGGTGGTACTGCTAGGATGCAGTTTGTTGTTCCTCCTTCTACACCATAGGGGGATCTAGAGATAGATTCAGGGGTAGAGGTTCTACGCCTACAGTTACTATTGGATGAGTATGAGGGGAAGATTTAGGAGCATGTTGGTCACATTACCACTCTCTAGATGCAGCTCAGGAGGCATGGGCTTGTTCCTAAGGAGGCACCCAGTGCAGGTGGTTCACAGGTCAGTGGGTGCTCTACCTCAGGGCAGTCTTCTACCCATCCTAGCCAGAGGACCCAGACTCGGATAGAGAGACCAGCAGGTTCACACCATTCGACCCGTGACACCGCCATAGGGGGAGGTGGCACTGGGGGAGGTGATGTCGGGGGCTCAGCCTTGTATTTGATTGATGGTGCTCTTTTGATTCATTTTTGAGGTTGGCTTGACCTACCTGACTATAGCCCATGGGCATTTTTGTACCTTTATGGACCTGATACACACATTTATATGATATCTTTGCTTTATGACTCATTATGTGTATCGTTTATTGCTTATGTTTTTGTTTTATTTTGTTTTATGATGCGATGGATGATGGTATTATGATGAATTGATATATGTATGTGTTAGGTGATAGATGATATTTATGATGATGTGGATTTGAAATAGATGCTAATGTGTGTATATCTGTAGATGTTCATATGATATGATGTGATGTATTATGAGTTGATCTAATGATGGATTTATGGTTATATGCAAATGGATATTGCTTATATGTTTTATGATGTGCTTTATGATGTAATGATGGATGATTGATGACTTCTGTATTTATGGATGCAATGTTATTGTTAAATGCATGTTTAATTTTGCTTTAATTGTATGCATCTAGCTTATGTGATGGTATGGTATGAATGAACCTGTATGCTTTAATCACTTAAAACATAAGGAATGCATATGATATTAACAATATTAATGGGTGATACCATAGAAAGTAAAAAAATAATCATGAATTTAAATAATCACTCTTATCATAAGAATTGATTAAGTATTCATATGTGAGATGTAATGGTGTGAAATGTATGTATTTTCTTGATAAGTTTCTGTAAATTAAAATATATAAAGTAGTCAGTGGCTGTCTATATATTATTTCTAATATATATGCGGTATCTATCCTACTATGTTGATACCCCCTAATTTATAGAATCTTATAAAGAAAATGTTGGTATGATTGATGATATGATTTGTTGCTATATAAGAATTTTTGGGGCTTTGCTTGAGATTCAAACATTCTAGTTACCCTATCAATAGTTGCGTACTGACCATACTAGACTTTTGAAGAAGCAAGGCTTTCATCATGGACCTATGGATTCATTGTCCCTATGTGTGCAAATGAATATATTTAGATAGAACTCAATATTTTCCTCCGATGTCAGGCAGGATTCTTTCAGCCCATTGCTAAGATCGGGGATCCTCAATTGTTCATCTTATCCTATGTTGGACTCAGTTGGACTATACCACTAGGTGACCTTGGGTTACCTAAAGCTAGCTCATCCACATTCAAACATTGGTCTACACAAATGCATAATGCCTTTGTATTAGACATATCATCATGCTTTTGGTTCAGTTGTGCTGAGAATTCTAAGGATTCAAGTTCCATTCCCTTCTTTTCTTCATTTTGACTCGGGATACTTGCTCATGTCTAGTGATGAAAATCACTATTTATTTTAACTGATTTTTTTGTTTTCTTTTGAGCAAGGGATTCTTGTAGTGATGATAATCACTATTTATTTTGCTTTTGTTCTTTTGATATTTTGAACTATGACTTTGGGCGTTGATGTTCGACTTTTGAAGATTTTGAACTTTGGATTTTGAGATTTGAATTTGGCTTTGTTCTAGGGTTTTGCTTATTTTTATGAAAGCAAGGGATGTATGTAGTGATGATAATCACTCATTTTTGGGTAGGGCAGAACTTGTCCTTTTGCCAATTCTCAGCACCTTTGAACCGGTTGCATAGGGGGATAAGCAAGGATGACCCTTTTCGCTTAAGGTAACTTAGAACCCTATATGCAACTTTCATCTTCCCTTGTCCAGCTAGGATTTAAGTTTTTATAATTAGTGATGGGATTCTGAATATCTGAGGTTTTCATGACTATTCCTTATTCTCTACTAATCAATATGGCTTTTCACAAAAATTGATAAGACCACTAGATATGGTTGAATAACCAAAAAATCTTAGCCTATTCTTTATAGCAACTTGATATGGTTGTGTTGAGAAACACAATTACACACATGAATGAATGGATGATGGTGGATTTTGTGAATGATTTATGATACAAACTATGGCATTACTTGTAATACTGTGATCATACCATATGCGAATGTAATGGAAATGACAATGTAATGCAACTATGTGGATGCAAGATGTGAGATGCAATTGTTTTTGTATTTTTGATTTTATGTTGTTTTTGTATTTTTGATTAATGTGACCAAAGGGCTTATTGTGCCTTTGGGGCTTTTGATTTTTGACCAAGTAGCATGAAATACCCTTGGAGCATTTTGATTGAATTTGACCAAATGACTTGGATACCCTTGGAGCATTTTGATTGGAATTTGACCAAGCGGCTTGGATACCCTTGGAGCATTTTGATTTGAATTTGACCAAGCGATTTGGATACCCTTGGAGCATTTTGATTTTTTGAATTTTTGAATTGAATTTTTTGTTTATTTGATTTGATTTTTTGATTTTTGAATATTTGATTTTTTTTTTTACGACAAATTTGAATTTTTTATTTTATGACATATTTGATTTTTTTGTTTTATGACATATTTGAATTTTTTTATTTTTGTTTTATGTGTAGAACACCTTCAAGTGAATGATATTGAGAGGTTCAGGCTCTTCAACACCATCTAATGATATAAGGTGATATGCTCCAGGCCCAACTCTTTCTGAAACCATGTAAGGGCCTATCCAATTTACCATGAATTTGTCTCGTAGGTGCGATGGTAAATTAGAATTTTGTTGGTTCTCTTTGAGCACAAGATCCCCAATTTTGAAATCTCTTAAGTGGACTTTACTATTGTAAGCTCATGCAAGGTGATCTTGGTAAATGCAAAGATGCTCTAAAGCATTGACTCATCATTCATCAAGAAGCGTCAACTGATCAAGGTGGCCTTATCGTATGGTATCATCATCTATGAAGTCCTTCAATGCTATGCGTAGAGTTGGAATTTCCAACTCTAGTGGCATGATGGCCTCAGTGCCATATACAAGTGAAAATGGTGTTGCCCTAGTGGGCATCCGTACACTAGTCCTGTATGCCCATAGTGCTAGAGGCAATTGTATGTGCCAATCCTTGTGATTTTCTTGCACCGTCTTCCTCAAGATGGAGACTATTATTTTGTTTGAGGCTTCTGCTTGCCCATTTGCTTGTGGATAATAAGGCATTGAAAAATTGTGCTGAATATGGTATTTTTTCATTAAAGCATGCATATTTTTGTTCTTGAAAGATGGCCCATTATCCGATATTATCTTTGAAGGGACCCCAAAATGACTTATGATATTATGGAGTATAAACTCCGTAATCCTTGGTCCAGTTGTCGATGTTAGGGGGATCACTTCAACCCATTTAGTGAAGTACTCAATGGCCATTATGATGAATGTGTGTCGGCCTGAGGATGGGGGTGAGATCTTCCCAATCAAGTCTAGTCCCCACTACGAGAATGGCCATGCTGCCTGGATGGGTTGCAAGGCTTGTGATGGCAAGTGCATGAGATTTGCATGATGCTGGCACTTAATGCATTTCTTGACATATTCATAGTAGTCCTTTTCCATGGTGGGCCAATAGTAACCCATTCTCAAGATGCGCTTAATGATGGCCATGCCACTGAAATGTCCTCCGCATGTACCATCATGAGCTTGTGAAATTGCCCAGGATGCTTCCTGGGGCTCAAGACAATGGAGTAGTACTCCATCATATCCTCATCTATAGAGGATCTCTCCTAGAAAAATGTATCTAGTCACCTTTTGTTTAAATGTTCATCTTTTGGTATACGATAGACCTTGAGGTACTATTCCAAGCTTTAGGAAGTCTCACAATTGGGAAAGCCAATCCTGATAAGCCATTGCTTCTATGGATAGAATGACATGCTCATCTTGTGATCTAGCATTTGTGAACACTGATTGGGAAACAACCCTGTGATGAATGGTTGTTCCACATTCCATGGGACCTTGAGAGATCAAATATTCCCAAGGGGTTATTTGCAAGAAGGCTCTAACTTTGAATGACCAATCCTGATTTGGCTCGGTTTGGATCATGTTGATTGACTCTAGGTTGTCAATAACCTCATGTTGTATTGCAGAAAATATGAGCACTTTCACATGAATGGTTGTGAAATTAGTAGATAGATTCTGAGGGATTAAGGATCCCAAAGATGCCATGGTGTCTACAAATCTATTTGATGTATGAGGGATTGCCTCGATGTCATACCATTCTAGCTAGGTTAGGTAAGTGTCAACAAGTTCCTTGTAAGCTTTCAGGAGTGGGCACCTACATTGGAATAATCCTTTGACTTGGTTTACTATGAGCAAGGAGTCACCAAAGATATTCAATATTTTAATGCCCATTGCTATTGTTGTTTGGAGTCCCAAGATCAATGCTTCATATTCTATGTTGTTGTTTGTGCATGGGAAGTCTAGTTTGAATGATAATGGTAATGGAGCACCCTATGGTGTGATAAATACTATCCTTGCTCTACCCCCTTGTTCACACTTTGAACCATCGAAGAACAATGACATGTCTCTTTCCTTCTTAGGTTCTTCGAGTTTTGGTGGATCTGATAGTGCAAAGACTGCATCATCAGGAAATTCTATAGTGAGAGGCTTGCTATCTTGAAGAGGTGCCTCTACTAATTGATCTGCTATGACTTGTCCCTTGATGGAATTTTGGCTTATGAACTCTAGATCAAATTCTATCAATAGCATGATCCACTTTGTGGTACGTGTATTGTGATATGTCTTGCTCATCATGTACTACAAAGGATTTTGTTTTGATATAACATAGGTCGTATGGCTCAACATGTAGTGTCACAACTTTTGAGTTGCAAAGACCACTGCTAAACACAACTTTTTGACATACGCATACCCTAGCTCATAACTCACCAATGTGCGACTAATGTAATATATGGCTTGCTCTTTGTTTTGCATATTCTTTTGGGCCAACATGGTGCCCAAAGCGAAATCAGTAGCTGATATATATAGTAAGAATGGTATGTCTGGCCTTGGTGGAGCCAACACTGGCGGCATCGCTAGATAAGTTTTGATCTCTGCAAAGGCTTGTTGGCACTCTCCATCCCAATGAAATGGGACATCCTTGCATAGCAACTGGTTCATGGGCCGACACTTATCTGATAATTATGCAATGAACCTTTTTATGGATGCTATTTTGCCTTGTAGGCTTCTTAATTCCCTAATGTTGGTAGGGGCACCCATTTCTAGTATAGCTTTTACCTTTGCAGGATCGACTTCAATGCCTCTCTTAGAAACTATGAATCCCAAAAGCTTTCCAGAAGTTACATCAAAAATGCATTTCTTAGGATTCAATCTGACATTGTGCTCAATGAGGTGATTAAAGACTTTTCTAAGGACTTCAACATGCTCTTGCCACAATAGGGACTTGGCAAGTAAGTCATCCATGTAATCTTCTAAGATCTTATGCATGTAGTCATGGAATATGTATGTCATGGCCCACTGATATGTGGCACCAACATTCTTGAGACCGAATGGCATCACTTTGTAACAAAATGTTCCCCATGGAGTAATGAAAGTGGTTTTATGTTGATCCTCGGGTTTAATCCGGATCTGGTTGTATCCAAAAAAACCATCCATTAGGGAGAGCATTTCGTGACCTATGGTTGCATCCACAAGAGCATCTATGTTTGGCAATGGGAATGAATCCTTTGGAGTTGCCCTATTTAAGTCTCTGAATTCTGTGCAGATATGAACTCTTCCATCGGGTTTCCCCATGGGCACCATGTTCGATACCCACTCAGGGTAGTCGATAGGAACTATGAAAACTGCATCCAATAGTTTTTGCAATTCATTCTTTACCATCAAAGCGATGGTGGGATGCATTTTTCTCAACTTCTGTTTGACTGGTTTCTTCATGGGGTCCAATGAAAGGTTGTGAATGACTAACTTTGGATCTATCCTAGGCATATCCTTGTAAGTCCAAGCAAACATATTTGGCCTCTCTTTTAGGAGAGGAATTATGATGGCTTGTTCTTTTGGAGATAGACTTTCTCCGAACTTGAATTTCTTTGGTTGAGTAGGATCATCACTAATGTCCACTTTGAAAGTCACTTCTATAGCCATATGTGACCCATCCTCCAACTGGTGAGGCATGGGTATCAAGTGAATGTCATCGATGGGATTTATAGGTCCTACTGACTCAGGATCCAAACCAGCATGGAATACATCATGGGCACAACCTGGTGCAAAATGAAATGGTTGTAACATCTCTTCATTAGAGAAAATATCTTCAGGCTCTATTGGTGAATCAATGCAATCCCAATCAATCATCTCTGTGTCAAGACACAAAGGTTTATTCGAGATTGGTTGGGTTATGAATTGGAGTGGTCAAATCAATGGAGATTGTATTGATGGATGGGATGAAATCTCTAGGACCACATGGGTGAAATATTATCTCTGAGGTTTCCCTTCCATGCTCATGATGAGGCTCTAGAGGAATGGGAATCTCTGGATCTAGCCCATGAGTCAGGCTGACAATAGGATCATTGGGTTCTAAGAGTTCCCTGAATGTTGGTGGAGGGGGATTGACCATGCGATGAATGACATTCAAGTCAATAGGTCTCCTTAAAAATCACAAGCCAGGGTCTATGGCATGAAGTGTCACTTCTCTTTCCACCAACATATTGACTTGTCATAAATGGTGAGGCCCAAGATAGGCCATCTCAGTCTCATCCTCAAAATCATCATCACTTATCCAGAAGCCATTAGCATTAGTGTGTGGCCCTAAGATGAGGGGCTCATGTCTTGGCTCTAAGTAAGCCATCTCTATTTCATCCTCATATTCTTCATCACTTATGAAGAATCCATTTGCATTAGTATGTTGCCCCAAGTCATGGGGCCATTGCCTTGCCCCTAAGTAGGCTCTCTCTATTGAGTCCTCTAACTCATAGTCACTTTCATCGGATATGTATCCACTCTCATTGTGGATGGACCAAGTAAGTCTTCATAAGTAGCGAGGCCCATGATAGGCCAAGCCCTCTTGTGCTTCATCATCACTTGCCACATATCCATTTTCTTCTTGCTCTTCATCCCATGAGTTGTACCCTACTGGGATGGCCTCAATTGTGAGTCTTGGATGATAAGTCTCGGGTGGTGGTATGCTTACCATGACCACTTACCTATTGCTCATAAGTCTCAAACTTAGTGGGTGATAAGGAATAAAATTGATGTCTTCTCCTAACCCCAAGCTCAATCTATCTAAGGCTGCTTCTAGAGAGTCATCTCGACCTCTGATGTGATAGCCTAACCCAAATATATCAGTGGGAAGCTGGTACTATGGCTCGAGTGGCCACCTTCACCCCTACTCATATATACCAAGACCGTAACCATGCCAATGGCAGCGTTCAAAGTAGCTTAAAGTGAACTCAGTATTAGAGAGGTAATGAACATTAATAGTGAACAAGTCATCATTGTCCTCTTCTTCTTTAGTAGACTTATGGGCATAGTCTAGTCCAACGTAGACAAAGTTTGACTGGTTGGGAGGGATTCCAAGTGGAACCACTATTCCTACTAGTGGCCTTAGATCCTTTGGACATCCCATATCTTGTGTAGACTCTATGATAGGTGTAAAGGTTATGTTCTACACAAGATACTCTCCTATCCCTGTGCTTGCCAAGTGTATAGTCGTATGTGAGGTGGATGACCCCATGGATGACACTGGTGAAGCGGGGTGGTAGTCATCATCTTCGACTTGGTCTTGGTGATCTTCTTCCATGGGATTTGGACCCTCTTCAATAGCTATGGTTAGCATTTCCTTGAGTTTGTTTTCCTCAACCATAGGTGCCTTTAGCTTCTGATCATTTTTTGGTTTAGGCATTGATGGTTGATTAGAAGCATTGGCCACTTTGTGCGCAAGATGAGGTGTTGATGCAGATGGGTCTTTTCATACCCTTTTGTCTTTATTATCTAGTTGGGTAGTTGGATATGAAGGTCCTACAGACAAGTGGGTAGAAGGAATCACAAATTCTCTTGGACAATCCACTTGATGAACATACTTGAATGGTTCTTCATCAGCCAACACCATGTAGACTTTGTTATCATGCACATACTTGACACATTGGTGTAAAATTGAAGGAACACATTTCATGTCCCTTATCCAAGGTCTCCCTAGGAGGATGTTGTATTGCATGGCCCCTTCCAAGACATGACACATCACGGGGATGGTCTTATGCCCCACCTTGATAGGTAGGACTATCATTCCCATAGTATTGCATAAAGCATCATTGAAAGCTCTTAATGTATAGGCTCCTAGAATGATATTGGACTTGGGGATCTTAAGGTGTTCTATTGTCATTGTTGTGATGATGTTGATTGATGAACCTGTATCGATCAAGACCCGCTTAAAAGGTAAATCATTGATTGATGCCACAATGTGCAGTGGAGGGTCTGGTAAGGCAGTAGGTACTGTCTTAATCTCATAATCGTAGAATCAAATTACAGGTTCCTGGCATTCTTGTACTTGTCCCACAAAATGGGTGAATGCATTTGGATCTTGCGGTTGGATCTCAATTGACCTTAAAATCTCCATCAAGGTCTCCTTGTGCTTTGGGGACTATTGTATGAGCTCATAAATGGATAGCTTAGCTAGAGTCATTTGTAAGTTTTTCTCAAGTCTACTCCGGATAGTTACCATAGGTCGAGTTGGTGGACCTAGAAGGTTGTTTTTCCCCTGCCTCTACCTAGGTGTAGTGGGGATGTTTATGGGAGCTGCAGGAGGTTGCGGTTGACCATACCATCTACTCCTGGTTGCTATATTGACAATTTCAACCATCCCAACACACCCATGGGTAGGCGTATCAATTCGGACCTGATTGACTTGTGCACCTTGCCCTCTAGGGACCTCATGGTTTGGTAGTAGGTTTTTGTAGATGCCCATATCTCTGTTGTCAGGGGCCAGTGGGTTGTCCACTTTTAGTTCTCCCACCTCAATCATGTTTTGCACCTGATGTTTGAAACCAACACAAACTTTGATATTATGCCCCGGTATCCTATGATATGGGTAGAATTGATCTTCCCTATATCCTTTTGGCTTAGGATGGTTGGGATCTATAAGAGGTATATCAGGGAATCTGATCTTTCCCACCTCGCTCAATTGATTGAAGATTGATTGCATTGATTCTGTCAATGGTGTAAAATAATGAGGGGGTTTGCGTTCTTTGTTTCGACCCTGATTGTTCTTTTGATCATAGTTGGCTGGTGGGGGTTGTGCTTGATAATTCTGGGGTTGCTGCATAGCCCCATCCTTAGGCGTAGCCAATACCACTTGATTAACTAGGGTAGGGTTTGCCTGCTTCTACTTATATTTGCCATTCTTATCATTTTTGCTCCACTCCTTCTTGGTTCGGAGTTTTATGGTTCCCTCATCTACTTTGATGTCCTCAATGAGTTTGGCTTGTGCCAAAGCTTCCTCAAATGAGGGGTATTTTTGTAGTTGTAGCAAGAGGGAAATGTGTTTGGAACAACTCTTGGTGAACATCCGGATGATTTCTTCTATGGGAATGGAGAATGATAATTTTACCATGACTTTTCTCCATCTATTCTCGTAATCCATTACTGGCTCATCATCATAATGTCTTAAATTGGCTAGGTCTGAGAGATTTACTTTCCTCTTAGCACCAAAGGAGAAATGCTTTAGAAAAGCATTCACTAGTTGTTCAAAGTTGGATATGCTATGCTTGGGCAATTGGTTAAACCATTGGGTGGTTGCACCCAAAAATGTCATGATGAATGTCCTTAGCATAAGAGCATCATTGTATTCGAGATGAAAACATGCATTGATGAAATTGGTGACATGCTCTTGTGCATCTTCTTCACCTTTAAACTTCTCTAGCCTAGGCATCTCAAAGTGCTTAGGATAGGGAGGGCTAGGAACTGATGGACACAATGGTTGGTTGTGTATTTTTCTCAATGTTGGTTGGCTCCTAGTAGCCTCTTGTTTCTCAAAGGCTTTCATATTTTTAGTAAGCTCTCGAAATGCCTTTGAAGCAAGGAGTTCTTCCTCTTGCAAACCCCCTCATGGTGATGGTGGAGGTAGCACTCTATCCATTTGATTTGCTCTATTTTCTTCCCTCCTATGAGGGGATCCAAGATATGCCTGATCCTGATTTATTAAGTCTACCATTTCCCCCCAATTGGATTCTGCTCATGATTTGGAGGGTGATTTTGGTGTGGGTTACTTTCTTGTCTAGTGCACCCATTCTATTGTGAGTTAGCGCATTGATCCTTTTGATGATCATCTCTATTTGCTTGTTGGTTGCTATGAGCTAGCTGCTCAACTTGCTCTCTTAAGCATTGCTCATGTTTGCGTAACAATCATTCTCTTTGTTTATCATGTTCAAGAGCTTCTACAAGCTCTCACTCCTTATGTAAGGCATTTTCTAACCATCACACATGGTTGACTTGTATGGTCATAGAAGACTCATGCTTATCTAACTCCGTTCTTGTAGTTCTGATTCATAGATTCCTCGAAGAGGTTTCTATTGTCTCTTTGCTTTGGCTAGCTAGTGTGACTTGTTCAGTATATTTTTGGGTGTCTCTATGGTCAGACTCTGTATGTTTACTATGGGGTCACCCTGAGGCACCACCAGTTTGAGAAGTGGGCTTAGAAGTCATAGTTCATGAACTTTCGGATGCAGAGTTCTCTGTGGCTATAGTTTTGGGTGGTGGCCTCGGGTGCAACCGATCCAACTCATCCAACTATCTTGTTTTCCATGGCTGATCCCATGGGGTGCCATTCACTCCAATGAGGTCATAGTCTAATGGAATCCTTCCTCTTGTTTGAAGGATATCTTCTATTTGATGTCTATGACTGGATGTGTTTCTAGTTTCCTACCCCTTAGTGGGTTGATCTATTCTAAGTGTTGCATGTGAATGTTGAGATGTTTTGACTCTTGTGTGTCTTTGTGGTGATGAGGGTTTTGTAGCCCTCTCTACCCTCCATGAGGATGGATATGGGGAAACCTCATCGTCTCTGTGTGAAGAATGGGGTCTAGAACCCTCTTTATGTCTATGTGAGGAGGAAGCTCTTGAAGCTTCCTCATGTCTCTAAGAAGTTTCTGTGCGTTTAGAGGAAGCCCTTGAGGTTTCCTCATGTCTCCTTGATGATGATGGTCATGAGGCCTCTTTGTGTTTATGAGATGTAGTTTCATGTTGTGGTTCCCTATTTGGGGTTTCTCGAGGAGATCCCCCAAGGGTTGAATTATCACCTCTTAGACTCGTAGAACTGCATCTCACGGTCTTTCGAGTAGGTCTTTCAATGTTACTATGGCTTCGCCTAAGGGTATGAGTTGCCTCAGATTCCCCTTCGGTGTCAGACCGAGGGTGTTTACTTCTTGTTTTGACCATTATTTTTGGAATTTTTAGCTTTTGTGTTGCACAAACAATATCAAGCAAATGTTTATCTTGCTTACAATTTTAAGTGTGCCCTAAACTGTTTGTTGTATTTTGATGTTTTTTTGTTTCTTGTTTCTTGCTTTGGATTTGGAATGAGGAGACTCATCCATAGTGATAATCAAGAGTACTCATGCCAAACATGATTTCCCAAAAGAGACTAGGGTACACCACTGAAATCCTAGTGGGGGGTTTGCCTAGCTCTTCCACTCTGAACCAATGAATGTTCCAATAGTGGGAGATAGTTTGAACACAAGTAACTTAGTACCACTATGAAGAAGTTCTTCAATCTATTTCTAGGAGAATATAGGGGGCAAACCAGTGGAAGGAGATGAATTCCAATGTCATCGGATTGAATTGAGGGTTGGTGATGAAATCCAACTCCCCAATGTTTAAATGATACGTGTGTGTGTGGTGTTCATTTTAAGCTTGCATGAAGTAAAGTGCATAATATAGCAGAAATGACTCTTTCCTATATGCCTAAGTGCAAAATACATTTCAATATTTAGAAATATGCATGAACTACTATGATTTGTATGGGTGCACTTTATTTCATGCAAATATGGCCTCTTGCAAGGCCTCAAAGCAAGCAAACAACATACAATGTCTAGCACGTTGGATTCTAGGGTGAACTTTTCAAGCATAAGCCATTGTTCCTAGCAATGCCTAGTGGAAATCTAAAAGAAGATCTAAGATATGCAAAATACCTAATTCTTTCTTCTTTTATTCTTTCAATTCCCAAATAGAAATGTGCTTTAAGTTCACTATTTTAGACACATATAAGTAGATAGAAAGCTATAAAATATCAGATAAGTTGTACCAACCTCTAATCTAGCTCAGAGAACCAAGGTTCTATCCTCTGCTGCTCTCCAGTGTTGGTCATTGTCGACCAGAGCGGTTGGTTTTTGGCCATTGTTAGCAGGAGCGGCTAAGGCTCTGTTGGCCATTGTGGCTCAAAGCGGCTGATTTTTGGCCATTGTAGACCAGAGTGGCTAAGCCTGCACACAAAATTAAGTTAGTATCTAGGTAGAAAAATGAAAAATTAGTGGATGTCCCATCATGATCACCATCTGTAGCGACCCCGGGGTGCACGCACCGCTCTTACTCTACTTGCAAATGTGTTAAACCCAAAATGAAATGAAAGACCATGAAAAAGCATATAACATGGAAGTAACAAAGATATATCTCTTTATTTGTATTAAAACCTGGTTACATGTCGGTCCCTCTTAGGGATACCCATTTTGATACAATAAGGTTACAAGTGGGTAAAATGTCCCCTCATAAAGGGGTGGTGCGCTATCACAAGCTTCCCAGTTCTACACATGAAAATGTATGAGGGCTTACAGATGCCTCCTTCTCTAGGTCTATTTCCTAGAGGGATCCCTTTTGCTCTCGTATGTTGTAGATTCTATCTGATGAACCTGTGGCCCTGTAAGCAATGAAACAACAACACACGCTTAGATGTCCGAGAATGCCTCCCTGGATGAGGTTGTTAGTAATGAATATATCAAATGAAAGCAAGTGCAAATTAAACTAATGCTATGAATGTGAATGAATGAAATGATGCTATGCTAATGATATGCTAAATAGAATAATGAAACTAATGTCTAAAACCCTAAGCTAGGCCTATGGGCCACTATCCAATGATAGTGGTCACTAAAGTGAATCTTGTCCTCTTTGCTTCAAGGCTATGGATCGAAGCTTGTATCCGATGTTGAAATGATGGTTGCTTTGCTCGATACGTTGAATATCCTGTATGTGGAAAACCCTCAAGTGGACTCTCCCTCTCTTTGATCAAAGTTTTGTCCTGGATAAAAATTGTCTCTCCTAAAAAATATCTCTTGGTGCTCTCAGGCTTGCACCTTTTAAAGTGTGTGAAACCCTAGGTCTATGCCCAAGCCCTAGGACTGAATCCCTCATGCGTAGTGAAGGTTAGCATGAGAAGATTTTTGTCTTTTCTATGTTTAAAGACTAGTTAACTGAAGTCTAAATGCAAACTCAAGTCTCCTATGTGAACTGGTTGTGAAAGGGAATGCAAAGTTACTCCCGCTCACCTTTATTGCATGCAGACTACCACTTCCACCCGTGATTGGGCATATCTATCGACAAAATGCTTTTTATGGCTTAGCCACTGTCATCTATAGCGGCTAAGATCTGGCCACTATCGTCTACAGTGGCTAAGGTCTGGCCACTCTAAGCTTGAGCGGCTAAGGTCTGGCCGCTCTAGTCTTGAGCGGCTAGGCTTGGATGGGCTTAAAGTGCCCCAGATGAGTGGTGAGAACCACTTTTGATGCTTGGAAAGTCCAAGATTATGTCATATGATCTTATGAATGTGCCTATGTGAGTAGCTCCCCTAGACATGACATGTTTTAGGTGTCTACAAAGTCCATTTGAGGGAATTCAAAGTTAAGGATCTTGTGCTCAAAGAAAACCAATAGAACTCAAATATGCTACTGCATTTGTGAGACAAATTTATGGCAAATTGAATAGGCCCCTACATTATTTTAGAGAAGGTTGGACCTGGAGCATATCGCCTCATGTCTTTGGATGGTGTTGAAGAGCTTGAACCTCTCAATATCATTCATTTGAAGGTATATCATACATAAAAATAAAAAACATTCAAATATGTCATTAAAATCAAAAACATTAAAATGTCATAAAATCAAAAACATTCAAATATTTCATAAAAATGAAAAACATTCAAATATGTCATAAAAATCAAAATATTCAAATTTCATAAAAATAAAAAACATTCAAATATGTCATAAATATCAAAAACATGGTCACCTTCATCACAAAACAAAAAAATCTCCAAAGGCATCTTAAAGCCCTTTGGTCAAATCAAATCATAAAAATGCTCCAAGGGTACCCAATCCGCATGGTCAAAATCATCACAAAAGGCTCGAAAGGAATTTTAAAGCCCTTTGGTCCAATCAAAAATAAAAAACATTTAAAATAATCAAAAGCACAAAAACGTTCAAAAAAATCAAAAATCCAAAAATATTTGCATCTTCTATCTAAATCCACATAGTTGCATTACATTCATTACATTTGCATATGTCATAATCACATTCTTACAAATGATTCCACAATTTGTATCACAACCACACAATATTCAAGTTCATCCTCATCCATGCATCCATGTGTGTAATTGTTTTTTTCAACACAACCATTTCATGTTGCTATATGAGATATACTAAGGTTTCCTAGTCTTTCAACCATGTCTAGTGGTATTATTAGATTTTGTATAAATCCACCTTGATTAGTAGAGAGCAAGGTCTAGTTGTGATAATACATTGGATATTCAGGATCCCATCACTAATTGAAACACTAAAATCCTAGTTGGTACAAGGGAAAGATGAAAATAACAAAGTGGTCTAGTTTACCTTAAGCGAAAAGGGTATTGCTTGCTTATCCCCCTGTGCAACCAGTTCAAAGGTTCTGATAATTTGCAAAAGGACAAGTTCTACCCTACCTAGAAATGAGTGATTATCATCACTGCATAAATCCCTTGCTTTCATAAAAACAAGCAAAAATCTTGAAACAAAGCACAAATCCAAAATCCTAGTTTCCAAAGTCATAATTCAAAATCCAAAATCAAGCAATAGTCAAATAAAAAAAAACAAGAAGTCTTACATAAATCCCTTGCTCAAAGAAAAAATAAATTAAAATAAACAATAATTTTCATTACTAAGTGTGAGCAAGTATCCAAAATGAAATGAAGAAAAGAAGTGAATGGAACTTGAATCCCTAGAATTATCAGTATAACCGAACCATATTCACAATGATATGTCTAGTACTAAAGCATTTTGCATTTTTCTATACCAATGTTTGAATATGGATTAGCTAGCTTTAAGTAACCCAAGGTCACATAGTGGTATAATCCAACTAAGTCCAACACAGGATAAGATGAAAAATTGAGGATCCCTGATCTTAGCAATGGGTTGAAAGAATCCTACCTGAAATCAGACGAAATACTTGAGTTATATCTAAATATATTTATTTGCACACATAGAGAATGAATATCCAGGTAAAGAGTGAGCCTTGCTTTTCAAAATTATTGTATGGTTAGTACATAGTTTTTGATAAGGTAACTAGAGTGTTTGAAGTCTCAAGAAAAAACCTCAAAAATAAACTTTCCTACATAGCAACCAAATCATATTATCAATCACATAATCAACTTTATTTATAAACTTCTATAAATTAGGGGGGTATTAATAAAATAAACTAGATACCAGATATATGTCATAAATGATATTTAGACGTCCACTAATTATTTTATATTTCTTAAATTACAAAAGTTTATCTTGAAAATACATACATTCCACATCATTACATCGCACATATGGATGGTTTAAAATAATTAATTCTTATTATTAGAATGATTATTTAACATTCATGGTTGTTATACTTTTTGTGGTATCACCCGTAAATTGTCAACATCATAGCATATGCATCCATTATGTTTTAAGTGATTAAAACATGCATGTTCATTCACATTAGATAACATACTGCATTAACCATATCATAGCATGAGTTAGATGCATACAATTAATTAAAAATTAAACATGTATCTAACAAAAATATTGTATCCATAAATACACAATGTCATAAATCATCCATCTATTAAGATCACATCATTGCATTCATCCATACATAGAATCATAAATCCATCATCAAATCAACTTATGATACATCACATCATGTCACAATAATCAAATCATATAAGCATCTATATAAACACATACATAAGCATCCATTTCAAATTTGTATCATCATAAATATCATCTATCATCTATAATCTATCATATATATCAACTCATCATAATGCCATCATAACATCGCATAAATAAAGCAAAAACATAAACAATAAATGACACACATAATGAAGCATATTGCAAAGTCTCATATGAATATGTGTCTCATAATATCAGAATATGTAAGTGCATGAATATACAAAATTACCCATAAGCTATAGTCATATAGGTTAAGCAGACCTCAAAAATGAAATCCAAGTGCATAATCAATCAAACACGGGATCTGCACCCCTAACATCACACCCTCTATGGCTGTGTCATGAGTAGAGTGATGTGACCCTGTTGGTCTCTTTGTATGATTCTGAGTCCTTTGGCTAGGATGGATGGAAGACTGAATAGAGGTGTAGAACCTACTGAGCTGTGATTCACCTACACCTGGTTCCTCCCTAGGGACAACTTCATACCTCCTAAGCTTCATTTGGAGAAAGGCTATATGGGAGACATGCCCCTTGATATACCACTTATACTCATCTAGTAATGCCTGGAGGTGTAGAACCTCTATCCCTATGTCTTCCATAGGATATACACTGGTATCACTCTATGGTGTAGAAGTAGGAACAACAAATTCCATCCTAGAAGCACTACCCCTAATAGTAGCCTACAAAGCCTAGATCTATAGCATGAGTTGCTATATAGTAGAATCTCACTGGGCTATGGTGGAATATTGCTACTATACCTGGATCTTGGTCTATTGGAGCTCAGCCTCGACCTCATGCAACTGTGCTTTTAGAGGATAATCCCTCTCCTTGGGATCCAACTCCTCTTCATCCTCTTCAAGAGCCTCTTGCTCCTCCACTACCACTTACTCTACTGGATGGCCCAATACCTTAGTCCTAGCTCAGACTCTATGCCTTATTGGATCTGCACCATCATCTCTACCATCACCCTCGTAGACCAAACTACCATCACCAAACCACATAAGATCCCCCCACCACTGTACAAATGCATATATGACTCCCCCAATAAATATTGGGTCAAATTCTAGGGTATCCTCCTCGTCAAAAAGCTCTATGATCCACGAAGGAGGAATTTATCCCTCTGCGATGAGATGCCTATACAAAAATAGAACTAGTGGCACATCCTACTATATCCCATACTAATAGAGAACCTAGGAGTAGAAGAAATACTCCTTGATGCCAACCTTGTGGTCAATGATCCACCACTCACATCACGTCCTAGCTGTGAAACTAATCGGGTCATACAAAACCAGGAACTCATGATATGGATGCCACATGATATCCCTGACCTTCAACCCAATAAAAGTAGCAATGTAGTGGAATATCTCCCCCAAATGAGGATAGATCTTATGCTCCTCATGCCCTTGAGCCCATATAGTAGCATAGCACTACATCCGCTCCTCAATAACTATAATCTTGGTAGGAAGCCCCTTGGTATGATCTGACTTGATGTGCTCCCATCCCAAAACCTGTAGAAGCAAACTACAAGTGATGTTGATGTGACCCCATCGGTGGATGTGATATAACTCATTATAGCACTGGGCCAACAGGGACCTACCCCATGTATAGATGATGGGCTCCTCACTATCCATCAGATCCTAGAAAATCACAAGGAGGTTTCACAAGAACCTTAGTACTAAGAAATCTAGAATAAGAATATTTTTGATGACCATCAGCAATACTACATGTCTCCCCGTGAAGACATGCTCCCTGTACCAATGTATGATAGATACGCCCCTAGATTTGGTGTCCTTGAAGGAATCTACAACATACCTTCTGAATACCTGAAGAAATATAGTGTCGCAGTCATTAGTGGCCGAAGAGACAATGGCCACTCCATAAAAGGGGATCTAAAATATCCTATACACATCCTCTGGTGTGATAGTCATATCACCAATAGGAATGTGGGAGGTATTAGTCTAAGAATCCCACCGATGCACCAGGTCCATGAGGTAAGCCTGATCTGACATAACATAAGGTAGTCTAGTGACAAACTGTAGTCCATGAGGGCCTTGAGCCAATCCCAGTCCATATCATCTAAGAGTGGGAGAAGGTCATTCATGAGCTTCGGGTCATGAGCCCAAGAAGAATATAAGAGCAAAAGAGAAAACAAAGCATAAATACAATGCATCTAAGGCATAGATCACCATAAAACATGGAAAACAATGCACATAATGATAAAACTATCCTAAGCCTGATTAAAGAGAAATAATGCAACTAATTAGGCAGCACAATGCAAGGAAGCAGCTCAAAAAAAAAAGCAGTTAATCACTTCAAAAGTGCAAGAAAATTGAAAAAAATTCACAAATGTTCTTAGCCGCTATCAACTATAGTGGCCATAAATTGGTCATTGAATCTGAGAGCAGCCAAATCCCAACGGTTAAATTTCTAACTGTTGGGATTCAAATATGGCCACTCTGAGTGACAATGGCTAAACCACAGGCCAAGCTAGATGCTCTGAGCAATAGTGGCCGATGGGCGATGTGACAAAAATGTCTACCCTAGGAAAAAAATGACAAAAAAAATTGAAAAACAAGCAAATGGGGTAAGCCCACCACATAAAATCCTAAACTAAGCCTAACTGCGGGCTTGGTTTGTTACCAGTAAATTTAATGGGGTTCTTGTACCGATTACTTAATGCGGTTCATTTTACCCAAAAATAAAATAGATAGGGTCAAGGT
Source organism: Wollemia nobilis (assembly GCA_028583015.1). Classification (NCBI taxonomy): domain Eukaryota; kingdom Viridiplantae; phylum Streptophyta; class Pinopsida; order Araucariales; family Araucariaceae; genus Wollemia; species Wollemia nobilis. Next base: position 5,127,345 of record JAQPPZ010000431.1, on the reverse strand, counting down.
TTGAGAGAATACCTGAGAAGCTCTGGCTCCTCCACTTGTAGATGTCTCTCCCTATGTAGCCATAGCCTTTGAATCACAGCACCACTCCAAATCATAGAAGTCAATTTCACTACAGAGCTCTAAAATACAAACTGATAGCTGGTGAAAGTGAAAATTTAAAACCCTATGGTACGTTTTATATTCTCTAATTATGCCTTGGTCACTGTTGTTATCAATGGCTTGTATTTCTTGGCCACTCAGGATGAGAACAGCCACAAGCAGGAATTTGGAGGTTGCTAGACCTGACAACGACAAACAACCTAGAAAAAAATAGCAAGAATTATCTCCATGGGAAGCAATAAAAACATTAAATAAAAACATTTTGATGACTCATGGTTATCATAATGTTCAAAATAACAAAAAAATTACATAAAATAAATCTCAAGTAAGATTTGTATTCAGTTATTTACTCTATCAACTCAACGGTTGTAGAGATTTGTACTCCATGCAACTTGGTGAGATGAGTAAGTCACCATAGAGCTACTCGGGGCAAAATATTCATTTTGGAATTATGATGCATCACCTCGACCCTGAAGAAGACCAAGATGGTTGGACTGCTCCATGGGTACGATGGAATCATCCTAATTCTCCTATGACACCAAAAAAACTAAGCCAAGTGACACAATACAAGCATAAATAGGATCACTCACCCTAACTCCCTAAGAAGGCTATTTGTGGTTGGACCACTCCTCGGGATAAGGATGAGTGATCATCATAAATAAGTGAAATAACATTTGTATGGGGGTCATCCATTAAAGAAAAAAATACTAGAAAGTAACCAAACTTAGTCAAAATGGTCAAGTGACTTGTCATTTCATTCATCGCCTTTCCCTCACCAGTTTATTTGTGTGAGGGGGTAGTTCAAATATTCAAATCATCATAATCAAAAAAAAAAAAAATATCACTCGATCATGTAAAAATTGCGTTTGCCCTATGAATCATTGCGTTCAACAAATTACATAACTTCCCCTATTTTTTGGGAACATAAGCAGACATGGCATCTTCAATTTGTAGCTCTCCTACCGATTGGATTTGATTATAGCAATAGAAGCAACCCGCTTGAGTCTGAGGGATGAGTGTGATTGAATATGTGCAAGCCCTATGCTAAGTAAATCCTTCCAAACATTGAAGCAATTATTCAAGGATGAGTGCCATCTTGCATGATTGGGCCATCCATCGTTGATTAGATCAATGATTATCATACACCCTGCGGATATAGCAGTCTATTTTTTTGCTCTGTGTTGTGTCTTTAACTCAATGCATCACAAAAAGGGGTATCTATAGACACCTAAAACATGTCATGTTCAAGGAGACTACTCACATAGGCATACTCATAGGTCATGTGACTAAACCTTAGGATCTTCCAAGTGTCAAAAGTAGTTTTGACCACTCATATGGGACATTTTTAGCCCATACAAACCCGGTTGTTGTATACCAGAGTGGCCAGATTCCAGCCGTTGTAGCTCAGAGTGGCCAAACCTTTGCCACTACATACAACAATGGCTAAGCTTTAAATGCATTTTTCCACCCATCTAGCCTAATATTGGGTAGAAGTGGAAGTCTGCATGTAATAAGGATGAGTGGGGACAACTTTGCATTCCTCCTTATAGCCAGTCTACATGGAAGACTCCAATCTTGATTTAGACTTCAATTAAACATAGAAAAACAAAGAGCTTCTCATGCTAACACCTAGTACACATGAGGGATTCAGTCCTAGGGTTTGGACATTGACCTAGGTCTTCAAAATTTTTATAATGAATAAACCTAAAATCACTATGGGACTTTCTTGGACCTTCTTTAATCAATTAGGGGAGATGGAACATTAGACATTAGAACTTTGAATAGGTTGGATCATTGAGGAGAGCTTCTAGAGACTTGGAGAGCTTCCCTTGGAGATCGATTCTTGTAGCGAAGCCCTGTTAGATTGAAGGGCAAAATCTGAAAACATAAGGTAATCATTTTAATATTAGTAGCAGACTTGAGCCCATAGCCTTTGTATTAATAGAGAGATATTTTACCTTAGCGGCCACTGTCCTAGACAGTGGCCCACAATCTAGTCTAGGATTTTAGGTGTTAGTTTATTTTATTTTGCTTTCTCTTTCATTTTATTAGCAAAAGCTTTTTTTAGTTATTTGCATTCATAGTACTAGTTTCATTGCATTTATTTCCATTGAGCTTATTCATTGCTAATAGCCTCATTCGAGGAGGCAATCTCGAACATCTAAGTGTGTGTTGTTGTTTCATTGATTTTAGGGCTACAGGTTCATCAGGAAAATTTGCAACATACAAGAGCAAGAATATCCCTCTAGCAATCAGACATAGAGAAGGAGGCATCTGTAATATCTCATACATTTTTGTGTACAACACCGAGAATCCTGATAAAGCGTGCCTCCTATGTGAGGGGATATTTTATACACCTGCTGCCCTCTTTGTGTGTAAAATCATGTTTCAAAGAAAGGGTATCCATTAGATGGATTCATATGTAATATGATATTGGGAATATCAATAAGAAGAGCATTCATTCATTTATTTCTTCACATTCTGGTTATATCTACTTTGTGCCTTTCATTTATTGCATGTTTAACATTAAAGGATTCAATAAAATCATAGGTAGAGTAGTTGGTGGATGGCGCGCCACTTCCTCGGGGTTGCTACAAAAATATGTTCACTAAATATTTTTGGAAGAGATCTTAAGACTTTATCATAATAATATGATTCATCAACCTTAAGTCCAATTCCTTGCATAGCATTAACAACCTCATCGATTCGAAGTAGATAAGTACTAATGTTTTCATCATCTTTCATTCTTTACTCTTCAAATTGTCCTTTGATATTTTGCATATTTTCTTTCTTGACACCTTTATCTCCTTCATATATATTTTGCAACTTACCCCACATTCCTTTTGCATCTTGACAATGCATAAATTTTATGGACTCTTTTCTATGCAAACCTCTCAAAAGTGCATTCATTGCTTTTGAATTGTAATGTTGTAGAAGCTTACCTTCCTCATCTATAGGTGGATCAACTAGTGATATGTATCCATATTTAACTGCTTCCCAAACTTCATTGCCAATTACCTTCAGGTTGATCTTCATTCTCAAACTCTAATATACATAATAACTTCCATAAAATACTGGTACTAAATTATCTAAAGGTCCATTATTAGAATCCATTGTGTTCTTGTTAGATTTTCTTTCAAGTTGTTAAACTCTTCCGAAGGAACCCGCTCTAATACCAATTGAAGAACACAAGCTTATACTAAGAGGGGAGGTGAACAATATAAGACCACTTTTTACTTTTCTTTCCCAATCAATATTATGTAATGTATAGATAGAAATATCAATATTAGTAATCAAAGTAATGCACAAATCACCACACATAATAGATACACCACAATTTACATGGTTCACCCAATGTGGGCTACTCCATGGAGAAAATATTTCACTAAAATTTTCTCAATCAATCTCTTGGGAATACTTTCCCTATTACAATGTGTATGGACCTACACCCAAAGGAGACACCAATCTACTAAATCAAGTTCATGAATATCTATCCACAAGAGACACCAATATCCTAATTGTTGCGGGCCAAACAAGGTGAATGGTTTCCTATTTTTGTCACATGCCCGTGCATTTAATTATCAACCCAGGGAGCTTCGTAAACTTGCGAAGAGTCGAAATTAGGTTACTACAATACCACTGGAGGTGAATCTGCTAATCCTACATTTTGGGGGTGTTCTTGAAATGGTTTGTCAATCATTCCCGCACTCCTCAATGATTTACGTAAGAAGAACAGAATTAAACCTACAGAAAATAAATCATGTACGCGTTCCTGAAAATAAATCTACTGCAAATGCTGGAACTAATAAACTAACAAACGTTCTTATGAAAGCAATAAACTAATTAAAATTAATAAACGAAAAGGAAATGGGGAAGAAATACTGGCTTGGAGTGGGCCCAGGCTCCAGCAGCTTCTTCCCGATCGAACACGCGCTTAGAACTTCTGGAACTTTAATATATTCGTCAACACACTACAATTTATCTCTATACGTCTAAATGGATCTTTATTTTATTTCTATATATTTCTCAGAACGATCTGCGTGTGTTTATATAACACACCCGTAGAACTTCTGTTATAGAAGTAGTTACAATAGTCGATCTGTCCTAGACTAAATCAAGACAGTCTGGTAAATGCAATCGACATCTGGCATTCTGTTCTAATGGCGGCGTGTTCGTTGTTCGGTTCGTGCTTTGCCTGGCATCAGTAAGACGTTTCGATACGTTGGTGCAATCTCCAATTTAGCTCTGCATGATGTAGAGCTAGAATTGCACCAGTCGCTGCCATCCACGTCATTCAAATCTGGTCAACGAGCAAAGAATCAGTGGCGCCTTCTAGTTGTGGGGAGGCGCTTGCCTTTTGCTAGCGCCTTTCGACTATGGGGAGGCGCTTGTCTTTGGTTGGCACCTTTCGATTGTGGGGAGGTGCTCGTCTTTGGTTGGCACCTTTCGATTGTAGGGAGGCGCTCGTATTCAGTTGGTGCCTTTCGAGAGGAGGCGCTCGTATTCAATTGGCACCTTCGACTAAGGGAGGTGCTCGTATTCAGTTGGCGCCTTTCGACTGCAGGGAGGCGCTCGTATTCTCTTCATTAACCCTCGATGAAATAAAGTGCCAGGTCCATCAAAAGGACCTCGACCATTCCAAATCTAACTAAATCAACTGCAATTCCACAAAACATACTAAAAACACACAAATTAGATAACACGCATAATTATATCAAATATCTATATAATCATTCATAAAAGTACGCAATCCTTATTATACAACCGCATATTGATCAAAGAAATATGTACAAAATATGAGCATTTTTGGTGCTCATCATCCCCCCACGCCTAACATATGCCACGCCCTCGTGGCATCCAAGCTGCAGGTAGCCCTCTGACTTTTCATCGTCGCCATCTCTTGGAGGATTCTGCTGCCCCTATGGCCCGAGTCTATCTTTTCGTGCCGGCATTTGAAGGTGTGGTTCACCTTTGCCTATGGGAAACTATGGCTGTCAATTGTCCTCTTCTTGTTCTGGCCGCTACTGGTGGTGGTCTAGCCAGCGTTGTTCCTGCCGATTGAAATGCAGCTTCGGTAGCTTGCCAAAGGTCGACGTCTGGAGGTCTGACCACTGCTAGAGGGATATCCGAGTTATCCCCTCTGGAAGGCACTACTTGGGCCTTGTATAATCTGGCCGCTTTAGGGGTAAGCCCTGCATTCTCCTTTGCAATCGCAGTGGCCTCCAATTGTGGGCCATATACTCCCCACCATTCCAAGTACTTCCTCATCATGGAAGGCCACCCTCGGGATGAACCATAGATGTCCCAAAATTGGTTGTCTTCTGCCGGATTGACGCAGATGCTAGAATCTCCTTTTACCCTCGAGGATGCCTTCCTGGCCTCCTTGGCTGCTTTCATTTCATTGCACCGTTGCTCAAAATATTTTTGCCTTTCGACGAATGGCTGCATGTCCCATTCGTCCTCTTCGAAGTCGACGAAGGTCACTTTTGCCTTCTGTCGAGCCGTCCTGGGCCTCTTTGCCTTGGCTTCTATAGAAAATGCGGTGGCTTGGATAGGGGTCTCTCCTTTCTCCTTCGGGGACTTCTCCTTGCTCTGAAGGATCGGCTGTGCTGCTATCTCCGGGGGTGATCCTTCGTTCGCCTGTCTACCTGGTGTCGACCCCTCAGGCTCTTCTCCTTCTTCAGGCCTGGGGAGGTCCTCCTTATCCTCTGGTCTTATCTATTGCTGGAGACCTTCGTCCTGCTCTGTGTCACTCAGGACAATGACAGGGGGCATGGTAGGACTTCTTTTCTTTTCACCCCTAAAAATAGAGGAATCCTCCCCTGCCTCCGGGCTGCTCTATCGGGCGTCCGATCGAATCTCCCTCGAAGAGAATACTCGTTCGACGGATGTGGGAGAGTTCATCGGCACTTCTTCTACCCAATCAGTCTGAGTGGACGCCTCCTGTCTTGTTGTTCCTCTATCTTGGAGCATTTGATTTTCCTCCTACAACTATCGGACCAGCTGCTCGAGCTGAGCAATTCACCTATCTCTTTCCTCCAATTCCCTTTTATGCTGGTTCTGGCAATCTTCTAGAATCTATTGTGCCATCCAACAATCGGTTTGCCATTCGAGCGCCTCCTCCAAGGCCGCATCGATCTGGTCGTTACTCCCAAAAGTTCCTTCATTCCATGGGCTCCGGTTCGTTAATTCTCGGAGGGTTTGGGCGGCAACGTCTATCTCCGGGTCACTCTGTCCTTCCTCTATCGAGAGGAATCACCGTAGACGTTTCCTCCTGGGGATTGGTTCGTCCTCACCACCAGCGAGTGGCGCTCCTTCCTCCTCATACTCGGGCACTAGGGAATGCCCTCTGTCCTCTATGTCTTCGGGCATCGGTGACTGCTCTGCTCCTCCTAGAAAATAGGGCAATGCCAATTGCCCGATGTTTGTTATCTCCTCTATAGGGGATGCTTCGTCTTGCCCTAATTCGGCAACCGCATTGTGTTGCTCTATTTGGCCGCCATCTCCCTCTGCGTCGTGGTTCTGTCCTTGTGCTTCTGCATGGTGGACCAATGCCGATATCAGCCCATGGTGGGCTAAGGCGGATGGTGCCCCCTTCTGGTACCGAGCCACTTCATCTTTCAGAGCATTCGCTAGGTAGAAAGGTATGTTTAATTTCCTCCCATGCACTAGGTGATTGATGAAGTGCACATGATTAATGTGCAGATGGGTATACTTTCCTGTGCATGTGAAAAATCGAGCAATCTGCTCGAACATCTTCCGCATATTCATGGGGAGACTATTTTTGAGTAACCCCTCCCTGTCTATCTGCACATTTCCTCCTGGCAGCAGTATTTCGGCGTATAGTTTTAACACTCCGCCCTTGTATGTACATTCCCCCGTGAGAGGCAATCCAGTCGCCTGTGAGATGAACTCAGGGGTGACTAGAATTTCCACCCCTCGTACTTGGGCCGCATCGCCCCTCAAAGAGGCGGTGAATTCTCTAGCTGCCTCCACGTCCTGGCCCTGACTGACCAGGGTGTAGTATTCGAGCCACCCCTCGGCTTCGAATTGGGTCTTCACTGCCCCTCTGATCCCATCAGTATCACTGGGTTCATTCTTCTTGATCGCGTGGTTCTTGGACCTTCCTCCCATGGCGCCTTCTACTGCTTGTATATTTTTTTGTCCTTCCTTCTTCAGGAAGGCGCCTTCTTATAGAAAATATGCCTAACCCTAGCAGTTATGGAAGACGCCCTATCATTGGCACGCGATTTCGGCTATGGGGGGATACGATCTCTATGACGACGGTATCTTTTTTGGTATTGCGTATTTATAAATAATTATATAAATGATTTGATTTAGTATGCGCGTACCTGATTCGTCGTTCCAGTCATCGTGGTAGCCGCTGATTTGCTGACTTGTGACACGAGGGAGGGGTATGGTCCTTTGATGCCGCTCATTCGTGCGATGCTTCGTTCCGCTCGAGGCATCCGATAGATGTAAATGTTGCACGCGGGAGGCATTCTTTGGTACCTTTCCCATGTGGATGGTGTCCTTGTAGCACCTTTTCGACGTTGTCGGTGCTCTTCTTCGAATGAATGCGCCTTTCGGTGCTACGAGGTGCCTCTGATTGGTGGGAGGCACTTTTGCCTGCATGCGTCTTCCCAATGTGGGAGGCGCCTCCTTCTGGTTCGTGCCTTCCCGATGTTGGAAGGCGTTCGTCTTGATGAATGTGCCTTCCTGATGTTGGAAGGCGTATTGGCTGGATGAATGCGCCTTCTTGATGTTGGAAGGCGTATTCGGTTTGTTTTTTTTTAAGACTTGGTGCCTTCCTGCCATGGAAGGCGCCTACATATATATATATATTTAATAGAACTTCTGAATGGATGGAAGGCGTTGTCTTCGATTTGGCGCCTTTCGGATGCGATAAGGTGCCTTCTTCTGGATGGGCGCCTTTCGGGTGTAGTAAGGCACCTTCTTGTGGACTTGGCACCTTCTTCTAGATGCAGTAAGGCACCTTCTTCTGGATGGGTGCCTTTTGGGTGTAGTAAGGCACCTTCTTCTGGACTTGGCACCTTCTTCTAGATGTAGTAAGGCGCCTTCTTCTGGACTTGGTGCCTTCTGGATGCAGTAAGGCGCCTTCTTCTGGATGGCGATTTGACTGGAAAAAGGGTGATCAAGCCTTCCCAGTTTTTCATGCTGCCCAGATTCTACCTACGAGCCGGTGTCGAAATGTTGAGCCGAATCAGGCCTGGTTTCCCAGATACCTATCCCTCGTGTTGTCAGGTCCTCCACCTACAAAAAGCAACCAAAAAAGAAAGGAAAATAAAGGCAGTTAGATGCGTTCCATGCCTGTTAGGCCCTGGATTAGGATGCCTGCAGCTTGCATGCGGGCGTCGTCCCTACAAAAACACACATTACAAAAAAACTATATTAACTAAAAAATTTTGGGTGAGCACTTTCGTGCCCACCATTTCACCTGTGAGAGTTCGGTCCAGATCTAGCAAGATGGGGTCTCCCCCATGCCTACTCTGGATTCCACCTGTAACGTTTCGGACGTATTATAGGGGCGTAGTCGGTGGCCATTGACTGTGAACATGGTGTTGCTGCCGTCAATTGTCTTAACGTGCACCGCCCCATTCCTAATGAGCTCTGCCACCTCATACGGCCCCATCCACCTCTGCATAAGTTTGCCCTTCCTTTCTTGGAATCGGGAATCGTACAACAGTACCCATTCCCCTACCTGGAACTTCTTCAGCTTGATGTGGTTATCATGCCACTTCTTTCTCTGCTTCTGTATAATCTCTGTCCTCTGCAAAGCATCCAGTCGGATTTCGTCCAGCTGATCTAGCTGGCGAATCCTCTATTTTTGAGCTTCGTCCAAGCTCAAATTTAATTCTGAAGCCGTCCTCAGAGTTTTGATTTCGAACTCGATGGGCATCATCGCATTTTTTCCATAGACCAGTTGGAAAGGTGTGCATCCTGTGGTGGATTTCCACGTGGTGTTGTATGCCCAAACTGCCTCCGACAACCGTGTGGCCCAATATTTCTTGTGTTGTTGCACGGTTTTGGTCAGGATGTTTTCTATCTCCCTGTTTGTCACTTCTACTTGCCCGTTCGCCTGCGGATGGTAGGGCATGGTTTTATTGTGCCGAACTCTATACTGCTCCATCAGCTCCTCAATCAATTTGGAGGTGAATTGGGGCCCTTGGTCTATTGTTATCTCCCGAGGAACCCCAAATCATGTGAAAATATGGGCAAATAAGAAATCGACGACCGTTCTTTCCTTTGAGTCCCTTAATGCCTGCACTTCCACCCATTTGGTGACGTAATCCATGCAGACCAGAATAAACCTCCTTCCCATCGAAGGTGGATTAAATGGTCCCACGAAGTCCATGCCCCATTTATCGAAAGGTTCCAGGTGTACCTGGGGCTGCAGGGGCATTTCATCTCGGTGGGTTGGTCTACCCATCCTCTGGCACTCGTCACACTTGCTGGTATACGCTGTCGCGTCCTTGAATAGAGTGGGCCAAAAATACCCAGCCTGCAAGATTTTGTAGGCAGTTCATTTCCCTGCAAAGTGTCCTCCGCATGGCTCATCGTGACATGCCTTGAGCACTTCTGAAAACTCCTGTTCTGCTACGCATCTTCTTATAATTTGGTCCCATCCTATTTTAAATAGGAGACCATCCATCCAAAGGAATGATGCACTCTTCTCTATGACCGCCTACTTTTCTCGGTAGGAGAGAGCAGGTGAGGTCCTTCTAGTGGCCAAGTAATTGGCTATGTCTGCATACCACGGAGTTTGTTCACTAATAGCGAATAGATGTTCATCCAAAAACTGATCTTCCACTGCTTGATGATCTACTGGTATCAATCTGGATAGAAAATCCACCATGACATTGTCCTTGCCCGGTTTATCGACTATAGTGATGTCAAATTCCTGCAATAGCAACAACCATCTGATAATTCTACCACCAATGGCCGGCTTGCTCATCAGATACCTGATAGCCACATGGTCCGTATGGATGAAGACCTTGTATCCCGTTATATAGTGGCAGAATTTGTTTATTGCATGGACAACTACGAGGAATTCTTTTTCTGTCACTGTATAGTTGAGCTCTGCTCCCGCCAAGTTTTTATTGACATAATAGATGGCATAAAATTCTTCGTCGTCTTTCTGCTCGAGGACTGCTCCGATCGCACCGTTAGATGCATCACAGTAAATATGGAATGGTATGGCCCAATTCGGTCCTCTCAAGACCGGTGTAGATATCAATTTTTCTTTCAGCAATTGGAACGCTTCTTCGCAATCTCCCATCCAATTGAACTCTACGTCCTTAGAAAGTAGGGTGTGCAGTGGTTTGGCAATCTTACTAAATTCGGCGATAAATCGTCGGTAGTACCCGGCTGATCCAAGGAAACTTCTTACCTCCTTCTACGTTCTGGGGCTAGGTAGGTCTCTGATGACCTCGATCTTCCTCTTGTCTACTTTTATTCCTTCCGTAGAGAGGTGGTGTCCCAACACGATGCCTTCCTGCATCATCATAAAACATTTTTCATTACTTAGGGACAAATGATTTTCCTTGCTCCTGTCGAGCACTCTTTCCAGATTTGTCATTGCCTCCTCGAAGGTTTCTCCATAGGCGGTGAAGTCATCCATGTATACTTCCACCCCGTCTCCTATCATATCAGAGAATATGCTAAGCACCGCCCTTTGAAAGGTGGTCGATGCATTGCACAGTCCAAAAGGCAATACCTTATAGGCAAACGTTCCCCATGGATAGGTGAACATTGTTTTATCTTGATCTTCTTCCCCTATCTGGATCTGGTTGTAACCACTGAAACCATCCAGAAAGGAGAAGTATTTTCTTCCTGAGAGTGTGTCCAAGACTTGATCGATGAACGGGAGTGGGAAGTGGTCTTTCTTAGTCACCTTGTTCAACGCCCGGTAGTCCACGTAGATCCACCATTTCCCATTCTTTTTGGGGACCACCACTAATGGTGATACCCATTCACTGTCAAAAATCGGATATATGAATTCGACAGCCAGAAGTTTGTGCAGTTCTTCTCTGACAATGTCTTTCATTGTTGGGTTCATCCTTCTCTATGGCTATCGACTAGGAGTTGCCTGGTCATCTAAATAAATCCGATGGGTACATATTTTTGGGCTGATGCCATGCATATCTGCGTAGTCCCATGCAAATGCTTGCTGGTGTTTTACTAGAAGCTCTTCCAATTTTTCTAGTTGTGTGGGCATCAACCTGCTGTTGACGTTTAATATCCTCCCTGGCCCAACGTGTATTTGTCGGATGTGCTGATCTTGGGCGCCAGTCAACGATGATCCAGGTGTGGGGGTGGATGATTCTCCATGGAGAAACTCCATGATAGCACCATCCTCATCCTCTTCTGCCACCTCCTCCAAGGTCATCATCGGCTGGATTATGGACAACTCCGTAGTTCCATGCTCGGTGATCCTGGGTTCTTCTGTCGAGTCCATAGACTGAGCTGGTGGTGAAATGGTCAGCCTTTTGACATTTTGCCCATTGGAGATGGTCATTAGCCCATCCCGATAGCTGATGTAAGCATCAGCTGTTGCCAGCCATGGCCTCCCCAAAATGAGCGGGTAACCACCCAGCCTGGTCTTGGTTTGCAAAACTAAAAAATCGGTTGGATATTCCCATGCACTGACTGTTACGATCACATCTTCTAGCATCCCTTTCGATGACACGGTTGATCGATCGGCTAACTGCAGCACTGTCGTGGTTGGCTTCAGGTTCGTGAGCTGCAGCCTCTGCATGGTCTCTTGAGGCATCACGTTGATGGCTGCCCCGAGGTCAACCAATGTGTTGGACAGGGAATGTCCTCCAATTTTTATGGTCAGCACTGGGCTGCCTGGATCTGCATACTTCGGATGACGTGTTCCACCCATCATTAGATCTGCCAGTTTACCCACGACGTTGATAGTCTGGGTAGCTTTTCATCCCGGTCTCCTTAGACACATTTCTCTAATTGCCTTGGTGTAAATGGGGACATCTCGAATTGCTTGAAATAATGGGATTGTCACCGTGAGATTCTTCAAGCTCGACAAGATGTCGAATTTTGGCTGTGTTGTTTTTCTTTGTTCCTGCAACCGGCTAGGAAATGGAGCCTCCGCTCTCTCAAGTGCTTTTCCCTCTTCTACCAGAGGTGTCTCCTCTATTTCTTCCTCCTCTTCTACCAGTGGAGGTGTCTCTACTATTTCTTCCTCCTCTTCTACCAGAGGCGGTGTCTCTACTCCTAGCTGCCTACCTGATCTAAGCTGAATATTGTACATATGATACATCTCACCTTCTACGTTGTATGCCGGCTGATTTACTCTGTTGTTCGGGTTTGCTGTCGGTTGTGTTGGTAGCTACGTAGGTCTCACTACTGGCAATGCTGGTAAGTTCTGTTGGATGTGAGCAGGCGCTGCACTCTATGGAGTCTGATTCCATGCATTGTGGCCTCTCCACTGCTGCCCAGGATATGGATATGGCATCCATGGCTGCTGATTCAGAAATGCTGCTGGGGGTGCGTTAGTCCAGGGTGATGGTCCCCACCACCCCATATTAGGTGGTTGAGGGGGTCCTTGGTGCATGTATGGCCCTCCCCCATATGATGGCATTTCGGTTGGTATATTCCCCGTAGGGGGCTGTGGCCAACTCTTCCTATTGCCTATGAAGTAGGCCTCCGTGCTCTCAGCCGCTTCCTGGTTACTGGGCAGTTGTGGGCACAATCGAGTTTTATGATTCAGCCTACAAACTACGCATACTCTGACCTTGTTTTCTGGACATGCATTCTTTGCATGCCTTCCTCTACATTTTGGGCAGAAATAGGCTAATGCTGCGTCATTTTCTTGTTTCTTCTTTTCTAACAGCAGCGTATCCATCTGTAGTGCTAGAGATGAGAGCATTTCGCTCTTCAAATCCTCTAGCATGTTGCCTATTTCTATTTTGGTGACTGAAGCAGTCGCCTTCATGGTCCTGGCAGTGATTTTGCCTCGCCTTCTCGAGTAGTTCCGGCATAATTTCTGGATGTCATCCATAGCATGCTGATAGACATCACCTCCAGAGATCATGTTGAGAGCCTCCAGTGACTCATTGGTAAGTCCCCTCAAGAAGATGCTTTTGAGGGACTTATCAGATAGCTTCGAGTGAGGGGACCATTGAAGATTAAAGCTGAATCTCTCCCAATACTCCTCGAGAGACTCATCTTCTCTTTGTGTCATGCTCAGGACCTCCTCCCTGGAGTCTCTTGCTCTCCCAAAATCTTGATATTGCTCTAGAAAGAGCTTCTTCATCTGGTCCCAGGTGGTGATGTGTTTGTCTCCCGGACCGATGAACCATCGTAGAGCTGCATCGTCTAATGTAGAAGGAAATAATTTCAACTTCTGCGTGTTTGATTTGTAATCCACAGACCTGCACAAAACATCAAACTTGAATAAAAATAGGTCAGGGTCCTCAGTCGGGTGTCCTCTGAAGGACGAAAGGTGAGCAGGGGATATGTTTTTCATTTTGGTATCTCCTACTCCCTCCTCTATTGGGAAACTAAAGCCAGATGAGACTTCATCGTTATCTACCATTTTTTTGGGAAATGTGGTTTCTAATGCAGCGTTTATGGCCTTTCGGTCATTTAAAACTTTCTGAGTCAATGCTCTAAGGTTGTCTGGCGAGATCGTCTGATCCTCCACAGCCTTCCACAATAGGGCTTCCTCTAGAGGAGTCCTATTAAATAGGGGATTTATGATGATTCGTTCATCCCCTTGTTGATGGGATGAGGTGGCACTTTGCACAAAGTGCGGTTCCTCACTCCAATGGACTGCTTGGTAGGTCGAGCGAGTCTAACTCAAATCCAAAATGCTCGACTGACTCAGGTCCTGATGGATTAGTTCTTATAAAGCGACCGTCAGGTCCTCTTCTTCTCGAAGAACTCATACAAGGTCAGATGGAAGGTTTCAGGGTATTGTAAGTAATCTAATTAAGACGCTTCCCCGACAACGGTGCCAAAATGTTGCGGGCCAAACAAGGTGAATGGTTTCCTATTTTTGTCACATGCCCGTGCATTTAATTATCAACCCAGGGAGCTTCGTAAACTTGCGAAGAGTCGGAATTAGGTTACTACAATACCACTGGAGGTGAATCTGCTAATCCTACATTTTGGGGGGTGTTCTTGAAATGGTTTGTCAATCATTCCCGCACTCCTCAATGATTTACGTAAGAAGAACAGAATTAAACCTACAGAAAATAAATCATGTACGCGTTCCTAAAAATAAATCTACTGCAAATGCTGGAACTAATAAACTAACAAACATTCTTATGAAAGCAATAAACTAATTAAAATTAATAAACAAAAAGGAAATGGGGAAGAAATACTGGCTTGGAGTGGGCCCAGGCTCCAGCAGCTTCTTCCCGATCGAACACGCGCTTAGAACTTCTGGAACTTTAATATATTCATCAACACACTACAATTTATCTCTGTACGTCTAAATGGATCTTTATTTTATTTCTATATATTTCTCAGAACGATCTGCGTGTGTTTATATAACACACCCGTAGAACTTCTATTACAGAAGTAGTTACAATAGTCGATCTGTCCCAGACTAAATCAAGACAGTCTGGTAAATGCAATCGACATCTGGCATTCTGTTCTAATGGCGGCGTGTTCATTGTTCGGTTCGTGCTTTTCCTGGCATCAGTAAGACATTTCGATACGTTGGTGCAATCTCCAATTTAGCTCTGCATGACGTAGAGCTAGAACTGCACCAGCCGCTGCCATCCACGTCGTTCAAATCTGGTCAACGGGCAAAGAATCAGTGGCACCTTCTGGTTGTGGGGAGGCGCTTGCCTTTTGCTAGCGCCTTTCGACTATGGGGAGGCGCTTGTCTTTGGTTGGCACCTTCTGGTTGCAGGGAGGCGCTTGTCTTTGGTTGGCGCCTTTCGATTGTAGGGAGGCGCTCGTATTCAGTTGGCGCCTTTCGACTGTAGGGAGGCGCTCGTATTCAGTTGGCGCCTTTCGACTACAGGGAGGCGCTGGTATTCAGTTGGCGCCTTCCGACTGCAGGGAGGCGCTCGTATTCTCTTCATTAACCCCCGATGAAATAAAGTGCCAGGTCCATCAAAAGGACCTCGACCGTTCCAAATCTAACTAAATCAACTGCAATTCCACAAAACATACTAAAAACACACAAATTAGATAACACGCATAATTATATCAAATATCTATATAATCATTCATAAAAGTACGCAATCCTTATTATACAACCGCATATTGATCAAAGAAATATGTACAAAATATGAGCATTTCTGGTGCTCATCACTAATCTCTACTCTGGTTGGTGATCCTCTAGAGGACCTCTACCTCCACTACCATTAGCAAATGGAACTCTATCTATAGAAGATACGTATCTTCCCTACTTTGGCTGGAGATCTCTATCCTCAGCTATCACCTCCAAAGCTCTGTCTAAAATTTATATTAAACACAGTCCATTGGTCTAGCACAAATCTATCCTCAATATCTATCTCTAGTCTGGCACAAACTTATCCTCAAATATGCACCAAAACCTATTCTTAAATCTATACTAAACACAATCCTTTATTCTAGAAAAAATATGTCCTCAATCTCTATCCTCAAGCCTTAACTCAAATATTGACTCAATCTCAAATCAACTCTGTTGGATCTACCCCAAATCTTAACTCAAGGTTTGAACAATTCAATCGATCGACTTTTCTCTCAAGTCTTCTCAAAGACTTATCTCAAATCTACCTTGTAAGCTTCCATAAAAGCTCACACAAATCTATCCACAAGTCCTCTCTAGAACTTTTCCAATCTGCTCAATAAGTTCCCACAATAACTTATCCAAATTTGATCTCAATCTGTATTGTAAGCTTCCACAAAAGCTTACCCAAATCTATCCACAAGTCTTCTCAAAGACTTACCTCAAATCTTCTCAACAATTCCACAATAGAACTTGTCAAATCTCATAGAAACATAAAGAGAATTTTTAGAGACTCAATATGCTCTATACTCATCACAATGCTCAATCACTTTTAATAAATCTTTTAGAAACATACATAGAATTGTTAGAGACTCAATATGCTTCACATTCACCTCAATACTCAATCACTTTCAATCACTCTTTGAGAAACATAAGGAGAATTTTTAGAGACTCAATATGCTTCACATTCACCTCAATACTCAATCACTTTTAATCACTCTTTGAGAAACATAAGGAGAATTGTTAGAGACTCAATATGCTTCACAGTCACCTCAATACTCAATCAAATAAATTTAGAATATAGAATAGTTTATTTTATGGAACTTGAACAATCACTTCACACACCCACTTGACTAGGCTCAACCAAATCTACTCAACCAATCACTCAATGAAGCAATCCTTGCTTGCAATCCCTAGTCCAATTATATGATCCTTCACTCAAAATGTTTCCAACAATTCTTATCAACAAATCTCACATGACAATGATACTCATGTTCTTTTCAAACCCTAGTTCAAGTTCTTCACACAATCAATTCACTTCAACAACAATGCTTATAAGAAAATATTTTAACAAAAACTCTTTATTCCAAAAATCCTTGAAGCATTAACTCAACACTCTTAATAAGGAAAACCCAATCAATTCCTTTTCACTCCAAACTTATTTTCTATAAAACCAATAAATCAACTCAACTATGGAAGAATGTGCTCATACCTTTTTATTTATGATGAAGGAATCTCAAATATCTGCCACAACCACAAACACTTCTTTGCCAAGCTCAAAGGAGTTAGAAGATACTAAACTCTCTAAAATATACAATGAAAAATATCAAAACACACATACACCTTACCACTCCATATTAAAGAAAGCATCCATCAACATATACAAAAATGATTGACAAAATACATCTTATGATCTCCCAATTAAAACAATATTCAATACCAAAAATATTGTCAATACAATCTCCTTTTCAAACTAACTCAATGGCAAGAAGTCCTCTTAAATTTAATCACTCTTCAATTCACTTTTTGATAAATCAAAAATGTCACAATAAATTTATTTAAAATAAAGTTCAACACCTTTTTTTTTTGTGGAAAACATCCCAAAAGGGATGCCACTTTCGGGTAAGACCCAAGGAGGCAGGGGTATCCATTCCGCCAAAAATGCCCAGGACTCGGACCTGGCCTACCACCTTTGACATACTCAAGGAGCAAACAAACACACAAAACCAATTTAAAAATAAGTAAATAACAACAAAAATAATAAAATAAAATAAAAAACATGCTCCTTGAGTGTGTCAAAAACAAAAGCACAACCAAACACGCACAATAAGATAAAAGAAACCACAACACAAACCACATAGAAAAACACAAGAACCACATAACAAAACACAAACAAGACAAAAACAACAGAACACTACAAAGACATAACCCAAAAAAAACATGAAAAATAAACACAACCAAAACCTAAAAAATTAAAATAAAATAAAATAAAAATAAAAATAAAAAACAACCAACAACAGACAATAAACAAAAACAAAAAACATAGAAAACACTCACACATAAAAACACGAATTAACACAAACAAAGAGAAACCCAAGAACAAGAACGAAAAAAACACAAGAACAATAACAAAAAACATAAAAAAAAAACACAAAACAACAAAAACACATGAACAACAAAAAACAACACAAAGAACACAAAAACAAAACAAAACAAAAGAACCCACCCACCTTAAAAAACTAAACAAAAAAAACAAAAAAGAAAAAAAAAATTGAACATAACAATGACCTATCTAGACCAGAAGACTATTAAGGCAAGAATCAACAGAGGAAACAAAATAAAGAATAGAATGAGCTAGGGAACTAAAAAAAACTGAATGAACCAAAGAGAAGCAAAAAAAAAAACAAGAAGAAACTAGGTACCTTCGGAACTGGAGCCATCCAAAGAAATGATAGAAAGAAGAGCTTCCCTAATTTGAGAAGCCCACCATATAGGAGGGTGGCCATAACAAGTAAGATCACCTTTGTCCAAAGCCCAATTAGCTAAAGCATCAACACTCTTGTTTTGATCTCTCGACCACATGATTGTAATCAACTTTCAAAAATCCCATCCGGATTAATTGAATCTTCTCAATAATTCTTTTTATTCTCCAATCCACCTTATGATTCTTAGAAGGAGTCTTCAAGAGATTAATCATAAGTTGAGAGTCTGACTCAACTAACACCTTTTCCCATCCAACCTTAGTAGCCTCCTGAAGGCCTCTCAAGGATACCATACCCCTCAGCAAGGTTATTGGAAAGAATACCCAAATTCTCAGCAAAAGTAAAAACCAGGGAGCCATCTGAAAGTCTACCAATTCCTCCCACATCGGCTTTTCCAGGGTTCCCTCTAGAGGCTCCATCAGTATTGACTTTTCCAAAATCCTTAGGAGGAGGTTGCCAATTTCTAGTCCTATCCATCTTACTAATACTCACATTCCCTTTAAGTTGGTTGCCCTTAGAAGATTTAATCTTCAATATTTGCATCACTTGATCCCATCTTTGGTGGGAGTTTTGGGGGTGATTAAGGAGTTGATGGACTGATTCAACTAAGTTGGCTATGGTATTTTGCCAAATATAGTGAATATCCTTCCTATCTTGATTAAAAATTTGGTTGTTCCTTTCATTCCAAATATTCCAAAGAAGAATGGTAGAACCCATCCAAACTACTCGCCTAATAAAATGATCAACACCCTCTTGATTAGGCCAATCCCTCCAAAGCTGTTCAAAAGTAAAAAAATTGGACCATCTGTAAGCCAAGTAAAGTGGCCATTCTCCTCCATAGCTCAGAGGCTAAAGTACACTCAATAAAAATATGGTTGAGATTTTCTACATTCTCTTCACACATTTCACATCTAAAAGGGCCATGAAAACCATGCTTCATAAGTTGCTCACCAGTAAGCACCCTACGATGCAATAAAAGCCAATTAAAGAACCTCACCTTAGGCCAGAGCTTTTGAGCCCACAATCGAGAAAATATGTCAGAAGAATGGTTGGGATTATTATGGCATAAGGTCAAATAACCTTGAGCAACTGAATACTCACCCTTAGTAGTGTTGTTCCATCCAAAACAATATTTTTCATGGGACCAAGAGAGGGATCTCATATGAAGGATGCCTTGGATATCTTGTCTTTGCCTTTCTGGGATTTGAATAGGCCAGTCCTCAATAGGGATCCAATATCTACCAACCTTTGAATTACCAAGTATGGTACCGATAGTAATTAGCCACCTTTATCCAATTAGCTCGGTGAAGCTCCTCCATCCAAGGCCTCCAATCGGGAAACTGAGTTATCAAAGGCTTGTGACCATCCCAAGAATCTGTCCAAAAATTTGCTTGTTGACCATTATGAATGATCCAAAATAATTTTTTCTTTATCAAATCCTCACCAGTCTTAAGAACTGCTAAAATGGGAGAACCTTTGGTAGGAAGTTGATAGCGAACAAGGTCTTCAGGACTTTTGTTCTCAGCATATTTAGCACGGAGATTATTGGCCCAAAGAGCATTGGGGTTATGCAACATCCTCCAATATAATTTAGCAGCTAAAGCTTTGTTGTTATTAATAGAATACCGGAATCCTAACCCCCTTCACTCTTAGGAAGACATAAAGTATCCCATTTCACCAAGGCCCATTTTCTTTTCTCCTTAGTACCACTCCAAAGGAAACGATGACTGATTTGATCCAATTCTCGAAGAACAACCTTTGGGATATTCAAAATGGAAGAAACATAAATAGGAATAGCTTGAAGGACTGATTTTACCAAGGTGATTCTACCCCCGTAAGAAAGCCACTTGTTGGTCCACTTTCCAATTTTCTTCTTGACTTTGTCCAACAACCAATTCCAATATTTATTTTTTTGCCTTTGAATATTTATGGGAATACCTAAATAAGTGATTGGAAGAGAGGTCTTCTTATATCTTAATTTATCCAAGACCATGGATTCCTGTCTAGCAAAGCAATGAAATAAAATAACTTTAGATTTGTCTTCATTGATCAACTCGCTCAGTAGCCTTAGAAAAATAGCTAATGATTTGCTTAATATTAGAAGCTTCCTTAATCGTAGCTTTACCTAAAAGAGTAGAGTCATCCACAAATTGAAGATGAGAGATAGGTCTAGCTCCATGAGCAATGGTAACTCCCTCAAGGGTTTTGTTTTCCCTCTTTTTGGTTATAGTCCTACCCAAGCATTCAACAAGAATGATGAATAAATAAGGGGATAGCGGGTCACCTTGCCTAATACCTCTAGAAGCTGGGAATGACTGAGAAGGCCTACCATTGATAAGAACTAAGTAGGAAACTGAAGAGATACATCCCATAATCCAATCCATCCAATCCTTAGAGAAACCAAATTGCCTCAAAACTTTGATAAGGAAGTGCCAATCCACTCTGTCATAAGCTTTGGATAAGTCTAACCGAATGAACATGGAAGGAGAATTTTGCATATCCATGGAATGGATGGCTTCCTAAGCAAGAACTATCTCATCTACTATTTGACGTCCTTCCACATAACCCCCTTGCTCTGGGAAATAATCTTATGCAAAAGAGGCTTCAACCTTTCTGCCATGATTTTAGTAATGATTTTGAGAAGAACATTACATAAAGCAATAGGTCTAAAAGCTGAGATATGATCAACCTCTTGAGCTTTTGGAACAAGAGTAATATAAGTTTTATTGATAACCTTCAAAATTTCTTTGGCTTTCCTGGCTTCTTCCACCACCTCTAATAAATCAACATGAAGGATATCCCAGAACTCTTGGTAGAACTCAATGGGAAAACCATCAGGACTTGGGGTTTTCCCTTTTTGCATTTTAAAAACTACTTGTTGAAGCTCATTGATAGTAATAGGAGCAGTCAAAATAGAGTTCTCCTCATAAGTGATAAGAGAAGGGATTGCTTGAAGAACATTTTGTTGTGAAGTTGAGTCAAGAGGAGTAGCAACAAAAATATTGGAAAAGTAATCAACAACAATAGAGTTCATGCCATCCCAAGTATAAACAACATCTCCAAAATCTGATTTTAAGGAAGAAATAAAGTTGTGAGATCTTCGAGCTAGAAGATATTTGTGGAAGAAATTTGTGTTTCGATCTCCTTCTTTGAGCCATTGAATTCTAGATTTTTGCTTCCATAAGATTTCTTCTCTTTTTTCCCATTCCTCTAACTGAGTTGTGAGTTTAATTTCATCTGCACTTCTCTTCTCTATGAGGCCATCTAAATGGATTTTCTTATTCAAATTTTCAAGATGAGCAATAACTTCATGTTTTTTTTATGAACATCCCCAAACTCTTTCCAGTTCCAAGTCTTGATTTTGGATTTAATGTATTGCAGTATTTTGGAAAAATAGAACATCTTAGTCCCATGCCTAGGTTTACCTTCCTTCCACCATTGTTGCACATGAGGTCTGAAGGAAATGTCTCTAAGCCACATTAATTGAAAATGAAAAGGAGAGAAACTCACATTGGTTTTCCACATTTCCACCATGACTGGCCAATGATCCGAACCAACATTATTAAGAGTCTTCACTTTAGGAATGTGACCATGGATTAAGAAATTTTTAGAGAGCAAAAACCTATCCAATCTCTCCATTATACAAGCTAAGCCTTGCCTTCTGTTAGACCAAGTCATAAGGCCATTATCTAGTTGGATATCCACAAGATGGAGGTTTGCAATATATTCGCTCATGAGGTCAGTTCTTTTGTCCAAATTTCTATTTCCCCCCTTTTCTCATCCAGAGAGAGGATGGTATTGAAATCTCCTCCGATCAAGATCCAAGATTTAGGAAAATGAGAGATAATATGAGTAATATCCTTCCACTGTCTTCTTTTTTCCTCCAAAGAAGTCGGAGCATAAATAGTAATGCAGAGCATAATCTGGTTGGAATGTCTACTTTGAATAGCTATAGCCAACAAACCCCAACTGCCAACCATATGGTGAATAACTACCTCTTTTGGGTCCCAAAGACAAGCAATGCCACCCGAAGTCCCTTGGGAACTGAGGGAAACCACTTTTCCAGCTGGCCAAATTTTACTGGCAATTGAGTCCATATCCTCCATTGACATCTTTGTTTCTTGAAGGAAAACAAGATGTGGATGATTTATCCGAATCATTCTTCTAATTTCATTTTGTTTTGAAAGACTCCCTTTGAGTCCTCTAATATTCCAAGTGATGATCTTCATTAATACCATGGCTAAAAAATTTGGGAAGGGCATTAATATTACCTTCCTCTACAAGCTTTTCACCTTCTTTTACCATATGATATTGATTGGTCTTGCGACTTGCTTTTTGATTAGAATCCATCTTCAATTTTTTTTCCCTATTTCTTGACTTATTCCAATTGAATCTGAGATGGCTTCTAACCTTGAAGAATGCTCGTACACAACCAAAATTTTACTAGATGGTTCAACGGAGTCTATATTGGGACTCGCATTATTTGAAGTTTTGACATTTGAAAGATTGTTTTTCTTGTGTAAATTTTCTCCTTTTTTTTTGTTGAAAACCTTTGATTTGTTGGTTTGTCTCTGAGTTCTTCCCTTCATATTTAAATTGTGTTTCTAAGATTTTAGTTTCCATTATTTCCTCTTCCTCACTTGGGACATCATTTGTGGAAAGGATTTCAAACATATTAGCAGATGACTTTGATTGATCCTTCATAACTTGTTTTTTCTGAGTGTTCTTCTTCTTAGGTATTTGGAAACTAGCTGAGTTTATATCTTCTTTCTTTTGATCAAGAATTTTATTTGGGCAAGCACTAACAAATGACCATATTCATGGCAAATTCTACAATGAAAAGGAATGTTCTCATAGTCCACTACTTGCTCCCAAGTGTCTTCCCCAAATTGTAATGTGATATTTTTAGGTAGGGGTTTGTCAAAATCCATTAAAACACAAATCCGAGCATAAATAATATGTTCAAAATTTTGAGTACAATCAGCAGTCATCATAAAAGTTCCTAAAGAGTTTCCAATTGAAGAAAAAATAGTAGGATTCCAAAATTCAATAGGGAGGCCAAAGAGTCTAACCCACACGGGAGCTATAGAAGGCATCTCTTCTTCGGCTTTAAATTTAGTATGCCAGGGCTTCATGAAAAGCCCCGCCCTTCCAAAAAACCAAGGACCCCCTTGAAAAGTTTTCTCTCTATCTTCATTATTAGCAAATAAAACAAGAAAATAACCATTTGGATAAATAGAGATTTGTAACTCACCTTTAGTTTTCCAGCTTTTTGCAGCCTAGACTTTGAAAGCAGATAGACTCGGACGAAAACCCACGAACCGACAAATTAGTCCTCTTTTTTCCAAATCTTCAATGCCAATCTGAATGTTACCCATATCAAGCTTAACAATAGGAGTTCCATCAGCTGCTTTAAGACATCCTGACTCCATTTTCCTGGGATCAATCTTAGGCATTCTTAGAGGTTTATGGGAAGCCCTAAGATTGATATTAGCATTGGGCTGAGGCTGTCCACCATGAAGGGCATCCCTAAAATTCATTTTTGGGACCGAGTCTTCAAAATTCTTACCCTTGACAGGGG